>CM065354.1:21462902-22939152 GCA_033032245.1 Poecilia picta
CACTCTAACTTCAAAATGTTGACACATTTAAGGAATGTTTTACATTAATAAAAATGTGCCAATATTAAAACACCTCATGTGCGTTTCATATACGGTTCAGTGGAAATTATGCAACGTGATGCTGAATTTTATCACAGGCAGCAGTGTAGTTGTGGTACGATTGACCTCTCCTCTCCTCTCCTGTCTTCTCCTCTCCTCTCCTCTCCTCTCCTCTTCTCTCCCTCCCCCCTCTCCTCTCTCTCCTCTCCTCTCCTCTCCTCTCCTCTCCTCCTCCCTCCTCTCTCTCCTCCCTCTCCTCTCCTCTCCTCTCCTCTCCTCTCCTCTCCTCTCCTCTCCTCTCTCTCCTCTCCTCTCCTCTCCTCTCCTCTCCTCTCCTCTCCTCTCCTCTCCTCTCCTCTCTTCCTCTCCTCCTCTCCTCTCCTCTCCTCTCCTCTCCTCTCCTCTCCTCTCCTCTCCTCTCCTCTCCTCTCCTCTCCTCTCCTCTCTCTCCTCCTCTCTCTCTCTCCTCTCCTCTCCCTCTCCTTCTTCTCCTCTCCTCTCCTCTCCTCTCCTCTCCTCTCCTCTCCTCTCCTCTCCTCTCCTCTCCTCTCCCTCTCCTCTCCTCTCCTCTCCTCTCCTCTCCTCTCTCTCTCTCCTCTCCTCTCCTCTCCTCTCCTCTCCTCTCCTCTTCCTCTCCTCCTCCTCTCCTCTCCTCTCCTCCTCTCTCTCTCCTCTCCTCTCTCCTCTCCTCTCCTCTCCTCTCCTCTCCTCTCCTCTCCTGTCTCTCTCTCTCTCTCCTCTCCTCTCCTCTCCTCTCCCTCTCCTCTCCTCTCCTCTCCTCTCTCTCCTCTCCTCTCCTGTCTCTCTTCTCCTCTCCTCTCTCTCCTCTCCTCTCTCTCCTCTCCTCTCCTCTCCTCTCCTCTCCTCTCCTTCCTCTCTTCTCCTCTCCTCTCCTCTCCTCTCCTCTCCTCTCCTCTCCTCTCCTCCTCCTCTCCCTCTCCTCTCCGTCTTCTCTCTCCTCTCCTCTCCTCTCTTCTCCCTCCCTCCCTCTCCTCTCCTCTCCTCTCCTCTCCTCTCCTCTCCTCTTCTTTCCTCTCCTCCTCTCCTCTCCTCTCCTCTCCTCTCCTCTCCTCTCCTCTCCTCTCCTGTCTTCTTTCCTCTCCTTTCTCCGTCTCTCCTCTCCTCTCCCCTCTCCTCTCCCCTCTCCTCTCCTCTCTCTCCTCTCCTCTCCTCTCTCCTGTCTTCTCCTCTCCTCTCCTCTCCTCTCCTCTCCTGTCTTCTCTTCTCCTCTCCTCTCCTCTCCTGTCTTCTCTTCTCCTCTCCTCTCCTCCTCTCTCCTCTCCTCTCCTCTCCTCTCCTCTCCTCTCCTCTCCTCTCCTCTCCTCTCCTCTCCTCTCCTCTCCTCTCCTCTCCTCTCCTCTCCTCTCCTCTCCTCTCCTCTCCTTTTGCTGCCCTCACCCAACCAATCAGTTTGCAGGAAAGCAGGTGAACTCTTCCTATTCTCAGCTTCCCACTTACTCAGTTAAAGAGTCAGTCAAGATGAATGTACGCCCCCCAGACCCAAACCCCTTTCAGATTTAGCCCTGGGTAACTTCCCATATCACTGACTGCCTGAAACATGGTGGTGGCAGCATCATGCTGTGGAGATGTACTATTTGTTTTGTTTTTTTCAACAGGAAATCCACTGCACAGTTCTTCACTAAGTTTTGCACCCAGTATTTGCGGCGCTATAGTGACAACAATACCTGAGACCTCCTGTCCAAACACCAACCGTCTATTTTAATGGTTCAAACTCCAAATAAATCTTAACATTCATTGATATCCACAGTGGAAACCGTCTTAGCGCTACGACAGAAGATGACATCAATGGTCTTCCTTATTTCCGTAGCCAATCAGCACCAAGGAACGTTGCGGCTAGCTGTTCCAGCTAATTCCCACCCAATGCTTTAGAGTTATGCTCCACAGAAAAACCTGACAGGAGTCCACTGTACTTTGTAGTGGACGACTACATACAATCTCAATTAAATACATGGAGGTTTGTGGCTGGAAAGTGACTAAATGTATAAAAGCTGAAGGTTTATTTAGAGGTTTTCTTCAGAGAGTTGTGTTTTTTTATCAAATGATTCACACAGGAGATGAACTGACCATCTTAGTTTAATTGATACAAAGTGGGTGTCGTTCTACTCAGATCAGACGGCTGCATGATGAAGGAACAACTATTTCATGTTCTGAGTATGGAAAGATTTGTTCTTCAACTTGTTTGGGTCCAAACAACCCGGCCAGGCAACATGTCTTAGAACAATTATTTCAACCGTTTAATGATAAGCAGCAAAAAATGTGGTTTTGTGAATGTCTACAAACTCCTATTAAAAGGATTTGTATGTAAAAAAGCACCTCTGATGCATCATTTAAGCTTTTGTTCCAGTTAAAACTGAGTATAAAACACATCAGTCAGAGAATTATGAAGAAAGAAATCCTTGCACTAATCTAGTTTTATAATATTTGGTTTTATTGCATTTTTTTACCAAATACTTTGCCTTTTGATTTCAGGGTTCACTCGTTTTAGGCAGGAGGATGTCGACATCAAACACCTGGACATTGCCACATTCCCCGATCCTTAACCTGGTAAAGTTAATACCTTATACACAAACTTATTTTTATTTACTTATGGAAAAGCGATTAGGTTAGATTTAATCAACAAAATTAACTGTTTTACTCAATAAACCAGGTATGTGAAAGCTTTTTGTTAAGATAAGGGAAAAACAATCTTTAATTTCTTAAAAGCAAAACCAGTTTTTTTCCCTCCTCAACAATAAGTTAACCATGCAATATTTTAAGCAAATGAATAAAGTAGGAGGTATGTGTAAATAATCTTAATTACAAAACTTACTCTTTTTTCCAGGTTTTCCTTATTAAAAGTTAAGTTAAAGTTGTACCTAACTTTTCCCATTGTAACAATTTTGTCCCAATTAAGAATAAAGTCTCCATCTGCTTCAATCACATCTGCTGGTGAGACAAATATTTTGTAGCCTTCCACTGACTGATACTTTTATACAATGAAATCCCTACAATCTCTGCAGGAAAATGACCTTTAGGCAGCAGAGTTTAGCTGAAGGTTGATCAGATTCGCTCTGACGACACACGAGTTCTCAAGAAGACATTTTGTTCTCTGCCTTGAACAGATTCTCATCAAGAACGTTGTTGATTGTTAAACTCGGCTTGTTGTGCAGAACCAACAGATTTTTTCCTTTGGTTTCCTGCTGTAGTCCAAAGGTTAATCTGTAATTTAAAGTTGATGGCAGCATGTAAAGTTGTCTGTGAGTCCAAAGTGTGTGTCCTTCTTCTTCTCGCTCTGTGTGAGCCGAGAACGTAAAGTGACCTGCAGCAGCTTTAATTTTCCATTTGGTGGTAAATTAAAGAAACGCCTCATGAAGAGCCAGAAACACAGCAGACAGGTCAGAGCCCCAGGTTGTCCAGTTATTTTTTACATGAACTAAACTTAAAGCCCCTTTTCTTTACTGTTATTCACGGAACACCCAGATTACTAAACTGATAAAACGATGCAGTACCAAGTACATCCACAATGGGGCACCAGTGGTCAACATGTAAATTGAACACACACAGTAAAGCTACAAAATAAAAGAAACCGCTGACGGCTTTTAAGGAGCATACTTCCCTTGGCATAAAACGTCAAAATAAAAGATGAAGATAAATCTACATGTACGCTGAATGTAACACATTTGAAGCAGATATCACCTTTAAACAGCTATATATTGAACAGTCATTATAAAATGCTTCTTTGTCACATTAATGTTACCTTTAGAAAATTGGCAACCATTACTCAAGTATTAAACATACAATAAGGCTACATTTGTGTGTTTTTCCCCATCTGATGTAATATTCTAGTTTTAAACGTTATTTCTGTTATTTCATCATAGACGTAGTGACTTCAAAACATCCATCTATGTGTAATAAATCTACACATTGTGTTTCACTTGGTGATAAAAGTTCTTGAAAAAAGTGCACTTTTCAATAATATGCTAATTTACTAGTCATGTATTTCTTCATCTACAAATAACAGTGGCAGAAGCTCCATTATTGCAATATTTACTATATTTAGTTGTTGTTCGCTAACTCTTTAGTAAGTGAAATGGATAACTTTATGGAATCTTCACCCATTTTCTACTATTTAAAGTCAAAATAAGGAGAGAGCAGGAAGTTACCAAACTTTTCTTATTCAAATCGATCTTAAGCTGAAAAAAGAAAACAACCGATAGCAAGAAAATATTTTTGTCATTCCATTAACTAAATCTTACAATCAAAAATATTGCAGATTTGTACTAATTCACTTCTACAAACAGTTCAAAGAAATGCAACATAAAAAAATTACAATCCTTTGTTAATAGATTAAATGCAACTTGTTTTATATGCATCAAAATTGCTGTTAGGTATTTTCTTAAACCTACAATAAAAAAGAGAACCACAGACAACGTATATGAGTGTTTAACCAAACTTCTGCAGAAGGAGAAAACACAATGAACTGCTTCTCCAAGCCGCTCACCATGTGTTCTGCTCTCTTCAGTTTGTTTGTCTCTTTTATTAGGAGGGAAGATAAGGTGTGAACAGGAATGGGGGGTGAACCTCACATCCTAACTTCACAGTAGGATGTAAATTCAGACAGAGTAGGATGTGGATTCAAACAGACAGAGGGGAGACACAGATACTCAATTAACACATAGACAAGTTTTACAGCTCAGGACTATCCCAGGAAGATCTAAGTCACCATCTGTAAACACATGCTTGATTAAGGAAGATTTAATTGTCTCCACAGTTTCAACAAATTTGAACACTAAACTTCTAAATAACAAAACTAGTAAAATTACAAATGTAAGAATGATAACAAACATAATTTTTCTAACAATTGCCTTTGTGTGAAGATGCAGGGCTGCGTTTATCTGATGAAAAGCAAACAAATTAACAAGATGGTGGTTTTAATATTTAAAAAATAATAAATACACAACTACAGACGCATTTTCCCCCCTTCTTTTTCTAGATTACTCAGCCCCTCTTTTACTCTGATGCCTCCAAATACAATTCAGTGCAACCAACTGTCTTCTAAATTTGTGTCTCAGAATCTGCAGCAGCACCAAGTGATATTTAACTAGACGTTTGGGGGAAAACATGAATGAACAGGCGGCGTCATGACAACCCAGGAGCACAGCAGACGCTGGCAGGGACAAAGCAAAGCATGCCCACACTGAAACAAGGTGGTGGCAGCATCATGCTGTGGGGATTCTTTTCATAGATAAGGAGGTAGGAGAGCAGGGTGGAGCTGAATGCAGAGCAACAAAAGAGCATTTAGACACTTTGGCACAACTGCAAATTTATCAATACACACCAAGCCTCTTAAAACTGACTGTTTCAGCAGGGAGAGCGTTGGTAACTGAACGTTATGGCTTTCATGCTACACACTGTCTGCACACGTCACTTTGAGGATTCTGTCTCTTATATTGAAACATGGCAGCAGCAGTTTTATTCTGTAGGGATGTGTTTCCTGAATGTGTTCCTTACCTTTCACTTCACAATAACAATAAAATAAGATAAAAACGTACATCCTTGTAATGTGATAACCACATTGGATATTGATATTCACTGTAAAACAGTTGAAGGGAGCAGGTTTAGTACAAGTTCAAATCTTGAATTGAAGAATAAATCGTCTGTCCCTGGGAATTGCTGTGAAACGAGGCAGTGAAAACAAAGCGCCTGTTTCTACGACAAACTGCTCCAAGTGAAAAATGGTGAGAACGTTCCTGCTGTTTGAAAACATTTGGACTAGAGTGATGATTTAAAATAAAGGAGGAACCAGCAACTCGTCTCGCTAAACAACGTTAGCATCTCCAAAGCGGTTGATTGAGACAGATTTCAGACGTTTCAGCTGTGTTTTCTTTGCTCTACAGCCTCACTGAGGCCGTTCGCCTCAGTGAGGCTCATTCCTGTGAACTCTGCAGAAACAAAAGCTTGGTGACACGATGGGAGCTCGGTTTGAATACCAAGCGGCTAAGTGAGGGGAAAAAAACTCTCATGCTGCCGCTCTCTCCTCAGCCGGCGCTGCTCTTCTGTCTAGAAACTGGAGGTTGATTGGTGTTGCCGGGCAGAGCAGAGTTCTGGTGATGGGCTTCACCGTCTTTCCAGCAGGATCGGGCCGGACCTCGAAGTGCTTTATCACCTACAGCAAGAAGCAAGCAGAGGATTACGTTCACGCTTTCATTAGCTGCGGGCGCATTTCATTTCGGCGATTGTTGGTCGTCGTTTCCTCTCCGATTCTCTTACCCTGGACAAGACGAGGTACATCTCGAGCTCGGCCACCCTCCGTCCTAAACAGGCCCGGATCCCGAAGCCAAACGGCACCGACCCGAACGGGTGCTGCTTGACCTTGTCGTCCCCGTCTCTGAGCCAGCGCTGCGGCTGGAAGGTCTGAGGGTCGGGGAAGACGCTCTCATCGTACGACACGGCGTAGTGGCACAGGTGGAACAGAGTCTGTGAGGGACAGGAAGTACTTAGTTACAACTAAACTGGCTTCAGCTGTATCTTACTTAATGTTATTTGTATTTGCCCCCAGTTTAATTCACCTGATTTGATATTAAAAGACTGTTAAATATTGTTATTATTACTATAAAATATCAGAGAACCAATCTGAAGGTGTGTTTGCTGACGGAGAGGCTGGAGGCTGGGACCGTCTCACCTTTTTTGGAAAGAGATAATCCCCGACAACGATCTCATTTTCAGCTATGACGCGGGCATTTCCTGGTACCACTGGATACAGCCTGGAGAACAAAGGATGCATTGAGGACTCAACACACACAGGATGTCTCCAAAAATATTCTAATCAAATAAAACACACTTTTGTTCAAAAATAATCAACACATCCAGATGTAAAGTTGTATCACTGGTGGCCATTTGGAAAGTGGTTCAAACCATGTGTACTAAAATACTATTTTAGTGAATTTACACTAAAATACAGAGTTGCTATTCACATTTTCTTCTGTGACAATCTCTATTAGTTTATCAGTTAAGTTTTCTTCATGTCACACTGCTATATGTGACTCAAAAACAGATATAATTTACATACAGGGCTTACACTTATGCACATAAATTCACAAATGACTTCATGCACCAGACACTTGAAGTTTGACATAAAAACAAAGCCAAATGATTACTTCCACTGTGCAAAAAGACAGTCAACATTTTTTTTCTCACACTTTCTTAGATTAAACAAAGCTAAACCTTTCCTGTTGGACGTCAGTTAGCATCATCGAAAATGATTTTGATTTGCCAAATGGCAACATGTACCTATGTTCAACTCATCTGTTGTGAATGAACCAATCAGAAATATTCAAGACCACATGACATCATCATGAGGAATTTCAGACTTTAAAAATAACATACATAAGACATCTAAACAATTCTCTCTCATTATTTAGTTTAGTCTGATTTTTTACGCTGTGTGTAAATATAGCGCTTTTATCTATCATCCAAATATGGCTACTTAATCATTGCTAACTCCAACAGTCAATTGACGAGATTAGGGAATGCCTTAGACAGGACACAAGTCCATCACCAGAGATACACACAACCACCAGGGTTTCCCCAGTGTATTATAAGCCTGGCGGCCCGCCATGCTTTACTAGCCCCGCTGCCAGGCTTAGCGTTGCTCTGTTTCAGCTGTTTGGGATTCCCCTCAGTAATTTCCCTCAGAAAGCAGGCGGAGAATCTGCGCTTTCTGATTGGCTGGCTGTCACATTCAGCATTAAGCTCCCAGTCGGGAAAAACCCACGATTTAGATTAGAGCGCATCCCCCACCCCCGCCACCCACCGGTCAATAGATTTGTAGGACTCTCTACGGATCCAACCCCTCCACCCCCCGACGCACCGACCGCCGGGCTTAGCAAGTTTTCTGGGGGAAACCCTGTAACCACACACACATGCACACACGCGTGCACACACACACACGCACACTAATTAAAAAAAGTATTTTTAAAGCATTTCTCTCTTACCGGAGAGTTTCCCTGATTATGGCCTTGAGGAACGGCATCTGGTTGATGTCATCACTGGTCGGCACCTTGTCTCCGGGGCAGACACTGATCACCTCCTGGTACAAACGATCCTGGATCTCCGGCTCCTTCGCCAGGAGGTACAGTGACCAGGAGATGGTGTTGGATGTCTGCGAGGGAAAACAAAAGTGTGATGCTGTAGAAATGTCATCTTAACATTTCTATGCAGCTCAAACACAACGCCAGCATTGATAACAGCGATCGTAGCAGAGAGTTATTATGTTTTCCCTTTCAACGCTGTGGTAAAAATACAGCCGGGAGGACAGATTACACGTTATTGTCTAAAACACTCACCGTGTCCACTCCGGCCAAAAGGAGCTCAGTGATGCTGCCCAGGATCTCGGTGACCGTCATCTGCTCGCTGAGCAGCAGGTGCGTGAGGTACGCTCCCTCCACGTTCTTGTCCAGGTCCACGTTCTGCTGGATCTCTTCGATTTTTTTATTCACCAGCTTCTCAGCTAGGACACAGCAAAAGCAAGCCGTTCATTTCCCCAGGAGACTGATGTGAGATTTTGACCGCTAGATGGCGACCAAGAGACACTGTGGGGATTCTGACTCAAGCGCTCATGATTCCTCTGTTTTGGTCAGAGGAACCTGGGTCTTGGACTTTGGGCCTTTAATTGAGTCGTAAGAGTGTCTTAACCTTGAAATGGACTGATAATGGAACCCGAGAAATGGCCTTGGAGTCTGAACTCAACTTGTTTCTTCAAATGGTTCTTCTGCTGTTTCACCGTTTATTTTTATTTCGTCAACTTTAGAAAGTATGTACTCTTTCTAACCACATTTTAGTTTAATTTTCAATTGCAACCAGGATTCCTCTTGCAAAACTCCAGATCGTTTTTATCTTTACACTGAAATGTAAATATGAAAGTTCCCCATGAATTTAAAGATGTTCCTACAGTGGGCAAGCTCTACCTGCTAAAAAGGAGAGAAGGATGGAGAGAGGGATAAAATGAGGGGAAGTGAAAGACACGAGTGAAGACGAAATGAAGGGCTAAAGACAAACACACAAAGTAAAGAAGAACGGCAGAAAAAGAAGGATGCTCGGACAATGGGACTGTAAATGGAGAAGGTATATCCATAGAAAAATATCAATACTTAATTTCATTTTAAAATGCCAATCCACATCTGGAAAATACTTTTGAATTAGTATTTAGTAAGTTATTTTTCAAAATTGCACAGAAACTCTGTACCCTATGTTTTCGCATTCACCTGAAAAATGTGTAGTTGCGCCACTGGCTAAGGTTTACATTGTGTTTGTAGCATTTCAGATAATTAATTTATACCTGATACATCTGTGCACCTCTAACATAAATACCCATATTTAAATCTCAGTTTAACTTCACAGAAAAGTTAACAACAAATCCTTTCACAGTTTCACTCTGTGATTAAACACAAGTAAAACAGACTAAATATGCAGAAAGGGTGAGACTTTTAGCTGCTTCCATTCACTGTCTCAATGTTTTAGACAATATAAAGTTTATATTCTGGTGGCACAGTTGCCTCGTTAGGTTTTCAAGCTACTTCTTGTGACCAACATTACCTCTGATTTCCTCACTCTTACTGAAATAAACAGCACATAAATCCTGTCTCCTGAACTCTGCAGCTTTAGAATGAAAACTCGACTGCTTTTTTCTCAATTTCTTTCCCATTTTTCGACTTCGGACGTGTAAATGTAAAACCGTCTTAAGCTGCAAACTTTAAAACAACTGGGAAGTTTAAAATGTTGTGGATGCTGCTTACCAACTTTAAAAAGATGATCCCAGGTGGCAATGAACTGTTTCCACGAAGGCAAGTATGGCCAGAGGAACTTGGGGAAAAGGACGATGATAGGGGAGAGCCGAAACATTTCCCCGACCGAGAAGATGAACTTCTGGGTTTCCTCGGGTATGACCTCGTTCATGCAGCCCATACGGGTCTCAAACAGAACTGAGCAGATACCTGAGGAGGAAAGAATGACAATTAGCCCAAAATCCAACATATTTTAAAAGCATTAAGCAAAAAAAAAAACTGAACAAAATTTGTAAATATGGTCCAGAGTTGTTGGAAATTAAAAGAATACAAGAACATTTCAAACTGTTTCTGAACCTCAAACAAGTTTCAGGGAAAAGTAAAAGAACAGGGTTTATAATTTGGTGAAATCTGCTAGTGACCTTTTAGATGCAGCCAAATAAAAATCAATAAGTTAAAAAAAGTGAAAAAATAAAAAAATACACATGCCAAGGTTTGTTCCACTGGGGTTAACATGGAAGCAGGAAAGCATCGTTAGTTCATGAAGGTTTTAAGCAAACCAAACCATCTGTACGCATAAAAAAATAGCTTGACACTTTGAGAAGGTTTGAAAGGTGGATCCATATTTCAGCTGTCGTTGTCGACAGTCTGCAGTTGTTTTGGATAGTCTGGCTAAAATACTCGTAACAGATAACCTGTGTCTGTTTTGGCATAGAAACTCCTTTTGATCATAAACCAGTCGGTCTCAACGCAGTTGGGAAACTGATTAGGCAAACAAGATAACATGTCTGCCAGAGCTGGATCTGAAAGGTGCTGGCAGGAGGCTTTGTTTTCTTTGGACGGAGCTGGTTGGTACGTTTTGATGAGATTTATTATGCCACGGTATGAACATGCTGTTATAGCTTTAGAAAATAATAACAATAATTAAAAAAAAACATTAATTAGAACTTAACTAGTAGAATGATGGTGCGATTTCTTTTGTCTTGATCTTTTTTCTTAGATATTTACAAGTTCTACGGTTTGAGTAGAGAAATAATCTGAAAATCCAAATTTCAAGTTAAGAGGAAGGAAAAAAAATTCAGAACACATCAACATATTTCTAAGAATATGAATTTCTAATGGAGAGATTGACAGAAAATCCAAAGTTAATGTCTACTGGTTATGAAAACCTCAAGGTGGGAAACTCATCACATGGATCCAGAAAGACCTCCATCGTCTCTTCGTTGCCTTACTGGTTTTCAGTTCTTTGAACAGATTCGGAGTTCAGTTCAAGTCAGGAGATTGAACAGGTCATTCTAGAAGCAGTTCACTACAGTGGTATTTATCACCCAAACATTAGTGGGCAATGAGATCCAAAAAGGATTGTGTGAAGTATCTAGTCAGGCAATACTGTCTCTGTGTTTCATTCACTTGTTGAAATGTTCAGCACCAGCTTTCAACAAGCTTCTTCTTCTTCAGCAGTGGAGTCTTGTGCAGTGAGTGTGAACAGAGACAACTGGAAATTAATGCATTAGTTATTGTTTTTATGGGGAAAAGAAAATATTTTTAGCTAACTTCAATATTTTCCCCCTAAAGCTCTGAGAATAAAACTGTCATTGTCTCTTAACTTCTCTCTTCTCTCACTGTGAGGAGCAGCTGGTCGTTCTTGGCTTTGGGTGAATTTACTGTTCATGAAAGCTGAGTTCAACAATTGCACCAAAAGTCTGTTTTAGCAGCTAAGCAAGATTATTATAATCATTTTTAATTCTGGAATGTTAAAAGCTTTGGAAGCATATAACTTGTCATGCATTTTGGGAACTGCAAAATCCAGACCAATCACTCGCTTCAAAATATCCCAGACTCTGAAGGGCTGACAAACCTTGATTACACAAAGTAAACAATGAAAGTTCAGGGCACAGTGTTAATCCTCCATAGGCCTCAAAAATATGACTAAGAATTTGCAAAAAATATCAAAATAAAGTAAAACAAAAGTGTAATTGAGTTGAACCTCTCAAAGAAAAATTGAAAGGCGAAGAAACAGTCGAGGAAAATGCACTAATAGCTTAACCACAAAGGAGGAAAAACAAGTTTTTTCACATAAGACAGCTGAAAATGGGAGCTACAGATGTTAAAAATATATAATCCATATATAATCCTCCTCCCAATCTGAAGAAAACCATAGTCTGTAATATAAAAACACACGTTTATGTAAAAATAAACCCAACTGTGTCAGTTTTTGATTGTTTTTTGGAATCCACATTAAAAAGGGAGATTATGTTGAAATGCTGAGCAAATCTCAGCCTGACTTACTCTGAAATATGAGTCAGTTGCATTCTAGCAATCCAACACACGAGGTGATTCTCGGTATCTAATCAGTTCTGAAGGACAGAGGAGTCAGAAGCTGGATCAAAGATCAAACGTTGTGAATGACAAGCATCAAACCGTTGCTACACACACAGGTGATGGTTATCTCCACACCTGAGTAGAGCTGTGCAGGAGAAGAGACAAGAAAATGCCAGTCTGACAGAATCTACCTTCACTCCTCTGGTAATTTACATGAAATATGTTAAAAATCTGAGGAGGATTGTAGCATACTGTTAGGTTAATTTAATAAATTCTGTAACGGATTTTAATTCAGGAGGATAAATTTGCATTTGCAGGCCTGCAGCACGTACAGAACAGAAAACTAAAGAGATCGCCATGTTGTGTTCATCTATTTATACTCTGAAAAGATGAGTAAGCAGATTACCTTGTGGAGGAGCGAGAGAAAGGAAGGCGTAGAAGTTAATTAGACTGTAACAAGCGCTGCACACGGCTCCACCCTGCTCTGATCACACACCCCAGGCGATTTGCACCTGACTCACCCTGCCGTTACAACAAGGGACAGAATGGAGCTGGAAGATGTTAAACAGAAGCTAAAACCAGGAAAAGATGCACCAATTACTCAAAAAATGAAAGCAGTAAAATCTTAATTAAAGTATTATAATGAGTAGAGTCATTTAATTGAATTGTTTATATGTTGGTGTTGGATCCACAGTCAGTGGGTTTTGTCATTGTGGAGAAAAAGCTAGATGTGTTCATCTGCTTGATGTGTGATGGGTTCTGGATTCTTTGTTCAACTTGTTGAATATTAATTAAATGTAACTGAATAGCCTAAAAATTGAGGGGTAATAATAGAATAAGACAGAATCTTTCTTACATCGTCAGTGACAATGAGGACAACAAAAAGCCTAGTGTGACCTCTGG
The DNA here is from genome assembly GCA_033032245.1 of Poecilia picta. Classification (NCBI taxonomy): domain Eukaryota; kingdom Metazoa; phylum Chordata; class Actinopteri; order Cyprinodontiformes; family Poeciliidae; genus Poecilia; species Poecilia picta. Next base: position 21,475,949 of record CM065354.1, read on the forward strand.
ATGCAGGATATATCGGTATCGGCCGATATTAGTCATATTTTTATTCACATATCGGTGTCGGTGTGATAAATAAAAGTGGAGCAATATTAACAACTTTTATTTCCATCTTGTTTCTTCAGGGGGAGCGGAGGAGGCTGGTCATGTGGTATTTGTTTGGTCATGGTGATGCAGCAGAGGATTGTGGGAAGGTTCACCGAAGCAGTGGTGAAGTCAGCAGTTTTTTCAAGGTGTTGAAAGGGATGTGACATATATAGAGTATCAGTAAATATCAATTAATATCAGATATTGATTTCAGCCAGAATTTTTATATAGGTGCAACCCTAATTTTAAGAAAGAGTGCAACAGGAAGAAACAAAATGACTGACACTATTAGCATCTAAAGAGATGTTTCCAAGACTATGTAAATTAAGTCAGTCTGTTCACTCTCAGCTCACCTTCGAATGCAAATTTGTACAGTTCTTCGGTCAGGTCGTTAACCATGACGCCCTGTCCTTTGGTTTGCCTCAGCCAGGCCACTCGACTGATGAAGTCCGTCACCACCGGGTTGATGATGTTGGAGTATGACGACACGTGCTTCGGCTTCAGCATCCGCGGGTTCAGGATGCTGCGGATCCGCTGCCACTTGGCTCCCATCCTGCAAACCGGGATTAGCAAAATCAAAGATCGTCTTTCAGAGAGAGATAAAAATAATCCTAAAAGACTGGACTATGACTTATGACAACATGTTGGTTTATTTTTGATAAGTTCTAGGTTTGTACCTTACACTCAAAAGTTCCTGTCTTGGGCTTCACGTTATCTAAACAATAGTTTGTAATGGAATATCTTTATGGAATTTTAAACTCTAGTCGTTTCACACAATGACAGTCATTTTGATGGCATTATACGGAATTAGGAGTAGGTACAGAAAATGTAAACCAGTCATAAAATGATGTTTCCTTTGTTGACACCTAGACAGGAAAGCTCCTTAGGTATCTGATTTCTTAATAGTATTCTGAGACAGAAAGCTGGCTTAACTTCCGCTGTGGAATCTGTTGCTTGAAGGATACGAGACTCTGCAGAGTCGTCACGCCAGTTTTATGGGAAATAGCAGACTGGAAATAGTACACTTGCCAGATTTAAGAGAAAAAAAAACAGAGTTGCCTATATAGTCTCCAGGATAAGAAAGAGCTGCTTGCCCAGACTCGATCTTGGCAACAGAAACTAAACATGGGAATCGGCTGTGGCGCACATCAAGGAAGCCAGAAAACAGAATCGACCAGGAAAAGGCTTCTTCAATTGGAGATTTCAAACCCTGTCGTAAAGATTTTACAAATCAAAATATGTGCTTGATAGAAATCCCTCATTAGAGTAGAACAGCTACGAGAACAGATCACTTCTGGAGCAAAAACACACTTTGTTGTAAGACTGAAAAGCGGCTCATTATTTCCCAAAAGCGCGCTCTGAAGTGTGCAGCAAACGCAGCTTTTCAGGGTTTCCACTACTTTGTGTTCACCTTTAAATGTGAAATACAGAAGCAGGCAGACTTTGAATATGTAATCTGCCAAAGCAAGATACTGGAAGGAAGGAAGTGGGGCCAAAAGAGGGAAAAGAAAGGGAGGATATGAGGAAGGATAGGAGGCAGGAAACAAGGGCAGAGGGCTATGAGGATACGAGAAAGGAAGAAGGACACTAGATTGGAAAGAAGAAATGTAGAGGACACATGGAAGGACAGAGGAAACAAAGGCAAGGTCAAGAAGAAGGAACGGATGCGCCTTTTAAGCAATGGGAGAGAGAATATTTTGCCATATTTGTGTTTGGTTTTTTATGCTTTTTCCGTACTTCCTCAGACTCTTAATGCTGTACAAGATCTGTACAGGAACACACGGCGCCCTCTACAGATCTTTCTGTCACCTTTTATATCCCTCTCTCCAGTTTAAGTTGACTGAGGTCAATTCCTAAGCTAACAAGGAGCCACTCAGCATTCTCCTAACACATTTAACAAGGATTTCTCTGCACAACCTCTCTAGAGGGATAATTGATTAAAATCCCAATAGGTCCAGTTACTGAGATTTCTTTCACAACAAGGTCCAAATCGCGGGTCTATTTCATCCCGTGGTTTATATGTCACAGACTTTAAAGTCACTAAATAAGGCTAACAGTGTGAACTTCAGGCCTTTGTTACCGATAATACAAATATTCTTCATCATAAAATCAACATTTAAAGAGCTTCTTCCAAACAGCGTCGAAAAACAAAGTTTTTCGTGAAGCGGTTAACAGATGAGGAATTTGAGACCAGCTTTTTAAGAAACAGAAGATTCATTTCTTTTCTTATTGCCTCAAATAGCCTCACAAATGTCCTCAGCATTTGATAGCACTGCCGATTTTCTGATTTCATTTATAGCTGGGATAGATTTGTTTGATTTTGTCACACGGTTTGTGTTTGTGCACCAAGCTTGAAGGGAACATTCAGTCCTCAGGTCTCTGAATGTTTTTTTTTATTTTTATTTTTTTATGTCGTCCTAAAGTCCATGCAATCTGCAGAGAAAACTGGCATGAGTGCTGCTGTGTGGTGACAGAGTGTGTGAGTTGGGTGGATTTGTGGCACTGGGCTCCTACCCCACTCATTTTTAAGTTTATTCAAAGAACTTGTGTTTGGTTTCATATAATATTCCTCAGTTTTATCACCATTCGAGGCGTAAAACTTTGACGCTGCCGGTTGGAAATTTTACTTTTTTTAAAATGTCTGTTTAACACTTTTCTCACCTTGGAGTGCGCTGCATCTGCTCTTCTCTATTTTGGGTGCAGCAGAGGCGGATATTTATGGGGTGGCAAGAGGGTGGCAGGGACTTTTCAGGGGTGGCAGTATATATATATATGTATATATATATGAACAATACAAAATATTGTTTTTAACTTGCTTTGTTTCAAAATCAGCTTCATGTAGCACCATGGTTTAAATACAATTTCCTAATGTAGTTTAGTTAATTATTTTCAAGTCTTTCATACTCCTGCTAATTGTTATGCATTACTGATACGCATATCAATTGACATGCATTGTGTCCAGAAACCATTTTATCCCAATACAGGACAAGAAGAAATCTGTCACAAAAATATTAGTAGCGCCATCATTTGTTATTCGATATATCTATTAAATACGACTTAAGATAAAGATTATAAAACTGATGTTTGATACATATTCCGTGATTTAAATCTATAAACAGTTTAGTTTCTGTTAGTTCTGTCAAGATACAAGAAAGAGCCAATATCTACTTATATTGGTAATCGTTTTATTTTAAATATGCTGTAGGAGTCGTAGTTTGACGACTGTTATAAATATCACCATGTTTTGAGAACACAGGGGATTAGCTCAGTTTTTGTCACTTGTTTTTAAGAATTGCAGCAGCTGCAGTGAGCACAAAAAAAGTACAATAAAGCTGATAAACAGGTGAAGAACCAAACTAGACTGAACCACTTATGTCTGTTTGCCAAGTCAAATATCCAATTAAAGTTCCACCAAGCCACTACTAAGGCACTGGGGTCAAGTTTCTAGACACGGGCAAAACATGGTTCAATGTCCAAACTTATTAACTGATCTTGGTGATTTATTTTCCTCTTTCCCCAAACAATTACAGAGATAAAAAGTTTCATTTGTTCTCATGCTACCTCTCTTAAAAACCATCGGCCCCAAACCCAAATGCCTGCTGGTCCTTCAGGCCCCTGAACTTATAGAAAGTGGACTGACCCACATTACTTCCTGTCTACATTTAGAAAATAAACAAGAAAATAATAAAATAAATAAATAAATAAAATCAACAATTATCAACCTACAAATAAACTCTGTAAATAATACAAAAAATAGACATTTAAGAATAAAAAGTAACAACATTCAAATGGATAAAGAAATAATAGCCTTTTCTCGCTCTGTGTGAGAATCGCGGCTTTACGCGGACTCGTTGCCATGGCAACCGAGAAACAACAGCTCAAGGAGCAGACAGAGCAGAGATCACCGATCAGGGAATCAACACCAAAAAACAGAACATTTCCCACACAAAAAAGTAATTAAAAACACTAAAACAGAACATTCAGTCTCTTACGCTTAATGTCTATATTGTGATTATTAATAAGTTTTCTCCCGAGCACAGCGGTGGTTGATTAGCTGATTTAACAGCTGCTCTACTGATGACTTGGTGGCGGGTTGACCTGTTTTAGTGCCAACGGAACCAAAACACACCGAACTGCGCAGCTCATGTTACGGTTATCAAAGTCAGTAGCAGGTTAATAACAGTTAGGCTAGTATAACTGACCCACTGCTCACTTGTTCAATCTTTTTTTAAATTAAAAGGTTTTCCTCACCTGTTGAATCTGAAGCCCTTCTTACCATTATCTATGGTTGAATTAACTGCTAAACATCGGTCCGTTGTTCTGATTCTTTGCTGATTGTAGTATTTTCCTGACCACCGATATTAATGACTCAATGGACAGAAATGTTGCATGTGTGACTTACGATAAATCACATAAAGTCCAGTCCAGTAACATAAACATCCATCAATGCTGCTGGTCTCTGTCCTTCTCGCTCACTTCCCGCTACTCACCAGTAGGTGTCAGGTTACATTGTGTTGCATTTCAATGTTGTCGGGAAAAAAGAGTTTCATGCGCTTAATGTCTGATTTGCCATAACTATTTATTGGATTCATTGTCGCCAGCTGGGTGGCAACAGGGGTGGCAAGGCTCTCGTTTGGGGTGGCAGCTGCCACCCCTGTTGCCACCCCGCTAGATCCGCCCCTGGGGTGCAGTAAGGCACTCATTTAATTGGCTTTTTTTTTTCTCTAAATATGTTGTAAAAGGTAGGTGGTTACTGGAATGACTGATTCACCACAATTTTCCATTGTACTAATGAAACATGGCTCTGGGTTTTTGCATTTTGGGGATTTTTTTTTTCTGGCACTGATTATTGCCAGTCCTGGCAGAACCAGCAGGTGTCCCGGTCCGCCTCCTCTGTGGCTGAACCTGCAGGTTTTGTTGTAGGATAAAAGTCTGGGTTACTGTGAGAATGTTGATTTCTGTACTGATTTCCAAACACATTTTGGATCGGAAAAATCCTCCTGTGGCTTTTGGAGGACAATCAGTCCCTCAGCATCACACATCCTTCTACGTTTGTCAAAAAGCTCAAGTTTGGTCTCATCTCAGTTTAATTCCCAGACTTTTTTTTTCTTTTGCAAAAGCAAGCATGTCTGCTTGGCATGAGGAGCAGATGACACTTAATAGATGGATAATTAGTGAGAACATGATGCACAGCTCTGCTGCAGATTTGGGGAATAATTACCTCCTTTACTGTCCTTCTCTCTGTATAGACTTGACTTCCTGTCCAGTTTTATTTGATACAGTCACCATCTGTTTAAAGTGTTTTAATTACTGCCTTAGAGAGGAGAAGCCACAGGAATGTGGTTCTCTACTTGTCGAAGATCGACACGTGGCCATCCTTGACTGACTCGTTTGTTTAGTTTTTTTTTGTTCGTATTTTTTAATAGAATCGATTTTCGGTAAGAGATTCTTGCAAAGTTAGACAAAATCTTGCTATTTTAGAAGACAATATATGTTCACAGTATGAGCAAAGACAAAAAAAAGTTGGATTGAATTTTTTTTTAAAGCCATAATTTTAAAAATTGGAGTAATTGTCTTTTGTCAGCGCATTCCTAATCTGACTAATGTGGTATTAAATCTTGTGTCTAATCTAAAAAAACAACATATTTTGATTTGTTTTGTAAAAAAGTGATTTCACACACCTGCTGCTACAATCAAGTTAATTGTACAGCACCTTTAAAATGTTTTTACGTTCTTGAATGTTTGACTCTTTTATTGCAATCTTGATCACCAAATCTACAGCTTTTACAAAAAAAACCCTTCTAAAGTCAAAGTGAAAAATGATTTCTTCCATGAAAGCATATTTAATCATGACTGATTTGTAAAAGAAATAAAACGATGAATGCTTTTAACAGGGACTGCATTTCTTTGTGGAGGTGTTGATGAGTTTGTTGGCTATTGGGCTGAGGGTTGGTGGTTGCTGGACTCACTCTGTTAGGGGTCCGTGGGCCTTGTTCCTGAGCTCCCTGTAGCCCCTCCAGTGGGGCATGTCGGTTCGGATGGGGTGTCGGCCCTCCTGCCTCAGAACCTGCTCTATGAGGTCAGCGCTGGCCACGTTCACCACAATCAGAGGCCCGTATTTAGACTTCCATAACCTCCCGTAGATCCTCTTGTGCTCGATCTGGGGAGCAAATAGAAGGAGTTAAAAGATTATTCATTAGGTTACGAATGTTGAGCAGGAGTTTTAATAAAAACATTTTAAAAAGTGGCAGGGTTCTGGAAAATAACTAATGGAAAATGTTAGCGCAGGCAAACCAACTTGGGATAAAAAAAAAGTGTTATTTCCGTCAAGACCCTCCTTGTTTCTTAAATTAGTATTCATAGGGAAAGAGCTGTAGATGTTGGCAGAGTGGGTGAGTCAGAAACACATTTTAGATTCAGAAAATGTTCACTGCTCAAGTAGCAGAAAGCCACTGATTCATATCTGTTCCGTCTTTCAGTATTCTTTGTGTTACCACACGTGACTCTCTTTTCTCAAAAGGGAAATATTATGTTACAAGGAAGTAAAATCTGTTAGCCATATAAAGACACGAAGAGCAAGCAGTGATGCTCTTTGTGTCTGACAGACTGACTGACAGAGCTCCACAGAGCAGTTCCAATGAAATATAAAGGAGCCTTCAGTTCCAATGATCAGTTTCCAAAATTTACGCTTCACTTGTCTATTGTGGTAGAAAAGCTTGACCCCATTTATGACGATGAAGAAACAAACAAAAAAAGTTTGAAAATTAGGACCAGTCAGTCTATCAATTTTTTTTTCTTTCTTTGTATAAAATGCATCAGAACTGCAACTATTTTTGGTTCTAACACTTTTTAAAAATTGAATACGATTCAGATCACTGTGTTGAAGTGCATTTAATCGGGATAATCCTCTGATGTAATTTGTCCTTGGGGGACTAATATCAGAATCAGCAGGGATGATGACTTCAGAAATTTGCATTGTCCAGGGAAAGCCTGAGTTTTCAAGCCTATTATAAAGGTTTTTTTAGTCACTAATTGTCTTAAAATGATCTCATTAGAATAAACCGGTTTCTCGTTGACATATCAAACGTCATCAGAAGCAAAAAAGTCCTAAAAAACAACAACTAATTTTTTTTTTTTTGCAGGCAGAATAAAAGACATAAAAGTTTCATAAGTCCTCTAGATTTTCTTTTAGTCGCCTACAAGTCCGGACACTTTATTCAACAAGTGTCGAATCGGAGACCAACTTGCCTGCATTTGCTGCGTGGTCTGAAAATATCCCTTCACAAAAAGCCAGTGCAGCGTAGTGGCGAAGCTCGGTCCGCCTAAGTCATCCATGGTTTTCAGCTGGCTGACTCCCACCCCGGTGTCGCTGCTGGTGCTGGATGCCTGTCGGCGGTGGAGCTCCGGGCTCAGCCCCGCCGCGCCTCTACACATCCCGTCATGTCGGTGGCGGCGGCTCAGCTGCACACAGATGTTCACCAGAGGTTTCCTCAACATTTTTCAGCGCCAGGTTATCCGCGGTGGCCAGGAGCAAACCTCCGCTCCAGTGTTTTCAGACCGCCGCCTGTGTGTGTGTGTGTGTGTGTGTGTGTGTGTGTGTGTGTGTGTGTGTGTGTGTGTGTGTGTGTGCGTGTGCTGAGGCGGCTGTAAATAATGGCTCCTTGTTTGTGGGCCCCCAGGTCCTCACTGTGGACTTTGGTTTTGTCTCTGCTAGTTTACCCACCACAGCATAGAGGTATTTGTAACACGGCAGCCGTAAACACGGAAGTATGCAGCACCTGACACAGCAAATGATTTATCTACATCCACAAGAGATGCAACAGGTCCACAAAGAATAGGCGTTTTGCTTGTTCTTGTTCTCTTCCAGCTGTTGAATCCTATATATTCTCTCGGTGCAAATTATTAGACACTTTAGAAAGTTTATGCAAAGCTTGGGCAAATCATATTGAACTCAGAAACAACCAAAATTATTAAGAACGAGGTTAATTCACAGTCGCTACATTTTGCCCTCTAGAAGGCGCTGTTACACCATATTGGTGTGCATTTTCTAGATTATTACAAACTAGCTACATTATTTCGATACTTGACAATAAGGTGCTTTTCAAAATTTAATGTAACTTTTGAATTGGTTATTTGTCCTTTCCCCCTTGTCATTTACACAAATGTTTTAGAATTAAACATTTATTACCATGTAAATGTACAAAGGGAGTGCAAGGCTGCGTTTTTGTTTCTTTGCTAGACTGCTGTGAAAAACCGCTCGTGGAAATGGTTGTCACATCCTCTTCTGGTTCACTGTCACAGATGTCATTGTTTAAACAGTGTTTCTTACGTGTATGTAGTATCTGGAGATCTTTTATAAATACATTGCTAGCTATTACACTTTTTTTACACATATCATCATGCCACGCTAATGCACCGCTTCACATCTTATTAACTGAAGAAAAATTAGTAACATGTTTATGTATCATAGACGAAAATTTTCCAAGATGCAAAGCATATAAATGTCAGGATCCGTGTTTCTGTGTAATTATTTTTAGAGTTTTTTGTGTTCAGTTTGCTTCCTGTGTCTTTGACTCAGCGTCCTCCCCGTTGATTGTTTTCCAGGTGTGTCCTATTCCCTTGATTACCCCGTGTGTATTTAGTCCCACCTGTTGTCTGTGTTCCTTGTCGGGTCCTTGTCAATTGTTGTCAATCGCTGGCAAACAGACGTCAGTTGTCTAGTGTCGGTTCTTGTGTGTCCATCGCCAGTTGTTGAGGAAATATAATCGTTTCTAGCATTTAGAAAATATAACCATCTTTTAGTGTTTAGTTAGCTGAATCTTTTACTTAAATTTTGAAGAAGTTTGTGTGGGTGAGTTCAATTGGCAGGAAGAGCCATGGCTGGGTTCAAAATATCAAAGAACAAGTGATGGATGGAGAAAACCTTTTAAGACGTTGTTAAACAATATATCTGTGGAGCTATAGGCTCCTATCTTTTCAGACATCTAGGGAAGACAGGAGATACTCAGGTCTCAGGAAATAAAGAGCCTTCAGTGAACATTGGCATGGTAAACTATTGACCTATAGACTTCTGAACTTTGAAGCTGTGAACTTTTAAACTTTCAGACTGTTATCATATGAAACTGTTAAGTCCTGGTCTGCCTAGCTCCAGTTTTCAGTCGTGGTAATCAGCTGTGTGCTTTGTTTTCTGCCTGCCGTCTGTATCGGACTGAGTGAGCGTCATCATTAAATTCTTCAATTACTTTACTACCTGGGTCTCTGCGTCAATCCTCACCACCATCCACCACTCCTTATGACAATAAAGTACACTCAGCCAGCGTTCTTCATCTGATGTTTACTCATAACTACTTGAATTTATGTTGACAACATTACCTGAGAAATACGTCAAAGAAGGTTTGCTATGAAGAGCTCTCATTCAGTCATGTTTCTGCAAATACAATATGACAAAATTGATTGGGACATGTATGCTACACGTTAGCTACACTCTGAAAAAATGTTGCATTTGAAATTTGGTCAATCATATTTTTGCATTCTTAAAGTCATACAATTTGAGAACTATGAGCTTATTAAGTTATTATTGACCAAATGGCATCACATGTTTTTTTTAAGTTGAGCTAAAGAAAAAAAAACCCCAAATGTTAAGTTTTTTAAATTGTTCAATAAAGTTTGTCATAAATTTTTCACTCATTTTTGATAGTTGTGGTGCTACTGGATAATTTTTTCGTTTTCATAAGGCACATTTTAGAAAACTAATTTTCCGTGTTTTTATTTAATCTTAGTGTTCACAACGCAGTACATATACAGGTTACAATACAAGCCTTACTTATGGACATAATTATCTAAACTTTGACTATAAGAAGGAGATAACATGCACCTTACATAAACACAAATATGGAACCCCATACATTTCTCTTTCGTTCTTGCAAGAAAAATGGTTAGGAAATTTATCAGCACATCAGCTACAGCCACATACAATGTTCAGGGTAGTTTGTGTGGTGAAGCACAGCAAAGGACTTTCATATTTCATATTCGAAAATGGCGCTGGTTAAGCTGGCTGCTTGCAGATGCAGCTCTCGTCATGTTAGTTAAACCTGTGTTCCTTTTATTTATTTATTTTTTTTTAATTTATCATCTCAGTAATTTCCCGGCTGGGATGAATAAAGTACTTCTATTCTATTCTATTCTATTCTATTCTATTCTATTCTATTACCAAACACTGTCGAGCTACTGCATTATAACGAGTCCATCACAGTTTCCTAGAAAGGTCATTTGTCCATTGCAACCTCCAGGATACGTTAGAAAGCGTTTACTCTGTTATGATGTGGATTTCACCACTGCTGCTGCCTCAGATATTTGTTTTTGGCCTCTCGTGTTGAAGCCTGCAAACCTGCATGGACACAGTGTGAACTGTACTCCACACCGGTTTCCCTGCTCACAAACCAAACAAGGCAGCAACTAGGAGACGACGCTACAAGTGTCACGCTCCGCCAGTGTTTGTTGTTCAGTTTCTTTGTGCATTTCCTCCTTGGTTTAGTTTCCTCCTTGGTTTGTAGTTCCTTCTAAGCCTTGGTTCAGGTCCCTTAGAGTATTTAGTCTCCTTCCCTCAGTTACCCCTCTTTCTCCTACTCGACCCCCATTTTAAAGGTTAGGGATGGAGCTGTGGTGTGAGTTAAGCTTAAGGTTAATGATATAGCAGTATTGTGTAAGATCAGGTTAAGTGTTGGTGTCAGGCTCAAATGGATGTCATTTAAAATATCTTAATGTTGCTAGAACCACAAACGCGTGAGAACGCATTGTTTCATGGGGCTCATGTTCACTTTTTTGTGTGTAATAAGATTATGATATAATAGCAGCATGGTGGATAGTTGAGAAAGTTAAAACTTGAACTTTGATACAGTTACTGAATAAATAATATTGAAGCGCAGTTCTGTAGATATTTATCTGATTCCTCAAAATATACAAATACGAGCTGTTAGGATTAGTTCAAAATGTGCATAAATTTATTGCAAAATTAATCTTTGCACAGTCAGATCTTTTTATTGAATGCCACAGAAGAATTTTCTGTCATATCCTTAAAAAGAAAATACTTCTTTTTAACACCATGCTGGTCTCCTTCTATATAACAGTTAAACTTATCAACTTGAAACCTCCACAGGTTCAAACACGTTGAGGATTTCACAACAAATGTACCAGAACATTCCACGTGCCTAGATCAGATCGAGTCAAAAAGTGTGACACAGGTCAGCAGCTGTCAGAGTTTTACTCCTGGAGCCACACCTCGTCATGCAAAAACATTTAAAACACTAGTGCCTCGACTTGCACGCCACAGATGAGTGTGTGCTACACGGCTGCCGGTTCCAACATTCCTGCCATAGCAGTTATTCCACATGTTATATAATGTGAAAAACATTTAATGGGTGCTGGTTATATTGTAAATATGGGTTGAAAACTTCCTCAGATTGCTAGGCTTTGACTGCAGTTGCTGACATCCAGCTAGAAATATTTTTTCTAAACTTGGTGTATTAGCAAGGCAGATGTGTTAGAATGAGATCGTTGCAGAAAAGTCATAATTAATAATTGTATTTGCACGAAAGTTTAAACCAGAAATGTTCACCTGTGCTTATTGTGATAATTTTTTTCTCTCCATGTTTACACCTGTTTTTCCTTGAGATGGTTGCACAGCAGCAGGTGAAGATGATTTATGCTGCACTGTTATGATTTATGCTGCACAAAGACAAATAAAATCCCGGGTCGCTGAGGATTTATCTCATTTTTTCAGACTCAAATGCTCAAAGTTTCTTCTTCCCAGCAGTTTTAAGTTTTTGAAAAGTTAAAAAACTGAGTAAACGGTAATCCGTGTTATCTATAGATTCCATAAACTATGCAAGCACCGAAACCAGCTTCCTGATTTCTGGGGTATTTTTCCATTCTTCTGCGTCTTGGTGGACTAACGTAGGCCAGCTCTCTTTCAAAATCTAAATCATGTCAAGTGAGAACAGATCTTAGATTAAATGCAAATTTTTAAAAGCAGTTCTTGAAGATCATTTCCTTAAATTGCTTTAAGATTCTAAATTGTTTCAGTACCATGGCCTATATTTAAAAAAAAAAAAAGTAAAATAAATAAGTGTTTTCTGTTGCCAGAATTGGTTTGCATTCATTCAACAAAAACCAAAATAACAAATTAGCAAAATAAGCATTTTTTCCCTTTAGAAAAAAACCCCTGAAAATCAAACTTAGCTGCATCTTGTTTTATCCCGATCGTTGATGTCAAAAAACAGTAAATTTGTGAGGTAAAACCTTTTATTCATACCTACAACCCAGATAATAAGTAATGTCTTGACAGTTATTATGAGCACTAATAGAAAATAATAGACTTGAGAAACAATTAAAATCTTTAATATCAGTAAAGATCTTTATGCTACATAAACATTTCACTTTTCCATTTCAAAAGACATCTGCTTCGACCTCTCACTGCGTTCAGGTGGTTTCGATGCCAAAGACTTCACGGATTCCTGTTTGTCGAGACAACTCAGTCGTGACAAAGAATTAAAAAAAAAAGAAAAGAAAAGGCAGGACATCCTGAAGGACTTCCCAAGGAAATAAATCACATTAAGCTCTTTAAGACTCACTCAGGTGAAGAATAAACCTCTGTCTCCGCAGGACAGCTTGTAACTTTCACTTCCAATTTCTTGGGTAAGAAACTAAACAAAATCAACTCATTTCCGGTCAAAAAGAAGAAAATAATAATTAAGATAAATAACTAGATTCAAGTATTGCAGGTTTAAAGTGACAAAGTCACTTAAGTCCACTGAGTGATAATGAAGTAACAATTAACTGGATTTAAACTCTCAGCCGCAGCGTTTAAGGCAGTAGCAAAGTATGACGTCTGAAGATACAAATAAAATAAAAATCCCTTTTCTTTCTTAAAGTCAACAGATGTAGTAGTGCAACACAACTAGATGGTGTAAAGCATAAGGCACAACAGTGGTAGGTCATACTATCGGGCTAATATGCAGAAGTCTAGCCGGTGGTTTTAAGATGACACCACATCGGTCTTTGTTTCACAATGGCTTCTCAAATTATGCCCCTTCTATTTCCTTGATCAGTTTAACCCTGGGGGTTAAGGCATCGAGTGAAATATACACAAAAAAATAAAAATTGACTTCCGGCACTGAGTCACGGTGAAAAGAGGCGTCATAGAAACTTTCACATGAGCAGAGCTAGAGATGAAATGTTATGTTTGTTGGCGGAGAAGCAGCGTGTCTAACAGAACGGTGGATGTGTAAATAACGCCGTCGGAGTTCACAGGAGACTCCAAGACAGACGGGTTGGACTTCAGCTTCAGTCGCTCTCACTGCCCGATTCACTCAGCTGCAGGTCGTTCTCTGGAGAAATAAAACAAAAACATGCAGGTTTATTTTCCTGACAGAACTACCAGTCCCAGAATGCACTGCTGAGCTGCTTGACAGAATCTGTCAGTGGGAGTTTATAACCCAGCTACATTTTCTTACCCGAATTTAAATTGTAATTTTGTCAAGAAGCAAAGTACAATTTGTTTGTTGACAAATTGTACTTTGCACAACAATTTGTCAACAAGCTCGTAAACTTCACTCCATCGCAGTAAATCTGGAGCAATCAATTCCAAACTTGAAATATAACTCTGCGCACGTTGCGCAATTTTGACGTTTCATCATCGACGTCCACAGGCTAAAAGGTAAAGCTGTGTCTGCAGATTAAAGCACTGCTAACATCTAACCACAAGGTTCCTGGAAGCTCTTTGGTGCAGTTAGTTCTTAGATGGTGAAATGTCACTTAGTCATTCTGATCACACATCACCCCCACCCTGGGTTCACTGCCAAAATAAAATGCACATCTTTATATAGCTGAAACTAGAAAATTATTCAAAGATAACTTGGTTCCATTAAAAGAAAAATAATAATTAAAATGGACTCATTCACATTGTTGCTTTTCTTCTGGCTGCATGACCACACAGCCGTTCGCTGCAGCTGCTCACCTGACCAAACAAAAAGCGGCACTTCTGATAAAAAAAAAAACCCAAACAACTTTGTCTGCCTTTTCTACTTGGAATCTTCCATCTAACTTTGCTATCCAACTTTTGATTGGCTAATCAAACACAAGTCGACTCCACTGTACTGATGTTAAGTCGAGCAGAAGCTCTGAGCTTTTCACATGTTTTAAGTATTTTATTAGCTACATGCATCCTTTCATACAAACGATCAAGAGTTCATGTTATTGCATCTTAAGCATTAAAAATCTTATTGTCTTATTCTTTCAGAAAATGAGTTGAACTATTTCCCCATTTAATATCATTTTAATAATGTAAAAAAAAATAGCTAAGTGGTTAAATTGCAGAATGCGCCAATTTTATCCAAATAATTGTCAGAATAAATCGATAACTCAAATAATTAATTGCTGTAGTTGGTAACAGAAAAGTGGGAATTGTACAAAGGTGTTGCTGAAAATATTTGCATGGACCAGATCTTTACTTCCAGTGTGAAAAATGTTTTATTATGCTCCAGATTTATCTTGAAACACAATGACAATCCTTTATTTGTCCCGATACAAACAGATAAACGGAGCCACTCAGTGACATTCTAAAAGATAATAAACGTAATAAAATCGTTGCACAACTGAAAACTCCACCACACCGATTGAAAACAACAACAAAAACACCAAGGAGACCCGTTTCAGAAGTGGTCTGTGCGACTTACTGAGCGTGCTCATAATGAGGCCTCCTCCGCTCTCTTGGTGAAGACTTGTCGCGTGATTGGTGCCGGTGCTCATCACAGGCAAGCTCTGGTTGGTCGGGGCGGGGGGGGGAGGCGGCGGCGGCGCAGGGTGACGCTCGTCTTCCGAGTCGCTGCTGCTGGAGCTGTCTTCGCTGCTCGAAGACGACGAGCTGTTGGAGTCCGAAGAGCTGTCGCTGCTGCTCATCTGATCCATGACGCGCGCTTCCGCCATCAGCTCTGCAGAAACACAGCGCAAGTTAAAGAGGGAGGGACAATCCGGGGCAGACTTTGTAACATTCTCTTCTTCTTCTTCTTCTTCTTTTCGCAGAAGTAGTTTGGCACGCCACCTCTTTCGATGTCATCCATCGGAGACGCTGAAGACGCTTTCTCCTTGGGAGGAGAGCTCTTGGAGCTGGTCGAGGTCTTGTTGTTGCCGTTTCCCTTCATCTGCTGGCTCAGGCGGCTCGTTTGCTGCTCCAGCCGAGAGTGAATTTTACTGCTGCCTTCAGCTCTGGAAAGCCATGTGAAGAAAGACAAAAGTTGTTCCCTTTTTTTTTTTTTTTAATATATACATATTTTTGACCATAAATACCACAATTCTAAAAAGACTCTTCCCAGCAGAAAGACTCTGGTTGTTAAACTTACACCCAGGTATTTTAGCTCACCTCGTTTTCTTGACGGCTATGTTGCTGTTGAGTTTTTCGAGCCGATACTCTCCTGTGTCATGGTTCACGATGAGGATGCACTCCTTCATGTACGGCCTCTTAGATCCCTTGAACACTGTGACTGGAGCACTTGAACCCTTAAATCACCGGGAACAGGGAAATAAATAATAAACACATCAGAGCAAATCTCACAGTAAACTGAAATCCACTGAAAATAGTTAAATAATCCATTTAATGAAAACAAGTTGCACATACACATTAAATCATTTCATGCAAGATTTATGGACTAATTCATATTCCAGAGATTTTCACATGTGCCTCCAGCTTAAGAAATCCAGCTGAAATCCAGTGTTTATAAAGGATTACATTCCAAGCACATAATAGCTTTGTAAAACTTTTCATTCATGTCATTCTTTTTTTTTTTTGAGTGGTCCAGATCTCCAATTTATAGCTCTGACACTGAAAATACTTATTACCTAAATATGTATTTCCAATATTAACCCTTTAATGCTTAGTGGTGGTCACTACAGTGGACAGCTGTCCAAAAGACATTTTACAATTAAAACTTTTTCTTTTTTTATGATTTTGAAGTGAAACCTTGACAAAAACTCATTTTTGTATTTTCTAACCTCTAAATTCGGTAAAGTAATAGTGACTTGCTCTCCTTTGCCCACTTCAAGCTCTCCTTCGCATGTAGTATCAATAGAAGCTGGTTTGAAATCATCTGTGGAGGCAAATTAGAGTATTTAGTTTCACAAAACAGGAAGACATTTACAGAGACGGTCATTTTAAAATCGGCTTAAAATGAGAGCGACCAAATACGGTGTAGTTGCAAGCCTCGACCACAAGGTGGTGGCAGAGTACAATCCGAGGCAGCGCTAACATTAGCTTCCACTTCGACGGAGAGAAACTGTAGTAGTTTTTAACAGCTAAAAGCTAAATGACACACAAGACTGAAACGGTTATCAGTTTTCAAGAAGACAGGGGAAGCCGTTCGGCTGCAATAAGCCACCAGGGAAGCTGCTCTAGCAACAGTTTAAGCCAAGAACAAACTCCGGATGTGTAGCTTGCAGGCTAACTAGCGTGCTGGTTGCTAGCCAAAGCAAACGGCAGACGTCACCTACTGAGCGCAAACGCCACTTACATCGGACCGTGTGGTAGGCGCTTTTAGGGTGTTTCTCAAACGTCTCTCCTAGTTTCAAAACATGTTCCTGGTTGTCAAAGCTGGAATACGCGGTCCCATTCATTCTGTGAGTCTCATTGGCAGTGAACTTTGGTTTCCTCTAGGCTTTTTTTTTATGCGATACCCAGGTACGGCCTGAGGCACCGTTAAGTCCCGCCTCTTTTGAGATCTACTTCATTGTGATTGGTTAGAGCGGTTTTTGTATGTTTTTGTCATTGGTTAAACACCTGTCATCTGAATGTGACGTTTCAATTCAGCCTTTCATCATGTTTTTTGTGTCCAATCTTTATGTTAAGACAAGTGGTACATACAGGAAAACAAATTTGCCTGAATTTCTGAATATTTTCAGTTATTTAATAGACTATGGGAATGCCACATCATTTCAGCAAGATATAAGTAGTGATGGAATTAAGAAAGTATTCATTCCTAGATATGGTCATTTTTGTCTCAGAAAATTATCAAGTTTCAGTTTTTACCAAAAATAACAAAACAAAGCAAAAAAAAAGAAAAAAAACTTTATATAGAATGGTACACAGTAGCTCCCCCAGGTCTAACCATGTATACACAGTAAAAATGCCAGCGTTGAATTAACATTCAAAAGTGTTTATATGTGTCCAAGTCAGCTGGTGTTAAATTCAACAATACAGAGTGTCACATTAACATTTACAACACTACACTGGTGTTATAATATAACACCAGTGTCAACACTACACTGGTGTTATAACACCAGTGTAGTGTTGATCACAAAACACAATGTGGTGTTAAATAAGTAAATAACTGACCCACAAGGTGTCAATATCAATCAAATCCAGTGGAAAATATTCAAACAATACACAGAAATGGAAAGTTTAACTTTTCTTAAACCCATTTTAGTATATAGACCAATGTTAATTTAACAAAAAAAATGGGTGTCAATCTTTTAACACTTTTAAAAGTGTTACTTTAACACCTGCTGACTTGGACACATACAGTATAGACACTTATGGGTGTTAATTCAACACTGGCATTTTTACTGTATAGAAATTGAATTACCTTCCTTGTTACATTGTGAATAAATTGAGGTTAAGTATATTTTTGTTTTAGTTTCACAGGCCGATCAGCTTGATTACTGTCAGACCTGTAGGATGAAGAATTCATTAAAATATAACCATAACCCTTGGGGGGAAGGTGGGGGGAGTGGAAAACCCCAGTTTCAAAACTAAATGCACAGCATGACTTGACTGAGCAGCTCAGGTTCACTGTGCATCTTCAACTAAAGAGCCACTAGAGCTGTAACCAGCTGATTGCATTTTCAAGTGTTGCCGTCTTCGGGGGCTTAGAGCTCCATGAATCTTGAGGCAGTAAAGATAATGTATTTTCCTTACTTTAAAGTGTTAATGCATTCTAAGCCTTAAATCCTGCTTTGCCTGAAATTTGTTGAGGCCATATGTGTTGCTGCCTTCAAACATTAAAGGATCAGCATCCAGGGCAACTGGAACATGAAGATTACGTGAACAGATTATCGCCAGCTGGTTCACCGTCCTGCTGTCTTCTTCCTGCTTGACACGACTCACCGAGGTTGGTGTAAAGCGGAAGGTGGGAAGATAAGTAGTGATTCCAGCTGAAAAATGAATTTGAACACACGACATAAAGCGCGTGTACAACCCGCATGTGGACTCAGGAGAGGAAGAAGATTCCTTTTGACAGTCTTCGCGACTTTCATCCGTTTCTCCTTTTGTGATGAAAATCCTTTAAAGATTACAGAGCTTTGAAAATTGAGCGGGGAGGTTAACAATAGGCCTGGAATCCTGTTTCACCGTGTCTGAATCCCATGTGAAAAGACGCCACCGTGGGTCCGTTTCCATGGCTGGAGGTAAACACCGACTGTCCTCCTGTGATATCGGTTA
This sequence comes from Poecilia picta, assembly GCA_033032245.1. Taxonomy (NCBI): domain Eukaryota; kingdom Metazoa; phylum Chordata; class Actinopteri; order Cyprinodontiformes; family Poeciliidae; genus Poecilia; species Poecilia picta. The sequence continues at coordinate 21,494,514 of CM065354.1, forward strand.
CTTCAGGGGGTTGCCCCTGGACTGTGGGAGGAGAGGTTTATGGTTTCTGAGCAACTGTATCCGTGAGCCACAGCGGGGCAGTACCCGGCTGTAACCCGGAGGGAAATGATAACTCCTGTCTGCAGGGGCAGGGCGAGTCTGTGACCTGTTATCAAAGCTCATTATTGCAGCTGGTTTGCAGATGACGACCCAGAGCTCCACATCATACTCTACAACATACTTTGATACAAGTTCAACGCTGGGTATGTTCACACAATCCAAATAAGAAATTCAGACCTTGCAAAAAAAAAAAAAAAAAAAAGTGTGTAACACCCATTTATACTTGGATCATAATAGGCCACAATTTGTGGGTTTGAAGTACATATTCTTAAAAATAATTAAGCCGTCAGGATGAAAAATGACACCACTTTCCTGCTTTTTGCATTCTTTTTCGGAAAACATGCACATTAAATCACTTCATGCAAGATTTATGGACTAATTCATATTCCAGAGACTTTCACATGTGCCTCCAGCTTAAGAAATCCAGCTGAAATCCAGTGTTTATAAAGGATTGCAGCTTTGTAAAAGTATTCATTCACTTCATTCTTTTTTTTTTGAGTGGTCCAGATCTCCAATTTATAGCTCTGACACTGAAAATACTTATAACCTAAATATGTATTTCCAATATAAACCCTTTAATGCTTAGTGGTGGTCACCAGTGGACAGCTGTCCAAAAGACATTTTCTTGTTCTTCTTGTGGATTTTTATGTTATAAATGCACACAAACCAATGAAGTGGACACTAATGCATCATAAAATACACCATCAACTACTGGCCATCAGCTGCAAATGCAAGAAATTATTTTTTGTTAAATAAAATATGGCAGACAGACAAAATCACATGCCAACCGACCCGGTCGCTCCTTCTCCTGTAGTCGACTCTTGCAAGAAAAAAAATATTGTGACATCAAATAACCCCTAAAGAACATAACTGCTGATGTATTTTTCAAACAACAACTTTATATTTGGAGAAAATTACAATTGATCACCTAAGAAATATGAAATTAAAAAGATTTTTTTTAACAAAATTTTTTCCCCTACCTTTTTTATGCCTTAAGAAAATAAAAAAGACAAAGGATCAATATTCATGCATAAATAAATGTTTTATCTCTGCATAGATACGTTTTTGACCCACACTACTTTGTAGACTCGTTTTAATTTAGCTGATTTTAAAGCTTAAACAACCTAATTAAGATCCTGCCAAGATCTCTCAATAGAATTTAAGTCTCAACTTTGACTAGGCCATGTAAAAACTTTGTTTTGTTATTTTAAACCTTTCATTCATTTGCTTCCTGGGGGGTTCTGAATTATTTTTCTGCTGCATAACCCAAATGTGTTTGCGGTGAAGCTGTGTGACGGATGTTCTCCCTCGGTGTTTTCTGTGGAAATACATGCTACGCACAGATGGAAAATATAAAAAGAAAAACAAATCTAGTCATACGTTGAAGATTACATTTTCTTTTGCATTCTATTTTTGTGTCTGTTTGATTGGCAATGCTTGGTTATACTTCTCACTTATGTCATTTAACTAACAACGTGACTCAACTACATTTTTTGCAAAGTATAAATCTTTGAATCGGTCACTACGTGCATCTCCCAGAGAAGGTATTCATCAGATCTGAGTGGAAAGGGGGATGAAGGAGAGAAGCACATGGGGCTGAGTGGCTGCTTCTCTCCCATCAGGACCAATCAGGAGCAGAGTTGCAGCCTGGCGTTACGGTTGTGCTGCGTTCACTTACCAAAGTGCAAGTGTGCGTCTCACACAACCAAACTAAAGCTGATCTGTAATGTGGATTTCAGCTTCAAAGCTACAGATTTAATAGTAGGTGCAATAATAGTTCACATCCGCTGTGCAGTTTTAAAAATGTCAAATCAATCAATCAATCAATCAAATTTTATTTGTGTAGCACATTTCAGCAGCAAGCCATTTCAAAGTGCTTTACATAATTAAAATAAAAACAGCATGTGACAGTGAATAACAGTGAGAAACAGAAAGAGATTAAAAAGAAAAATACAAACTTTAACATTATAATTTCTTTAGTCAAACCGCCATTTGACAAGGCCTTAAACAAGAAAGAGATTTTTAAAAAGATACAAAGATAAAAACATTATTAAAATTAAAAAGTAAAAATAAAAACTTCTCAAACCTAAGACATTAATACCCGCTATTTAGCCATAAGCAACTCCAAACAGGTGGGTTTTAATTTGAGGCTTAAAGGCACCCAGTGTTTCAGCTGTAACACTCAGCAAATACAAAAATGATTCTTTAGAGTTTGTGTTTTTGTTTTCTTGTTTTCCACATTTCTTCGTGAACTCTGCAGTATTTCTCATTGTACTTAATACCTCAAGGAATTCTAACTAAAATAAATCAATCTGCTACAATCCCTTCACCACCACTGGACTATGAGAGGGACGCGAAGAAGAAATTCCAGTCATTTAACTCGGGGAATTCAAGTTTTACGAGCAGTTCCTGAAGGCAGCACAGTTCCCAAGGAGAATCCCGCAAAGGAAGCAGGTCGCGCAGCCAGAATAATCCTCCCGTAAATATGTAGAAAAACTACTACTTTTCTAACGCACAGCGCGCAGTTACGGGGCTTTTCTGCTCGTCCGGTTCCCGGTGTGAAGCGGAGCGAGGAGCCGCGGCGGAGACTCGGACGCGGGACTCGTCTGTGTGATGTGATGGAGCTGCAGGCGCTGTGAGTGAGTACATGGACCTCAGGGGGCTCACCTGCTGCCTGCCGGCTCCCGTAGCGCAGGACACGACATCCGAAGATGCTGCGCTCATTGGTTCAGGCTGACAGTGGCTAATGTGGGTTTGATGGGGTTGACCCTGCAGTTTAAGGTGAGCTGTTGGCTCTCGGTTATCTGCAGATGTCGTTGTTTTCTGCGACATGTTGACTCCTTTGGATATATTAATATGGTGATGTGAAAAAATAAATAGAAAATCCCAGTTTTACTCAGTTTAATATACAAGCATCTAGGACTTTTTTTTTTGTCTTTGGTTGAAATAATTTCATAAAAACTTCTTGCATATGGTTCTCTTGCAGACTTTTGGATGAAAAATGTTAAAAGTATAGACAAGGAGAAGGAATTGACTAGTAAAAATATTCCCTAAACTCTAACTAATTTTAAGACATAAACTGGTATTATGGTTACATTCGTATCAAATGGATTATTTGGGGAACCAGGTTTAAAACATCAGCTTTTTCCTAACATACATTTCGCTTCCTCCAGTGAGTAAGTGGACTGAAACTAAAGACGGATTTTTTTTTTGTCGTAAATCTTTTTGAAAAAATGCTAGTGCAAGAGAAAGAAGATTTGAAGATTTAAAGATTTTTCAACATTCTCGGGCTTCCAATAGAACTGTACTTGGTTAATATTTATCATGGAACGACACATTTTCTTGAGATATGGCATCAGTAAATATTTGAAAGCTCAGAAATTAATTAACTTCCCAGAAATGTACGCGTAAATGGAAATTTGAACGTGTATGTCTACGTGTTTGGTTTGGTTTATTAGATTTTTAAATGTAATTCCAATGTAACTATAGTCTTAAAAACATCTTAAATTGGGTTATTTTGTTAGTTAAATCTGGACAAATCCAGTTCTAGGTTAATTTAACACAACATAGTTGGACTTTGGCTTTGAGTCAAAATTTTGTTGGGTTTTAAACAAAAAACAGATTAAACTGAATTAACTTGAGATTTAGTAGTACTAGCTCAAGATTAGACACAAGTTTTTAAAAATTAACATTTTTTATTTTATCCAGCATTAAAATGTATCAGATTAAAAAAACTTCCTGATGGCAGTAAGTTTGGATATCCAAACTCAAAGTCTCTATAATTTCTGAGTTCTTTGGTCAAAGTGTGAATGGTAAACATTGCTAGCATTAGCTTGTGCTAATCATTTGAATTTCTAAAGGCTAATGTGATCCTATGGACAAGCGTGAACTTAAGCCATAAACATAATCATCAACATGCAGCATAATTTTACCATTTCACATTTTTTATTCCGTTCTGAGGAAGAGGTTCAGTGATCTGCTTGTGTTATATTCAAAATGGCCGCCTGTGAAGAATAATGAGGCTCCTTCAACATGGAAGAACATGAAAAAGGTCAAACCTCATATTTTTATGCAGACACATTTAAATTTCAAAGTTTGTATAACAATGTGAGTAAAGCTGCACCTACACTTTCATTATCATCTGTCAGATATTCTCTAAAACATGAGCAGAGTAAATGTGAAACGTACACTAGGCTCACTTTGAACACGGACCTCTGCTTTCTATGAGTATAACAGCAAAGCTTTTGAAAGGTCTGGTAGAAAAATGTAGCATACCATCTGTGGGACTTTAAAACCTCCCAGCAATAGAAAAATATGACTCCATTTGTCTTCATTTTTCTTCATTTAAGTAAATGAAATGGAGCCATTTTTCATTGGTGCCTGTTTTCCTTTGGGGACCCAGTAGAGTCTCCCAGAGGCTCCCGGGACTCCGTCAGTACCGCAGCAGGACTGGTTCTTCCAAGCCGTTCCTGGAAGAGCCTCTGGGGCCGATGAGGATGCTGGCCCACTTCCATACTGCAATCAGATAATGTTAATGAATACGGGAAAATTGTGTTATTTCCAGCCACAGCAGCAGTTTGCTTGTTTTATAGGATTGGGAACTGATGCATAATGGGATTCCAGGCTTGAGGAGTATGAATATTTAATGGATTCAGATGTTTTTCAAGTCTTTATGCTAAGATGGTGATCATAGGACTGAAAAAAACAAAACAACCTATTTTACCTTTAGGTGCTTCCACAAAGGTGTCCCCCAGGATGTGAATTACTGTGTTTGGAAACTCTTTAAAGCTTTGCTTGCACAGCGTTCATCATCCGGAGGAAAACAAAACACACACACACACACACACACAGACACACACACACACACACGCTCATTAATGTAAATACGATTCTGGACTAATGGTTTTGGCTCACCCACAAACACTTGTGGTATCTTTGTCTTCTTCTGCTGGACTCTAATTGAAGTAATGGAATCACAACTTTTTAATTTGTATCTGTTACTTTCAATAAATGCACTGGCTTTTTGGAGACACAGACGAGAAATGCCAACGCTTATTCAAACTCTCACCTAATTTTGTTAAATATTTTTAATTGTTTTGTAGAATTTTTTTGTACATTTGTCAAAAACAAAGCCATTTTGTCAACCATAATTGACTGTTTTAGAAGCAATAAAAAGGATGAAACATTCAAGGCGATGAATACATTTTAGGTGTTGCATCTGGAGGTGACAGGCTGTTTAACTCTGTTAGAGATCTCTCCTTGTCGAGGCTCATAGATTATCCTTCAGATTGTTGCCTTTCTGCTCCCTATCTGATTTCTGCATGGACTCTCCATCAGCACAGTGAGGTGATTAAAAGTCCAGCAGTGGACCTGCAGACTCACATTAGTGCAGAAGAACTGCCTCGTTTTACATGGCCCTTGACATGCAAATAGACCTTTTCATCATTGTTAATGTTAAAATTAACTCAGCTCTCTTAAAAAAGCTAAGCTAACTTAAACAAAATTAGATTGTCCCATTTAATGTAGACTTTCTAGCTGGATAGCTAGAAAACGGGGCTTTCTAGCTACCTAACAGAGTCCCCCAGTTTTCTAACTAGCTAACAGAGTCACGCTAGCTAGAAAGCCTTGTTTTCTAACTAGCTAACAGTTCCTTATTTCCTAGCTAGCTAACAGAGTACCACAGTTTTCTAACTAACTAACAGTTCCTTGTTTCCTAGCTAGCGTTCAGACCCCCCCTTGTTTTCTAACTAGCTAACAGTTCCTTGTTTCCTAGCTAGCGTTCAGAGCCCCCTTGTTTTCTAACTAGCTAATAGTTCCTTGTTTCCTAGCTAGCGTTCGGAGCCCCCCTTGTTTTCCAACTAGCTAACAGTTCCTTGTTTCCTAGCTAGCGTTCAGAGCCCCCTTGTTTTCTAACTAGCTAACAGTTCCTTGTTTCCTAGCTAGCGTTCAGAGCCCCCCTTGTTTTCTAACTAGCTATCAGTTCCTTGTTTCCTACCTAGCTTTCAGAGCCCCCTGTTTTCTAGCAGAGTTCCTCATTTTCTAACTAGCTAATAAAGTCACTCTAGCTAGAATACTCCGTTTTCTAGCTAGCTAATTTTTAGTGCTCATATAAGGTTTGGTCTCCACAATGTGTATACGTCTAGGTCCTAACAGCACAATATATATCACACACACAAACACAGTGATGCAGGAGTCTGTTTCTCTACATTTAATGAGACAGCATCAGTCTGTCGGCAGAGAAGCGTGACAGGTACATTGAGGGCCCTGAGGCTGCTAATGCTAATGTGCACACTTGTGTCGGGCATCATAATGTACTGTTGTCGTTTTGGATCAGTGCAGCCGGACTGAGTATAGGTGGGTAATTACCCTGCATTAACTTATTGGCTGACATCAGGGGCTTTTTTTTCAGTCCACTGCCTTCCAATTATTTTGGCCCTGAGTCATTACGGCTGTGGTCATTAAAGTGTTTGTGCTGTTGTGAACTGTTTATTATTTTTGTCACAGTAGGCAAATTAGTGGAAATTTAATTTTCACAAATTAAACAAATTGCATGTTTAACATACTGTTGCATTTACAACTTATTGCCGTGTAACTTCCAGCGCTCTACTCCCTCCTTCCATCCTGTCATCCATTAATCTGTGCTTACATTTATTTTAGCTTAAATTATTTTTAGTGCACTAAGATTTTTGCTTCTCACTCCACTTTTTCTAATCAACCTTCTAGCACTTTCAGTAGCCATGGTCTAATTTCATTTAATGACTTCCTGCCGACCTAACTGATTTTTTTGTGTGATTAGCAACGACCAGAAACTTGGACTAAAAAAAAAAGTCTAATTCCTCAACCGCATAAACTTAACAAAACATCATGTTCTCTTTTGCACATTTTGCTTTTAGACCTAGTATAATAAGAACTACCTTTATCAAACTTGTGGGACATTTCTTCTTTGACAGCAAATATTTTTTTATGTGTATATGTTGAATAAAAACAAAAACTGCAAATATAATCAAAAATAAGGAAAATCTGGTGCACGCTCCATGCAGACTGTGATTTGATACCAGGACCCTCATACTGCAAAGAAGCAATGCCACCAACCATTGTGCAGAAAAGTAAAAAAAACTGTAAAAGTTAAAGAAATCTCCAGAGCTTATTTTTTAGAAACATGCAACAAAATCTGTATTTTGAGATGATTCCACTGCAATGAAATATCACTTGTTTCAAGACTTTATACACCTTTATTAGAAGTCGTTTACCAATCAAGTGGTGTGATGTTTTGTAGATTAAATGTGTTTTTCAGTTGAAATTATTAGTTTAAGTAAGATCAAGTGGGAATAAACATGGAAAAAGTCACTTCACGTGTCTTTTTCGTTTTTGCCACATTGTGACATCTTGCTAGTGGGGATGTCAGTCAGTCAAATGCTTAGAAAAGCTTAGAAAATATATTTTTTCTAGTTGCAATCTGCAGTTTTTGTTTTTGCCTTAAAAGAAAGTTAATTCATATTACCTTGACTGACAGTTTGTCTGGAGTCTAAGCAGCACGACGCCCAGTGAAGGTTGGAGCAGACTCCAAAGCACAAGAAAGAGGAGATAAAGAAAGGATGATTCATCCACATCATGCAGCCCTGTCATACTGTACCCTAGCTTAGTGCTACCAAGCATTATCTTGGCTGGCTGGAACAAATTACATCTCAGACTTCTCAGAAAGAAAGAAAAAAAACATAGAAGCAGCTTTTTACAGAACAGAGCATCATGATGGATTGTAACTAAAAAAAAAAAAAAAAAAAGAACAGGACTCGTCTTTGTTGCTGATGTAATTTGAAAGGCACTCAGCCTTGATGGGAGGAACGCTCCTGGATCCACAGGACGAAGGTTGCACCTGCTTAAAGCACTAAGAAAAGAAATGTTCAAGTTTGCCCTGAATCAAGGTTCAAAGAATTCTGGTATTCGAGGCTAATAATGCTGATAATGACGGCACTCGAGGCAGCCGAGCTAATCTCGTCCCCTGAGAAACTCCTTTGTTCTTTTGTCCGGCCTGCAGGATGAAGTGCAGCGCATCCCCCGCCTGCGTCCTGCTGGAACGTCGCTGACAGCCGCATGCGCTGCCACGTGAAGGCTGCAAAACCCAGAGCGCGTGAGTATCGGTTTGCTGCACATCGTCCACCTTCCACCAATAAACTGCAAAACAGACTGTGGTTGGATGAATCTGGACTCCCAAGCAGACAACCTCTAATTACCAACTGAGCAATTAAGAAGCAGGCAGCTGCGGCTCGCAACGAACTGCATACGAGAGATGCTGAAGGAGTCCCGTCGCTTGATTTGAATCGTTTAACCGTGGCTTATTGCACTTCTGATTTGTTGAACTTGAATCTTTCCACGTTTTCACGGCCATTTATCCATTATAGTGGACAAATGGCCATGTGTTTTACTGGGATTTTATGTGATAGGCCAACAGAAAATAGTATGTGTTGTGAAATTGAAGGAAAACGATGCGTGGCACCCTGACATGTTTTTAAAAATGAAAATCTGGAGAGTGTGACATGTATTGATTTTCAGCCCCTCGAGGTGAAACCACCTTTTTGCTAAAATTACAGCTGCCACTCTTTGAACAGGCTGGTAACTGTAATATATATACATCTTACCACAGACTCGCTATTGGATGCATGTCTGAACTTTGACTGGGCCAGTCTAACACTTCATCCAATCCCATCCATTGCAGTTCTCCCTGAATGTTTAATAAACTTGAACCAGTTTTTATGTTCCCATAAAAATGTTCATTTTACAATATTAGCTTTTGTTTGTGATGATCAATGAAAAAGTTCAAGATAACAACCAGTGCAAGGCGCTGTACTGAACTGTAACTCAAAGTTGAGTAGCTCAGTTTTATGGGTATCTTTGTAGTAAAATGAGGGACATTTGATAAGACTGTTGTAAACAGCATGTCTGCCAGTCTCAACAAACTCTAATTGTTGCCACCAGACTCCCAACCTTGGGATTGTTGTGTTATAATGTGTCACATTTTATGCTTGAGTCTTGCTATTTCAACTCATTTCGTACTTCTTACTTTTTTACAAAAAAAATACAAAGAAACATTTTTTTTTTACACGATGGTCTTCAATCATATATATATATATATATATATATGATTATATGATTATATAATTAAATCCGCAATAGATTTAATAGATTTAATATATTGCGCCACCAGGCTTGTTTTCTGTCCAGAAGAGCTTTAGTTTCAGTTTTCAGACGATAGAAGAGATTCTTCTTCCTGAGTTTTCAGTGAGGATGTGGTTCGTGGCACCGATCCACGTGTGAAAACGACGTCTCCTTCTCCCCCAGCCAGCCTTTTGCTTGTTCCTGTTGTGAGCCAAATGAACGCTGACAGCATTATTCAAAAAAACAACATTGTGTAAGGAAGGAGAACTTACTTACCGGTTTAGTTTGTACTGAACCCCCCCGCCCAAAAAAAAACAAACTTGTCTCTGTCCCATTTTTAAGTGAAAGTCAGTCAGTTGTCACTTATATAATGCGACTTATTGCATAATCAGAGCAGTATGTTGTAATGCGTGAAATCGTGTCATGCTGTGCTTCGCAGAAACATTAAACCTTTAAATCTTTTCAAGCACTTAAGTGGGATTTTATGTGATTTCTCTTTTTTTTTTAGAAAATAAGAATTGAAAATGTCTGGTATTAAACCCTCTTTACCCTGTTACCCCTAAGTAAGACTGCCTTCAGAGACCACCAGTTTAATAAAATCCATCTCCCTGGAAAACATTCAATTCATGCATTCATTTTGTTCTACTTCATAACTAGCCAATACTCTGATGTATTACATAAAATCCCAATGAGAGACATTGAAAATTAGTTAAAGTTATAAAACGTGAAAGAAGCATCTTTCAAATTCTACTTCTTGCTATTTTGACTTATTACACACCCCGTTTTATTTTTAGGGTGTTTTTAAATCTTTAAATGAGAAACCCTCGTCTGATATTCCAATATTCAGGCGCCTGTGGCTCTGTTTTTACTCCTCTGTGCTTTGTGAGTGGTCTAATCTTCAGCAGGGCCTTTAGCCCATAATGAAATCATGTGGCTTAGCCGGCGTAATCCATCCAGGTTTATTGTTCATTGTTGCACACATTAGCATGCAGCTAAAAAAAAAAAAAGAAAAAAGAAAACTGTTGCTACAGCTGCATGCTAAAAGGTGTGGCTTGAAATAGAGTTTAGGATTTAAAGCATTTATTAATATTTTCACTTAGTCTCTTCATGTCACTGAGTCTTTTGGCAGCATGAGATTTAATCCAAGTGCCACTGTGTTCAAATTGAAATTAAAAATTAAAACTGTGTAAAAATGCAACATCTTTTGATTTTAACCCAGTTTAACATGAAAAAGTGATTGAAGGCAAAAGTCTCAACTCCTAAAAGTAGTAAAAATATTACATTTAAAATCAGTGTCCAGCAAAACACTCCGGTTTGTCAGGAGGGTATTATAGAAAGATAATTATTTAAAATTAATATTAGTTAATTGATATCAGCCCAAATTGTCATGTTGGTGAATCAGTTTTGAAAACAATCACTGTAAAAAAACAAAAAAGAAACGTCTGTAAAATAATGGCAGCGGTAAAATTCAGCTTCTGATATATTTTAGCGTAAATTAGAGGTTTGTTTTACAGTGTAGCTTGGTTTCCAATTACTTCAGCAACAAACACATGATTGAAACGGGTCACGAAGAGGCAGAAATGAACAGATTTGATTTGGAAGAATATAATATACCTTATTTTACCAGGAGCAAACAACATTCCCTAAAAATAATCTATGAGCAGACAGATAAAGTTTCCACTAGAGACCTTAAGATGATGGCTGAACATTAGCAGCAGGGGATTCTGAAGCGACTGAATGAGTGAACGCTCAAGTGAAAGTTATGAATAAGTCACAAAATGCATTTCTCCACTCTGATAAAGTATGCACTCCATCATCTGGATGCCTGTTTTGCTGGAGCGACCAGCAGTAGAGGAAAAAGGAGTGGAATTTGTTTTTTAGTATGATCCTTTTCTTAAGCCCGCTGGCTGACAGTACCCAGCAACAGGTGGGGGAGGGTCACTGCTAACTCTGTTCTACACTAGGGCTGTAGTGATACAATAATCTCACGATACGATACATAATATTCTGCCCATGATACAATATATATTGCGATATTCCGCAAACAATACAATTCAATACACTTTTGCGATTTTCTGAAAGATTTTAGAGGGACAGAGTGATATTGGTGACATTTTGTGACTGTTTAAAGTTGGAATGAATTAAATTAACTGAAGACTGATTAAAAGCACCAACTACACAATACCTGGCTCTGGTTGGACACAGACTTAAAGTCGACAGCTGGACAAAATGAACCAAAGAAGTTGTGAGAAAACATGTTTCTTTTAATTGAAACAGTCCAAACTGTAGCTGACATGCATTAGTAAAGTAAATAAAGTGAACCAAGTTCCTGCTCTGAATAGTTTGATACCTTTTAAACCTGAACATCTGAAGGAATCACTCTTAGCCTGATGACCTGGTGCGAAGCAAACAATGAGTGAGAAAGGTGACAGTTGGATGTTATATTTGCAGATGAATATCGATTTTTTTCTAGGAAAGAAAATATCGACCCACTTCTTTATATCTATATTGCAATATCGATATTATTATACAGCCCTATACACACACAAAAACCCCTCTGTGTACTCTGGAGGTTTAAAATAATTTACGTATGTATTTTTTCCTTTTAAACTGTGGCCGTGTTCTCTGTCCGTTTCGCACATTGAGGAACACAGAGGAGCGTCTTTTCCGTCTGAAGACCCCGTGTTCCTCCTCCTGACGCCGCCGTAGCTTCCTGCATGCCAAACACACAGACTTTATCAACCGTGCTTGTTGGTGCCTCATTGTTCTGGCAGACGAAACGAAGGTTGTTCCCTCAGCGAGCGGCGGCATCCTGTCACTTCTTTAAGGCGTAACCTTGCTGACAGTCTGCAGCAGGATGGAAGCTCCCTCAGTGTGAGCGCTGTCCAGACAGGAGCCCCGGCTCTGCTCACCTCTCTCCATCTCTCTTAATCCTACTCTACATATTTTTTCCTGTATCCCTTTCATGTGTTTTTATTAATCAAAGTTCCTGTCTTCTATTCCTCTTTGAGAGATTTTATTTGGTATTCCTTTTTCTAGTGAAACTGGATCAAATCGCTGTTTTCTATTCCTGTTTCACCCGACCTGACCTCACCTCAGATACAGCCTGTTGATCTTTTTTTTTTAAACACTATTGCAACAACAGAGATTCCTCTCCAGATGCTTCCTGGTGGTGAGCGCTAAAGTCATTACCAGTGAGTGTCTGTTTGGTGAAATGCAAAGACAAAAATAGCACTCAGAGGATTTTTTTTTTTACCCCCAGAGCCGGCTTTCCCCTCTGATCCATTGTTCTCCGAGACTCGACTTACACACACAGCGAAGGCCGAAGCATGTTTCTGGCAACCTAAATATTCCCTCTGAGGAGATTGCATGAATGCTGAGGTCTGGATGCAGAATGCTAATAAGACTGGAAGCGCTCTGCTGTTTGTGTACTGCCTGTCATTTTTCTCTACGCGTTTCTGTGTAGTTAAACTGCATCGGTTTACCCAGAACTGAACAATTTATCAGGATTCAGGTCAGAGTGCATTTTTTTTATCCTTTTCTTTTTTTATACCAGTAACGATTATTCTGAAAGCGGTGGGATCGACTTGGGTGTGTTCGCCGTAGAGCTTGGGTTCTTGATCAGCAGGCTCCCAAAGGAAGCTGTCTGGATCAAGCGGCTGAGGAGTCTGAGCAGCCTGCCTGTGTTTCTGCTTTGCCTTAAGCAACCGGGTGGAAAATATGGATTAAATCACCACATCATTCCTCCATTCCCTTTGTTTCTATTGTTTCTACTTTTCACCAGGTGCTTACATTAAACATTTATCTATCTATCCGTCAGGGTGGGTGGTGGTTGATGGTGAGGAGAAGACGCTTAGATCCAGGTTATATGAAGAATATGATGATTTAATGGTGATAATAAAGCACAGGAGAAAGTCCAAGACAGGCAGCACTGCAGGAGACAAGCGCGCAACTTAAATGCCGGTAGCAACTGACTAACAAGACTGCATGTGAGTGAACTCAAACCAGGACTTGGCAGTTCTACTGGCGAGAGCAATAAATGTGGACAGCAATTGACATGCAATAGACAAGGACCCCACGAAGAACACAGACAACAGGTGAGACTAAATACACACAGGGGTAATCAAGGGAACGAGACACACCTGGGAGACAATCAACATGCAGAGACAGAGACTGAGGGAACAGGATACACAGAAAAACTCAAAAATAAACAGAAACACGGGTCATGACACTATCTTCTCTATCTATCTATCTATCTATCTATCTATCTATCTATCTATCTATCTATCTATCTATCTATCTATCTATCTATCTATCTATCTATCTATCTATCTATCTAATTTTCAGGCTGCACCTGTTTTCTGCTACCTCTGAAATCTGGCTGCAGATTGATGCGCTGCGTCTAAATGCTTACGGCAGCATAGATCATCTAGATCAGCGTTGGCACGCAGCCTGCATCGATCCAGTCTGGTGAAGAGAGAGGCGGTTGTGTCCCGTTCATCTCGCTCTGTTTAATCCTCTCCATCCAGCGTTGGCTACTTTACATGTGAATGTGAGGAAAAAGGTGTTTTTGCACATCTGCTTTCTTGAGCTTTAAGTGGCTTTGTGTAGAGTCTAGTAATTGATTCTGGAGGTGGAGTGGTTGGTAGACCTGTTGCACTGTTACTAGTATGATTTTGCTTGGTGTCACATTAGATTGATTGAACTCTGTCGAAGGAACATATCAATGCATATAATGTATGATGCTTACAGAAATTATGTGCAAACCAGTTTATTGATGAAATTTTCTGCAAAAGAAGTAAATATGAGTCTTGGGTAGCATGCTAGTTGCTAGCTCAGGGGTGGGCAATCCTGGTCCTCGAGGGCCGGTGTCCTGCAACTCTTAGATGTCTCCTTGGTCCAACACACCTGGGTCCAGTAGCTGAATCACCTCCTCAGTGCAGTCAAGTTTTCCAGAGTCCTGCTAATGACCTCATTATTTGACTCAGGTGTGCTGAAGTAGAAATGCTCCTAAGAGTTGCAGGAGACCGGCCCTCGAGGCCTAGAGTTGCCCACCTCTGTGCTAGCCCGTCCAAGGCTAATGGCATCAAATCCAATGCTAACGCTAGCCTATCCGTGGATACTGATCACAAACCTTTCAGCAGCTAACTCAAGTGTGTAGTCTTTGCATTTTCCAGCATCGGCTGCTCATTTACTTCTGGTGGTTGCTTGGTTACCGCTGCTGGCCTATCATTAATCAGCTTAGTTGGCTTAGGAATGGATATAACTTCCTGCGACAAGCAAGTAGCCACTGCTGGGTGGACGTTAGTCTTCATTTTGACGCTGAAAAAGAGCCACACCTGCATGCCTGGGATCTCTCCAGATACTCCACCTTCCTCTCACTGCATTGAAATGTTACTGTTAGGTTAATAGGTTCTTTAAATGTGTTTTAAGTGTGTGTGAGCATGATTATCCCGTGTGTGTCTCTGTGTGTCCTGTCCAGGGCGTACCTTGACTATCGCCCAATGCTCACTGGAGACCAGGGATCGTGCAGGGATAGACGGGGATAGACAATGGATTGATGGTAGTTTGTTTTTTTTGCTCATTGCTCTTCTCCTTGTCACTGTCACCCAGTCATCACCAGAGTGTAACGCCACCGATGTCACACTCCATGGCACGACTTCCTGCAGGCCTCCTCCTCTTGGAGCGTAATTGCATCCAACAGTTTATCAGCAACTGCTTGTTATTTTCATCGTTTTTGAGTGCAGATCCTCTGAGATCCATAAAATACGGGCCTGCAATCTGATTATATTACAAAATGTCACATTAATCCGCAACCATGGACGTGTAGACTTCAGTTCGCTGTGCCTGAATTTTGATGGCTACTGTATTTGATTTCTACCTCCAAAGTACCTCGGTCTTCAAGAGCGGTCGTTCCTTGGTGTTTTTGGAAATGTCTCTCTTCTCCAGAGGCCAATAATTCCTTGATTTAGTCAGAGCAAAACAAGCAGACTGTATATGTTGCTCTCATTTTCTTCTCAGCCAACTGCACAAGCCGTTTCCAATGTGACAACAGCTGTGTGTTTACTGTATCTACTGATGTGATTAATTTAGGCTGAAAATTATTAGACGCTCTCTTTCCCCAAATGACGGAAACTCACTCAAGTGTCTTCATCTGCTCTGCACTTTTCTGTTTTATTAATATATACTCAGATGCGTGCCAGCAGATCTTTGCAGTCTGTTCTGCTGCGTGATCCTGCCAATTGAAGCGGATTAGTTTAACATCAGCAGAACAGCGAGCCAACTCTCAGTGGTGATATCGCTGTACTTTAGTCTCATCTGGAACGTGTCACTGGCCGTTTAGGCGCTTCGCAAACAGGAAAGCTTTAGGAAGCATTGAGCATGGCGCGGTGAAAATGGATAGATTGAAAGGAAAATTGGATTTCATGGGCTGCTTTCTAAGGGGCTTGTTCATTTAGTGCACTGTGTGGCTGCAGGCATGTTGATTATGATAAGAGGTTCTGCTTTGGTCAGAGGGCATTAAATCAGCCCAAGCAGACTTGAAGAGTGAGCACACACACGTGTACGCGCTGCTCACGCTCAAACAACCGTTCACTAACACATCGGATCATCCCAGTTTAACTACATTTTCTTTACATAACATCCGAGACGTAAAAGTTGTTTAATGGAGTTCCGCAGAGCGCTTTCTCTCCGATCGGACCTAGGAACTGCAAATGGAAAATGTAATAATGAAGTGGGTTGATGAGTCACGATGATTCCCTGTGTGTGTGTTCTCTGGCAGTGCCATATCTATGAGGCATGTCCATAAGGTCCAGTCGGTAAAAGGTTTCGAGTACCAGCACAGTTTCCTGTTTTGCCGTGTGTGCTGGTGTACTTAAAGTTGCACATCATGTGAGTCTGAATTGGAGACAGTGACGAAAATTCTTTGGGGCTCAGTTCCTGTCATCTTCCTGTATTATGTGTCCTACTTTTGATATGCCCTGTTCTGAAAAGAGCACAGGGTTTCCCTCAGTGTATTATAAGCCTGGCGGGCCACCAGGCTTTAGTTGTGCCCCCACCAGGCTAAGCAATTCTTATTTATTTAGTTTTTTTTAATTTACATTTTTTTAAACTTTATAGTCAGTGTTCAATCAATCTTCCAATAACACATAATTATCAACTCATATTTTCAAATTTCCTGTCAACTTTAAACATTTTTAACTCAAAAACATGGCAGGCCACTGGATGAATGACTGCCTTAGCGCCCCAACCTCCGGGATTAGCAGGTTTTCTGGGGGAAACACTGGAGCATCCATATTAGGATGAGGGTTATGTGATTCAGCTGCATTTAGGAGGGAATCCTCTACATTTACATGGTGTTGATGTTTATTATTTTTACAGTAGAGATCGGGTGAAATCAATAATTTCCCATTTTATGACTATCGCCAAATGGTTACTGGATTAACGATTCAGCGTGTAGGGAAAACCCATCAATTACATTTTCAGTTTCAAGCATTTGGCATGTTGAGGTGAATTTTCATCAGCGTAAATGTGTAGCATAGCATGATAAACTTTCTCAGCTTTTGTGTGAAGGGACCAAATTCAGATAAAGTCTCGACTTGAAATATCTTAGAAATCGGCCGTCTGTTTGGGTTACGGCGTACATAATCATAATATCAACAAGCAGAAGCAACTGCAAACATGACCTGCGCTTACAGAAGAAGCCATTTAGCATGGAGATGTGTGGTGATGAACTGCTTCAAGCCTCATCTCACTGGACAAAAGACCCAGTTAATGGTGTGGATGTAGTTCAATGGGTCGAGCCTGTGGCTACATTGGTGTAACTGTGTCTCTGTGTTCTGTGGCGCATTGTGACCTTGCTTAGCATCCGCCCAGTCACCCATCCCTCTTTCGATCGTCAGGCATCAAAAGAACTCGCTGTGACCCACAATGCCATTGTGGTTGCCAAGCAATCAAGCAGCGGGAGAACCATGGCAGGGAACGTTTTTTTTTTTTTTTTTACGACGTCCTGTATTAACATCCTCCCCCCTTGAAATGCAAACATCACCACTGAGCCAAAAATGATCAACAACGAGGCTTTTATTCAGTGGAAACTGTTGTTGTAGCCAAGAAGGACTGCACCGGTTGAACACAGAGAGTAGTTTTGACTCTATTAGGCTTCTTCGGCATGTATGTGTAATAATACGGACAAATGATCCAGATGATTGGGACCCCCGTGGTGCAGCGTTAGGTTCCTGCTGTGCTGGCTGTATGTTAAATGCTTTCAGGCCCTCAGGGTTACTAAGTCAACACAAAAAGCTGGCTCATCCTACCTCATTTCCCAAAGCGGCCAATCCCTGGAGTCGTGAAAGTGGTGCTAAATTTAGAAGATTTTGAAAAATCTGCAAGTTCTTACCGAGTTTTCATTCCACAAAATGTCCCGCTCACCTACTTCCTCTGTAAAAGGTTCGTACGTGACTTACCCACAGCGCCGACGAGCCTGATGAATTATTGAGCCAACGGTGAAGCCCTTATGAATTATCCAGCTGTGTGTACCCCGAGTGAGCGGGGCTGCATACTTCTCGTGTTGACCCCATGTGTTTGTACCGCCAAGTACGAACACCAGTAACGGGAATAGATTGACTTGTAAAAAAAGCACAAAAAGATCCAATCAGGGTTCTGGTTTCTTTTGCAGAAAATCTGATTTAGATTTCAAACCAGAAAAACAATCTTACTTGAAGTTGTTTATTTTCTTTTCTACAGCGGAACGTCACAGGCGTAAAACACGTTAAACCCAGAATAATGAACCAATTTTCCGATCTGGAGTAACTTCCAGCTTTGCTGTTTTTAATTGTTTTTGCATTACCTGAACTGATTGCCAAGTTTGTCACTTTGCAAGAATTTTTTTCTGTAATAAATCCACCACAGCTGTCCTGTACATAAATTCAGCTGACTTATAAAGTTACAAACAAACGGGTCAAGTAAGTAGAAGTTTGGGAAGATAAATTTCAGCAAATTCGAGCTGAAATGACAGACCTATAACAAACTGTAGGGATTTATTTAATTTAAACATATATCGTCATTGTCTTTACGTGTTTCTGGCATTTCATCACGTTACAAACAGAAACCTTGGTGGTTGTAAATGTCAAACAGCTGCTTTTACTCAGACACCCCTAAATGAAATCCAGTCGCATGTATAGAGCAATGAGACAGACCAAACCAGTGGAGGATGGATAAAACACTATTAGTGGTGGAAAGCTGACGCCTTGAATGCACCATACCCAAAGAGGTAGTGGCAGTATCATGCTGCGGGGATCCCTATGATTGATTAGGGCGTAGTATAAACTAACGTTATATTATAGCTGCTTATATAATCGATCTGATGTTGGTTTGATAAGAAAATTAGGAAACGCAAACAACTAAACAAGTAAGAGATGCAAAACTTTCTTGTAAAACTTTTTGTGTATTTGTCCTTTGAGAAATTCACAAAAGTTTCCAACTTTATTACAACATCAGGCCAATTGTCCCAAACAATAAAAGGAGGAACACCACTAAAAATAAAGATTTATTGATGATGATCAGATCCGGTAAAACCAGCATTAAGGATTTTGAATTTGGCACCTCACCACTTTAGAAAAGCATTATCCACATCCTTGAACTGCTGACGCCATCCGGCTGTGTTTGCAACCCGAGCTGCATTCGCGGCCTCTCGGGTTCGCCGGGTTATTACTGCTTCCGACTGGTCATTAATTAATGGGAAAATGGATTTCGGCATGGCTACCGTGGCTGTAATTACACGCCGTATATTTTGCGCGCTTCACCGTAAATACACACAACTACGTCCGTCTTGTGATTTATCCCCTCTGGAGTCAGCTCATCGATCGTCTGGTGAGCGACGGAGCCGCTAACCATCGAAGAAAAGACTTTACAAGCCTTATCGCTGTGTTTCTGTTGAGAGGGGGAAAGCAGCCTTGAAATGCAAAGCAGCGGGCGCTCATAGCGAGAACACACCCCCGACGGAGAAGGAGCTGCATCGAAGGCTGGAAAACTCTCCGGCTTTCACGTTTGATGCAGGAATCCGATTAAAATATCCACGGGGAAGTGTGTAGATGTGAGAAATTTTACAACAAGGTGGCTTTCAGCCTGAATTTCCTCAGATGGCTTCCTTGAACTATTCGCTTTGTTCATTTGTGACTCAACTTGTGCTTTTACAAAAACATACCATTCATATTTTGGGTGAAAGTCACTGATGGATTAGCCTTGAGTGTTAGCAAACAGCGAGCGCATGTAATGTTGCATTGTTACACCTGACTGCAGCAAGGGAAAAATGTTGACAATACAGCCAACCCTCCTGTTTTTTATGGCACAGCTACATGACATGTATGCTTTAGGTTTGCCTCTAAACAGTCGTCAATCTGCCTACATATTTTTTTCTCACCAGAGTACAAGAGTTGATTAGACTGGAAACATATTGCTGTGTAAACAGGAAAAAGTTTGCATATTAATGAGAAAGCTGGATTGCATTGAGATGCGGGCAGGCTACTGACACCGTCTTGGGTTTATGATGCGAAAACAAGTGATGCTCCATACAGATTCACCACCAATCAAATAATATTTCAGAGTGTGGGATAAATTGATTAGCTTCTGTCATTTAAGGTGTCACTCACGCGGTCCTGCTCTTCACATTATGAAACGTCCGAATCAATAACACAAAGAAGGATGTGGTGTCTGCTGCTCAGTTGTTGTTGCAACAGTTTGCAGAGTATCAATATGCATGATAAACAATCAATGCTTTCAGAAAATATTGTCTTGTTTTAAATATTTTTCTGTTTCTGTGACACTATAATGTTTCCAATGATAAAACTAAATGTGTTTTTTCTTTATTTAACCTTGGATAGTTTTAAAATGTGTTCTTCTACATCACAAAAATATAACCTAACTAAAAAATGTTCTTCAGTCTTTCAAATAATTTAGAATAGGTAGAATATACTTTATTGATCTCATATGGGAAAGTCAAGGTTTCGGAGTGGCCTAGTCAAACTTTAGAACCCCCAGGATTCTGTGGTATGACCTAAATCAGGTCGTTCCTGCGCAAAAAGTTTACAAAGTACGTCTACTAAGTGGATTCATTGTTGAAGACTTTGGCAAAATTCCACAGCAGACATGGAAAATATTAATTTCCAGGGAACAGAAACACTGATCTGCAGTTGTTGCCACACAGGTCGGTGCAGGTAGTTATTATGTTTAAGAACAGGCAATTATTTTTCTACAAAGAGCCAGGTTGGTTTAGATCCTTGTTTCTTTTCTTAAGAGATGAAATAATTCAGGAACAATGTCTTGTATTTGTTCTGTTTTGTCTTTGACGGTAAAATCTGTTTGACGATCCGAAAACATTTAAGCGTGGAGAAAAAAATGTAACAGAGCAGTTACTTTTAGCAGAGCTGTGTTTTTATTGTTTGAATAAAATGCATACACGATTACAGGCTTCCCAGGACCCCACCATTCAATGCTTTCTGATGCATTTCCTTTGCCTCTTAAAACGGGGACAAATTGCATGCTGCATGGGAGGAGGATAATTAATGCTCTGACGCAGAGAACGCTCCACATGATGGGTGCAAAATAATTGCGGCTCTGTTTTATTTCTGTCATCCGCTGCCAGACGTAAGCCTGCTGCTGTTGGGATTTACCAGGTGAAACTGTGCTGTCCAGTCGGCGCCTTTGTAGGAAAAAATCCTGACTTCTTGTTGCAATCTGAAAGCAGAGCTAGGAGCAGGCATCTGGGGATCGATTAAAGACGTTATAGATTTAGAGCGCACACTGACTACTACATGAATAAATGCACCAATTGACTTTTATCAGCAAATATCAGCTCCTGATCTTATTTTAGGTGTGATCAGTTGATTCTGATTCTGTCACTATGTCACCTACAAACCTACTTGTGTCAACTTTATTTCAACAAAGAAATAGATAAAGACAGAAACTGAAGGAGACGTTGGAAATAGCAACATAAATACATTTAATTCAGAACACAGTGCAATGTGGGTGTCTAGACAGCCAAAGGTTTGGTTGAGCTGTCATATTTCCTTACATGCAATTCCTCACTTTCAGGAGGTCAAGTTACTTCATCACCTTCACAACTATCTAATGTTGTAACTTATACAATAATGGTAAAGTTCCTGAACTTTAGCCGTTCAAAGTTTTATTAACAGCAGTAAACAGGTGGATAAACTGGTGAAATTACTGTTTGCCATTTGTAAATGTTCTATTTACTTATTTATATACTTTATTTGTGAGGAAAATAATGACTGTGATCTTTTGCTCCATAAACATGTACTGACATCAGACGGCAGATTGAAATGACTATTGATTGGCTGATTAACTGGGAAAGATGTTCATAGATTAGACAGATTTCAAAATAATCACCGGGTTCAACCCTATTCCAAATTTCTAAGGACCTGAAATGTTTAGAAACAGACAATTTTACACAAATGGACAATATAATTGCCTTGCAGCTGAGTTGCAGTGCACAGCAACAGGTGGGGGAGGGGCAGCACTGTGTTACTATATGCTCCATAAAGCTAGGTAAAACTTGTAATTTATTTAAATATTTAAAGTGTATGTATAATATATTAACAGTGGGTAAATTAAAATATTTGAAATGTAATAATAATGATACTGCAATATTTGCTGTTTTTAGTCAACTAAAAGTCATTGAGACATTGAGAAGATGCTGCAAAAAAAAAAAAGTTTACTTTTCAAAGATGCTGTAAGACTCCCAGTAATATTTTGCCCCAGTGTGATTCATCTGTAATGAATCAAGCAGCTCATCTTCGTCACATTCCTCTGGTGTCTCTTGGTTTTAGACTGGGAAACATTCCTGCAGTAATTATGGCAGCAGCAGGTTGCAATTCACCAGGTCAAAATGTTTTTTTTTCATTGCGTTTGGACTCCACTGGACGCGGTGTGAAGCTCCGCGTGCGACCCGGGTCATCATCTGAGGCTCTGCCTGACGGGAATTTGAAAAGTAAATGCAGGATTAGGGGATTACGACCAAAGTGTTGAAACATGGCCAGCAGGATCATGACACAGCAGCACCTGCCCGGCGCCGCGGCTCAGCCGAAAAGCAACTTGACCGGGAGAGCCGCTTCCCTGTCTCCATGCCTACGGCGAGGGGCTGTTCGTGTTTTGCCGGAGCATGCTCAGTTTGGCTCGCTTCCCCCCTAACAATAGCCAGCGAGAGGGCTCGCACTGACACACACACACACACACACACACACACACACACGCGTGCTCTCTCTCTCTCAGAGTCTACTCCAGATCGCAGTGGGAGCGAGACGGAGAGGAGAGGCTGCACGCTGTGGGGCTGCCGGGCCGCTGAGCTTCACGGCACAGAAACACACCAAACAAAGGTAGGCACCCGGACTCGCTCATGTTCCACTGCATCTGCTTCTGTTTTATCGCCTTTCCTGAAGAGTTTGTCGCGTTCTTTGCTGTAGAGTGGAAAAGAGGCTGAAGATGAGGAGGAAGGGACCATGTGGTCTGCTTTGTGAGTGACAGGGCTGCACTTTTTCTTTTTCTCCATCTAAGTGAAGAATCTCTCCCTCACAGCGAGGCAATGAAATTTCATGAGCGTTTCTGCAGCTTGAGCGTTTCTTCATCTCAAACAGAGGTGTAGTAGTTGACAAAGCGGAGGGGTCGCTGAATTATTCATGCCGCCTTGTATGGAGTGAAGTCGGAGGATGACAGCAGGTGTAACGCGATGCTTTGCATGGACGCAGATAGCTGCTGCAGCCTCTTTTCATACTGCTGGCCCGTTTTACAACCGTCACTTTGCTTATTCGCGATGTGTGGCTCACATTTTTGGAGCCTCTTGACTTGGATGATCTAATGCAAACAAAGAAAAAAAGAAAAATGGAGATAATTCCCAGGAAACAAAGATTTAAAAATCAAAATGTTACTTGATCTTCAAGCAGAAGAAATGTGAGGAGCCGGTTCTTTTGCCTCGCTGACTGTTTCAAATTATCTGTGTGTGTGTGTGTGTGTGTGTGTGTGGTCTGTCTGCGTGTGTGTGTGTGTGCGAGCTGCTGGTCAGACTGAAAGGTATCTCCAGCGTTATCATGTAGTCTCGCCCTATTTCTCTCTGAGAGATTCACTCGCTCCCTCTCTCTCCTGCTCACGCTAAAAGATTCAGCAGCCACTTCCCACAAGATTAATTATTGTGGCTGATGAATTCCTGCTTGGTCGATAGAGTATTCCTCTGCAGCCGGCCCGCCGGCCCCTTGTGTCTGCCCCTGTGTGTGTTGATCGGGAGCAGCATGAATGTAGAACGCCTCGTATTGTAATCGAGAAGTGAGAGGCTGGATGAAGTCGTTAGATTAATACGGCCGTGTCCAAAACTTTTTAGCTTGGCGGCCAAAAAATGTCAAGTTGAAAAAGCACTGTGTGGGGCGCAACATTTATAGTACTTTTCTTCTTAATTATTATCGCAAAAGATATTTTATTTCTTGATTTTTACCCTTTGAATAAACAACAATCTAAACACACAATGATGTGAGATTTCTGCAGACAAGGACTGAGTAAGCCAATGAAGATTTAAAACTGAGACAGGATCCCGCAGGTTATCAGATAAATAATAATAATAATAAAACAGCCAATCATGTTGCACATTTGTCAATGTTTCTGGATTTGTTTGTGTTATTTTAGCAACAAGAGCTAAATGTGGCTCACTCTTGCTTTAATTTGACTAAGTCATAAAATGGGCGTGCCCAAGTCTGCGATTTAGTAAAAAGCCTCTGGATGTTTGTGGATTCTACTGCTAATAAATTAAATTAAAACAAAAACCTGGATGCATCAGTGAAAATTTCACCCCAACATTGTTTTTTAAAATCTGCATCAACTGCCTAAACTAACAAACCAAATTTAGGCTGTTCTTGAACTGTGATCAAGGGCCGCCCAGCATCCTCTCAAGGACCTCAAATGGCCCCTGTACCACACCTTGGACAAACAACTGTAAGACTTAAAGGTAAATTTGAGCTTCTTTAAGTCCTACTGGTAGTGCTGAGTGAGCATTTGGTTTTCTACTGCTAGGTTGAGCATACAGGTAGTTTATCAGGTGCAGATGAAGGCAGAAACTATCCAGTAAAAGGAAAATTAGAGTTAATGTTAATGTAAATCAGCTGTTTCTGCTTCACTTCTCCACAGGGTTTTAGCACTTTAAGGGAAGGTTTGGGGATTGTGACGGTTCTGCTCATCATTCATCAGATGAGCTGAAGTGGTACATGATGTATTAATCAGGAAACAAACCAGTTGCAGTAGCTGCTAGTTAGAAATCAAACAGGTAGGATTGTATTTCGCCCCATTTTATGCATAGAAGCACTAAAGAAGCATTTTCATAGTTCTCAAAACTGTTTGTTGTACCTGTTTGCAGTCCGTGAGATGTCCTAATAATTAGCATATACGACACTTTTCATTACTGTTTAAATGCTTGACAGCAAAACCAGTTTCAGAACTGCAGACAAAGCTTTGATTTTCCAACTTAGATGTGATTTCAGGGAAGTTTGTTGTTATTTTTGGTATTTAGGTAAAATCTCACTTTTGTATACTACTACTGTAGGCAGGTTTCCGGTCGCTGTAGTAGCTTTAATGCACCGGCACAAATAATAAATAGACTGAATATATAAAGAATTTTTCTAGTCATGCTAACCACTGAAAGCACTTTACACCAGAACCAAATTCACACACACTTATCCACGGGTCGCTAGACACTTGGGGTTAAGCACTTTGGAGCACATCGTCAAACAGGTAGAAGCTGAAATTGAAAGAAGCAGATAAGTGTTAACACTGACTTTTATTATAATGTAAAACATAAAGACTAAGCATGGCTAAAGCAGTGCTAGGCTAAAGATTGTGTCAAAACTATCCTAGCTTTGGTTTCTTGAGCTCACATTTAAAGCCTAATGGAAACAGTGAGGATGAAGAGAGTTTCATGTGAAAAGTGTGTATCTCTTATCAATGTTGATGTCCATTCTGCACATATTCACCACTATAGGAAGTCTTTAAAAATCTCCCCCTGTAGATTTAGTTGTTTTTCACAAAATGTTTACATGTGGACGTAAGGTTCAAACACATATAAACAGGGTTTCCCCCAGTGTATCATGAGTCTGGTGGGCCACCAGGCTTTACCTGTGCCCCCACCAGGCTAAACATTGCTTATTTATTTAAGTCTTTTTAAAATGTTTGCATTTTTTAAGACTTTATTGTTGGTGTTCAGGTTCTAATTTTGCAATCTTTCAATAACACATGATTATCAAGTGATATTTTCAAATTTCCTGTCAACTTTAAACATTTTTAAGTCAAAAAGACGGCGGGCCACTGGATAAATGACTGTCCTGGCACCCAACCACCAGACTTAGCAAATTTTGTGGGGGGAACCGTGAATGAAATACTCTGTTGCAAAATATCCGAGAAGACTACATTTTTGGATTATGTACACAATTCAAAATATCTATTATAAATTGTAGTATTCATCAGTCAATATATTGCAGTTTTTACACATATTGAATTTTGTGTTTTGCAAATACAAAGACTTAAAAAAATCTTAATTAATTATTTGAAAGAATTTCTGTTCTGCGTAGAAATATCCGGTCAGGATCGAATGACCAACTAGTCTGTGTTTATCCCAAGTGAAGAGGTTAAGCAGGTTATCTACAGCTGGTAACACATTAACAGCTTGTGACAGAACTTCACTTCAAAAATCCCGAACCAAGTTCACCTGCCTGGATAAAACTGGAGCAGATCCACCAATGCGACACTCACCAAACCAGATGAAATACGAAACAGAAAAAATAAAAAGATAAGAGCCGTGGACACATGCAGCGACAGAAAAGGAGCAGATAATAGAGAGTTGTGGAGTGATGGATGGATGGCAGACTCAGAGCGAGAGAGGCAGAGAAAGGCACTCTCTCACCCAGCGTGATATTGGAAAATAAA
The DNA here is from genome assembly GCA_033032245.1 of Poecilia picta. Classification (NCBI taxonomy): domain Eukaryota; kingdom Metazoa; phylum Chordata; class Actinopteri; order Cyprinodontiformes; family Poeciliidae; genus Poecilia; species Poecilia picta. The sequence goes on from CM065354.1 coordinate 21,520,734, forward strand.
TTGAGTTGACATGAGCAGGTTTGCATAGAGATATTGACGCCGCGGAGCGGGAAGTGAGAGGTTCGGACTCGGGGATTAGGAGGTTCACGCGAGGCTAATCATCTCCGTTAGGGTGACCAAAAGGCTTCCTGGGGAAGGTAATTAGCAATTTCCATCTGCCATTGATGAAAAGATAAAATGCAGGAGTGAAACCCGAAAGCCGTTTCATTAAACGTTTGACTGTTTCAGTCAAAACGGTTATTCCTGTAGCAGTTAGCGCAGCGCAGGATGTCAAGTTTGATTGTCAGAGTTGGGAGTACGGTGGCTCAGAGGAGCTGTAGGTGAAGTGACTCTGATGTTCCTCCTACTGCTCTCCTTTCCACCCTGCTTTTTTTTGTGAGAGTTTGAAGTTAGACAGGTTTCTATTTACGGCTTTAAATGGGATGCTGCTGTACTCTCAGGAGGCTTCTACTTCCTCTTTCCAGATAAAACACAGCGAATCAGATCCGGTATTTTTTATTTATTTATTTTTTTTACATCAAACAAACTCCAGATGCTGTACTTGTTTACTGCCTTTTTTTGCCGTTTTCCAGCTCCAAAAGCCTCACCATCATGAAACTGGATTCACCGTCAGCACCAATTGTTTGTTGGACCAGAGGAAACGGGCTGGGGGTGGACACACTATGTGTGTGTTTTTTTTTTTTCAAAATGAAAGCGTCTCCAGTGCTCCACTGCTGCTTCTGCTTGTTTGGCTCCTTCTCTTTGTGTTTCGATAGCGCAGCAGTAAAATGGGTAACCCCAGTAAAATGGGTGCTATCTTGGTATTGGGTCTTCTCTTTGCCACTTTGCATTAAAATGTCATTATTTACTGAATAACACTTCTTGACTTCTTCATGTTCATAACACATGTTATGTCATGTTTCACTTTCATGTCAGTCTTATGCACTCCCCTTCAAATAAACTGGATATTTACATTCACTGTGTAAAGAGACACAACTTAAGATGCAATTTAAAGCTCAAATTGCTGTAAATTTGAAGCAATTTGAGCTTCAAATTTACAAATTTAAGCTATATTAAACGATTAGCTATATCCTAATAGAGATCATTAGACTCCAGCTTCAACAATGTTTGCATCACTTTTGCATCAATAGGGAAGCAGATAGATGATCATTTTTGTTGTAAATGTTTTGGTAAGCAAGAGGAGAATCTCACACTCACAAATCTGATGACCAGTCATGGAGGTTGTCCAGGTTTTCCTGTGGTTAGTTATCCATGTCTATATCCTGAGATGCTCCCAAGCCTCAGCTCAGCATTTTAAACACTCTCTGTCTCTAACTCAGACTGGATTCGCTACATGAACTGTGAAACAGGCCGAGCACCGAATTGAGGAACTTGTTGAGAAGTATAGCAGGGATTAAATCTGGTTATATGTTGTACTCAATTAGCAGTAAACCTAAGTTATAGCTGAATATAAAGACCATGCTGGAGGCGATCATAGATCGCGCTCCAATGCAGCACATCTGTAAATACTAACTAAAGAGCTCATACATCTTGCGGCTGTTGTTGCTTGTTAATCACGTCCCTGTAAACTCCACTAGCGGCTGATCAATGCCTCTCCCTCCCCGTCTCTTCCCCCTCACACTGCTAACCATCTCGACGCTTCTGTTCCCCTTTTCATGATATTTCTTTTCCTTTCTGCATGTCTCATTTAATAACCACTCCTATCCCACCATAAAAATCACAGGTTTATCCTTGACTTCTCAAGGAGAAACAAACGAGGGGGTTCTCTACCCTCCTCCTTTACGCTGCCCGTCCGTACAGAAACGCGAGTCGGGCGATGACGTCCAGAAGGGCTTCAGCAGACACAGATCCTTGTAGATGCCTGCAGGAGCCAGCCGGTCGATACCGAGGCCTTGATGTATCTCTGATGGCTCCTTGTTAGCGCTGGCGATGTTGCCGACATGAAAGCCTTTTGGGAAACCTTGACACCGCCCCTGGAAGGTCAAGGTTTGCTATCGATTCAGAGGAACCGGGCCGCCGTTGGAACATGTGGTTGGTTTTTAAAGTGGCTATTTTTGTTCTGTAGACTCTGGCACAATTTTGTTTGCCACCAGACTCATATCACATCTCATGTTTCTGCGTCATTAGTCAGAAAAGCAATAAGGTGTCATATAAGAGGAAAAAGCTCAATTAACACTAGTTTCAGATGGTTTCATTCATTAGTCCGTCATTGATATTAAAGCTGTTATTTTTCCTCCAGTGCTGCTGCAGCCATAACCAAACCAAATATCTCTCCAGATAATAAAACGTAGCTTTTATTGTGCCCAATTTCAAACATGTTGGTTATAACTGCTCCTCTTAATTGCCAATACAACTTGTTCTGACATGGAAACAGTGTTTCTGAATGCTTTATTGTCCAGTTTGGACATTAAAAAACTCTAATATTGACCTGGAAAGTTTGTCATCCTCTCGCTCTGAGGCAACTGACTCAGCTCCTCACATTTATTTGCCTTTCCTTCTCTATCAGGTCTCTCATGTTTTGCATATTTATGGAAGCAGATTCCCTATAAAGCTGCTCTGGCTCACATATGTCTGTAAAACGGGTTGTTAATATTGTAGGTAATCCACGGCTGCTGTTAAAATACTCAAACATTGCTGCTGGGCTTTATTAAAACCGGGATTTACAACAGCATCATCATCTGACAAAACTACAGTTCACTTACTTCAAAAACACGGTCAGTGACAGCATCTCAAGACTATCTAACACATAAACTGACCATTTACTGCACATACTACAAAATGTTCATTTTATGGGATGCTAAATTATTATTGATAAGTTTAAAAAACAAACTTACATTTACAGAAGAAAGCAGGTTCTAAAACTCCTGCAAAATTCAAATACTGCTGGACTTAATAAAAAAATAAGGCTCTTTGTACATATTTGATCAACTAAGTTGTTTTCCTGTGACCTGTAGTACAGCACAGTTAGATTTCATTATGTACTTGGGGTCCCAAAGTCATTTTCTTTGAGCCCCTGGAAAAAGTTCTGATTAACACTCGGGACATTTAGATTGTTTTCATTTCAGGATCCAACCAGAGAATAAAACCCTGATGCACTGAAGAGACGGCCATCAAACCGGTGAAGTTAATGAAAAGTACTCAGTTAAAATAACTTACTCATGTTATTTTTTTCCTCTCCCAGTGGTGAGCCAAGTATTGGCTAATTCATCCCTGGGTAAGATCATTTCTAACAGGAAACAACTGAATTTCCAATTACAAATAGTGCAAACATGGCTAACTTTAGCTTCTGCTTGCTAGCATGTAAAATGCTAATATTACTTAAGAGAACATCTCCATTGTTTGGTGTACAATAAAAACCGTTATTATCAATATTATTTTCCTCCATAACTTTACCGTCTCGTTTATGATTTTATCCCAGGTAAAAGTTAAAGGGCCGTCGTTATCTTAAGTTTAAAATAACCCAGTTGGGTTATCTTGCTAATCCAGTCGTGGGTCAATCTAACATGACTGATTATGAGTTTGGCCCAACATGATAAATTCAAATCTTACTGAAAATCGGGTTTAATCAGCTTTTACATATTCATTGTTTCATTTGTGAAATGTAATTTTGCTCTATTCTCAGTGTGTTTTCTTGCCAAATGCTTTACCTAATATAAGTCCAATTAATTAGAATATTGTTGAAACATTCACTTATTTCAGGAACTCGGTTCATAGAATAAAACATACATCAGTTAATTGCACATGGACTGATGCTTTCAAGCCATTATTTCTGTTAGTTATGATGATTTCAGGTAATGAAAACAAGATAAAAAAATTGGATCACACCAGTAAAAAACATTTTATTACAGAAGTGTTTGCTTATTATCTTTTCAAAACCTTTTCAGGTTGACTTTTAAGCCGATAAACGAGTCTCATTGGAACATATATTTTAATTTATTGAACATGAGTCTATGAGCCTCATGCAGGATACAGTCTATTTCATGTTATTCCAGATCCCATTAATATAACTGTGTTCTCCTCCCCTTACATTTTAATCTCTCACTCCTTTGAAATAGGTTTCTCACTTTCTAAGGTCAGCGTAATGGAAAAAGAAACAATTTTTTCCCTTTTTTTAAAAAAAAGACGTCATGCCGAGTTTATCCCGTTATCTGATGTGCTGCGTAAGGAGACAAAAGGGGCTTTAATAAGCTACATGAGTGATTTTAGTTTCCTGTTTCTTTCTTTCTTCTATCATCAGCGTCATCTCTGTTTGTCTTCTCGCTGTGGTCACCTTCAGCCCATCCTCTCGTCGTCCTGTCTCCATTCATTCCCAGTGATGAGGTGACTCACGCAGCCATCTGCTGCCCAGCAGATCTACCGCTGCCGCATGACCCTCGTTCTGTGGATTAACACCGCTCCTGGGGAGACACTGATATCCATACGGCTCTATATCTTACCCTGAAATGCCTTCCCCCCTCCTCCTCCTCCTCCTCCTTCTCCTCTTGTGTGGCTCTCATCAGATTTTCCCTTTTTATTCCCCTTCCTCTTCCTTAGTTGAATTCATGTCTCCGAGTGCTGTTTTACTTCATTTCACCTGATGCTGTTGTTGTTTTTTTTTTTGCTGTCCTCGTCTGCGTCTACATATTTTGGCCTCTGGGAGACAGATTGTAGGAATGAGGTCAGACCATGTGTGTGCCAGGCTGTGTGGGAGCATATGGATATGAATTTCAGCAGGTTGTGCGGATGTTTTTTGTTTGCTGATGTCATTGTGATTCTCTGACGAAACCACATTGGACACAGGGAACACACTCTGGGAGCAGGTCTGAATGTACAAAGGTGTGTTTTTACTAAACCTGACTGTCATGCTGTTAAAAATCAGAATAATAGTTAGCTATTTTCAAGTTTTAGGTACTTTAACTTTCTTTTATTTCTTAGGCTGTGCTAATGTTTACTACAGCATTTATTGAACAATATGACATTTGATATTTTCCAAATATAAAATACTTATTTATGTTAATGGAGGCCACTTCCTTGCTACAGTAGAAACTAACATCAATGGTCTTCGTTACCTCTGCTTTTGGATGTACACTCAGTGCCAGCGAAAATAAATAGCACTCCTGGACTAGCAGCTATGCAAACGCTAGCGAGTGGCTTGAAGTAGCCTAAGTATTTAAACCTCACAAACTGCATTTGTTTGTGAATATTTTAGATAGGCTCCACACAAAAAAATGCTAATAGGAATTTTTTTCTGCAAATCCCGTGGAGTTACATTCAACAGAAAAATCTGTAAATAATGAATAGGAGGTGTTCTACTGTACAGCGGTTATACATAGACATATGCAGAACCTTTATTTGAGTAACTAAAGTGTTTGCTACATAAATGAAGAATTTGAAGTTCGCCCTGCGCTATTTTAAAAAGCGACATCAAAACAAAGCACAGGGACTTTCAACTAACTCTAAAGTCTGTTATTTTTTAAACTGTAGGGATTCTCTTTTTTACTAAAGTGATGACCAAGATAAAAAAAAAACTGGACCAAATCTTTCTGACTGCATTTACCAGGAGTGATTAAATGAATTACCCACTTGAAACTATGTAAACAAAGAGAAAACAAGCTAAAGTTCAAATCTAGCTGCATGTAGCATACAGCTAGCTCCAAATGCTATGAGTCTTTACACAAGCAGAGCGACTCAGATGGCTTCTGGGGCGCATTCAAGGACAACTTGTACATTGTCTATATATCAAAAAAACTCCAAAGTAATATAAATTTTGAGGGGTGCCTGTGGTTGTAACTTTAAATGTGCAGATATTCTTTTACAAGCTAATTTGTTAGCTAAACTTTCCGCTCTGTGATATAGGATAGAAATAGAAAAGATGACTGAATCCTTAGCAGGAGCTTTGTAATGTGTGTGGCTTACTGTCAGATGTAAAAAAAATCTACACATTAAAAAAAACCTCAAGTAATTCAGAAGACAGCCTCAGGCAACTGGCTTCATCCTGAAACAATCGCTCATTCTTATCTGTGCTACTTAAACTCCAGCGGAATGATTTCGCTTCTGCCCGTAATACCACATCCTCTCTTTATTATCTATCTTTGTTTGCCTCTGCAGTTTTTGTGCCTTATTTCCTGACGTCTTTGTCATTTATCACTCGGCGCCGACATGCAGCGGCGACGGCGTCGCCTCGTTTCTCCTCCTCTGAGAGATATCTCACTTTACGAACGAGCTCATCCAGGCGTCTCGCCCGAAGATCAGAACTTTTAACGGTCTCACGGGCGTCTAGTCACCACACCGTGGCGCAGACGCCGCCGGTGAAAAGATGTGCTGTCATTCGATAGGGAGGGTGTGTGTGTGTGTGTGTGTGTGTGTGTGTGTGTGTGTGTGTGTGTGTGTTGTGTGTGTTGTTTATGGATATCTCAGAAGGTTAGCTCTGTGTAGCTGTTGTTATGGATGCAAGATGAAGGTGATCCGTAACCTTCCTTCAGTCAGTGGGAGAAACGGGTGACAGAAAGCCACTCTGCTGATTGGATCACACACACACACACACACACACACACACACACACCACACACACACACACACACACACACACACACACACACACACACACACAAGCTAAGTTATTGAGATGAGGCCTGTTTTTAATCAAGCCTTGTTTTCCTCTCTGATCGCAGGGTAATTACACGGTTTGCTGCTTCATTAATTAAACATGAGCTGCTGACATGATCATTTAGACTGGGCCTCCTAAAGACAACACATATTTTTTGACACAATAGTCCAGGAATGTCGCTTTTGTACGACAATGCCGAACCAAAGTGAACTGGCAGGGGAAACACCGTTTTTTGAGACGAATTGGGAACTGACCTGACGTCTAATAGAGTAAACAGGTAATCCATCAGATCTGAAAAACACTCCCTTTAGAGATAAAAAAAAATCAAGCATAATAGCCTAGCCTTCTTCCAGGGATCCCACTTGTATCACTTCAAAGCTGCGGCCTTTCCAGGACATTTCATCTTTGTCTAAAAGGCCTCATATCTCGCGTCGTCATTTGCATGAATTGGCTCCTTTGAACCGGCTCTCCTCCTCGGCGGAAGAGACTCCCTCCTTTGTCCTCTTTTGAATATGTGCCGTTCATGGAAAACCTTCATGCAAAATAAGCAAAAAAAAGAAAAAGTGTTTGCTCTGAGGTCATCGGCTGCCTGTATTATTCATCTGCAGCATTTCCACTTCCGAACCCATGCAATATGAATGAGACCGAGATGACCACCAGAAGGAAAGCACACACACACAAACACACACACACACACACACAAGTGTGGACGGACTTTTATGAGGTCTTTATCGTGGTTTTCATGAATACATTAAAGTTACACGTGTTTTTTATAAATAAGTAAGTAAATATATATTTTAATATATTTGTAGTCCTGAAGCTGAAATCAAAGCTCTTATTAGATCCACAGATGAGAAGTTTTAAAATGTTTCACAGACTCCAGAAGTTAAAAACAGTTATTTTATTTTTTGCGATTTTTTTTTTTTTTTAGGGATCAGAGTATTTTGTTTTAATGTAGAATCAGTTTTTAAAAAAAAAAAAAAAATTGGTAGTTCAAATATTCCAAAAATCAAAAAAGATTTTCCTGTGAAAATAAACTGGCTCTGTGGACAGAGTAGTTGTCTCGTGATCGGAAGGTTGCAGGTTTGATTCCAGCTTCCTCCTGCCACATGTCAATGTGCCCCTGGGCAAGGCACCCAACCCCAAATTGCCCACCGAGCTGCGTATCGGTGCATGAATGTGTGAGCGTTTGTGAGTGCGAATGGGTGAATGTGATTCTAGTGTAAAGCACTTTGAGTGGTCAGAAATGGTTAGATAAAGCGCTATATAAGTTCAGTCCATTTACCATTGTCATTGAAGGGGCAGTGTTGTGAAGAAATAATGTTTTTGAGCTTTACATCATGCTATAAGGATTTTCTCTCATCAAAAACATACCTGGAGTGTTGACTTGATTCTTTCATGCATGTTTCAGAAATACTTTAGACTCCCATGGCAACCATTTAGATGACCAAAACGCCTGGTAGGTGTTTTGGACAGCTCCTTCAGACTAGCCAGCAACAATTAGCAAGCACCTGGTGGAACTGCACATCATGCTGAGCTCATTATAGGACCCACTTCTCAGCGCAACGCTGGTACAGATGGTGTTAAAGGGTTAATAGATGAATGATGTCGAGGTGACTTCCTGAAGGCAGAGTTTCAGAAAGAGCAGAAGCTTCTTAAAGAGACAGAGGCTCAATTTCAAGGCGTTAAAAGACAAGGCAACGTTTTTCTTTTAAGTTGTATTTGATATAGAGCAACTTTAACAACCGAAGTTGCCTGACTATGCTATAAAATGTCAGTATGTGCCTTGAAAACAAATAAAACTGCCCCTTTAAGTGGATCAAAACAACAAGTTCTCGTAGTTTTAGCAACAGCTGGAACATTAGATAGTAACTGGGGGATTTGTACTTTGCTGCATAAATTGGCATATTTTTGTAACTCTTTCATCTTCTACTGGTGTTAAAAAAGCTCCCACTCTAAAGGACCCTGGAGCACATGTTTTAATGTTTAATAGTCCTTTGAATAAAAAAAATCTAAATTGGAATATATTGGACATTTTATAAAAATCTTATGTTTCCTCTTACTGCTGACTTTAACTTTTCTTTAACAACTAATGGGTCTTCAATATGAATCCTTTGCTGTGGAAGTCAGTGATGAAGATTCAAAGTCAGCACGGAGAACTCGGAGATGGTGCGTTCGGTGACCGGAAAAGGAGTCGGATCTTTGAGTTTCCGACTGGTGAAGCTGAAAATCAGGCTCCCAAATCAGTTTCCTCTTCCCTTCCACCTCCAGTAGCTTTGTTCACTCTATAAATTATGTCTCTATAATCATATCAATCTTGCACACATGTAAGAAATATAATAAACTTGCATTCTCTCCCGTTTGCATGTGTGCTGCATTAAAAATGCAGAGGGCTGAAATGTGCTGCATCACATTCCAGAACTTGTTGAATATATTCCCTCCCCTTGCGACACAGTCAGTAGTCGGAACAAGAAAAACCTCCTTTTGACTCCTTGTTAAAGCACTTCAATGTTCCCCCCTGCTGCTTTCTTTCTACAGTAACAATCAGGTCTTTATTTTTATCTCCGCTTTCCAAACTAACATCCCTCAGATCCCCGCCGAGCTGAGCGTCAGGCCGCTCTCGTAAAGCGTCTGACTCTGCGTATCTCTGCGGAGCCTCGTAGTTCATTCACGCTCTGCCCAATTAACCGCACTCTTCTCCGCGTCCACCTTTGATGTTGCCTCCGATGAATATGGCGGGTAGCGGAGGTGTCGGCGAGGCCCCTGGGTGGGGCCTCATTAACCCACATTTCTCCCTCCGTCGTCGGAACGCGTCTGAGGGAAGAAGAAAATGGAAACCGTTCCTCTGAAGAAACTCCTCAGCATGTGCAAGGGCGATGGATGCTGGGAGCTATTACTTTTTACTTATTTACTCCCCCCCCCCTCTAATTTCCATCTTCTAATTTGCCGTGTATTACAGCCGGCTAATGCACCGCTAATGCAGTATTCATTCGTGGTTGGAAGATGGAGCTTGAAATGGGAAAGGCGTCGTTTCCAGAGTTTTGCATATTAAATGTAAGCGTTAGGAGAAGCCAGGGTGGAAAGAGGAAAACTATGTATGCAGTATGTTTAACTCTCTGTTTTCACTTCAGCACAAACCAAGTCGTCAGCAGCGGTTTCTCCATTTTATTTGACTTTGTTGGATTTTCTATCGTTTTCTTTCGCTTTATGTTGAACATTTGCTCTGCTGCTATTGTTAAGGAATGACAGTAGCTTTGAAATGTTTGCATTTTTTGCTAAAAAGCAGCTCCTTACATTACCCTAATAACCATATCGATTTTCGTTTTATTGCTGTTGCAGAATACCATCAGATGATGTGATTTAGTTCCTTTGGAGCTACAGAGCAAAGGGCATTTTTACATGCAGCATCCCTCACATTCATTGGTGCCTTTAGTAAAGGGTATAAAAAAATCTAAAAGTAAATACATTTATTATATTTTATTGTCATATTACACAAAATAGGACAAATTAAACTTTTTATTTACTTGCGTTCTGTTTGTACGACTCCAGTTTACCAACAATATTTCTGTAAAAATCCAGAAATTACCTATTTTAGTTGACCATTGTCATTTATTTATTTATGTATTTACTTATTTATTTATGAAAATGCCCTGATGGACTCAATAAGGATGTTTTGGAAGAGAAACCGACCCACAGGGTCACTGATCCTCCACCGTACTTTAAAACCTTTAGCGTTTGTTGAAGGAAAACTTCATCACATCTGAACAAAGCACACATTTTAAGGGAGACTATTGTTGCTACTTTAATGAGGGTTTTACCCCACCAATGACTAAATAAATTCAATTTTATGGATAGATTTCTATTTTTTTCCTTCTTTGAGAATATGCCACTGAAATAAAATATTTTTGTACAGCTTTTTCGTCCACTTTACCAGAGATACAAACAAGTGTGAACAGATTTATATGTTGGGCTTGATGTGTAAAATCAGTCGGATTCCAGTGTGTTTTAAAGGATGTGGGGCAGCCGGCTTATCCCTTCTGATACACTCATAGAAGGTCTTTTAGTTTAGCTTTCTGCATGTTATTAGCTAATGTTCTACAATAGATCAGCAGCATTAGTAGCAGCGAGGAAACATCACATCAATGACCAGTTGGCCAAATTTCATTGAGACCAGACGTAGATGACTTATGAAAGACTTTATCATTTATGACCCCATTTTGACCCCATTGCCAAACTTCTCAGGCTTTAGCAGTTCTGTCACATATCTGCATCGTTTTATGTTTCCTTGAAGAAGAGTAACATCTCCCTGTAAAATGTTGCTGGTGCGCATTTATCCAACATTTGTAAAGCGGTTTGTTCTCTCTGACGTAAGGAGCAGTAGACGGGCTTTTCAATTAAGTTACCGATCCAGAGCGCTTGGAGAAGTGACTCTCCTGGGAATAGAGATGCAAAGTGCTGGATTAGTGAGAGATCGGCAAACACAGAGAGGAGGAAGAGACATAACAATACAGAGAAACAGCCATCGTCATCAAATTAGAAATTCATGATCGTCTGAAAAAGTGAAGTACACGTTTACACACCAATGACTTATTACTTGCCATAATTCCCCATTAAATAGTCCTGGGATATAATGCTCCTACACATTGATTTTGGAACATGTTGCTTTTCACCACATATCTAGAACTACAGCCCCAGTTCAATTGGTTGCCTTTAAACCAGAAGACAGGATATTACTACTGCACTGGCAGCTTTAGCGATCGTATTTCATTTGATTAAGGCTACAGAGCTCCTCCATCACTTGTCAAGTCGTCTTATTACACCTGACCACCGTACATTTACTCTCTCCGCTTCATTTAGAACCGCAGTGTAAGTCACTGTTGTGGCAGGTGGTGGTTATTGTTGCTTCAGGGGGCTCATAAAACGAGAGCAGGCAGCCGTGCTTCAGAGCAAAGCCGTTGGTCCGAGTCCTTAGAGAAACTGTAAAACATCGCAGCAGGCGTCGGGTCGGACCGCTACCTTTAGTGTGTGGTGTGTGGAGAGCAGCGTGGATTCCTCCGTCACACACCGAGGGCCAAACAGCGTGCCGTCATGACTCATTCATTCACAGGACTGCTGCTAACAGACAGTGCTTTGACTTAATTTCCATCGCGATGAGAAAAGTTGTCTCTGCAGAACCCGACAGTCCAACTGCAGATGTGGAAGAGTGTTGAACAGAAGGACAGCAACGCACAGATCTGACTCTGGTTTCTAAAATCCCTTCTCACACTCACAAATTTACCCTCACTGGAAATGAAGAGCTCTAGTTTTAAATCCTCGGGCAGTTACGGACATAGGTCCAGAACGCTTGCAGTCGGACAGGTTTTAAAGTCTGGATCTCGTTTTATCCCACCATGTCCTCCTCGTCCTCCAGCTCCCTCCTGCATGGCTGTCGCCTTCCTGCTGTGACCTCCAGCTGTGCCAACAGAGCCTGGCTGTCTCTCTCTAATATCACAGAGCCTCACACGCTGACACCTGCTGAACCGCAGCGCCAAGTCAGCGCGTTAATGTCAAGTTGGTTTTAAGGAGCGTGTGGATCCTGCACTCGTCCATTTGACTACCTCACACAGTGCAGAAAAAGGAATACTGTTGATTAATGTTGCACAGGCTGTGCAATAAGTAATGATGTGTGTTTTCTTCTCAACAAATCCCCTTGTTTCCTTTTAAATCGTTGCACATTTGTTAGGAAAATGTGTTTGTGATTTTAGCTGTGCCAAACTCTGTCTGCCAATCATGAACAGTTTGAATTTAGTTTATTTGATTGGATAGCTGAAGTTTAAAGAAACAGCACATAATGGAAACGTAACTTGAAGAAACAAGAGAGTCCTTGTTGAATGAATGACACAGATACCAGCTTTGTTTCCTGTCATTCATTGATGTTGTATTAGTCACTCCAGCTTTTTTAAAGTTGTTCATCCATATGCCACAAATACATTTTCCTTATAAACATTTCCAAAGTTTCCTCCAGAAATCTTGCTAAGTAGTTTTAGCGTGTCCCCGCCTGACCCTACAGTTATCATGTCAAACAAGAAGTCATCATTATAAACAAGAAGAAGCTCAGAGTTCATCGCTGGTGTAATCTCAGTCCCATCTTCACTCCTACAGCACACCTCACCACTGTCTCACTGACCTTCCACATGCAGTAACTTACAGGGGATATAAAGGACCTTTGACAGCATCTGCAGTAGTCATAATAAAATGATCGCCTCCTGATAATGTCAGACACAGCTCAGTTTTGAGGAACTCCTTTATGAGCTGACCTGAAAGCTCGCTGCTCTGTGATTGGCTGGCTTTGTTGAAGTCTGTGCACAACGGGCACAATGTCATCCGTTCTCACCAATTGAAATTTGTTCATTGTGGTTAACCCAAAAACAACAGCTAGCATCCGCCTGCGGTCTGGCTTGTGGTTGTTGATCTTCACTGAACTGTTAATTCTGTGGAAGAAAGCTGTTTGAAGAGAAACTGTGTGTAAATACTTTCGGCAAAACAACTTTCTGGACATGTTGATTTTAAAAAATGACTCTAGTACAGAAATATATGCTTTATAAGTACAATGAAGTAAATATTTCCACCTAAAAAGCTTGGTAAAGTATGTCTACCTTCTTTCTCCAAGTTTTTCTGTGTATATTTTTTGCATAATTGTTGCAAACCTGTTTCATTATTTCAAAATTTTCCCTCATTTTTGAAATGAACTTCTTTTTTATTTGTTAAAGTGCAAAAATAACCACAAAGAAACAGTGTCAGGCTGTCTTTCTTTTTTTTTGCATTGAATGCATTTAATTTTTGTTCCAGAACTCCAATTACGCTGACAGTGCACGTTTCTTTCATCATGCAAGCCGTCTTTTATCGTTTCCTTCAACTCTTCTCAGCATTTAATGGAACGCCTCAAATCCAGACAGCCAAAGTATATTAACTCCTAAATGAAAATGAGGTGATGTCATCTTGAGAAAACACAGCCTGTGAAGTGTGAAGATGTGGGGGGAGAAAAAAAAAAGCTGAGAGACTTCCACGCAAAAACACCCTCAGCGCGCAAAACCCAAACAAGCAGTCGCGTGAGGCTGCGTGTCTACTGGGAGCGCAGAAGCTGTCAACAGCCACGCCGCACATTATTTGCACCTCTTCCTCTGCTTTGCGGGACGTGAAAGACGTTCCGCGTTCGCCACACACACACACACACACACACACACACACACACACACACACACACACACACACACACACACACACACACACACACACACAGATCACTGATAGACATCCAGCCCTGAAAGCCTCCCCGCATAGTTTCAGAGGAGGATGGATGAAACGGGCCGGAACGATGGCAAACTGACGCGGTGATTTAAAGATGGGGGGGGAAAACGGTGGTAGGAAAAGAAAAGAGAGGAGAATGTTCAGAATAAATGGGTCGCTTCAGTCAGGCCTGATAAGCCTGTCAGTTTCAGTGGGATTGTCAGAGCGAGATTATTCTCTCTTCCATCCAGGCGCTTGCTGGAGAGTTGAGTGTAAAAAAAAAAAAGCTTTAATATGAAGAGGCAAAAGTCTGTTTCTTTTGTCTTTTAGTCACTAAATAAAACACAGCAGAGGACGTTTGATCCTCTGCTTGATGGGTGGAGCAGCAGCAGCGTGTGTGGGAAAACGGGGAGGATCTACCAGAGGACCCTTGTCAGTCATTTTGCATGCTGGGGGACGGAGGAGGGTGAAGCGGGGAGGGGGGAAGGTTCGTCTCCATGTGACAGCGACTTGTCAGAGCTTTGGAGGATGCAGATGCAGCACATTTCGTCCCAGCATCCCACGAGAAGCGTCAGGAATCATGTGATCTCAGCCTCGGTCGCTTTTCTCGTCATGTGGGGGACAAAATTCAGAGGAGGTGGATGGAGATGTTAGTGGAGCAGGCGGTGTTTAAGGTTTGAGGTGGGATGAGCTTGTTTTTTTATATATATATTGTTATTGATTATTCTTATTTTGTTGTTTTTTAGTTGTCTCTTTAGCCTGTAGCTGCTGTAATTCAAACATCTTTTGTTGAGGAAATCCTTCCTGCAAGCTTTGTTGTTTCACCTCTTGTCACTGGGTTTAGTCTTAGAATATTTTTTTTTACCTTAAAAGTCTTTTCACTTTTAAATTAAAAAAAAAAGGTTTCTCACACACTAAGCTGGCGCTTGTACTCCAGCTTATGTACTTGTTTCCAGGTAAAGTGGCAAAAAACATAAAAAAATGCAATAAAAATGCTCATTTGTTTGTCTCTTACTTACAGCTTAGAGGCTTTTCAAGCAGCATTTGAAAGTCAGCTCATTGCAGAAATCAGGTTGAAAAGCCAAAATATCTCAGGTTTTTACCACTGCAGTCCAGATTCCTTAAAATGTTGGGTGACCCAATATGAGGAAAACATGAATTGGTGATGAAATTATCAAATGTATTGAATATTTTTTGCAGCTACCCTACATTTTCTCCACCCTTCTCTTTTTTTTCCAACGTGAACCGCAGTCAGAAAAAAGCATCTTGTATTTCTGCTTCCTCTGACTTTAATTTAAACACCTCACTGATTCTTGAGTCTTTGCTCTGCAGCAACGACACAGAAAGTAGATGCTGTCAGCACAACCTGATGGCTAAAAGATCCGATTTATGAATTTCATCAGCTGAACTCTTAATGTGTTTCTAAACACTCTAAACTAGCTTCTCATTTTAAATTTAATCTGAAAACCCTGCTCTGTTGTTTGCTCTGTTTTCCTAGGAACTCTGCCGACGTTGAGTGCGAGTGTTTTGGCATGTGTGTGTAACCGTACACTGGGCTCTCCTGACAGAGGAGAACTAATTATGTACCATCTAATTGAATCAGAAAAAAGGAGGACGGGGTTTGTTTTACAGTATCAGGATACGTTGCCTCTCTAACCTCGTGTCTCTGGTGCTCATTGCGCCTCAATCATTTGCCCAGCAGAGATAAAAGCAGCCGCGCTCGTCAATGTTATTGACTGAGCTGCGATGGTTTGGTGTTGCTTTCAGAAACAGCAGCTCATTTATGAATGACCCCCTCGATTTTCTCCCTCTGTTCCTTCAGCTCCGGCCCTCATCCGTCCGGCTCGATAAAAAGGCTCCGAATACCAGAGAGGAAGCCGGCCGCCCTGGGATCTGAGTCAATGACCTGTTGGACAACACAAGAAGCACGGAGGATTAATTAAAATGGGGTAAGTTTAAGAGATTAGACTTCCCGTTGCCAATAGCTGCAGCAGCTTCATGCAGCTGCAGCAGGACTTATCAGCGAACATGATCCCTGCAAAGCGACGCTCACTGCTGGGTAACCTCTGGCCAAGCTGAGACACAGCGAGATGCGCTGATAGCAAAATTCACAAGCAGACTTACGTTCTGGCTAATGCAGAGACGTGTGCATGCAGGCAGGAAGACGAACTGAGAAAATGCAAAGAATGGAGATGCAGGAGCGTTAAACAGAGCATTTACAATAAGTGAAAAGGTTTTCTACTATGACTGCAAACTTGAACGCAATTAAATAGTGAAACAGAAGACAGGATTGTTAAAAATCTATATGATTCAGCTTTTTTTGCTTCAAATGAAGCAAGACATACGTACAGTGACAGTATTTACACTCCTGAGAGCAGCTGTGTCAAACTCATTTTTGTTTTGGGCCAAATAAAGGTGCTAAATAAATGCTCTTAAAGGGCCGGTTGTGCCAAAATGTATTGATAAAACCTGATCACAAACTGTTAAAATATCAATGATTTTTAAAAATTAAATATCATTGAACATCTTTTCAGTCCCTCCAAGATTTTGTGATACTTTTTGTAATTTTTACAATAGGAATGAAAGTGTTTGTGGTACTAATTTGGAAATATTTGTGATATTTACACTAATTTATGATAGTAAACGCTAGTAGTAGTAAATTTATTACTCCCTGCATAGATTATGGACTATAATCTGGCATCAGTTAGGTAGGGTAGAGGCAGCTGTTTAGTGCATGTGAGAAGGTTTTTGACAATTTCTGAAAAAAATCTGCAATAAACTCCCGATTATTAGTGCAAAAAAGTGCAGGGATTTGTTGATTTTGCATGAATTTCCATGATAATTCTCAAGGCCCTGAAGGGACTGATTGATATAATTTGGCAGTAAGCAGATAAAAATTTCACTGATTTGATTAATTACATAAAATTTAAGCACACTTAATGTTTAGTCTAGAATCTAGAGGGCCACATAAAAAGCTATGGGGTTGTTCAATATTTGTGGTGCACATAAACTGAATACTGCTTCCCCATGTTTGGTTCTGGTTCTGGATATGCAGAGCAGAACCAGAACCACAAGACCTGAGTGCGTAATGTTGTGGTAATGCAGCAAGATGTGTGTGAATTATATATGCTTTACAAAAACACACCCAACGTTTTCATGAGGTTTTGTTTTTGTTGAGTCTTAAAAACCAGAAAGAGTTTCAGGGCTTTTCACTGAAAAGTTTTCAAACCAATCCAACACTTTTATAAAACACTTTAAAACAACCACAGCTGATACAAAGTGCTGTACATTAAAACACAACATAATAATATTAATAATAAAAAAACTTACAGTTTAAAAGCAAAAACATACAATTTAAAACTAGATCCTGCTGGAGTTGAAAGCCAAGTAAAATAAATGGGTTTTAAGACGGACTTTAAAAGTCAAGTCAGGATCCTACAGCCTAAATTATTTCTTCAATATTTAAAATAGAAAGATTATCTTTGCAAGCATGTCGTTGTCTACAATGCCACTTTATGCAGCACAAAAAAGTATAATTAAATCTTTAACCCCATAATGTCTTCATGCACAGATTCAGGAACATATTTCAGAGTTTTTTTTCATTTGGGTCACTCTAAGGATCAGTTCAAACACCCTAATGATTTATCTGAAATCCTGTACTGAAAAATGAGCTCATACCCCTTGTTGGGACGTGGCGGATGACAAACGGCCCAGCTGGTGGAGATGAGTTATTCCCCAGTTGGCTGCAGAGACAGGAGGGAGAAGGCAGAGCTCCGACCTCCAGGGAGCGATTACGCTGCTTTAAAATTCAGCTGCACAAAAGTAGAAAGAGAGAGAGAGAGAGATACTGAGCTGCACTCAGGCTAATTAAAACCAAATTCCACATATTAATGGTTTTTACACACCACACATGCACGCACACACATATATATATATGTGCCAATTGAACACAAAAGAACCTGTACACTTAGCATCTCCTGCTAGCAGCAAAGGAAACAGAATTTTATTGTAAAGCTTGAAGATCAGGGTTTTACTGCAGTTTAGAAAAGTTCATAATTTATTTGGAAAAAGAGACTGGAGTATGAAAAAACAATAATATGTTAGAATCTACCCTGTTCTCTAAAAGCTGTGTGTTTTTTTCCTTTTTCTTTTTTGCAAATTCCATATTTAAAGTATTTCCCTTGTTGAAATAAATTCCATAAACGTCATGGTAAGTTGTAAAAGTGGATAAAACAGAAGTGGGAACTGTAGAAATTTGAGTTTAGTAAAACACATTATTGTATTATGCAAAATGTTCAGCAGCCCTAAATTATAAGTGTAGTTTAATGTTCATTTTACGTTTACATTCAATAGTGACAAATGTCACTATTACTTTATATGAAATGCTTTGCTAATGTTTTGATCTTCTTCTTCAGGTGACTCAGAATGGTGGGTTTCTTTTAAAGCAGTTTTGATTTGTTGTTCTTCAGAGAGCTGAACGTCTTTAAATGTTTTAATTGACTGCTTTTACACTTTGTTTTACCGATCTTCTATAACTTATTATGCAGGATAGACTTTGATAAGAAAAGGAGAGGAACAGATTTGAGAACAACTGGACCCTGTGACCTGAGACGCATTATTATTATTATTATTATTATTATTATTATTATTATTATTATTATATATTATTCAGTCGGATGTCATATGGAAAGCTTGAAGATAGTACCTAAACTTACTGGTGTTAAAACAAATTTTTCTGTTTAAAACTATGCATCGTTGCTATTTTGGTAAAAAAAAAAAAAAAAAAAAAGTGTTATTTATGCATAAAAATGTGATAAGTCATAATTTGCTTTGAAAACTGAAAATAAATAAAGCACAGAGATAAAGCTGGATAAAACACAACTAAGTCCAAAAATAAAAAGACTGGCATAACAGTGTCATAAACATGAAGGAGCCTTCATGAATGTTTATCATAGTTGACATAAAGTGTCATTTGGTAAATAATGACACTTTTAATGCAAAGTTTCCCTAAAACTTGTATTAAAAGTCCAATAAAAGTGGAAACTTTGCATCATTCAGTCAATAATGAGCCTTCTAATGCAAAGGTCCATAAAAATTTGAATGAAAAGTCAATTGAAAGTGTCATTATTTACTGAATGACACTTCATGTCAACAGTCATAAACAGTCATGAGGATTTTTTTTACACCCCTTCCAATAAAGTGTTACCAGAAGACTTTCAAAACAGGTGAAGTACCAATTTAAAAGATTTCTACAAAGTCTCACTTCTTGCTGTCAGCGTTGCTATGTAGAGGTTCAATTGCCAGCAGGTCTTCAGGAGACGCGTTGAATGCAGGCACTTAAAAGCACCGTTATGTATAACTTCCTAAATGATAAATGAGTGCGTTTCCCAACTGCAGCACGAGTCTCGGTTTCAGAATCAATAAATTAGGGTCCTGGCTTTCTGTTTATTAGCTAATTTAATTCAGTAAGCAGCTCGGAAATGACATTTGAGGGAAACCGCCCCCACTAATTGACTCTGATCACAACTGTGCTTGCCTCCGTCCATGTAAGGAATTGCAATGCATCTATTAGCTCAGCTTGCAGAGGCTATGCGCCACTTGTTTTAGTGGGCCATTAGAGTCTGCGGACGATATTTGAATTTTACTTTTCGCATGACGCATCGGTCCTGCTTCATAATCACGTCCTTAATCAGGCTCTGCTGAATGTGGCAGACAGAATATGAGCCCTGGATGATGAAGGAGGTTTGGGCCGAGTGGTCAACATGCAATCTGTACTCAAAGAAAGGAAGAGTCAAAGTACACCCTGTACCATCTTGTCCGCTCTTTCGGCTGCTAATATCCAACTGCTGTCTGATTAGTCAAAGGGAAAGAGCGTTCAGAGTCTGCCGAGCAGCTATCTTCATTACTGTCCCTTCAGCTTACTGCTTTCTTTTAACGTCACATTCATTTCCCCCCTTTTCTCCGTCCCATCTTTGTCTCCTGTAGCAGCTCCGTCTCGCACTATCTGTCTCTTTGTATCTGTTTCTCAATCGTCATGTTTTAATAGCCTGGCAAGCAGAGCAATAATCCCTCTATTATTATTCCAGCTGCAGAAGGAGAGAGAGAGGAAAGGGAAAAAACCCCTAGGGGGGTAGACAGGGCGCCATTTATACAAAATGATTGTGATTGCTTTGGTGGAAGAGACACGCTTAAGGGGCAACATTTCTATCTCCTGGACTGTGGTTATGCAATATTTATGGTGCTGTTGTCCACCTGGTTGTGGAAGAACTTTGACAGATCCTTGTCATCAATGCAAAGACCTGAAAAACAAGTGCAGTTTACAGTAAAAGTGAAACTTTATCCACATTTATTGATTTCACATCCACAAACTGTAGTCTGTTTTTCAAATTTGATGTGACAGATTGACACAATGTGGTGAAACATTGTCAAACTGAAAGGAAATTTAAAGTGTATTGCTCCACTTTGAGTCACTTAAATTAAATTCAGTGCAACCAATTTCCTGTAGAATTCACACCAATAATTGTTAGTTAGATCATACAACAACTTTCCAACTTTTAAATATTTAATAGCTTAATCCATCGCTTAAAGACGATAAAATACGGCACAACTGTACACCTAGCAAGATGTGATGTTTTGCAGAAAACTACCAAGAAATCCAACTCTGGGAGAGCTGCTGAGATCTGTAGCTCATACATGAAAACCGAGAGCTACATTGACATCATTTAGATCAAAGGATGTTGACGTGTTAGAATGGTCCAGTCAAAAAAACATTGCACCCATTGCACATTTGTGACAACATTTAAAAGTCAATGCACACAGTTGTTATCTGTTCATTTTGCCTTAGATTGGATGGAGCTGGCTATGTGTAATGATCCTTTCACTTCATTTTGATGTGCAAATCTGTTGGTCTGTTGCATAAAATATATGAAGTATGATGAGAAAATGTGAAAAGTTGAAACTGTATTTAGCATATTAGTGACGGTGTTAAGGAAGTTTTTTTGGAAACATCCTCATAATCGTCATCATGTGCTTTTGCCCCTGCAGGCGGCCATACTTGTTACCTGCCTGCTGTGCGTCTGAGGGCCTCTTTCTCTGCCCACAGCCATGCCAGACGTGAAGCTTCCCCCACCATGTGACTACCCCTCCACGTCCCCTGTTGCACTCTCCGCCAGCTCTCCTGCTGGCTGCAGCTCTCCCCTGCACCTCAGGATCGACATGGAGCCCTGCATCGCCAACCTCCCTCTGTCCCCAGACCCCTTGAGCTCGTTCCCCCGCCACAGGCCCTTCCACGCTCTGTCGTACCCGCTGATGGCCAGGTGCAACAGCAGCACCTTGCTCACCAACTTGGGGTTGAGGTATTGCTCCAGCCGTCAGGGTGCTCTGGGGGTAGAGCGAGGTCAGGGGACAGTCCGAGGCTCCTGCATCGACACTGGAAGCAATGGCAGCAGGCCTTACAGGAGTATGGAGAACCTGAACTGGAACGCCATAGGAGATCCTGGCTTGTGTGCACTCAGTGCTGCACCTTGCAGGAGCGTGGACAGCGAGTTTATTTTGCGGTACACCTCTTCTAGCCACTGGTACGACGGCCCCCCGGATGGATCCGTGCTCGGTGCCCACGGGCTGGTACCCAACGCAGAGAGTTTGGCGTTCTTTCCTCGACACGGGCTGCCCAGAAAGGATCTGCCTCTCTTCCCCCAGCTGCTGCTTCCAGGTGGTGTTGATGAATGGGATACAAGGAAGGAGCTAAGGGAGAAACTCCGTCTGCAGAGTGCAAGATCCTCTGTTGAGCCTCTGAGGCCTCTCCCGATGCGGCCTCAGGTGAACCCAAATGCTGTTGCTAGTGAACGAGAAGGTGCGCATCAGGGAATCCCAACAGGCTCTAGGCCAACATGCACACTGCGTACGTCTCCAGAGGAGATCAAGCAGGAAGTTTTGAGGCGTTTACAGCTCAGGCGGCAGAACAGCAGCCCCAACCTGACTGTCCAAAGCTCTCAGTCCAGCGCAAAAGTAGCCCAGATGTCCTACACAACAGACAACATTGCAGGGAACCCAAGTGGGACAGAGTCTGTCTGTGAGCGTCGTAGACCTCCTGTGGGGCGACTGTACATCCCAACATTTGAGGAGTTTAAGAGAATGAGGCAGAAGGAGGGAAAGCAAAGCGAAGAGTCTATGGGAGACGACCAAGACCTACTGCAAAATAATGAATCCTTTTCTGATCAGACTGAGCCTCTGCTTGGGCCTGGTGGAGTTCAGAAAGGTAATTCTGGAGGTGAAGAAGGCGTAGATGTAGCTAGAACCGACGAGGCCCTGCAAACCGCCACCTCTGCAGAGAAACCTGCTTCAATCACGACGACCAGTAACAGCACCACCGCTTCCACATTGCCCTGCGGCTCTGTCACCAGCAGGAACTCCCCCATCCGAACGGGCCCGTCTCCACGTTCGCCCCTTCAGCCCCAGGCTTGCACAGTCCAAGCCCAGGACAAAGCCATTGTTGTAGGAGGAGACGAAGGGAGCGCCAGGCGCAGGAGGAGCAGTCTGGAACCAGCTGGGTCGGTTCCCTTCCCTGCCAGCAGAGAGAACTGGGAGCGTCCGTCCAGCTGCTGCCCGGCGCTGCTTCTGGAGGGGACGGACTTGTCGAAGTATGGAGCCAAGATATACAAGATGAGGGATGGGCTCATCGGATCTGCACTGGACCTCATCAAGAAAAGGTTAGTCAGGCAGATTTACAGCATGTGGTTCATCTCGTTAAGGTTTTGATTCAACTATTGACTCAGCAGAGCTAAAATACTAACGGTTTATTTTTCCCAACATCATGTTACGTTTGAGAAATATACCCAGCACTTTGAATAAAAAAAATAACTTTTTTATTAATATTGTTTGAATAAAAAGTAGGCCTTCTTTTCATGCTCAAATAAAATGTAAAATTCTGTTTTGAAAACTAAACTTAAAGCACTATTTTAAAGTATTTATTGTTTTTATCAACTACATTTCCCAGTTGTCCTGAACTAAATAGCTGTTCACATTTTGGTAACTTACCCAAACACATTGCAGGTCTACTGCACCCTGCTGGCCTGGCATGGTACTACACTGGGACTGACTAAATTAAATGATTGTAAAAAAACATATTTCTGCATCTCACTTGACACAATGAATTTTCAATCATTTAAAACCAGAGATGCTTAAAAATCTTCTCCTTTCTCATGCTTTTATATTGTAATAAAAATCACTTAAACTTGATTTTAACAAACAGTTAGAATTTACCACTGTAAGTGAAAGATAATATTTTATTTGTAACTTTAAATTTTCAATCTAGGACCATCATTTTATTGTTCCTGTAAAAATAATTCTAGGTTTTTACATTAAACATTTTGCATCGCTTTTAGCTTAGCTGGTAAATTCATAGTTTTGCCCGAGCCTTGTAGCTGATGCAGCGGCAGTCTTCGCTTCATTACTGAGCCGAACGCCCACAGCAGCATGTTTGTGTGCTATGCAGAACATGAGCGTCACATCAGTGCGTCGCACCTCCATCTGTTTGAGGCCGCGCGCGCCGTCTCCATATCGATTTATCTCAGTTATTGTGCTAACAGCTGTCGGAGTTAACAGGGTTGGCTGTGCAGACGGGACTGTGGGCGGGAGGCTGACATGAGGCACGGCAGACCGGAGGACCGGCGGTACCTCTGCAGATTCACTGTTTCCCTGCCGCTCCTCTCTCTCTCTGTGTCAGCTGTTGGCTGGATAGATGAATGTATCCATTGTAGTTCATCCCAATCAAGGGCAAACAGGATGATGGCATCATTTACCACATTGTCTTGCTAGTTAGGCCTGTATTTATTGAGCTATTTGTTTATTTTGAGCATGGAGGAGCTGCTAAGTTTGGCCTGTTCAGTAATAAATGCTGAGTCTCAGCCGTAGCCTGTGATAGATGGGAGATGTAGTGCATATTTACCTGGCTGACAAGACTCTCCACTCACTGTCTCTTCTTTGTCTGCTCAGCTAGGAGGAATGATGGATGTCTGTGGCTGTGTTGCGTGATGCCAGCAGTAAAATACCTGCTGTAGAAGACGTGCACACAGAGCATTTGAAAATAAATGTATAGGTCTACAGCTGTATTTTTTTTATCAATGTGCATAACCAACGAGTATGGCTATTGCCTTCCTGTGCTTTTCTGCTTGTTTAAAATCTCGCTTCACTGCTCCGTCTGCGCTTTCACCCATTCACTTGGATTTCTACAGACAAAGTCGTTCAATGTGTGTTGCCCACGCGTCCGATTATTGAATTAACATTAACGATGTTGGTACTTCTCTTTTCCCAGTGGAGGACGGTTGTTTACACCGCAGGCAATTTCCGGTAAGCTTCGTAGCGATGAAGTGCCGCATTACTGACGTTACGGTCAAACGTTAGCAGTTGGGTAAAATTTCAAACTGAATCCTCCTGGGGGTTCAGGAGATGAGGTCAATTTGACCCTGCAAGCTTTCTGCCCTGTGTGAGGTCCAGCCAGGGTCACTTAGAGCATCTTAGAGCGTCACTCTAAGACACCAATTAGACTTGAATTATACTGTTAATATCGGAGCAAGACCTGAGAAACTCCTGTTGATTTATACATTTTGGAGCACTTAGCAATCCAGAACAAGAATCAAACATGGGGATCCAACATATAGCTTATAGCATATAGCATATAGCTTTACTTATCTATAACAAACTTAGAAAAGACCATCTACTTAGCCACCTAGAACAACTGGAACATTTTAAAGTGCAGTTTTTATTTTGCTGTGCTTGTGTTGTTTGTCGTGTTGCTGAAAAAGTGCAGTATAGATAAAGCTTCTTCCTCTTCTTCTTCTAAGACCACCGGACGGTTATTCAGAGTTCTCGCCTCCGGGAAGCAGTCGTTCCTCTCAGACCCTCTCTGTGAACCGAAGCACAGAAAAGATGCTGGTTTTCATCTTGCTCATAGCCAAGCAAAACTTGGGAAAACTGTAAGGCGCACCTCTGCCACGGTCTCGACTTTAACTCCATCCATCTTCCCATCAACTCCAGCTGCGGTGCCTGCCGTGGCACAGTTCTGCCGCTACCAGGCGATACTGGGAGACAGTGTGTTTTGGATGATGTGTTCCGTTACTTTTCCACTACTCATAGTATCTTGCATGTCCCAAAGTTCGCTTTGGTCCGACTGACTCAAAATCACTTCTCGCTGTTGTTTTAATGAGACAAGCAGTCCTGTGATTTGTGGCTCTGTTAGGCTGATTGTTGAAGAGCTGGCAATTTGCTTCGAAACCGCAATGAAGCTTATCTGATCAAGCTTTAAGATCAAGGGGCACTGGCCTGATTAAGGTTCGGGGAGAGCGGCGGAAGCGATCACAGTTGTGCGCAATCAGTGCAGTTCGAGTGATGGCTTTTTTTTTAAATAGTGGCATGAAAATCACAGACGTGCCCACCGGAGATTGATAAGGAGAACCGCATGGCGCAATATTACGTTCCATTCGGAAGTTGCTCCAAAAAAAAAAAAATTACAGTTGCTTCCTGAGCCAGGTAGCTGATGAATTCACCCACTCAGTGGAGCCCGCTGACAAGCAGCAGCTCAGAGTCAGCTCTGTTTGAGCTGACCCGATTCTTCTTTTATGTTGAATCCAACACACTTGGCTCTCTTGTGGTTTAAAGTCCAACCTGAGGCTCAGGGCATGTTTCAAAACTTGAAGATCTATTAATTAAACATGGCAGTCTTCTTTGTGATCTCCTGCGCCCTGCGGTGTTTGGCTTTCACCCATAAGCCTCTTTGTTCAGGCGTATCATGCAGCACATTGTGCGTTCGGAGAATAATAGTCCTCCAGCTTGCAGAATCCCTGCAATAAGCATGTTGTTCTACCTGGGAGGGTTATTACAGGCTTCAGATGGATTAACGCATTAGAACCGCACCGCTGGGGAAACCGTACACCACAATGAAAACGCGTTGGCTGAGGATAGTGTGAAACTGAAACGGCGTGTCTGCGGTTTATGTGCTTCCTCTTTATTCATCGCCAGTAGACGTCACCACTTAAAGAGAAAGATATTGGATTCATTTGGGCGATACGTCCGTCGGGTAAAATGACAGCCCGCCTAATTTTGTTGTCACATCGCGGCACGCTGAGAGGCGATCCATCACAAACAGCGATTTCCTGATGAATTAAGCCACAGGTTATTGGTCCCCATGCATCATCCAGGTCATGACAGCTAATCCAGCGCGTTGAGGAAAGAGAGAGACAGAGAGAAAAAGACAGAGAGAGAGAGACAGACAGACAGACAGACAGACACACACAGAGAGACAGACAGACAGAGAGAGAGAGAGAGAGAGGCCTTTTTATGGCGTTTTCTATTAGATAACTAAGAAAGTGCGGGTCAGGTGTAGTTGAGTGAAAAATGTTTTCATACCGCGGACCAGAAAAGAGAAGAGTCTATAAATAGATCACCAATATCTCTGATGTGGATGGAAGTTAAAACCTTGGCTCTGAAAGTAAAATGATAAAATAAAATTTAAAAAAGGAGGTAAAAACTAAAGTGATAAGGTATATTTTGCTTCATGTATTTTGGAAATGTTGTGCTGTGTCTCAAAAAGGTTTTCACAGCGTTTCACTTCTTCACTTCGGTACATTAAAACCACAAACTTCATAGTAGGGCTAAAAGATTCATTGCATTAATCGTGGTGAATCATCAACTAATTTAGTAATCAATTA
Organism: Poecilia picta; assembly: GCA_033032245.1. NCBI lineage: Eukaryota > Metazoa > Chordata > Actinopteri > Cyprinodontiformes > Poeciliidae > Poecilia > Poecilia picta. Next base: position 21,547,290 of record CM065354.1, read on the forward strand.
TAAAAATGTTGTTTTTTATGTTTGATTATCATGTTTGTTTGTTTTTTTTGTTTTTTTATTTCACCCGGTTGAAATAAATACATTTCATCTCAAGACCAAAATGGGCGCAAAAGTGACATCGATCCGGATTTTCAGTCACTCTGACACTGGACTGAGCGATATAAATACTTATTTTTTTAAATATCTGAGCTACTCCTGTGTAGACTTCTTCTAGTTTTCTTTCAGCAGTGACTGTCTTAAGCATCTATTATTTATCTTCACATTCACATTTAGTCTCTGATCGGCTCTCAGATGCATCTGTTTTAGTCGTAGGATGCAAAGCACATGACTAAGCAACCTCAATTTTGAGAAAGAAATTCAATTTTTAAAGTATTTACATCTTCAGGGCACAGACATTTCTTAGACTCCATTATGGTTTGTACCACTGAGTCGACTCTGGCTGCTGATCCGTTTAGAAACACAAACAAGTCTTAATTTAAGTAGTACAGAAATCTCTAAAATAATATGTCAGAGGGGATTTTTTTTTTCTTTCCCTTACAAGAATTACAACAATATCTTCCTCTGCGGTCGTGACTTCTGGACCGCAAAAGCTCACCGGGGTTTGGAGAACCAGATCAATAAGCTAGTGGGATGTAGAGTTGAGAATGATGCTACAAGCAGAATTTAAAGACGTGTGCATTATTTTATGGCTCCGTTAATCGATAGTTATTTACTACAGAGCTTACGCATTTAATAATAGCTTTGTTAAATGTGCAAGCTGCTAGTTTTAGTGAAAAATCTGCAGACATCCATTCAAGATAAAACAGATATTAAAAATATTGTTTTTCTTCTGGAGAATTGCTAAATCCAACACATAAATTATACAAAAATGTTCAAACCAAGGTTGAAGAGAGAGAAAGGGAGGCTTTGTTACAGTTTATGTCAGTATTTTCTATTGCTAACTTCAATTTATTATAACGATATTTTAGGCTATGAGGGAATCAATAGCAAGTGATACAAAAGGAATTAATAATATGGAGTTTTTCTTTATTATTTTTTACGAGCAAATACATAAAATCTGACTCCCCTAAACAAAATCTAGTGTAAAAAAGTCACTAAACCCTAACTTAATGCATTTTACTGACAGAACGGCCCAGTCAAAGTCCTGATCTCAATCCAGTTGAGAACCTAGAGCAAGACTTGAACATTGATGCTCAATATTCAATTTGAATTTGAAATGTACTAATTGATTTGGGAGAGACAATGCACACTAATTAACATTTCTGTAAATGTGTCAGGATTTGCCAAATGGCTGTTTATCATACAATGTGAAATTTGTGTTGCTAAAAGCAAAGTTAATATAAGACAAGGTCAAAATGACTTTATTACACACATTTAGTAATTACATGCAAATCAGTACAAACAGTAAATACAAGACAAAGGAAAATACAACACATTTTTTTCTGGGATTAAAAAAAACTATAAGAAATTATTAAAATTGAACGAACTGGAGATGAAAGGAATAATTTCTGCCTCTAGTTGTGCAAAGCAGGTAAAGATAAAATAATTACAGATGTGGCTGCAGTGAATGCTGACTCTTATCGGCAGACGAGTTTTTGTTTCCATGCTTTGATTCCTCTTTACAACTATACATCACGATTTCTAGGTTGATTACACAAAAATCCTAAACATACATTGGGATTTGTGGTTAAGACATACCAAAATGTGTAAAGATTTATAGAATGCAGATGCTTTTGCAGGGTTACGTTTCATATTAGGTACATGAACATTTGCAGAGTAATTTCAGCTCAGCTGTTTAGCTTTTTTTTTTGTTTATTTGTTATTTTTTGGTGAGGATGCATCAGAGCCGCTAATGGTCGTGTGCGGTGAGCGTATAGCTGTCCAGTTATCAGACAAAAGGATGAACGATGGGAAGGTCTGTTCTTGCATACAGGAATTACCCATGTGGTCCCGGGGTTCAGGTGTTAATATGCACTGATGTCCCTAATTACTATCCCTCTGAGGCGGAGGAGGAGAGCAGGGGTATTGATCGAGGTGTTTGGGGGGTTGGAGGGACGATGGTGGAAGAAGAGGAGGAGGAGGATGGGTGTGGAGGACAGTCGACTCAGCAGGGGAGCAGAGGGTGTGTGTGTGTGTGTGTGTGTGTGTGTGTGTGTGTGTGTGTGTGTGTGTGTGTGTGTGTGTGTGTGTGTGTGTGTGTGTGTGTGTGTGTGTGTGTGTGTGTGTGTGTGTGTGCGCGCGCAGGAAAGAGAATGACAAGGAAGCTGTTTGCTGACAAGCATTTCTCCAGAATGATAATCCCAGCCCTCCTCTCTCTGCTGCATGCTCACTGTTTTTTTTGTTGCCTTTCCCCCCTCCCACCCTCAAATTTCCTCCTTTCTTTCCACATTCAAATCCTCTTCTTCCTCATCCATCCATCCCTCTTTACCTCCGTCCCCCCACCGCCTCGCCAGCTGCAGTGCAGAATCTCGCCGAGCCCAGTCAAAGCTGTCAGTGACCGGGCGGAGCTGTGACATCACCGGCCCCCGTCGGCCCGGACTGTCACGCCCCCGCCGCGTCTCTCTCGCCGTTGCCATGGCAACGCCGACAACGGCCTGCAGAGCCGAGGCTGGCGACGAGGCGCCTGCAGGAGACGCGGCAGGAGAAAGGGAAGAGGCTGGAGAATGCGTAAGGACCTTTCATTTTTGTTGTTGTTGCTGTTGTTCTGTTATCTGCTTTTTGAGATGTTATTTGCGTGCATCTCCCACATCCGCCGCTCGCCGACGTCGGTCTGCAGCAAAAAGAAAAGAGAAAAAAAAAGCAGAAGCTCTCGGATCTATTGGTATTCAGGGATGGCTTGGACGAGCAAGGAGACTGCGACACATGCGCACACATATGCACATTTCTCCTGGATCTTTTTTATGCAGAGGTATTTCATCTCAGACAAGAGCAAGCATGCAGCTCTCCGTCCTCCAGCTGCAGCCGCAGCTGCGGCTCGTGGTCTGAGGAAGGAATAAAAGGCAGGATTAAGACGCCCCATCGGCGCCGGGGTTGCTGCCGACAAGTCGCCTCTTCATCCCTTTTGGCTGCGGCTAGCATCGAGCCCCTCGCCGCATCTGCAGATCGGAAGGATCCCCCGTCTCGCTTTTCCCATGCTGCGTGTCTGGAGGTAGTTTTATTAGCGAACAGATGCCGAGGCGCGTCTTTCTCTCAATTTCCGTCTCAGATTTCTGCAGCTTAGCTTGCCCCTGCGCTCCCAAAGCAATGGCTGCTGTTCAATCGCTCGGTGGAATATTAATTATTCTTCTTCGTTTTTACCTGATCACAGCTAGCTCTGTCTGTACCGCAGCTCTCTGATGTGAAAGATCTCGGTGGCCCTTTCCTGTCACGTTCAGCAGGTAGCTGTCAGAGCTGTAGATGTGAAGCCAGTGTCATCCATCCACCCATTCCTATGTAGAGTGTTGAGATAAGCAGGGCTGAACTTTGGTCCTTGGGTCGTCTCTCGATGAGCGAATCTGAGGATTGTGCTTTGTTTTGGGAATTCCTCTCATCACCTAAAGAAAAGCCCAGGAGACTCTCACTCAGCGACTGTTTTCTTTTTTTTATCTTTAGGGCTGTTTGATTTCAAGTAGTGATAAGAGCATTGTTTTATGTGTGCTTACAGCCTTTGCCAGACAGTTCGTTTTGCGTCTGGGAATGAAATTTGGATTCCTGTCACTCCTGCCAGCCGGGATCAGAGGGATAAGTTAGAGCTGTTATGTAACGCCACCATCACAGCAAAACGTGGTGACGCCGCAGAGGAAGACTCTTTCCACAGACAAATATATATTCATTGCACACAGCGATACGATTCAAACATCCATTTCCGTCGGCGTTGACAATTGTGGGGAGCAGCTAATGGAAACCAAAATGAAATTTCTCACAAAATGAGAATATTCAGAATATTCTGAACACTTGAATGTGGCATTATTGATCTACGCCATCATGGGGAAGACTGCTGACCTCACCGTCGTCCAGCAGACAGCTTATGTCAGAAATGGCTGGGCCTTCGCAGAGCTCTGCACCCACACATAATAATGGAAAGATTAGCTGAAGGAAAAGTGAGGTTGACAAATGGTAAAGGTCCTGTACTTAGAGCTTTAACTAGAGCAGAGGAATCCAAAGTACTTTACACTACGTTCGGTCTTTCTCTGAGTCACACACACATTAAGCTACTACTGTGACTCACAGCTGCCCTGGGGCAAAAGCAAAAGAGATGCAAGAGGGATAACTGCATTCTTGAGAGAATTGTGAAGCAATACCTGTTTGGGACTTATCAGCACCTCAACTAGACCAAAAGCTGATCGTGTGAATAAATAATTCATGCAAATGAAGCCCTGACCAAACGTTGAGTGGATAACTGTAATGAATCTGTGCAGTAAGAGTCGCTTTTTTGAATTGAATGACTGAAAAACACCAAGTTTCTGGCTGTATTGCATATATATTAGGATGGTCCTGAATGCACACAAGAACTACTGCTCCATTTCACCTGTTGCCAGAGAGATGTGACCATCCCATTGATCCTCGTGTCCTTTCCATGAAGCAGCACGCGGGCCTGGGTTGCAGGCGCTCCAGCTCGGACGCAGCCTACGAGCAGGCGGAGACGGTGAGGGCGCAGCGTGAGTGCCGCCTCCGGCCCCACTACAGCGATCCCATGCCGGCGGACGCCTCCAAACGCAAACAGCTGGAAATGAAGATCGCCGCCGCTGCCCGGATCCATAGCCACCGCCGAGATAGGGACAGGGACAGAGACAGAGACAGTGGTAAGTAAAGGCCAAATGGAGCTACGAGGTTGTTAGGTCTCAGGGAGTTATGGGTGAGGGTAAAAGTAGGTTGGACTAAGGGATGACGAATGATGGGACTAGCTATGAAGGAGGCAACAAGCGAAAATGGAGGTTGGGTTGAGGACATAAGTGGTAATGAGGGATTAAGGAATTAAAGCTTAGATATGAAGAAGGTAGATGTGCCAGGATGACGGGTGAAAGAGAGTTAAAGGGGTAGTGAAGAAGGAGTTTGGGGTGAGGTTGAGATAAGGGATGAATGTTGATGTAGGTCGGAAGAAGGAGTCATGGAAGAATGATAGATGAAGAATGAGGGTTTGAGGAGGTTGGGGTAGAAGATGAGGGTTGAAGGAGTAAGGGATAAGGAGTGAGGATTGACTGGAGTTGGCATAAGAGATGAAGAATGAGGGTTTGAGGAGGTTGGGGTAGAAGATGAGGGTTGAGGAGTAAGGGATAAGGAGTGAGGATTGACTGGAGTTGGAATAAGAGATGAGGAATGATGGTTGAAAGAGTAAAGGATGAGTATTTGAGGCTTCAGGACTAATGATTGAAAGGGATTGGTGTAAGAGATGAGGGTTGAAGGAGGTTGAGGTAAGAAATTAGAGATGTAATATCCAGCTTGTCAGTTTTAGTTGATTTTGAAGACAGTAGATGGCGTAATCAGGACTATATCTTTATTAAGAATCTTTTTTAATAACTACAATTTTAATGACAAAACTCAATGTCTTTACTGACATCACAAATGTAGTTATTTACCCGCTGGGGGTGCAAAGGCTCAGTTTGCGTAACACTGATTATATTTAGAGCATTCCTGACTTTTTCTTCGATTGTACAATGCGTAAATGTCACAGACAGAGAGTAATCGATGGCGACTTTCAGATACTAGAGTTGTGGCCTGCTTTCTTTCTTTTTTTTCATGGTTATGTAAGAATTTCCAGGCAGTGTGTGCTGTCATGATACTGCGTCCTGTTTTTATGTCAGCCCTCATGAAATTCCGCTGTCTGCCCTTGACGTCAGTTACATCATCGAGGGTTCACTGACTTTCAGAGTCGATTTATCTTTGGTGTAGAAACGACCCACTCCCACTTCCAAAACCACGGCTCGGTCTTTTATTTGAGCTGACTGTGTGACGTTCTGCGTCCCCGTTTCACCCCTCGTCTTGTCTGAGGAAGCTGTATTCCTCGGTTGCTGCCTTCTTCTCATTTGTCTTAGCATCTCTTAAGGAATTCGGTGCTTACTCATCCAAATGTTTAGACTTTTCTATCCTGTCGCTCACCTCTCACCCCCTCTATACATTTACTGTTCCTCTCCATCAATCGAAGCTCTTAGCCACAGAATGCTTGAATCCCAGTCAATACAGCACACGGATGTTGAGACGACCTTGAAATAGAAAATCAAGAGTACATTTATTTTCTTGGCAGTAAAAAATATCCCTCTTTCATTTTTGTTTGTATGCCAATGCAAGTTTACAGGAGATATTTAAGAACTTAGACTCCTTCAGTCTGTCGATACGTGTTGATGCACCACGGTATTGACTTTTTTTATCCTTATGGCCAAAGGTTAAGTTTTCACTGGAGGGCTGAGCATCTACCTGTTATAGAAATACGATATCTGTATTAGTTTTTTCTTCTGGACACTACTGTCTGAATTTAATCTGAGTATATTATGCTAGCAGGAGGCAGCACTATGATATTACCAGATAGTTCATTTACAAATATCGTTCCTAATGAGGACTGTAATTTCTTCCTTCCAGCACCAGCAGCAATCCGCGGCCACTCTGAGCCGCCGGGCGAGGAGCGCCAGGCGGTTCTGGGCGTGACCCGCTGCGGGCAGCACCGCTGGAGCACCATCAGCAGCCTGAGCTCAGACAGTGGTGTGGTGGGCCTGAGCGACGAGCGGGACGAAGAGGACCGCGAGCCGCGGCGCCACCGCAGAACCAGGGGGGCAGAGGTGGAGCGGGTAGACAGCGGCATCGGCCCGGGCCTGTCCCGCACCTGGAAGAGGCCATCCGCCTCTCTGAGGGCGTGGGAATCCCAGAGGCCTTGCCCCGACTGCGGACAGAGGGACGGCGTCTCCAAAGAGCGGGGGGAGCGCATGTGCGAGCGCTGCTCCAAGCTGCGGACCGAGCGCAAGGAGGCCATCCTGGAGTTCCTGAACACCGAGTCGAGCTACGGCGAGGACCTGCGGATCATCAAGGAGGAGTTCTACTGCCCCATGCAGAGCGCCGGGCTGCTGACGGCCGAGCAGCTAGCCGTGGTGTTCGGCAACGTTCAGGAGCTTATAGACGTCAACGACCGCTTCACTGAACACCTGCAGGACAGCATCGATCAGGCCTTTGACCAGGTGACCTTCTTATCTCTTATGAACACACAAATGACGTCCACAACTTCATCGCATCAACCCTTCCCAACCACAAGAAAAAGTCTAAATAGGCAAATGTATATAGGTACGGTTTTATTGTGTCGCTTCATCTGTTTCAACCAAAACAGCCCTGGTGCTGTTAGATGGAACTTCACTCAGGTTTTTCTCCTATATCTCCAGCGCCGGGTTTGTAACACTTTGTTCACTTTTACCCCTTTTAAATATGGCAACTTCAGTGATTCCCTGCAAGCCGCTGTTTTTGTTGATTTACAACTCTTCTGTAGTTTCCATTATCTATAAAGACCTTTTTGGGAACTTGTTTGTCAGTTGTAGATATAATCTGCTTTAATTGAATAATATTAAATTCAGTGCATCTCCAGAGGGGAAAAGGAAAAGTAAGAAGAGAAGACAAAGTTTGTAGCATCTTACATACATCTAAACACAGAACCACTAGCCCAGGTGTACTTTCAGCAACAAAAAACACAAGGTGTACAGAGAGTGGGAATCTTCAGGCACTTAATGATTTCATTCCAAAGGCTATGATAGGAATATAAATTGATCATAGTCACAATATGTTGTGCAAAGGCCTCTTGTTGGTTCCAGATCCTTCGAATTATGTCCATGTTTTTCTCCCTTCGGTGTAGCGTGTGAAGGATTTGGTTATGTTCGTCATAAACAGCCACACTTACGTCCACCTGCTGTTCAGGCTCTGGGTGACTGGATGACTTAGAGTCTACGACAGCAGTGACTTTCCATTTAAATTGCGTGTGCGTGGTTTGTTTCCAGGGTGACGACGACCTGCTGACCGTATACATTGGAGAAATCTTCCTGGAGTTCGTCAACATGCTCCCTGCCTTCCAGACCTACTGCCTGCAGCAGTCCACCTCGGTCAACATGCTCAACACTCTGGAGAAAGAGAAAGAACTGCTCAGGTACTTAACAACGACCCATAGCCATTCTCCCTGCTGGGCTGTACGATGGAAAAGCTGCTCTGGGAGCTTTCTCCTGTTTCTGCCACAGCTGCTCTGTGTAATTCTTAATGGATAGGACAGTGAGTTATCACTTATTCAGACGAAGGTCTATTTTGAGAGCTAAGCGGCAATGATTCATGTTTTCAGACAGAATAGCATCTCTGGCTCTTCTATAACACCCATTAATAAAGTTTTAATTTTCCCAAGACATGCAATGGCTGTACAAATGCCCTCCCCATCCCCTCTTTCTCGTTTCAGAATATTCCTGGATGTTTCCCAGAACGACAACACCGCATTGCGTCGCATGAACTTGCGCTCTTTCCTCATGGCGCCGCTCCAGCGCGTCACTAAGTACCCGCTTTTGTTGAGCCGCATCATTAAGGTCACTCCTGAATGCCACCCGGACTACGCGCGCCTCCGGGAGGCCAAGAGTCGAGTGGAGTCCCATTTGGAGCACATCAACATGAAGACCAAGCAGGAGGGTAACGGCGTCACATGGTCCCTGCGCTCGTTCCGCCGCGACAGCCGCAAGAACCGGGAGGTCATCAACATCGAGATGCGAGAGGTGTCGATGAAGACCGTGGGTTGGGCGAGAGAAAACACCCGGTTCGTCATGGAGGGACCTCTCCAGCTGTCCCAGCCGGCAGACGGCCAGTGGCTGAAAAAGGGCAGCAAGGCCCTCAAGTTCCAAAATGTGCAGAGTCTACTGATGGTGAGGACACAGCGGGGCGGCAACTCCCCAGGGCAGGCCACCGATGTCGGACGGCAGGGAGAAGGCATGGCGGAGAGCGTTCGAGACGGAGTGTTGGTCTTAATCAAGGACAAGAGCAGCGGGAAGTTTGCGGTGCTGAGAGAGCCGATCCGCCTTGCAAACTGCGTGGTGTCGTCAGATCCGGACTGCGAGGACACCTTCGAGGTCCTCGACATCCGGCGGGAGTCGTTTGTTTTCCGTGCCTCGGACAAATCCCGCACCCAGCAGTGGTTCCATCAGATGAAGAGGTACGCGCGAGACTTGGGCACCTGGAGGAAAAGGCGCAACGCCCTGCCAAACATCATGATCAACGCCAACCAGACGCGTTCCTGAGGATTGCCTCCATCACATCGTTGTTCCACTGTAAATAACCCAAAGTCTCTCAACTCCAGAAACCCGATTGCGACATCTCCTTGAGTAACACCGCCGTTCTGACGTGTTAGATTTCAGTAAACAATCACACAATCTGTCTCACATTGTGTGTGAGAAAACCAAGCACTTTTTTTTCCTATGAAGCAGTAAGTGCGCCATATAATTGTATGTAGATTTAATTTTGAAGCTGTTACAAAAAAATGAGAGAGAAAAATACCAGTTTTTTTGAACGACCAAAAAATACTTGGGCTGTTCTTGAAAGTCTTGATTGTAAAGACTGTTGAGTACCTAAAGGTGTGTTTGACGAATAGCATGACTGAACATGACTGGCTGCAAAAAGAAAAAAAAACTAACTGTTATGTCATTTTTATACAAGACAGTGAGGATTGCAGACATTTTTGGTAAGAGATGGTAAAGATTTCTTCGGGGGGTTTTTCTTCAGTGGTTTATGTTTTGTTGTCACTGCCCTTTTATCTTTGTGTGCTGCCCTCTACTGTCTGTAGGCGGTATAACAACTTTCACTGCCAGAGATGCAGTTGAGCAGAGCCTCTCCATCAGGCTGAGAACAGACCTTTAACATATCTGTAATTCAACGGGATTTCACGGAATAGCAATAATCTCAGCCAGTTTCACAAAGTAGCTACTTTATATGCAGTTAATTCCCACTCAATCTGCAGTCGGTCCTTCTGTTTTATGTTACTGGGCAGGTTCACCGAGCCACTGATATCTGTGTAAGGAGGTTTGATGACTGACGCGTCGCTTCGTTATTGCAACTCCAAGAAAGCCTCTGTTTTCGTCTTTAAAACCGAAATCATCCTGTTGTCATGAAATCAATTTTTAAAAATGGTGTTTTATGGATTGCGTACATGACTAGTCAGAGATGCACCAAGAAATTCAGGCTGCCGAACTGAATTAGTTCATTTTGAACTTGTTGACCAGGTAGTCAGAATATCAAATATCCAATGTTTTTTTCTGTCACTTGTTTGCACCACAGTTCAGTGCTGCTAGCAAAAATATACTTCATCTGTTTTCAGCATCTGAGGTGTTCAAAATTTAGTCATAGGGCAAAAAGTCTATTTAATAAGGAAAAATTAATTTCTATGATATTGTGAGACAATTTTATGATTCATTCAGACCCTGAGAGAGCAAGACTTTCATCCGATAACAGGAAGGCTGAGCGATTTACAACAAAGTCGCCTTGCGTAACGTGATGAATTATGCAGGATTTAGAAATGCTGGCTGCCTTTTATAACTTCAATATTTTATTTTAGTACTGCTAGCCATGCTAATCACAAATACAAGATGCTGAAAATGGTTCAAATTGTCAACTCTGTGAGTTTTATGTCATTTTAAAATCGTACACTCCTGCTTTTCTGTGACTTCATATTGTCCGAATATAGGATGGATAATAAAATATATTGGATTCTGTTATTTGAGGAATTTAATTAGTGTAAAATAGCTAAAGGCATTTCAAGGCTTTACAAATGCTGGGGATTGTATGTCGGCCACAAAACGGTGCATCTCTGGTGCTAGTCGGCCTCTTTGTGAGTCAAGGGCAGAGTTTTTCATCCATGTACTCAGTGCATTGGCAGCTGCGCAGATTGAAACTACAATAGGTGCTTTTATTTGTTTTTGTCACTAAATAATTCAAATATTTTCCTCAGCTGTTTTAAAACGTTCATGCAGAAATTGCACTCTTAGACCCTGAAAACCAAAGTCCTTAAGTATTGTAGATTTACACTTTGCAAAATTATGATTGCAGAAAGAAAAAAATTTAAAGTCACAATTTACCATTTCTCTTTGAAGAAAGGACCCATCTCGGTTAGTCGGATCATGTCTGACTGTCTCATTGTCGTAAAAAGCAAGCATTCTCTACGAAGGCTGAAAAACTCTGCTCACCTGATGAGGCTGGGAGAGAGCGTCCCGATCATGTCACCATGACAGGTTAACTGAGACCAGCAACGAGCTGTTGTGCCTTTCTACTTTATTACTGTTAGACGAAGACTGACAAATTCGCAATCTTGCCACAGTAGCATTGATCTCCACCGAACAGACGAGCCTGCCCTCCGTCTGCACTCACAGGCAATATAATTATTCCTCTTACAGTGAACTGCCTTCTTTTTTTAGTGTTTTTACTTCTGAAGGCTTTAGTTTGAAGCACTTTATATTTAAGTGAGATTTTTTCTCTCCAGTATAACTGCTGGAGAGAAAGCCAGTCTGGCTTGAGACAAAGCCAGTCAAGCTGATAATTTAAGACCATTGCTGTTATGTTTATTATGAAGTAGCATCAAGAAGAACAACATATCACTGTGTTTTGGAGGGCAGAGCTGCTCGACTCCACACTACGGCTCATTTGCTGTTGGGAGGACAAAAAAAAAAAAAAAAAAAAAAATCAACGCAAGAAAACACCTGTATATGGTTTATTTACTTTCCCCTTTTGGTTTCAAACATATGTATTATTTCTCTAGTGTAATATATTGTGAATTATATTAAAAAAAGATTTTAAACAATTTTTTCTTGTCTTTATCTGAGGAGAAATACAAAATGTAATATTTTGAAGCACAGGTTGAGAAACTTTTCTTTTCATAACAATCTTGCTCCACTACAGACAAAAAAATATATATAAAAAAAAAAAACAAGCCATGTAAGAGTTTTTTTCACTTCTTCCTAACACCAAATGACAGAAACAAACAGTCAACTGGCACAGTTTCAAAAAGGTTCGCAACTACAGGTCATTTAAGGAATCAGTTCTTATTTTACAGTGAAGTGCAACACTATCGTGTCTTTGGCTTTTCACTCCGAGTCTCATAAAAAGTACAAAATCAGAATTTGAACTAAAAAAAAAAAAAAAATTTCTGACAAGAAAGTTGACCGTCTTGAACCTTAAGGAGACTCCAACTGATTAAATCACCAGGTGAACAGCTTTTTTTTTAAATACAAATTTAACATTTTGACAAGCGAAGTAGAACATAACACAGAAAAAAAAAAGATTGAAACACTCAAACGATACCCGACAGTCTCCCCAATCAGGGCCGTGCTGCAAATCCGAATGAACGGTGAAATACAATGACTCTGTAACACAGGAACACTTTTCCAAAACTTGAAACAAACAGAACCTTTAATCTTAAACTTCTGAATGGAGAACGCAGAGATCCTTTTACTGCCTCTGCTGCCTTCCTGGCAGACCGACATCCTTCTGAACCACCGCTCCCGCATGCATTTGCACAAATGCATGGCGAAACACTCGCACGCATACACAGACACACCGTCGCGCTGCTGGGGACCTCGGGCAGATCCCCAGATCTCAAAGTCTCCAACCCAACCTGCGGCAATCATGCAGAAGGTCCCGCAGCAGGAAGCAGCTGCCAACACCCCCCCGCCCTCCTTCCTGCTCCAACAGCAAGCCAACGACGCTCCTCGTTCTACTTGTCTCCGACAGACTCGGGCTCCTTCGCCAGGCTGCGGATGGACAGGTCGTAGACCACCTCTTCGATCTTCTTCACGTCGTACTTCAGGCCGTCGTAGCGCTTCCTCAGCGGGTCGTTCTTCAGGTTGAGCAGGCGGAAGCCCGAGTCCAGCTCGTTGATGAAGTTCGAGATGCGGAGCGGTCGGCTGTAGTCCCCCGCTGTGACGCTGTTCACCGCCAACCGCGACTGCAGGAGCAAAACAAGTTCAATATGAAGCTACCGAGTTTCAAAACCCGCCTACAAACACTGGGATAAATGGGACGAAGTAAATATAGAAATCTGATCTTATGAAGTTTATTTGCAAACTAGAAAATTCCTGCAGAAATTTTGAAGGGCCTGCCAAAGTGTGCCCGTCGGATTTTTAATCAAGCGTTCTGATGGTAAAAATTAGCAATAATGCTAAAGAAAGCTGCAATGTAGTCAATAACCTGCAGGGAGTCAGAAGCATGTTGACTAAGCTCTTCTCGTACCAATTAGTATGTTGCATAAGCTAAAATGAGCCAAAATGCTAATAATAGCATGATTGATATTAGTAGCATGTGGAGCATCACTATCATGTTGTCTGTCATTACTTACTACATTCAGTATATGAAACATTGGTAATAAGAATTATTACTATTACTATTATTATTACTATTACTATTATCAGTGAGAATGCATTCAATGCATTCTCACTGATAAAGAGGCGTTCTATTGGGTGTAGAATAAGAAGTGCCTGCCATGCAAATGCATGGAGGCAGTGACTGACTTGCTTCGCAAGTCAGTCACTGCTCTCCTTATGCATTGCAATGGCAGGCCCTAAATATACAACTGTTGGATTATTATTATTATTTTGCCTGATGTCTCCAACAACTATGTACTTCCCACTACAAGAATTATAAAACTGGTTTAAAGACAGATTTGGTTCACCTCAGAGAGCTTATAAATCCCTGAAATGAGTTCCGGTATGCTAGGTCTTAAAGCTACAGCTCCCAATATAAATCTCCATCTTATAAAAATCACATGGGAGCTGAAGACATTGCTACTGCTACTTTTTTTGGGTGGCCATTGTTTTATGCATCATCTTCACCATTTTGCAACTTTAAGCTGCCTTGTGCTCAATTTATTCTTTACACATTTCTTGACTTTGATCATGTAACTCAACACAACTATGGCGACTCACAAGTCTGTACACGGAAATTGACAAAACAGTGTGGATGTTAGGAGTACACCACTCACCAGTTCACTGGCCATTATCAGCACTCCTGCCAGGAAATCCTCAACATCCAGGTGAAAGCCCTTCTCTCGCACCACTTCAACTACCAGAGAGATGGGGGAGGAGGGGAGAGTTAGGTGGACCTTCTCACTTATAAAAACGTGGCTCTAGAAGAGAACACAGCGCCTACTTCCAAGTATCTGAGCCACCTCCTCCCGCGTGACGAGGGTTTCACTTTCCAGGTAGACGACAAAGGCCGCCAAGAAGACCAAACGCTGCAGGACAAACCGCCAGTGTTCGTGGAACCTGGACAGGTGAATGAAATTAAAACATTTAAAACGCTAAGGGTTCACAGGTATACAGGTGGAAACAAAGGAAGGTTGTAAATCAGTGGTTCTTAACCTTTTTTGTATTTAGAATCTAAATACTAGGTCTTAAAGCTACAGCTCCCAATATAAATCTCCATCTTATAAAATCCACATCTTATAAACACTACCTGTGTAAGATGAAAAACAAAAACTTTAGGAAACTTCTTGCAATATATGTTTAATTAAAAAAAACAATAAAATGCTTGTTCCTAATTATATGTATTGTGTAAAAAGTGACTCCTACCTGTAATACTGCTCAGCAGGGAATTTGGTTTTGAGCTCAGACATGTGCGTCCTTACAGTGCAGAACAGATCCCGTGCCCTGGCACATTTACTGGGAACTGAAGAAAAAGAGGGCGGGAGAATATGGCTTTTAGACATCCAACATTTTAGAAGAAACCAACACTTTCTCCAAAACTCACTCTCTTTGAACCCAGTTGGCTGGTGAACACTTTGAAGCACCGTAAGGATTTCCCTGGCTGTCTGCTCCAAATTCTGCACCACCTTACGAATATCCTGTGACGAATACATTGCAGAGATGGACACAAGTATAGCAGCGTCAAACATGAAGAAAAATAAATATATACGAGTTAATATAAACCAATAAGAACCACAGAAGAGAGTAGTTTTAAAGTGGGGTAGCCTAATGGTTTCTGTTGTGTTCTGTTGCAGAGAGAAACGGGTTAGCTTAGCAGCTAACGGTGTGCTAACGTTGATAGCAGCGGTGGTCACAATACCTCTCTGACGTCCTGGTCGGCGCTCAAGAAGCCCTGGATGTAGCTGAACATTTCAGTCACAGACATTTTCTGAGCCTTGAGGAATTAACAGATAAAAAGAAGAAAAAAAAAAACCCCAGCAGCCAACACGTCCCAGCGTCAACGTGCAGCGCAAGCCCACCGTCAGGTCTGCTTAAATCAGCGCGTGGAGATGACGTCACCAACACTGACGTCACCCCGCCTTTTCGGTAACAAAATATATATATATATATATATATATATATATATATATATATATATATATATATATATATATATATATATATATATATATATATATATATATATATATATATATATATATATTATATATATATATATATATATATATTTATATATATATATATATATATATATATATATATATATATAATATACCCGGCAAGACCCTTGGAGCTATATGGCCATGAGAGACACTGATAAGCACGACATGCCGGCTCAGACGTCGCCCGGCCAAACAAGGTCTGCGTCAGGTGCTGGGGAACCAGAGCACCTAGATGAAAAATGGGCTACTGGAACAAGACGGAAATGGACGAGAGGTGAAAACATGGATCTGTTGGAATGTAACTACTCAAGTAACCCTAGTCAGAGTGGCTACATGCAAAGACTGTGGGAGGAATGGTTACTTCGACATCCCCAGTCAACGCTAACTGCTAAGCAACTAGTGGCTCAGTGTTCCAACATCCGCAAACGGCAACTGCTCTCACAACTTGAGATTGACGAAGTACAACACAAATGCTATGGCAAAGGGGAGGAGCCAGAACGCCAGGTCAGAAGGGAGTTAACTACCCACCCAGAGACTGGGTATGTAGCCCCAGTAATGAACGAACCATCAGAGCTGAACGAGGCAGCAACTGACCTGAGAGAGAGAATCGTGGCCGTAATGAACACCAGACAACCCCGACGCCAATTACAACGGCTGAGTGAAGCACCACCAGAAAGTCTAATTGAAGATGTGAATACGGCATTGAGAACGATCCCTACCAACACCATAACAGAAACCAATGAGCTGATATACAACTCAGCATCAGTGATCCTTGAGATGCTTGGCTATAAGAGCAATCATGAGACCCAATACCCACCATGGAAAAGACGGTTAGAGGCTAAGATCAAGATAACAAGGAGGGAAGTGAGCCAACTGTCAGAGCTCCAAAGGGGTGCAATGAAAAGATCAGTACACAAGAAGTACAGCCAGATGTCCATACCTGAAGCACTCGAAACTGCCAAACAAAGGCTCCAAGCCTTGGCCAGCCGCCTGAAGAGATACACAAGAGAGAATGAAGCCAGGAGGATTAACCGGCTCTTCCACACCCAACCAGCTAAAGTGTACTCTCAATGGCAGGGCACTAACAACAGAGCAGACCCACCAAGGCTGGAGACTGAACAATACTGGAAAGGCATATGGGAAAGGGAGGCGACCCACAACAGCAATGCAAAGTGGCTGACCTCTCTACGAGAGGAACACAGCAACCTCCCTGAACAAGCCCCGGTAACCATCACTGTGGCAGATGTCCAAGACAGAGTCTCGGGTATGAAAAACTGGACAGCACCAGGACCTGACATGATCCATGCCTACTGGCTAAAGAAACTCACTGTCCTCCATGAGCGACTGGCAGCTCAAATGAACCAGCTGCTACAAAATGGGATTCACCCTGAATGGTTAACTGAAGGTCGCACAATCCTGATACAGAAGGATCCCTCAAAGGGTTCAATCCCATCCAACTATCGGCCAATAACCTGTCTCTCTACAACATGGAAGCTCATATCAGGCATCGTAGCGGCTAAGATAAGTGGTCACATGGATAAATACATGAGTACGGCACAGAAGGGCATCGGCTTAAATAGCAGAGGAGCCAAACACCAACTCCTTGTAGACCACACAGTCGCCCGAGACTGCAAAACCCGACACACCAACCTGTGCACCGCTTGGATAGATTACAAGAAAGCCTATGACTCAATGCCACACACTTGGATCCATGAATGCTTAGAGATGTACAACATCAATAGGACTCTAAGAGCCTTCATTGCAAACTCGATGGGGCTGTGGAAAACCACCCTTGAAGCCAACTGCAAACCACTTGCACAAGTGTCCATCAAATGTGGCATATACCAAGGAGATGCTCTGTCCCCACTGCTGTTCTGCATAGGCCTGAACCCCCTCAGCCAAATCATCAACAAGACTGGCTACGGATACCGACTGAAGAATGGGGCCACAATCAGTCACCTCCTCTACATGGATGACATCAAGCTGTACGCTAAGAGTGAGCGAGACATCGACTCACTGATCCACACCACCAGGATATACAGCACTGACATTGGGATGTCATTCGGACTAGAAAAGTGTGGTCGGATGGTTACAAAGAGAGGGAAGGTCGTCCGCACAGAAGGGGTCTCACTCCCAGAAGGAACAATAGCAGACATAGAGCACAGTTACAAGTACCTGGGAATACCACAAACAAATGGCAACCTCGATGAGGTCACAAGGAAAGGAGCCACAGCCAAATACCTCCAACGAATAAGGCAAGTCCTGAGAAGCCAGCTCAATGGCAAGAACAAGATCTGTGCAATAAACAGCTATGCCTTACCAGTAATCAGATACCCTGCCGGAATAATTAGCTGGCCAATGGAAGAGATAAAGGCCAAGGATGTTAAGACTCGGAAGTTACTAACCATGCATGGAGGGTTCCACCCCAAATCCAGCACCCTGAGACTATACACGAGCCGTAAGGAAGGAGGCAGAGGACTAGTGAGTGTGAGAGCCACTGTCCAGGATGAAACATCCAAGATTCATAAATACATCAAGGACAAAGCCTCAACGGACGATATGCTCAGCGAATGTCTCAGGCAATGGGGAACAGAGGATGAGGGGCTAGAGGTTCCATCATGGGAGAACAAGCCCCTACATGGGATGTACCACCGACAAATAACTGAAGTGGCTGATATCAGGAAATCCTACCAATGGCTGGACAAAGCTGGACTCAAGGACAGCACAGAGGCTCTCATCCTGGCTGCACAGGAACAGGCCCTAAACACCAGAGCAATAGAGGCTCAGATCTACCACACCAGACAAGACCCAAGGTGTAGGTTGTGCAAGGAGGCCCCTGAGACAGTCCAGCACATAACAGCAGGGTGCAAGATGCTGGCAGGGAAAGCGTACATGGAACTACATAACCAGGTGGTGGGCATAGTGTACAGGAACATCTGTGCAGAATATGGACTGGAAGCCCCGAGATCAAAGTGGGAAACACCCCCAAAGGTGGTGGAGAATGACCGAGCTAAGATCCTGTGGGACTTCCAGATCCAGACAGACAAGATGGTAATGGCGAACCAACCGGACATTGTGGTGGTGGATAAAGAACAGAGGAAAGCCGTTGTGGTGGATGTAGCAATACCAAGTGACTACATCATCAGGAAAAAGGAGCATGAGAAACTGGAGAAATACCAGGGCCTCAGGGAGGAACTGGAAAAGAACTGGAAGGTGAAGACCACAGTGGTGCCTGTGGTCATCATGGCCCTCGGGGCAGAAACCCCCAAACTGGAGCAGTGGCTGAAACAGATCCCAGGAACAACATCAGACATCTCAGTCCAGAAATGTGCAGTACTAGGCACAGTCAAGATACTGCGCAGAACCCTCAAGCTCCCAGGCCTCTGGTAGAGGACCCGAGCTCAGAGGATGAAAGAGAGAGAGGAGACACCCGCAGAGGGCGAGAAGGGAATTTTTTTTTTTTTATATATATGATAAAATTTGAAACTCGACTGCAGTTGTTGAGGTTGGACTAGTTAACTCAATGAAAGTAAGTTTTCTTTAACAATGAAGTTGAACTTATGTGTTAAAAAAACTATTACTACTACTGATGATGATGATGATGATGATGATGATGATCAGTTTTTATGTATGGAATTGGATCAGTTTTATACATAAATTTGGTGACGTATGTGAAGTGTCTCTAGCTTTAACAAGATTTATTGTAAATGGTCTGATGTACTGAAATGTCACATAGATTT
Source organism: Poecilia picta (assembly GCA_033032245.1). NCBI lineage: Eukaryota > Metazoa > Chordata > Actinopteri > Cyprinodontiformes > Poeciliidae > Poecilia > Poecilia picta. Next base: position 21,566,355 of record CM065354.1, read on the forward strand.
TACACAAATTGTAATTTTTGTGGGACCTGCCCTACGCCTCTCTTTATGGAAATGGCTCTCCATATAAAAAGGGTTAAATTAAAGAATAGATTAATGAAAAATGGGTAAATAGAAAAAGAGATTATTAAAAAATGGGTAAATGAAAAATAGAGAAAAGAAATAGGGGAATAGAGAAATTGATAATCTGAAAAATAAATAAATGAAAAAAATGGGTTAATGAAAAAGGGAAATTGAAAAGCAGTTAAATGAAAAATAGATTAATGAAAAATGGGTAAATGAAAAAGAGAAATTGAGAAATAAATAATATGAAAAACAAACAAATAAAAAATTGGGATAATGAAAAAGATAAATTATTTATTTAACAATTTTTTAATTTTTTTCACTCATTTTGTTCATGTTTTATTTATTTATTTTACTCATTTTTTATTTATTTCACCCATTTATTTATTTATTTAATTTTGGCTGAAATGGGGTCCCCATATTTTTGAAGCCCAGAAATTAGATTACTCCTCTTGTACCTGCTTGGGTTTGGTGTCATGGAAAAACATGTTGCATTACCTCATTCCCTCTGTTGATGGAGCCACAGCAGAACAATTATACACGCTGCCTTCAAGTACAGCTACAAAAAAAGAAAAAACAGAGTCACCAAGAGCGAAACAGATCGTTATCACTGCCGATCATTAAATGAAATATTTCTGATTGTAACGATGTTGTGATGAATCAACATTCAGTGGATTAAAAAAACTAAATAAAATACAAAAGTGTATCTTAAGTTAAAAGTGTAAAACAAAATATAAATCAAAAATAATCTTGGTTCAAATGTGATTAATTTAGGTGTCTTTTAGACTTATACATTATCTAACCATACAGATAGTTCCACCAAATTCACTAGGTAACTTTTCTGTTTTGTAAAATTACCGTGTGGCCCATAACACGTCGCAAAAATGAAGCTCTAAAGCAGGCTTCCTCCAAAAGACAACCAGAGGGCGTAGTTGTCATATTTCCAACAGCCACTGAACATATCACGACATCAGCCGCCTGTTGCTCCATCTAGTAAAACTCCGCCGCTCGTTTGCGCACTCAGAGCCGCTGCGTTCAGACGCGGCCTGACGGAAACAACCGCGTTGCTCTTTTTGAGCGACTTTACCTTATTGGTCGACGCTGGGACTTTGAAACAATGCCGCTATCTGGACCACAGGCGACAGTCTGAGATGGAGAAAACCTTCACAGAAGATGACTGCGTGGATTCAGGAGCGGAGACCGGGGGGTAAGTGGAGCTGAAGTGTTTCTATGGCTTCTCCTGCTTAATTAGAAACAGCGAAATTGCAGAGTAATTATATTTGTGTCTTTAGCAGCGCATATTTTTAGGTGTGTAAAAGCGGCGTGTGCACAGACAGAGGTGACGGTACCAAAAACCTGGAGAAGGTCGTTTTCTTTATTATTTATTAGGCAACTGAGGTTAATACAGTAAACACGCAACATATTCTGAAAGATAAAGAACTTGTTAGGCAACTTATTAAATATAAATACTTTATGAATTGATGAAGTTATTCAGAGTTATTGTTCTTCACTGTATTTCAGCTGTTAAACAGAGACGTGCTTCGGTTTCTCCTGCGGTACGTCGCTGTTGGTGTTAATGTGTTTTACGGTAGACGCAAATTAGTGTTGTTTACCTTTTGGAACATTGTGACATAGCAATAAATGTAGCAGTAGTCCTAGCAGTAGTTTTATCACAGGGTTGTGTTGTACTTATTGCCCAGGAAATAGATGATTGGAAACAAAAATCCGTTTTCTCAGCTGGAAATTCATCACTGCAGACAGTCTGAACTTTTACAGAAACAAACACTTATCTAAAAATAAACCCTCCCTGTTATCAAACAGGCTACATCCATACAGTAGCTACATTCAGACGGCCCTGCTAACCATTGCAAAAATAATTACAATTTGAATTAACAGTTTTTTTAACCAACAGTGGAAAAATAGTTCAAACCGTAAAAGAAAACAGACAATACATGTCAAGCAATGTCTTAAAAAGATGTTGTTTCCACATACACCAAGTACTTAATGTCAGAGGATTCACCTTTTTTTGTTAAAGTGTAAATCAAAAGTGGTGTTAGAACCATAAACTTCAGCCAATAGTTTGGCTGTAATTGTTGCAAGAGATGTAAAGGGTTCAGATGAAGGTGGTGCAATTGTTGTTGAGCCTGTTTGTGTCATTATATCCTTGTTTAATTGGCTTTTAAACTGTGTTTGAATACTTCAATTAGCCATAGTCTGGGTTGGGAGCCATTAGTGGGTTAGAGGGCAGCATTTAAAATTCTTCAAACTTCTTCGTTCTGTCACGAAACTTGTTGATTTGTAACTTGTGTCTTCCTGTGTTGTGAACCTTTACGCTGCGTCCAGCAAAAGCAAATATTTCTCTAAAAATAAAACTTTATTACCGTCAGTCAGGCTGCTTCACTACATCAGTGATGCATAATTTGACAACTAAATGCTAGAAGAAAACATGGCACGTGTCGTAAGTTTGTCACAATAATATATTTTTGCTGGATGATAAATTGTCCCAGAAGTTGTTGTGATAAACAATAACATTGTTGTTTTGAGGCCATTGTCAACTGATATGATTGCAACAGAAAACCTTGTCAAAGATCAATAAACTTTAGATTCCAAGGACATTTAACACTGGAACCAGAAGACATTTTAAATATCCAAAATGAATAAACAAAATTAACAATGAAGGCTCTGTAAACAAAATTGTCCTTCAAAAGAAAAAGCACCAGTTGAGACCAAAACACTGGAGACTTTTGTCTGGCAGAAAGAGAGAAAAGAGAAGAACAGTAAAACCACACAAATGGAAATTATTGAGCTCGTTTTATTTTTATTATTCGATCAATTGATTCTTTGCGGTGTGCGATAACACTGATGAATGCTGCAGTAACGATGAGGCTTGCGATAAGTAAACGTCTAAAAAAGTGCTTTGTGTTCACAGATCCCTGTTGTCTACCCAGCAACTGGGCCAAGAAAAACATTAAGATCAAGATAAACCTTATCATGTCCATGTGGCACCTTGCTTTGCAGTCGACGGAGGAAGAAGGCAAATAAAAAACTGACACAAATACAAAAATAATGACAACATTAACAACACAATTGAATTCATTTTCGAAGCTCTGCTTGTTTTTGAATGTTTTTTTGGAGTAAAAGTTAACAGACGCATTTGGGACGGTGTCGTATTTTTAGCGTTGAACCAGAATCGCTCAGATCTGATTTACGACGATCAGCACGGAGCCACATAAATGGAAAGTGCTGATGGGAAAGAAAGGAAGAGCGGCTGATAACCACAGAGCTGCCACCTCCACAGAATACCGTCCTCCTCCTCTCCCTCCTCCTCCATCTGACCTTCAGACACCCGTCACCTCCACTCCAGTCGCACATGTCCTTAAGGTCATACTACGTTTTCATTTCACAGCTCGCTGGTTTTAATCCACTTTGCAGTGAAATGAAAGCGAGTTCAGCTTTGCCTCCCTCCTTCCGACCTCTGCCTCTGCTTTTCTACTCTTACCAGCCAGCAGACGGCTCAGACTGTGCAGCTCTTCAGAGGTCATTCTGACTCACGTTGGGTCACTCTGCACTCGGGCCTCGCGTGCTCGCCCGGCCTTCTGCCTGTCTGCGCTTCCACTTTCTGTTTATTGTCTTTGGACGGAGATGAAGCGAAACGCCGCTCCCGGTCTCGGAGCGTCAGGCGGGACGTTGGCCGGAGCCGCCGCCGCTGCCAAGCCCTCGCGCCCCGAGGAACCGTCAACTGCACACGCCACCACGCTACTCTCCAGCGCCGTGGAACTGACAAAGAATGTTTTTCTTATGTCCTTTCGCAATCTTCCTTTTTCTTTTTTACTTTTACGAAGCAAACTTTTCTTTATTTCCTTCGTTTTCCCCCTCTTTCTTGACAGTTTCCCCTCCATATTACCCCGCCATTTTTTTCTCTCTCTCTCTCTTTTGCTTCACCTCCTCATCCCACATCGCTCTCATCCAGCGCTAATTCTCATTAGGCAGACTGAAAACCTCCTGCTGCAGGAAACAGACCCTCTCCTCTGTTTCCTGCTGCTCCAGAGCCCCATTAGTTTGGCGATGAAGACGCAGGAGGCTGCACGTTGGAGGGACAGTGTTCTCTGGCTGTCAGCAAAACCCTGTGGGACTAATATCCTCAGCTTGGAAAGTCCATGTGTGAGCTGAGGTTTCGCAGATGGTTCCTGTAATTACATAACGGAGAGAGTCGGCTAGCTGCCGCAGTCAGATTCGCCATTGTGTTTCATTACCTTACAGCCTTAGTATTCGTACCTCGAGAACATTTTCAGATTCCCTCATGTCTCAAGCTTCAGCGTGGCGTCTCGGGATTTGCTGGGATAGGCAGATGCAGAGAAGAACGCAATTGAAATGTTTCTCTAATTTGTTCACAAATCAAAATCTGAACTTCGTGGCGTTCAGGACGGTCAGTGATGTTTAGTGTTGGACTATTCAATCCATCACGTAGCGTAAAGAGAGCTGTAATCAGAGAATTCCTCAGAAACCGTAATGGTGGTTCTTCAAAGTATTGGCAAAAGGAATACAAAGGCATGCCACACTTTTAAGATTGCAAAAATGTAGACCATATATTGTTTCCTGTTTGTTTTTGCAATTGTGAACTATGTTGTGTTAATGCATCGCAAAAAAGCCTGAAGAAACAGCAAAACGTTTGTGGTTGTAACAAAATGGAAGAAGTTCAAGGGTTACGCATTTTTACAAGGCAATGCAGGAGAACAGCGCATATTCTCAGCTCCATTATTTAATATTTAATAAACATTTCCTTCATTCGTTTATTCATTGCTAATCGCAGGTTAAAATGATCATCACTACTACTTCCAGGAGATTATTAGCTTTGCTCATCAAATAATTTAACGTGCTGCACTGAGAGCTGAGGTTATTTGTTGTCTTTCTTATGCTGGAACTTTGCAATAAATTAAATACACAACTAGGAAATACTTGGATTTTCTACGAAACAGCAGAGTGAAATCTGCAAATTTAATTTGTTTTTGGTAGAAAATTGTTGAATAAACTGAAGTTAACAGAACAAAACAATGACATAACTATTAGAAATAAAAGCAATAAATGTTGAATATTAACAAAATGGAAGAAACTTTAGAAAAGCAAAGAAGAACCTGAACACACATTAATAACATCAAAGAATTGATTTGATCTAATCCATAACGACATCTATATAAACCACAAAATGAGTTATCTGATAACAAATGATTCTTAAAGTGATAAGACTTTTAACCTTGTAATTTTCTTTAATCACTTCAGAAGAGATAATTTAGAAATTGTCTTGCAGTGGACATGAAATTAACTTTATTGGGTCCCGTCACGTCTTTAGGTCATTAACACGTTTTTATTAGAACTGATATCAACTGCAACATTTCTGTAATTTTTTTTAACAATTTGTAGTTTTTAGAGTATCAAAAAAAAAAACACATCTGGTCAACTTTTTCTATACCAGTCGAATCCTTTTTCCGGATTCTCGTTGGTTGTTTCCAGCTGAAAAATGTCTCATGTTGCTGTTTTACTGCCAGGAATCCCAAATATGTTAGATCCCTCTCATTAAAAAGTGTTTCAGCTTAGTTGCTTATATACAGTGTAAACAATTTGATCGGATTGCAGCAAAACGATGCCTCAGTTCGTCAGATCTACCATACAGAAACATCACTATTAGTCAAACTGGTGAGGTTCTATACATAAAAGCAGAAATTAGTTTATTTTTTTAGTAGAAATTGTCACTGTAGATGCTAAAGATGAGCTCTCTAATGTACTGTACAGTTAGACAAACAAATAAATGTGAACTCCGACCTTTGTGACCTGTGTCGGAATGCTGTAGAAATATGCTTTCACCTAAATTATGCAGCCACACTCTGAGTGTGGTGGGGATGATATCTGAGTAAACGTCCCAGTGTTTTATCCTAACCACACTACAATGTCTGTGCATTTTTGTGACCTGTCCAGCTGGACGTCTTCTGCGCTTTAACCAAAAGTCGGTATTTGAAATAGCAGCAGGTCGTCCGCATGTAGAGTGCTCTTTATACTGTAATATAAACTTCTGTCTCTTCTCTCTGTTTCTTGTCTTCCTCCTCCCTCCCAATGTGTCCACATCCCGTCTCTGTATTCATTTGTTGTGTTTCTCTTTTGTCTTTTTCTCTGCAGATCTGATTACAGTCCTCTGTCCTCGACGAGCAGTAAGTAACCTCGACACGAAGCAGAGCAAACGCTAACGCGTTCGCACTCAGAGCTCAGGTGGCAGGACTTTATCTCCTTAATGCATCCTGACAAAATAAATCTTCTCTGAGGGGAGAAGGGTGGTCGGGGGGTGGGCTTTGTTTGTGCTTAGTTGTCTCTGAAACAATCCGCACGTTTTTAGGAAAGGGTTTTTGTGTAGGAAATAAAACCAACAGCTTGCTATGCACAGTTGCTTTCATGGCACCAGCATGCAGGTTACCAGATTTTACACAGTCCAGTCACATTAATGTGACCACCACGTACTTTCCACTTCAGAGTTAAATAACCAATCACAGAAGGCAGGTGGCAGCACAGTGCAGTTGAGCGTATATAAAGGGTGTGTGTGGGCTTCGGAAAACATTTCAATCGTTGGCGTAATGCAGAAACGAAGCGATTTATCCGACGTCCAAAAGGGCATGATCATTGGCTTTCGGGCCAAGGGTGGAAGCATTTCCGAAACGGCTGAGTTTGTGAACTGTTCGCGTGCCGCCGTGGTAAAAGTGTACCGTGCATGGCAAAATGGGACTGTCCAAAATCAACGACGTGGCAAATGTGGTGCACCACGGGCCATAGATGACAGAGGCGAACGACGGTTGCGGAGATGCGTTCGGGCAGATAGACGGGCTACCGTTGAGCAACTGACCACTAAAATGAACCAAGGGGCTACCACAAGTGTCTCCCAAACCACTATTCAGCGAACATTGCTGCGTCTGGGCCTCCGAAGCAGACGCCTGGTTCGTGCACCTATGCTGACTGGTGTTCATCGACGACGAAGGCTAGAATTTGCACGCCAGTACAGCAGCTGGACGTCCACTGAGTGGCGACAGGTAGCGTTTTCAGATGAATCGCGTTTTATGCTCCATCGGACAGATGGACGTTGGCGTATAAGGCGTGAAACCTCTGAAAGGAACCACCCTGCAACCATTGCAGGAACGGTCCAAGCTGGAGGCGGGAGCATTATGGTCTGGGGAATGTTTTCCTGGCATTCTCTGGGTTCACTGATTATTGTGGAAGGCACGATGGATCAATACAAGTACGCATCTGTCCTTGCGGACCATGTCCACCCCTACATGCGCATTGTTTTTCCTCAGGATGATGGCATCTTCCAGCAGGACAATGCGAGGTGCCATACAGCTGCCAGTGTACGTGCGTGGTTCGAAGAGCACCAGGATGAGTTTACCGTCCTCCCTGGCCAGCAAACTCACCTGACTTAAACCCAATCGAGCATCTGTGGGACCATCTCGATCGAGTTGTTCGCGCCATGGATCCTCAACCGCGTAATCTAGCGCAGCTGGCCACGGCATTAGAGTCGGCATGGCTCAACATCCCAGAGAAGACCTTCAGGGACCTAAGTGACTCTCTTCCTGCACGTCTCGTAGCAGTTCGCTCTGCGAAAGGTGGTTATTCTGGCTTTTGACAGATGGTCACATTAATGTGACTGGACTGTGTATGTAGCACAATGGAATTGGAGCAAAACAAAAATGAAAAAGAAGGACATATGTTTGAATTGTAAAGGATATGTTGGTAAATATCCTGTCTAGTTTAGCTAAAAAACAAACTTTATGGAAAAAACCCCCAAAAATATTGCATTAACCTGGTTGTTCACCCTTGAACATTTTTTACTAAAGCGCTTATCGATTCACTTCAATACGATGAGTCAAATTGAAGTGATGTTGATCTGTTTGACATCCTACCTCATAAACTCTCCAAATCCAAATTATCCTTTTTCTTTTTTTTTGGTCCTTGAGTCCAAATTTTCACATTTCTTTATGTTTAAATGACATGAAACGTCTCCACCTGCCTTTTGGTTTAATTTATAACTGCTTATGACTTCATCCACCTTTTCAACAAACCCTGAAGAAAACAGGGAAGTGCCATTTTTTTTTTAGAAATTTATTTTTTTTTTATAAGTGAGGGCTGAATTATCTCCTCCTTATTGGTTTTGCTCCAATAATGAGGTTAATAGATGGTCATATTGTAAATAGCCATACTTTTTGTTCTTAACTATAAAGGAACCAAATCCTTCAAAATCTGTCGCCACCTTTTTGAAAATGGTATTGAATATTTTTCTTATTATCAGTATCTAATTTGAATTTTCTCTTTTTTTTGTATCAACCCGACTTTGCAGTTTTCCCTACCAGCTAATTTCTTGCTTTTTCCACAAACTTTGAAAAAACATTGTTTATGTGATTGTTTCCCCACATAGTTTCCAGTTCTTGATGACTGTACAGCGACATCTGTATAACGAGGTGGATATTTTTACAGTCTTCTCCTGACTGATACCTTTACAGCTTATACACCTGTACATTTGATAGTTAATGCACTTTATTTGTACATTTCCTCCTCCTTATAATAATTTTACTATAGTAAAAATTCAAATAATCTAGATAATAATGTAGCCACCTAGATGCCTTGCGTGCATTTTGTTTAATAATCTGACACATTTGTTCTACTTCTGCATTTGCATCTGCATATTTCCCAATCTTATGACTTGTGCAACAAATCAACACAGAGCTACAACAGGTGGACCTTCAGTTGTGATTAACTGCAGTGCTAATTTAAAGATCTTGGTTTGCAGAGGTCATGACCTGCCTTCGGTCTGTAGGCCTTTCACAATGAAGGGATTAAATCTAATATTAGCCCATTAATCTGGTCTTCAGGACGCGGCCTCATCCCAAGCTGCACCACACCCACAAGTCAGGAAGAAGAAGAAAAACACACAGAGAATAATTCATCAGCAGCTGTCTGGTTTGCTTTTCCTCTCATGTTTCCTTTGTCTCTGTTGTATCAGATGAACTTCTGCTCACTATTGTCATAACTGGAGGTCAGCACAGAAGCTAAATGCCCCATAGGACACAGTTCACACAGTTCTTTGCGAAAAGCGCTTACTCTTGAACTTTTTCGAATTCTTTCGTGTTTAAAAACTACTAATTTGGTTTGTGTTTTAAGCGATGCACACAAAAGCGGTACAAAGTTGCACAGCTGAAGGAGGACGGTGCATAATGACTCTCAAACCTTTTTGCAAATAATAAACAGAAAAGCTTGGAATGCATTTATATTTATTCGTCTTTACTCTCCTACCTCTAAGTAAACTCCAGTGCAGCGGGTTTCCTTCAGGATTGGTAAATAGAGTCCACCGCAGTTTAAACCCAGCTGCTTCGCCAGGTTTTTTGTCGGAGAACAGCTAGATGTTTATAAGTCTGTAGTTGTACTAGGAAAGACTTCCAGCTGTGATTCCAGGGCGGCTAAATAAGTGTTTTTAATTATTTATGAAAAAAAATTAAAACCATGTATCATTTTTTCTTTCAGTTTGCAATATACACTAATTTATGTTGATCTATCACAAAACATCTCTATAAAATATGTTGCAGTTTCTGGCCGTTACGTGGCAAAATGCTAATTCTTCAAGAAAGAGCGTAAATATGTATTTATTTCTGGACTCTTCCTGGGTTAAAACATTAGTATTGTTCTTTCTAAATGAATATGAACTTGTTTTGTTTTGCTTTATTTGAGGTCTTCATTGTGTCTTTTTGACCATTTCTCATTTTCTGCAAATATATACAACATTTTTGCTTTTTGAGTTCGAAGGCATGTTGTCAGTAGTTCATAGAATAAAAGAGTAATGTTCATTTTACTGAAACACATTTTACCTACAAAAAGTAAAATCAGAGAAACTGACAAAAGTCCCAAAGCTCATGATTAAATGCAAAACCAAAGCTGGTGTTTAAAGAGCACATGCCTGATATTATCTACTTTAAAAAGACCCAGTCTATGTTGAACACTATGAAGGAGATTATGTAGGAGAGAGTTTGCTAGTCATAGGAGGTGCGTCTGAGTGACCTATGACCCCGTCGTCTCCATTAGTTTCTCTCATGTGCCTATCCACATATATAAGAATTATGAGGCTGGCTGCAGGGTAACGAGAGTTTTTGGACCAAAGGAAAGAACTGTGACTGTATGAACTCACAGAGACGGAAAAAACAGACAGAAGAGGACATGTGCTGCATGATTTGTCTCAGCTACAGCAACCAATATATGGTGGATGTAAATTTATACGTGGAAGTCCAAAGAACGGTTGATATCCAGGAGACAGAAAGTTGGACGAAAGATGACGAGATAACTTGAGATGCGTTGAAGTCGGCCAGCTTTGCCGGTAACGCTAAAGCAAAAAGGACAACGAAAGAATGAGCGAATGAGTGTGTTTATTAGAGGCAAATGAGGAACAGAAGGAAAATCTTCAAAGTGACAAAAAAGAGGAGAAGAGATTCAGCTTATTAAGGGCTTTTCTTGCAACACAGAGCCTCGGAAAAGATTGATAGATAGCGGTTTGTGGGTTGACGCGGAGGAGGCTCGGATTTTCAGGGATCTCACCGTCACCAGCAGATGTTTTACTCACGGAGCCAAGACACATATTTAAGGCGTAGCAGAGGAAATTAGTTTTTGCGTTCTGAACATGCTTTACTGCATTCAAGCAATGCATTTTTTGTGTGTACTGTGCGTTTGGATGCCAAATATGTGAAAACTTCAAAACTGTTGCAGCTAAACGGCTCCGTGCCGAGTATCAGACTACAGCCTTTGTTTCATTTCCAAGTCTTGTACCTCATAGATCACATGCGCTTTGATTTATCCGGGTTTCCTAACCATTTGGCAAAGCCGTGTTGTTTTTTCATTGTTATTATCACATTCTATTATCATTGACTGGACGTTTGTTTGCTTATTCGCCACATGGTACGTCTCATCTTCACGGTCTGAAAGACAGCGCCGGGTTTCCTTCTGGATGGCAGAAGCGTTGCAGTGATGTCATTCAAAGCTCCTTCGAGAGCCGTCAGTGTGAATGAAGCTTCAGCTCTCTCGCACAAAAAAACTGGACGTACTTTCTGTTTAGCTAAGCTGATCGGATCCAGATTCTGCTGTAAGACAGCTCACATAAAGTGCTACCAAATTATTTGTGTGCCAAAAAGCGATCTGAACCGCGAGTCTGGGGTCACAGCGCGAAACGCTGCAGTCAGCTGTTTGCTAATCAAAGCCACTTTTCCTTCTAGCTGTCTCGATGCGATCATGCATTAATTCTTGTGCACAGTGAAGTTGAACGGTGCCGTCAGGCAACGTGGGCCCATTTTTCATAACTCTGAGTCTTTTATTTTGACTCTGTCACAAACTAGTAGCTATTTAGTAAATTAGTGTAGCTATTTCCATGTTTCTGAAGTTTTTCTCTGTTTTGTTTTCATTATTTCAGGCCTTTTCATTTTAAAGGCAGTAAATGGCTTGATGGACAAGATTAAGTTAAAATATTCAGAATGTGGATTTGGATATAAAGTGGCCGGCTAAAACCTAAGCAATGTGCGCTGTGCATTTTTGTAATTTTGGACAGAGTTAAGAAATTCCAAACATAAATGAAATTATACTTAAGACATGAGGCAAAATGAGACTCTTATAATAAGATATCATGGAGTAAACATGTAAGGGTTTTTAAAGTATTGAGGTAAGATGATCTAATGGCTTTCATTCAAAAGAAAACGACGATTATTCCTACTGCTGCCAAAGTAATTTACCTTTTGATTTTTACAGTTTTTATTATTATCTGTAACATTTATTGTTGTTTTGAGTTGCATAAATGTAGAAGAAGCTACTAACATTTCTTTAGTAGCTTAATAAAATCAGAATTAGCTTTATTAGCTTTGTGTGCACAAACTAAGGATTTAACTTAGGTTTTTAGCGTTCAGACTTAAAGGTGTAAATATATAAACTTTAGAGGAAATAAAAAGAGAACAATGGAACATAAATATTATGTATTTTTTGCCTTTCTGCTCTTCATATAGTCACACTGGGACTCTATCAATATGATATTAGCTCAAAGCAGTAGCTGGGCTGTCTGCTCTGATAGAGGCAACAGTCAGCTGCTGCAAAGACCACAATTCTTTGTTATAATAGTGACTTTTAAAAAGTAATTAATGTTTTTTGTAGCTGGAAACACTTCAGCCTCTCTTTACTAAGCATATTAAAAAAGAAGACGCATCCACTGAAAACCTTTCTAGAGCGTTTTCCAGGAACACGCGCTCTGAAACAGACCTGTGGTTTCTCTATTAAGACAACAATCTCCTTCAGGTCCACGTTTTTACATTCAGCCTTCAGATTTAGGGAACTTATTCTGTTTCCCATCTGGTCAGTCTTGTGTTTATGGCTTCTACAAATGTCACTGTTCAGCAATCTGTCCCTAAATCTGTATTAATTTAACTAAAATCCAATCAGCTGCAGTAAAAATGACCTTCATGTTGTTATTTTTTTAAAATCTGTTTTCACTCAGAGTGCAGTATTTGTGTTTGTGAGACCGTTGTTGCCCTATCAAGCCAAACGCCCCAACTCAGATTTCCTGGCACTCATGACATTTGGCGTTGGTGCTAAGTCTCGTCTCCTAATCTTTGCTCACAAACAGTCTGCAGTAACCGGTAATAATCTAAATGCTTCCTCCTCCGTCTGAAACCAGCAGCATTTTCAGGCCATGAGCAGCGGCTTTGCATTTCAGCCTGACTTTTATCTTCTGTGAAACGTCAGGCTTGGCGGCACAGATATACAGAACTCTTTGTGCGCTGCTCTGTGGGAAAAGAAGTCTGGATTTCCCTCCGTTATTAGACCGCGCTTATGTTGCTGATAAATAATCTCATCAAGCTAAAGTGCCAACTAGTGTTCTGGTTTGTCTTCCAGACCACCGAGTAAACAAACCCGCGCTGATTCTCTCGTGTCAGCCAAAGCAGTTTCATTTAATTATATGCATTGATGCAGACGCGCAGTTTTCCATCTGTGAAGAGCGAGATGCAGAGCAGGAACAGTAACTTCCATTTCATCGCATGCGAGGCGTCTAATTGGAAACGACATCTTAGGAAACAGCGGGGGAAAGATTTTACAAAGTGCCGCAACGAGTTGGAAAAAAACAAATAAGCAAGTAAATATTGTGAAATAATTTTGGGGGGGTGTTTTTTGTGGCTCATGTGGAACTGTTTAGAGGTCCAGTACTGTGGTGCTGCGAAAGTTTTTCTTTAGCAATCAGAGCACAACAGCAGACATAATAGACTAAAATGACAGGAAATAATCACAATAAGATGCCGTGGCATTGAGAAGTAGCTCTTAACGGTCTAAAATGGTTGAATAGCTGTTAGTTAATTAAATAAATAAAAGATGCAACAACTGTAGCATCGCTTGCTTTCTCAAAACGTTGAGAAATATGTACATAACGCGTTCTGCAGCTGCATTCATGTCCCGATACAATGACCATCTGAGGCATGAGAAGGACAAAATAGAATAGAATAGAATGCATTTTTTGATCAATATACAAGTGTACAACGAAATTAAAAGCCCTTTTTCCAGTGCAGACATGTACATTAAAAAGAAGTGCACGTAAAATGTATAAAATTTATCAAATTTAAAAATACAGAATATGAATAAATATAAAATATATGTAAATATTGCACAGAGGTAGTGTTGATGCACAGTAAAATGGAAAGTAGATGGGTTTATTAGAAAAAAATTACATTCTGCAATGGAACGGCTCCGGTAAGGTTTTTGGGGTTTTCCATCCATCCATCCATCCATCCGTCGCTGATGTTCATTCCAGTAATGACGTTGGATCTATTAAAACGCCGTTCTACAGTGTTGCGTTCAGTCAAGTTTGTTAAAAACAGTTTTATGTAGTTCAATTCATTTTTTAAAATCACTCATAAAACTGCGTTAGAAGTGTTGCTGTTTGGAGATGTTGTTGTCAAAGTTGTAACATGGATAGGAGCTGAAAGTATGGTAAAGTATTTGTGGTCATTATTATTAAGACTAGTTTTTGGCTTGGACATCTGTTAATCTTTATAACACGAGCTGGGATTGTTTGAAAAGTTGTTTTTTTTTTTAAATACAATGTGAACTGGAAAGGAAGAAATCTGTCTATAAGGAAGCAGCTTAGCAATATTACAGCCTCTCCATATTTATATCTTTTGGAACAAGTCAACCAAAATGAAGTGAAAATAAAGTTTCTGTCTTTTTTTTCTTTTTGTTGTTGTCATCTTCACCAGAAGAATAAAGAAGCCCCCATCTTGAATTTCCTCCTTCACTCTTTGACCGAGAGCCAAACGAGCTAAAGCTGTGACTGTCGGAGTCTCGCGCGTACGCTGGCGCGTGTGCGTGAGGACTGAGACGCGTTGTGAGGCGAAGCCGAGTTTTCACTTCTAATCACTCTCATATGTGGAGGGGCCACTGGAGGGATTGTTGTGTTATCTCACGTCGTCATCTGCGGGTTTGCCTGGGAGCATGTGGTCCCGGTTAACGCCAGAACATGAAGCCAGAGTAAAAGTCTCGGGGAATTACAGAAGTCAGGTCGGTCTTCAGTCTGCACGTTGTCGACGTGCCCATGCATGACGGTGCGCCGCAGAGCAGAACATCAGCTTCAGCTCCAAGGTGGATTAAGAGCTTAGAGACGCACTCCTCCAGGGCTTTGTGCTCACACTACCCCGGATCCCCCTTGCAAAGGCTGACTTAATCACTAATTTAGTCTCCTCTACCCTGAACCCCATTAAATCGCATAGCAAGAAAAAACTATTAGCTTAATGTGCTGAATAGTTTTGGTTTGGTGCACCATAAATAGAAACACATGGCATCGTGTTTGTCTCCCCTGAATCCAAATGGTGTTCCTGTAATCAGTCAAATATTTATTTATTACATTCAATATGTAAACTGCATATGGGGCTACATTGGGGCCATAAAGTTTGCTCAAAAAGTTTTTTGAAATAAAAAAACACATTCAAACTGAAAATGAATGAGACAGAAAACATTTGAAACACCAAAAAATTCAAACTGAAAATCAAATTATGGCATAATTGAAACAAAACAAACAAAAAAAAATTCATTTTGAAACTGAAAAAAAGTTAAGAACTGATTTTCAGATTTAATGTTTTTTTCCAGTTTCAAAACAAAATTTTATTTTTTGAGTAAATCTTATGGCCCCAATTTAGCTCCACAGTTTTAGAAACCCATTTTATTGGGTTTCAGCTGTATAAAAAGTTATTGGGATGCTTTTATGTGCTAACCCCAACCCCGTTTTTTTTTCTTTTAGTAAATTTTCTTCTAAAACAACAACCTAATAATCTAAAAAGCAAAAAGTGAATAACCTCACTTATAGAGGTTTTCAAAGACAGCTGAGCCAAAAATATTCCAGCATCTCTTTTATGTCTCAATCAGAAACTAAACCTGCCATTTTTAAAATGCTAAACTCTTTTTTTTTTACGTCTTACTCTAATACTACTATAATCTCACTCATTTTGTGTAAAATTTCCAGATGTTTTCATCCTTTTGTAAAACTTGTCGATTTCACTTTGGGACAGTAAAGTTTGGTAACAGGAACGCCAAAAAATCAAACAGCCAGTAAAAGGTTTTGCCTTCAAAATGTCAACACGAACATATCTGGTCAGATTCAACCAAAACTGAACTCTTTGACTGTCATAAAGTAAAAACTCACTGACTATTCTGTGTAAAAGGTGGTAACTAAAATCATAACTCATAGCCCAATCCACAGCTTTTGGACCATCAGACAGAGGTGAGCGCAGCAGCCTTAAAATAAGTGATCATGGAGCAATCTGCCACTTTTTACTTGGTTTTCTTAAAGATCTCTTACCATCCTCCTCACTGTGTTAAATCTGTCTGGGTTCCAGTTATATTAAAGTGTTTAATTATTGTTTTGACTTCTTCCTCGGGTTTAGGGGAGAAGCTTTCTACCTTTTAGAGCCGTTTATAGAGATGAACACATCTGCCTCACTTTGCTGTTAAAGAACAGGATGAAGAAAGCCTTTTGTGTCCTAAATAGCTAGAAATTATCAATGTTGCATTTATTTTACTGGAAAGATATTAAACAATGCGACACTAGGACTTTTGGAAATGAGTGATTAGCCTTCTTACAGTAAAACCTGAATTTATTCTAAGGCTTTTTACACATATGTAGCTGATTTGCCAAAAGAAAAAGTTGTGGAGAGTGTTGTAATTTATTAGACTTGCCTAAAACTGTGAAATGCTACAGATGTTTATTGCTGTATTTCTGCAAAAAGAAAGTGTTGTCTATAGGTCATGCTTTTGTTCAAGGAACTTTCTTTTGATTTTTTTTCAGGTTAAATTGATACTAAACCCTCAAAAACACAAAGTCCAGTTCTCTCTTCTCTACTACCTTAAATCCTGTTGTGTTTTGTTTATTTTTCCTCATCTCACGTTGACGACAATCTGTTTATTCTCTGTTGTATCTCAGTCTTCGCTTGCATTTCACTCATTATCCCAGGGCTTAAATGTTTGGAGGATGTCTGGATGTCAAGGAGAATAAAACTGAATGTTAGACAGATGTTTGGAAAGGTAAGATGGGCCCAGCAGGCTGCTATTTCCCTGGCTTCAAACCCAAACCTTCCTCTTTGATTCAGCTACTAGGTGCCGTGGGATCAGTGAGATCATGAGATTAGGACAGTGTGAACACAAAACAAACAAGCACAGAGAGATAGCTTAAATAAAAAACTGTAATATATGGATTAAACAAATTATTAGCCTTGGCGTGATCAATGTCGCCCCTGAACCGTTTTGGCTGGGCTTTTAATGAGTCGGTAGTCGAGCAGCTGGGATGAAGATCTCGGCCGACTGGAGGAGTGTGTTTGTTCACAGCAGTTTTCAGAAAGCAGTTGCTGCTTAGAGAATGAGGATAAACAGAAACCGCGTTGCTACGGTGATGAGATGGGACGTTGCATGGAGACTATCCCGAACCCGCCGAAGTGCAACTGTGTAGGTTTCAGTCGGAGCACCGAGGTTTAACGGGATACAACCTCAAAACGGCTAAAGTCTTCATTTTCTGTGGCTTAAAATTTTTAATTAGACAGTCAGTTGGCAGAAAGATGGCTGCCAAACTTTTCACATGCTCACAATAGAGATGAATTGAGCTGAAAACACAGTCGTAGGGTGAAAGGTGAAGAAGAGTGTCCTGTTGTTTCTATTTAAGTAAAGCTAAACTTTCTGGTAGCAGAACCAACATCTCCTTCATAGAGTCCAAATGTGGCCCACGCTGTCCTTTTCCCCAGATTTTTAGGACGGTTCTGACAGATCCCTCACTCTATCCCAAGAACAGAAAAACGTTGCTATGGTAACAATGGCGGCCAAAGCAAAACGGAAAGCTTAGACCGGTTTTGTTGTTAGGTTTTTATCATTTGCATTGTTTTTAATACAGTTTTTTGTGGGAACTATTCATTAACTAAATAAAGTTAACTAAATAAGTAATAAAAACAGATCAGTAAGATTTCAAGCTTGTTGCTAGGCCACAGGAAATAAGTGAGGATAAAAGGGGGCAATAAGTTGTAAACCGTCCAGTTTCATAGCCCTGCCACAAAGTCTCTGTAGAAATGTAACCACCATCACTTTGCATTAAAATAGTGACAAAATTGTGAATATCTTGTGTGTGCTGTCATCCATGGTGAGTTTTTAAATTAGAAATTGGGCAATTCCTCAGGGCAGCATTAGAAAGAGGACAAATGACCACCAGAAGAAATAAAAAAGAAGGTGTTTGCCTGTGGTAAATGGAGAGTTTTAACCCCCAGCTTGATGCTCGATATGTGCTTTACATTAACCCCACAATCTGTTTTTATGTCCTGCAAACCGATTGGTTTTGAGACGGTCGAAGGAGAAACTTGCTCATAAAACCAGTCCTGACAGAATCACCACTGCACACTGTTTCTCTAATTATTTCGGTTTTATAGCAGCATGAATGGCTTTTGCTGAAGTTGCCCACTAAAAGCAGGCTACAGAGTGGACAGTCTCTCCATCAGTGTGGTTTTCTTTAAAGAAAGCTGCAGCGTTCCTTATGTGTTGATGTTTTCACTGACTGGCTTAATCCCACTGTCAGTATAACCAAAACACACTTTGCAATTCGATGCCTGAATATTCTAATCGCGTTGCGTCAGTCGACCTCTAATGGAGAGCTTTTTGCAACGCTTCACAGTAACCTGATCTGAACGTTTTCGGAAATGTCACCTCTTTTTGGTCAGAGCAGAAACTGCTCTTTTGTGAAGGCCAGTGGGGAAATCACAGGACAGACACCGTCCCTGTTTGGCTTCGCTGCTTTATGGAGGGACTCTGGCAACAGTCAAACACTCTGCTGTGCCACGGACACGCAGGCTGAGCTTGTCCTTTCTCACAGGCCAAGTGAAATGGGACGAGTCCCCAGAGGAGCCCGATAAAACCAGCGGGAATAAACCTGGAAAACAGGCGGAATAAACACAGACAGATAAGATGTTAACACGCGGGAAGAGAAACTGGCGTAAAATACGAGCAGCCGGGAACGTTGCCAGCGTCTGAGTCAGCGAGCGGAGGTTTTCCAGGTCGGGGGTTCAGGAAGAGGCTACACCTGAATGCGTCGCTCTTGCTGTGGTCTTGGACATTCCTCTGGGCCTCCGTAATGACTCCTAATGGCACTAATGAGCCTTCGCAGAGGAGACTCGCACCACATGGGTGTTTTAGCGAGAAGAGGGGCTGAGGTAGGAGGGTAGAAAGGTAAACAACAAAACCGGGGGGAAAGAAAAGATGGAGCTGGTTTTGGTTGAGTGGAATAGAGACAGCTGAGAGCAGGAGATTTGTTAGGGAACGGAGGGAATGGAAAACTTGAAAGAGGAAAATAACCCGAGCCAAAAGAATAACAGGAGAGATATTAACGTTTTGCTGGCATACCGAAATATTCTGTTTCCATTATCAGAAAGTATGCTATACCTTTCCAGATACTTTGTTGGCATGCCAACCTTAGCTGTGCAAAGTTTCCAGTTTGGGCAAGAAAAAAAATCAAGTAATCATAAAGATATATATGTTTTTCAGTTACATTTTGCAGCCTTGTTCCTATTATATCTGAGGTATATTATTTTAGTAATTGATCAATCTTCTGATTTTCCTGATAGTCAAGTTAATCGATAAAAAAATTCTGATTTTTCTTTTAACTACTTAAGTTTTTTAATGTAATTTTAGAAATGCATTAAAACATGCAGTTAAGCAAACAATTCAGTTTCTTTTTGAAATAAAATAAACATTTTATTGCCTAAAATGCAATAACAGTGAATATAGCAAAGGATGCATCTGCAGCTAAAAATATACTTTTAACATGGACGTGTGAAAAGCTCTGGACCTATAATTGTATAAATGTATAAAACCTATAAATGTCTCAACCTAACATTAACACAGTGTAGGGATGACCTGGACTGTGTTATTAAACCAATTAATAGTTGGACAGTAAAAAGTGTTAAACAAGAGGACTTTTTTCTGAATTTGAACTGGGTGAAGCAAAAACTTCTGTTTGAGGAGTTTTGCTAAAAGCATATTCAGACCTAAAGCTTTTTTTAAAACTTAAATGTAAAACGTATTTATATTTTTTTACAGTTTCTGCTCAGTTACTGCTCTGCCTGTGTTGCTCTTATAGCAAATGGTTATTTTAGCATCTCCACACTCCAGTTAATGATTATGTAGGAGCTATTTTCCCATTTTTTGGTTAAATTGTTTAGTTTATTCTTATCATTTGTTTATTTCCTAGTGGATTTATCATTAGAATATTTGTTTTATTTGTTTAGAATAAGTTCTTTGATTAGGAATTCACTTAATTGGTTAATTAATTTCAGGTTGGGATGTGGGTATTTCATGGTATAAATAGGTGGGTCTTAGCTTATTATGCACATGGGTAGTCACAAGGTTTTTTACCAGCCAATTAGTTGCATCGGTTTTTTTGTCAGTCAGAGAACAGGTACAGGAATAAGACTAGAAGCCTGTAACCTTTTTTTGCCTGAACTGAAAATAAAACCAAACAACTATATTTTGACATTTGATTCTTTTGCTGCGTAAACCAGAATCCACGGTGCATCAGGTGACTATTTGAGTTGAATTCACTTTTGTTTTGATCACCTTCGAATTTTGAGTTTTTTGAATTTAAGTTTTGAGACAAATGGTCACTACAGATTAATCTACTTCTAAATTAGTTGATGATTATTTCAATAATCGATTGATCCGATTGTTTCAGCCCTACTGCATTTTTCTGGTTTCTTTTTCTTTATTTTTTCTTTGCATGTGTGCTCCTGAAGGTGAGCTATCCATGGGTGAGCTCCAAGACCCGTTCCTCGTCAGCGTCCACCTCATCTCCGACCCCGGCCAGGGCAAGTTCCTGCAGCGCGCCGCCGACGCCGTGCTGGCCTGGGTTCATCCCGAGCTGCAGCTCTTCAGAGTCTCCGAGCGGGCGTCCACCTCCCAGCGGCCGTGGCCGAAGCGGCACCAAAACGGCGGCCCGTCCGCCGGATCTCAGCCGGCCGTGGCGGTCATCCTCTTCCTGCAGGAGGCGTACGGCGGCGAGGAGCAGATCCTGACGCTGCACCGCACCCTGCAGAGGCCGCCGTGGCAGTATCACCACACGGAAAAAGTCAGCAACGGCCGCAGCGTGCTGCCCCTCACGCCGTGCAGTCAGGACTTTTTCGTCTTGTCCCCCGGCACGCCGCTCTGGGCCGTCCGGCAGGTCCACTACGGCAAGGAAATTGTGCGGTTCACAGTTTACTGTCGCCACGAGAATTACGTCGACATGGTCCGGCTCTACAAGCTGCTGCTCCAGCGACGTGTGGCGCAGAAGAAGGAGGACTTTTGCTTCTTCGTGGTGTACTGCAACCCCGACATGGAGATCCAGCTGTCGTTTAAGAGGCTCCCACGGGGGCAGAGCCCCGCTGTGCTGGACTCGGCCGTGATGGAGGTGAGGGTGCGAGACGTTGGAGTGCTGGTCCCGCTGCTACCTCACCCCTGCAGCCCGATCAGCGACGTCCGCTGGCAGACGGAGGATTATGATGGGAATAAAATCCTGCTGCAGGTGAGCATCCTGGTTTGCTCCTCTGCAAACCCATAAATGAATATAAAAACCAGAGCTGAGCTGCCATCTGGTGATTCAGTGGCATTTACAGATGTTTTCCAGTTCCTAACAGGTAACCTCTGAGGAGTTCCTCCTGTTTAGCTCCAGCTGTCTCCCCTTAACGTCTCAGAAAACCTTCCCCTCAGCATGATGATGTATTCAGGGCAATCCTCTATTTTAGTTTGCATATAAAATAAAGGCCCTAAAATATTAAATTAAAAAAGGCAAGTTAGCCGTTGAGATGTTAATCTCAGGTCTTAAATTGTGTCCTGGCAAGACTACTTAATCTCCTATATTTCATACGTTTTCTTGCTGAACAGATATAGGTTTTTAAATTCCATTAAAAATGGTCTTAAAAATATCTTAAAACGTCTTAAATTTGAGTTGTTGAAACGTGTAGAAACCCTGAAGGTGACCTTTTGAGAGGGGTATTATGAAGAAGTCAGAAAAATCTTCTTTTTTCATCCACTTCACAATAAAAAAGCTACTTTGTGTTGCTCTACAAATCATACTGAATCAAAATTAAACAGAATTTCTTTCAGACAAAATATGAAAACATTCATTGAATGCTTTGGTTGCATAACAGCAGATTCTTCTAGAAATCTTGGTTCTCTCTCCGCTGGAGAGACAGACTTGCACAACAAAGTGGTTGTTTGAGGGGTATCGGTTTCAGAGGGGGTGTGTGTGTCCAGGCGGTGTGAGATAAGTGGTTTGGAAAGTTCAAGCTGATTAAGATGCAGTCCATTACCGGGATTGGCGCAACACAGAGAAACAACAAGCTAATCTGTCATGACAATGGACCATATGTATGATGCTTAAGTGCCAGCTGGACTGAGGTCAGAGGTTCTTCCACAAAGTTATGCCAGTAGGAATATTTAGTTTCAGACTTGGTTGTTTGCAAACGCTTCTTTATTTATTTATGTGTTGATTTGATCATAACCGACTGGTTTTAATATGTCTTCGGCGTTCACACGCAGGTTCATTTGCTAGCGTGATTTGACCAGATGGAATCACACGACGTTACGTTTAGCAACAAAACTCTGAGCTGCTGACAGCTGACAACAGTTTCAGCCTTAGCATCTGAACCCTAAGCAGTGCAGATCACGGCGATCTCCACGGTCATCCAGTCCTGACTAGTTACTCACGTTTGTTTTAGGCTGAATTACCAGACAACAGTCAAAGCTGTCGTTTACGTTTTGAGTGATGTCGGACACTAACTAAGGTCAGACCTGCTTATCCTGAGATAACTGAAGCTTTACAACACCGAGGGTCTTACTATCGCCAAATCAGCGACCTCATTACCCAGCATCCCCTGCTGCTCATCATCAGCCTGGGTGCGCTGGCTGTGTGCAGACGACCTGCTGTCTGTTGGGGGAACGACACACAGGCTCGCTCTTGTTTTGGCCTCCGTTAAGTATCATTTAGGCTGAAATGACAGCTTCATGACAGCACTTACAGCCTCCGACTCTGTGCGGGAGAGCCAAGAATGCGGCCATGCAAACACTTCATGGCTCAAAGTAGAAGAGACAAAGTGAATAAGAGGATAAGGAGGGAAGGAGATGAAGGATGGCGGAACAGGCTGAGAGGAGAAACAGCTCTTGACGCAGAAAAATGTTAGGATTAATCGAAAGAGGTGGACAAGTTACAAAGCATTAATTTCGTTTTAAAAAGTCTTTTCAAAAACAAGAAAATCAACTTCTTTAATACAAACTTTTGCCTTTGCAGCTCTGCGAACCACAACCTGCTCCTTCCCATCAGTGTCCTGGTGAAAATAATCTCAATCTGTTTAATCTGAACTCTGTCACTTCTGGCTCCCTGAAGGCCAAAAGTGTGCGACCGTCGTCAAGTGTTGGAAGTTAAGGGTTTAAAGTGACGGTTCAAAAACAATGGCTGACCCGAGTTCATGCCTTTGATTTATATAGACTCTGAAGTGAAAGCTATGCAAGCAAATAAACTCACCACCATAAATTAACTCTCAGGTCAGCAGCTCAGATCTGCTTTGTCTGCAGATTTAGTTAAATTCTTGGCTTCGCTGCTAAGCATTTTTTTTGTTTTTTGTTGTCGTTTTGTGCCTTGAGCTGCTAGAGATATTTTAAAATTGTGTTAATGAAAAACACAATAGACATTTTTCTTAGACCCTAATGGTTGTTCCAACAGTACAATTGTCTCAAAATAATCATCTGAATGGGTTTGAAGTGAAGAAAGCAAGCTAAAATTGAGTTTTTGGCATTTGTGGCTCTCGTATGGTCTCAGTTTTATTATTGTTGAGTTTTGCTAACTGTGTTCCTGGGTTTGCCTAATTTACCACAGTAAGGCTCTGGTCAGAAAGCATGCAGGACATCAGTAGACTGTAAACTGTTTGCTGTTGAACTACAGAGTGGTGCATTCTGGGTGCAGAAAAACATCATATGCTTCACCACAGGAAGGAGGACTGCTGGACGGTCCTCTTCAAAATAAGAGCATGAATATGAAGGATTCTTAATAATAAATAACCAAAACTTCATTGCAGATTTCAAACTTTATTCAACTGAAAATTTACAAAACAGAAAAGTAAATTGTAAAACTTTATGTAGGGGAAGCAAAGTGTGTTAAATGTTTTCAAAGTTGGCAAAGCCAAAAATTTAAAGTCTATAAAAAGTTACACAATTAAAATGCCATAAAAAGATAATGATTTAAAAACATTCACAGCTAAAACAAATACAAACTATCCATGAAATATTAGACCTTTTGAACATTAAAGCAAATTCACAAGAAAACCAAACTTCTGCAACAAATAACAGAAGTTAATCAACAAACACCAACAGCTATAAATACAGTTCTGACCAGAATTGTGTTTTCATTCAGAAAAAATTATCTTTTCAGTTTTCCATTGTAAACCCACTAACATACCTCACAGCCTTTGGACTCAACAATTATAGTTGCCGATGTTAGAAATTAAGAGTTGCTTCTCAGTTTGTCAACTCACAGCTCAGCTCTTCTTTTGATTCCAGAAAAATTATAATTTCCTGACGTCCCTCAACATGTCGACCTCTTAAAACCTGCCCCACTCACCTCTGTGCTCTGTCATTAGATGTCTGCTTCTATTTCTCTGCTTATAAAGCTTGATGACAAACCTGCCACCTGAACCGGAATATGGGGAAACTATCATGCCCCATGCATGAAACCGTGCAGCAGAAGCACAAAGACGGGCGAGAATTTCTGCTGACACAAAAAGGATCCGCAGCTGCTATGATTTCGAAACACAAACATTTCTACGTTCGCGGCAAATTATTGGTTCTTATGTTTCCATGCCGGCCTCTCCGTGGACGGTGATTGACTTTCAGGTTTCCAGGCGTTTTTGAACAAGACCTTTTGTAACATTCGGCGCTCTGAAAAGCGAGCGCTGGAGGCTCGTCTGGACGCTGATGGCTTCTCCAGCTGCAGCTCTGATTCATAAAGGGGCTGACCTGAGAACAGCCAGCGTGCGGTTTGAACGCTCTCGGGGTTCCCCGCCTGCGCATTTCAACTCCTGTAAGTCGCATGAGGAGCGCTTTGTTGTGTGGGAGCCCCACGTACGGGGGGTCAATGGTCTCGAATGTGGCTCCTCCCTGTTGCGGTAACCTTGATGGAGTTATGTTTCTGCAGATGTGCTCAAACTATAGCAGAAGGAAGTTCTTACTCCTCAACATTCCTCTCTTTTGAGCAAGAATGAAGTTCTTGTGAACTTTAAGGAATCGTGGATTTGATTAAAAGGCACCTGTTTTAGCTATAAACCCAGAAAAAATGTGAAGATACTACTTCTTTTAAAGCTGAGCAAGCCTGATGGAGATGAATGACACTGAAACGCACACCGGCCATGAAAAATGTTGTCTGGCTAGGAGGAAACCTGCGGAGGCCTGGTTGGCCTGCTGGAGACGTGAAACTGCAACCGATGGGACGCTAGAAAAAGACGGAAAATCATCTCTGTGGGAAATGTTGTGAAGGGCCAGAAAGCCAGAAGGGACTGGAGCAGATCTCATGAGGCAGAGAGAAGGATGTGTGTCAGCATCAGAAATGGTGCAGAGACTGAAACCGGTGAGAGGTCGTGAAACAAGGCCTGTACTGACATGGGGATGAAACGGCGCTCAGACTGGAAGAAGTCATTTCGTGTCCTGCGTTATGATTGCATTAAAATATCAGTGTGTGGTTACAGTAACCATGGTAACATTGAATTTGAAGGGGGGAAAAAATCTCACTCATTACAATTTTAGTATTCCCAAGTAACCAAAGCAGAAACAGTTTAGTCTGATGAAAGCTGCAGTGTGTAAGTTTTATAAAGAATGTGATTTTTTTACATTTGTTAAAACCGTCACCGTGTCACGAAAGTTTGTTTTGAGACAGATAATCTGTGAAAAGATTGACCTGCTCCCTGAGCTGCTGCTGTCTGAAGAGGTGTAGCCCTCCCGACCAATCAGAGCTAGAGTCTAAGCGCTGTTACCCATCCTTGTGAACACGCTGCTAAATGTGCGGGTGGCGGAGAAGCAGTTTATTATTAAAAGAAAAGTGTTTATCTGTCGTTAACTAGCATTAGCAAGATCTGCTGTCGGGGAAAAGCAGTAGAGAGAGCAAAGGAGGCGAGGGGGAGAGGAATGAGCAGCGCCACATGAGATTGTGATTGGCAGCACAAAGACCTGGCTCTGGGCTCTGATTGGTGGTTTCTAGTCAATACTGGGATTATTGGGAGTGGGCAGAAGAGCTTGACTTTTTTTTCACAGATTGTCTGAAATGACTGACATTTTGACAAATATCTGAAAAATATATTTTTTATAAAAGTTACTTTCTGTATATCTACTGACAGACAATGAGAAAACAAAGACAGTTGTGTATTGTTTTTTTGTACAGTATCTCTAAATATCTGTTTTTAGCCTCTTGGAAACCCAGGAGTTTTTGAAGTGCAATCATAACCTTTCTGAACCTCAGCATTATAACAGCCTCTCGCTGTATTGCTGTCTTGCTATTTCAGTCTTATTCCAGTCAAATTCCTGCTCCTAAAATGTAATCACAATTGTTTCAGCTGCTCTCTGTGCAGCTTCCGAAGCAGCTGTGAATATCTGAGCGGGTCACGTTGCACAGACAGGAAGGTGCAGTAATACAGACTCTTGTTTTTTTTGTTTTGCTTTTTCACCGTGAGCACCGTCCTATGGGTTGAGAAACACACCATTATTAAGGAAAACCAGAGTCGTTGTATAAAATAATACGTAATACAGTTTTGCAGACCTGGCATCTCGGTCATCCTCACTTTTCTCCCAAAGCTTTAACATCTTGATTGCTTAAATGCAGTGTTGTATAAAGTACTGAAATCTCAGAGTTAAGTAAAAGTATAGGTACCTCTCCAAAATATGACTTTGGTAAAAGTCCAAGTCACTGACTGAAATGTTATTTGAGCTAAAGTCTTAAAGTATCTGAAACATCTTGTACTTAAGTATGGAAATTACTGTAAAAATGTATGTATTCAAGTAATGTAATGAAAAGTATAAGTAAAAAGTAAAACGAGGCAAATGCAGTTTGAATGACATTTTTTATATTTTGGTAAACTTGTCAAATACAGTTAAAATAATGTACACAACCAAGTGCAGGAAAAATTAAACCTGCTAATAGATAAACCTGCAGGCATCATTTGGTTAAGAAAATTGGGTGCTTTACCTAAAGCACAAGGTTAACTTAACCTGCTTTACAACTGAACCAGCTTCTCACATGAACCACATATGTATATGTGGTTCATGTCGTATGGGGCTCCATTTGTGTCAATCAGTAGGTGGGTCAAAACACAGCGTTTCTCTCTCTCGCTTTTTTGTAACGAGTAACTAAACCACACATTGAAAATGTATCAGAGTAAAAGTATGAAATTAAGTTAGGAAATTTAGTGAAGTAAAAGTGAAAGTTATCAAAAATGTTCATACTCGAAAGTATGAAGTACTCCAAAATATACTTAAGTAAAGTAGTGAAGTCTTTTTACTTCGTTACTCTACAACACTGCTTATATGTAAATCAGATGTGGCCATAAAAGGCAGCAAAGCTCCGTCCAGCTGACCGAGTATTTATTGGCCTGCAGAATTTGAATGGACAGCTCTGCAGATACTTCAGTCTGCCAAGTTTATCTTCCAAGCTGTTCATTGCCATTGTGATGTTGCATTTACTGGTAAAGGTGACGACAAGGACTCTGATACAGATAACTTCTGAAGTAGGGAGACATGCTGCTGGATGTCTCCCTACTTCAGATTTACAAAGTTTTATTCAGCTATCGGCCACATTTACACTCCTGTTCCTAGCAGCTGCCCTAGAAAGTGGCACTTCGGAGTGAGATTTCATTTTAGCGTATCAACAAGCGTCTGTAAAGAGTCACAGACTAATTGCATCAACATGTTGCGTTACAGTAAAGAAATGGCTTTACTGATAGCGACCGTTTTTCTTTTGATGCAAGTCTGTCAAACTCTTCAAGAGTGAGCTTTTTAACGAGCCACCGGGGCCAAAAGCGAATATGTTTATGATGAAACTAATAAAAACTGCAATCTGTTTAGTTTAGCACTGCGCCAAGCGGCTGCTATTTCCCATGTTGGCTCAGGTTCAGGGCTGACTTCAGCTTTGAGTGGCACGGCTCCAGTGTTGTTGTTACTAGTTGCGGCCCTGTAGCTTTTCCAACTGCAGCGGGTCAAAGTGTCTGCCATAATGTCTTAATTATTCTGTTGTTTTAAGATTTGTTTGTTATCTTTAAGTGCTTTTCGAGTGGCTGGTGTTTAGACCCAACGGTGCGCTCTTTGTTTTTTTTTCTGCCCGTGTTCAGGTCCAGGGCGCGTGCTTGAGAAGCAGACAAAACCCTTGCTGCATGGCACCGGCTGTTGGCGAATCTGCATCGGCTCCGTCCAGCTTTACTCGCGCCGTGACGCCTACAAAAACCGCCGTCACCAACAGAGGGTGACCTCCCGTCCCAGAGGCCACCAGAGCTCCCACAGCTCCCTCCCACTGGCCTGCGAGGAGCTGCACGAGCAGGAGGAGTGGTCCGACCAGCAACTTCCTGACTGCCGGACCTCCCATTGGAGGGGCCATCAGTCGGTTTCGCATTTCTCTCTACCCAACCTGGGCTCCGCCGGCTCCTACTCCGCCCGGAACCCTCCTGCTGCGGGCTCCCACCTCTACAACCGGGTCTGCTCCCTCCAAAGGAGACCCTCGCTCGTCCCGCCTTTCCGTCTGAACGTGGACTCTCTGATCGGGGCGGAGGAGACGGACGTGGACACGGGGCACAAGGTGAATCCCGGCAGCAGCGCCGACCTGTCCGTGGTGTCCGCTTACATCAAGTCCAGCCTGCCTCTGACGCCCCGGCCGCTGTCGGCGCCTCCAGAAGACGTCAGAGCCGCCTTCTCTCCCGACATTCCCGACGGCACCTACAAGTCGGCCACTCTGGGCCGAACGCCAAACGGCTTCTCCGTCGACTGCAGTCCCTCCGCTTTGCTGGGGACGCATCTCCAAAGCAACAGTTTGAGCACGAGTGCCGCTCCGTCTTCGAGTGACGTTTCCATCAACCTGTCAGACAGCTGCAGCATCGTTAGCGCTCCGATTGAAGAGGCAGACAGGGTAGAAGAAGAGCAGGAGTTCTACATTTGAAAGGACTGAATGTGGCCAGTGACGACAGGTTTTGGTTCTGAACACAGCTCCACTATGCCACCTAGTGTCTGATAGTAAAATTACAGTAGAAGAGAGGAACCTGAGGCACAAACCTGTTTTATTGAATGTAGGTGGGAGAACTGTAAATATAAGTTACATATTATTATCAGTTAGTGGATCAAATAACTGCAGAAGCTTTATTCATTAAAATATAATTCCTTCCCTTTGCAGGGTGTAAAAGATTATTTTTATAGCACAGTTGGTTTTATCTACAGTGCTTTGCAAAGTATTGATACTTCTTAAAGTGGAAGGAAAAGGATATGAATTTAAAATTTTGCTTCAGTTACGGCCGCAAGGGAGAGAGTGTCCAGTTTTATACTTCCAGAAAGTCAAACTTTAGATTCAAAATAGCTGAGGCTCAGTCAGAAAACACCTTTGATCAAAAAATTCCAAAGATTCTCAACTACATTTAGGCTCAGGCTTTGACTAGACCATTCTTGAATAAAAAGTCCAGTCCAGTCCAAAAAACTTTGATTGAAACCATTCTGACTGCTGGAAAGTGAAGATCTGTCCTAATCTTAATTTCTTTGCAACCTCGAAGACGTTTCCTTCTAAGATGGCTTCCCAACAACGCCTACCAACTTCCCCGTCCGTCCCTGCTGAAGAGACACGTCCCCGCAGCATTATGCTGTCACTACCATGTTTCAGAGTGGATAATGTTCAGAGTCGTGTGCAGTGTTGATCCTTGCTGGCCGTAGTTCTCTGCATGGCTTATAGCAACTTCAAACTGGACTTCGTCCTCCTTTCCTGCTCTTCACAGCTCAGTGCTGCGTTGTTTTTAACTGTAAAATAAAAATCCAGTAAAATTATACATTTTTGTTGTAATGTGACAAAACATGTAAAAGTTCAGAGCACTGTATCTCTTCAGTGTGCAAACACACAATGACACATCTGGTTTGGAAAAAACGATAAATAAACACAAACGTAAAGCAGTTAGCCTCTTAGGTTTGCTGTGTGCAGTTTGTTTTTTGCATGCAAAAAGACCATGACATTTTTTAACTTTCCTTTCCCACATCCTGAACATCTTCTAAAGCAAATATGGAGAGAAATTTGAGAAGAGAAGAAGCTCAGCTCAACGTTTTGGTGGAGCATGTCAGAATAAAAATTCAAATATGTGTTTATTTTCTACTCTGCTCATCATAATAATGCTCGTCTGATAAGACAAGTCGGCACTTATGAAGCTACTGTAGATTAAATTGATTTAACTTTGCTCCAGATTACCACTCTATAAATATAAATAAAAATGAGCCCATCTTTAAACGTCACATTTCTGTAAGTGATGTTTTACTGATGCTGGGTTCTTATTGTTTGAAAGAGACTAAAATCCCTGCTGTGGAAATGGTTTTCAGTGAGTTAAGCCAGTTTCTGATTTCTGCATTATTATAATCTCATCACTCTTTCAAATAGTTCAAATATACAAAAAAAAAAAAAACCCATAAACTTTTTGTTGTGGTTATTTTACGTGCGTGTTTCATAATAAAATGGCTCTCAGAGACAGTCAGTGAGATAAATTATTAGCTTAAGGCTCAATCCAAGTAAAAGTAAAAGAAAATGTAACTCAGACTGTGGTGATTTTCAGAAGCTGTTTATATTTTCTCTATGAATAAAATTAATTGCACATGATCTGTATTTATCTGTTCAAGGAAGGGTTCAAATCGGGCTTTTTCATTTAACTTTCAGATGTTTCTCATTACTCTCTCCTCTGCTGATTATGTATGTGTTGCCATGGAAGTGTACCCATGTTTGGTTTTGAACTAAATGTTAATATGTTAAAAAATAAAGATGTTTTTCTAGATTTGGTTACGAGAGTGTGTGTATAGAAAAGGCTGGGTGTTCTGAAATAATAGGTCTATATTTTGTTTCATCTATTGTTATGTATTATAGTTTAATTGGTAGATCAAATCACTGCAGCCTGATATTTTATTGGGGAATCAAAAATAATATTTTACTAATTTATTTATTTTTAATTGAAAATTCTGGGGTACATTTGAGTACAGTTTTTATTACTCAGATACCCCAAAATAAAAGAGTCAAATCAAGCACTTTCAGAAGTAAGTTGTAATAAACAAAGTCCATCTTTGTCATAGCATAAACACCAATGTTTACAATTTTTCAATGCTTCCATCCAATGCATGCAAGGCACCTATTACTCTACACCTAGAAATAAAACACAGAATAATTCATTTGGTGTCAAGAGATGAGCGTTAAGAAGTCAGTTCGGCACAATAGAGAGCATTTGCTGATTTGGTGATTGTCAAACAGCGACAAAAACTTAGAGCTGGGTCCAGTCAGCAATGGGGCTCCATCAGTAAAAAGCTCCGGGCTGTAAGGAAGAAAACGATACACCACCTTTAAATTTAATGCAAAGTAACGGTTAGATAGAATGCTGGAATAGAAAAAAATTACATTATTAACCCAGGTTTGTAAGTGTGGTTGAATTAGGGCATTTATCACATTGCTTATCATTTATCATGATGCATTTCTTAAAAGAATTTTGATTTATTGCTGTCATGATAAATTACATTTAATGAGGTTAATGAAACTTAAATTATAACCCATTATAGAAAGCAAATTTGTATTATTGTGATGCTAATTACATTTATTTTGATCATTTCCATTTTTAATAAAAATGTTTGTCAAGGCATTAAGAAAAAAACTAGACTAAAGACCATCTGGTGTTCAATAACTGACAAACGTAACAAAACAGATTTATTCACACTAAAATAACAGTTTTCTTCTTAATCACTTCATTAGCCTTCCTATTAAGTTAGGACTTTTTTAATTTTTCAAACAGGACAAAATGTACATTAAACAAAATGACTAAAAAATTAGATCACGGACTATTATTGGAGACAAATGTTTTTAATAATATTTAAACGAACGACAGAGTGGACAGGCCCTGTGCTTAAGAATACTTGTTTA
Organism: Poecilia picta; assembly: GCA_033032245.1. Classification (NCBI taxonomy): domain Eukaryota; kingdom Metazoa; phylum Chordata; class Actinopteri; order Cyprinodontiformes; family Poeciliidae; genus Poecilia; species Poecilia picta. The sequence goes on from CM065354.1 coordinate 21,598,168, forward strand.
ATATATATGAAATACTTATATTAAATAATACTTATATTAAATAAGAGTATTATTGAAAAAACCTAAATTAAGGTCCCAGACATTCCCGATGACCGTGTCAGCCAAAAACCACATTAAGTTCCCAAAGTTTAGCTAGCACAGAAGCTAATGGACTTTTTCTGTGTACACCAGCCAGAATTTCATTAAAAACACACAAACACAAAACACACTAAACACTTCATTAGTATCGTATAAGAATAACTTATTTAAATCTCAAAAGAAAGACACTGAGCTTCCTGCAGGTGGTCCTCTTGGCCATCGTCAACAGGTCAGCTGGACTTCGTTCCGCAGGTCAGCAGCTTCTTCAGAAAGTTTTACAAATCACAGATTTCATCGAGTTCGAACCATCTGAGGCTTTTTATGCTCCTTCTGGCGTCTCCTTCCAAAATCCAACCGCAAAGGGACCAGGAAATAACGCGGGACACTTTTATAGCTGGGTTTCAGACACGTGATCCGGATGACAGTCGCGTCACCCATCGCCTCCTCCTTTACTCGCACGCGCAGCTCCAGACATGCGCAGTGGTTTCCTCTGAGCTGGAGAAGATGTCTGTCTAATCGATAATAGCTGCATAAATCATAAGATATGGCGACATGTACAATCAGCAGCTTCGCTTTCACAGTCGGTGGGACTTCGTCCAACTTTTAGCGTCACTTGGAAGGAAAGATTAAAGAAAGGTAAGAATGTGATGTGATGTTAGCTAAGCTAGCTGGACAGAGACACATGTTGCATCTGTGGTGAAACAAAGTTGTCACTCATGCACTGAATTATTGTGTGGAGGTTTTGACTGAGGTGTCGCAAATATGGGACAACGCTGTGACCAAAGTGCAATATAGTGACATGACATTCAGGAACGATCCGATTCTTCTGGATGGATCTTTACTGATTAAATTTATTGCAGCTCTAAGTTTTTAATATCTAGTTTTTTATGGGAATGTGGATCTTTCAGATCAATTTGAGAAGCAATTTTGATAGGTAAAAGTTAATTTTTTGTGTCACGTAGCGCGAGGTGCTGGTCTTGAGTCGGTGGTCTTGACTAAAACTCTGCTACGTGGCTCCTTGGTTGCCTGTCCTCTCCCACCCACCTTCTTTCCATCCCCTTTCTGTTGGATTTCTTTAAAAATAAAAGCCACTAGTGGCAAAAAAGTGAAGTTCATGTTATGTTAGGACAGGAGACAAGCTGTGTCCATCCCTGAAGTTATGATGCATAGAGTCACATATCTAAGTCTAAACTATGTTACAGAGAAAACATAATAAAAACATGCTTTATCTGGGGCATTGTTCATTAAAATGGCAGATTTCTAATGTATTAAAATTAAATACGATAGGTTCACTTAATGATATTATATTAGGGATTAGGTAATGCATTCAGCAAGTACTTTTACTTTTAATACGCAAGTATTTTTAAAAGCCAGTACTTTTTTACTTAAGTACAAATGTTAATGTGGTAGTTTTACTTTTACTTGAGTAAATTTTTGTCTGTGTATTTGTACTTTTACTTAAGTACATTTTTTGAGTACTTTCTCCTTTCTCCACTGCTTTTAAGATATTTTTAGTCAAGTATGATTCAAAATTTTAAACCTGAAAAACTGTACTTAAATTAATGATTTTAATGTACCATTATCAATCTAAACTTGATAGTTAGCCATTAAAATCCGTGGTTTTATTCCCTACCCTCCTGAAATATACCCTTCTGAAGTCCATCATGGCGCCTCGAATGATTAAGTGATGGAGTTGCAAAGAGTTAATAGTTTGAGTCATGCAGAACTGATTTGACCGTTTCCATAGCAACGATCAGAAGCAATATGTTCCCCAGAACTACAGTGACATCATTGCAGCTATGAGTTTATAAATGCTTGAGTCTCAAAACAGGAGGTTATGTCCACGGATCCCTTTTCACAAAGACAATGCAAAATATTGTATTCACTAGCGTATTTTTCCCCTGGCATTTGGAGCGGGTTACCTGATAACAATAGGCGTGAGGAAAGTAGTTACGAAGGTACTACCAGGGATCACATTTGATATTAGTAATTTCAATGATGAGAGCAACTTTGATGTATTTGACGAGTACCTTTTCAAGCCATCCGGGAGTGTGAAGAAAACTCCCCAGCAAGCTGCCCCGGCTGGAGCAGCTAGCTGGGCCTGGGGATGGGGGAGCTGGAGCTGCCTGGCTGGGTCAGCATCTGGTGAGGAGCAGACGTCCTCGTCTAAGGACGTCAGGTCCTCGGATGAGGACGTCTGCACATGCAGAAGAAAGGGGCTTCAATTCACCGGAACCCATATTAGATATTTTGAAAAGCATGAACAGGATTGTTGTTGTTCGTCTTGTTGTCAGACATCTTAACGACAACAAGACGGGGGAGTCATCTGTGAGGTGGCTGAGGACGTCTGCACATGTAACACAGGGGCAAAAAAAAAAAGGGGCTCTGGGTTAGATTCACCGGACTCCGTGTTCGATTCGAACAGCCCCTACAGGCTTCTTGTTGTCCATCTTGTCCGACATCTTGACGGATAACAAGACGGACATCAGGGGGCCTGCAAGGAGGAGCAGACGTCCTTGGCTGAGGACTGTCCAGATAATGATTGTTCCCCGGCTGGGGCAGCTTGCTGTGAGGAGCAGACGTCCTCGGCTTAGGACGTCTGCTTGGACAAGAGAAGGGCAGGAAAAGCGCAAGAAAAAAGGAGCTCTGTGTTCGATTCGCCGAACAGCCAAAACAGGCTAGAAATTCTTGTCCAACATCTTGACGGACAACAAGACAGACATCAGGGGGAGTGCAACATCTGTCGCACTCCCCCTGATTTTTAGAATGTTATTTCCCCTGGGTTTTGGTATTGGATATTTGATTACATCAGAGGACGTCAGCTCCTCGGCTGAGAACGTCAGCTCGTGCAACAAAGGGGCAAAAAAGGGGGTCCGTGTTCGATTCGCCGAACAGCCCAAACAGGCTTCTTGTTGTCCGACATCTTGACGGACGTCAAAGGACATCTGATGTTATAAATGCTTGGGTCTCAAAACAGGAGGTCATATCCAAGGATCCCTTCAGCTCTAGCAGTGTTTGAAAAAGATTTTGACAATGGAGAAGATTGGCATCACTAGCTTATTTTTCCCCCTGGCATTTGGAGCAGGCTACCTGATAGTGAGAGGAGTGAAAAAAGTTGTTACCAAGGTACTACCTGGGATTATTTTCGATATTAGTAATTTCAATGATGAGAATAACTATGATGCATTTGATGAATACCTTTTTAAGCCTTCCAGGAGTGTGAAGCAAACTCCACAGCAAGCTGCCCCTGCTTGCAGTTTCCACTTCTCTTCCTAACATGGCGTCTCCTCACCCTAGAGGAACCACATAGCTCTGTTAGGTTAAAGCTCATCTTCTGAAGTTGGGATATTTTTCCTCCATGTTCCATAGGAATCACCTCAAACCAGATGTTGGAGTGGATTTTATTTCACTGTCATTTGTCAATGTTAGATCCTCATTTTCAACAGTGGAGTTCTAAAGGTTGAAAAAGTTATTATTTTGGATAAAGTCTCATCAACATCAATATTTCCACTAAATAAGAGGCAAAAATAAGTTTGATAAAGGAAAAGTCTCTCAGACTCTGAGCCTGGCAGCACCAAACTATTTTTTTTATATTAGAAATTAATTTAATTTTACATAATTATTACGATAGAAGCCATTTGTTAAATACTTAATGAAACGTATTTACCATGTTTGATGTTTGTTGTAAATGACATACATAGTCACAAAGAACGAAGTAATTAGTCCAAGTTTGTCGTTTATTGAACGATCAGAAACTACAGCGACTGTGATGAGCCACAGCAAAGGTAAAACCATCCTAACAGATGATCGCCTCTAAACCACTTGCACTTTTATTCCTCTTCTTCTCTGTCATTTAAGCAGACCCGTTGCCATAGCAACCGCCTGTGCTCCACAAGACGACCAGATGTCTGTTTTACAATATATTTACCACTAATGACAATTTAAAAAAAAAACACTTTTCTGCAAAATTCACCAGTTAGTGTAATATAAAGGCCCTTTCACACTGCAGGAACCGAACGGGACGGGACGGGACGGAACGGGTGTGTTCACGTTACAACTTGCGTTCCACCCGACCCCAAGCGTTCCAGCAGCTGATTGGCTGATATTGAGACGAAAATCAGCGTCTGACTCCATAACAACCAGCAGCCAATCAGCTGCTGGTTCTAAGCAGAAACGCTTGGGGCCGGGTTAACAGTTGCTACGACGACAACAATGGACGACATGGATCTAATTTTGCTGCTCATCAACCTCATACAATTAATTAAATTCCGCCAACAAGCTGCCCTCAGAAGACAAAATGTTGAACGACTTCTACGAAATACGGAAGAAAAATACCACTCGTTACAAAATACAGTGAGAGCCAGCTGTCAGCGGGAAATCAACGTCGGACTCCATGACAACCAGCGGCCAATCAGCTGCTGGAACGCTTGGGGTCGGGTGGAACGCAAGTTGTAATGTGAACGCACCCGTCAAGTCCCGTTCCGTTCCTGCAGTGTGAAAGCGCCTTAAGTGGTATTTCAAAAGAGCAAAAGAAATCTAATGTTTTTGATCAATAACAATATTTGTTGCTAACCTGTTGCTAAGAGATGAGTGTGTTTACTGGTTACCAAGTGCCACGAAATGAACTTCAGATTTTTACATTTGCAAAATTTGGCAACGGTAAATGTCTTCTATCTACGGTAATCTGGTAAGGGTTATTTCGAAAGAGTTTATGTTTAATAAACAACATAACTTATTAATTTTGTTTTAAGAGATAAGCAGAGTTTTTTATGGTAACAAACTGCCCCGAAGTGTAAATCGAGATTTTTATTTTTACTTTGTGTTGAATGTGTGTTTTATAATGTATAATGTATTTGCAGAAAAGTGTTTTTTTTATTGTCATTAGTGGTAAATATATTGCAAAACAGACTATCAACATAAAAGTAAAAATCTGATTTATACTTCGTGTCAGTTTGTTTCCAGAAAAAAAACCTGCTTATCTCTTGAAACCAAATTAATAACAAGTTATGTTGTTTATAAAACATAAGCGCTTTCAAAAATAATGCTTACCTGATTAGATACAAGACATTTACCGTTGGCAAATTTTGCAAATGTAAAAATCTGAAGTTCATTTCGTGGCACTTGGTAACCAGTAAACACACTCATCTCTTAGCAACAGATTAGTAACAAATATTGTTATTGTTCAAAAACATAAGATTTCTTATGCTCTTTTGAAATACTACTTACACTAACAAGAATTGTGTAGTTGGTGAATTTTGCAGAAAAGTTAATTTTTTTGTCATTATTAGTAGATATATTATAAAACACACATTCAACACAAAAGTAAAAATCTCGATTTACACTTCGTGGCAGTTCGTTACCATTTCATTACCATTGCTTACTTCTTAAAACAAAGTCAATAGGTTATGTAGTTTATAAAACATAAACTGTTTTAAAATAACGTTTACCTGATTAGATAGAAGACATTTACCATTGGCAAATTTTGCAAAAGTAAATCTGAAGTTCACTTCGTGGCACTTGGTTACCAGGAAACACACTCGTCTCTTAGCAACAGGTTAACAACAAATATTGTTATTGTTCAAAAACATTCGATTTCTTCTGCTCTTTTGAAATACTACTTATTTTTATACCAACAAGCTCAGCTCGTCATTGGTGACGTGATCCTCGGGTGGCAAATTCAACCCCCGAATCACACGTCACAGATTGACGTCAAGGACCGGCTGAAGCAAAGTCTTTTAATGTAGGCCTTCTGCAATCTTTTGGTCATTTAAAATATATTTTTGTCTTGCAGGCTTCCATTTGTAAGAACGAACCAGTTATTTCTGTCTTTTCTTACCTTCTGGCGTAAGATACGAAACTGGCACTCTTGAGGGGTGTGGAGGAGGAGTTGGCCAAATACGACACAAAAACAATGGCATATATGTCATTGTTTTTATGTATTAGCTTTGTCGTGTTGATGCATTTTGACCTGCTTCAATTTTCCGCCTCAACAGGCAAACGTTCCCATTCACTCAGTGCGTTATAGTTCCTCATCGCCCTAGGATTTGTTGCTGCACATTTGCTCAGAGTGAAGGAAAGAGGAGACCAGCTGCACAGGCAGGCTGAGAAATGAGATGCAGGAGATCGGTATCGGCAACAAAAGCCAATAATCGCCGATCACCGATTATGCACTTTTTCACGAAAATCGACCCAATTATGATCGGTGGCCGATCGATAGCCACACCTCTCTAATATATATACCGTGCAATAAACAGCTATGCCTTACCAGTAATCAGATACCCTGCCGGAATAATTAGCTGGCCAATGGAAGAGATAAAGGCCACGGATGTTAAGACTCGGAAGTTACTACTGTTGGGAACGGAAATCCCAATCGATGAATCATAATTTGTATTGACACACGGAGCATAAATTCAGCCAAGAAAAGAATTCAGACTTATTTTATTCACTTTCAGCGATGAAAGGAGACGTTTTACCATTACATCCGAGAAGTTTCTAAAAAAGTCTTTGCAGCGTCTGAGGAGAAGGAAGAGGGCAGCTGATTATATGAACTGAAGACACTCCCTGAAATCACAGCACGTCTCTGTGTCCTTGATAAGTTTTTGTTTCGTGAGAAATGGACCTTAGAGTCTTAACAGAATCTAAAATGTAACTCTTTACTATGGGCCCTTTGTCTAACTGCGTGTGACTCGTTCTCGACTTTGGTAAAGCGTCTCAACACTAACCATGCATGGAGGGTTCTACCCCAAATCCAGCACCCTGAGACTGTACACAAGCCGTAAGGAAGGAGGCAGAGGACTAGTGAGTGTGAGAGCCACTGTCCATGATGAAGCATCCAAGATCCATAAATACATCAAGCCTCAACGGACGATATGCTCAGCGAATGTCTCAGGCAATGGGGAACAGAGGATGAGGGGCTAGAGGCTCCATCATGGGAGGACAAGCCCCTACATGGGATGTACCACCGACAAATAACTGAAGTGGCTGATATCAGGAAATCCTACCAATGGCTGGACAAAGCTGGACTCAAGGACAGCACAGAGGCTCTCATCCTGGCTGCACAGGAACAGGCCCTAAACACCAGAGCAATAGAGGCTCAGATCTACCACACCAGACAAGACCCAAGGTGTAGATTGTGCAAGGAGGCCCCTGAGACAGTCCAGCACATAACAGCAGGGTGCAAGATGCTGGCAGGGAAAGCGTACATGGAACGACATAACCAGGTGGCGGGCATAGTGTACAGGAACATCTGTGCAGAATATGGACTGGAAGCCCCGAGATCGAAGTGGGAAACACCCCTAAAGGTGGTGGAGAATGACCGAGCTAAGATCCTGTGGGACTTCCAGATCCAGACAGACAAGATGGTAATGGCGAATGTTAAGAAAATATATTTAAAATAAGCTAGTTGTAGAATTTAACCATGACTTCAATAATTAGATAAAATGAATGTTACTTGTTCTTAAAATGAGAGCACATCAGAGAACACTCCCCTAAGTTTGTACTGCGTCGAAGGGAAAAACACGCCCACCCGCTTAAAGAGTGAGACCGGGAACTTTGAATCCTCAGATCGTCATGGAGATCTCCGGGGAGAACACCCAACGCGGTTGGGAGGTTTTCTCTGTATTGTCGTGTGAGTGAGGTCTGTTGGGTGAGGTGAATATTCTTTGTTTCATTTCGTTCTGTTAGTTTCATTTGTTGTTGGGTTTTAATAAATGTTGTTATGCCTTTGCACGTGGAAACCGAGTTGTCTTGTCTTGTAAGTTCAGCTGATGCAATGATCACTTTCAATGGATCCGGGCAGAGGAGAAAATACACGAGTCAAAAGGTTTTTAAGGTTATAGAATTTTTCTCTCTAACAATTGGGGGCTCGTTCGTTGTCTTTGATTGTGATTCTTTGTTCAGCTGAACTCGGGTTTTTGTTTTTCGGACAACACGTGCTTGGCTTGTTTGTGCGGCGCTTCTTTGTTTGAGTTAGCATCGTTGTGGGGCTAGCTTCTAGCCATTACTACGTTGCACGTGTGCTAGTTTCTTTGTTTGTTAGCATGTAGCTGGTGCTGTGGCACGTGCTTAGCTTAGCTTTGGTTAGCGTAGCTTTAGCCTAGCATGTGACTTGCCGCTAGCCATTTCCGTGTGGTTCTTGAATTTCTGTGCTGCTGTGTATTGAAGTTTCCCCTAAAAGAGCATATAGTTTGAGTTGATAAATGAATACACACTCCAGGGGGTCTGTGGCGGATCCTGGACAGGCGCAGCGCAAACCTGTTTAGAAGTGGCTGGGTTTTTTATGTGAATGTTTTTTAGCCCTGAAGTGTGGACTGGCCTTCTGAAAAGAAAATGTTAAATTGGATTTGTTTGTTGTGTATTAAATTGGTATAGTTTTGGCCTGAATCGGCCAGGGAATTTGCTCATTCCCGAAGTGACTGATAATTGTAGGGTTAATTCGGCCGGAGTACAGATATGAAATTCTTATTCGGATGGGTATGGTGTGTCACCTTCTCCTTTGAGACATACATTGTGTCTGCAGTTGGATGGATTGAAGAACACAGTTTAAATTGGGTTTGATTTTCCCTGAGCATAACCCGGCTCTAAAACGTGATATGGATGGTATTTGAGTTTTGAAACTTATTACATTTGCAGCATGCACTTCTCGCCGGCTCTTTGTCTATTCTTTTCTGTATTTTGCCAGTGTATTTTTTACCGCGCGCGCTGCTGTGTGGATGTTTGAATGAGTCTGTGTTGTGTTGAGTGTGTGAAGTACATTGTTTGGTGTGTGTCTGCCAGTCACAGGGATGGGTGTTCGACTCACCCCCGCCAGCCATGTGGCTTTGATAAACATTTTACATTTTCTTTTCTGAGTAATTGACTATCTCATTGCCTTTTGCGATTTGATTTGGATGTTTCTGTGGCTGAACTGTAAGTGCACGCAGTTCTGCCTCAGAAGCGGCGGTGGGTGCATGTTTGAATGCTACAGGTTACTGTGAGAAGTTGGTATGCAGATGGTTCTGGTTGCGATTATGAGATAAAATTGTATGTGACAGGAATATAATGTGTGTGAATGTGGTGTCTCTTATTGTGGAACGTTTGATTGAATATTATGTTTTATTTTTGTTACCACATGTTTCTGTGAGAATGATTGTTTTCTTTCCCCTTTGATTACAGGTTTTGCTTCACAACAGGGGGACTGAGTGACCATTCCATTTGCATTTTGGAAATTCTTGAGTTGCTTTGTTAACACTAACATACCCAGTTCATTTTTTACAGGATTGTTGGATTTTGTTGTGAATTTCTTTTGCAATTGTCTTTTATGTGGCATTGTAACTAAATAACACATTTGAAGATGTTTCTTCTTTTTCACCAAGGGACCTCACATGCATCTCAAGCCCTTCTGGCTTTGGATCTGACCCAGGAGCTGTGGGGAATTGTTTGCTTATTTTTATGTTTATATCTCATTTCAACTCACGTCATTTTCTAGGTTTCTGACAATGGATGGCACACCCTCAGAACAAGGAAGCAGAAACGTGAATGTGTGGATATTGTTTTTCTGTTTCAAACTGTTTTTACGCCTATTTATGTAGGACATCTTACACTTCTAAGGAATGTGTTAATTTCTTATAGGGGGGTCAGGACATCCTCCAACATCCTGCCTTTTCTTATGATGAGGTGTAAGGCTTTATGAGAGTGAATGTGTGTGCAGAGGGCCTCTGAGTTTTTAGACCAGCGCTATGTAGTTATGACGTCATTTTAGTGAGTAGCTGTATATGTTTTATTTGTATTTTCTGTTTGGTTTTTCTACATACTAATTTCCTGACTAACATACTAACTTTCTAACTGAATTGATGTTTTTTATGTGACACATAGGTAACTAATTGGACATGTCCAGATTTTAGCAAATAGGACAATTCTTAAATTTTGGTTTTCCACCTATAAATTGTTTTTCGTTTGGATCTAGGACAAAACAAAGGGGGTTTATAAAGATAAGATCTCATTGATCAACTTTTGAAATTTGAATATCTGTCTATTTTGAACATTGGATGGATAATTGGAGAAATGGTGGAAAACCTTAAGTTTATCGGTGAAATTTTTTCACATTAAATAGTCAAAATTGTTCAAATTATAATTTTATTATACCTCCAAGGGGGAAGGAAAAGTAGACTCTACTTAAATTAGTTAATGATTGGATAAAGTTAATTGTAAATTTGTTAATCAGTAATTCTGACTTTCATTTTAACTACAGTGAATTTTGATTTTTAGGTTAAGGATTTTTATATTGCCTTCCTGTTTGACGCAATATTGTATCTCTGAGGTTGAAGCGTCTTACTGACTTAAAATGGATCATTTTAGATTGAATAGTTTCATACAACATCCAAATCAAGTTTATTTTGTTTAATATGGCTGAATTCTGCGTCACTGACTTTTAATTATGCAATCACAGGTGGATGTTAATTTTGAGAAGAACTCTGGTTACAACTACTATTACATTCAGTTACTTGTCCCAACTTTTAAAAATATTAATTTTGGATTTTGTTAAAATTCATTAGTTTGTCAGATTTTTAAATTTTGTAGTTAACTGGTACAAGCGGAGTGATTGTCACCAAGGTGCTGACATTTACTGTTTCAAGCAGTGAGTGTCAGTACTTAATTATGGTACATCCGATGGTGTATCGTTAAACATGTTTCCATTTGCTTTTTTGAAGTTCAGGATTTGAGGTGGTTGGCGGTTTCTGCTATGTCATCAACAATGGAAGCCACACAGGAGGATTCGTCTTAAGTATAATGGTTAAAGTCAGCAAAATGTTGCTTGAATTTTTGTTGTTTTTAATTACTTTGTGTTTTTCCCTGTCAAGAGCTCCTGCCTGCACTGATGGTGGTCTTGGAGGCTGGATCTTTTGAAACTCGGTCACCATGTAATGATGTGGATTTGACAGGTTCTTTTTGAGTTCCACATCAGGCCACTGCTACAACAATGCCCATCTTCTGCTGGACTGCTCTATGAAAGCCAAAGGCGGTCAAGAGACTTATTGAGGTCAGTGAAGAAATGAACTGTTTTCCTGTTGTCATCTCAAGGCGGGGCGTTGCTTCCGAAGCCTGGCAACAGATGTCTGCGTTCGGTGTTGTCTTTCACACCTGGCTGAAGCAAAAGGGACTCGGGCGGTTCCTGTGAGAGTCTTCTACGGCTGGGAATCAGCAGGGAGTCGAGACTACAAAAGAACAATGCCCTCTGTTGGAAACCAGATGGGGGTGTGAGTGAAACACTGACTCTACTGTATTGGTACATCCTGTTTTGTCGACTCTAAAGGCTGACCGAGATTCATCAAGAGACTGCATTCGATGTCCAGGAGTTTCTGCTCTCCACCACATCACTGCTACTCTGGAGGTCTTCTGATGGGGGAGATGAAAGACTGGGGCGTGTTCTCTAAGCAGTGGTCCTGTTGTAGGTTCTCATGAATGATCCTGGATTTCTCACCTCTGATCATGTGACTTGGAGTGCCAGAAGTCTGCCTCTGAGGTTCCTTCAGTTTGCAGGTTGGAGACAGAAGGGCTGTCGACGACATTTGGTAGTGGGGGAGAAGTTCTTTTTAACATTTTTGTATTGTGTGGTGCTATTTTCGCTTCTAAATTTATGCATAGCACACACGGCCTCCTGCCTTCACGTCCTGAACCCCTGTAGTTTGACACTAGGGTGTTGGCGTTGTCTCATCTCCTAGATCTTTTCCCATTCCAGTGTGACAATGCTGAGACAGGACATAGCTCTTATGATGTTGTTTTGTCTTAATGCCATATCTTAATTGCATTATATGCTGGGCTTTAATTATAACGTAGGGCTCTGAATTTTATGTGGTTCATACCTCAGTGACTGTATTTAGTGACGCTTTGATCTATTTAGTTTGTATGGTATTTTTATGGTATTCTATGACAGAACTTTTGTTCTGTTATAGAATAAAGAGGGAATAAGAAATAACATGCATGATTTGAATACACTAAAACTTAAAATTACCTGTCAAATAGTTTATACAAAACAGTGTTTCCTAAAAAGAGGGAAAGTGATCGTTACATGATTGCATCTCATTTCATATGAGTCTTTAACTAAGTCATCTAGGAAGGTCTAAAACTGAAATTTGCATAATTTAATTGTATCAATCTTCTCCCCAAAATTGAAAATATATTGATAATTGATAAATAATAAAAAGGGTAATTCACTATTCAATTAAATATTCATAAATAAAATAAGTTTTCAAAAGAATAAATGGATCAAAGGTTAAAATGGTTGAAATTTTGAGATTTGAAATTATGATTAAAACAGGATAAGTCATTTTTTTATATTTGGTGACACGGTTATTCTTGTAAAACAGGCTGATCATTCTTTAAGGTTTTAAAATGACAAAAATTATGATTAAAATTTAATTGGTCTAAATTGGATATTTAAAATGAATAATCATAGAACTGCTTCTAAAATATAGCTAAGTTATGGGGTAAAAACAATGGAAAACATTAATTTCTCGTGTAAGCCTTAGATTAAAAGAGGGTCAAAACTTTGATTAAAATTTAGCTTTAAAGGAGCAGTTTTTTTAAAATGCTAAAATTACCGATTTATAAAGCAAAAGGAAAATTACATAAGGAATGAAATTATAAATCTGAACTGGAAGTATTAAAATAAAACTAAAGGGTGCTACAAAATCTCTCCATGAAACTAATAAAATAGGATTTGATAAGAACAATATATGATTGAAAACGATAAAGAATAATTAGAGTATAAATTAACAAAAAAGTGCAAGTAAAACATTAATTCAAATTGGGAGGAATGACATTTTATTTTAAAATACATTAAGAAGCTTTAGATGGGGTGACAGACTTCGTTCCTGTATGCAAAACCAGCTGATGCCCTCATTGAACATCAAAGGATCACAAGTTGGAGACAAACTGGGAATCTTCAGCCCTTCCTGGAGGACGACTTCACACCCAGACGCTCATCAGGAAGTCTTGCATACCTGTTCTTAAATTTGATGTCAAAGTTGAAAAGAGGGAATTCCCTTTTTGTTGAACTCACCAAAATTTTGGGCACAATAACCCCAAAGGTGAGCATCGCTCACTCAGGTCAGGAGCCTGAGTTCAAAACCATGAGGAAAATGGGCTGCTGGAGACAAAAGGATCATCTTTGTTGTTTCTCCTAATTACCAAGTTTTTCATGTTTCATCTATGACTTGCCAAGGAACTCTTTCTACTTCAAGGAGCATCAAGGAACACAGAGATTAAAAGAAGATATGTTTGGAAAAAAAAAAAAAAGGGGAAAAAATTGTACAACCATCAAGACTAATCAAATCCTTTCTTTCACAGCAATTGGAGGTTTATTAATAGATTCTAAGTCTTTTGTATACAATGTATTGTGTCCAATTGATCATTTCACAGATGATTTTGGACAAAGATTTGTGTAACATTCTATTTACATCAGGAATATTTGACTTCTGAAATCATTTATGACATCAAGGTTTATGGTAGAGCTTATGTTAAATATTGATAAATATGCATTTCAAATAATTTTGATTAAGACATGACGGGGTTAGATAATTTTGAACATTGAGTTTAAGATTTAAATATGATTTTGATGTCTGGTTTGGTTTCATTATATGTGATGAATGTTACATCATTTTAGCAAAATGTTATGTAGAAGGTTCCATATTATAAGCAAGGCTTGATTTTCCAGCTTTAAAATGGTATTTCTGAACTTGGACTTTTATGTTTGCATTCTATATTTTAAATTTATTTTCTAGAATGTAATCTCTTTGAAGAGATTAAAAGAGGGATTGTTAAGAAAATATATTTAAAATAAGCTAGTTGTAGAATTTAACCATGACTTCAATAATTAGATAAAATGAATGTTACTTGTTCTTAAAATGAGAGCACATCAGAGAACACTCCCCTAAGTTTGTACTGCGTCGAAGGGAAAAACACGCCCACCCGCTTAAAGAGTGAGACCGGGAACTTTGAATCCTCAGATCGTCATGGAGATCTCCGGGGAGAACACCCAACGCGGTTGGGAGGTTTTCTCTGTATTGTCGTGTGAGTGAGGTCTGTTGGGTGAGGTGAATATTCTTTGTTTCATTTCGTTCTGTTAGTTTCATTTGTTGTTGGGTTTTAATAAATGTTGTTATGCCTTTGCACGTGGAAACCGAGTTGTCTTGTCTTGTAAGTTCAGCTGATGCAATGATCACTTTCAATGGATCCGGGCAGAGGAGAAAATACACGAGTCAAAAGGTTTTTAAGGTTATAGAATTTTTCTCTCTAACACGAACCAACCGGACATTGTGGTGGTGGATAAAGAACAGAGGAAAGCCTTTGTGGTGGATGTAGCAATACCAAGTGACTACAACATCAGGAAAAAAGAGCATGAGAAACTGGAGAAATACCAGGGCCTCAGGGAGGAACTGGAAAAGAACTGGAAGGTGAAGACCACAGTGGTGCCTGTGGTCATCGGGGCCCTCGGGGCAGAAACCCCCAAACTGGAGCAGTGGCTAAAACAGATCCCAGGAACAACATCAGACATCTCAGTCCAGAAATGTGCAGTACTAGGCACAGCCAAGATACTGGAGGAACCCTCAAGCTCCCAGGCCTCTGGTAGAGGACCCGAGCTCAGAGGATGAAAGAGAGAGAGGAGACCACCCACGGAGGGTGAGAAGGGAATTTATATATATATATATATATATATATATATACACAGTCCAGTCACATTAATGTGACCACCACGTACTTTCCACTTCAGAGTTAAATAACCAATCACAGAAGGCAGGTGGCAGCACAGTGCAGTTGAGCGTATATAAAGGGTGTGTGTGGGCTTCGGAAAACATTTCAATCGTTGGCGTAATGCAGAAACGAAGCGATTTATCCGACGTCCAAAAGGGCATGATCATTGGCTTTCGGGCCAAGGGTGGAAGCATTTCCGAAACGGCTGAGTTTGTGAACTGTTCGCGTGCCGCCGTGGTAAAAGTGTACCGTGCATGGCAAAATGGGACTGTCCAAAATCCACGACGTGGCAAATGTGGTGCACCACGGGCCATAGATGACAGAGGCGAACGACGGTTGCGGAGATGCGTTCGGGCAGATAGACGGGCTACCGTTGAGCAACTGACCACTAAAATGAACCAAGGGGCTACCACAAGTGTCTCCCAAACCACTATTCAGCGAACATTGCTGCGTCTGGGCCTCCGAAGCGGACGCCTGGTTCGTGCACCTATGCTGACTGGTGTTCATCGACGACGAAGGCTAGAATTTACACGCCAGTACAGCAGCTGGACGTCCACTGAGTGGCGACAGGTAGCGTTTTCAGATGAATCGCGTTTTATGCTCCATCGGACAGATGGACGTTGGCGTATAAGGCGTGAAACCTCTGAAAGGAACCACCCTGCAACCATTGCAGGAACGGTCCAAGCTGGAGGCGGGAGCATTATGGTCTGGGGAATGTTTTCCTGGCATTCTCTGGGTTCACTGATTATTGTGGAAGGCACGATGGATCAATACAAGTACGCATCTGTCCTTGCGGACCATGCCCACCCCTACATGCGCATTGTTTTTCCTCAGGATGATGGCATCTTCCAGCAGGACAATGCGAGGTGCCATACAGCTGCCAGTGTACGTGCGTGGTTCGAAGAGCACCAGGATGAGTTTACCGTCCTCCCCTGGCCAGCAAACTCACCTGACTTAAACCCAATCGAGCATCTGTGGGACCATCTCGATCGAGTTGTTAGCGCCATGGATCCTCAACCGCGTAATCTAGCGCAGCTGGCCACGGCATTAGAGTCGGCATGGCTCAACATCCCAGAGAAGACCTTCAGGGACCTAAGTGACTCTCTTCCTGCACGTCTCGTAGCAGTTCGCTCTGCGAAAGGTGGTTATTCTGGCTTTTGACAGATGGTCACATTAATGTGACTGGACTGTGTATATAGTCATAGTACTCCCAAGAATTTAGAACTACTTTCACACCTGCATATATCTTTGCCCCATTGATTCTTCCAAAAGGATTCATCTTCTAAGCATGAATGACATTCCTGAAGAAAAACAAAATCTACTCTTGCCTCTTTGGAAAAAAGAAAAAACGCTTTACGTTTTACATCATTACGTATTAACAGATAAAAATGATAGCTCCGTGCCTTCTGAAAGTTAAAGAAAAGTAATTTAAAAAACATAACCCATTTAAGATGACTCCTAAAATAAAATTTGAAGCCACTATCAAAATTAGCTAAACCATTTGTAAAGTGTAGTGTTTTTTTGTATTATCTGCATTATTTGTAGTCCATTTTTTTTAAAGAACTTTATTTAAATGAAATTAGTATACATCAAAACAACATAATGAAGTATACAACACAACAGCCAAGTAAAACAAAACAGCCAGGGGTGATTAGATAAGAACATGCAAAGACGTACATATTGAAATTGTTCTTAGAGCCTTTTCATTTGTGGAGTATGTTATTGATTTGATATATAGTTCCATATCTTTAATGTATTAGTAGGTTTATTATAAAGAAATGTTTAGCATCCTTTCTATGGAATCTATAGAAACAAAATAAAACATTTTCCCTGCATAAGGAAAGTGTAGTGTTTACTGCTGAGGGAAAAAAAAATCATTATTCTCCAGAAGCCCTTTGAATTTCCTTTCCATCCACATAAGCTTTACAACCTGTAAAGTAAGCCCTCATCCCATCCTTGCAGCCTGTTCAATGACAGGCCACAGAGCAGACCTGGTATCTTTGTCTTCCTTGGAAAGGTCTTCCCTGAAACGAAATTTGTTCTCTCTTAGGTAGATGTTATTTTGCGCACCTCTCCAGATAATGTCCCTCTTCATTCTCGTGTTCAGGCAGTCCGTAGAGCCGTAGGCACCATCTTCGTTTGTAGCGCTCTGCATCTGCAACACGCTCCTGCAGATCTTCTGTTTGTGCCTCCAATTTTACAGTTTTATTCTTCAACATACAGTTTTCATTTTTCAGATCTTCAATCTCGGCATGCATGAATTTAAATAGAATTTTTAATATCCTTGATGTCAGCCTTTACCTCTTCCACTTTGTCGTTCACTGCTTTTAAGATGGCATGTAGAGGGTTGAGGTTCATCGCCGCAGGATTTCTTGGCAGCTGCTGTTGATAGGAGAATCCGGGAATTTCATAGGATCGGCATCGGAGTCCATCGCTGTAGTTGTGCTCAGGCATCTTGTTCTGAAGTGTGACTGATGTCCTGATCTTCCGCTTATTTTCTTCGTTTTTTCCTTTATCGCTGATTTCTTCTTTGAAAGCAAAGTTATAGTATCATGTTGAAAATGTTTTTATTTTGTTGTTTTATAAAGTTTATGGCTTCTCGGTCATGTAAGATTTGCGGAAAGTCTGTATATTTTTGGCTTCTCAGAAGTTGTTCATATTAGGCTGGAGTCCAGTTTAAATAGAGACGTTTTAAAAAGCCATCTTACTGGCTCCTCACCTGGGTTTTTCTTTCACGCCGCCTTTTTTTCTCTTTTTTTCGGTCTCAACTGTTGGTTTTGTACTTTTCTCCGTCTCTCCCGGTTGTATCTCCTGCTATGTTTCTTTTGTCAGACAGAGCTGACTGAAAACTCCCACTATGGTCTGAAAACTCACAGCAAACTCCCCCAGCCGGGGAAGTTTGCTGTGAGTTTTCAGACCAATCTTTCCGAAAACTCCCACAATGGCCTGATGTCTGCAAGCTGCCCCAGCCGAGGACGTCTGCTCCTCACAACAGGTGTTGAACTCCCCCGTCTTGTTGTTCGTCTTGTTGTCGTTAAGATGTCTGACAACAAGACGAACAACAACAATCCTCTTCATGTTTTTCAAAATATCTGATATCGGTTCCAGTGAATTCAACAGTCTTTTTTCTGCATGTGCAGACGTCCTCATCCGAGGACCTGACGTCCTTAGACGAGGACGTCTGCTCCTCACTGGATGCTGACCCAGCCGGGCAGCTCCAGCTCCCCCAGGCCCAGCAAGCGGCTCCAGCCGGAGCCGCTTGCTGGGGAGTTTTCTTCATTCTTGCCGACGGCTTGAAAAGGTATTCGTCAAAGATGTCATATTTGCTCTCATCATCATAATCAGCAATGTTGAAGGTAATTCTAGGTGCTACCTTCGTAACAACTTTCCTCACTCCTGTTGTTACGAGGTAGCACGTTGCAAAAGCCAGGGGGAAAAATATGCTTGCAAATCCAATTGTTGGCATTGTGTCTATGTGAAGGGAACTGTGGATATAACCTCCTGTTTTGAGACCCAATCATTTATAACATCAGGTGTATTTGATCTATGTCATAGATGATGAGGTCATAGCTACAATGATGTCACTGTAGTTCTGGGGGAACATATTGCTTCTGATCGTTGCTATGGAAACGGTCAAATCAGTTCTGCATGACTCAAACTATTAACCCTTTGCAACTCCATCACTTAATCATTCGAGGCGCCATGATGGACTTCAGAAGGGTATATTTCAGGAGGGTAGGGAATAAAACCACAGATTTTAATGGCTAACTATTAAGTTTAGATTGACAATGGTACATTAAAATCATTAATTTAAGTTGGGTCTTTCATCATTCTATCAGGTTTAAAATTTTCAATCATACTTGACTTAAAAATATCTTAAAAGCAGTGGAGAAAGGAGAAAGTACTCAAAAAATGTACTTAAGTAAAAGTACAAAGACAAAAATGTACTCAAGTAAAAGTAAAACTACCACACATTAACATTTGTACTTAAGTAAAAATAAAAAAGTACTGGCTTTTAAAAATACTTACGTATTAAAAGTAAAAGTACTTGCTGAATGCATTACCTAATCCCTAATACAATATCATTAAGTGAACCTATCGTATTTAATTTTAATACATTAGAAATGTGCCATTTTAATGAACAATGCCCCAGATAAAGCATGTTTTTATTATGTTTTCTCTGTAACATAGTTTAGACTTAGATATGTGACTCTATGCCTCATAACTTCAGGGATGGACACAGCTCGTCTCCTGTCCTAACATAACATGAACTTCACTTTTTTGCCACTAGTGGCTTTTATTTTTAAAGAAATCCAACAGAAAGGGGATGGAAAGAAGGTGGGTGGGAGAGGACAGGCAACCAAGGAGCCACGTAGCAGAGTTTTAGTCAAGACCACCGACTCAAGACCAGCACCTCGCGCTACGTGACACAAAAAATTAACTTTTACCTATCAAAATTGCTTCTCAAATTGATCTGAAAGATCCACATTCCCATAAAAAAAACTAGATATTAAAAACTTAGAGCTGCAATAAATTTAATCAGTAAAGATCCATCCAGAAGAATCGGATCGTTCCTGAATGTCATATCACTATATTGCACTTTGGTCACAGCGTTGTCCCATATTTGCGACACCTCAGTCAAAACCTCCACACAATAATTCAGTGCATGAGTGACAACTTTGTTTCACCACAGATGCAACATGTGTCTCTGTCCAGCTAGCTTAGCTAACATCACATCACATTCTTACCTTTCTTTAATCTTTCCTTCCAAGTGACGCTAAAAGTTGGACGAAGTCCCACCGACTGTGAAAGTGAAGCTGCTGATTGTACATGTCGCCATATCTTATGATTTATGCAGCTATTATCGATTAGACAGACATCTTCTCCAGCTCAGAGGAAACCACTGCGCATGTCTGGAGCTGCACGTGCGAGTAAAGGAGGAGGCGATGGGTGACGCGACTGTCATCCGGATCACGTGTCTGAAACCCAGCTATAAAAGTGTCCCGCGTTATTTCCTGGTCCCTTTGCGGTTGGATTTTGGAAGGAGACGCCAGAAGGAGCATAAAAAGCCTCAGATGGTTCGAACTCGATGAAATCTGTGATTTGTAAAACTTTCTGAAGAAGCTGCTGACCTGCGGAACGAAGTCCAGCTGACCTGTTGACGATGGCCAAGAGGACCACCTGCGGGAAGCTCAGTGTCTTTCTTTTGAGATTTAAATAAGTTATTCTTATACAATATTAATGAAGTGTTTAGTGTGTTTTGTGTTTGTGTGTTTTTAATGAAATTCTGGCTGGTGTACACAGAAAAAGTCCATTAGCTACTGTGCTAGCTAAACTTCGGGAACTTAATGTGGTGTGGAACTTACTGTGCATGCGGTCACTTTCAGGTCGTCTGCCTGTTCACACTGCAGAACACATATAGGTCGCATTTACCGGCAGTGTGAACGGCCCGCGGAAAAAAAATCGGAATTGAGTCACTTCAGGCTGCAGTGTGAACGCAGCCTAATCAATTTCTATTTACTTTTTCTCTTTCCCTCTGTCTGAGCCTTGCGTGGTGCATCTGACCTCTGACCTCAACTCCTCCCATCTGTCCTCCCATGGACCAGATGATGTCCCTCCTACAAAACCAGCCCATGAAAATTATTGAGAAGATCTGGAGGATCAAGAAGACAAAAAAAGACCTCCATCACCTGCAGGGGACAACTTTCAGTCTCCTGTTGGACATTTGGACTGAAAACTGTGAGACCGAGCTTTAACAAACCTCCGCTGGCCTGCTGTCCAGTCAGGGGAGAGGAAGAAAAGCTAAATGTGCTTCAGAATTGTGAGAGAAGAATACTCTGAACTGTTGACACTTGTTTCATCTGTGGACAACATGGACATTTCCTGAGGGATGATCTGGACAACCCAAAGATCCAACACCAGAACCAGTATGACTGACAGGAAGCCGGAGGAGAGAGATGGGGGACAGTTTGGCTGCAGCAACGCGAGACTGAGTGAGGGAGAGGGGCGAGAAGGAAGGAACAACCTGAATTCACATCGAAGTGAAGGACGACCTGCCTGTAATGTCCATCTAGATCACGACTTTAAATCTGGCACAGCAACAGAGTGAGCAGCAAAACTTGACTTTACCAAGTATCAAGAACTTCAACTTTTGACACCAAAGAGGACAACGTCCAGAGCGACAGCTAGTCTAGATGTTTCTGAAAGGTTCTCCACCCAAAGGACTATTGCTGGTCCACTGGCAAGTGACCGAAGTGCAGAGTGAAGATTTACACTTTTCTGACAGGAGGTAACAAATCCTCCTGAGACGATCCGTGTTTCTGCTGCTACACTTTACCTACAGATGGAAAATATCTGCTTTCTTGTTGGGTTTTGAACAGACACTTATCTGTACCTTCACTGCACTAATGCCATTTTTTTGTGGGGTTTCCTATAAAACACATGAAACATGGTAGCTTAATTATAATCATTCTTAGCTTGACTCCTAAGGATGCTTTATAGTTTAGAAATTAATTATTTCAGACATAAGATAAGTCAACTTAAAATTAACTTTAATGTGTGGTAAAATTAAAACTGATAAGTTTAAAACTTTAGACTTAGTTAATTATGCATCAGGCATCCACAAATCTATGTTCTGTTACCACGTTAAAATAAACAAATGAACTAAATGACTTAATATGTACCTTTAGGGTATAACACCAAAGTTAAACTGCATAGATCAAAAGTGAATGGGGTTAAAATAAAGCATGTAATGCATGTGTAGCAACGTAAAATTAAATTATTCATAATTATCGTGTTAGGGACGTCTAAGGATTAAAATAGATGCTCTTATTTTGCAGGGAAGAATTTGGGATTAAAATAATTACTTATTTAACCAATTGGAAATATTACTAAGAAAACTGTCATGGTTTGAGGTGAGGTGAGGTGAGAGAACGCAGGCAGACCCAGCATGAAATGATGATTTAACGATAAACTTAGGAACTGAACAACAGGGAGACAGAGTGGTTGACACAAGAGGATCCGACACAAAGACAACAGATGGACTTAAATGCACAGGGAGGGTAATCAAGAAACTAAACACAGCTGGGATCAATAAACAGGGAGGACAGGACAGAGACTCACAGGGAAACAGGACCAAACACAGAAAATCTCAAAATAACTATGCAGAAAAACACAGATCACAACAAAAACGGTTTGGTTTTCTGCTGGTACTTTAACATCTGCTGATGGTGATGCATGAAATGCTTGTGAACTCTCACCAAAAGACACGGACAAGGCTGGACGTTGTTTTCTACAGCTGCATCAGAGCCAGACTGTCGCCCATGTTTTGAATTCTTTTCCCTTGGTATTTTATGTGTTGTCTCTGCCTGGCAGAGCTTCTCCATCCAGACCTGCTTCATGATTGATTGTCCTCTGAGTTCTCTGTATTGTGCACAATTCATAAATAAACCTGATTGAGTGATTTTACCCGAACAGTGCTTGGTTAAAAAAAAATTCACAACTATAAAGACGAATACAGGTCACCGCAGCTCTCTTTTGCGCATTAGTACGTTGTATGACAGACTTTATTAAGACATTAATACTAGACGCCTCACGGAGCGGGTCCGTCCGCCATATTGAACGTGGCATCTCTGCCAGTAAGGTGATACAAGTGAATGGACCGAACTTTATAAAGTGCCGCTCTACAAAGTATTTTAAGTTAATTCCTGCCATTGACACGTTTTCTCACACACATTCATATATTTGGCAATCAAAGACATTATTAAAGACAGAGTTTCTAACTTTTGATGTGATTATTTAATTGTTTTTGGGACATTTCTGAATAAAGAGCACAATGTTTTATTTGATAGAAATGATTCTGATCATTTTTATGATGAAATTGATGAACAGACATACTTTTACAGTGTTTCATTAAAGAACATATTTACATAATTCCATAATTTAATGTACATTTAACATTTCAAGACAAGAAAATAATTTTACCTGTATTTATTTTTATACGTTATTGAGAAATGACTTTTGATTTATAAATCAGTCATTGTCAAATATTAAAATACATATTTTCTTACTTTTTTCCAGAGAAGACATATTTATTACAGTATGTCATCTCTGCTATTAACAGCAAAGAGTGAAAAGTAATTATTATAACAGAGTAAATTAGTTTATTTCATTACATGAGCTACACTAATACTTCAGATTGAGATGTTTAAAACAAAGTGAAAGAATAAAACATTTTATGATAGTGGGAACTCTGGTCACAGGCTTCAGTCTGCTGGTCCCACTGGAGACTCAATGACTCTGAGACGTCCTGGTTCACAGCATAAAGCCAAGAATTAAAGAGAAATTATCCAAAAGTGGAATAGAAAATACATACGATGTATGTTTCGTATACGTTTCTTTCACATGCAAAAGGACATTTTCAGCATGTTGGGCTCTGACTCGAAGCATCTTTATAGCTAAATACCGACATGGTGAAGCTGAGCTGGAAACAGACTGAAGATCAGCAGCTCCAGCTGATCTTTCCTCACTAAATCCTCTGGTTTTCAGCTCTCATTAGAAAACAACTACGACAACGTTAGCTACTATGCTAACAATCAGCGGTTATTTCGGGCCAATAAGCTGCACAGGAAATATTTTCCGATTGTTTAGAAGCGAATTTCTGGCTGCAAAGTCAAGTAATTCTGATCTTTCATCCTTACCTGGGGAAGGTAGTGAGAATGAATCCAGTTTGTTTCGTAAAACGGTTGAAATAAATCCACACAGCTCAGAACTTAAGGAGCTCCGATCGCCCTGCTGCCACATACAAGATGGCGGCCGCTGTTACGTACGACCCAACACTCCGTGAGGCGTCTACGTATTGACGTCTATGGTCTGCAGCGTATGCAGCGCATAGGGGCGCAGCACCAGAGGGGGCGCCAAAACCCCGTCTGGAGGGGGCGACGCGCCGATGACGTTTTGCCAAACACGTCAGCGCCTTTCGCTCCTTCACCTCGCGCACATGACGAGGTAAATGAGTTTGACCCTCCAGGTATCGCCGCCTGGGGGTAAGGATGGGATTCATGTACTAATATTACACAGCTTCAGTCTCACATAGTGCCTGCATCTATTTAGCAAAGTTTGGTAATAACGAGGCTTATTAAAGTATAGGCACAAAAAAAGCCCACAAGACAACGTATTTTGTCCTGATAAACCGCCAAACAGTAACTTGTTTAACGACATTGCAGATATATATTTACATGCTGCCAGGGGCGGAGCTATGGAGGGCCTGGGGGGGGGGGGGGCATCGGGCCGGATGGGGGCCCGGGTCTGGAGGAGCCAGGGAGGGAGGAATGGTTTCAAGTCACTTAAATGTCTGATTATAGACAGAGAAAGTGCGCCCTCGCCTGTTGAGAAAGGTGTATTTAATGTTAAAGTCAACAGTTTCCAGCAGCTGATGCAGGCAAGGACGTAAGGGGCCCGGTGATTTCGGGCCGGCCCGACGCTGACTTGTTCCGCTAGTGCACGCTGCCTGTCACGTAAACTTAAAACATAAAGTAAGGCAGCAGCTTAATGAAAGCCAGGTATAAAATACAATAAATAAAGCTTACCGTAATTTTCGACGAAATAAAACACATGAAACGAAACTTGTATTTATAAGAAATCTGCTCAGTAAGCAGTATGTGACGTAGCGGATGCGCATTACCACAAGGTAGGACGGATTTAAGGGTAGCACTGATAGTCAGGACACCCCCAAGCCCCATCTATCTAACCTTACAATGCTGCCCTCTAGTGTTTCACTTCGTGGTTTCTTCAAAACGTTTCTTCTACCAGGAACAGACGCCTCTGACCTCATCTCTGGGTTAAAACGCTGCTCTCCTAAAGTTCTTCATGATTTATGGAAGTGGTGGGTGTGCAAAGCCAGCATACTGAGTTTTGGGGGGGGGGGATGCAATCATCACAAAATGAACACAGAGAAGATTGTTCTAAGCTGCACTATGAAGTATGGCTGCAAGGTAACAGTGGAAAAAAATACTGTTTTGTTTTTAGTTATGAATCCAGAAATGGACCAGTGTGATTAATATCATCCATGCATATAGTAACTTGCTCCTTTTGTGAGGTAGGTCGGCAGATTTTGAAATCAGGAGTTACAAATTTTGTATAGAATCAAAATATTTAATTACGGCAAGTAAAACTTCAAAAGTCACAACAGCCAAAGTACTTTGTCTTATTTTTAGTTGACTTAGTACAAGAAATCTTGGAGAAGTTACTAGAAAAAGTTAATGTTGAAGGACTTATGTAAGAGATAAAGATGAAGTTGTAGATGTCAAACCAATTAACCAGTTAAATATCGATCAATTAATTCTACTAAAGGGAGTTTTTCTTTTGATATTTTCTTTTTACATGCAGAGGCTAGTACTACTTAGATTTTTTTGTTAAAAAAAGGTTTTGTTCCTGTAGCGTTTTAAAAACGAGGACATTTACAGAGTTTAAGATATTTTTCAGAATTGTCTTTTTACTTTTTCTCAGAATTAAATTCCTGCCTGAAGGTGAGAGTCTTAATCAGTTGGTGGAGCTGTAGAGTCCTAAAACCGGATCAACCTTTCCAGATCACTACTATGATTTCACAAGCATGCCACAAATGCTTCACCTCAAATATTTGACATGTTTCTCCACTTTTTTCTATTCAATTAAAAGTGAAAAGCAGAAACGTTTTTTGTTGTTGTTGTTCTGCATGGTTCTTTAGGCCCATCAATCAATCAATCAATACAATTTTACAACATAGAATCAACAATCAAAACATTACTTTAAGCCAAGTGCCATCGTTACATTCGTCATTGATTACATTTCAAATACAACTCTAAACGGGGCATTTTTAGTTGAGATTCAAAGGAAGTCAGTGTTTCAGCAGTTGTACAGTTTTCTGGAAGTTTGTTCCATATTTGCGGTGCGTATGCTGGAACCTCTGTGAGCTGATCCCACCGTTGGCTCCGTCATCACTCTCTCTTTTGTGTTTGTTTTGTGCAGATTGTTCTGGAAGCTGTGGCCTTGTGGCAGCCTGTCACCACGGCACACAGTCTCTGCTCCTTCAGCGGCCCGGCGATCCCTGGAGCCTGAAGGGAGGCAGGGCAGTGAAGCAGGATGAGTCAGCAAAACTGTCTTTCATGTGGATGACCTTTTCTTCTTTAAAATGCAATGAGATTTTTTTTTTAAATAATTGTCCTCAGTCTTTTACTGTGACTTCTCAATTTCTCCATCAAAGTTCTCAAATTCCAAATTCCTGCGTTTGGAGTTGGAGCTTTAGAAGAATGCGGCGGCCCTGCTTAATGAAACCCCCGAGCCGCGGCTTCTCTCTAAGTAGTCGACTCCAGTAATGGCTGGAATCTGCCGTCAAACAAAGCAGCTGAATACCTGATGGCTACCAATCATGCTCTCTTCTTATTCATGGGGAAAATACCAGGAACTTTTATTTCACTGACTGTCATGGCCCCAATTAGGAGGGACGGCTCAGGGTGGGGGGAAATATTCTAGAGTGGATGGGATTTAGGGTAAATAAAGTTGACTTTTTTTGCTCTAAAAGTTACACTGAAAGTCCATTAATAGTGCCAACTTTGCATTAAAGTGTCATTCTTTACAAAATAATACAAAGTTGGCACTTCTAGTGGACTTTTAATACAACTTTTAAAACAACTTTGCATTGAATGTGCCATTATTTACTGACTGACACTTCATGAAAACAGTCATAGACATTCATAAAGACTCCTTCACATTTATAACAGGTGTAATATCATGTTTATGTCAGTGTCATGTCAGTCTTATGCACACCTTTATGCAAATCTTAAATGATTACTCAAAAGTTACTGTAATCTTCAGCAAATGTTTTCTAAATACTGTCAAATTGTTATTTAAATCGTTAGCTAAAACATTTAGCTAAGGTTGTCTAAATACCATCAAATTGTTATTTAAATGTTAGATGAAACCTTTAGCTAATGTTCTCTAAATACAGTCAAATTGTTATTTAAATGTTAGCTGAAACCTTTAGCCAATGTTCTCTAAATACCGTCAAATTGTTATTTAAATGTTAGATGAAACCTTTAGCTAATGTTCTCTAAATACCGTCAAATTGTTATTTAAATGTTAGCAAAAACCTTTAGCTAATGTTCTCTAAATATCGTCTAAGTGTTATTTAAATGTTAGCAAAAACCTTTAGCTAATGTTCTCTAAATACCGTCTAATTGTTATTTAAATGTTAGCAAAAACCTTTATCTAATGTTCTCTAAATATCATCAAATTGTTATTTAAATGTTAGCTGAAACCTTTAGCTAATGTTCTCCAAATATTGCCCAGAGGTTAGCTATTCTAAACGTTACTTCGAACATCTGGTTAGCATTCTCTGAACACTAGCCAAAGCTTACCTAAACATTAGTTGAAACCTTTAGCCAATGTTCTCCAATAGCTGCTGGATAAAGGTAAGCTATAACCTTTATCCATTGTTCCCTGAACACTGATTAATAGTAATTAAACATTGGCAGTAACCTTTACACAATGTTCTTCAAACATGTTTAAATAAAACATTATTTAAACGTTAGCTGTAATCTTTGGTGTTCTTAAAAGTTAGCCTTAGTTATAGCCAATACTACCAATGGGAAATTAGTGAGACTGTGTTGATAATTATCCATGTAAGTGTGTCCGTACCCATCAGGTACACTTAATTTAACTAACACAACATACAACTTAAAAATTATTGTCAATTACAATAAAATGAGGAAAAAATGCAAAAGTGTATGAAAGATCTGTTGAATTTTCAAACTTGATTCAAAATAGAGATCAGAAAATGCAATTACAAAAGTCCACCAATTTGCATAAAATGTATCCTTTTGGAATGTGTTTCCTGATAAAACTGAATGGGAAAATGTCTTTCTTTCTCAATGGAATATGCATGCCAGCTATATGCACACACACACACACACACACACACACACACATGCGCTCACACACACACTTTATCAGGAGTGTTCTCTCCCCTCTGCCCAGCTTGGGATTTGCTGGTCAGTGACATGCCTCCCTCCGCCTGGCTCTTTTTAGCCCCTGAGGAGGCAGGAATACCGGACGATTGGTACGGACATCGCCGACGGCAACCGCAAACAAGAAAGTTTTCCCTTTAAACACCGTCTCATGACCGTTTCAGGGAGACAGGCGTTTCAGGCGGACTGAGGCGGAGGCTGATAACCCGGGACAGAGGCGGTGACTCGGTGACAAGGAGAGCTGGGGGACGGAGCAGAAAGCCGGCTGAACCGCTACTGCCTTACCTGTCCACAGGTAAAGTTTTATTTCATCTACCAAATTAACGTCAGCTGCCAAAAGTGTTCCCAAAGTCTTCTAGAAACAGAAACTTGAAGAATTTCAATTACTTTTTCTCCCACTGATTGGATTTTTAATGTTGCAGTAAATATAGGAATGTGTGGTGACAATGTCTGTATGCACATGTAAGATGAATTTATTTGTGTAGCACATTTCAGCAATAATGTAGTTCAAAGTGCTTTATAAAAACATAACCAGCTATGACACGAGCAATAAACATGACATTTTGTCAAATACATCAAATATGTTGATCAAAGTGCCATTGATTAATGATTCAGAAGCAACTCCAAACAGGTGGGGCTTCTTTATGATGTAACTTCAGGTTGGTTAATAAAGTTGTTCACATCATCTCTTGCACATAAGATGCCAGTTTGTGGTGCTGTGGCGGCGCAGGGGCAAAGCACAACCCATGTATTGAGGACTTAGTCCTCCTGCTGGTGGTCACAGGCTCGATTCCCGGCCTGGTGACATTCGCCCATGTCTTCACCCTCCTTCCTGTCAAACTACCCTCAAATAAAGGCCACTAGAGCCAAAAAAAATGCCAGTTCAGGTCTTTGTCCGGCTCTCCTGTGAACGTCCGACCTTTCTGACCCCAGCTGAAAACCTTTATCACCTCTAATCTTACAGCTCTGACTGTCGGACCACCGAGCTGATCCCCGTGGACACCTCCTCCAGCCGAGGACATGCGTCGTCTGCCTCTGGCCTCCGTCTTCGTGTTCCTCTGGTTGTCCGGGAGGAGCCACTGCAGCCGCAGCCTCCAGGACAGCATGCGGGACGTCCACAACCGCTTCGCCGTCAGCCTCTACCAGACGCTCACCGAGGCGGAGAACCGCTCCAACCTGATGGCGTCCCCAGCGAGCGTGTCCCTGTCCCTGGCCCTGCTGCAGCTCGGCGCCAGGGGCAACACCCGGGCTCAGCTGGAGGGAACGCTGGGATACAACGTGAACGGTACCTAGGCTTCGTGGAAAGGAGGCGACAACAACAACAACAAAAAAAAAGTGGGCGTCGGACTGGCGTTAGCAGCTCATTTTGGTGTGAGAAGCGGAGGGTTTTTGTGGGTGGCGCTCAGCGCTGTTGGTACCAGGTGGCGTGGAGCGGTGCTGCTGCTGCCGGCCGGCCGGGCCCCGCAGAGCACAGTGGTGTCTGGAGCCGTAATACCGGCCTCCACACCACCTCTAATCTCATTAACCACTCCTGCGGATTGGCCTCAGGAGACGGGTCAGGAGGCCAAAGTGTTTCCTTACCAATAAATGTGACTGATGAGGATCTTTTTCTGTTTTCCTCCCAAGGATATTAAGTCACAGGTTAGCTAGAGGTGAGATTCAAGGAGGGCAATTGAAAAGGGGCCATAAAAAATTAGAAACTGAAACAAAATTAGAACAAAGTTTTCAAACATTTTTTTTTTTAGTTTTACAATTTTTATTTTCAGTTCAATTCAAATTGAAATTCAAGAATACTTTATTGATCCCAAAAGGAAATTAAAAGATTTGGGTTTTTTTGGCTAAAGCCATTAACAATTAGGAAGGTGACAATCTCCCTAAAACAGAACCACACAAGTCACTGTAAAGTCTAAAACGGATAAGGTTAGTCATTACAGGACAAAATTGAATGTACACTTCAGACAAAAAATAAAATATTCTACAATAAGCTTCTGATGATGGTGAATAATGGAGAGGAGATGGTCTTTGCCTTATTTTATTATGAAATGCTTTCACCCTCTCAGCTTCAAGCAACCTGCAGACTGCAGCACTTTCCATCCTGTTAGTTTGATGGAATCCTTATGGGATGTGCAAAGAAATAAATCAACCTGCTGCTGCAGCTTGAATGTCGAATGGTTTACTTAGGTCGTAAAACACATTTTCTCACCGAGAATGAAATGTATTTCAGTACCAATAACAGTAATAACTGCTTCCAAACAGCAACAAAAAGCTAAATAAAATCCAACCTCTGCACCGCCTCATATGACTTGTTTGTCCCCTGCAGATGCTCAGGTGAGAGACTTCCTGCTGCACGCCCAGGGCGCCGTGAGCAACAGCAGCCAAGGGGCGTGGCTGCAGCAGACCTGCACGCTGTTCGTCCAGAGCGGCGTCCGACTGCTGGCCGGGTTCGCGCAGCAGGCCGCCGCCTGGGCCGACGCCAGCGTGGCGCGAGCCAGCTTCAGCCAGCCCGCTCACGCCCGCGGCCACTCGGAGCCAACGGGACACGGATACGGTGAACCTCACCGCTTCGTCAGCCGCCGCTTAACGTTTGACATTAATGACAGTAATACGGAGGCTGAGAGTTGCTCTGTGACGATTCTCTGCTTGTTTTGTCTGGAAATGCCTGTTTGTGGTTGTAAAGAGATGGAATGCTGTCGCAAGACACTAAACTCAAATCACAGACACAATCACCCATGGGATTTTCTTCGTTAATGCCCTTTTGCAGAGTTGGAGGCAGCGTCACTCACCACAGATCTGTAAAACTACAACCAGCTGCAATGCTGACTAAGCAGAGTAGAGGAAGAGCTGGAGACAAGCTGCTCCATTTAGTCAACTTGTCTTGCTTGAATGCAATCAAAGAGAAGCGAAATAATTGCTGATAAAACTACTAGTAAGCTGTCAACACCGGCAGACACCTCGGCTCTTTGGAGACTTGTTATTGCAGAGTCATGCCAACCAGTCCTCCTCACACACAAACACAGCAGAATTGGATTTGCGCCCCGTCTCAAGTATTGCAGCCACAATTAGGAAAACTCCACAGTTTCTCCAGCTTCAATGAGACAAGGACCTAAACTGTTTTGTTTTCTTCAGATGGGTCGGGGTCTCTCCAGTCAGGAAGCAGCAGCGGGGAGCTGTCCGGCTCCGGCGAAGCCCAGGCTGAAGCCCTTTGGTGGGGACAACGGCCGCAGGTGGCGCTGGTCAGCACGGTGGCGTTCAGGGGCGTCTGGCAGAAGCAGTTTGTGTCTGGCAGCACCCAGAACCTGCCCTTCGTCCTGACTGACGGCAGCACCGTCAAGGTGCCCATGATGCACCAGGCTGCAGAGGTCAGCTTTGGTAAGAGCACATCCTCCCTTATCGGCTGTACGTCAATAGGTAAATGTTGATGGAAAGTGGCCTGGTTTGGAGTTTTGTCTCCTTGCCAGATAGTTACCACCAGGTGTCGGTACGGTGGCCAAAAATGTTGAGAGTAGCACTGCAACACATGTTTACTCAAGTAAAAGTACAAAGCCACCATCCAAGAAATTACTGAAGAGTAAAAAAAAAGGTATTTGGTAAAAAGAATGCTTAGGATAACTGATCCATTATTTAGTTTTTAAAAATTACATTGTCAGACCAGGCTGCCCAGTGGAGCAGTTGGTGGAGCTGTTGCCTTGCAGCAAGAAGGTTCTGGGTTCGATTGCCGTCTTTCTGCATGGAGTTTGCATGTTCTCTCTGTGCATGGTGGGTTTTCTCTGGGTACTCCGGTTTCCTCCGACAGTCCAAAAACATGACTGTTAGGTTAATTGGTCTCTCCAAATTGACCCTAGGTGTGAGTGGTTATCATAGCATGGTTGTTTGTCCTGTGTGTCTCTGTGTTGCCCTGTGACAGACTGGTGACCTGTCCAGGCTGGAGATCGGCACCAGCAACCCTCCTGACCCCACCAAGGGACAAGGGTGTAAAGAAAATGGATGGATGGACATTGCCAGACTGACCTAAATATGAAGTCATGTGGAAATGTTGGTATTTTAAGGACCAAAATGACAACATTTCAGATGAATAACATAATTATAAATATTATTTGCAGATCAGTTTATTTCAGTATAAAAGTTTTGACACTTTAACAAACCCGCAGGTGTGTGTGCGTCTGGTGAATGGTTGGTTAAAACAAACTTGTTCTTCGTTCAGTTACTCAAAGTGGGTCGAATGTCCAGACATTTTAGTCAAGTAAGAGTAATTATACTTTATAGTAAAATTAGTACAGGTAGTAAAAAATACCCCTAAAAATACATGTTTTCAAAAAATGTCTTAACTGGTTTTGTTAACCTCCAAGGTCTTCACAGAACAGCTGCATTGACACAGGTGGTCTTGATTGGCCACTGAAAACTATGTACTACATTGTATTTGGTCTAACCACTAAAGCCCCAGTAATATATATATATATATATATATATATGTATATATATTGAAAGTTTATGGGTGTAATGTAATGCAAAAGTCTGAAGAAGCTCCTTGTTTTGGGTCTTTCCCCCCTCAGGTCAGTTCAGGACATCGTCGGACCAGCGCTACACGGTGCTGGAGCTGCCGTACCTGGGCCGCGCCCTGTGTCTGCAGGTGGTCCTGCCCAGCGACAGGAAGAGCCCACTGTCCTCCCTGGAGTCCCAGCTCACCGCCCACCAGCTGGCCTCCTGGGAGTCCGGCCTGCGGAGGACCAAGATGGACATCTTCCTGCCCAGGTGAAACCCCTCGTTCTGAGCTTACAACGACTAGAACCCAGCTCAGACTGTGTATGATGTGTTTTATTTATTTGTTGTATTGTTTCAGATTCAGAATGCAGAACAAGTTCAGCCTGAGGTCAGTGCTTCCTGCTCTGGGCGTCAGCGACGCCTTTAACCCGACGGCGGCCGACTTCACGGGGATATCAGGTCAGTCGATCGATTCCTCGTGAAAGCCGTTTCCACAAGCGCCGCTGATGGCCGCTGCTCCGTTTTCACTTCCCGCAGCGGAAGAGGGCCTTTATGTGTCCGATGCCGTCCATGAAGTCAGAATAGAAGTTACAGAAGATGGGACGAAAGCAGCTGCTGCAACAGGTCGGTAGCGTCACTCTGATAAGTACCGGAGTCAACATGGCGGATGGATGTGTAACGGGTAGTTTTAATCATTCCAGCTATGGTGCTACTCAAACGGTCGCGCGCTCCCGTTTTCAAGGCGGACCGGCCATTTTTATTTCTGCTTCGCCAGGTGAACACAGGTATGTACACTGTGAATACTCTCTACCTACCTGAGTGAAGTTGGGCCCCCCCACCTTCTTCAAATCAGACAATATTGATGCCGAACGTTTGTGCTACGTTTGTGCTGGTTTGTGCAGCAAAAAATTTAGTTTGTGCCGCTATCATTTTAAAGATATAAAGAAATGTTTCTAGAGGTCATCCAAGGTCAACCCCCCCCACCCCACCTTCTTCAAACCAGACAAAATGGGTGTCAATCAACTCGGCTACGTTTGTGCAGCAAATTTTTTAATTTGTGCTGCTTTGGCTTTGAAGATATTAATGAAAGTGTAAAGGTCAAAAGGCCAACCAAGCTTTTATGAAATCAAACAAATTTGGTGTCAAACCTTAGGGCTATGTTTGGGCTGGTTTGTGCAGCAAAAAATTTTGTTTGTGCTGCTATCATTTTAAGGAAATAAAGAAAGTTTGATTTCATAAAAGCTTGGGGGTCTGGTTGACCTTTTGACCTTTACACTTTCATTAACATCTTCAAAGCCAAAGCAGCACAAACGAAAAAATTTGCTGCACAAACGTGGTCGAGTTGATTGACACCCATTTTGTCTGGTTTGAAGAAGGTGGGTGGGGGGGTTGGTTGACCTTGGATGACCTCTAGAAACATTTCTTTATATCTTTAAAATGATAGTGGCACAAACGAAATTTTTTGCTGCACAAACATTTGACACCAATGTTGTCTGATTTGAAGAAGGTGGGGGGGGGGGCAACTTCACTCAGGTTCTCTACCTCCATGAAACACAAGTAGCTCCTTCTATTTCTCCTTTCAGGATCCACTGGTTCACATTTTAAAGGGCTGCCATCGCAATTTCTAGTAGCCAAACTCATAAATTGTGTCCTAACGATGATATTCAACAAGGAGTAAAAAATGTGAAAACAAATTAAACTCTTACAGAAAAGATGGAAATGTAACCGTTTCCATTCATACTATGGATTCTTGATGGAACAGAAAAAGTATGAAGTTGCGGTATTTAAAGAATATTTGGCGACCTCTAGTGGATGGAAGTTAAAAATCAGTTTGTCAAGTAATAAAATACCGGAAAAACTTAGTATTTTTGTTCCACTTTCCAGTGCAGATATCTTAATACACTTGAAATCAACACAACTAACTTACAAGTAACTTTTCAGCAGGATATAGGTGTTTGTTTTAAGTAAAATATTCCTTAATATTGTTATTTCACTCATGACATTTTTACCAAAAATAGACCAAAAATACTTAATTTGTTTTTGCAGTGAATCACTTTGTTTTGCCTTCAGGTTTTTTTTTTGTTTTTTTGCAAAACATTTGTGTTTTTCATTTCAGGTTCCATCCTGTTTATGGGCAGAATAATGAACCCAGCAGACCAAGTAATGTAACCCTCCTCTGCACCACCGCCCCCAAACGCACCAATCCATGCCAACCAGTTTCACCCTCGGTATTTATTTATGGACCAAATGGAAGATATGAGGACACTTCAGGAAGAGGGATGTTATTTTTGTAAATACCTGTAAATAAAATTTTAATATGTTTTTACACAGTGGGTGTGTTTATTATTTACATTAATGAACAAAAAAAAATCTCAAGAAGTCGCATGTTTATGGAACACTTTATTTACATGGCCCTTCACAGTGTAAAATAGAAACTTTAGTTATGGAAATACTTACAAAAAGGCCATTTTTTCCACTGAACATTTCTTTTTTCTTTTAAATAGTACTCTAGGGTTATTTACATCTTTACAGTGTATTCAAAATACTCTTTTGGTAGCGGCCTCTTCACACATAAAAGACAAGTATGGCAGATTTTGGTCCCTATTCGGGGAGGGTTCGCGGAGGAAGAGGGGAGCCACTGGATTCGGAAATCAACTTTTGACCTCTGGACCCCAAACGAGGGTCAGTTTGTGTACATTTGACAACGCCGAATATGGATTCCCATTCTTTCTCAGAAATTGCAACAACAACAAAATTTTTTCCTCTTTTAAATTACATTAAATAATAATTCTCAAATTTACACAAGTGCAATTGTGGTGAAGCGACAAGAAGTTGGTTTGAGATCCGTGGCAGACGGGGGGACAGAGGGAAAGTTGATGGGGGTTTGTTCAGTAATTGGCAGCAACCAAGACCCCACTTCTTCATCGCTTCCAGCAGCCGACAGCTCACGTTGCATATCAGCCCTTTAGGGACTTAAATAAATAGGTGGGGGTGGGGGGCTCAATGTTATTGCTGACGCTGATGCATTAATGACGGTTCCTGAGCTTTTTGTCCCCGTTTTCATGGCCTACCTTTGCATTTAGTTTGCTGTATCTCTGCTTCGCAGAACAAACCTTTCTAGGTTTAAAGGATCCTTGAAAACGGCCGACTTCGTCCGACACCTAAATCATTCCGTCGATAATCGACTACGGTGACCTTGAGATCAGATTCTGTTGGAGAGCCGAGGAGCGGAGTGCCTCTGGTCGGTGGAGTGTAGAAATTCGATTGGAACAAATCCGTTTTCCTCTCATCGCTCCCCTCGCAATCAGAAATGTAAGAAAGTAATAACTACTACGCTGCGGTGGGGGAGGATGATGGAAAAGAAATTAATGTGGAAAGGAAAACAAAACAAAAAACATCTTCACTGGATCCCTTTCGACCCTGAGATATCTGGAAACACACATCACTCAGACTGACCTCCGTCCGCTACATCTTCACAGGAAAAGAAAAACAACTGAACATCACACTAATCATCATCATCATCAGATCCTCTCTGGGACAAAAAAATAAGAAAAGTCTTCAACTCCACCCGGGTCATGAGATGCGATCGCTCCCGTCTTGATACCCGGTCCTGTAGATCAAATGTCAGACCGGGGATCTCTCGGTATTCCAGATCGGGGACTCCGCTGCCTCTCGTCTTTGGGTCTTGGTTGAGGAGGAGGAGGGGAGTGGTTGTTTCCACGGGGATGCGGAGGGTTATGGGGTTGATTATTGTTATTATTATTAGTCTGTGCAGTTTGAGTTGGTCTCAGAGCATGTCCACGTGGTTCATGCTGTTGGATCGGTTGTGGATTTCCTCGAGAAAGTTTTCCAGCTGCTCGATGAGAACTCTCTTCTTAAACCTTTGACGATGGAAAAAAAGAAAAAAGAAACATTTTAAAGTTTGCATTTTCAACACCTACTGAAAGCTAAGCTAGATGTTTTTACAATGTTTTATTAACTTTCGTTACGGAACATTGCCGAACTTACTATTAAGGTTTTTATTTAATAAGGTGGTCTCAATGGGTTTCATTTAAGAGCGCAAGATTAAAATGCAACCAAACACTTTTCAGTTTTGAATAAAAAAGGTCTTTTAAGGCCACGTACAATTTTTTTTATCTGTCATAAAACCGTCATAAAAACACATTAAATGTAGAAGTTGTAGTGTTTTGTGCGTATACTTTTGCAAGGTATTATAATTATTATTTATTTGTTTCTATGTAGCAAAACATGAATATTTCAAAGGTGTCCAAAAATAAAATGAGCAGGGGAAACCTAGACCCAAAAGGGCCACTTTATTAGGTACACTATATTGATATTAAAGCCTCCTGCAGATTTGTCAGTTGAACTTCATGAACTGATTCTCTCGATCCAGCGCATCCCTCAAGTGATCCAACTGGATCTAGTGCAGTGGTCCCCAAACAACGGCCCGCGGGCCGGAACGAGCCCGCCTCCAGATTTGGTCTGGCCCCCTGAACAATACCAGGGAGCATTTAGATTATTTTTCATATACCGGAAAAGTTGTGTGGCCGTCACAAGAAAAAGTTTAGGGACCCCTGATCTAGTGGCTGTGCAGACATGAACCGCCACGCTGTGTTGAGAATCACTTCGATCTCCTCTCCGATGCTCGGTATGAACTCCAGCAAATCGTCTTCACCGCGTCTCGATGACTAAAAGCTTAGAGCAGCTGAGCCGTGTTTGATTTGTTGTTCGAGTTAATGAGAATGTAAAGTGGCCGACGAGTGCTGGTGGTTTTATCGTTGGTAAAAGAATCTACTTAATATCTCTGTGTATCACTCTGGGATGTGAGAAGAAGTGCAGCTCTGCTACCTGGTGGCCTCTTTGATGATGTTTTGGAGGAAAATGAGCCGAGTGTCCAGCGTTCCCTGGATCTGCTTCAAGAGGAGGAAGATCTTCTCGTAGTCTGAAACACAAGAAAGGCAAAATTCCTTCAGCCCAACTCCTCAATGAGAAAAACTTAATCCTGTTATTGATTGAGTAATGATTTAAGTCATGCTCAACAGCTTAGATAGATCAGGAAAAGTTACAGTTATGAATCACACACTGCCTCTCGTCCTGTCCTAACTAGATCAAATGTATCTTTCACTAAAGTATAAACATGACACTGAGGCCCTTTTCTCCAAGCCACTCTTCAAAATTGGAAAAACAAGAGAACATGCTAACCAAATATTAAAATTGTCTGTTGGCTGTAAGTCAGGGAAAAGCTACAAGGACATTTCTGCCCACCTGAAATGTGCTCATGTCTACAAGCACCTCTCAATAAATCAGAATAGAATTAAAAATGTCATTTATTCCAGAAATTCAATTTAAAAAGAGATGCTTTATCGCCTGAGTGACATGTTTCAAGTGTTCATTTCTGTTAATAACAATGACATACAGTAATTTGGCATTTGTTTCTACCGCACATTTTCCTTCCACTAAACTTTCTTAATAATGTTCTCCAGTCCTGATCCCCCAACATGTACGTACGTCTGCCAGGTTTTCTGATCTCCTTGGTGATCAGCACCCTCAGCTCGTTGTTGACCTTCGTAGTCTCGCCGTGAATGTGCTTCTTCAGCGCGGCGGGCGACAGGAAGCGGGCCGTCTGGTCCTCCATCAGCACCATCTCCACCCCTCCCTCGCCGCCCGGCGGCTCGCACGACCGCGCCACCCCGTTCTCTCCTCCTCCTCCTCGTCCTTGTGCTGGAGAAGCTGCGGGTCGGCAGCGGCGTGGTTCTCCTGGAGGTCGGCGGGCCCCGACGGGTGGTCCACCTCGGGGTCGGAGTTCGCGTCGGGGCTGTAGTGGTTCTGATTCAGGTGGTTGATTATCAGCTCGGGTTCTAGCGCGCCGTCGTTTAAGTCCATATCTACGGGGGGAGAGAGTTAGGAGATGGGATCAGTTATCCATCAGGTTTAGCTGTGAGGAAACGTCGATGAGGCGACGGAAAGCTGATCTGCCCGTCCATTTTCATCTATTTTGAAGGAAAGACCGCGGTTTTGACCTGTCAAGTGTCGTGGGCTGGCGGGCGGCGTCACCGGAGGCGTGTAGGCCCGGCCCAGACGCAGCAGGGGCGACATGCAGCGCCGTCTCTTGGGACCGCCGCCCGGCATGTTGCTGCTCTCTCCCGGTCGCTTGCCCTTGTTCTGCGGGCCGGTCACGAACTCGTCCGCCTCGTCGATCATCATGCCCTGCGAGGGAGATCGGGTGGTTGCATTTTACTTTAGAAAATGCTCTTCCCTTCTACTTAAAGGTCGACGTGAACGGGGCGAGGCGCACCTTCTTGTCCAGTTTGAAGGGGTTTCCAAACGTGTGCAAACGCTTCGGCTGTTCGGGATCTGCGTCTCGGAGTGGCTGGGGGGCAGATTTAAGGAAGTCTTGGTAGTTTCCCATCTGGGCAATTGGCACGCTGTGGAGCTGGTCTGGAAACAACACAAGCAGAGGGCAAATTAAGTTTTAATTTAATTTTCAGGGTATTTGCAGCAGAAATCCTCTGAGGAATAGTCTAATGACCAATTTTCAGCTTGTCGGAAACGTATTTTCCCAGAAGATGAACGCTACATACCCTATGCCCTGCAATCTTCTAGTATAAACAAGACTTTTTGGTGCGGATGCCCTTAAGAAACTCAAAGTTTGTCATTGGAAAATACAAAATACATTCAGTCTGACAGCGGGAAGGCTAAATATGTTAAAGCAAAGTTGATCTGTTTAATTAGTTCAAGCTTTCAATCTCTGGCTTTCTTGGAAATTAATGGCAACATTTTGAAAACCTCACGTTTACGTCATGCGACTTTTGGATAGACTTTTAAAATGTTGCAAAAAAGAAAATGCAAATTAGAAGATTGTAAAGGTTTGGAGCGAATCAAACAGGTTGTACAAACCATAGTTTGGTCAGATGTTGACGTTGTGCATGGCTGTAACAAACAGGAACAACTCAATGGAGCTCAAAAACTTGTTCGTGAAATTTCAGTCGGCTTTTTCAAATGGGATTCTTCAAAATGAGCATATTGATGGAAACACTGATTATGGTTAGAATAAGGATATAAATTTGATAAAATAATATACAAAATCCTTATATACAAATACACAAATCAGAATATTCAAATTCAAAAATAATTTATTGATCCAAAAAGAAAATGAAATGTTTAACTCGTTAGTTTGGAAATTTGAATTTTGTATTAAATATCAATGAAAGATAACTTGAGAAGAAGAAAGACGAAAAAAGAAGTAAAATTATGTTGTATAATTTCATGTTACAAGGGTTTCTTCAGGTTTCACCATCTCAAATTTAAGACTTTTTAAGAACATTATGAATGAAATTTAAGACCTGCATTACAACAGGAATATACAAAAGAAAATTACATATTTTCTATTGTAGTGCTAAGCTTTATTTGCAGAAAATCTACGTAGCA
This sequence comes from Poecilia picta, assembly GCA_033032245.1. Classification (NCBI taxonomy): domain Eukaryota; kingdom Metazoa; phylum Chordata; class Actinopteri; order Cyprinodontiformes; family Poeciliidae; genus Poecilia; species Poecilia picta. Next base: position 21,637,884 of record CM065354.1, read on the forward strand.
TTATACAGGTTGGCATCAGAAGTGATCCGGTCTCAAAGACACAACATCCAGTCAACTGATGATGAACTTATTTACCTATGATAGATGCAAAAAGCTGGCCAGCTAGCAAGGCTATGGCAGCTAGTTAAACACAAGAGAATGTAATGAAAATGTCTGTGCACGACTCAAACGTTTGGCTGAGAAAAATATATTACACAGAATATACAAGATAAAATACACCTGTGATGAACAAATCGACTCTAATGAATTTAAACATCTTAAGGATGTGTGAACAGCCTGACTTTAGTTCTTAAAGAAAAATTGGCCAAACGGCGTATCATCGGGTGAAATCTTCACTAAAAGAGAAGACAGGCCACAAAGCTCAGATCGGTGCATTTACAGTAACATGAAAGTCCCGTCTCCACAGACAACATACCGGAGTCCTGCCCTCGTAAGGTGCAGACGGTGGTGTTGAGCAGGTTCCTCCTCATTCGGCTGAGCTGATCGAGCAAGTGGCTGCGTGGGATGTCGTAGGGATTTCTAAAGCTCTGAGGCTTCAGACCCTGAGGAGGCGCAAGGTAAGAACGGATGGCAAAGAGAAGAGTGTGAGATAATAAAAAATACAACCAGGACTAAAAAAAAAGATTCAAAAAAGCAGCTTTAAAATGCTGCCTTGTATCCCAGCAATAGGAGGGAGGACACTCAGAGACGTGAGGAGAATCACAGAGGATGTTAAAAACGAAAACAGCCCTGGCGTATTTTATCCATCTTTTCTTACTTTGTTGAGCAGAGCCAGGTGGAAGCCCTGAAACTCTTTGGGGTTGAGCTCCAGAGGCAGAGTGGGAGCCTCTCCTGTGAGACTCTGCAGCTGCTGGATGAAGTCCCGTCTTTGCGCCAGCGAGATGCCGCCGCCCCGCCATCGCACCTTGATGCCAGGCTCCGGAGCGGGTTTCTTCCCGATCGAGGTGATCAGGCGGTCGTACTCGATTTTTGTCTGGCAACGTGGCAAAAAAAAACAAACACAAAAACTTAGTTATTTTTAACAAAGTCATTGCAAAGGAGTAACAGAGGAACGTCAACCTGCAGAGTCATCAAACCTGCTGACTGAGCTTCTTCAGGTAGGACACGACGCTGTAGCTCAGACCGTACTCCATGTTCTCGGCCAGGAGGTTCGGCGCGCCCATTATCCTCAGCGCCTTTCTGAGGGACTGAGCGACAAAAACCAAAGAAAAGGGAACATTAGTTATTTCTTTTGTTTAGAAAAATGAAGTTATAATTCAGATTAGTCCGAATCGACTTACCCCGATATAATAAGGAGGCATGGTCTTCAGGTAGTTCTCAAAGGACTGCCGCCATTTCAGAGTGGGCTTGAACTTGTGCACTTTAATCAAGTCGTCTGCCAGAAAAGCACAACATCGAAACAATGTTACACACAAAGTACCACTGCTGTTGTTACTGCAGAGGTATTTCATAACCCCGTAATTCCACAATTGTTTTATTAAACTTGTTCAAAATGGATTAAATACATTTTCTAACTGGTATTTCTAAATAAAGCTGCCAAAGAGCTCAGACGTTTACATTAACTCGTCAAGGGGATGAATACATTTATTTGTCTTGTGATTTTAATTACACATTTAAAAAATACCATTCTCAACTAAAAAATATATTTTTTTTTATATATTATATATATTTTTTTATAAAATACATATTTTTAGAAAATATATATTTTTTAGTTGGGAATAGCTGTATAAACAAAGAGGAATTACATATTCAACTTTGACATTTTCTTCTAATCTTCGCAAAGACTCAGTAATTATCCTGCTTTGTCTTCTCACAAACCAACATCGAAGACTATTAGTCATTCATCAATAGAAGGTTGATTTGCATCTTTTAAGGCATTTCTAATATTGTATATAGACATGCTTAAGTTGTTGAATGAAGAGTCTGATGAATGTAACCATTTTTTAGAGACAGAAATATTACCCGAGCCTTGACTAAAGAGCTCTTATCGTATTTACAACAGGAAAACTGTTGTAATGTTTAAAGAGCAATCATTTTATTCTTATTTTTAAGTTTTGACATAAAGAAAAACATTTTTAAAAAACCAATCGTGCAACGCTCAGCCAGAGTTTCACTCTGGAAATTTCTCGAGGTAAAAATGAAAACGCGTGAAGCCGAGTCTTACCCAGAAGTGGCAGGAGGACGGGGTAGTTGTAGGGCATTACAAACAGGTTGACGCAGTTGAGAGCTGTGCTAGCCTTTAGGTAGCCAAAAGGTTGACCCAGGTCACTGTACTTGGCACTGTTACTTACAAACACCTGCAAAAAGCAAACAGAAACCGATCAATAAATCAGCAGCGACATTTGAACTCGAATCGGCAAACAAAAGGTTGAAGTACAAAAGGATATTATGTTGATAAATTGCTCCAATAAGTCTAAATATATAGTAATTAAAACACATTGAGATGTCTGTAGGCTAGAAATAAATGTCTGAGAGTAACTTAAATGTATCAGGATTGAAAGAAAAGGTTGCTGTCTCTTTAAAAGAAGTCCTCTTTAGAAGTATTTGTTTCAGCAAAATCCTGGAAGAAAGTCAATGTGGTCAAACAGGACAGGAGTCTGGAGATGGAACATCTGGCTCCAAACTATTCACATCAGGAAAACATTTTAATAATCAGAAGATTTTCTTTTTTTAAATCCAAGTGTCTGCTTAAGCTCACTTCCTCCGCGTGTTTATTTTTTGGTCCATTTAAATTCAGTCCACAGCAGACCCAGTGAGCAGCTTCTGAAAATAAATACGGCGGTTTAGCAAAACTGCTGAATATTTTCCAACGCAGTTTCTGGACAGGTGTGCTGACAGGCAGGAAAAACAAACACAAAAACAAACAATCTGGCTTTTCCCCGTGTATGAAGGGTGTGTGTCAGTCTCCGGCTGCCGCTGTCAAACTTTGATCCGTTTGGGAGCAAAACACACACACACACACACACACACACACACACACACACACACCACACACACACACACACACACACACACACACACACACACACACACACACACACACACACACACACACACACACACACACACACACACACACACACACACACCACACACACACACACACACACACACACACACACACACACACACACACCACACACACACACACGTACGACAGCTCGCAGTTTCTCATCTCTGCCTTCTGCTCTCAGCAGACTCATCCGTCAGTTTCTACGCCCTCGGCTTCGCGCCGCGCAGATCGTGACGTTGAGAGAGGAAATGATGCGACACACCGGTCATTTCCACATAAAACGCTTTTCACTGTTGAAGTTGAAGCCGCAGCGTTCAGGGTAATTTACTGAGATTTTATGTGACAGGTCATCACAAAGTAGAGCGTAATTTTTAAATGCTATCGAAATGTTTTACAACACATGAGAAGTGTTGCAAAAAAGAAACCTTTACAATCCAAAGAGGCAATTTTTTTTGCCTTCAGTTTAGCTAAAACATATTTGTTTCAAGTTGCAAAAGCAACATGACTCTTTGAAACAAAAAAAGATTCTTTTTGCAGTTCAGAATATATAAATTTTGTTTAAAATTCTAATAGAATTTTTTGTTTTTGTTTTTAGGTGTCATATTTTCTTCAATTGAACATTTAAAGTTCAATTGAAGAAAATATGTATCCACATAGTTTCTCAGCCCAACAACAGGGAAAACAGATCTAAATCAAAACGACGTGTACGTTTAGGGTACACTTAATGAAGTACATTTAATGAAAAATTATATTGCAAAAATGCCTGTTTTCTTAAAAATCTTTTTGGGAAAAATATAGTTAATAAAAAAATAAATAATCCTTACAGTATTTTTTGTGCAGACCTTATATGCACATATTGCATAAAAACCAAAGAAAAAAAATCCAATTTTAATAATTTAATTGTCATGTAAAGAACTGCCTTGTTTAAATGTGTTACACAAATAAAACTGACTTGACTTTAACACGTTACTCAATGAACTCCAAGAAGGATTTCTGGTAGCAGTCTATCTCGCAAAGAATCTGAAAAGGCCTCTGACTGAAGACACTGCAGCTGTGTGACGGTTTCATGATGTGCTAACAGAGCAATTTCTGGGCAGCAGAGATGATATTTCACAGAAACATGTAACCAGCTGCTAATCCACCACGTCTGCTTTTTCTGCCCCTCTTTAAACATCATGACAAGCGACAATAAAAAACATGTTTTAAGGTTCTCATTTATCCGCAGAGCCGTGCTAAATGCACTGGTTGGCAAAATCTCTCTCGCGGTGATCGGAGTGAATTCCTCCCCCTCTCTTCCTCAGGGAACGTGTGTTTCTGCAGATAGCTTTACCCACACAATAACTTTAAGAGGATGCTTCAGTGTCTTGGCCTGACAGGTGACAACAGCCGACAGCAAACTGAGCTCAAATTCTTTCACTTTCCCAGTGTCCAGTTGGACCAGTAACAGCCTGCAATTATCCAGTGTTTTGGTACGAGTTGTGGAAAAACAAACGGCAACAGTCAACCTTTAAGGCGGCTCACACCACACACACACACACACACACACACACACACACACACACACACACACACACACACACACACACACACACACACACACACACACACACACACACACACACACACACACACACACACACACACACACACACACACACACACACACACACACACACACACACACTGTTTTTGTCACCGATCAGCTGAAATAAAGTCTGAAACTTCTCACAAAGAACAACTACCGAGCCATTCAGTTTGTACAATCAGAGCAAATCTGTATCTGGACTTAAATGAGATTTAAAGCCTTAAAAGAAAGATTCCCAGCAGTCCAGTAGCGTTCTCAGAAATACAGTTCTCTCCTATGGGAGTGCAGCTTTCTGAGGCGTACCTGCCAGCAGGTGTGAGGGGATTTCCTCTCCAGAATGTACTGCGTGAGCGGCGAAGGCTCCAGCTCGTACTTGTCAAAGGGCACCTTGTCGATCACCATGGGCTCGGCGTCCGCACAGGAGAACCGGACCTGGGGGTGGGCCGAGCGGGGCGGCTGTGTCGGAATACAGACGACAGATTATTATTATTATTGCTATTTTTATGAATAAAAACAGCACACACTTTTACCTTTTTAAGGAATATTTAGTCTACTGCTTAAATTAGGACGTCAGCAACCGTGGAGGAGTATTATACAGCTTTCCCCACCACTGATGCACAAGTGACCATTTCTACTTACCATCTAGAAAAAAGTATCCACATTTTCACTAAATCACAAAATTCACAAAATTCTGCGTACTTTCTATAGAATTTTATGCAACTGATCAACAGAAAATATTAAGTGAAATGGCAGTAGTAGTAGTAAAATCTGAAAGACAGAAGTTAAAATCAATGCTTGATTCAATTAAATGCTTTTAATTTCTAACTTTATTATTAAAGATGCAAATGTTTTGGGGTTTGCTTCAATTGACTTTAGACATCTAGAGATGTAAATCACTAACCGCACCTCTTAATCATTTTCTTTTTCATTTTTTTATTTAGTAAAGTAAAGGAAGCTGGATACAAATGATTCACACTTTTAGATTTGTATTAGAAAAGAGCCTAGAAAAAGGTAACAATACACGACTTTTTACTCCAATAAAATCCCAGGAAAAATCATTGGTGTTTTAACAGAGCATCACATAAAGATTAAGAGGTATGAATACTTTATGCTGAAGAAGTATGCATAAATAAGTGAAAATCATGTTTTAGTGGGGGAAAAAAAAATCTATATACTATGTTTGTGTTTCTCTTACTAGTGTTGGAGAGTTCTGGTCTGGCCAGAAGGCCTCAGGGATGGGCCAGTGACCGATGGGGACGCCGGTTTTAGGGTTGGGTCGTACGTAGATGAGCTTGTGACAGCAGTGCCAAGGCTGCAGGCCGGACTTCAGCACCTCGGCTGGAGCGTCTGCTCAGAAACGGAGAGAGAAAGGTTCATCTTCTTCTTTCGCCGGAAACAGATTTCACAGAAACAGAAGTGCCTCTCGTACCTTCTAGTGGAGGGGGGTCGGGTCCGGTCTTTTCAAAGTTTATCACCACCCCGCTTTGGATTTTCTGCACGAGAGACTCCAAACACTGATTCAACATGCGCTGGGAAAAAACACTGTAGGAACGGCCTGCAACACACAGAACACACAGGTTAGCGTCGACTTCAGGTCAGTGGCAAAGTTCAAAGTTAAACTATGAAGGCTCAAATAGGAAATCCTAGCTAGCTTGATTAAAGCTAACGCAATATTTAGTCTTGTTTTAGTCATTCGTAAGTTTTTTTTCTGCTAAATATAGAATTACACAATGTGTACACAAGACACAACATTGATAACAAACCCATGTAAAACATCAACGTGAAACAATCCAGCGAATCCAGCGATACCCAAAGATTATCGCTGGAAAGTTTCTTGAAGCTCTGAGACGGATGGTTCTTGAACTTTTCCAGTACTATCCCAGTAAATGTTTCTCTGACTACCAGTATACTGACAGAAACAGATCAAACTTGTTCACCGTCTTGTAAATCAAAGCCATCACACCTTGACAAATTCATATCAGCTCACGTCTAATTACACAACATCAGCACTTGTTCCTGGTTCACCGCTTCATTAGACAATACAGGCTCTTCAGATTTTCTCCACTTCACTTCTTTGTTTGATGCAAACAAATCACACCTATCTTTTAGCTATTTGCTCTTATGTGTTAGCCCAGCAACATAAATGATGGACTGATATCTAACTTGGCAAACTCAACTGTTGCTGAACTGTGTGATGCTGCGAGACGTCCAAGAGGCCAGTGCATGTTTCTATTTAAGTTTTGAGAAATACCTAACCTTTGACAAAAGTTGAACTTTGCTCAACTTTTGACAGCGACATTGTATACAGAGGCCTCCGTACATGGGGCTTTCAAAAAACGTGTTTTCTCAGCTGGCACATTTCTATAAAGCAAATTTATTTTCATAATTCCAATTTGTTCAATTTTATGGTGAATGGAAAAGCAGCTAGCGGCTGATGTTTACACCTTTGTAGACGGTAGCATCGGCCGATCGCCGATTACCCAAAACTAAACAAATCAGGAACGATTCATCAATGCACCCCTAGAGCGTACAGATGAATTGGTGCCATGATCAGCTTTGAATCTGTCTTAAACCATTTTCTATATCAGTTTTCTCACAAGGCCACAATTCAGACAAAAAATAATAAATTAAGTAAAGTGATCAATCAAAGTTGACCTTCTCATCAGTTACAGCCTCTCGCTTCACCTTTAGTGACCCTCCTGTGCATCCATTCACTTCCCCTTTCACTCGCATGTGGCTTTGTGTCAGCTCTGCCATCAGCAGTAACGGGCAGGCGGCATGAGCGCCGCGCGCCGTCGCCGACAATGGAGCCGTGTCATGTTCTGCATTCAGAACGCCGCACGGTACCCCCCCAGTTTTCTCCCTCTCTCTCTGACTGTGCTCATCTTAAAACGGCCGCTAGCATCGTTTCTGGTGTGTTCCTGCTGCCTGCTGGAGAAACAAGCCCTCCTCTATAAAGCATGAATATATTCTTTGAAGCAGCTGCCATGCGGGCAAAGCTGCACCGGCGGCGGAGGAGTCTTCCTCTTCTTAATCACCAGTTCAACAAAGCCCTTCCTTACTGCTGTGCTACTGCCTCGCCGGTTTGAGCTGGAGGTACTGAAGATGTACAATGTTTGAGCAGAGTTTATATCCCCCTCTTTGGCAAAGTTGTAAATACAGCAGTTGCATGTTGAGCGAAATGGTATTGAGAGGAAGTCCAGGGATCTCCCTAACTGGAGGAGAAAGCAGCTGCCAAGACGAATCGTTTTCTCCAGCTTCAAAAAGGCCCAGTATGATTTACATTTTTCTCGTTTGGCTCTGACAGATGATTCATCTGTTGTGCAGCAGGATGTGTTTAACAAACAGCTATTTTGATGTAGTGTTATAAATACTTGGAGCCTGTCCCAGCATGTTGGACCGGTGCTCCGCTGTGTGGCCCGGGCTCACTTCTTCTCTTCACCGAATTACGACAAGCTGAGCGCCGCAACATGAAAGCCGCTCCGGCAACTCGGCAGCCAAAACTACTAACGGTTTTGTTACTGATTTAACGTTTTTCTAGACGTATTTGAAACCGGACCCGTCCCGGGAGAGCCAATTCCCGTAATCAAAGACAGCTTTCAGTTCAGAGAACGCCAGGGAAGAAACAAGAGCGCAATAAACTAAAGTTTAAATATTAAAGTTAATATTAAATAAAGATGAGCATAGACTGATTTTGTTCAGGGTTTCGTACAGTTTCTATATAAAGATTCAATGTTTCTTCCCAGGAAATTTAGGTCTTTTAAAACCATTTCTAAAAAAAGGTGTGAACTTAAATACAAAAAAAAGGACTATTAATTGATTTTTCTCACTTTCAACATGGAGGCTACAAAAATATAAAACAGAAAGAGCGGAGTTTCTGCAGGTTTCACTGACTCTGACTTAAAGCTTTTCCAGACCATTATGGATGAAATTTAAGGCCTGTATCACGACACAAATGTGAATATTTTCTTAAGTAGTGGTGGCAAATTGTTTTGCCTCATTATGACAACAAATTTAAATGGATTTCGCTGCGATTTTGTGATGTACCAACACAAAATGGAAGGAAAATGGTTTTTTTTGTTGCGGTACGACAGACTATTCACAAATTAAGTCACTTCTGAAGGCAACTAGCTATATGGGTCTTTATTTAGGGTTATCAGCGTAAAGTGAGTGAGTTTGAAACAGCCCAAACTCTTTAGATTTAAACTGAACATATCAAAACTACACATAATTTCCAAATTGTTCCCATAATCTGTGCTGATCTATCAAATCCTATTAAAACACGTTGAAGTTTGTGGTATTAACATGACAGAATGGGAATAACTTCAAGGTGAATCAACACTTTTGCATGGCACTGTAAAGACGGATGAATGTTCAACAACGGGATGAGGAATAAAGTGAGGATAGACAAATATTTCTACTAATAATCTTCTCTATAATTGTCCAGATCTGGAAAAATACTTAAGTTTTATAGATTGATTTACTTTTCCCGGCCGTGTACAGATGCTAAAGCCGAGCAAACATACCACATGCTGTGTAACAATAAAAAATACAAAAGCAGATTTACATCTTAATGTATAAAATAAACAATAAAAGTCCATTTAATATTTTTTAAATGTTCTTTAAAAGGTTTTCTACAGCTTGATGAGCTTCATTAACATCCTGGCTGGCTATTTTAGGGGCCTTGAAGTGATTTATCGTTGCTGCTATCATTGTGTCTGGAGGTGTGGAAGAGAAATGACACAACACAAACCGAGGTCATTTGTCAAAACACTCCCATGATGCACCTGAAACAGCAGCTTTCAGAAAACCTCACGCTCCTCTTGAACACAACAGTCGTCGCTCAACCGCCACCTCAGCGAAAGTCCGTCCAGCAAACAAACTGGTTTTCATGAGCAAGCTTAGCGGTTAGCTCCTTTAACCACCAGAGCAGACGCATGGCTCGTGAACGAGAACTTCACCAACCTCCAGTGACCTCACACATGGGTGTGATGGGAGAATCGTCAGGCGGGACGCCGCCGAGCGGCTCTGGCTCCACCGAGGAGTTGCCGGGGATACGCAACACCAGGGCAAACAGTCGCTGGTCCCAGCGAAAAGGCTCCTTGGTCAGCTCGCTCCCTGGCAGAGGGGTGGTCAGAGGCAGATGGAGCTAGAGAGGGGAGGACATGACGACACGCTGAGATCTGAGAGATTCCACTACGTTTTTGTGTTTGTTTGTTTAATAATCAGGACAGATTTCTGCATCTCTACTTGCTGATGACTGTCAAGGGCAGCTTTGATACTTAAAATGTTCTGGAAACGTGGAATTATCAAAACAAAGAGGGAAAAAAATGAAGCACATTTCTAATTTTTTATCATATAAACAGAGGATCTGACATCCTAACTACTACTATCAGGTGCAACTACGCTTCACCATACACAACTCTAAAATGTACCAATTCTCACAATTGCTCCTTCAATTAGGTATTATTATTATATTACTGAATAGCAAAGGAATTGCATTAAATTATATTTTTATATAAATCTATATTTAGTTTTTTTCTTTTTATTGGAAAAAAATCAGCTAAATTAACTTTCTCATTCATGTTGTTGGTATTTCTCCTCATGATTAAAATACAAATAACCAGTAAATAACCATCCACCTCTCAATCATTCTTATGATTTCTGAACTGTTTTAATGTTTGCCACTTTTGAACACCACAGGCAACAAAAACACGATCATCTATACATATATCACTGTCACTATTTTATTCACAGTTTACAAGAGAGCTAAAAATGTAAAGGTACATTTTGAGATAATATCCTTCATCTGTACAAAATTATTTTGAGGATGCCTGATGAATAAATTTGTTTGAAAATGTATTAAGATAATGATATGGAAAAAGAACTACGGAGAAGTTCCACATTTTGAGCACCTCCTTTCAGCAAGTTGAATTATTTCCCAGTCATTCTACAATTTTGTCAACTTTTAAATATAAAATTGATTCTGATCACCATAGAAACAACCCTGATCAAAGATGCTTTCCTGCAGGCCCCGCCCATCAGCCGAGACCGCATGCTAAATTCACACAGATGCTGATTAAAGACATCCGACTGACCTCGTCTTGCACGCCGCAGCCGCCGGTCAACTTGTTTCCATCGCTGATTGCAATTATGATGGCAGGTTCAAGGAAGAAAGGGTTCCTCCCCTGTAACGAGAAAAGATGCAGGGAAATGCTTAAAAAGAGCGGGAAGAAAAGCACCAACAAGCAGCAAGAAGCGACATGTAGAGCGCCTCGCAAAGGTTTGTAACAATCACAGACCTCTATGAACTTTACTGCCACTTTGTGACACGAAGCAGAGCTCAGCTATAAAGTGGGAAGGAAATGCTTGTTTTTTCACTTGTTACAGATGAAAATCCAAACGATTGTGACAGGTGTTTGTATTCAGTGTGATGCCCCTAAATTAAGTCCGGAGTAGCCAGAAGTCACATAATTAGTAGTTCAGAGCTGATGAGAAGACGGATGGAGCTAAATACAGAGAGATCCTGGCACAAAAGCTGCTCTTTACCAAGCCGAACCCACAACGAGAGCAAGTGAGAAAACAACGAGAACTGCAATGGACTGGTTTACATCAAGCCATGTGTGGCTTGTCACACATGGCTTGTCCAGACCCAAAGTCCAGACCCAAAACCTATTGAGAATCTGTGACAAGACTTGAAAACTGATGGTGACAAAAACTCCCCAAATCATATTATCTTCCAAAAACAAAAAAAACAAACTTCGGTCTCTAGATTAAAAGTGCACCGTTTGAAAAGCCTGACCAGCAGATTCCAGTTGAAGCCGATATTTTTGTCTGAAAAGTGACTGAATATAGCAACAAGGCTGGCAACAGTTGGGTGACAACTGTTGACCATTGCCAGCAGATCCATTTAATGGCGTTAAGTTGACCCTCACTGAAGCCGATAAATGTACATCTGTAGTTTAATCTGAGTCTGAATTGAATTTAGCTGCGTCTCCATTTCCTGTCCCCTCCTTCCTCCAAAACGACAGCGTATTGAAAGCTCTTTTCTGTCTGATCCTAGAATATTTCCTGACATCTGCACTCCACACAGAGCGTGAAACTGGAGCAGGACTGCATTTATCACTGCGCATCAGCCTTACAGGATCTCTGCCGGGGCCTCGGGATCATGAGTTAACGGCGTGAAGCCCTCAATGCAGCCCGACAGGCTCTGTCAGCAAACAGCGGCGGCTGGCTGCAGTCACACGGACTTCACAAAGGCCGTCCTGTACCGGCGGCAGAGCGATTATTAATGGAAGCGGAACCGCTCGGTCTGGACTCTCTACCTGTGGGCCGCGTCCGCTGCTGAACGACGGATCTGTCTGTGCAACCCAAAGCAAACAGAGCAGGAGACGACCGAAATCTGCTCTACTGGAGGTATCCATGACAACCTAGTTACTTCTCCATTTCTGTCCCCCCAAAATCCTTTCATAATGGGAACTTTCTTGGCATGCTAGTGAGTCAGCAATGGGTCTAAATGGCCAAATAATTTTTGATTTCAATCGTGTCACATCTGCTCCCTCGGCTTTAATAGCTGCTGGGGTGTTTTTCTGTTTAGATCATAATGGGCCTCAATAAACTCAGAGCAGAACACGAGCTTGGGTTTCTCCTCCTCCTGCTTGAATGTTTGCTTATGCAAAACATTTTCTCTTTATTTTACATTTACTGGTATTTAACAACAGATTTAGCAGGTATCAATGAGTTCATACGGATAACAGATTTTCATCAGATACTGATTAAGAAAACAGATAAAAAAAAGCATTGGCTTAATAATCAGGTAAGAACCAGACATCACTTTCACTGCGTCCTAGTCTTCTGCTCTCTGATTGGCCCCCATATGGAAACCGATCAGTGTCGGGATTACCCGCTTTACCTCCTAAACCCCTCTTCTGCTTCTCCCAGGGGTAGAGTCATCGCAGATGCCTGGCAACCTGGAGGACTCTTTGTTACTGCAGACAGAGTCACTCCGGAGCAATATGAACTCCCCCAGCAGGCTCGGTCCCCTTTGTTATTGTGCTCTGGAGCTCTTTAAGGATCACTGAACGTCTTACAACTTCAGGCAGTTTATGAACGTTCAGATTAAACAAAGCAAAGCACAAAAAAAAAAAAACGAGGTGGAGCAAAAATGCCTGAACCACAAAGCTGACGCATCCATTTTGTGAGGCTTTGATTTAGAGCTGCTGGGGGGAAATTGAGCTTGAAGAAGAACAGAAATGATTGGTGTCAGAGTGCTGATGCAACATGTCAGGTTTGACTGCTCAAAAAAAGGAAAAGATTCCCCTGATTCAGTCTCTGCTTGTGAAAAAGACACGTGTTCTACTCGCAGTGGCTTGGAAAAGGATTTATCCTCTGCTGCAAACGTATCCCTCCTGTTATGTTCACTTCTGAGGTACAGCAATAATGTTCCTGGGTCAATTTGACCCAGGGAGTCTTTAATTATGCAATGGTGTCAGAAACCAAAAAAAACAATAACCCAAAACATTTTTGTATCTGATTATCAACTCCAATACTAACAATTTCAATCAATATTTGTGCAATGTTTTTTTTATTTCTGACAAATAAAGGATCAATTTACTCATTTTTTATCTCCACTAATAAACCTACACACAAAATAAACTATAATTTCCTTGAAATTGATCTTTTGTAAAAAAAAAAAATTATATTACATTTTGAATTTTTTTTTTCAATGGGTGATCTTTATAATTGAACTTGAGACACACATATGTCAGGTCAAATTGACCCTGATTAAATCCAAGATAAATGAACCATGCAGAGGCATTACATTCCCCTTCTGCTGAGTGTCCACTCAGTTGGGAGTCTGTCCACCATGTGGGTGGAGTTGTCACTCAGTGTGGTGAGTCTGTCCACTCAGTTGGTGAGTCTGTCCACTCAGTTGGGTGAGTTTGTCCACTCAGTGTGGGTGAGTCTGTCCACTCAGTGTGGTGGAGTCTGTCCACTCATGTGGGGAGTCTGTCCTCAGTGTGGGTGGAGTTTGTCCACTCAGTGTGGGTGGAGTCTGTCCACTCAGTGTGGGTGGAGTTTGTCCACTCAGTGTGGGTGGAGTTTGTCCACTCAGTGTGGGTGGAGTCTGTCCACTCAGTGTGGGTGGAGTTTGTCCACTCAGTGTGGGTGGAGTTTGTCCACTCAGTGTGGGTGGAGTCGTCCACTCAGTGTGGGTGAGTTTGTCCACTCAGTGTGGTGGAGTCTGTCACTCAGTGTGGGTGGAGTTTGTCCACGGGAACAGAAAAGGTTCCGTCAAAAGTTGCATGAAAACCTGCTTTCTCACAGTTTCTTAGTGAAGTAAAGAGAATAGTGAGAAAGTGGGCTTGTGTGCGTGCACCTGTTCATGTATGTGTGTGGTGTGTGCCTGGTAAATTATGTTTCATAGCTGCAAGGAAACAAATGGACATTTTTTAATCTTTTTTACCCTTCAACTTGACTGCCGGGTCAAATTGACCCGAACGGTGTCTATGTCATATGTTGACGCAGGGGGGGGCAGCAAATGTGTAAAATTAATACATTTTCAATTTATATCTAAAGTTCACCTATTAAGACAAATAGAAAAGTTTCATGCAAAAAAAACTTTTTTATTTTTAAAAAAAGGGTTAACTTTAAAACAAGTCAATTTGACTGCAACATAATTAGGATGTTTTTTTTATTTTTATCATTTGATAAGGCAAAACAAAAGTAGTGCATAACACCAAAAGGGGGAAAAAAAGAGGATGCATGGCTTTCAAAATCTCAAACTGGATTTTCTGGTAAATAATCTGCATTTGTATAGAGCTCCATCTAATCTCGACGACTCTACAGGACTTTACCCTGACGCTACAATCACCCATTCACACGCTGATGGTGGTCAGCTGCATTGTAGCCAGAGGTGCACTGATTGCAGTTTTCTGGTTGATCGCCAATCTTTAAAAGCTTGACATTCTGATACATGTTTTTTTCTTCTTATAAACGGACAATGTCTGGCGTTATAAGCTCAAAATACATATTTAACGTTCCAATCTGAAAAACCCTGAACAATACCTGTGAAACAAAGTTGACAGCTCTCTCTTACGGCTGAGCAAAAGGGGACAATGGCTGATTCTTAAGAGGTAGATAAGGTTGTCTTCACTTGTAAGTATCGGCCAATCGTTCAAAATTAAACAGGTAAGGCAGGGGGAGAGTTTTCCCCAAAGACGCTTCACTGCCTCAGAGGTGTGTTGGAGATCAGAAGTCAGCAAACAGCATCATGAAAAGCAGGTTAAAACAGCAGAGGTCAAGGAGAAAACAATATTACTTTTATGGCTGATAACCAATTATTACTGATTATTGTATATATTTTCCTAACCATTTTGATAACTTGGAAAAGAAAAAAAAAAGACACCACTGACTTCAACACTGCTTCAGTTAAACTACAAATAATCCTGCGTTTCTTCACCATCATATGTCGAAACAAATATATTTTCTGCACTTTAGGGCACACCGATAAAATAAACTATAAGGTGCATTTAGTGCAACAAGACACTTTAAGCACAGTCAAAAAACTATATGTTTTAACACACTAGAGAGGACTGTTTTACTCTAGAACAATAGATAAGGTGCAGTTTGTTTTTTTTTTGATAAATGCACCTTATAGTCTGGAAAATATGGCACCACATAACCGAGCTCCTCCACTTCCCTCTCCAGAACCAAAGGGCAAAAAAAGGGAATAAAAATCAGTTGTTGATATCAGCACCAGTTACAGATATGTTAAAAAAATTGACAATAACGATGCCGATGTCAGTGCTGTTAACATCGTGCATCCCTGAACTGGACCATTAGTGTTTCAGTCCAAATCCAGACTTAAATCCAACTGCAAAAAATTCTGTCTAACCCAAAAAAATTCCAGGTAAATCAAATTTGATTATAACATGGAAGAAAAAAAAAAGAAAGCTCAAAAGCAATGCCTTCGAGACTGCATTTAAACAGGATTTAAGCAGATTGTATATCTAAAACCTGCGTCTGTCTTGCTCTCATTTAATCTCAAGCTCTGCCCATTAGCAGTTTTGCTTTATGGAAAAAAATAAATAAAACAAGCTTTTCTGGAGGAAACAAAAGTTAATGATTAAAGAAAAAAAAGCTGAAGATGTGAAATGCACTTCTACATATTCCAACACAATCAGCAGCTACTGTATGCAGACCATAGAGGACAGACAGTGTATCTGTGTGTGTTAAACGGACAAAAGCAAGCGAGGTACAGCTTCCCCACTGCCTGGTTATAAAAAAGGAAATATTAGTGGATGAGCTACCTTTTTAAAAGTATGAAAAAAAAATCCCTCTTAGTACACACAAGTGTCCTTACAGCCTCTTAATAAGCGACTTCTTTTCTAATAGACATAATAAAGTAATAGTGACTTCGGTGGCAGTGTGCCATCTGTTTAACAAATGACCTCCTTAAGTAGCAAAAAGGCAGAGAAGAGGGAGGCGGTTATTAAATTATAATTACCGTCACACCAACCGGTCGTTAGAGGTCACCACAGACAGGTGCAGAACACACTAACCCTGACCTTGGTTTCTACTGTTTGTGTTTGCCGGAGTGTGCGCCCGCAGCCCCAGTCAGGATGATATTCAAACTCCCGCGGAGCGTTTAATGTGCACCGTGCGTACGGACGCGTTACACCAAGTGGAAGGTTCCCTTGGGCTATAAACGCAGGAAATGTTTCAGATTCGTCCTCAGCACTTATCTCCATGAAGGAAAAACAGATGTTAAAAAACAAAAAATACTCTACTGATGCCAAGAGTCCAAGTTTATGGGACAGGAACTGTATGCGAATGACTCGAAAAGTGAAGTTCAAGTTTTAAAGCCGGCCGTTTGACTGTAGAAATATCACTTGGGGAGGTGTTGCATATCCTGTGACCTGCTTCGCTGCTGTTCTCTCTAATGATGCCATCAAAGTAGAGCCTCTCTGATCTCTATGAAGCACCACTTGGCGAGTGTTGCGATAAAAGAAGACCTCGACGCACGCTTATGGCGATCTCACAGGAAGGTAGCGAGCTAAAGCTGAAACTGTAAAAATGCCTCGCTTTCCATTTTTGCCCCTCTCTTCCCAGTGCTTTACTTTGAGGAACTGCAGCTCATCTTAGACGGGTGATGTCAGCGGCACCGCTGGTTGAAGCTCGGGCTGCAGAGCTGAATGACTTCCAGATTCTGTTGGCTTGATGAGGATTTGGGCTCGAAGCAGGGAGTCGAGTCTACTCTTCTTAGAGACGCATCTGTCATTTATACTAGCAAGCTCCGCTGTTACTACTGCTTGAATTGTGGAGCTCTCCTTTGTGGATGAATACTTTGGGATTTGTTGCAAGACTATTTTATGGATTATTGTAAAAAAAAAAGAAGTAAACACTTGAGACTAAATGTGAAAACCCTGGAGGCTTCTTCCTGTCTACAAATAAGTTGTTTCTTACTACTGTCGCCACATGCTTGCTCTAAATGAGTAATCTTTTACGGATCAGCATCGTCCTAAATCTGACTTCATGACTGAATTATGAGCATGAACTGCACTGATTTTAAGGTAATCAAAATCTATATAAGTGAACAAGAATTTGGTTCACTTATGTAGTGAAAAATATACATATAAGCTTAAAAATATACATTTAAGAAATGGAACGAATGTTATATTTTATAAATAGATTAGAGTCTAAATCCTTTGAAAAACTTGCTTAAAAATCTGGATAAGCAGCTTAGAAAGTTCATGGACTTGAAAGTAAAAAAAGGAAAAAAATCTAATTTTATACAAAAAAATCTAATTTTATACAAAAATATGACTATAGCTCAACTTATTTAGCTGCAAATATGTTGCCCATATTTTTTCCTCACCCCACTGAGGACGGAGCTGCTGAGAGCAGAAAAGGCAGCCCTTCGCCTCTACGCCTGAAAAGCGGCACTGCGTTCTCAAGTTTCAAAACATCACCTTGACTCCTTCAAACACTGTGACCAAGCAGCCTCGCCTTCTCCTCCTGTGAGCGTAATAAAGCGCGTTCCAGGAGACGTTCATGTGTGAAAATTTCAGCCAAACTTGAAAGCGTCGGTTCTGGAGTCGGCGCTTCCCTTCAAGATCAGCGACGTGAAACACATTTGACTGCGGACTGCGCCGCTGCTGTTTAAGCAGTTTCCAGTTTATGACGGAGTTTGTTATTTCTGGTTCGCTCTTGAACGTCTAAGCAGACTTTTTCAAGACCAGACGATTGAAACCTGAACTTAACCGTCTCTTCCAAAAGGACAAGATCTCAATTTTTATTCAAATACGAGTTCAAACTTGTCCTCTAATACTTATTTTAAATTATTTGAAGATACTTGTTGGCCCTCGCCAAAAAGAACAGCTCCAACTAGTGATTAGGGGCTCCAAATTAAAATATAACACCTTATTAACGGTGAAAGAAACAGATGTTACTTCCCTCTCTCTGCAACTAAGCTGCTGTTGTGTTATTTGACTGTGAGTGTGTGGCAGCAGGGTGTGCATGTTGTTGATGCTTGCACTATTGGGGTGAGGCTGTGGACTGGAGGGGGGGGTGAGCTGGTGAGTGGGCTTTTTGCACATGAACTTTTGTTTCCTCTCTTCGTCTCCAGAGGCTACGTACCTGGCCATAGTTGTCTATCCCAGTGACTAATCTATTGAGATTTAGTAAATCAAAAGCTGTCCTCAAGGACTGGCCAAATGTTGTGAGTCCGGTTGCTTGGAGGTTCCTCAGCTCTGTCATGAAAGTGGCATGGCTCTCTTTCCATCCGGCCTTTGGAAACAAACAAACAAAAAGGTTATTAACCTTTCGGACGAAGCCATCCAAATTAAATTCTCTTTCAGGTTATAAATAGTGTGTTTAACTCGGTGGTCTTCCCTCCTGTAACATGAATGTCACAAAAAGACGTGCCCCAAAGCATTGTGTTAGGCTAGTTTTTTTTACCCTTCTGTAATTTCCAAAAAAAGTTAAGGATGCATCTCTCCATCTCTATGCTGATGAAAAGAAATTGCACAAACATTTGCCCTAATATAGGATTTAAGATTTACCGAGTCACATTTTCCACTTCAGTTTAGTACTAATTGCAAAAAAGAATCTTCAGTCTTCTTAAAATATAGATTTCTTTTATAGAAACAATTTAAATTCAAGTAAAAAAAAAGACAAAAACATTGCTGAAGCCACCCTCTTACTGACTATACTATTACTTCATAAATGCTGTTTGCATGCATTTATTGTTATCAACTTCTTACTCACAGCTGAACTTCATACTCTAATTAAATGGGCTCCATTGGATCGGCTTATTTTTATTTAAAAAACAATAACTAGTTCTTTACCATTACATTTAGTTAAGTAAGATTTATGCTGACAGATTTTTTCCATTTGGTGTTTTTCCAACAAGCACAGAACTTTGAATAAATATCACTTCCACTAAAAAATAAACACAACGGAACCTAAAGTTGCAGTTTAACCCAGCTGAATTAGTTTTAAGGCACTTAATATTTTATTGCTAATGTTTACCGATTTTATTTGATATTCTCACTTAATTCATAAGATAAATTGTATTTACTTATCTTTTTAGAAACAGATCTCTTGAATATAAAACAAAGTTTCAGAGATTAAATTGCATAAATAACTGTCTTACTGCTGTTTTTATCCTGTCAATATGTTTCTGTATTTTTTCTTCTTTCCCAGGCAGAACCACTAAAAGCCACTTCTGCTGTTAAATTGATGTACTTTTTGCTTTTTTCCTGCGCTTGCTCTCAGTCTTCGTGAGCCTTCCGTTGATCGCAGCAGACGGCGATTCACACCGAGCGCGGAGGTCTTCCCTCTGGTTATAAAAGAAGCTGTTCCCTTCCACTGTCACCACACGCTTGCTCAGGAGGAAGGATAGCAGAAAATTCAACTATCCCAGGGAAACGGGTAACTTTTTACAAATTGACATCATAAGATGAAATGCATTACGTTTAAGATAGATTGTCATTAAACCTAATTTGTCTTTTTGACTGGACTGTACTGTATTGGTTTGATTCATTGTGCATTTCTGTGAAACTGTTACAAAAAACATTTATTAAAAAAGAAAAATCTGTTAAGAAATGCATGTCAATACTTTGACAGCCATAGTTTGATCCATTGTCCCCCACAAGAGTTGCGCAACCGTCTTAGAATCAAATAAAGTTGCACAGTGACAAAAAAGTGGCAATTTTCTCTAAACAAGTAGGCTACGAGTCTATCACTCCCTCCTCTTCCTCCTCCTCACTCCCCCCCCCCTCAGATATTACCTCGCTGTATAAATAACACCCAGAGTTCCTTGCTGCTCACACTGAAACAAAATGTCGGCCATGTTTTAAAAGGGGTATGAAAGCTCCTCCTGAAGATTTTCTCTACACGACTGACACAGTGATCACAACGTGGGTGAAGCGGTGGGGAGGACAGATGTAAAGCTGGACATGACCCGAAAGCAAATGTCTACCTTTATCCCGAACGGAGCGTCCTCAAAATTTACCAACATATACCGGTCCCCTCGGCTCGCCGGATCTCTCCCTCTGAGCTGTGGAAATAAGTAGAAGAATCATGTACGGTTAACGAGAGATCAGCTCTGACAGGCGAGCTTTGCAACAGTACAATGACGATCTGAACTGCGATTTCCCCCCTTCGCTCGGGATCTCCCGATATATCAATGTGTCCCGTTGTTACAGTACCTTCATAAAAGTCTCAACAGCGCCTTTTGCTATGTCCAGATAGGTAGTGCCCAGATGGGTGCGCTGGTTCATTGAAGCGGACGTGTCTATCAGAAAAAGTAAAACGGGCATTGTGGTGGTAATGACGCGTTCTGCATGGACTTGGTGTCAGTACAACCGGCCAAAACGCAAAAAAAAAAATCTTTTGTTCTCCTGCCGCCTGTCTCACCTCTCAGCTAGCTAGCTAGCTAGCTAGCTGGCTGGCTAACTGTCTGTCTCACACATTCTTTCAAAAAAAGTGTAAGAATAGTGAGTATAGAAGCCCATTCCGGGAAAACTACGCCTAAAACCTGGCACCCTTGGGGCAAGTTATTGATGCACGAGGGATTTTGGTAATTTTGTATATATTTTGTAAATATTCCTAAGTTTCATAGTAACAAACTTTCCCTCTGAGTGAGTCCCTGCTTCTCCCTACACTGAATGCGCTGTACCTCCTCCACTGGTTTTAACTGAAGGTCCGTGGCTGGCCCCGCCTCGTGAGCGCTCTTTCACGGTCACGTGGAGGTACATTCGCTTCTCATTGGCTGTCAGCAGCCGCTCATTATCATATCCAAATAAGGGCTAAAGCCTGGCTTCTTATGCGCATGCTTGAATGCTCGATAGGCAGGAATGCAAGGAAAACATTCCGTATTACCTTTTAATGTTAAAGACATCCACATTCACGGCATTGTAAACGCTTTATCCAGAGCGTCGCCGCAGTTATTTGACGTAATATCAGCCAGCAGTGACCCGTGTTTAACCCCAAGAGCAGATTATATAATCAACATTTACTTCATCCTATGTTCGGGCGTGGGCCAATGTGAAAGACAGTTCTTAAGACTAAACGAGAGACAGCTGATGACAAAGAGAACATTATTAAAAAACCGTAGCGTTTACATGTTGGCGTAGGTTTGTGTTCACCGCGCAGGAAAACAACTCCTGTAGCACTTTGCTCTCAAGTGATAACCAAATAAAGACGATCAGATGGATAACACGTTCATCTGAACAGTCTCAGGGAAAAGGGATTGACATGCACACACACGCACTCGTAGCCTCCAGCTCTGAGGTGTAGTTCCCCTCTGTCTTCAGCTAGCTAAAGAAAATACCCCAATGTGTTATTTTTTTTACATTTGTTTTACAAATAAACGACTGTGTGTAGACATCCATGTCAGATATGTGGCACAATATCCCGACAAATGAACCCAAATGACTCCAGTGTCACACTTCATTCTGTTTGTGAACCACTTTCAAAGCTACGTGACACCAAACAATGTACACAAAGTAGCATGGTGGAAAAATAATCACTTCCGCAAAACAAGCCGAAACCATCCGGCGGCTCTGCGATAGTACGTAGAAAGACGGACAGTTTCTTCCTGTTTGCTGTAACACTCAGAACACACAGTCCTGTTTCCGGTGTGTCACTGACGAGTTCTTCACATTAAAGTTATTTCTGTGGGGACATGAAGTCACACAACATAATAATATACTAAGTTAATTAAAGAAAACAATATAAATATAGGTCAGTGTTTGACAATACTTAATTGACAATACTTAAATGACAATAATTCCTTTAATAATAATTAAAGGAACCGTTACTTGAAAAATATTAAATACATTTTTCGAGTTTACTATCTTGTCCAAGAACCCGTTGAGTTAAGAATTACTTCTTTGTTTAAAAAAATAATAATCTCATAGTAATATTTTGTAGGTTAAGACTGATTAAAAACCAACTGATAGCAATAATCATTTATTGCCATCAGTTCTAAGGTTGGGCTTTTATTTTGAATTTCCGTCTGTTTGTGAACGGAAATATTTGCACTTTGTCACTTTTTTTCAGACCACTTGCAAAAACTATTTCTGTTTTCGTATTATGTAACATTGATGGGTTAATGACAACACTTAGTTGATTATTAGCTAATCTGCGTATCACGTTTGATTTAAAAAATACTTGACAGTATTTGAGAGTTTATTATTTTTCTTGATTACTTAAGTTATGCACTTGGAGTTTGCGAAGTCCTAAAATAACCAAACATATTAGTGTTTCTGCTTAACGGTTTTATTTCTTCTTCCATTTCAATGTATTGTAGTTGCTTAAACAGAGTGGACTGATCTACAACCTCACCTAAAGCATTTTAAAACACAATATTAGTAAGCTATTTGTGTTACCCTCAATATTTATGTCAAGCTAATGTTTTGGGGTTTGTACACAGTCAAATATGTCAAAGGAAAACAAATGTTTTGGCACATCAGCTGTTACTCGAGGCTAGTCAGCATGCTTTGTTACAAACAACTTAACAAAAGAACAGTATTAGGTCCAATTAGCCGAGTTAGAGTTTTCACACACAACCTCCTAAAATGCAAAATAGTTTCACTTCACTAAAAATATGGTTGGGATGTTGTGACCTCTTTCTTTTTCTTCTAAGTGCGCAGAACGAGGGAGCAAATAAAACTACTAGATACACCGGAGAAATGAGTTTTGAAAGGTTTTAGATTATACAAATAAACTTTTGGACGTTTTACTACTTTTTTTGTATGTTTGTGTAAAATGTTCAACAAAACTGATTGCGGAAAAAGAAAAACAAACAAACAAACAAACAAACAAACAAAAAACAACAATAAAACACTTGAATAAGTGTTGCTTCATGTCACTCATGTTTCAGGCAAATAACCTGGATGGATCTGAAAGTAAACCTTAGCCGTGACAATAAACTCTGCCCCCTGCTGGAACCTTCAGTAAAAAATCTGCAGCTCAACCAGTGAAACAAGTAATAACTAACTAACTAACTAACTAACTAACTAACTAACTAACTAACTAACTAACTAACTAACTAACTAACTAACTAACTAACTAAATAAATAAATAAATAAATAAATAAATAATAATAATAATAACGCCAGTTTGATGTTTGTTTCATGATGCAAAGTCAGTAATAATATATAATTTATTGTCTTGTGTTTTTTTTGCAAGTACCGTCATTTTTATGAATTACGTTTTGTTATTTCTGTTGTGGTGATTTTTGAGTCTTATTTTGGTAGGCACTTTAGGTTAATTACATTTCTGTAATATAAGTGCTTTATAAATTAAATTAGTTTAAATTGAATCATTCCTCTTATTCAAACAGAGGGAAGTGGACTGTACCTTTTAGCAGTTGATTAATCCATATTTCTTCTACAATAATTTTCAGAAATACAAGATTAAAATTGCAGGTAAATGAAATACAGCATACCTGCGAGCGCTCGCGCCTCCTTGTTCATCGTTTTTCTCTTCACCACACGCATAATGTGCATTTACCTGGGAAATAATTCGTACGACAATTTAGAAACCATTAATGGCCTAAAAGCCTTCAAAACAAAGCTTTTACTTTGAAATTTTGACCAGCGGCAAAGAGCGGATGTTTTATTTTGTTGACCGGATATGAGGCGCGCGCGCGCGGGCGTGTGTGCGGGAGAGGGAGGCTGTGGGCGGTGAGCCGTTTGTCAGCTGACCTGGCCGTACCTCTCCCAGAAGTCGCTACACCGCGTCGGTTCTCCTTGACAGCTACATGTAGCAGCTTCTCCACCGAGGCTCCGGCGTGGGACCGCGGCGGGTTATGTTTCCCTGAGGCGGGGGTGGGGAGGCGGAGGTCCAGGCGGAGGTCCGCGCACCACACTGCTCCGCCATGGCGGCCGAGATCCAGCCTCGTCCGCAGGCTAGGAAGCCGTGCCTGCTGAGTAAAATCGAGGCTTTCCCGGAGGTTGTGACCGCGGCGGCGATCATCCCCAAAGAAGACGGGGTGATCAGCGTCTCTGAGGACCGGTAGGTCTCTGCGCCACACGGCGGACACCTGATAACCTTTGATATACATCCGAGGTTATTTTACGTTAGTGTTGACTCTTTTTCTCTCCGTTAAGCGTAAAGATGTTAGTCATCACATGTTCATATGTCTTCAAAACAGTAACGCAAGATGTGCGGAATCCCATTAAAATCGTTCTTTTATTACAGTAGCATAATATCACACTAATATTTAATTTCAGTACATTTATTCAGTGAGAGAATAATAATAAAAAACATGTAAAAGTCTTAATTGAAATATTATTAGCACCCCTACTGGTAAGACTTTGTACTGCACCCTTTTGCCAGTAGCTCAGCACTTTGCTGCTGCACCAGTTCATAAGGTTTGAGCATACAGAGAGAGGGATCTTTGACCATTCCTTTTTACACTGTCTCTATATAATAATAGGTCATCCTGGCTCCTCTGTTACAGGCTCCCGGGTTTCATGTACGATTTGGTGGAACTAGAGCAGTGTTGTATAAAGCACTGAAATCTCAGAGTCAAGTAAAAGTATAGATTGAGGTTCCTCTCCAAAATATGACTTTGGTAAAAGTCCAAGTCACTGACTGAAATGTTACTTGAGTTAAAGTTGTAAAGTATCTGAATTTTCTTGTACTTAAGTATGGAAAGTACTGTAAAAATGTATGTACTCAAGTAATGTAATGAAAAGTATAAGTAAAAAGTAAAACAAGGCAAAACAAATGACATTTTTATATTTTGGTAAACTTGTCAAATACAGTTAAAGTAATGTACACAACCAAGTGCAGGAAAAATTAAACCTGCTAATAGATAAACCTGCAGGCATCATTTGGTTAAGAAAATTAGGTGCTTTACCTAAAGCACAAGGTTATTTAACCTGCTTTACAACTGAACCAGCTTCTGACATCGTATGGGGCTCCATTTGTGTCCGACTTTGTAGCAGTCAATCAGCAGGTGGGTCAAAACACTATAGCGTTTCTCTCTCTCGCTTTTTTGTAACGAGTAACTAAACCACACATTAAAAATGTATCGAAGTAAAAGTATGCTATTAAGTTCGGAAATGTAGTGAAGTAAAAGTGAAAGTTATCAAAAATGTTCATACTCGAGGAAAGTGTGAAGTACTCCAAAATATACTTATGTAAAATAGTGAAGTGTTTTTACTTAGTTACTATACAACACTGAACTAGAGAAGTGCATGGAAGAAGAAAGAAAGAAAGTATTTACTGAGCTATTTTATGCTGATTTGGCCTGGATGTTTTTAGATTTACAATATTCTTGTTTTTTAAAGAGTTCGTGGTGCCATGTACTCTAAAGCTGTCCAGGCTTTTTTTTGGAAGAGAAGGAAGGTTTTTGCCCATTTTTATCTTGTATTTTCATAGCAAACCAACCTGTTCCAGGTAAAATCCTATAGGGAGTTTAAAAAAGCTCCATATGTTTATGCTTGTGATGGTATATCAGAAAGGGCTTCTCCTTGCCATGTCTCATGGCATCTAATGGATGCTATGTAGAGCTGATGACAGGAAGAAGCCACTGTTTGCTATATTATTATTAAGGTAAGCTGTCATTCTCGTCCACCAGGGTTGCTGGCATCTTAAAGACGACGGCTACATTTTGCACCATGTTTATATCCCATGGAAACAGAAAGTCAACAAATTAGAAGTTGCTAAAATCTCAAAACATGAACACTTTTTGTTAATGTTTGTATTATTATTATTATTTTTACCCTTTTGGCTTATTAAGATCAATAACTGGAACGTTGCTTCTAAAAATATATCAACTTTAACTGTGTTTTTAATTTCTGTCATTTAGGTTTAACTCGTCATTCTTCTGTTCCAGATGTAGGTATCTGAATTTGTTTGTATTTTTCCCCTTGGGGTTACATTTACCTCAATGCAAATGCTAAGGTTAATGGTACCAACAAGTGCTAAACCAAGGATTTTGTTACAATTATTATTATTTACCCCCCACCCCCTGTGACTGACTACTCATTTAAAAATGGCCATTTTCTAAATTTATCACCTTGAATTCATCAGGAAAAGATGGATTTATTTTAGGGATTTTTTTACACCTCTTTTCTAGATTTCCCAGCTGTGTCAAAGAAACGGCAGCGCAGTTTATCAATCCCAGATTCTTAAGGTTACATATTCAAAGTGTAAAATATGCTACCTTAACTTTGCATGGGAATTAAATGAGGTGTAGCAGTAAACCCCAATAACTGGCCAACTCCAATAAAAAGATCATATAAACCCAAGTGCCTATATGCGATGGAGTGAGCTTTGGTTGCATGTAAACGTGTTGTGTGGCATTTAAAAAAAGGAACAACACAAATGCCAGATTAACATATTAAAATCTTTGTATGATTTGCTATTTTATCTGTTCATTTTAGATTTCAGTTCCATTCCAACAATGATTATTGGTCATTATATGGACACCATAACTTTTTAAAAAAGTCACTAAATTCCTAAAATAAATCACAGTCGACTGAAAAAGGTGGAATTTGATCAGCTTATCTAAATATTCAGTTGATTTCTCCAATTTTTCCAAATCTGGCCTCTAAAGAACAATAATCTGAGCTTGCTTTTGAGTCTTTCTGTGACATAACACCATGCAGTTAAAACAATGAGGTGGCACGATGAGGGTAGGGTTAGAGGAGAGGGAGGATTTGGTCAATTAGCAGAAATGTCTCTGTCTCGCACAATCCTCCTGAACGTTAAGTAGTCATGGATTTCTGAAGTTTTAAATTAGCAAAAATACGTCTGTGCATGAGAGAAAAAAAACATTGTTTGACTTCTCTTGAGGACAAAACAAGTGACTACAAACTAAATTCTGACTTGTGATTATGTATCAATTTCTTTGTGATATTTTCAAAAGATAAAAGATTTCTAGAAATTTACCTATAAAACAGATTCCAACAATTTCCAAATATGTTTATTCTCTTCAAAGCCGAGGTTTAAAGTGGAGCTCTTCACAAACACAGGATGCATTTTGTTATGGGACGATCAATTCAGCCTTCGATTTAAGGAATTTCATTCTTCCGTCGTCATTAGCGCGTTAGCAGAAGACAACTGGAGGTTTGTCATTCTTTGCTCTGTTAAAAACTTAAACTCTCACCTGGAAGGATTCGACAGGGAACCGATGAAGAGTTTCCCTGAGACCGAAGGAAGTTCAGTGGTTTTTATTCAAGCCTGTAGACTTATCCGTGAATTTGGTGGGTTCATTTATTTAGATTTGGTATAAAAATGTTTCGTTCTGACAGATGCATGGATGCGAATGATTTTACCCTAGTTTGACATCTTTTTTTTTTTTCTTAAATCAAAGTGAGATCTTTAGAGTCCGGTCACTTGTGTTTTTCCCCTTTTCTCAGGAACGAAGGAGATGTGAAACTGAAGTTTATTTCCTGTGGAGCTGGCCGGGTGTATTCGGGTTGAACTTTTTAGCACCGGCCTGGTAGATGGATTAGCGTCCATCAATAATTTACCTCACCTTAGACTTAATGAGGCGCTTCTGTCTCCACAGAGCAATCCGAGTTTGGCTGAAGAGGGACAGCGGTCAGTACTGGCCAAGTGTTTACCACACCATGCCATGTAAGTTTCCCCAGTCTGTATTTCACGTCTGCACTGCTGATTAAATAACACTTTGAGCCAAGTTGTTATGGTCAGAAGGAATCTCGCTTTTAATTTTTTTTTTAAAGTCTGCAGATTTCACGTCCTGACAGAAATCAGAGTTCCTGCAGGAGTTTTTAATGTTCTTTCTATTTGTGTGGCAACGCCGCACATTTTTGACAGTTTGCCCTCGTTTTCCTCCAGCTGAAGGAAATCCCATGTAACAATCAGCAAGATCTGCCGCCGACAATGTGAAGCATTTTGGTTTACTGACACAGGAATCCATGTTTCACACGCATTGCTAAAGCAGACTTAAAATATGAATTAACTAAACTTTATTACAGTTAAATGACTCCTATTGATGAGGTGATTTATGTATTATATGAGGTACGTTAGGTCTTTTTTTCTTCTTTTTGTGAACCTTAAAGAAGAACAGTTTTCAGCCAATTACTCTCCAGTGCCTCTTGACCTTTTCTTCCCTTTCATCATCTTCATGATACAATACAACCCCAAATGTCCATTTTTTTTCTCGGTTGATTTCATGCAATGGAGAAACACAAACCAATGCATAATAGAGAAGTGGAAAGAAAATCAACTCTGGTTTTTTAAAATTACTTTTATTAAAAAACAAAAGGCGGCTGGGCATTTTTTTAGCTATACCTCTAAATAAAATTCAACATGAATACTACTTCTAGAAGTCTCCCTGTCAGTAAACAGAAGAATTTAATGTCTGGCTAAATGCAGCTAAAAAAAAGAAGGGAAAAATTGAAAAGAAGCAATAGATTAACACAGCAAAAAATATTAAAAGATGGAGCTAAATGCAAGAAACTTATTATTATCCTTTAAACTTAAAAATATGCACTATATAAGGTCTCTTTGAAATGCATTAAAGTTTGTTTTTAACTAAACAAAATGTAAACATGTTCAGGGAGTGTGGATTATTTTTCTTGCAGAACGTTGTATATATCCTGCACACCAACATGTTTGTGCACATTTGTAGATTTATTTCTACTTTTATTCACATATCTCACACGTACAATCTGCCATGTGTAATTAATGCAAAATATACTGAATTTGAGGCTGTATGAACACTTTTAAATACTTTTTTTACTTATTTTTTTACTTTTACCAGCTACTTATTCTGCAATGTTTCAAACACAAACTACAAAAACCCAAAATGTCTTAGCAATAAGCATGAACTCCACAGACTGTAGTATGTGATCAGTAGCAGTCTTCAGTAACCTATTAATCAATCTATGTAACATTATTGAACTAATTACAATTTATAAGACTCAAAATGAATATATAAAAATGAATGTAAACTTGAGGGGGGGGGAAGTGAGTAACTTTGTGTCCGAATTCCTGACGCAAAATAAGAATGAACTTTATAAAACAGAATTGCTGTTTTTAAGTTCAGATAGTTTTTGTCTCTGGATGCTGTAGTGTTTTTTTTTGTGGCTGCCTCAGATGCTAAGTTAACCTTAACCTTAACTTCTGTGGTGGATTCAGAGCCTCACAAGATGTGTAAAACCACTGGTGTGATTTCCACAGCACTCTGCCACAGAAGATCTGGGTCACGTTCGGTTTACGCTGCCCGTAAAGCCGTAGAGTTTTGTACAGAATTGGAGACAACCTATTATTTTATACCGTTTATTTTGGTAACAATTAACTCTTTTTTTTTCTTCTTCTCATGGTTTTTAACTGAACTGTTTCTGAATTTTTATTTGACATTTGTCACCTTTTTTTTCCCTCTGGTTCTGTCTAGTGCTTCTGCATTTGCTAGGCAAACGCTGCTTACTTTTAGTCACATGACCCACACTTAATAGTGGAACTCAAGACCGATGAGTAAGCCTGTTGAACGCAGCTCGACACTAAAGAAAAGTTGATCTTTGCATCTGTTTTATAGTCAAAGTGCTAGGACTTCAGACTCTGCTACTAACTAGAACTTTCCTCACATAATGTTTGAAGTTATTTTACTCAATTTTGACTAGTTAAAACAGACTTTCCTCCTTCATTTTTTTTGCAGCCTCATGTTCCTGTATGTCCTTTAACCCAGAAACAAGGAGGCTGTCTGTAGGTATGGATACAGGAAGTATCTGTGTAAGTAAAATCTTTGAGACTCTTTCCTTCCTCAGCTGATCACTCAGACAGCTGCTTTCCATTTTGTTCAGGCACTAAAAACACCTCAAGTATACAATTTCAATTTATGAATGAGCCGCAGCACTTAGCACTTCACTGTCGCATTAAAGAGCAACCAGCATGCAAACGTTGTCTCAGGTAAATCAAAGAAAATTGGTGTCAAACGTTAGTTCTACGTTTGTGCTGGTTTGTGCAGCAAAAATTTTCGTTCGTGCCGCTATCATTTTAAAGATATAAAGAAAATTGGATTTCATAAACGTTTTGGGGGTTGGTTGACCTTTTGACCTTTACACTTTCATTAATATCTTCAAAGCCAAAGCAGCACAAATGAAAATGTTTGCTGCACAAACGTAGCCGAGTTGATTGACACCCATTTTGTCTGGTTTGAAGAAGGTGGGGGGGTTGGTTGACCTTGGATGACCTCGAGAAACATTTCTTTATATCTTTAAAATGATAGCGGCACAAACAAAAAATTTTGCTGCACAAACGTTTGACACCAATTTTGTCTGATTTGAAGAAGGTGGGGGGCCACTTCACTCAGGTGGTTTGACCAGATCCAGGTCTTTGGAGATTCAGGAGACCATAAAGCGGTTTTAGTCCTGCAATGCTAAGGGTTGAAGGGGGCTTCATCTGCTCCTTAGCAGAAAGTACCAAGTAACATACTTCTTTAAAGCTAAATGGTTTAAAGAAGTAACATACTTCTTTAAGTAACATATTTCTTTAAGTATGTTACTTCTTTAAACCATTTAGCTTTTGTGTAATATTGTGTGCATTATTTTAAAAGTCCGTCTGATCTTCAATTTATCCTAAATCTCTAGTGTGGATCAAAGTTTTAAAGTGTCTTTCAAGTAAGACCTTATTTTTCCCAGTACTTTCCATTATATTTTTATTTTACAATATGTAGTAGATTGCGGTTGCATTGGTTTGTTTTGTATGTTAACATATGAAATGACTCAAACTGGAGCACCAAAGATTGTGGACTTTTTGACAAAATAAGCCTGATGCAAAGCATCGTCATGGGGTTTGATTTTTGCCATTTGGTATTTTGATTTGGAACAAGAAAACTCCACAGGAAAAATCGGACGAGGTCACAACAGCATATTGCAGATTTTAATCTCAGAACCTGAACTCTAAAAAAAAAAAAAACTCCCACCAGGGTTTTAAATATAGTTGTTGCCTCAGAGGAAGCTGTCATGCAGAACAGCTTGTTTCTTTCTCCAGTGGCCTGCAGGTTCTCCAGTCCTTCGCAGTCATGTTTTGATGAAACGGTGTTTACTTTTCACCTCGTGTTCTGTGTCTCTTGGTCATTTTTATCATTGACTTCGTTGGGTGCAAACAATCCTCTCTGTTTTTCTGTCTTTCAGGAGTTTATTCTGTCAGAGGACTACAACAAAATGACCCCGGCGCTCACATATCAGGGTGAGACGCGACCCTTTTTATTTGTCGGTTATTTCTCTATTTCTTTTTGTTATTAAAGTTTTTATTAATGTTTCAGAACACGTTTACAACCTTTCCCAACCCCCCCTCCCCCCACACACACATGAAATAAAAATACTAATGAAATAAAAAATCACAAATACAAAATAAAACAAAGCAAAAAAAAAAAAAAAAAAAACAGGTCAGTGCATCATTTCAAATCAAAAGTTTCATAAAAGATTAAATATCCTCGGTGTTGGCAGAAACAACCACAGTAAACAGAAGTAGTCACTCGTCAGTGTTTTCCAAAACAGGAGGCCAATAGTACCTTAACTTGTCCCAGTGTTGCAAGAGAGGAAACAGTTCCAGGATTTCTTGAAGTTCTCCATGTCATCATTTAGTTTGGCCAACATTTGTTCATACGACACCATTTCCAACATTAATTCCAACCAGCCCCTAATATTCGGAGCGGTTGGGGATTTCCATAGTCTGAGGATTATTCTGGCAGCTGTGACCGTCCCCACCTGCATTACAGTAATTTGGTGTTTTGACATATTAGGCATCACTGTTTGATCCCCCAACAAGCAGAGTCTTGGTGACATAGGTATCCCCACACCTATCCACTTTCCAATGTACTGCAATACCATTTTCCAGAATGGGAAAATGAATTTACATTCCCAGATCGCATGTATAAAGGTTCCCGGGTCAGTTTTGCATTTCCAACATAGGTTATTGGTGAGCAGACCCATTCTATGGAGCCTGGATGGGGTGAAATAAAATCTATGTACAATCTTATAGTGTGTAAACTTCCCTCTTGATTCTTTAATATATTTTCCATTGTTTGACAGTATTTTCAACTACTCTTCATCAGTAAAAATCCATCCAAGATCCCGCTGCCAGATAGTCCCCAGACTTTTACATATATCGTTTTGCATACTATTAAACAGTTTGTAAAATGTGGATGCTTTATATTTAATTCTACTTGAGCCCATATATTCTTTTATTGGATTATCTTTATATATGAATTTGTCTTTAATAATACAGTCTCTAATTTGTAGATATTTCCAGAAACTGCCCTTCTTTATATTATATTTCAGCATGACATTTGAAAAAGACATAAAAAACCCATCTGCATACAAATCATCCACAACACGTATTCCCTTCACAAGCCATTGTTCCCAATAAACAGTTTTCCTTCCAATACAGATGGATGGATTCAGCCACAATGAGGAGTATAACTGTTTCGAATGTGACATCTTGCATATTTTATGTACCTCCTTCCATACTAATTTAGAATGTGCTAATACCGGATTTGTGGGAAGAGGTTTCCTATTATCTGTTTTACCATGAGAAAGAATATCTATCGGTCTAAAGGGGTTAACTAATTCTTCTTCAATATTCATCCAGCTTAATTTTGTTTCTCCCTTTTCAAAATACTTGGACAACTTAACCATTTCAAATGCGAGATTATATAGTCTTACATTAGGGAGGGCCAGGCCCCCTATGTCCTTTGCACACCACATTTTCCTGATGTTAATTCTGGGTTTCTTCTTGTTCCAAAGAAAGTCCTTCACATAAGCCTCATACTGTTTATAAACCTGGAAGGGGATGTCAAGTGGCACCATCATGGACACATAATTGAATAAAGGGGCTATTACCATTTTAATTACATTCACCTTTCCCCATAAAGAAAGTCTCAATTTTGTCCATTTATCAAGATTAGTTTTTATCTTCTGAAGAAGCGGTTCCATATTCAGTAGCATTATTTCCTCTAAATTTGGGTGGAGTCGTATACCTAGGTATTTCATACCTGACGGGACCCAGCTAAAGTTAAATGGTGTAATATCATTTGAGTGACATGCTTGGGATATGGGCATACACTCAGATTTGCTCCAATTAATCTTATATCCTGAAAGTTTTGAATATGATTCAACACACTGTAACAGGGCTGGAATAGAGACAACTGGATCCGCTATAATAGCTAAGATGTCATCCGCATACATAAGCATCTTGTGCTCTTTCCCTCCTGCATGAGTTCCTTTAATTCTTGGGTTGACTCTTATCGCCGTTGCTAGTGGTTCCACAACCAGCGTGAAAAGCAACGGGGATAAGGCGCATCCCTGCCTTGTCCCTCTGGAAAGATAAAAAAATTTAGATAGCTGACCATTCGTCATAATTATTGCTTTTGGCTTAGAATATAATATATCAACCCATTTACAGAACCTAGACCCAAAACCAAATTTCAGAAGTGTTGTTTTAAGAAACCCCCATTCCACGCGGTCAAAGGCTTTCTCAGCATCTAAAGAAAACGCAGCAACCGGGATTGGATTAGAGCGATTCAAATGTATTAGATGAGCAAGCCTTCTCATATTGTCGGTTGAAGATCTATTCTTAATAAAGCCTACTTGGTCTTCATTTATAATATTTGGGAGTACTTTTTCTAGCCGCGATGCTAATGTTCGTGTTAATATTTTGCAGTCTACTCCTATGAGACTAATAGGTCTAAAGTTAGATGGATCTGACACATCTCTGTCTTTTTTTGAAATAAGTGATATCAGAGCCTCATTGAAAGTGTCAGGTAAAAAGCCTGATTCGAAGGCATTTCTCTATTTCTTTTAGGCAAACCGGGAGTTTGTAAAAACAGAATTGAATATGTTTAATCTTAGAAGACCTGAAGCTCATTGCTCTACTCCTGCAGTGCTTTTCCACATCTTGTCACAAACATCAATGTATGAATGAATGAATGAGTTATTTGTCCACTCTTCGTAAAAAGGGAGAGTGCTTGTGAACATTGACGATGCCGTTCCAACGTGTGAATACGTCTTGATCTAAACCATTCCCCTGTAGCTCCAGCTTCATGTTTGGGGTGACGTGTAAATCTGGAAGGTGACCCTGCGACTCGAGACTTTTGCAGCTTCTAACATATTTTATTAGCTCCATCCATCATCTACCAGCCTCCCTGACCCGTCTGCTGGTTTTCTTGGTCTTCATGATGTTGTTTGTTCACTAATGTTCACTAACAAACCTCAGAGGCCGGTATAAATAAATGATCATCACGCTTTTCAGATTTTCCTTTCACTTTGACGTCATGCTCTGCTTTCTGCTGGTCTGTCACATAAAACTCAGGTCTGGGCCTATGTTTAAATAATTAATTGCATAGATTTTAAGGCGCTAAACATTGTCATGCAATTAATCATATTGTTTTTTTTTCTTTCTTTTCTTAAAATAGAAGGCTCAGGCCAGAACTTTTGTTTCTGGTACGCCCGTTAATCTGACGCACAGGAGGCGTTGGAAACAACGTCGGCGTCCAGAGTTCACCTTCTGAAAGAAGAATTTTTCTTCAAAGAAGTTACATGAATAAAATAAATAACACATTACAAACAATAAAGTCTTTGTTGTTGAGCTCACACGTCTATTTATTCAATAATTTAGCAGCTAAAACAGCTTTTGAGTTTGAAATTGTATTTATTGTGTTGCTATATGGATTTAGTTTAAAATGTGATTAATTGCTATTAATTAAACACAGAAACTCCAATTAACTCAATTAAAATTTGAATCAAGGCCCCCCACTAGCTTGTATTTGTAGCAAGACACTTCTGTCATTGGATCGAGAGGCTTTCATTTCTTGGGGTTTTGACCCTAATAATCGGGTTTTACTGCACTTTTCTATGGCATGTTGTAACATTATAATGCTACGCAGTGTTCTCTCGGTTTCTCGTGTCTTTTATTCTCTGTGTTCACAATTCCTTCCGATTATAATTCCCTCCAGACGCAGGCTCCTGTACCGTAACGCTGATCGATTGGTCTTAACCGGATGGTTTTTGTCTGCTCTCTCTGCCTGCAGCCCATCAGGGCCGAGTGGCGGTGGTGCTCTTTGTGTTGGAGATGGAGTGGCTGCTGAGCACCGGCCAGGACAGGAACTTCACCTGGCACTGCTCAGAGAGCGGCCAGCAGCTGGGGACGCACCGCACCGCGGCCTGGGTCTCAGGACTGCAGTATCCTTCAACACCACCTGTTATCGTCGTCTGCAGGTCACCTCGCCTTGCAGAGGCGAACATTCACACGAAGTGCTTCGGATTTGGTAAAAAAAACAACAAATGAATGACCTTCTATAATTGTGAAAGCCCCGGTCTAATTTAAGAACGGAGCAATTAGAAAAAAGAAAGGAAAAAAAAACAGGGCAATTGAGATTAACTCCCAGTGGGTTTGTGCTAATGGAAAGGACTAACAATACGAATCAGTCATGCTGCTGTCAAGGAAACGGTCTGAGTGGGTTTCTGTAATGGGCAGATGAAAGGCTGCGAGTGCTCGGCAGTCACACCGATCCATACAAATGAACCCGCCGCCGGGTCATCGCAGCAACCAGCGATATCCTGCCTCGGCTCGCTGGCAGCGCGTGGAACCGGCGGAGACTTTTTTCTTTTTCTGGAGGCTGTGTTGGCGTGGTGGAAGTACGTGGGTGTGATGTTTGCTGCCAGGCGGCTTTAAACTCACATTAATGGTGTTACACCGAGGATGAATTTGTTTTCCAGGCAGATGCTGCTGTTTAACAGGACGTTAGTGGATTATAAATAAAGACAAGTCACATGTAGATGTCTCTAGGGTCAATTAAGCAAAAATGTTGAATGATTTTAATGGGCACTAAGAATCATCATCATCCCATGTGCAACTGCATAAGGAGACTCTATTCAACGACAGAGCTTGCATTTTAACGCCATGCAGCCACTTCCATAAAAATCTAACCGCAGTATGAATATGACGATGCAGGTATTTATTATAGTCTTTTTTTTTTTTTTCTTTACAAGAAATGATGGCAGTGAAATGGAATAATAAACATTAGACTACAGGGATCCAATGATGTCTGGGAAAGTCTGGAGTCTATTTATTTATTGTTTTACGTTTTCTGCTGCTGGACTATTTTAAGTATAGAAAAAAGATCAATAGGAAAAGAAGTTCCCGCTTTCCACATTTTATCTATTATTGTGTCATCAAAAAGAAAACAGATCTGAATTTCTACAAAGTAGAGCCATTCTTAAATTTAATTAAGTTTGATTTGGATTGTTTAGCTGTGAGTTGAAACATCTCAACATATATTTATTTTTTCAAGGTTTCTGTGAAATCAGTTTTTAATATTTTGAGTTGCTGCCGTTTTCAGAAATTAGCTTTATGTTTTGGGTTGTAATTGTATTAGTTTAAAATGTGAAAGCTAAACATGTTTTGAAAGAAAAAACAGACTGTAAAATATTTTATATTTATTTTTTTATTTCTGCAATTTTGATTTAGGCTTACAAATTGTATCTTCGGCGTCTTGACCTACCTGATAAATGTTTTACAGATTTATGCAGTTTTGGGAAATCTAAGTGTGATGGATTTTAAAGTGGAGCAGATTTAACTTGTCAAGAGACATTAAACTAAGCAGTGACCTTTACCACACTGCTGGATCAGAAACCTCAGTTTCATAATATATTGACCATACAGACTGCAAAACACAACTGGGTAAATCAGTTTCTTTCCACTCAAATGTCTGACAAAACTTGAAACTTGAGCCCCGAAAAATCGGGAATTTTTTTTTAAATAAAGCACATAAGTTATAAGCCAAACTGGCATTTGTCTTGTAATCCAGCATGAAACTTTCTTTTATTTATTTGTTTTAATGTCTACAGACAGTTGAAGAACTCAGATCTTTAACAAATGTAGACTTTAAGGAAGAGTGTCTAGAAGAAAGCTGATGTTGAAAGAAAGTCATCAGACATCTGGGTTGCAGTTTGTCAGGGAACGCTGAAAGAAGTTCCTGGTTTGTCAAGACTCAAACTTAGCTTCTTTTTTTTTTTTTAAGCCAACATTCAAAACATGTGGTGCAGAAAAAAGCTTGGTGGTGACAGCATCATCCTGTGGGGGGATGCTGTTTTTCAGCTAGGCCAAGGAAGCTGGAGACAGTTTGTAGGCAGAAGCTAAATATAGGAGAACCGTGGAAGAAAACGCTGAAAACACTGACAGAGCTACAAGGGGATGGTTCAAATCAAAACACATTCATGAGTTAAAGATTTAAAAACTATACAGAATCTCTGGCAAGGTAAAAAAAATCAAATGTCTATTTTTTTTTCTTCAGTTGAACATTGTTACAGGAAATTTGCCAGTTTTTTTTTTTTTTTTTACTTCCTCCCTTCTGCAGCCATGTGGCTGATTGAGCTTTGTGGTGATCTAACAGGTTGGGGAGGGTAAATGTTGGCCGCAGCCTGAGACAAAACTCCAAAAACACCTTTCACTTAAGCATCTCGTGCAGCAGCTGACACGTTCGGTGCAGATGTTTTGGTAAAACGCAGAGCTCATTAATTACAATCAACTCTTGTTTGTTCAGTGAATTGTTTCTTAACCTTCGACCAGGTTTGATGTAGAGACCAGGCACGCCTTTGTAGGGGACCAGTCTGGTCAGGTGACCATCCTAAAGCTGGAGCAGGACAGCTGCAGCCTGGTTACCACCTTCAAAGGACACACAGGTCGGTGCTTCACACCAATACACCCACACACACTCGGTTCCTTTGTTTGTACTACAAAATTTAAGCTATTATGAAATGAAATGAGCTTAACAAATAGCTAAGTAAAAATGTCTAGTAGCATAAATCTATATTAATGCAAATTCCTATGAGAAAATTCAATTATTTTCTAATTTAATCAATGCAAAACAGGTTTGATGAGCAAGAAGAAAAAAGAGAAAACATCCTGCCACAGATCAGAGGGGTTTTTATTGAACTTACCTGCAGGAAGGACGGCTCAGTGATTCGCTCAGTGACACAGACCTTATCTGATGCTGATTAAAACCTCATGATGCAAACTGAAAAAGTGACAGAGGAGATGAGCCTTGGTAATAGCCGATGTGGAGAGAGTTTGAACCATTCAATGTCGTTTGTTATGCTGAATTGGTTCAGCCTCATCACTAACTTAATCATTTAATGCATTTAAATTAATCAGAATGTGGGTTAAACATTTCCAGTGAGTCTGAAACTGACAAAAAAGCTGTTTATGAACAGGAAATTTGACTCTATAAATAAAAATAAAAAAATTGCATCCGGTATGATTTTACTAAAATAACATTTAACAGGATGTCCATGTATCCTGAAAAGGTCTTATGTGGATATGCCTAAAATTAAGGCCTTAAAATCTCTTAAGTTCATAAAAATGTAAGTTGGTCTTAAATTAATTAATCACAGGTCTTAAATTACTTTGTTGTGGCGGACTATTTAGTATATTCTGTATAGTTTTTTTTTTTTTCGTGCAGGACTTTCTAATCTCACAAAAGTTTGGTTTGCTACCAGTAAATAGCTGCTAATATCCCCTTGCTAGCTAGCTACATAGCTACCTCGCTTTGTACTGACTGATTGAAGAGCCTTACTTCTTATATGGATTATCTGGTAAAATTGTATCTATTAATACCATTGTATTAATACATTATGTATCTAGCTAGCAAGGGGATATTAGCAGCTTGCTAACTAGCTACATAGCTAGCAAAGGAATATTAGCAGCTAGTTACTAGTGGCCAGCTACAAAACTTGCTAGTCAGCTTTTTTGTGTCTATCGTGGTTAAGTGCAAACTTATCGCCAGTTGGCTGAACGGTGTTCGTCTTCGCCACTGGATGCTACACATAAGATGCTACATTCGTTCTTGGAGTCTTAAATTTGAGTTGGTGAAACCTTCAGGAACCCTGGGTAGCAAATAAACAAGCTAGCTTATTTATTTAAGAAGTATGGGGATAACAGTATTGGTTTAGAAAGCTGATGGTTCATCCCTTTTTTAGCTTACAAAATGTATATGTTTGGACTGTAGTCCCAAAATAGTTTGCCATAACTTTTTCATAATCATTACATTTAGACAAGACTATCAGTTCAAATAATGCCACCTGAAGACCTTTTCCACAGTTTTTGTCTGATTGTTTTATGTGTATTTATGTATGCATAAGTATGTTCAAAGCCAAGTTTTGAACATTTCTAAGTATTTGGGTTTCAAATCAACAATTCCTTACCATCAAATCAAAA
This sequence comes from Poecilia picta, assembly GCA_033032245.1. Taxonomy (NCBI): domain Eukaryota; kingdom Metazoa; phylum Chordata; class Actinopteri; order Cyprinodontiformes; family Poeciliidae; genus Poecilia; species Poecilia picta. The sequence continues at coordinate 21,677,195 of CM065354.1, forward strand.
TACAGCACCCAGCGGCAGAAATGACAAAAGAAATAAAAAACATTTTGAAAAACCGAAGGATTTATTTCATGACGTCATCTTTGCGTGACAGGTAACGTGACGGCGCTGTGTTGGGACCCGGCTCAGCGGGTGCTGTTTTCCGGCAGCTCTGACCACTCCATCATATGTGGGACATCGGGGGGAGGAAAGGCACCGCCATCGAACTGCAGGGACACAAGTAGGAAACGCTCATCTTCAGCAGGACCAACCAATTAGCTCTGAGTCTGTTCTCAGCTTAGCTTTTGTTGACTCATTTAAGATGAGTTTTTTTTGTGTGTGTGTGTGTCAGTGACAAAGTCCAGGGCCTGTGCTATGCCTCACACACCCGCCAGCTCATCTCCTGCAGCTCAGATGGCAGCATCGTCATCTGGAACATGGACGTGACTCGGCAAGAGGTGAGGCTGGAAACCGCCTGTAATGAAGATCGTTTCAGCGTTCTTTGTTTTCCTGTTTTGCTCCACTTGTCTCCACACAGTTATCTGGAACCCAGTTTTGTCTTTATTTAATCAGACCCACATTTTTGCCTCTGTGTTTCGCCCCAAACTCTCTCCGCTCTGCTGTGAAACAGCATCTTCTCCAGCTGAGAAAGTCTCACAGCTGGAATACAAAGTATTTTCACTGCCGCTGCCGGATCAGTGTTTTGCAAAGGTTAAACCAAAGTTCAATGTTTTTTTTTGCTTATTTACCTTGTTTATGAGAGTCACTTGACACATTTGGCTGAGTGCCGCTCTCGTGTTTGTGTGATAAACGCGGATCCGGAGTCGGGGCAGAGCCGTCCGTTTGTAGCGCGAAGACCTACAGCAGAGGAAAAACAGACTCGGTGGCCTGGTTTCACAACAACAAAATGTCTGAGGCTCAATAAAAAGCCCCCAGTAACTTCAGCTTGAAATGATTTTTGGGGGGGTTTAAGAAGACTGGAGTCACTGAGGAAATGTTTTCATATCAGTTGTGGTGAAAGAGGCGACACAGTCTGGATAGAGATCTACAAACTGATGTGAATTTTGCTCCGGGCTACAGATGCAACTAACGATTAGTTTAGTGATCGATTATTCTATCGATTAATCATTTACCATTTTTATGCAGTGTTAGAAATACATAAAGAGATGCAAATAAGTAATTCAAGTCTTTTTTTAAAAAGGAAAATAAACATTTTATTGTGTGAAATATAGTAGCAGCAATACTTTAGCGAACTCTTGATCATTTGTAGTAAAGGATGCATCCTCAGCTAAACAATACTTCTTCACTTAGCATCAGTTCAGTGTAGGCCTGATCTGTTTACTATTTCTTTGAATAACCAATTAATAATTGGATAGCAAATTGTGCTAAATAACATATTTTTCTTAAAATGTGAACCAGGTGAAGTTAAATCTATGCCACTTGGGTTCTGGGTTCTATCAGAATCGTGCTTCCTCTGACATTTTTTAATGCACAGCTGAAACGGATAAAGTCACTCGGCGGAATTGGCTGTTCACCAATCGGGCCATAAAATCAGCAATTTCTGATCGCGTGCCAATTTTGTATCCTAACTCGCCCCATTCTTTGTTTCAACATTGGTAATTCTCTCGCTACAGAACTGTAGAGAAGCTGTAACTTCTTGTATCATGCATGTGTGCAGACTCCGGAGTGGCTGGACAGCGACTCCTGTCAGAAGTGTGAGCAGCCTTTCTTCTGGAACTTCAAACAGATGTGGGACAGTAAGAAGATCGGCCTGCGACAGGTAGGTGACGCTGCCCGACCCAAAACTCCCTCGGCTTTCATCATCGGGCGGGAATGACCTCTCTCTTTCTGCTCGAGCAGCCGTGCCTGAACGTATCCCTCCCGTTACTCCAGAGAAAACATTCCTACAGCTCTTCACTTCTGCCACGCTAATGCTGAGAAAACGTCCCTGCGGCTCTTTTACTGCCGACTTCTCAGAAACGGCTTTGTGTTGCGGTTACTCCTTTAAGAGTGTTTTCTGGTTCTGTTCAGGGTTCTTGGACACAGTGGCAACGTTTTCCCAAGTGCTGCAGAAAGAACTAACAACATAATATTGGTAGTTTTTGGCACTTTATTGTTGTTTCTCCGTGTCAAAATGGGTCAAAAGTTTAAGTATATCTATCCAAGTTTGGTAGTTTCACCCAAATCTCCAAAACAATTGATTCATAGAAGGAACAATAGGTTTTTGAATGACTTAGCAGAGCCAACCTGATGTTCTTTGAATCCAGTAGACTTGGAGAACTTCTGCTAGATTTGATTTCCATCTGAATTGTACAAAACATTTGAAATGTCTAGTGATTTATTATTATTTTTTTTACATTACAAAAGCCTTCAAAACAGGAGTGTTTACACTAAGAGTAAAAGTTCCATTTGCAGATTATTTCACTTATAATATGGGAAAATGTCTCATTCCAGACTTGCAACTGGAACATTTTCATCAATTTTAAGGAGTTTTTACTTAAAATGAGCCCCTGTATCTTGCTGAATAGTTACTTGTAAGTTAGTTTTGTTTTGTTTCAAGTATGTTAAGATGTTTGCAGTAGAATGCACTTGGTAATTGTGTTTTTTGCAAACAAACTGCATTTCTCCTGCAGTTTCCGGCGTTCATTTTACATAAATGTTGCATCTTTTCTGAACACCTGCGACAGTTGGCCTGGCGACCATTCGATTATAGCGTTGGAGAACGCTTCGACTTCCCAGCTGTTTGACTTTCTATCTGTGGGGTTTGTGTTGTAGCTGGCAAAGGTCTCATTTCCCTTCTCACATTGCACATGGAAGAGGTGATTGTAGATCTACTGTTACAAAAAGCTTCTTGCAAAACATTCAACGTAGAGACTCTATGTCTGTAACTTTTACAATGCTAGCAGCCGTATTTACTTTTAATCCAGCTAATTAGGAATTGTTTAGAGCTGCAAATGTCACAAGATCATTAAAGAAGTAGCAAAAAAACCCTTGTACTTCAATACAGTTGTCATTTCTAAAGAATTACATCTTATTTCTGTTTCTAGATTTTAAAATGCAGTAAAAGCATACAACTTTTTTTTTAAATAAGATGGATATGTCTTCTTGTGTGGGATGTTGACATTCATGAAAAAACGAAATCCGAAAAAAGTTTGTTTCAAACGTAACGACAAAGAAAATATAAATCTAAAACAATATCATTGCTATTCAAAATAGTATTTGTTTTTGGACAATCAATATATTGCATGACAAAAGCAGCCTTTGTTATTGCATTTTGAATTAAAGCACTAGTTCATTTTTTTTTTTACACCATTTTAAACCAGAGTTTTTAAGAACCATTATGGAAGATCCAAAGCCAAAAGACTGACTTTATTCTGATGAGAAATGAGGGTCTTCATATGAGCTTTTCGCACACTTGGCCTCTCATCTTGGCCTCTCATGTTTTCCTCAGCACCACTGCCGGAAGTGCGGCCAGGCCGTGTGCGGCAAATGTTCGTCCAGGCGCTCCACCATCCCCCTCATGGGCTTCGAGTTGAGGTGCGGGTGTGGACAGCTGCCACGAGTCCATCACCGACGAAGAGTGAGTCACAGTCAGCCTCTGTCGATGCCGTACACTGTCCCTTTGTGCTCCCGGCGTCCCCCCCTGGCGCCCTCACGCTGACGCCCCCCCCCCTGTGTGCGTTTCAGCCGAGCTCCCACCGCCACCTTCCACGACAGCAAGCACAACATCGTTTACATGCACTACGAGCCCACCACGGGAAACCTGCTCACCTCCGGCACCGACAAGGTCGTCAAGGTCTGCACCGGAGATGACGGCTTCTTCGACGTTGTAGTTCGAGGGTTCGGACACCAGGGGGCGACAGATGCTCAAGAACCTGAGCCAGTCGTTTTCTATGAGTTGCTCAAAAGTGAAGAAGACACAATTGAAAATGTTAAAGTTGAAGCAAAAATGATAATACAATGCAGTTTAAATGTATTGAAAGACTTTTTGGCTATATGTAATTTGAGAATACATCTGCAAATTCAGATATTATTCTGGCTGCATATTGTCATTCTCAGTACAGTTGTGCTTCATCCATTCAAGTCATTGTCCTCTTGAAACTAGGTTTGAAACAGTTATTTGTATTAATCATAATTAATCTATGTCGGAAATAATTCTCAACTAATTTAGTAATCGATTAATCATTAAGCAGAGTATATAGACTCTAAAGTCATGCCTTTTTCTGAATAAACAAGCTACATAGAGCAGTAATTAAGACGAAACTGCACAAAAAATGCATACATTTTGCTTTTAAGATTTAAAAAAATATTGTTTTTCTGTAAATATGTAAAATAACAAAGCCAGAGTTATGTCAAAGTTTATCAATTTACAAATTGACCTATATGCTAATTTTACTTATGTCTATTTTTAACCCATATGCTTTTTTTAAGAAAATCAACAGTAAATTGAAGTATTTGTGCCTCATTTTAAACAAGTTTGTTCCACAATCCATCCAGCTATACCTTTTCTTTTAATTCAATTGAAAATATGTAGTATAGTCCTTTCACACTAAAACATTTTATTCTTCAGTTTCTTCTTAGCCTCTAACTGGCCAATCTTGATAGCTGCACTTATTTAAACAGAAGTTTTGTTGTTTTTTTTTGCAGATATGGGACATGACTCCTGTGGTGTCGTGAGTTTCCGTGGACACGGGGCAGCATTTCGGCCAGCTGTGACCAGTCGCACTTGATGAGAGCGAGGGAGCAGCTCCGTGTCACCTGGATAATATTTAGCAACAGAGCCTGGGTTGCTGCGTTCTCTCACGGCGGCGGCACGGCCGGCCCCACAGCAGCCTGAGAACGGTGCAACGTCCTGCTCAACACGAGGTCACAGACTGGTTGGTCTTTGCTTGATGTCTGGAGTGATCGCGCTTGCACTCTGGGATTCTTTCTGGCATTTGACCTTGTAAGAAATTTAATATCTTATGTACTTTTAATAAATTTCCTTCCCACTTGAAGATTGGAGGAGCTAAAAGTCATCAGGCTCGTTTTCTTGGACGCTAAATCATCGACGTAATCGCATTTTTCGCATCAATACGATTTTTCTTTTTATTATCTAAACAAAAATACAATCAGGAGGAATTCAGGCCTGGATTATTATGACGCCCTCTAGAGGCTAAATTTGTTTTGTTCCTGTTACATCATGTGTTTTTTTTTTTTTTGACTAGTAAAAGTACATATTGTATTCACGAAGGTCATAAACGGCTACCTGGAAATTTATAATTACTGTCTGCTCTAAAAGATTTTTCAATCTGCTTTTTTATTGAATTATTTTTACCCTCTAAAGGTAATTGATCAACATTTCCTGGAACATTTTGAATGTTACATTTCAGATAGCTGAGCTCCAAAAACATGTCTGCAACATTAACCAAAGCATAACTTAAAGTAGCTGTAATAAACGACAACAGCATGCTGTTTTTTTTTTACCCTACCAAATTCTGAGGATGACAAATGTTTTTGTTTCTTCTGAACAGTAGTTGACATTGAGTCCATAAATATCAGCTGATGCAGCTTTAGAAGGGATACAGGAAGTAGCTTTAGGCCTGCTGGCCCCTTTAATCCAGCCTCTTTGAGTTAATTTTGTAAAATAATCTGGTGAAAATGGTTGTTGCATGAACAGTTTCTTCCAGTTATCCTAGTTCATTCAGTCGGGTCATTGTCTACACACAGTGCTAATTATGTTTACTTTAATTGGTGGCGGTTCTTTTGAATCCTGTGCGCTCTTTAGATCTTCTCTGTCTGGTGTTGAGTATTTCAATTCAAGTTTAATTGTTTTAGAGGTAGTTAAGATTAAATGCAGTCCAGATTCCTTGAAAGAAAAGCACCTTAATTGTGGAATAATTCATTGGATTTATTTTTTACATGTCCCTTAACACATTGACCGGACGCAACCTTTTCTTTTCATTTTTGAACGTTTGCACCGTCCCCCCTGTCATGCCGTCCTGAGCAGAGAGTCATCATGTAATCTCAGTTAATGCAGCAATAGATCTTCACTCCCTACAAAATAAATAGAATTGCCTCATCGTTCCTCAAGCAGGCTTTTTTTTTGTATCACAAGCCAGATGACATCACTGCCAGATGGCCTGATGCTTTGTGGGAACCTTTATTTTCTCACATGGTGCTTAATCATAGTTTAGCTCAGCTTGAGTAATTCTGTAAAGAAAGGATTAAGTCCAGCCCAACTTCTTAAACCAATGCAACAAATTTGATCCACTTTCCCCCGGATGTTAAAATTCGATGTTAAAGTGCAGCTGCCAGAATGACGGTTAGTTTGTGTTGCATGAGTGCAGCATCGTCCCTTTCAGAAACGCACAGGAAGCTCCACGGAACCCGTTTGGTTCTGGATTTAAAACCAGTTCAAGCTCCAGTCGTTATGGCGATGACGGCGGACAAAGATTTGAGCCTCCTAATGAGCGAGCGATCGGTGACTCGGACTGTGCTGCGTAACATCGTCTGTGTCCTGTTATCGAGGTTATTTATTCTAAATGTTTGTTTCATGTATGAAACATGTACATATCAACACAGCTAGACGCTGTGGCCTTTCAGAGACGCACCACAGCGTAGAAACGTCGCTACAAAACGGTTTAAATTGTTGGTTTTTTTTCAGCTTTGTATGTTGGCTTTACTGTTGATGCACTGGAATCACGAGGCAGAAAATCATGGATTTCTCCTAAATGTTTTGTGTGGTTTTGTGATGACACTCAGCTCAAATCCCTCTGAGCTTCGTCCAAAGATTATCAATTATGGATCTGAAAACAAGGTTGTACGACATTTCTCGTGTTTTTAGTTCATTTCCTCGCCCACTTCCTGTGAACTAATGCACACCTGCAAGCTAAATTAAACAGAGTGTGATTATTAACGATATACAGAGTTAACAGAATGGATCCTCTATTTCGCAAACTTAACCACACAGGAGAAACTGAGCTAGATTAAAACTTCTTGGTTTTTGTTGCTTATAAAGTTTATTTAAGGCCAGTTCTTTGACTTTTTGTTGCAGGAAAGAGGGAGAAAAAAATGGTTGAATTTCACCGTTTTTGTGAGTGTAACACTGTATAAACAATTGATTAAAACAAAACGTATTTACCCTAATCCGTCATGTCCGAGTCGTGTATTTGGCAACTGATATACAAAACTGCAGTTATTTCTGTTGCGTCACACTTTTTTCTTCCACTTAACTTTCCAGTAATATGCTCGAAAACAGCCCTATGAAGTTCTTTTAGTGTTTATTGTTGTGTTTTCCAGTTCTTGTGAAAGTTTTGTCATTAACTGTCAAGTATGCGGTCTTTCACTGTGGTAAAAATAAGAATATAGATATATACACACAAAATGAATCACTTTTATTGAATTAATACATTTAGCAAAGATAATTAACATGATTATGTGTGCATACACGAGACAATTTAATTCACATTCGCTTCTTTAAGTTCATGTTTAACTGCATATTAACTGCATTTGATTTAAAACTTCATGTCCTGTAGAGAAAAAGCATTGAAAAACTACAAAAAAAAAGTTATTTTTCACAAAAACATTTTCAGATCCAACCTCAGTAAAGGATTTCCAAGCTTGACTCTTGTTACTTCAGTCAAACACGTTTCATTAGTTTGAAAAAGGTTTTTGTAAACAGTTATGTAGTGTCATTGGAGTGCTTTTATTTTGAAAAGCAGCCAGTTTTCCAGATACTAAGGTTTGAACTTTTGGGCAAACTCCTCCAGCGCTGCCAGGAGTTTGTCCTCGTCCTGCGGAGAGGAGCGGGACGAGGCCAGGGGGAGGTGGGTCGCCACCGGCTTACGATCTGAAGAAGAGACGCAGAGTCACAGGAATGTGTCACCATGAGGAAGACGATTCCAAGAACAAGAATCAACAGAGCTGCGTCAGAGACGGTTCCCACTAATGTCATGAAGAGGAATACTGTTCATTTAAATCCTTATTTTACCCTCAAATTTTGGCAAATCTTGTTTAAAAAGTATAATTTAATATTAAAATAAATTCCCATTGCCATATTTTACAAGACTAAAATATGACTTTTAATGCATGTCTACTTCTAGCTTTCAGAATTTTTTTCCTTCGTGCCACTTGGATGAAATTTCTGACTTATCAAAAGAAAATTCCTTATATAGTAGAAGGTCCAGAATGCATCATACTGGTTGGCACCAGTAATGGCAAAGGCGAATTTAAAGGTTACATTTAAATTTTCCCTCGGTAGATCCAAAAAGCTAGCTAGCAAGTTAGCGGGGTAGCATCAACCGCCTCATGTCACAGAATGAAGATGTCTGCGTCTGACTCAAATGACAGAAAAATAAACTACATAGAATAGATGAGATAAAATAGTCCCTCCACAACAACATTGCAAACATATTAAGTTGTAAACATTAAAGGCCGACATACATTTTTAATGAATTCAAGTCATTTTAAGATCTTCAATTTAAGACTTTTTAAGGACGCTTGGACTCCCTCCTACAGATTATTTCAAAAGCTTAATCAAATGTACAGAAGCAAGGATTCACACTCATGAATCGACCACAACTGATTTGGAAATAACGAGGGATTTCTCACCTTGAAAGAACTGCCCGCTAGGCAGCTTGACGGCGGCAGGCGATGCGGCGAGCCACACCACCGTGTCTGCCCCCATGGCCTCCGTCCTCAGCTTGGACTGCATCTTGGCGTGAAACGACGGCATGGAGGACTGCACGGCTACACGAGGAAACACAAAACCAAAGCCTCTGTCACAAGCAGACTGTGCAAAAGGTTTGTTTTCTTGTTGACTGACAAGAATCCATCTGTGAAATTCCTCTGCAAGCTAAACACAAAGCTGTCTAAAGGATTTGGGTGGCGATAAAGACTTAATGGCGGCGCTTTACCCGGCGTGTCGGCCCAGCCGGGGTGCATCGAGGAGAAGTGGACCTCTTTGTGCTGAGAAGCCCACCTCTCTGTGAGGATCACTTGTTGTCTCTGAAACACAGTAATGTCGATGTCAATGTCAAATTTATTTATGTAGCACTTTAAAACAGGTATTAAACTGCACCAAAGTGCTGAACAAGAACGACAACACAAATAACAAAACAGAACACAAAACAATACATCAATTAAATGCCAAAGAGTAAAAATGAGTTTTAAGAAGCGATTTAAAATGATCCAGGCTGTGGGCAGATCTAATCTGGAAAGGTAAGTTATTCCATAAAACAGGAGCAGCAACAGAAAAAGCTCGATCTCCTTCCCTCTTAAGTCGAGTCCGAGGAACTGTCAGTAATAACTGATTATTAGATCTTAAGGTTCTGGACACAGACCGGAAATTTAAAAGGTCCCGAAGATAAGGGGGGGCTAACCCATTTAAAACTTTAAAAGTTAACAAAAGAATCTTAAAATCTATCCGATAAAAGACAGGCAGCCAGTGTAAAGATGCCAGAGTTGGTGTTATATGGTCCTGCTTCCTGGTTCCAGTGAGAAGCCGTGCTGCTGCGTTCTGGATCAGTTTAAGTCGCTGAATCTGCGATTTATCCATCCCCCTATATAAAGAGTTGCACTAATCCAGACGAGTTGTTATGAAGGCATGGATGAGTCCTTCAAAGTCCTTAAAACAGAGGTAAGACGTAAGGTGGTAAAAACTCGAGTTAATGACAGAACTAACTTGTTTGTCTAAGAAGTACCAACGTGTGAATGTGGCTTCAGGGTATCAGCAAGTCAAATCAAAGAGGTTTTAAGACCTTTTTAATGACACCTTGAATAAAATTTAAGACCAAAACCTATATGGATAGTGGATGGTTTGGGGATCCTCATGTATTAGAATTAAGGGTAGCAAAAAAACCTGCAGTATGAATGAAGCTTAATGTACACAGTCCAGTCACATTAATGTGACCACCACGTACTTTCCACTTCAGAGTTAAATAACCAATCACAGAAGGCAGGTGGCAGCACAGTGCAGTTGAGCGTATATAAAGGGTGTGTGTGGGCTTCGGAAAACATTTCAATCGTTGGCGTAATGCAGAAACGAAGCGATTTATCCGACGTCCAAAAGGGCATGATCATTGGCTTTCGGGCCAAGGGTGGAAGCATTTCCGAAACGGCTGAGTTTGTGAACTGTTCGCGTGCCGCCGTGGTAAAAGTGTACCGTGCATGGCAAAATGGGACTGTCCAAAATCAACGACGTGGCAAATGTGGTGCACCACGGGCCATAGATGACAGAGGCGAACGACGGTTGCGGAGATGCGTTCGGGCAGATAGACGGGCTACCGTTGAGCAACTGACCACTAAAATGAACCAAGGGGCTACCACAAGTGTCTCCCAAACCACTATTCAGCGAACATTGCTGCGTCTGGGCCTCCGAAGCAGACGCCTGGTTCGTGCACCTATGCTGACTGGTGTTCATCGACGACGAAGGCTAGAATTTGCACGCCAGTACAGCAGCTGGACGTCCACTGAGTGGCGACAGGTAGCGTTTTCAGATGAATCGCGTTTTATGCTCCATCGGACAGATGGACGTTGGCGTATAAGGCGTGAAACCTCTGAAAGGAACCACCCTGCAACCATTGCAGGAACGGTCCAAGCTGGAGGCGGGAGCATTATGGTCTGGGGAATGTTTTCCTGGCATTCTCTGGGTTCACTGATTATTGTGGAAGGCACGATGGATCAATACAAGTACGCATCTGTCCTTGCGGACCATGCCCACCCCTACATGCGCATTGTTTTTCCTCAGGATGATGGCATCTTCCAGCAGGACAATGCGAGGTGCCATACAGCTGCCAGTGTACGTGCGTGGTTCGAAGAGCACCAGGATGAGTTTACCGTCCTCCCCTGGCCAGCAAACTCACCTGACTTAAACCCAATCGAGCATCTGTGGGACCATCTCGATCGAGTTGTTCGCGCCATGGATCCTCAACCGCGTAATCTAGCGCAGCTGGCCACGGCATTAGAGTCGGCATGGCTCAACATCCCAGAGAAGACCTTCAGGGACCTAAGTGACTCTCTTCCTGCACGTCTCGTAGCAGTTCGCTCTGCGAAAGGTGGTTATTCTGGCTTTTGACAGATGGTCACATTAATGTGACTGGACTGTGTATATACTGTATATATATTTTTTTTGAGCATGATGCTCCTTAGCCTTGTATGGGTTGGCAACAGAAGTGAGCCAGTGGTGGGAACAAACGTCATCCGACCAAATGCTGATAAATATGCTTGTAACCACATTAGATGCAGAAAAACGAGTATGCTACCTAGCAAGGGTATATCGGCAGCTAGTTAGCCGTAGCCTCAACAGCCTGGAATCAAAGAATGTCTGCTGTCAAAATTTAGCCAGACAGAACAGTCAGGCAAGAAGAAGAATAAATAAAAGAAAAAACAAACATACGAGACTAAAGAGTCCTGTCACGACAGAAATTTCACAACCAAAAAAGTCCAAATTACATGCTTTTTAAAAAAAGAAAAGAAGACATTTTAAGGCCTTAATTTTGGATACACAAATTTCAGACTTTTTAAGTACACCTTGGGTTACTTCTATAGAAATCACAGCCTTACCTTATTCTGAGCGTACGCCATGGTGCCGTCGAACGTGCCCTTCTCAAACTGGAGGTCGTCCACGTTGAGCTTCTGAGTGAGCATACCGCCCGATGACACGGTGATCTGAGGACAGACACAGCAGCCGTCGTTTCAAACCGTCACTCTTTCTGATCCGGCCCAATCGATTGGCGAATGGGGGTTTGACTCATGGGAACTGAACCCACCACTCTCGGGTCTTCCACCTTCTTCAGTGCGGGAATCAGTGCAGTGGTGAGGATGTAGGTGCCTGGAAGTAAAGATGAAAAGAAGCTTTTAACAGTTGTAACAACACAACTGTTGAATTATTTACACATGTTCTAACATCTTTCTTTGTTCTGTGACTTCAAGGACTTACTCAAAAGGAAAGAAGTGCTTCGTTTACTCACCGAGTGTGTTTGTGGCAAAGTTCTTTTCCAAGCCCTCGTCCGTTAGCTCCCTCTGGTTGACCATGCAGCCCGCGTTATTGATCTAAGACAAAGACCGTCAGAAGAAAGCGGGAGCGACTCACAGAGCAGAAGGTCGCATAGATCCGCAAACACCTACCAGCACGTGCAGCTTGTTGTTTTGAGAGAAGCTCTGTGCAAACTCCCACACCTGCCTGGCACTCGACATGTCCACGATGTGGACGTGGACGTTCTTCAAAGACAAGGGAAGCAATTGGGTTTTTTTTATGTCTTCACCTCCTTCAGATGTAATATTATGTGTGACTTATTTTTGCAACAATTCCATTGTTTAAGGGTCAGAAATTCATTGTTACATTAGTAAAATTTTTTCTTCTTTTTTGCATTTTGTCATTTTACAACTGACTGAGCTGGAATCACTTTTGTGTAAAATCAGTTCCCAGATCTGTCACCCAATAAGGGGGGCACAGTTAAGTATTTTCCCCACATTTCTCTCTGTATCAATAAAAGATTTTCTGCCCAACACATTTCCACCCCCGGGCTTCTTTACTATTGCCAGTGACGGCCTTTTCTCCTACTAGGTGACAGGATTTTATAGAGCCAAAGAGCAGGTCACTGAATGCATATGGGCCCATACAGCTGGGTCCAGAGCTGCTCTGATGGAAAAAACATGTCAAAGTTACAAATTAACAGAAAGGTGTGGACTGGCTTGCATCTGGGCTTTTTTTTTGTCTAATGATGTCGTGATTTATGTTTACAGTGGAGAAGAAGACACTAAAAATACCTCATTTTTACTCTGTGCCACAATCTCTCCTTTGGCCGTCTCTGCTCTTTCCTTGTTTCGACAAACCATGTGAACAGTTCCCCCTGCAGGATCAATTGAAATCCTCATCAGTGGATTACTTCGGACAAAACCTTGATTATAACAAAGACTTTTATGCAAAATGTACCTAATTAACTAAAAAAAAAATTTACGTATGCATGTAAGTAAGATATGTGTGTTGCTGCTATTATTTCCCCTTAATAACTACAAAAATAAACTTTCAAATGATTTGTTTCCAGCCTGGGGAACAGAGGTGACGTCACACTGGGTGCACAGCACAGCAGTCGCTGCATATGAATCTCATTTTTACAGTAGTAATTTCTAGGGCTGTGTAATAATATTGATATCGCGATATATATATCGATATTTTCTTTCCTAGAAAAAAAAATCGATATTCATCTGCAAGTATCGTAACATCCAACTGTCACCTTTCTCACTCATTGTTTGCTTCGCACCAGGTCATCAGGCTTAGAGTGATTCCTTCAGATGTTCAGGTTTAAAAGGTATCAAACTATTCAGAGCAGCTACTTGGTTCACTTTATTTACTTTACTAATGCATGTCAGCTACAGTTTGTACTGTTTCAATTAAAAGAAACATGTTTTCTCTCCACTTCTTTGATTCATTTTGTCCAGCTGTCGACTTTAAGTCTGTGTCCAACCAGAGCCTGGTGTTGTGTACTTGGTGCTTTTAATCAGTTTTCAGTTACATTAATTCAATCCAACTTTATAACAGTCACAAAATGTCACCAATATCACTCTGTCCCTCTAAAATCGTTCAGAGAATCGCAAAATGTATCGAATTGTATCGTTTACTGAATATCGCAATATATATTGTATTGTGGGCAGAATACCTTGTATCGTATCGCGAGATTATTGTATCACTACAGCCCTAGTAAGTTCTACACCAAGCTGTTTTGTTTGTTTAAAATCAAAATGCGCTTAGTTGTGGAGCGTCAACAGAGAGGGGGGGAAGACAAACCCGATACAACTCTCACCTCTTTTGGCAATTTCCTGTGCTGTTGCTTTCCCTATCCCACTGTTGGCGCCTGTGACCATAAAGCACCTGTCGCTCAGGTTTACATCCAGGTCGGCCGGAGAGAAATGCTTCGCTGCAGCTTCATAGCCGCTCCTGTTAAAAAATAATCAGAGAATACCACAGTCAGTAATGTTCATACCTAGGAAGAAATCACGTGAGGCACAGGAGCATCTCAAGTGTTTTCTGTGTTTTGAGTAAATTGTCTTTTGAGCCGAGTTCTCCTTCTGCTGCCAACGATGAACGTTAGAGGGCGCTAATCATTTTTTCCCCCTTCATCATTTCATGTTTTTTCACCCACCAACTTATAAGGGAGACCTTTAATGACGATAATTTACTACAGTTCTCTCACAGTAACCCCTAATATGTCTGCATTTTATCTGTGTACATTCATGCAGGTAATATTCAGAGGTAAAACAAAATCAAATGATGTTTTTTCCTCTTTTTTGCCGTTCAGTGTTTTGCTCTTTGCTGAATGAGCATAAGCATAGCTACTTATGAAAACAATGCACTTTTAACCTTATGCTATTATTATTATTACTATTATATCGAAGGTGTAACAGCCGCGCCCCTTCGCCATATATAACATCTTGAGTAACTGGGTGACCACTGAATCAATCATCGCTAACAGCAACACGTTGTTTAACCTTGGAAAGTGTTTTATATTTGTTGAAATTACACAAGACCCGAGTGGTAAATGTTACGCAAACCTTAAAAACTAGAGTATTGTAATGTAAAGCGCACTGCACTTACTTTGTGTACTCCTGCAGTCCTTTCACGAACCAGACGGCATTCCTGTAAATAGACATGTCCTCATTTAGGCAGCAGCTGCTTGAATTGGCCGTATAGATCCATAAGAGGGTGTATTTATTAACTGTTTGTTTCGTAAGAATGACTAAAGCGTGGGTTGGCTAGGAGTCACGTGTTTCTCAACCGGAAGTACGTTTTGTAACATGCTTCTATAGCGCGCCTAGTGGATCTTTCGTTTTCATGACTCCAGATTTCCCTGTAAAATTTAAGAATTTAGTGTTTTCAGAAATATCCCCAAAAAAGAAAAACTAAAACAATCTTAACTACTTACATCACGCCACACCGCTCTATAGTACTTATTCATGCAGTTTCTGTGTTATCCATACAGTTGTCAGGATGGCCGAGTGGTCTAAGGCGCCAGACTCAAGGTGAAACCTTCCTGTGAATCGGGTATTCTGGTCTCCGAATGGAGGCGTGGGTTCGAATCCCACTTCTGACAATGACTTTTTAAAGTCCAAACCTTTTCTAAATTAAGAAAAATAGTCTTTTTAATTTAAAATTTAACACTCAAGTGATGTGACTCATATTTGGAATGGCTTTTTTGTGAAAATATTTTACATTAAATCATTACTTAATCATCAAATGTGTTTTAGTTAACAGTTCACAATTATTAAGGTAGGTGTTTTTCTTGTTATGTTACTGTAAAGTTTTAGTAGAATAGTCGGATTCCTACAAATGACAGAGCATCAAATGTGGACAAAAAAAGGACATGGAAAGACAACAGATAACCGATCTGCAAAAAAAAATTTAATTTGGCATTTGATAAATTTTCACAAAGAGAATTACATACAAAGCAAAAACATGGGTGTTAATATGGAGCTCTGTGGATCTCCTGCCCTGTAGGATACTGGGAGAACTGAGTAAATTATTCGAATAATTTGAAAACCAACTGAAAGCGCAAAAGGTCAACTTTGTCGAAGTCTTTACATGGAAAAGAGTTATTAGATATTAATAAAAACTGAGTGTTGGATAACTAAATGTTTTAGAAAACAAATGTTATCCTTAATAAAAGTAGAAAATAAGTTTATTCTGTTCATTTGTGTAATTTCAATATTGATAATCTCTTCACTAATGCTTCTCGCCCGCTGACTGCTACGATATGCAGCTTTCACTTTCACCGCCTTGCTGAACAGGCAAAAATACTGAAGGAAGTTCTAGATAGGTTTACATGAGGTCCCCGGATGGAACCACACAATACTTGTTACTTCGGATTATACATACAACGAAATACAAACAGACGTTTCACAGCTGCTGACGGTAAGAGGTAATTCACACTTTTACGGTGAGAGGAGGCGGAGTTGTCAGGATGGCCGAGCGGTCTAAGGCGCCAGACTCAAGGTGAATCCTTCCTGTGAAGCGGGACTTCTGGTCTCCGAATGGAGGCGTGGGTTCGAATCCCACTTCTGACAATATCTTTTTTTTTTGGTCACGACAAAGACTTAACTGTTTGCTTTGATACGTGTTTCAGATTGTTGCAATGAAACCAAATCGTTCTTAGGGTTAGCGTAGATAAAAGAGAACATAAAAGGATCAATTCGTTTACACAACAGTCATTTTCAAATATTATCTAACTCAAATACAACCAAAAATGCCAACACAAATGTCACAGCAATGTCAGTCAAGATATAAAAGTACAGAATAAACTGGTAGAAAAAAATATGAGATAAAAGCCAGTCAAATATTGAGATAAAAGCAAATTTAACACATTGTGTGTTACATTTACTAATTTACACAAATAGTTTGCAGTATTGGGTTTGTATAAAAAGCAAGGAGGGACATAGAGTTTGCTAAAACACCAGTTAAAATGTATTTATTTAAAAAATAATTAAATGAATGATCAAACTTTATCTTAAGTATCACAGTTTCACAGAACCTATTTTGTAACAAACCACACTGATAACTTAACTATATTTCTCTTAAACTCTACAGGAAGAAGGAAACCAAAGTCAACCTTTAACAAACTTTATTAGTCCTAGAAAGCAACAATTATCTTTTCAACTTTCCCAAATTATTGATAAATTTTAAAACAGCCACGTATTAGAATTAGGGGCAGGGATAAGAAACTCTAGTGGATCTGCAATCAGCCAGTAGGAGTCAGTATTGTTGTAAACTAACATTGCAGAGTTTCTCTTTCCTAATTCTATCTCTAGTGGAAAACAACGCAACCAACCACTGGAGGTTTTATTCCTGACATGTAAAGTTGTATCTTAAACTGTAATTTTGCACAGTCAAATTGGACTGACAAATAATAATAATATCACAAATCATATAGATCAGGTAATGTACTATGAATGTAAAATTAGAATGCCTAATGAAATAACTAATGGTGTAATCAAGTTTCCCTCCAGTAATGATAAAGCATCAGCAATTACTGAAGGCCAATTGCTGATTGCTGATGCAACTGGCATCAGTAAATGGAAGGCCAATTACTGATGGCCCTCAATATTCACATAATCTAACTGAGAGTCAAGCGCTCCCTCTGCTGGTTTAAGGAAAGAATGCGTCGCTAAATGTGTAAAGTCAACAGCAGGGCCGAAATAAATGTCTTGGGGTTAGTCCTTTAATTTATCTGATTACTGCCATCACGGCTGTATGGAGTGGTTTGTCAACCAAAGATCCTGAAGTTGGTTTGCTTCTGATTTTACTAGTCCGTGTGGAGGACTAATATGTGATCCTGCTATTTGTCCATGGAAAATTGCTGTAAATACCCCCAAACATCCGCTAGATGGCAGCCTTCTATAAACACCGATAGGAAGACACATACTGTATATAAGGAAAGAATGATATTAGATATTAAAATAATTAGGAGAGTTCTTTTAGATCTTATTTGTATTGCTAAATGTTATTTTAAAGTAGAAATTTAAGGATACAGGATAAGTTAAATACAGTTTGGCAGGTTTAAATTTACAATTTTTAAAAAATATGTTTAGATAAGAATGCATCAAAAACGTAGACCTCATGCATCCTTCCTTTCATTACAGAAAAAATATCCAGAACATATGCTGTGTGGCAGGAATTGTTCCCTTAATAGACAGTTATGTTCTACCATTGAAGAACGCAATTGCCTAGTAAAGACCTGACCATTTCCATAGGTTATGAAAGACTTAAAAATAATTTAAGATTTTCTTATTTTATATGTCATAAATCACATCACATTGCTAACATATGGCATGTTAGCAATGTGATTTTTTATTTTATTTTAGGCGTTCAGCTTTTCCACTGCCATTCATTTTTTAGGAAGTTCAGCGTCCTTTGAAACAATATTTGACGGATCTCTGCTGCCACTCGTGTTATAGAGGGGGTCATCACACCCAAAGTCTTCTATGTAAGGATTGCAACATATCTTGCACATGTGGTTGTAATGGGATTCATGGGACTAAGCTGGTGCTGAGGGTAAACAAAGTTGAAGGGTTAGGACATTTTAAGATTAAAGTACAAACATGTCATAGCAAGTTTCATAAAATTAGCCTTTAGATTACTGTAGGAAAAATGATCAAGATACTGGAAAATCAAAAAGTTAAAAGTTGAAATGCAGGTAAAGGGTCTAAAAGTTCCTTGAGAGTTGAAGAACTGCCCATCAGGAGACTGATGATTTACTATAGGACTGCCTAGAGAGTCAAAATATACCCAAGAACATCTTAGTGAATCAAAGTTGGTGGTCGTCCCGTAACACTGTCACTTTCTTGGAAATCAAAGTCAAACCAGTGTCCAGCTAACAGGAAGTCACTTGATGAAGCTTTGGTCTAATTTATGCTAGTTTGCGCTACAAAGTCCTGTGAGTTTTGTTTGTGTCAAACCGTGGTATTTGCTCTGTTCCCATAAGCTTTGCTTGCTGAAAGGCACAAACCCCACCATCCAGTCGACTCCAGCAGACCAGCGAAGCTAGACAAACACGACCCGGGGTCCGGTCAATTTGTCCGGACAAACGTGGGGATTTAGAGCCACGGCAGGCTACGAGGGACGAGTGCTAATTGATTGTGTGCCAAGGATCTCTCCTCAATCCCCCAACTCTCTCAAGTCACTCTATTCACCCCCAGCTTTGTCTGGAGTCTTGAACCTGACACGTCAAACTAGGCAAACTGGAACCCAGGCTATTTCATGCTCTCATTTAACAATAAATGTTGCATTTCGGCATATTATTTTTTACTGTTAGTCACTAATGAAACCTAATTTTTGTTTAAAAATGTCCTGCCCCCTGCTCATTTTCTTCCTACAATAGTAATTTTAGTTGAAGAAGAAGCAATGAAAGGAGGGATGGGGAGTAGCTGCAGGTGGAGGGGTGTTGCCTTCTCTCCACCCCTCAGTCCACAATGAGCTGAGACCACACTGCTCCCTCAACAAGTGGCTGCAAAAACAATCTGGCGGAGCGGCTGGAGCCAGGCGCCACCTCAGGCCCTGCCCTCCGAGGTCCGGTAAGGCCCCTCCGTGCTCTCCTGGCATGCTGATCAGAGGATTAGGGCCCTCTGGCAACGTCGAGTCAAGAGCACGCCGGAGAAAGAGAAAGGCATGCAGGCAGCATGAGCTCCATGCTGGTTTCACACGCACCCACATCCACTTAAGAAGGGGAACAGACCCGGACCACAAGGACCACACACACCTGCTGCACCAGACGTAGTTTGTCAGGAAAAAAAAACAACAAAAAAACGAGTAGAATGGATCTGGAGAATGTATATTTATTGTACAGTTGAATTTAACTAAATAGAAAATGCAGCCAGTTCAGGAGCGCCTTCGTTTTCTTTGGCACGGATTGGCTGCTCAAGAGGGAAGACAAGAAAAACTGGATGTCGGTGCCAAGGCGGTAGTGCTAGTAGCGAGCGCCTTAATGCATTTTGAGGTGTATTTGGTGTTTGAACCATTAAATCAGGCAGCTATAGGCGTTTTGGAGGGTCACTGAAGTAATAGAAGATTTCAGCTATTCACGGGAAAGTGGTCATCTGTATATGGTTGATTCTTGGATACATCTAACACTAAGTATGTGGAAAGACATTTCCCAAAGCTTTGACCTCAACTCTGTGGAGCATTCCATATTCAGAGTTGGGAAACAACCATAACTCTTATCAATCCAGTCAAGACAAGTGGTCAAATATCCAACCAGATTTACAACAGACAGCTACTCTTATGAAAGAGGGTTTCATGCATCATGTGCATGAATTAATAGGACATTCATACACACAATGAGTCACCAAAGTACTTTCACTGAGCGGCAGTGAAAGTACTTTGGTGACTCAAAGTATGTATGTGCTTTAAGATGATCTTAAACCTTTAAAACACCCTATTTTCCAAATGGTCGTTACTCTGCGCGAAGGCCAAAGACATGTGGAAGGTGGCCCAGCTGATTGTTCGGCGCTTTGTGTGTGCGTGTGTTTGCATGTGCTCCCGTTTTGGGAGTTGCAGGTTGGACACACACGGCACAACATGGGCTTTAATTCAGCCCAACAGCCGCTCTGTCAAAAAAGGAGGAGACAGGGCAATTAGCCCCGGGGAGGAGAAAGAAAAAAAGGAGAGAACGAAGGGAATTGTGAATTTGACACATTAAATGGTAGCCGTCATTAGCATGTGGTTGTGTGGAGTCGGAGCTGCATTCACCGGATCCTTGAATGCGTATTGCTGGCCCGACCATGGTCGTTTCCCCACCTCTCTTCTCAGTCTGTCCATCATCCCCACGGCCACCTTTTCACTGGTAATCACCCCCGCTTGGCCTCCTTTCTTCTCTGGGTTTCTTCGGCTTCTCTGGCACTTTTGTGACTCTTAATGCTGTCACGCTGCTAGGAAGAGAGCCCCTGGAATCTCTAAATCGAAACAAATTAAGCTGGATAATTAGACAGCAGAACAAACGAAATGTTGGACACTAGTCGGTAGGCTCAAGACCAGTGACGGCGTCAGCTTATCTTTCCGGTTTCGCATTCTAAAACCGACACCGTTTGCCGTCGAACGTCGGTCAAACCCATGGGTTCCGCCTCGTGTTTTCCCAGCGGGGACTCAGGGGCCACATTAAAAACTAATTTTGACTTGAATAAGTCTTTCACTTTGCAGAAGACCCGACGCGGCGTCTGTCTGAGTTTCTGACTTTCACTCAGCTAGTTGTCTGTGCCATGCAAGCCTGGAAAAGAGCAAAGTAACAGGCCCAGTGTGGTGCCTTTTCCGCCATTGTGCAGAGATCACCTCATGCCAGCTTTCTCCTGTCACATTAGTGTTCATCAACACAGTGAGCAACATCCCGCGCAGAAAGGAAGGTTGTCCTCTGGGTTTTCTCTGTGCTCAGCAGTCTTTGGTGGGGTTTCTTTACACTGGCGAGATGATGGCGCATCTTGGAAACATATTCGTAACCCGTGAACTTTTATTTGCATTCTGCAACGTTGGAACCATAAATGTCCAATTGATTTAATCGTGGCAGGGTGTTTTTTTTTTTTTTTTTGGAAGGATGCAAGTTTTTCAATTTTGTTTTGAAAACAATGCACATTTGAAAAGTCTGGAGTGCATATGTGATCTGCTCTCCCTGAAAACCAGCTCTAGCTGAAATTATTGCCATTTTCAGTCAAATTTTTGAAAGCATTTGTTGACATCAATGTTTCAGAAGATGCAGGGGGGAACTGTATCTGATGGGGAAACGCGGATTGACGTAACACTGGTATAGTCCCATCCCTTTCTCCTGGATAAACACGGAGAACCCAACAAACAAAAAATCCACACTTTTGTGCTTATACTGGGTAACTTAACTCCCTGCCTGGGCTCCCGCCATAGCTAAATAACAGTAATCAAAAAGTAAAAAAACGTTTCCTTACTTTAAAGTATTATTGCTGTTTTAAGCTCCTGATAAAATAAATGTATCACTAACCAAGATGTGGACACACCCCCTGTGAAACTCTCATACATAGAACAAAAAAGAAGAATGTTGTCCCTCGGAATAAAGTGTAAAATTAAATTAGGATATAGCGCAGGACATAATGTTGGAAGGTTCCATACAACCTGACAGGCATAATGGATCGATGGGGATTGGACCTGCGGTTAATACCGGTCCTCTCTGACCGTCGCTGTTGCGCAGATCTGCTCATTAGTTCAGATGTGGGTGCATGAATAGACATGTGCATGTGCAACACACACACACACACCACACACACACACACACACACACACACACACACCAGTGTGCCACTCTATAGTACTTCTCAGCAGGTGAAAGAAATCTGGCCCATAAGGAATCCACCAACCACTTTACTGGTTTTGCAACAGAGCTGAGGAAGGCAAACAGCCTCCAAAGCAGCATTTCATGGGAAAGGACTTATAAGGACTACCTGTAAGCCACTAACTGAACTCAACTGAATGTAATTTGATTGTAGTTTCACATTTGAGGAATGAAATGCAGAATTTATTGAAGTAAAAGATTCACTGCTAGTTTTTATAGTTTGGTTCCACTAAATGTATGTAAAGATATCTAATGTAAAAACTTATGTCCTAAGAAAAAGAAAAAAAAATTCTAAAATGTTTGGATTTGTTTGATTCAAATTCAACCAGACATGGAATGTAATCATTTAATACTTGAATTTATGGTTAAAATTGTAAAAGAAATGTATGTTTAAGGTTAAAAATGGAATTAGTCATTAAGATAAATTAACTTTGAACCAAATATCTAAAATGTTTGTTAAAATATTCTGTATGTGTGTTGTAGGTTTTTCACCTGTTCATTGGTGAAAATAAAAAAAGATTGAGTGAATTCCTGAAGTCTCCAAGTCTTCCTTTTCAAATGTAGGAAGCCATGAAATGATAGGACCCTTGACCGTAGCTGAGATGATTTTCTTTTTGACATAATCCATTGCTTTATTGGCATCCAGGAACTCCTTGTCCTCCCATGAGAAACGCGGAGCCGCGCAGGGAGAAGCAGGTCGTAGCGAACATCTCGTCGGTTGCGACGAAGCCTCCTCACTTCCATAATGATCGGTGCCTCCTTAAAGCGAAGAGGGCCACGAATATTTCCACACATTCTTGATAATACAGCTTAGCGACAATAACCCGCGGCTTATCGCCTGACTTGCACCAACCTCCAGTGCGATGGGCTCGGGCAATAAGTAGCGCTTTATCCATCTGTAGCAGCTCCGCTAGCAGTTTGGCCACCGATTCATGTTTTCGCATCCACCTGAATAATGTGTAGTTGCGCCACTGGCGTAGAGTAACAACCTCATCGGACCAGGTTGACAAGCCGTCCTCTACCTCTTTGACGCTCTGTTTAACGTGGTCCAGGTCGGCATGAAGTAGCATTGTGCCGTTAGCCACTTCCGCTCTCACCCCTTGTGGCTCTCCTTTAATAAAAGTGAACTCTTCAGCTAAAGCCTCGTTTATTTTCGGATTTAATCACAGCTGAGATATCGGTTTTTATAGCGGTAAGAATGTCAGACTTCAAGGAGAGTGTGTCCGCCTCGCCTCGGGACGGAGAAGGAGGTGCTGAGCTTCCGGCTTTAGCTGTACTCTGCTCCGAGGCGGTATCGGGCCTAGCAGCCGCAGAGCTAGAATGTTTGCTTTTCCTCAAATTTGTCGCCATTCTTCTACTCGTCCAGGCAAGAATCACTTAGGGGTCGAGTCCGGAAAGACCAAATGCTCAGAACAGCAAGGACATTTAGTAGAGACACATAAACGGAAGAGGTTGAAGCGGGAGCCCACGAGGAAGAACGTCCGCCATCTTGAACCCCCATAGACTGGAACTGGTAAAACGTTTTAAATATCCAAAATAAATAAAACGACAAATAAAATACAGTATGACGTCTCCGTAAAAAAATATTTGTCCTGCAAAAGAAAGTGCTAGCTGAAACCAAAGCGCCACACTGAAGACTTTTATCATCCAGTTTTTGGTAGAAGTGAGAAAAGAGATAAGTCATGCAAATAGAAATTACTGAGTTTGTTTGTTAATTTAGCGTACGATTAATTTATTTATTGCTTATTGAGACACAGGCTGAATTCAAATCTACACGTGTGATGTATTTATGTTTTTAATGAATAATTAATAATCATCCATCTTTTTCCTTCCTCATTACAACTATTCTCTTGTGTCCATCACTTCAAGTACCTTAAGTTTGTCACACGTTGTAAACTATAGTAGAAAATCATCAAAATGGGATGTTCTGCTTTGAGGTGAAAGGAATTTATTTTGACTTGAGTAACATTTTAATAAAAATAAAAAAAAATAAAGGGAAAGGTTGTGAATGTATTCTCTGAAGCTGCAATCAGCTGTGGTGCAGGAGTGCGGACAGGAAGTCGGATGCAGAGTCGTGATGTAGAAGGATTTAATAAACAAAAACTAATAGGAGACTGATAAACAGTTATTTTATTTTGATATGTAATCCTTGGAAAACCAGGAATATTTACTTGTCAGTAATATCCTGATGGTCTTCAGATTGCTTGAAAACGAACTCTTAACCCTTCCCTGGTTAACGAGAAGCAGCAATTATTTCACTAAGGTCATCCCTGATGTTTCTCCACCCTGCCATCACTTGGCTAGCTGACTGTGAAAACTCTGGCTTTTACATTGGGGGTCACATCTGTTAATGACCAGCTAGTTAATCAAGTGTATATTAGCGACACCTGGCTGCTACTTCCTCTTTTTAATCCTATAAAAGCAAGACAGGTGGAATAAGTGGCTCTGTGACTGCAGATGGCAAGAACTGGTAATTAATCTTGGACTGTCGTAAAATGAAGCCAATAAAATTGTACATATTTGTCGGTAAATGTCACTTAGAGACATTTGTGGTGAGATGAAGGTTTCAGGTTGGCTGATTTGTAATTTTAGTGCTGTTCAAAGTCGACATACGCTATAGTTTCTTAGGAGAAACTTGTTTAATGGAAAATGCTGTCTTGAGCAAACAGACATGCAACACGGTGCAACGGTTTGAAACCTCCACGGGTTTTTTACGGTCTTCTGCTCCTTCCTATGAGAACATCTGATACGATTGTGTGTTTAAAACGTGAGGCAGGGCTACATCACGCTTGAAAATCTGTACAGTTTCTAAAAGAAACAAGTCTGAAAAATAATCGGGGAGTAGGCCTCACCTCTCCAATGTGATTCTGAAATAAAATTTTTGATTATATTCTAATTTGTAGAGATGCACCCGATAGTCTTTCCTTTAAAAAAAATTGATAAAATATCAGACTGGAAATTAACCGAAAACTCAGATAAAAACATCAAACTACCTGGAAAAAAATATCAGTTTTTTTATTAAGAAGGTGCTAACTTTGGACTTTTGGGCAACTTCCCCCTCCCCCCACCAACATACATTCAAAAGCCCTTAACCCATTTCAGATTTATTTCTCTTTAGGAAGTCTTTCTCCTGCAGTGTGGCCTTCACACCCCCTTCCTTCCCCTCCTCTTTGGCCTCCTTCTCGGCGTCCCCTCCCTCTCCTCAGCTCCTGTTAGCGCCGTACAACCCTGGCTGTCAGACCCGCAACAATCCCAGTCCATTAGTATGGTAATGAGGCTGTGGGCCGACAGGTGGCCTGGTAGACGGCTCAATTAAAGCGCTCATTAAAGAGGAAAGTTAACGAAGCAGCAGCCCGGTACCAGTACGGCCTCAGCACACAAAATGTGATGTCACAGGCAACAAATTGCTGGTGGTGAGGAGGGAAGTGTGTCAGTCTCCCAGCACACTGCAGTGTACTTGTGTGTGCTTGTCTGAGAGAAACGCTGGGAGTTGGGCGTGCAGGGAGTCAGAGATTTGAATAACAGGGCAGAGAAAGTTAGATGGACGTTACTAATAAGGCAGCCAGATGACAGAGTGGGAGGATAGGAAAGTAAGTCACTCAAACTTGGCCTTTTGCTGTCCCGTCAGACCGTCAGCACTCGGTATCATTACCTGGACAAAAACATATTAACACTAATTAGTATAAAATTTACCTTAAATAACAATAATGCCAGACAGTTACTGCAACATACTATAAAAAAACCCCAAGCAATCAAAACACACAATTAGCCAGCAACAGTTTTCAGTTTTATAAAAGCCAAAAGAGTCCACTGTTATTTCAGTTCCTGGTGTTTTCCTAATAGGAACACACTTGATCTCCAGGTTGAAGCAATGCGTGGAGCTCAGTTAGGATTCAAGAGTGTGTGTACTCCCCTTCAACCATGATTCTGGTCTACGTTTAGGCCGAGTATAACTTCAAGCTTAGAACTAAAACATAGGAATGACACAAAAAGTCTGACAGTGTATTTATTTTCATTCGTTTTTAGTTGGATTGTTGCATCATTCTGCAGAAAAACACTATTAGCAAAAATAAAGAAAAAATAGAGAGTTACTGAGGCAAGATAGTTTTATGGCACTAGCAAGTGGAAACAGCATCTTAATTCAAGTTGTAGTTGACATTTGAGCTGTGCAGGCTGTGCACTACTTATCATTAGAGATGGATGGTAATACAGTCCTGCTGAATGCGAGACCAGTTTACATGTCGTTATCGTTTCAAAGCGTGACGATGTTGGCTAACGGAGGCTTTCATTTAGAGATCTACCAAATGTCTACGCACAGAAAACAGCCAAATATAAACAATTCAAACACTTTTTTTTAAAGATGTATTTCAATCTAGAAAGATCTTCACAATCTTTCCGTCTTGTGCAGGGTCAAAGTACTCAAAGCGTTTTGTTGAAGTGTTATTATTCAAAAATCTCACATCTTGCTCCTGTTGTTTTCTGTTAGCAATTAGCAAAACTGCTAGGATAAAATTGGGAAGCTTAAGCTCCTTTGATATGACTCTAATAATTAAAATCATTTGATATTCGCTTTGCTTTGCTTTAAATGTCATAAAAATGAACTTCAAGTTTCTGCAGATCTCCATGGTTAAAGTTGTTTTTTTATTCAGTTATTTGAAAAGTTGTCAAACATTATAGATTGTATGAAACTGTTTAACTGTCTCAAAATGCTAACTTACCCTGTTATTTGTCAAAAAGCTCAGGCGCACTTACATTAAATATGTCAACTATAATGCATCATTTACATTGTTTTTGAGTCATGCATTCAGTGGCTGTGGTCTTTGTGCACAGCCACTGAATGCTGTTATTTTTAACTAGATCCTGGAGTAAAGTAGTCCACATTTTTATAGGCAGTATTAAATGTCAAAATTGGTACAAATACAAGGACATAAATACACCAATCAAGGAAATAAAAATAAAAAAAAAACTTCTGCCACATTTACCTTCAAGGAACGACTCTTGTTTTGGCTCGTGACTTTATGTGAGACTGTTAGTCTGGTGGGACAATGAAGATGGGTAACATTTAGCGTAAACGTGTTTCATCAGTCGCTCATTGTTTATTGCTTATGCAAATAAAGATGTTATACGACATGGTAATCAGTTTGTAACCCGGACATATTTAGTCTGTAATCCAATGAGGCGTGCTCTTTCAAGTGTGAAAATGGGGCTGTGTGTGTCATGTTTCCCTCTGTCTCAACCTCTTGTGTTTCAAACTGTGTGTGTGTGTGTGTGTGTGAGAGAGAGAGAGAGAGACGTACAGGATCACGGGAGTTAATGGGGTAGGACTCCGGTCAACAAACGGGGTTATGTATGGGCAGAAACAAAAACAAAGTGAGAAAACAGACCTGCCAGATTCCCTCAAAGCTGTCTGAAAGATGTCTGCCCTTATGAATATGCTAATCCCAGTTTAGCATGAACAAAAAAAATGGTGCTCATTAATTAATGAGCAACAATGGCCTCCTTTTTAATGATGCGCTAGCTGCCGTTGGAAACGCCGACAAATGTTTGCTCTCAACATGAATCGGTTTAAAACTACCTTCTTGTCGACGGTTCAGAAGGTCCTCAAGGTATTTTACTGTACAAATTCTGGATATCAGTGGGCACAGTTTACATGACAAGGGGGAAATCGACGTAAAACAGCACCGTGTAATGCAAAGCTTGCGTCCAAGAGCGTCGAGATCTCAGCGAGACGGAGACCGGCCTCTAGACGGTTTTGTCTGACTAAGCTCTACCGTTTGTTATTAACCTATATTGAACAGATTTACACCGTTAATACATCATGGGAACCAAAGGAGATGCATATGGGTCATATTAATAGCAGCACCCCCAAAACATGGAAATCATACCAAACTGACCCGAGACCCAAACACATACGCCATCAGTTTGGTTGTTAGTGGCAACTGAACACGACTGCTTAAAATGTGAACGGTGACAGAAACAGAAGCGACCCAGTAAGTAAATCTAAAGGCAGAAATGTTTCTAAGCACCACAACTGGTATGAAATACATAAGTAAAAGTTACACAATGTAACTTTTAACAAAGTCTTACACAATGTTGCATTTTAGAGGTTTGACCTATTTTAGTTGATTCTGACAAACACACTTCCTCGAATGAGAACTATAATTCATGTTGGCCCAGTGAACTTAGTTAAGATGTTTAAGTTGTGAACTGTAACTTTAACTCAGAGATTAGACCTTAGAATAGATTTGTTAGTTTATAAATCACTGAATGACACATTAAAGACCTCCCAGACCACTCAGGTGTCCTTGTTTCAGGTCTGCTCTGCATCACAAATCTGCAACAAACTTCCAGAAAAACACTGATTTCCTTTAAAAACAGACTGAAGAACCAACCTGTTTAGAGTTTCTTTTGAACCAAAATAAATGGAAAACTCATCAACATATTTCATGTGTATTTGCTTGTTTATTTTGATGATGGCATTTGACAAAATTGAATGTTTATTTGCTTGTTTCATAATTGGTGTCTGATGTTTTCTTGATGTAAAACCACTTTGAGCTGCCTAGTCAAAGTGGCAGTAGACCAGGAAATGCGCAATAGAAGTAAATTTGACTCGACATAGCTGAATAAATTTATATCTATTTATATCTTGTGAAGATCGACTGGGATGGGTCTGCTGGTCGGGGGTTCAGGGTAGACAGGGAAAAGTGCAAAACATTTATGTTTGTCTTTGATTTTACCATTTTGCCTGAACCAAACTCTAAAAATATATTGCAAACTTATCAATGTGACTAAAAAAAGAAGATGGGTTACAATTTTCTGGTTTTAATTTTGTCTTCAACTCTTTATCACCTTTTGCCTTCACATTTGCCCTGTGGCCTTTTGGCAGCGTGCACTACTAAGGTCCAAGCAGGCAGCAGCCTGCTGCTCTATTATTCTACTAATTGGTGGCATGAGTGAGATGGCTACAATATCAAAAGGCAGGAAGCAAAAGCTCAGGGGAGTTGGGAGGTAAGAAGGGGTGAGGAGATGGAGAGAATTAAAAAAAAACCCTGAAAAACTGAGAGACAACAGAGAAGGGAAGAGATTTGTTCTCATTAGCGGAGGGCGTGTCTGTCATCATTGTTGGAGGCAAATTAAGTTGACAGGAGAGAGACAAGTTTTGTGTGTGTGTGTGTGTTTGGGAGTCTGTATGGGCATGTCAGCTTAAGTGGTTTTAGCTGCGTGTGAGTTCAACAATGGAGTCGGCAGGTTGAGGTAGGAAGCTTCCTGATAAGCTGCTCTCGTAGCACCGGCACGTTTTTTCACTTTCGGTGGGAGCTCCCCCCCCTCGTGCGCTCCCCCCCCATCGGTTCGCCTGAACTGTGGGAAATCAAAAATAATAAAATGAAAGGTTGTGACAAAAACCCACGAGCAAGAGCGTAGAGAAGGAACTGGGAGATCAGATTGTGTCAAACTACAAGCTAGAAAACTTTGATACGGAAACATTGGTTTTTTCTTCGTTGATGGTGGGCACATTGGCATTTACATGTTGCTCTATTTAAAGAGAAATCTGTCAGTTTTACACTACATTTCATTAACTCGCAGCAGGAACACTTTTGTACTTCAGAAAGATGATATTGCCACTTTAAAATTGACCTCAAATGTCCTGTTCAATAAATAAAAATTGTCACAGTAGTTTTACATCTTAAGAAGTTCATGATTATGATTGATGCCAGGACCTTCATATTTTAGGACGAGTGTTGTGAGACAAAAACAGCAGAAGATGCAGTCAAAGATATATGTTACAGCCATTTATGTTATTTAAGTTTTTACCCCAGAAATGTCACCCTAGTTTTTCCATGGTAAAATTAGTTCAAATATGACCTACAGCACGAGAAGACAATCTGGCCTGGATCAGTGGATGGGTTGGTGGCCTCAGCCTCAGATATAATAAAGAAAATGATGTTGTCAGACAACTAAAGCGCAGGGCATTCTGGGTAAATACAACCAAAACAAACATGCAAGTCCAAGGCTAGTGAGCAGATCACCGTCTTGTCCCACAGACGAAAGAGAATCGCTAAAATCTGACGCTGCTTCATTATCGTTTACATTCGGCGAAGAAGGAAGTTGCGCTCAGGACTTCTTTGGACACTTTCATGTCTTTTCCATACGGTGTCCTTGGCAACGATGGGGTGAACAAATAATTTCAATTAGTTTGGATCAAGTGACACAGTGCAGTGTGGAAGCGAACAACACCAGCTGAAAATGTAATGATCGCTGCCGTATTTTCTTAGTTGAACCGAGTCTACCGGACGGTCAGGTGTGAAAACGTTTCTCACTGCTTCCACAGATGATGTTTGCTCTGCGTAGCTGGAGTTGTTTGCAGATGATGTTTGTTTTCTTGAAAACTTTGTTTTAACAAGTCCTGTTGTTCTGTCGATTGTTCTTCACTATTAACAAAAACTATGAAAAGTGGGCTTGAAGTAAAAAGACTTCAGAGTTGGTGAAATTTCTCAGCTGTAATTTTGAACACCAGTGGCGTGTTGCCACTCACTGCCCTCCTCGCTTACACTGATTGGGATCAAGTTACTCCAATCAAAACAAGTGGCATAATTGTGTGTGTGTGTGTGTGTGTGAGTGAGAGAGAGAGTCCAACATCGCCTGCAGACTCACCCTCCTTTGCCCTAAGGGCGTCTCTTCTGTGGAGCTCATGCGCCCTAATCTGCCCCCCGGTTCCCCCGTCACTTCCACTGACCCCACCCGTCGGGAATGGAGAGAGCAACATTACATCTTAATCTCGCTTGCTTGATGGAGAATGCAGGTCCCTGAAAGGCGGCATTTTCTGGTTACATGAACACATTGGAGGTGGATCAACCATATGCCAATCGACATGGCTACGGCTGAATGGCTCGCGTAGATTGTAACAGTGGTCCTCGCACAAAAAAATAATAAAAAGAAGGAGCCCCCCGCGGGGTCCCACACCTCCAGCAGAACCCAACAGACGTTCAGACTGCCGCTGACACAAGGCCAGACCCCCACCGCCAACACCGACACAGACACGCTCAATACTGGTCCGCTGCCACACTCCCGTATTTATGTTCCCCATGCAGCAAACAAGATGGATGACCTGCAAAATAAAAACAATGGCAAAAGCAATGTTTTCATGGGTTTTAATTTAGTGCAGACATAAACCCGATGATGTAAAGGTGGCTGACTGGAATCAATTGGACCGGAAAGAACCACTCTTCAACAAATTACTAGCAAATTAGGTTTCAATGTTATTTTAACAGATGAGCAAAACCAGCTTCTGAAGATAAATCCTGATATAAAAAATATTTTATTTGAATATTTGTTAAGGTAATTGTTTACAATCTCAACATTCAAAATGTCTTGAGTTTAATTTTATTTTAAACCTAATATAAGCCATTAGGGATGAAAAGAGCATGTAAAGTGTAACATTTAAAGTGCTACAAATTTCTTCAGTTATGTTTTTCTGTCTAGCTTAAATATTTCAGGTCATGAAAATAACATTAATTCAGTTTTACTAAGCCAAAAATAACGTTTTCAAATCAAATAAAAAGTTATACAGAAGAGTATATTTTTCTAGTTCTTTTTATCAAAATGCACAAATTATTGACTTAAACTGATCTCATGTATCTTGCTGAAAAGTGACTTGTAAGTTAGTTTTGTCTCATTTCAAGCATACTACCATATTTTCACTAAAACATAGAAAAAAATACATGGTAAGAGTTCATATTTTTGATGTTTGTTTGCTCAAGTTCCATAGAAATGGCTTTGTAGCCTTTGTCTTAACCTGCTTCAGGTTGTCGGACAGGCTCTATTTAAGTGATTTGTTGATCCTGAAAGTGAGACACTAAACCACAGTCAGCAAAGTACAATCTGAATTTCCAAAAAATCAATCCAATTAGTCCAGGTGTCTCAAAAACAAGACCAGGTTTGGATACATTTTGCCTTAAAAAAGTTAAATAATTATTCGAAAGTTACTGCTTTCCCCATTCATCCTGTTATATTTGTCTTTTATAAAAGACAAAAATAGGTTTCAGTGACCTGAAACAAGTAAAAGCAAAAGAAAGGTGGACAATTTGTAAGAGGGCGAATGATTATTTATCGCTTGTGTTTCCAAGTAGGACACATTCACGCTATCTAAAGGTATCGCACTCCGGCCTCTTTGACAAACCAGCAGAAACACTGAAAGGCCTTTTCCACACCAGTGATTCCCACATGAGAGCATGTGACGACAAACATTAGGTGAAATGTGTCTGAGCTGGAGAGGCAAGCTGTCCCCGCCACTCCAGCGACTGTACCGCTGGAGAGGCCGGCGCGTTTGCCATATGGGACAGGGATGGTCAATAGGATTATGTCCCTCACCTCGCCTTCTCCCTCTTCTCTTTGGTAAAGAAAAAAGTCCCGGACTGCAAAGCCCCTGCCGATGCATCCAAGATCTCCCTGCGTTTCCCCACTAGCAGGGAAGGGTGGAGTGGGGCCGTGGGGGTCTCGTGGACAACGGGAGAGAGCGCGGAGTCCACCGTGTGGATTACCATATTCAACAGGACAGAGATCAAGCCATTATAGAGTGAGGACAGAAGGAGGCTTTCTTTAACACACACACACACACACACACAGATTCGAAGAGAAAACAGCAATGAGTGTAAGCTGGATTTGCTCGCATTGTCATGGAAAAGCAGCGAAGGGCCCGGCGATGGCAGCACTCCTCCAACAACCGCCTGATTCGTTCCCACCGCCGCGAGCAGAGCTCAAAGCCCGGCGGGGAAGAAGCTGCTGAATGCAGCAGCTGAAGAAGAACGCATTCGACCGACATCTGGAGTAAGGATGCAACTGTCTTCATTTGGTAACTTTCTCCCTGGTTGGGAAAGAGTTGCACATGAAGACAGGAGGAAGTGGAGTCTTGTTTTTCCGTGTCGTATAGAGTCTCAAAATATTACATGCCTCTGTTAAAAAATCCCAGATTTTTCTCATGCAAAACATGAGCTCATGATGAATATTTTTTCAGGTGTAATGAGAGATTTGTATTGTACAGCTGAATAAAACAGTTAGAAAGCAAACAATAATTATTAAAAAATGGGTGCAGTAACCCACCTGTATAACCTTAGATTCAGATTCAGTCTTTTTTGATAAGACTCCGCCAGAATCCCACATATTGATTCAGTAATATTTATATCTAATCAATCAGACTGTGAAGACAACTCTTGTCCCCAACTTCTACACGTGATTCCAAGTGATTCAACTCTGGTCTCTGGCTTTATTAATTTGCTTAAACTCAACGTGATGATGGAAAAATAAAAAACAGGAGATCCTTCCTCTGCCCACAGCCTTCAGCATCTACAACAACTCTCTGAAGAATCTTGAATAGTTTGAGTTTCAACATTTCACTTCCCTTTGGGATCAATAGAGGACTTCTGAATTGAATTGGTATTTGGAGCTATTTACAACTTTCTTCATTTTGACAACAGGCGAATGTCAGTCTGATGAAAAGTAACCCCACATCCTGGTGCTGTCAACACCATGCTCTACTGATATTCTTCAGTTTTTGTTTTTGCAAATCATTCCAGATGGAGCTTTGGTTCAGAAGTGTAATTTCAGTTTCATCCGACCATAACACGTTCTCTACAGAGGTCGTAGGAAATTTAAGCTTGGTCTACTTCCTTTGGAAGAAAACTATAATAATTTACATCCCTATTCATTAATGCAAATCTACGGTGAATGCAGGAGATTGCTGTCACATGTAGAACACAACCAGTATTTGTTGGAAATTTATGCAGGCCACCCAGTGCTGCTGCTGGCCTCTTGGCAGCCTCCTTAACCAGTTTTAAATTTCACCTTTTGTCTGTTTTGGAAAAATATCTAGAGAAAAAACCCTGGATATATATTTTTTTGACATGACCTATGCTTGCCTTTTCAGTGTGTTGACACATATGTATTACCTTAGAGTTTTGTACCCTTCTTCTGAGTTATACTTTTGCACAACAGTCCTTTTAACTGTCTTTAACCTTTTCTGCACACCTTAGCTTCTAAGGGATGCAAATGAGCAAATATTAGGAAATCCTACCAGGACGGCGGAGCTTGATTAAAGGTTAATGAGGATTAGTGTGTAGCTTTTGATTATTTTAGTTGCAAAAATATTGCAGAGATATCATTTTTGACATTTAAATTTAAATCATTTTGATAAATTTGAGTCACAATTTCAGTGTTTTCTCATGATTTATTTCATTTTTGCATCACGGCATTTTAACTAATGCAAAAGTAAAACAAAATGGAACTGAAAGTCAAACACCTTCTGAGGATCCAGAAGACAAAATCAGATTGCAAGGCCAAGATTGACCCAGCAATAATGAGTTTCTCAGTATGTCAGTAAAAGCTCCACCACCTGCGATAAGGTTTTGCGAAATATTAACATCAATAAAACTTTATTGGCAATGGAGCAGAGGCACGATGATCTGTGAAGTTTGACAGAGGCCTAGAAACCTCAGGGAGCTTGGAGGGCGTGTTGAGAGATGGAGGACAAGTGGAACAAGAATGTTATATCGGTGTAATTGTTGGAGACACAATGCTGTGAAGGCCGTAGAAAGAGGGGAACCTGTTCCCTGGCTGCTGCTGTGATGGATGAGGTCACCGAGAGGGCTTCCCCAAAATGCAGTGTCTTCATGGGGTCAGACCGAGGTCGACTGGAGGTCAAAGTGCAACTCAAGGGGAGACATAATGTCTGAAAGTGTCCAAAAACCCAAAATGATCGGTAGCTGTTGTATTTGATATACCAGGCAAATGTTGGACAAATGGCTACAACCCAAAACAAGATGTAATTTATTTACTACTTTCTATAATTAGTACTTGTTTTATTGTTTTCCGTTAAGTTTAAACCATGTCTGAGTAGTTGTTTTTATTCACCAAAAGTAGTATAGCCTCAATATTAGACTTTAATTGAGTCCTTTTTCATTTCTATTCAAAGAAAACTGAACAGGAAATTGGGTCCAATTGGGATATTTTATTTTATTTGAGTCTGAATTTCAAAGTGTTCAGACTTTGAACACTTTGGTTGCAACTTAACCAAAATTGTAAGTCATCCTGAAAGATGACTTACAACTTTGGTTAAAAATGATAAAGGGCAAAGTAATGTTTTTAAACACAGCAAATTTAAGTTTTATCATTTTTTACGTCTCTTTTTCTTGTCAAACTGCACTTTTATGTTTACATCACTTTTTTCAAATGACAGCCTTCTAAGAAAGTGTATCCATCCTCTTTTTGTAAAGTTTTCATGTTTTTCTTTATTTTAAAATCTGAACGTAAATATGTAGAGACATACTTTGAACCACTTGGTCCTATAGATCCATTATGTTCTCCTATCTTGCTTTTGAAATTGGATGCACATTCACCACACCTTTTTTCAGTTTATTTATTTAAAATGAGCTTCATTGTTGCTTTTCTTCTTCTACCCTTTATCTAATAGCCTTTGTATTCTGTGTCTGTTTTGCGCCTCTCTCTGACTCTGAGAAGTATCGCACCACTCTGTAGGAACTGCGTTTTGCTCCTGTTTTCCACTTCCTGCACAATAGTTTGCAACACCCAGTCAAATTTCCTCCTGTTTTTCACATTTTGCAACTAAAGCAGTTTGTTTTCCAATGTGTTGCCTTTTCAGATCTTTCAGCCTACTTTCAAGTTGTCAGGCAGGTTCTATTTAAAAATATTGATTGCACATTAATATGAATATGGATGTGGCTAGTGAAGCTGAACCAAAACCACGTGGTGAGGAGGTGATTATTACATTTTCTCTGGCCAATATGTTATATGGTGGTCCCAAATGCACAGTAGCCTGGACTGAGTCCACTCTCTCCAGTGCTGGTACTTTGTATTCCTTGGTGGGAGGGCTGGGAGTTGGAGTAGCTGTGTGTGAAGGTGACAATTTTCAACTGTGTTGGAGTCACTTGGTAAACGCACACCATAATTACTGCTTATTAGAGGCTATAGGGGCCCATTAGTGGCACAAGCCCGGCCCCTCTCTGCCTGTATTCTCATTATAGAAGCCAGCACAGCCCAGTCTGCCTCATTACCACCTGCCTGTTAAACTCCCTCACACACACACACGCACACACACACACACACATACACACACACACACACACACACACACACACACGCTCCAGGTGCTACCAGATTGAAGTCAGGTGGTAGCTTAACGCTCAGCGAATTGTGGAAATAGTGTGTGTTATTAGCTTTTACTACAATATCATTAGAGTGCTATTTATCTCACATTATTTATGTATTGGAAACATTTTAGTGACATTGACAGGAACTAGTTCAAGTTGATAAACAGGAATTTAACACTAAAATAAGTACATTTTAGATCGGGGCTTTACTGATTAAAGTGGCCTATGGAGGAAAAAACACCACATTCAGATGGAATTTTATTTTAGCATATTTTTACATGATCAGTGCAGTTATTCATTCATTTGATAATGTATATTGTTCTTAGCATTCTTAGTGTGGGGAGAATTGTTTCCTCATGGACTTATGATGCACACAGTTTTGTCCTTCTGCCTGCAGCTCCTGTTGATGTGATTGAAATTAACAGCTTTTAAGTAGCATTTTTAAATGTTTTGATTGTTTTTCAATTTGTTCCATAGACATATAGTTTGACAGTGGACAAGTTTCCGTTTCAGTGCATTTAATTTAAAAGTTTTGATGCAAAAATGCATGCATCTTTATGGTGTAGCTGTTTGTATGTGGAAAGATAATTTTTCTTTTACTTTTTTTTACAGTTCAGCTCTGTAAAATATTGATGGCCAAGTTTGCCATCATCAAGAAGGTAATTTTTTTAAATAAAGTTATTGCCATGCCAATAAGTTGAACAAAATATATAGTGAAAGATTATTTGTAGGCAAAGAAAGTATGCCTCATCAGTTAGACTTGTTTACAGCTGGTTGAATTTGCATTGGATGTTCATCTGTGGTAAAATAAGTAATTCTCAACCATGCCAGCCATGCCATGTTGTTCACTGTGCCACAAACAAAAGCTTCGTCTCAGACAGCAGGGTCAGCGCTGGGTGCAGCTGCCGCTGCTGCCTCCATCAGTTTGATCAACTTCACAGCCAGACCCCCCTACCATGTCAACACTGATTTTAATACAGACTGTCTTTCTTCCCCAGAAGACTGTCACCCACTCCCCTGTGCCCTCTGTATCACTTACAGTTTCTTAGTTTGGCCTCTTTGACTGTAGCACAGTAGCAGAGGCTGGCAGCTGCCCATACTCTGTATTTGATTTTTTTCCCCTTTATTTGTCTCTCCTTTCAGCCATCTTTAGAACTGCTGCTGTTGATTGCACAAACATCACAGGAGAACCAATAGTTCTGCTCACTTTGTTTTTCTTGTAAATACAGGTGAATTTTACTCATACGAGGCTTCCAAGAGAGCAGATGGCTTCAGTTAAAAAAAACAGAGAAGAGAAAAAAAGAAAAAAGGGTTGTGTTGTGAAAAGCAAAGTTGGAGTCATGTTGTTAAATGCAGCTGGGGATGGAACAGAAAAGTTCAAAATGATGCAAAAAACTTCACATTTTCTAATGTGAAGTTTTTTATGACTTTTTTTCATTTATTTAAAGTCATTTGAACTTTTTGGCATACATATAAAAAATTACTACGTGTGTGAGAATACCAATATTTCACTTCACACTGAGCACACCGTACCTGAGGTAAAACATGGTGGTGGAAGCAGCATTCCATGGGGATGAAACAATAGAAATATCTTTTATTATCTCACATTAAGGACATTTCTGTTCAACTGCAGCAAAACAACAGAAAATAGACTCAAAAGATCAAGAAATATTGCACAGCAAGGGCAAAATTTCAGCATGAATGCCAGTAGAGAAATGTGCAACTGAATTTAATTAAAACATTTATAAATTGTCCATGTTTCTTTGAGTATTAAAACACACCTTTACAATTGGTGACAATAAAAAACCGTGCAACATTAACATTGTACAGGTACCGTCATGAATGTAAACACTGAGTTTATTGATAGTAAACTTCTTAGAAAACACTCGAGTGTTTATATATCACATAAAATCATAAAGCATGTGGTTGAAATGTGACAATGATCAAATGATATGAGTATATTTACAATGAACTATAGAAGGTTCTGTGTCAGCTGGTATCAGCTTTAGTATTAAAGTCACTGCTATATTTTGATCTGGGATATATTTAACGCTGGGATAAATATATTATACCATGCATGTCTTAAAAAAATTCAGCGAAACATCCAAATGACTCTGACTTTGACTCTTACCCAGAGTGAAGATCATCCATCTTGAAGCACTCACTAGTCTCTTGTTTAATTAGAGAAGAAAGGCATATGATCTCATCACCTGCCTTAACAACAGGTTTCTCCCATAAGAATCTCTCCGTCTCTCGCTCAAAGGGTGTGCTGTTTTAAGGTGTATGCGTGGCATTCAACATACCGCCATATGCGTGTTTGTGTGCTTCCACTCCAGAGTGCTCCAAACTGTGAGGACAGCCCCTCCAGAAAACACAGGCCAGGCTCTCCAAACTCAAAAGACGAGCTCCATTCACCGCCTGGCAACGCTGCTGAGAAATGGAGAAGAGATGGGCAAAGCGGAATGGGTGGGCAGTAAATAATCCGCTTTTGGAAAGGGAAGACAAGATATTTATTTATAGCATTCAATCGGGGCACTCGGGAAGGGCTGAAATTGGCTTGGGAGGGGCTGGGGGTTACGTCTTTTGCTAGGGGCATCTTAGGTGGTCAGCTGTGACCTGCACTAACCTCTTGTATCCTGTCTTATTCTCCCACCCTTCCACTTGTCTTGTACCCGTCGCTCCCGAGACCTCCTTGGCAATTAGGGAACCAGTCACACCCACTCCCTGCCCCCAAAAGGTAGTAAATTTTCCCCCCTTTTCCAGCCCTATGACACACACACTCACACATCCCCAGAATCGAGGCTTCAAGACGCCATTCAGCCCAATGCCTGCTTGCTTTATTCCCCACTCTACATTTTATCACCACCCCTTGTTTTGTTTTGCTGTCTCAATCCATCAATCTTCCCATTAGCCCTCCATATTACGGAAACCATGGGGGAACGCCTCCTTCGCACCAGCCCTCCATGCCCGTCTTCCTGTCTCTGCACCTCCTTCAGTCTTTACTTGCTCCTGGCTCTCTGTTCCTCCACCCCAGAGACCAGCGTCCCTCTTATTCCTACCTGTTGCTGTCTCATGATCATGCAGCGTCTCTTGCGACCCTCACGTTCCAACCCAAGGTTGACGCCAGACAAAGAAACAGTAAAAGATGTAGAAGATGCATGTAGAAAGTAGAAGATCAGGGATGGTGAGGGTGGGGAGTGGAGGGGGCAGCAGCACTTGGGTGGTATGTTTTCTGCAAGGGTGGGACACAATGCCCCCAGTGTTCAGGCGGGCCCGTAGGAGCTTGTTTTACAACAGGGGAGGGGCGGCCATCAATGGCCAGATGATGTGAAACACCCTGAGCCGTTCACGGTGACAAACAGCACCCCCCCCAGCCCTCACCAAGCAGACCCCCACCTCCTACTCGTCCTTTCTGCCTACTCCCGTCACCTCCCTCCTTCTCTCCACACATTCTGTTCTGTTGGACCAAAACCAGGATGAACGCAGAGGGCATGCAACAACACCACAACCGAGTAGATGGGAAGTGAGGGGGCACACACACCCACCTGTTCTCAAAACTTCTCACGTACATAATGCACACCGTCATCTTCACGTGGGAAGAACTTCCTCCCCTTCCCTTGGAGTTGCATCGAGCGTCTTCCCACTTATTTTCAGCTTTCCATTCATTAAAATGCAAAATGGCTTGATCAAAGGATATTTGGTAAAGAAACAAGAGGTAGAGTGTTGTTGCCAACTGGATGCAAAGTGTTGGCTTGGTTTTAGAACTCTTCTCCTGGAGACTTGTTCCCCGTTTGGGATGCCGAAGTTCGTTCAGCTCTGTTAGCAGCAAGTTTTAAAACCATGTTCCATTCAAGACTGGCCCTAGTGACTCCTGCTTTTCTCTCTCTTCTGAAGAGACTGGCCTGTCTTCTCATTTTAACTGTAGTTTGGGTAGTGCATTATTTGAAAAAATTATTCATTTTTTTAATTTATTAAGATCTACCTATAAGATGAACTTCGTCAGGTATAGACACAATTAGGTTTACTGTTCTCAAATTACTGTAACACAATTTATCACCAACAATGACGTTAGGGGTGTGTGACGTTACCTTGTTCGGTTTACAGCAGCAATTTAATTAGTAGTCTTGTGCTTGGAGCATACATTTGTTGCTGTGAGTTGCTGTAGTTGATCAGGAAAACCCGGTGTAGAGTTTTAGTGTTTATTCTCTTTTCAATCAATTGAAATGGATTCTTCCAGAGTTATGTGACATCATATTTTGTTGTAAGTATGTGGAGGGTAACACGTCTTATTCACACAAAGTTATTGCAACGCTAATATTTCCTTTCTCATTGTATCCGAGAATAGCATAAAGGATGATCATTGGCAGTGCGCTGTCTCCAACACTTATTTCCTGTCTTAACACTCTGCAGTTTGTAAATTTTAGCCTGATCTAAAGATGCTGATTTAAAGGGGCACAAGTTACGGTAAGTAATAACTACTTTTAGAATTTAGAGGTCAAATTTTATTAGATTTTTTAAGATAATAGTTCAATTTGTCCAATTATCATTGTCAGTCTAATACATCAATACTGGGGGGAATCCAAATAGGAATGATTGAAAACAATGTTATTCTTCAAAGACTTTAGGTTTCCCAGTAAAAAACTTTGCAATCAGTTTTCACTATTCAAAACTGAATCATCTCTAAACACAGCGACTCAATCTGCAGTTTCTTTCCGACCTATAAACCACGAAACTCACAGATGTCCGCTCTTCTTCCTGGACGGAAACCTGGTTTTGTTTCTCAGATTGTGTGTGTGTCCGTGCTGTGGGTGTGACAGCTGGTTAGCAGCGAGGTGGTAGTAAAGCAGTCCGCCCCCTTGTTAAGGATGACGAGGCTGTGCGTGTGATGGGATCAGGAGGCCCGTAGAGAGAGTAAAGGAATGTAACCCAGCCTCCGGTGTTTTCCTCCATTTGAAGCTAATTGCAGCAGAACAGGGACTGCCTGCTCTGCCTGAGTATGTTATTGTTATTCCTCAAACTATTGTTTTCTGGCTTCTGACAATTGCCATCTGAATGAAAGCCTGTTAAATCTGGCAGATCCCCGTCATTAGA
This sequence comes from Poecilia picta, assembly GCA_033032245.1. Lineage (NCBI taxonomy): Eukaryota > Metazoa > Chordata > Actinopteri > Cyprinodontiformes > Poeciliidae > Poecilia > Poecilia picta. The sequence continues at coordinate 21,718,236 of CM065354.1, forward strand.
AGCCTTTGCAGCTATTGTGATGCAGGAGCGAAGATACTGTTGGGCTAACGGAGGCTTTGTGCTCTTTAGGTTCAGACCAAACTACTAAATAGTCTTGAAAATAATGTTTAAGTGTCAGAAATTTCTAATATTTCTCTCTATAATTTACAAATACTTAAATCATAAGGGGAGAAATGTATTTGTTTACAGTGGTTTCCGCTTTCCCCAAATTAGAGATGCTCGGTAGCTCTTAATGATGAGCCTTTTTCTTATGTAATTATTGGGATGAACACAAATCTGATATCAAATGGAGAACAGATATGAACCTGATGGAGAAAATAAGACACAGGACAACTTTGCTCAAGACATATTTAGAGAGAAAATGCTTTGCAGGCTAATTAAAATGGTAGAAACGTAAGAGAAAAAGAAGAGAATGTTGTACATCTTGAGACATTTCTGAGCAGCATAAAAATGCCAGTGAAAAGTCCCACCTCATTTCTATGTTCTATTTTTAAATTCACTTTGAAGAGATTCTGATAAAAGGTTTTTTGTGTATTTTATCAAAAATATTTGTCACATACTGCATGAGATCAGCAGTAAATCTTTTTTTTTGTTGAACCTGTTTTCAAAGTGAGTTGGTTGAAGCTTTGCTTATCTGTTATTTAGCTTTCTTTTATGTCACATGTGCGTTACACTTTGTGAACAGTTGTTTCACAAAGTGTAACGCACTTTGGTACTCACAGACCAGTATTTGGTCTGTGAGAAACTGAAGAATAACTTAAGTTTATCAACAGATAGATTATATCTAGATAAGGCTAGATATAATCCAGCTCCGCTATCAGCCAACTAGGACATGTATCATCTCTGAAATTGGAGTTTTGTTCGTAATTATAATAAAACTGATTAACATTTGTTCAATGGTCCCTAAAATCCAACACTTCAAACATTATTCTCCCCCAATAACCCCAATATCGTGGTGTAACTAAGAAACCTTTTTTGGTCTACAATCCCCACTACATCCACAACCAACCTGCCAGCTGGTCTGCTTTGGGCAAAGTGAGGTTGGGTCTAGCCTCCGTCTCTCCCTGAAACAAGCATCTGGAGGCCTGGGGGAGTGAATGCGGGTGTGAATATATTCATCCCCGTGTTAAATCTCTGAGCGTAAAGCTGTTGTACCCCCGTGCCCTCCCGGGTGACCCCAAAGGATCAGAGACCAGGTTGTCGAAACATTTGTAACATTTGGCCAAAGCAAATCTCAGGCTGCCTGTTGAATTGAAGCTCAGACCCAAAAAAAGAGAAAAAAATCCCCCTGGAGCCCTCAAAACACTCCCCACGGTGGACCAGCGCTCCCCCACCCACCACCACCCCCTTCTTTTTGCTTATCCTTCATGCGCTCACATTCACAAACCGAGCATGGAAGCTCAACCCCTCACAACCTCCAGCAAATCCCCTTTATCTTTTCCCAGCCAGATGGGGCCGCTGGAATAATAGCTGAAGCCCAATGAGTTCCATTCAATTTGTCATGCCGTCTAAAGGAGCTTGTAAGCTTCCCATTTGCAGTTATGTTATAGTAACCATGGGAGGCACTGCAGTGTTAGGACTTAATTACCTCCTAATAGCTGTTGTAGAGATAAAGCCCCTGGCCAGCAGAACCCAATCCGTCCAGCCCCTGAGACAAGCACATCTGATGACTCTGGAGGCGGCCGGGATCCACACGTTCTCTCACGTTAGACGTCCTGCACCTGAATGTGCTGGTGACCTCCTGCCCTCACATGGCCTTGTAGACGGAGCGCTTGTCACTTGGACGCTGGAGAGAGTTTTGCTGTGAGATGCAAAGTGTTTGAAGTGTGGCTACATGTTCATATGTAGTTTTTGCCAACCTTTTAGGAAAGTACTGCCAGTTGGTCTGAAGACCCTTTGTACGGTCAGATATGTCGAGATGGGTTTTTTTCCTGTCTTGCCATGTATGCAGGAGTGCAGAAAAGAGTGTTGCGTAGGTCTAAACATGAAGAAACGAAGAACATTTTGTGGAGCGTAAAGTCCTGTCATATCTTTATTCATGTTGAGTCTCTTCACTAATGTGAAGTTTTAGAGAATGTTTGAATCAATGGTGGGAAATTCACATTGTTTGGCTCGGTCATGACATACCAATTATTTTCATATTATTTGTTTTTGAGATTGACTCCTCATCTCTGAATGTAGTTCAAATCCTGTATGAGTTTCCCCAGATGTTTCATTAATTCATATTGTTGTACGATCATATTTAAGGTTATGGTTAAGTTATTACTGATTTAGTCCAGTAGCCTCCTATAATGACAATTTGCTAAAACGTTCATTTTTACTTAAATTAACTCAAATTTGGTTCCCACCACAAATACCAACGTTCCCTATACGGTCACCACTTTGAAAACTTTGGAACCATACAGTTTGTTTATGCTCGTAGCATATTATGCCACTTAATGCTGAGGCTCTGTGTTGATTGTTTTAATGTTTCTGTTCAGTTAGCACACTGGTTTGCATTTTATAGTGTGCTATCAGCGATGTAAATTGTTCCCATTTGGCAGTAGTGTTTTTATCCCACTGGGCCTCTGGATACTGTCACTTGTATTGCTGGTAAATTTCTGCAAAACGCTCTCAGAAACGACAGCTTTAGAAATGACACTTGTGTTAAACGGATATATTGCAGTTTTATTGCCTCAATTAGGCTAATGCACATCTCCCGAAACGTGCACCTGCTCATGACAGGCAGAAGCAAACAATGTTTCTGTACAATAAATAAAGCTGGATTAAAACGCTTATATGAACTAAAATTTAATTTTAAAAAAAGTTTGTTTTTCTTTTGATTTTTTGAAAGCAAAAACATCTTGTCAACCATATAATTTTTTTTGCACTAGCCTATAAGTTGTCCCGATAAAATACAAGTTAGTGTTTGCTGTTAAAAAATTAAATAAAAAAATTTCACATGAGAAATAATTTTTCTCAGAAACTATTAAAATTCTAAACATATATTGTATTTTTCTATAATTTCTCATTTTTATCTAAACATTAAAGGTAACTCTTTTTTTTTCTTTAAAGCACTTTTGAGGACTTAAAGTCATGAAATGTCTGAAATATTTTTGATTTACCACCCTTTACAAAAAAAAAATACACAGACATTCTAAAGATGGAAATTCTAGCAATATCTTTAAATAACGTTTAATTTAGCTAAAATGTGAATATTAAGTTACTCTCATGGATCCCACGATTAACATTCAGACTTTTCTCTCCTCTTCCTCTGCTGGCTCTTTACGTTGCATGTACAGTTGGAGTGCTGCATATGAATTTCGGAGGAAGACAAAGTGCCCCAACAAAAACAACAGCAACAGTAGTGTTCGTGGAAGGCGGCGTCTCACGTTCTTCACTGCAGCACTTTGACAAAAGCAAGAATTTTGCTTCATTTCGTTCCAAGATCTTGCACAGAAAAGGACCAGGGGGGACTGCCAGGACGTTATTCATGTCTTTCAGTTCATTTGGCTCAACTGGTCAGCTTTCCAGACAGAAAAAGAAACCTTCCCTCATGTTTTTACACCCTCCTCTTCTTTCTTTTTTTTTTTTTTTGCTTTTTTTTGTTCCCTTTCTTTTTTTTATTCTGGAAGAAGATTAGCAGGATTAAGTATGGCTCACATATGCTCCTCCTCACTTCTGGTATTCACCACTTCTTCGGGCTCGTTGCCACCCAGACTGATGGACAGGGAGGGATGACTGAGGTGGCAGCAGTAAGAAAAGAGTCAAAGGTGAAGGAAAATAGGAAATTAAAAAAAATGTCAAGTTCAAACTGTTTTCTTTAGCTTAGCTTTAAGGTTAGCTTGGATCGAAACTTCCAAATCTGAAGCAAAAGTCCGGAGAGGGTTCTGCTCTGCTTCAACATGTTAATTATTCATTCTGAAGTAATATTTGTACTTAAACATGTTATACTCTTTGTTTAAGCTGCAATAGGTCAGACCAAGGTATAAGTGAGTCAAGCTGTTGCTGCTTAGCACCTAGAGGCCAGGAGGGGGCTCCCAAGAACTTCTTGCACAGAAAACAAATACTAAATTTCACATTTGCGCTTATGTTTATAAACAGTGAGACTATTTTTAGTTTGCTTGAAAGCTTTATGAACAGAAGTTTTTTTGTTGTTGTTTTTTTGCTTTTTATTCTTCCAAATTTCACCTTTGAAAGTATAAAGGATTTTTTTTTAAATGTGACTAAACAATGTCAAATATGCACAAGTTAATTTTAATATTCCTTGTGCATCATTTGCCACGTGTGACTGAGTCCCTTTCCATGCATGATTCAAATTAATCAATCAATAAATTTGCCCTCTCCTGTCCTCCTGACTGAGGGGAGCGTAAAGTTTGTGCCAAGTTAAGACTGCATGATGAAATGAGTGAGTCAGAAAACTAACCTTGGCTTCACCGTGTTTTATTTGATAAAATATGTGGGGTGAACAGTTTGAAGTCCAACCATTAATGAGCATCAATTATTATTATTTTTAGGTGATTTCACACAAATGTAATCTATTTTCCACTATCTGAAAATGCTAAATGAAACATAAACTCTTTTCTATCATTTAGAGTTGCGATGATTTATTTGCACTTATTTGAAAATGATTACGGTACATCACCACAAGTAATTTGGGGGCTGCTTATATCGCCTCCTATAGGCCAGTGATAGCTACTGAAACATTTTGAGTTGTTTTATTTGTATGGAAGAATTCATTTTTACCAAAAAAATTTTTTTTTCCAGAAAGGTTCTTGTTTCATGTGGACAAACCCTGAACATATCGATGCCGATGTGTGGCTGTCCGTGTGTGCAGGGCTCTGAAACTGCCTCTTGACGTTTTTATTGGCCACTGTAAGGTGATCGCTACAAAAGCTGAGCAATCTAAGGGTGAAAAGTGGCTAAAAAGTGACGAAATGTCCCTTTACGGCCTGACAGGGACAGAGATGCAGCTCCTCTGTCCACCTGGAAATGCTGACACCTATTAGGTCTCCTTTTACAGCAGCGGTCAGATTAATGGACCGGGTAACCATAGTAATAAATAAATTAAACACATGCTAATAGGCAATTATAAATTAATATCAACGCATTTTACACTATCCCTCCTTTAAGCCATAAAGTTGCCTAAAAGGAGGTATAAAAATCCGAGTCGTCCTCACTATCTGTTCAGAATCTTCTGTAAATATTATATTATAAAATATTATAAAAATTCGGCTGTTTTTGTCTCGATGCATATATACATTTCAAGTCTGAATTGAAAGTAAAGGGCGTGCACTATTAAAGCCGACGAATGCAGACCCCCACATTTTCTATTTAGGGTTCTGAAAACATACATTTGTCGAGGCAATTAGCGCTGATCGCGTCCGACTGCACAATACCTGTCGCATTTTCGGGACAATGCTGCTGTCAGTTCCAGTTAGCGTGTGTGAGAGCAGGGCGCCGGGGCCGGGCCCCTCTGGCCGGGCCCCTCTGGCCGGGCCCCTCTGGCAGACAGGGCCGGGCTGCATGGTTCCCTCCCTCCAGCAGCAGCGGCGGAGGGCCACACTCTGCTGCCCCCCGCCCCCCATCAACACGGCGCCACTAATTGAAATCTCGCGGATCATAACGGTTAAAGACAGTTTTGCACACTTCATTAATTAACGTTTAAAGATGCTCCTCGACAGCAGATGCCGCGGCCCGACGGCGGGCAAACATAAACGGAAAACAGCAGATCAGGTCTCCAGGCCTGCAAGCTGGAAACAAGGTATGAAGCGTATTGGGCGATGATTGGTTGATTGTCTGTTGTAAGGGTCGATTAGGAAAATTGATGAATAAAATCTTGTAATATAAACAGAAAAAAAGAGTTTTTAATCAGGAAAGACTAGTTTACATTTGGGTTAAAATGAAAAATAAATAAAAATATTACTTATTCAAGCAATTTAAATTTGCATAATTTTATCACAAATAATTGCTTTGAAAAAGAATATTAGAAATGTTCTTATTTTAGTACTTTTTATGAGGCTCTGAATTAATAATGTCAAATAAAAAAATATCTAGCTATGAAATGCTAATGGCTCTTATTCTGCAAGTTTGTAATAACATTATTACTAAAAAAAACATCAATATTTTAACAGTAGTGAGCCATGTGTTGCCAGGAGTGTGTCAGATTTCACTTAATACTGAGGCTCTGTGTTGGTAATTACATCAGGCCAACGCGCCCCGTCCTCACCCTCCCATGTCTTCCCCACTCTCCTGCCTGCCCGCCTCTGATTGGTCGCGGGGAGGCCGCCGGGACAGAAACGGCGTTGTCCCGGTGACCCGGCCTCTGCTCGCCCCAGCCCCGCTATAAAAGCCCGCAGCCGCTCGCATGCGCGCCTGATGGGCTGTCAGATGCGGTTTGGAGTAACAGGTGGATCTGACTGCGGATTCTCACCGTCATTGCGCCTGGATAAACCTGGTAGGTGTTTTATTTTATCGTATGCGTAAACATGCTGAGTGTTATTACTATGTAGAGGAAGCAGTATTGATTCATTCCATGCCCGATGGAATGACATGGAAAGACATAAACAGAGGCCTGCACAACGCAAATTGCTGCGCATTGATTTAAATATTTCAGGATTTCTTTTTTTTTTTTTAAATTTAGGCTATTTATATTTTCATTTCATCTATTCATTTTTATATAAAAAAATAGAATGTGTAACAACTCTCTCCGTTTTGGAGTTACTGAAAAGTTTGTCTCTTCGCAGAGCATCGCGCAGGACCTGGACCATGGACTCAGACACAAGCCGAGTGTCAAGCAGACCGTCGTCCCCGGAGGTGGACGACATCTTCATGTCCACCCTGAAGAAGTCCGTGCACGGCTTCTCGGGCGCCGTGTCCTCCACCCAGAGCGACTCCCCGTCGGACATCCCCGGTCTGCGCGGCCTCTCCGCCGCCGACGAGGAGGCGCTGGCGCTGCGCATGGCGTCCAAGAAGGACCGCAAGCTGCTGTCGGAGAACGAGCTGCAGGCCATCCGCTTGAAGATCAACAGCCGTGAGCGGAAACGGATGCACGACCTGAACGTGGCCATGGACGGGCTGCGGGAGGTTATGCCCTACGCGCACGGACCGTCGGTGCGCAAGCTCTCCAAGATCGCCACCCTGCTCTTAGCGAGAAACTACATCCTGATGCTGAGCAACTCCCTGGAAGAGATGAAGCGGCTGGTTAGTGAGATCTACGGCAGCAGCGGACACCACGGCGGCTTCCACCCGTCGACTTGTGGGACTATGACTCACGCGGGGCCCGTGCCGGGACACCCGGCGGCTTCCCACGCTTCGCACCCGGCGGTGCACCACCCGCTCCTCCCCCCGCCGCCCGCCGCCTCCTCAGCCTCCCTCTCCGCTCCCGGGATCTCCGCCGTCACGTCGGTCAGACCCCATCACGGACTCCTGAAGGCGCCCACCGCAGGCGCGGGGCCCCTGGGCAGCAGCTTCCAGCACTGGGGCGTCGGCACCGGGATGCCCTGTCCGTGCAGCATGTGCCAAGTCCCGCCTCCGCATGTGTCCAGCATGAGCTCCGTGACCATGCCGAGGCTGACAAGCGACTCCAAGTGACTCTGAACTCAGCTGAACTTTTTTCCAAACGGGGTTGTACAGACTTTGCTCCCCGATCTACACACATTTTATTTATCTCTGTTGCTGAATCCTCTGCATTACTGAGACCTCGAACCAATGCATTGATTTTTTTTTCCTCCTCGGGGTTTGCAGATTTTGCAACTAACTTAGTATTTTATTGTAATTAATCTCAAATGTGACGGATAGTTATGCACAGAGCTCCTACAGCACAACGAAACCTCTAGGGCCCAGTTTTCTTTCTTTTTTTTTCTTTTTAGATATTCTTTCGTCCAGAAGACAAAAAGAAAATCCCAAGTTAAAAGCAACAAGTCCCAGTTTGTAAGTGTAAATATGTAGATGGATTATTGTCTTTAAATAGCTGCAGATATTATATATTAGAGTCTTGTTACTGTGCGGGAAAATTCCCTTGTCTGTTCCTTTCATGTTGCACCTGCTTCATTCATTTTATCCGTCTTTGTTCAACGCTTTTCTCTCCACTGCCCGACTTAATCAGTGACCACTTGTTTATTTTTTTAAATGTAAAACAAAAAAGAATAAATGAAAATATTTATTTACTTATTTGGGTGGAAATTTCAAATGACTCTCTTGTTCCGTTGGAGTTTTGAAATGTTAAAAAAAAAGAGAAAAGACAATAAATAAATAAATAAATGAAACATCTTTAAAGTCTTGGTGATTTTTGTCCTTTTTTCCCATTTATTACTGTTTTATTTTAGTGCTTTCTTTTGCTTTTGCATTGTATGTCCTATATTATTTCTATGTCAATAATAATCTGAAACAAATTATAAATCAATATGGGACATTTTTACATGTCAAACAACAAAAACTAATCTTATCAAATCAATAGGTAGTTTAGAGTCAAATTACTGTTATCTTAAAAGATAAATTAAAAAAACTGACTTAGGGAAACTTATAAAAACATTTGTTGTTAACTTTATTATTTATAAAAAAACACACCTGCATTTAAAAAGTGAAGAACTGTTTTAAAGTTTGAATTAGAATATGACAAAAAAATTATACTCCTGTATTCAGTTAATATATGGTAATATATTGTTTTCTTTGTTACTATGCAATTGTCATTGGTAAATAAAGTCTTTGGCTCCATATTAGCCAAAGGTGGGTATTTTTGTTTAAGATCCTGATGAAGTAAACTTGTTCAGAACTTGTGACCTAGACATTTCAACACTAAGAACAAAATAACTTTCCTGTTACAAAAGCCTCACACCAACAAGCACAACCCTCAAAAGGAAACCTGTTTCTTTTTTATTATTATTATTTGTTATTATTTGTTATTAGCACCCAGAGTCGTCCTCCTAACAAATTACAAAGGCACCGAATGCTTCTGTTGGCACAGACAGGCCAGTAATAAACAAAAGCTGTTTAGACTTTAGGAAAATCAAGCAGCTGCAGAGCAGATTGTGCATGCTGTAGCAATATTTTCCAAAAGGTTTTGAAGCTGGAACGATACGAACTCAATCCCTGAATATTCATGCATGGATTTGTTTATTCGTCTCATTATTGGAATTGAATTATTCAAAGTCCTTCACGGTTTTTTGTAGGACATTTGAGAGAGGTCGTTTCGGTGAGACGCAACAAGCACAGGCGAGGAGTAAAGTCTGCAAAAACAAAAGGAGCAAGTTGAGAAACAACTATTCATATGTCTGCTTTCAACAACTCAGCTTTTAAAAATGACAGCCAATGACGGCAGCCTTAAACTAAACAGAAGGTGTGAATTAGACCTAATCTGCAGTTTGTTTACTCGTCTAGCTCAACTTTTGAGTTTTATATCATTAAAGAAAAAGAAACGTTCTCCAGATGACATTTAAGGTGGCTTTGCTTAGTGCAACAGTCTATGAGTCAGCAGGCATTATTACCAGAAGGGAGTCAGGCGATTGTTTTAGTATTTATCGTGTTTCTCCTGTGGCATTAGCCAAGATGTTAATGTTTTATCTCTTATTGTGGTTTAAGTGAAACATTTTTTGTGTTTTCTTACAAAATGTAAAGTAAAAATATATTTGATGCTCAAAGTGGTTAGCAAATCAGATAGAGACATTTGGTTTAGAAAAACTCTTACTCTTTTTTTTAATCTTTAACAGGATTAAAGGAATGTCCAAAACAAATCTGATGTCAGCTGCTGGGTGAGTTACACAAGTATCATGATTTAAACCTTAAATCAAAATCCAGTGTTTTATTTTACAAAAGATCAAATAGTACACAACTCGCTGTGCAACTAAGCAGCCGATTTAGTATTTCTTAACCTGGAACATTACTCAGGAAGTTTCATATATGTCATATGAAAAAAACAAGTAAGACATTGTAAGTGCTGTTTAAAGATCTAATACAGCACCATCTATGAAAGCAACACGTTACGTTATAGAATGATGGGTAACAAGAGGATGAAGTAGCAGCATGAACCACCTAGAAATCAGATTGTATTTTACAGACATCAGTCTGACGTTTGCTTTTGAAGATAATATTCATTGAGATGTTAGATTGAGCTAAATTAATCTCTCATTCTGCACACGATGTTGTCAAGACAGTCAAAACATGCCAAGTATAACCTTAAAGCTCCTAAGGACAGGCAAAACATGACACAGTACTTATGGACCTTATTTAGCCAGTTTTTGGAAAAAATTGAAACCTGCACAAAATAATTTCTGTGTATTTTGAGGAAACTCCATGAAAAAAGAGAACAAAAACCTTTGTTGAAAGCACCATTAGAGACAACTTCTTGGGTTTTCAAGTTGCAACCGCTATCATGAATGCATTTTACTGGGATGTCAAATAATTCTGCAAACAGGAAGTAGTGCATAATTGGGAAATGGAAGGAAATGATTCTGAAAAGTGTGGCATACATCTGCAGAACCACTTTTTGCTATAGTTACGTCTGAAAGTGTTTTGCAGTTTGTCTTCTACAGCTTGACACAACTAGACTGAAATTTCTGACTGTTCTTCTTTACAAACTAGATCAAACAGAGTCAGATTTTTGGGTCTTGCCAGCGATTCACAAACCAATTTAGGTCTCATCTTTGACTGGAAAGTTCTAATAATTGACTATGGAATGATCTAAATCATTCCATTTTAGCACGTAAGCCAAAAAGTTCAGTTTCGTTTTCAAAACTGAGCTTTTGGCAGCGCGCCCTCGTCCATATGTTTGCTATGTCCTGAACATGGTTTCTGGGAAATGGAAAACATGTTTCCTTATGGCTTTTGTCTATCCACTGTTCATATAGATGAAGGACAGAAATAATTACTGTGCACAATTACCTGATCCTCTAGAATTTTGGTGAACGTCTTGGCTCTGTCTTTCTGTCTTTTGGCAGGTTTGAGGCTGTGAAATCAGATTTCCAATTTTCAGATCATGGATGGTGCTGCTCTGAAATATACATATCCTTCAGGATAATCCTACTTGAAAACCTCCCCTCAACTTTCTCCCTGACTTTCCTGCTGTTTTTCTAGGTCACCATGATGACATTTGTTTTCTGATGAACTCAGAGGACTTCACAGAACAGTTGTATGTGTTGTACATAGCTGCATTTCCAATGACCATAAAATTGACAATAGACAAAAATGACTGCAGCATATTTGCTTAAAAGAAACACCTAATAAAACGTTCTGGCAGCTTTTTCGGCGATATCAAAACTGCAATGGAACCAAGTAGCTGATCATGTGATCAGCAACCGAATGTTACTACTGGTGGAAAAGACAAAGACAATGGCAGGAAGTGGTAGGAGGACGATGGTTTTTAAGGACTCATTGTGTGAACAAACTTAATTTAAAATTGTGTTGGCAGCAGGTCAATTACGACCTCAGTACAATATCGAGCAAGTTTTAGAAATGCAACTCATGTAGGTCTATTGCAAAAAATAAAAAAAATCGCCACTATATGAATTCTGTTGAAGTTGAGAGTAACTCTAACTGAGCTGCATCTCGTCAGGTCCGCCTGCACACTGTGGCTGATGGCAGCCGGGTTTTCCCATCCCTGAGCCCGGATTTGAATAAACAGCTCCTGAGGCACTGCTGGTGGCAGGCCGAATCGTTCGCCACCGCAGAGAGTCGGAGGCAGAATCTGTGATGCTTTAAATATTCATATCTTTGGACAGACGGGGAGCCATCGGCCTTGCCACTGTTGTAACTGGATTTAAACACCGCACAGATGTACACTCTTTCAGCTCCGCGCATCATGTTGTGTTAGCTGAAGGGATTAGAACGGGTGGTGGAATGCATCAAAGGTGGGCGGAACAACAGAAAGAGAAACTGAGTCCATGATGGAGAAAAGGAGGAATGAGAAAAAGGAGATAAACAAACAGATAAGCTGCCAGAGACAAAGGCGGGATTTAACTCTTACATGGGAATAGACGGCGCTCTGAGGTGAATAAGAGACCCCGGAGGTCGCACTTTCCCATGGGACTGATGTTTACTCCAACTGCTCCTTCGTTTTAGTCTGGATAAGCGTCTTCACACTGAGGAACTGTAGCAGGGAATCAATCTGTAAAGTGACAAGTGAGGGCAAGTGAAGATGCAGATGTCTTCTTGAGTTTGCAAAGTGGACAAGTTTCTAGTATCAATTGTTCAGTAAGTAAATTTTTATGGACGAAATTAATAAGACATGTTATACATGAGTCCCGCTTTCGGTGCTCCTTTAACCCTTGTGCGTGCCAGGATTGAGGCAAGCGGAGAGGACTATAACAAATGATTCAAGTTTTAATGCGTGTGGGATCGATTGGACCCCATTTCCACATACAAAGGTTAAAAAGCTTCCAACATAATCTCACACCAAAGAAAATGGAAAAATTAAACTCCCAACGGTAGTTAAAGAATAACTTAACTTTTTGCTTTTTGCAGATAAACTGTATAAATTGATGTCTAGGGGTGCTGTCGTCACGTTTCTTCGAATAATTCTGCAATATTTGGTCTAAAACTATGCAAGTGCTGCCCTTCTGGGGTTGAATGGTGGCTACTGAAGTTGTATTGTATTATTGGTTATATTTCTTGGCTCCGCCCACTTTTCTGGAGTCTTCACAGGGGATTAGTTAACACTTTAAATTATTTAATAAGGCGAAGTGTCCGTTCACCAGTCTGTCACATCTTTCAATAACCCAATCATATCAGTTGTCTACAAGGTCGGATCATACAGAGAGAGTGTGATCTTTGACCTTTACTCTTTATACACTCTCTCTTGATCATTTAAATCACAGACCCTCCATCGTGAATCACAATTTCATTGATCGAACTTATTGAACATTACTTGTATGGAGTATGTTGATTGATTATTAGTCAGGTTTAATTATGTTTTTTTAAAGTATGGTGAAAATCTCTTATGCTTGCCTCATAAACTTTCTCCTTTGCTCTCGTCAGTTTGTGAACAGTTTGGATTAAATAAGTCAAATCTGTTTTTGACGCACCAGTTCAGCTTCCATCATCCGAAAACAAAAAATAGTTTTCTCCACCTAAAAGCTCACCAAGTCATGACCTCCTTCCTAAACTGAGAGGCCAGACAAGGAGAGGATTAATGAGGAGACCCAAAAGTCCCTTGGTGAACTTTGGAGGAGCTGCAGAGATTCAATACAAAGGTTTTAGAATAATGAGATCAAAGCCCAACTGACGATAAAAAAATTATTTTCAGAAATACTCTACAACCAGTCTGACTGAGCTTGAGCTAATTTTCTGATAGTTAGCAACACTTTTGCTGTCTAGATGTGGAAAGCTCAGACAAAATGTGGAAAAGTTTCAACACACATACACACTTTTGCAAGTGAAACATTTTTGATACAGAAAGGGAAAAAAGTGCTGGAACTCGACTGTGTTCACAAATATGCGAGAGGACGTATGCAACTCAAAGCTAAATACCTAATAAGCTCTGAGTGGTGCTCATGTGTGTATGTTTGTGGGTGTGCCTGATTGTCTATAAGGAGCAGCGGATGAACTGTTCGATTAGGTGGATCAATGTGTTTAGCAAAGGCCCACAGGGACAAAGACAGAAGGGAGAACGAGAAAGGGAGAGAGAAGGAAAACGAAAGAAACAAAGCAGGAGAGCAGAAGATCCATTGAGGGTGTTTTTTTGTTCCCGAAGAATCGTCCCCCGGTGGCTTTCAAAGGAGGGATAATCCTGTCAAGTAAGCAGACCTTTGGATATTCATGACCGGCCGAGCGGCTCGGCGGACTTAAGGAGGACGCAGTCAGGACAGGATTAGACATCAAAGTGGATGCAAGGAGCAGAGGACTGGGACTAGAACACGGGGGTCTCAGAGGGGCGCGACGGGGCCAGCAGGGACCGGTTGTCTGGGGTGTGGACGGGACTTTCAATGACTCAGAGATGAGGGTCTCCTAAATGCTATGAGAGGAGTGACGTGGTTTGGTATGTACACCTGTTCCTGACGCATGCGTGTGCATCAAATTTCCTGAAAACGATCTCTCCTAATGGTCAGTCTCCAGACCGCAGAGCAGCTGATATGGAGAGTTGTCAGTGGCATTGTCTGATTGGCTCTCCACTTTTTATTAACGCTCCAATAGAGCATCAAGCATCCACGCGGAAAACCTGCTCTACAAGTCAAAGGCTTGCAGATGACCAGAGAGACGTTCCTGTTCTCAGCTGGAGTTTCACTGACAAAGAATCACCTGCGTCATTTGCACTTGTCTTCACACTTTCCTATAGAAGTTCCTAATTTTATTCTTTAAAAAGTTGGTGTTTCTGGTTTAACACCAGAATGAGGTTGGAAATCGGACCTGAATTCGAACAGGAATGGCGTGATTACCTCGACAGGAGTCGGGCCGCCATGAGATGCTTTAATAACTACAACCTCAATTTGTCAAGTCAGTGAGGCCTGCTATCGCGTTGCTCTGGAGCATATGCCAGCTCTCCGAGTTGTTCCTTCCCCAGGGTCCCCTGTTACACAAATCAAATTAACACTGCACTCAGAGTGGTGGATTCACACACATCAGAAAATGAAATCAGCCTAAATAGTGCACACATTTTTACCCAGACACCCACTGTTTTATTGTTAGCGTCGCTGCTGGAGGCCGCTTCTGAGTGCAATCAACATCTGGGATCAAGTTATTGGGATCTGGTTTGCGTGGAGGCCGAAACCGTCTCTAGGCGGTGGGGAGGAGGGGAGGAGTTCAATGTTCTGAGAGTCCATGAAGAGAAGGAGCCCAGTAGGAGGTGACTGAGCAGAGGAGGCAGAGGTTGTAAGGCAGAGGAGGCCTTCTTATTGGAGGTGGACGGAGGGCAGTTGTGCATGCTGACAGATGAGTCTGTCAATGCTTCAAAGAATCATCTTCCACCGCCTCCATCTGCCAGCTTGGTTTGTCCATAGGGTTGCAGTTTTTTAATGTGTTCAAGTGTTTTCCAACAAAAGAAACTTTTAAATTCTGACATAATTGTTGGGTTTCAAAGGTTCAATGCAAAATGACACGTCGTCTCTGGAAATGGTTGCAAGAAGCTGTAAAGTTGAAAAACATTAATGTGAAACTTTGCTATTAGAAATATTGCAGAAATGAACAATCTGGGTATATTTAGGAACAAACAAAACAAAAACAAATCCTTACATATTTTTTGGAGATGATAAACTTTCACAAGCTCAAAAAAGTTTAGAATGAATTTCACGTTAGTTAAACTTCTATCCATTCAGTCTTTGTCTCCATCAATCACAGCACACTAGATAGAAACAATCAAACAGTAGGAACCTTTTCCGATAGATTTGCGCCTCTCCAGTCAGCTGGGACATGTGACCTCTCCTCCGTGACCTTTCCTGCCATTACCTTATGGTTTCCGAGCTAGTAGAGCACAAAATGTCCCCGAAGAGCGGCACTGAGGAGTCATCAGAACCACCAATATTAAAGCTACATGATCTGCTTCTCATGAGTCTTCTGACACGCTTTCTTTCATTTTAACAGATGTCGTGTTTTAGACTTTGAAAATATAATTAATGTTAAAAAATGAGCAATTTACTGAAAAAGACTGAGCTAAAGAACTGCTCTGAATTGTTGATTGCGCGAACAACGTGACTGTCTGCCTTCACTTCCTAACCCAACCTAACCAAAGAGGCACCGGTCAAAGTTTTGTGATTGATTTCTTATCTCTGGTTTGTGAACTACTAATAACAACTTTGTTTTTTACATCATGTAACATAAGCATTAAAATACTTCTCTTTTTTGTCTCTTCTGTCATTTTTTAGTTCCAGTGTGAGAGACCAGACATTGTAAAAAAAAGGTTAGGTAATCAAAAACAAAAGGATTATTGAGTTAACATTTTAAACTGCCTTTAGCGTTTGTTATTGGAATGCGTTATGGCTAGCATGGCTATTACAGCCTCTGTGTATGTTCCTCATGTAATGCTAACTCTCAGGTTCCCAAGTCCACCACGTTATGTAACAGACTGAAGCTGAAAACTCAAAGAGATAAAACAGAGAAACTTTACTTTTACCTGTTGATAGTCTTGCTCTCTCTAGCTGTCTTACAACCAGAACGAACTGCAGAAATGTCAAAATGGAACGCAAACGCAAAGTTTCCTATTAAATAGATTCCTGCATCTCTGTGCTTCCTCTGACTATTCAAAGACTTTACAGATACAGACAGTAGTTATCTTTAAGTGTTCTTCACTCAGTAACAATGGCAAAGAGTTTTTCTTATCACAACCTGGTAGAACTTATGTTTGCTGCATAAGTAAAATCAGAATTTTGAGAACCAGTCTGAACCGATGGTCAATGTAGTTTTTTAAGACCAACTTGGTTACTGTTGAGTTAAAACATGTTGGGATTTTACTTTAAACATGATATATATAAATGTTGAAGACGGTGATATAATGTTGAATATGCAGTCAACATCTTCCCTATGTTGACTTTCTAATTTCTGAAAGACTTGAACGTGTCCTCATCAATCATCGTGCAATCAGGTTGTTCTTTGACAGTGACTTTGGTCTAACCGCACCGCCCTACATACAGATTGTAATAACCTCTGTAAACCGACCCTTGGCCTTGTACCACCTATAAACCCCAAAGAGAAACATCTCAACCCAGCCCCCCACCCCACAACATTCAGACTTTAACTGTTGCACTCCCCCGTCCCTTTCACCGCCTTCAATCACTGCATCTCAAGAAGAAGAAGAAGAAGAAGAAGTAGCTCTGTGTTTGACTTTGGACAAGGACTCCTGTTGAACTTTAGTTTCCCTGAATCCATCATTGTCACGGTTAAATGGGATCGGGGGCTTCAGGGATGCACGGTGGGGGGACGGGTTAACTAACACCCTCCTATTAGCAGACACCCAGCAAATCCCTGGTGGCGTTGTTTAGGAGATGAACATCTGCCGTAACAATGGACAGCCACTAACTCATGGTTGTGTTCGGGCTGATTTTAAGTGACCACAGCGAAGGGTTGAGGAACTTTAGCTTTGACTCTTGTAATGACAGAAGCGTGCATAAATCTCTTAAATTATTCCGAGTTGCAGCACGTGACGCTACTGTAGGCACAGATCTGTCCAACGAAACGCAGAGAATGTCTAAAAGTGTCACTGGAGCTGTTAGCGAGATGAAATATGAATGTGGTAAATGTCCATCTGTTTTTAAACAAGCGTGACCAGCTAAGCGTGTGCAGCCATTGAAAGTGAAGCATTTAGGCTCTCTTTCACAAAGGGCCCGAGGGCTAAAACCTTGCACCCCTCCTACAGTCATTATCCCTCCGCCACACTGTGATCAGCACCAAATGCCGACTATCCCAGGCCGGCACTCACAAAGCATGCTGGGAGGGACAAAAGCAGACCTTCAGACGATTGGTTCCACCTTATTAACAGCTTGTAATCTTCTCATGTCTTTGGCCGGGGCCTTGGCGAGCAGGGGCCTGTGCGAATAGACGAGTGCGTCTTCTGTCTCCACTTTGATGCGAAGCAGCTTTTTTCCGTTCTGAAAAGTCCAGCTCTGTTATATTTCCATTGTTGCCGCTGCACCTGTTTGACACATTGAGCAAGTCAGTCACTGGCAACTGTTAATTTCTCATTACGCTCTCTTTGCACATTGCAAACTGGAGACGGTTTGGGATGTGAAAGCCCGCAGCAGGTGCAGCCCCCGTTTAACGCCTTGGCTCACTCTGTCAAAAAATGATTTGAACTTTTCTGGTGGACAATTCGCTTTGCAAAACTATCCGTAGCCCTTAACGTTTTCACATTTTCTCATGTTTAACTTTCAATTCATTGAATATATTTCTTAAATTTGATGTCAAAGAGCCTTACAAACAGGTGCATAAGGTGGAAAAGGTCATATAGTTAAAAAAAAATCGCCTTTCAATTCTAAATCTAAAAAGTGTTTATCCCCACGGAGTCATTTCTTTACAGTTACCACATTTTTCACACAAAGATATTTTTTCTCTTCTTTGCAAAAGATCCAATGAGATTCTAAGACTTTGACTATTGTAGCACAAAAACATACTTTGATGTAAACCTGTGTAGCTGCTGCTGCTTGTTTTTGGTCATCATGCAGGAAACTCAACATCTGGCCCAATCTCAAGTCTTTTGAATTTTCTATAAAGTTTTTTTTCTTAAATATAAACATTTAGATCCATTCATCTTCTCTAATCTAAGCATGTCTACATGATGTTGACGATTATTCTTCCACAATTTTTTGCAGTTAGGTTGCAATGATGTAAAAACTAATTTTCACCACACAGTTTTTTTTACGTGTGGGCCAATCAGTGCATCTTTAGATGTATTCCCTACATGGCATATCGCAACCTTTACGCAGGATGTCTTATTTGTTTTTCTGTTTTTATTTTTTTTTTCAAAAATATCACTTTGGAGATTAGAGACCGTTGAATGCATTTTACTAATTTGATGATATCTGACGGTATCATCAAATTAGTAAAATGATACCGTCATTTTACTAATGACGGTATGGCTACATTTGTAATTATCTTACAAATGTAGCCATACTACATTTGTAAGATAATTACTGGGAAAAAAAAGTAAAACTACATGTAATTTTCCTCCAATATAAAAAACCCCTTTTAAATTTGTGAAATTTGTGGTTAAAAAGTAAAAACGTTTGAGAAAAATGCAAACTTTTTGCAAGGCCTCTGTGTTTATTGACCAGTAAGTTGATGTTTGATCCCCCAGAACAGCCAATGAACAAACAAAACAACAACGAGAGCGGGTGCGGTATCACTTGCGGTGTGTTTTTCCCCCTCAGTGTGGGCGATGGATTGACCCAGGAGTTTGGCTGAGGTGTCTTCCTGTTTGCCAGCCACAGGAAACAGCTCCACACAGATGAGGCATTTAGCTCCCAGGTGCAGACCCCTCACTGGACGGCCTTGCCCAGATGGACGACACTTCTTCCACCATAAAGACACTAGTCTTCCTCCTGCCCTGAAGCCACCGGTGCTCCAGCCCGGGTCCAGCCTCATCAAAAGAAGCTGCGAGCTGGAGGCGGATATGCCCCCCAAATCAAGCTCACTTTTCTTTTCCTTGTGAGTGTTGGAGAAAACGTGGGGGGAGGTGCTCCATTCTGGGGGGACACCAGCTTCTTTCTTTCTTTCTTTCCTCCCCCCTATTCTGACTTTTGTATGTGTGGCTCCTTGCAGGTGTCCCTCCCCACAACCACCGCCCTCCTTCACATGGAAACAATCCTATAATACAGTCAAGAAAGACAAAATTACCCCAAGATTTTCTTTCATGGCTCGGTATATTACACTCCTTTGTGGTGACGGGCACTAGAAGTTGAACTGAGCTCGCAGGCAAGGCACGCAAACACCCGGAGGACGCTCGCACATTCACACATTCAGCCCTGGCCGCCCGCACTCTGTTCTCCCGCAGGTGCGAGGGCCATCCGCCTGGCCCTTTTCATGGAGCCCTCTCTTTCCTGTCCGTCTGCAGCCGCCCATTCAGCTTCAATCACAGCACCAGCCGGACGCCACCGGCCCACTGGCGGGGAAGGGAAGCGCCTGCACGCACTGCCCGGGGTGACAGGGGAGGAACGGCTGGGAGGGAAAAAAAGGGTCTTCCTCCTTCTGCTTTCATCGTGAACAACTTGCTTTCTGTTTGTGACGGTGCGGTCCCTCGCCTCGTTCCCCCAGCCTTCCTTTTCTGCCCCCTCAGATGGGCTCAGACTGGGGGGGAGCACAGGGCAAGGAGAGGACGGCCAGGCTCGCTGAGCGGCGGGGTGATCCTGAGGTCTTTTTTTGTGGCTAATGAATGGCACGTTTGAGGTTTTCAGCCTTGCCTCTGTGCCCCAGGCCAGCTTCACCTGTGCTTGGAGTCAATTGGGCTGTTGTCTGGGGCTGCCTGGATCCGTGCCCAAACTCTCCGCCGGCCAATTTGGTTATAGCGAGGCCCGCTCAGAGCTGAGCAACAATAACCCCCACCTCTAAACCGTCAATTAACTTCCCCAGCCCCCCTGGCACAATGACGGATCCATTCACTGTTTGCCAAAACTGTTCTCTGACACAATTAATACCCACCCTAATAGTGCTTATACCTGCTCTCCGTCACTTAACAAAGTGCTGATGGATTTAATGGCTTTCAGCTTGTTAAATGGTTTTAGTGGTAAATTCCATTAAGCCCATAATGTTGTTTGTCTTTTATTCATTAGTGCCTCCAGCTTTTAATTAGGCGCTGAATCCCATTTCCTTACGTTTCCCCTCGTTCCTAGATTTTGAGCAATAGCTTGGAGGTACGAGTGATGAGGATTCAAATATTGCTCCATGAAGTCGGGTGATAGGGTCGGCTGATTTTACATGACCAGAGGAAACGTGATGTTCCCTGTGTCAGTAGGTATTGATATCCAAACCGATGATGCTCTGAGTTTAAGAGAACACTGCAAAGACACAAACTCTTTTTTTGTTGTTGGTATTTTTGGTTTAGCTTCTCGTACAAATATCTTAGTAGACTTAAAATAAGACAAAAAAAAAAACTTACAAGTAACTTTTCAGCAAGACATGGGAGCTTGTATTACTTTAATAATGTAATAAAATATTGATGAAAATTGATTAATTCCACTGTCAGATTATTTCACTTACAAGACATTTTTACCATGATATAATGAAATAAACTTAGTATTACAAGTACCTTTTAAAAAGTAATTATTGACTTAAAACAAGCTCCTATATCTTGCTGTTATTAAGTTAGTTTTTGTTTTTTATTTCAAGTGTAATAAGATTTTTGCACCAGAAAGTAGACAAAAACAATTTTTGTGTTGTTGCAGTGAAAGAGGGATGTGATTTTAATATTGTTTTCAAGAAAATTTCAAGAATTATATTTATGCAACAACACACATTTTGCCACAAATTCAACAAACTAACATATTTCTAGATCTCCAAACATGGGTTGCTATAGCGATGCTTTCTTCCGCTTTCAGCGTCTGAACAAATCGCAGTGCTTACATATTGTTGTGTTTTGTCTTTCACCCAAATGCTGCCAAATAGATGGTTTAAAGGGCATCTTCTGTTACAACCTCATCAGGCAAAGTCATGTCTACTGCTACAGGAACATTTGTGTCTTCAGACACTCCGCATCACATCTGAACTGAAGTATGAGAAAAATGAGAAAGAGGGAGATTTTCATCTGTGAAAATCTTGAATAATTTTCTGTCCATTTGTCAATTTTTGCCCTGCTTTGTGTTGGCATTTCACATAAAATCCCATTAAATGTACACTGAATCTGATTGCAATCGACAAAATGCAAAATGTTTAAGAATTATGGATACTTTTACCAGGTGTAGAGATCGCAACTATGCTTTTATAAGCCAGGATACAATAAATTCAGTCATTCAAAGGAAGAAGAATCACATTATTACACTTCTCGTATCGCTTTGCACGTTGCTGCTCAAACAGCTGAATAAATCTGGTTGCATTGGAGTTCCATAGTTGAAAAAAAGTATCCTGAATCGTTTCTTCCTGACTTTTCACCAGCGCACTGTGGGTTTTTATATTTCTCCTTCAGCGTTTGAAACTTCTGATTCTTGCGGATTTGTTTCTGCAAACATATGCTGGATGAGGAAGTGCTAGGGAGGAGTTGAGCCGAGGTGGGGCTATGTAAGAGCAGCATTTAGCTCACTGCTGCGGCTCTTTGAGCTGAGATTCCTGCCTCTCACAGCTGTGGAGACGAGATGTCAAAGCCGCTGCTTTAACAAGCCGCCTTTTGACGCGGCTAACGTGGCACCAACCTAAAGATTCAAGCTCTGCTTGTGCTGGATGGCAGCTGACAGTCGTCTTCAAGCTCAGACACGAGGAGAAGAGAATGAAGAGCTGATTCTCCAGGTCGGGGACTTTTATTTATTTATTTATTTATTTTTTCAAAAGCATCAGTATTTTTTTTACATTTTTTCCCCCTTCTACAGCCAGAGTAGAGCGTGACTCCGCTGACCTCTGAGCTGACGATGAACGTGCTGTCGAACACAGCTGCCAGGGCCCAGGAGCAGTCGCTGCCTCTCTGCGGCCCCGGGTCGGTGCACGACCTGCCCCACTGCCCCCCGGGTTCGGTCTGAACTCCCGCCTGACCGCGGCGCCGCTCCTCGGCTTGCAGGGCGGCGCGAGAGCCGCCAAGCCCCAGAAGGAGCTGAGTCCCGAGGAGCAGCAGGAGCTGAGGCGGAAGATCAACAGCAGGGAGAGGAAGAGGATGCAGGACCTGAACGTCGCCATGGACGCCCTGAGGGAAGTCATGGTGCCTTACGCTTCCTCCTCCTCCTCTCCCTCTCAGTCCCACGCGCCCGGGGCCCCGCCGGGCCGCAGGCTCTCCAAAATCTCCACCCTGGTTCTGGCCAGGAACTACATCCTCCTCCTGGGCTCGTCTCTGCAGGAGATGCGGCGGCTGCTGGGGGAGGTGAGCATCGGCATGGGGGTGAACGCTGGGCCTGTCCCCCGGCTGCTGTTTGCCGGTGGGTGGCCCCTCATTGCGGGGCCCGGCCAGCTCCTCCTCACCCACGAATCCCTCATCTCCTCGACCACCTCTTCTTCGTCGTCGGCTTCTCCTTCTTCTGCCGCTTCGCTGTCCTCCTCAGCTGCTAAATGCGCCCGCTTCCTCCAGGCCACATGGAGGCCTCGCTGGCCCCGGTGCAGTGGGGCTCCGTGGGGGCCGCAGGTGGGGCCCCCTGCCCCTGTGGAGTCTGCAGACTGCCCAGATTCAACCACTCCAAACCTGCTCCCAGATTCCCAAAGTGAAGACACGAAGTCTGAGGGGGATTTCTCTATGATTGTTGCACATTATGCAAGCTTTTTTTATAGGAATTAGTATTTTTCTAACAGTTTAACGTCTTTGTGAAATGTTACTACACTACTCACAGTTTTGTTCTGATTTTGTCCGAGCAAATTATGCTGCTCTGCTTCGTATAATCTGTATGTTTAATCACATATTCTTGGTTTTAACATGGCATTATTTTTCTTCTCCTTCACCACAGACAAGCAAGAATCTCATTTGATAAGTTTTTTCTTGTTTATTGAATGTAACGCACATTTCCAATTATCCACCGAAATATATCCAATTATTGTAAACTATTGATAGCAGAAGTTGAAAAGCTTAGTCTGACCTTAAATCGAATCAAATGCTGTTGTTGGCTGCAAATTTTAGCTGCAGCTGCAGAGGAATAGGTTTTTTTATCTCTTTCTGACGAACCTGAACATGTTCCAATCTGTTCTGCATATCTTTCTATCAACATACTCAGAATAAAGACTCACAAATTCAAATGTTTTGCTTCTGAATTTTTGCTCAAATTACTTCCAAGGGATTTGAAATAGAAATGTGTGCTAAGAAAATGATGCCTGTGCTAAATATAGAAAATATATTCATGTGCCTGTGATGCATTTACTGTCTCTGCCATGTTCTAAGTAAACATAAATGCACAGCTCCTTTAAACATTACATAAAACAACAAACAGACACATTGATAAAAGAGCTGTGGAACTTTCAGCATTGAAGCTGAACATTATCGTTAAATATCTAGAGTTCTCCTATTTATGTCTTCCTTAAATAAGACACAGAGCTACCAGTCTCTTTCCTCCATGCACAACATAAAATTTAAATTCTGCAGTGCAGCCTAAATGAACCAAACCAAATGGTGTTGAACGACCCTGCAGGGATTTGAACTCAGAGCCTTTTTGCTCAGGCCAACATCTCTTCAGTGGAGTCCTGAAATACTTTAGTTTAACTCGGGATAAGAAGATTATCAAAATAAAATGAATGAAAAGCAAAAAATATCTCACAATGTGTGAAAGGGGGTAGTAACTACTTCACAGGTGTCTCTAAATAAATTAGTTTAATTGATTGAGTTCATTTACTTTTACTGATTCAACTCAAAAAGCAAAGCTCTTTTATCGCAATAGATTCGAGATGTTCCTGAAAGTTACGTACGAAACTTTAAACGTTTTCTCCTGACATGTAACGTACACTCAGTGACCGTATTTGGAGCCGTGGCAGCCAGAAGTCCAAGATCTGCTTACAGGTTTGACTGAAATGTTGATTCGATGTTCCAGTAGGACTTGGCAGCCGAAGCTTTAACCAGCATGTTGTTACCTCCTCACTCCGCTGACGCAGGAATTACTGCCACAGCAGCACCAACCAAACGCTGAGTGCAGAGGACGGCTCTCAACAGACTGATATTCTGAATTAAAAACAACCTTTTTTGATTATTCTTAAACACAGGACCATTCGATGTGTTAAATGTTATTGAAAAGTTTATTTATTTCAATCACTCGATTCACAAAGTGAAACTTTACATAGATTAACGGCACATACCAATGGTTTCAAACCTTTATTTCTGTTAACTCATTTCAATTTCTGCTTCCAGATAACAAACAAGATTAAGATTAAGATTGAAATACCATATTATTACAATAAAAAACCCATTTTTAACAGTAAAATGAAATGTGGGTTAACTTAAAAGTAAAGTGTACTTTGCGTTTGACAAAAGAGCCTCATTGGAACACTTTAGAACTTACTGAATAAAACTGTGGATTCATATTTTAAGAGGATATGAGTTTAAAATGAACAGAAATAAACACTTGAACCATTTCACTCTGTGTGTAATTAAGCTGAACTGTTTGGGATTTTCACTGTTTGAGTTGAATTACTGAAGCAAATGAAGTTCTTGATCGGGTTAAAGTATTTCAGTGTTTAATCTGGTAGTTGTCCAAATTTAAATAAGTCTGTGAAGGATGATCAGTCTCGTCTGTAGAGCTAGAATAACCCAGCTTCTCTTTGGGTTTGGGTTAAAGAAACGCGACTGCCTTACGAATCTACTGTCAAATATTTTCATCGTAGTTTCCATCTTTGTTCTTTCGTGAGCATTTAACTTAGGCACTTCACTTTTGGTAAAGATTCAGGAGTGAAAACCTGCTGCGGTTTTCAGAGTAAAGCTCTAAACCTTTCACTTTAACCCTTCCTGACGTGCTGCAGATGCTGACAAGATGCCGAGTTAGAAACCTCCTCCTCCACCGCCTCCTCTTCGGGTCAAATGAAACCGGTGAAACAGTCCTCATCTTTGCCCCCCTTTCATTGCTCCAACAAGCAAAAGATCAAAACCGGCCCGTGTAATTACCGCAGCGCTGAAAGAAGGCCTTTTGATTATTAGCCCCCTCTCGCTCCTCCAGCCGCAGATTCTTGATGTCTCTCTGTGTGGAGGAGCCAGGACGGGTGATTCTGAGCTACTCTTCGCACTCTCGCTACAATATGTTCAAACGCCCAGAAAATGTGTTGCGCTGAATGGAGGGGTTCACTCCTGAAAACTCGCCAGCCCTCTGGAAGAAAGTGGGCAGCCTCCTCCTCCCGTAGAGGGTGGAGGGGGGGGGATGAGAAGAGGGGCCGTCGGGGACGACATTTTCACCGACAACCCGGTCCTCGGCGTGAATAACAGGAATGAGAACAATCATAACCATAATGCTGGTATATTTTTAAAAAAAATGGTCAAAATAATTGCCACCCTGGAATAAGAGGATTACAGAGGGGGGGAGATATGTGAATGGTGGTGAGTGAAAAGGGACGGGAATCTGTCAGCGTCAGCCAGGACAAAGGAGGAGCTGGATGCTATTAAGTGAGATTAAGCTAAATAAGGCTTGATTTTTTTTTCTTTAAGGAAAAATGGGGAAGGAGAAGTGGGTGAGAGTGAAAGAAGAAGAGAAGAGGAGGAGTGGTGCTTGTGATTTACAGATCAAAGTGAGATGGCCCAAAACTTCACGTCTTTCATTTACATATAGCTGCTTTATTTCACCCCAGGGATTAGCTACCTTGCCATTTTCTCCGGGTGGCTCTCCACTCGCTTACCTTTGCCCACCATCCATTTCCTCCTGCTCTCAGGATGGTTCGGCCCTTCTTCTCTTTCTCTCTCTCTGTCTTTTTCTTCCTTTCAAACCGGTCTCCTTAATTTCTCCCCCCTCTCATTCTTTACTCGTTCGCTGAGCTTCTCCAAGAGGCTCTCACTTTCTTGTGTTTGGAGGTCTCATTGTCGGAGCAACGCAGGGGTCTGGTCAGTCTTTGTGTGAGCACTTTAACTCATCTCCATTTCATCACTGTTGTTCAATGGGGCGAGGAGAGCGTGTGGCATGACACACATACACATCCCCACACACACACACATCACACACACACACACACACACACACACACACACACACACAACAGCACATATCCTAAGAAGTTGGCTGATTTTCAGCAGACCTCTGTTTTTCAAATGAAAAATATTTTGGAAAAACTGATGAATTTTTTTAAGATTGCTGCACAAAACGTGTTGCAGCAGCAAAAATATCAAGTTCTAATACTATAAATAAGTACTATACTGACAAAGCTTGATAACCTGCAGTGCCTTGCAAAGGTTTTTCTTTTTACGTCTCATTACGTTCACAATCTTCACTCTGCTTTATTGGGTTGTAGGCAAAAAGCCAACGCAAAGTAGTAAATATCTGTGAACAGGAAATGACAAAACATCTGATTCCCAAACTGTTTGCAAATTGTCACCTTCCAAAATAATGATCTAAGGCATTTGCTGCCAAAAAAGATTTTGGGGAAAAAAAACAACAATGAAACAAACAAAGAAACAGAATATATGTAGACATATACAGTATATATATCTATAGGCAAAAAATCGATGACTTATTGAAGGCTATTATTTTAGGAAAGTGATGAAATGAAAACCTAGGAACATGCATATGTATTTACACCTCTTCTAATCTAATACCTCTAAACAAAATCCAATGCTGCCACTTTCCTCCATGACCCTCCTAAAAACAGCCCAGGTAGCAGAATGTGTTATTAGTACACTCTACAAATCTGGATTTTAAGAAGGATATTGCTCAGGAGAAAGCAATCATTGAAACTCAGCAACAGGAAGTCCCAGCTAGCATGTGGAAGAAGCCACTCAGGCTGGATGAGACCAAAATGAAACTTTTAGGTCAGCATGCAAACCGCCACGTGTGAAGGAGGAAGACTGCATGTGGTCCTGAACACATCAGGCCCGTAGTGAGACACGGTGGAGGCAGTAGGACTCTGTGGGGATTGTTTTTTCTGCAGAGAGACAGGGAAGCTGATCAGAGTGGATAGCATGGGCAGAGCCACGTTTGGCTGTTGTGAAAGAAAATGTGTTTCACCAACAACACAATACATCACTGAATTCAGAGTTTAATAGAATCAAGGGAAAATATGTAAATGTTGTCCAGAAACATTGAACATCCTCTGGGATGAACTCATCTCTGTGGTCAGGTGAATGAAGCCATGTTTTAGAGAAGATGCTGTAGCGACTGGAGGTAATTGGTGATAAATAGGACATTTGTGGCCCTATACCATGTTGGCCAGGCTCTTAAGTTACGTTTATCATGTAGCAAAATGCTATTCTGCTACATAACGTAACTTTAACGTAACATGATAAAGTTACGTTTATCATGTAGCAAAATGCTATTCTTTTGGCTAGTACAGCTGTTGCACATCTTGCATTGCAGCAACTTCCTGAAGGGAGCAGCATTGGGTGTTTTTCTAATACATGGTGCCATTATACAGCATAATCAAGTAATTATGTTCTCTTAGTTGTTATAAAAATGTAAAGTGTAAATGTAAAATTTCAAATATGACTTAAAAGAAATTCTTCTACCTGATTTAACACCTTGAAATTGGGCCTCTGTCTCTTTAAAAACTCCTACTCTTTCTGATTCTCCGTCTTCAGGAAGTCATCGCTCTGCAATTAACTCTTGAGAACCTTTCTACCAGAAGTTGTAAAACTGATCTGTGCAGTTCCGTCAGGTGTTTGGTAATTGCTGCCGGATAGTTTGAAGGAGCTCAGTGGGTGAGTTGCAGGGCAGGACTGCTTGGAAACTCAGAAAATGCAGCTTTGAGGAGGTGCATTTTCTCCTCAAAGCCGCCTTGAAGGTGGAGCTAGGGCCAAACGTTTTGCACAGCGGAGTGGTTCCGACGGGAGATTAAGAGATTTATCAAAAATGCATGAAAGAATCAGGGTAACACCTCGGGCATGTGTTTGATGAGGGGATAACATGATAACATGATGTAATGCTCAAAAAACTAATCTAACATCAGTATTGACTGTTATCTTTTATATGTCCATCTGCTTTAACCAGCTCACAGAAAAACACAAAATAATTACTTCTTTTCTTTTACCGTAGCAACCCCCCCCAAAAAAACCCATCTTTGAACTCTTCTTATGGATTAACAATTAACCTGTTTTCTGTTCTACCAATCACTCTAAGAAAGTTTATGTCATATGCAACTTACCAAAAGACGAGGGTCATCAGGAACAGAGATTCAGTCAGGAGAGACCCTCTCAGAGATGTTTAGTCACTTGGATGTCACCAGAGGTGCTCAGCTGCTTTATCTCCAGACCTAAATGCAGACAGTACTTATTGTTTCCCTCTGTTCCAGCCTCTCATCTGGAAGTGTTGTTTGCCTCGGCCTATTGTCGTTCTGTTTCGTAGCTCTTCTACAAGTCAACGTGGGGAGTCCTTGGCTAAAGGAAGTCTTCAGCCATAAATTTCATCTCTACAATGAGTGGAGCGCTGGGGCTGGTCAAGACCCCCATTTACTTTCTAACCCAGCTTTTATTCGTTCCCTGCCTGAACAACATCGGGCCCTCCTGCGCTGCTGTCCCACCCTGGCGTTCCCAAATCCTCTCTGTCACCCCTGTCTTTCTCAGACCGGGGAGATACAACGGGGTTACGGCTGAGTCCGCCGGCCCGCTCATTAAGCTTCGTGTTCTCTCCCATCCATCCCAGCACACTGTCCCATTCACACCACAGCCCTCATTACAACTTTACAGGCCGCCATCAACCAATACCTCATTACACCCATCGGCCATCTGAAAGACGGCTAGAGGTGTGTGTTGTTTTTGTGTGTGTGGTTTTTACAAAACCTGAAATGATTGTGTAAGATTAGCTTATTTTCCGCTAATATTTGGCTTTTTGTTGGTTGAGAAGCAGGTGGTGCATAATTAACCTTAAAGGTGTGGACTGCAAGTTTAACCATCACATCCACAACAGTTTCTAGTCAAAGACTTAATGTCGAGTCCGCTCCTCATCAGTCAAGATAAGATCATGTCAAAAGTTAGAGTTTACGTCAAACTGAGTAACGATATGTCAATGAAATTGTCTTGATAGCCCAGACAGTAAAAAAATAGAAACTTGAACATTGTTGGCATTTACACAAGATGCCAACAATGTCATCTTGTGACATTTTACGTAAAGTAAAATGTATTATCAGATTTCAAAAACAATGTAAAACGCGACACAAATAACTTGGTAAAACGCCGCTGGATGTCTCTCTGTTCTTATAACTCGCATCAATATAAACAGTAGCCCTTATGAAATATAACTTTAGAATATTTCTTAAAACCTACAGAAAAATGCCCCTGTCCTATTCAATAAATTAGAATTTGTATTTTGTCAATTAAAAGTATCTTTTGAAAATAAGAGACATACGTATTGTTAAGCCTACATTTCTGTATCAAAATGTGTTTTTAGTGGTCTGATGTAATGTTTTACTTTGAAATGTTCACCTGCAGCAGATGTGAAAGTGCTTGTTGGTCAACCAGAAGAGAAAACTGGTTTCTCTGGGAGTTTTGGAGGATGATGCATTTATTTTTCAAGGAAGAAAAGTGCAGACCAGACTTTAGTTTGCCACAGAGAACACCAAGACTTGTGGAACAATGATGTTTCAACAGAAAACTCAAACACTGAACCATTTGGACACCACAACAGATAAAATCAAGTCTATGAACATAATTTCATGCCAACTCTGAAGCACAGAGGTGGAAGTGTCATGGTTTGGGAATGCTTTGTGACAGCAGGGACTGAACTTATATGCTGTAAGAAGACAGTTGATGAAAATGCAATAACGTTTGTGCAAGAAAAGGCTGAAATTGAACTGGACCCTCCGTCATGACAGATGTTACAGTCACTAGCCACTAGGGGAAGAGACTTAAAGCATCTCTGTGTTCGGCTCTTTTATTTGCTCTTGTTTGATGTTTTATTTTATTTTATTTTTTTGCCAAAATTAAAAAATAACTTTTCTTTCTGCTGACATCAATTGCTTACTAGTTTGTGGAGGGTTATAACAACAACAAAACAAATAACCTCAAAACAACTTTCCTCAGAGATTGGCTATATGGAGGACTGATCCTGCCAAAATTGTAAATAAAAAATATTGTGTTGATAAAGTAGTGGGAAATATTGCAGAGAAAAAGAAAATAATAACTTTCCCAACTTTTATTCTTTCAATCTTGATGTTGACCACTAGGAGAGAAGCTGACTCTCCACTTTTCACTAAGTGACAAAGAGGAAACATAAAATAAATCAAAGTATGATTTTGACGATAAAAATGACACAATATTGACAAAAAAGAAATAACATTTGGAAAATTATTTAAATCTTTAATAACATTTGTTATTAAGTTGGAAAATCAAATAACAGTGAGTGTCAATACAGATGAAAATGATAAACTAATATCACGTTATGCCTCACTGTATAGTCAAATAAGTTTTTATTTCTTATTTTTTGAATGCAATATTTCCCCCAGGGATAACGTTACCAAACTATTTATTTCTAGTTTTAGTGCCAATTTTGGCAGGATCAGTCCTCCATATGTATCTATCCATGGCTGAAAACAGAACTTTAATATTAATGGCTGTCCACATTTTTCACACAATTACATCTAAAGAACCAGATTTTGTGGATCAGTTGGTATGTCTATGACAGTGGTTCTTAACCTGGGTTCGATCGAACCGCAGGGGTTCAGTGAGTCGGTCTCAGGGGTTCGGCGGAGCCTCTGCCGGAGGTAAAGACACGCTTGTGTAAAGTCACGATGACGCCCCCGGGTTTGGTGAATTCGCATATGAAACTGGGGGGTTCGGTACCTCAAAAAGGTTAAGAACCACTGGTCTATGAAGAAAATATCCAGTTATGTGCCAGAGATTTATTTATCTGAAAACCAAACCAATGAACTTTTTTTTGTCTGTTAAATGATCTAAATATTATTTTAAATACTCCACAACCAAACAATTGTTTCAAACCTTCGCCTAAGAGTGCATTACATTTCGTTTCACACCTATTTGCACTATTTGACTACAAGTGAATCATCTTTTTTACCTAAAAAAATAATAATAATAATAAATGAACTTAAACAGGTCTTTTGTGAAAAGTAAAGACGTTTGTTGTGTGAGGCTTTTTGAAAGCGTTTAATATATGCAAGAATAAAGCTCTGGTGTGTCGACGGTGCGCCTGTGTGTGAGCCTCATTGTGGTAATGAACCCCTGGCCCTTCGTTTGCCCTCTGAACCCTCGGTGGCCTTGGAGGCAGGAATTCCAGTTAACACATCACAGATCGGCTCTCTTTTCTTCCCGTTTTGTGTTCCTGACGCTTGTCGCCAAACGTCGGCTGGGCGTCGCCGGGGCCTGACAGCCACCGGCCCGCTCCCCTCCTCTGTTTTCCTCTCCTCTTTCTCCCCTTCCTTTCTCCCATTCTTCTGTTTGGGCTTCTCCTTTTTGCCTCCTTTTCTGCTTAATTGAGTTGTTTGGCAGGCGGGCTTGTCAGACAGCACCGTCTATGTGGGGAGGTCTGAGGGCCACTGAGGCGCCCGCCATTGTGCTCCCAAAGACGGGTTAGTTTTTCACGGTTACTCCTGCATGAGTGAGCATGGCCCAGATCAGGACTGGGCGGGGCTGGGATTAAATCTATGACATATCAACAAGCAACTTCTTTGTTTTTGGTTTTTTCCCCCCGCTTTCTTCTAATAACAAATTAATCAGATAAAAATAGGTGCAAGGTGGAAGTACATTTTTTCCGACTCAGTGTGCTTTTTGTTTCTACAAATTTTGTGGCTTGGTACAAGTGTGATTGCATCAAATGGGTGAAATGAAGAAAAATGCTAAAGAAAAAAAAAAATCACATTTTTTAAAATTCAAAACAAGATTTTTTAGTTTCCTAATTAAGCTTCCTGCCTTTGAGGAATGTGAGTGTCTCCTTGGTTTTAAGTGCTCTGCAAACCCATAAATATCTTCTCCATATGAGAGGGGAGAGTTTTGTGAAGAAGGCGAACACTGACTGTGAGGGGAGTCATCAATCATGAAGGCGCTGTGCAGAGAACGAGTCTTTATGCTGCTTCCTCTAAGTAAACGTCTCAGGAGAATCGTCCTTAAGCCAGCGAACAATTAAAGCCAGAGTTTAATTGTTCTATTAGCTTATGTAGAGAAACTACTCATTTTCTGGAGAAAATGAGTAGTTTCATCTGATGATGATGATGATGATGATGATGATGATGATGATGATAATTTATTTCAGACAAACCTTTCACCAATAGTGTAAAATAAACACATAGTACATTGTAACTTTCTTGAAGACACATCACATCGGTGTTGTTGAAATTGATTCAACATCAGATGAAAGTCGGGGTTGATTCGTCTATACAGATAGTCTACAACTACTTCTATTAAAAAACAACTTTGAACACATTTTTTATGTGTTCATATTTTAAACGATATATTGAAATATGTGAAAGTTGGAGTCAGCAGATCAGACCTCAAAGAGAACCTGAAGTTGGTATCAACATAGAAAAGCCTGATGCATCTAATCAGATAATCAGAAAACTGAATGATTACTGATCATGTTGATTCCAGGAGAGTATGTTTGTATTTTTTTTAATGCAGGTAAACCCTTCACCCCCACAGTTCACAGCAGCTGTATGACACATGGCTTGACTGTAAAATCTAAACGTTACATCAGACCTTTATTTCCACTGCTACTGTTTGTGTCAAATTCCTCCATAAGCTTCAAATTCAAAGACATAAAACCAGCAGCATAAACGTACAACAAGTTAGTTAGTAAAATCAATAAACCACAAACCGTTTTGGGTTCTGCATGACATTCTTGTTTTTGTGTATTTTTCTTTATTTTGGGACCTTTAGAGAAACACTTTGATGAGCCTCGAACCTGTCCATCTGCTTGTACATTCACACACATGCACACACACACACACACACACACACACACACACACACACACACACACACACACACACACACACACACACACACACACACACACACACACACACATGCACAAAAGCCAAAGCACGCAGTCAAGGGCAAAGGGGAATCTTGATCTGTGTGTGTGTGTGTTTGAGAAATGTTTTTTAAATTGGGTACCTTGTGAGTCAGTTTACATGATACAAGGTCTGGACCAGAGCCACAAGATTTCAACTTACTCCCAAAGGCTGCTTCACCTTTCCTTACTTTCATATCTCACAGATGCACCCACAAACACACACTTATACACACACACCCCTTAAGGTTGCTCTGACAGCTACATCCTCCCCTCCCTCTCTGAAACACACACACACACACCAACCCAGCTATCACACAGCCGTTCCCTTTCTGCTGACCAGCATAAACCCTTAATGCCTCAACCCAAGGACAGCATACGTGTGTGTGTGTGTGTGTGTGTGTGTGTGTGTGTGTAGGGGGGTGTCTGCTGGGGTTTCTGGGGGCCACGGCTCTATCCTCCTCTGCTCCAGCCTGCTGGAATGCCAAAACCAGCCGGCAGGGTCAACGAAGGAGTCAAAACACTTCAGAGGAACGAGGAGAGGGCAGGCGGCGCTGTGCATTTTTATCACACCATTACATGTTTCCGAGCCGCTGAACAATGAAGCCAAACCGGCTTCGGTTTGAAAGTGCCAACATAAGTTAAAAGGTGGATCGTATTTGTTGCTGCAGAGGACGGCGACGAGGGGAAAAAATACGACTCAGTGGCACCGAACCCGGAGGGTTACACCGGCTGTGTTTTCACAGAAACGGCGTCTGGTTTGATGTGAAGATGTTAACAACTGTTCTTGTTTATCTCGAAGAAACTTTCAAAAGTTTCAGGTTAAAGGGCAGAGAAGAGAAAAAGTCACTAAAAAAGTGTGCAGATATGTAAAGCCAGAAAAGTTACAAAGAGGTTTTTACACCAAGGCATATATGAGTAGAGCAAAAGCCGTAAGGCTCCACTCCTGAAAGTAAATCTGTTGGGCTTCACTTTAGCACTCAGAGTCACACTGACAAGACAGGACATAGATAAAAATCAAATAAAAACATGTTTTATTCTGGCAAATACCATCAACTCATTTGTTTTCTTTATCCATTTTTTTATTTTAGAATCAAATCCTTTTGTTTTTCTGCATCGGATGACTCCCTCACTTTGATTTTACTTCTGTGTGTTATCAAGCCAAGCACTCTGCAGTGCTTTCAAAGGTTTTTCTTGACAAAGTGCGAAAACATTTAATTTTATTTAATTTAATTAGCTTTACAATGCAACACATTGCACCTGCAATAGCAGTTTCCGCTGACATCAAGCATGTGTCAAAGGTCTTGCAGCCGTCCAATCCAGAGTGACCGAGCTTTTGCACAGCAACAGTAACAATATTTCACACATGGCTTTATTATGCAAGAGCAAAGCATGTCTGATCACACAGCTAGGATGGCAAAGCGTCAAACATTTCGTCTTTGTAGTCATATCAAGGCAGTAATAGTTTTTACTGAATGCTGTAGATCAAGGGTGACAAACTCATTTTCATTTTGGGCCAGTATAAAAAAATCTGAATGTTCTTAAAGTTCCGGTTTGCCAGAATATATATCAATAAATAGCTATTCCTCCAGGGTTTTGTGATTGTATTAGTGTTTTTTTTTTGGCTGTCAAACTAGCAGATTTTGATGTGCCACTTTAGAAACGCTTGTTAGGAATTTTTTATATTTGCTGTTAAATGTGACTTTTTATTACTCACCATATCAATTACGGACTGTAACTTGACATCAAGTCAGGCTGAGGCAGAAGTCACTTGAACTCAATGTTTTTGACCAATTTTGAGAAAATTTGCTGTAAAAATCAGGGGAAAAAAGTGGAGATTTGGTGATCTTGTTTGCATTTTGTGGATTTATGAAAAACTAGAAGAATTTATTGATGTAAAGTTGGAGTCTAGATGGGCCACATAAAAAGCTTCTGCAGGCCAGATTTTGCCCTCGGACCTTGAGTTTGACTCAACGTAGGAAGCAAGAAGAATAAGTAGACAGCATAATTTAATGTTCTTAATTTGGTTTACTCGTTTGAGTCTGCTCAATTATAATTTTTTGCAAGAAAGAAAAGAAAGTAAAATAGTCTGCAAAAAAAAAAAAAAAAAAACATAAAGAAGACTCAGGGAGTGTGAGTGTGCATGGATGTGTGTTGAGCAAAGCCTCCACCATCCTGAGTCCTCTGTTGGGAAGGGCACAGTCCATTCCTCCTGTGTGCAGGTGTCATGGCTGGACCTCTTCATTTGCATATATTTGCATGGTGTCAAACGGAGCGGCTGCTGACAGCTTCCAGAGCCGACTGTCTTCCTGGACCCCGGCCCAATCCTGTCGGCATAGTTACACTGCGAGGCGAAACGTGGTACGGCCGGCTCGCAGCCAGGCAGATCAGCCTCAAAGAGAGCTCTGGTGGAAGGGTTGCTGCTCAGTCGACAGCCGTCAACACCACCGACCTTCAAACGTCAGGGAGGTTGAGATGAGCGTACACGTAGCAAACAGCGATTTAGAGGCACGGACCGTCGACATCTACTGCAAGACGGCAAATTTCCACGGGTCAACTTCAACCGCATCGTCGGTGTTTGAGATCCAAGCTCGGATTGATGCGAAGAACAAACCGAGGAAACCTCGAGAGCCACAAAGGAAGTCGTATTCTTAAAGTGCAAAATGTTTTGAGAGACAAAAATGCACTGTAAAAACACAAACTCTTACCGAGTGTGTTTGGTCTAGTTTAGTGGAAATATCTTAGTGTACTTGAAATAATGTGAAGCTAAGTTGCAAATTACTTTTTAGAAAGCTATAGGAGCTCGTTTTAAATAGATAATTTCTTAAAATTGCAGAAAAAGTTCTTGTTCCATTGGCAGATTATTTCACTCGTAATGACATTTGTCTTTTCCATCCATTTTCTTTACACCCTTGCCCTTAGTGGGGTCGGGAGGTGCTGGTGTCTATCTCCAGCTAACGTTCCAGGTGAGAGGCGGGGTCACCCTGGACAGGTCACCAGTCTGTCACCAGGCAACACAGAGACACACAGGACAAACCACCATCCACTCACACCTAGGGAGAATTTAGAGAGTCCAATTAACCTGACAGTCATGTTTCTGGACTGTGGGAGGAAACCGGAGTACCTGGAGAAAACCCACGCATACACAGGGAGAACATGCAAACTCCGTGCAGAGACCGGGGCCGGGAATCGAACCCAGAACCTTCTTGCTGCAATGCAACAGCTCTACCAGCTGCGCCTCTGTGCAGCCTGACATTTGTCTTTTGTTAAGTGAAATAATCTGCCAATGAAACAAGTACATTTTCATCAATATGGAGTCATTATTGACTCCATATTGATGAACAGGCTTATGTGTCTTGCTGAAAAGTTAGTTTTATAAATATAAAACGAAATATAAAACCCAGTTCATTAAGGAAATGGGGGAAAGACTATCTAAACCAACGAGTAATCAATAATTGTTGGTCTTGTGATCATCTGCAGACCTGTAATTTAAAAGGTGACCGTAAACATTAAGAAGGCAATGAAATCTGAAAAATTAAGATGCTAAACCTCAATCTAGCAAGATTTCAAGACCATACGTGAAACAAAATCACCGATGCTTTGGAAGACCAGCGAGCAAAAACCAAGAGCCAGAATCCCCCAAAATGGTGAAAGTGTGGAACAGCAGTGAACCGCCCGGGAGTTCCCGTCCCACCAAACTCCAAGTGAACATCAACAGCTCATCCCAGAGGTCATGAAAGAACCGAGAATAACACGTTGAGTGCCGTAGGCCTCACTTGGTCATGATTCAGCAACAGGAAACAGACATACTATGGTGGTCAAGCAAGAACATGAAAAGCTGCTACATTTAGCCAAAAAACATCTTGACGTTCCCCAAAATTTGCCATGCGCTCTGAATAAAAGAGTCTTGTTTCAAACTAAGAAAGTATTTTAGGGGAGGAACATTTCAACAAGGCTGGTGCCTGTCTCCAGCCGTCACTGGGCGTGAGGCCAGCGCATTATCATCGCAAGGAACAGATATATAGACAAACAAATTTACTTTACTCTGTTTTTCTTCCATGTCCTTCCAATCTTTTCCCTTCACCCTTTCAAATTAACACAACAAACCAAAAGGTGATTCATCTGTCCAGCCTGCGTCTGACACAAACTGCCCTTTACCCCCCTCCACTCACGTCCTTCTGTCCCCAAACACGCTTTTGGCAGTACTTGCCTGGACCTTTCAGAAAGACTTGTTTGGTCCCAGATTTCTGGACAGTAGGTGCCAAGAGACACCGAAGCCAAGGAGTCAAAACCCGGCCCTCTCTCTTTAGTTCCCCCGCCCTCTCATCTCTGCCTCCTCGGCAGGTGTTTGTCAACCCCTGCTGAGCCAAACAGACGTGTGTTTACCAGTTTACTGTAGCTGGCCAGGGAGGCTTGTCGGCTCGTGGGCCAGCGCTTTGTCTCTCACACTGTGAAACACAACAGCAGTTAGACTTCTCCCTGACAGCATGCTAATCGTCTGATTTAACTCTCCTATGTTTAATCATGAGGGGAAACGCAGGGAGAGAGAGATTATGATAATTGCTTCAAAGTTCTTTTGTGTTGGATCCCATCTGTACACTTTTAGAGTGAGGTGTCACTTTCAGCATGCGTGTTTCGTCTGTTTACTGAAGACAGTGACAAAATATTTGTAGTTCTCTGAAAGAACCCGGTTATTGAGATGCTCCAATGATGAAATACGAAGATGTAATTGGCCATGAGGAGGTGACCTATTTCCTTTGTGTTTACTGTCAGGGATGTCGAAGTTCACCGTACCCGGTCGATGCAAGTAAGACATGAAGAATGACGATGTTTCCAGAGGAAGCTAGGTCCGTTTGGGAGTCGGACCCACTTTCGACTACCAGAACATTTGGGGGGATTTTACAGACACCTACAGTGCGACGGGCCGCCGTGGCAATCCGAGCTCTCTGTGACGGAGACAATGCCGGGGCTATTCGACCACAGACGCAGAAGTGTCGCAGCCATCTGTCTGCATGCTTGCATAGAACAAACATTGTGCTACACACAATGACCACACACACACACACGCACATATTCACATGAGCACACACAATCATACACCACTGCCACCCCACAATAAACCAAGATCAACCCACATACTCTGTGGAAATGTCCATACTCTTAGAAATGGCTATAAATTTACTGTGGAATTCCAGCAGTAACTTACCTAGGATATTGTCATTTTGATGTCACAATGTTCTCTTGTCACAATCAAGACTGATGACTGGCAGTAAACTACCGCAAAATAATTGTAAAATACAGTTTTTTTTCCCCAGGAAAGACATTTTACTTGTATTTGCATCTTAGAGAACCAGCATTTAAAGACAATATTAAACTCAATCGAAATCTACAGAGCATAATCAACAATGTTAGAATCCCAGTGCTGATGTTGTATGTTAATAGGGTAACAAAACAAGGTAAGTTCCCCAAAGCTATTAAAACATGATCTTTATGTTCTTTCTTTAATGTATTTATGTAATGTAATGGTGATGTATTGTCTCAATGTTTGTAACTCCCTGGTGTATGGCAAGCCGTTTTAACATAAATTCAGTTTCGTCTGACTATCCGTAATTACATTCCAGATATCTAAAAATGCATTTTGACTAGGCAAAACTACATTTTGACTATCCGGAATGGTAATTTAAGATATCTGTATTTACATTCTGACTAGTAAGAATATAGCAGTCTGCACTAGTCATAAGAATTTAATTGTAGATATCTGAAATGTGTATTTCAGATAGTCAGTAATTCATTTTAGATATCTAGAATTGAAGTCTTCATACAAGTCAGTGGTAAATCTGACATCATTTCGACTAGTCAGAATGTAATTAGAGATATCTCAAATAGTTATTTTGTCTAGTCAAAATATAATTAGAGATATCTTAAATCGCTAAAACGTCAGCCTGCGTCAATGCTGACCATGCAGTTTTCTGCATGGTCAGAAAACTGCATGGTCAGTTTTGACCATGCAGAAAACTGCATGGTCAATGCTGACCATGCAGTTTTCTGCATGGTCAGCATTGAAGGTCATATTGTCTTTGAGAGGGTCCAGCCAACATTCCAGATAGGACAGTGTTGTCCATCATCTTCATCTTCAGCCTCCAATGAGGCAGTCAAGACTTTGGTTCATTCAATGGTTAAACCATTCCTATAATTTTTTTTACAATGACATGGTTTTAAAGCAAGTTATGATGAACATTTGACAAAGGTGGTGATGTTTTCTCTTTACATAATTAAAAACAGATTAATTTATTGTATTTGTTATAAGTTGCATTGTGATCAGTGTTATGTGTAGAGTGTTTTGGGCTTCCCCTGTCTGACTGCTGACTTCCACTCATATGTGATGGACCTGTCATGTGGACGGGGAATCAGGGGAGCAGGAGGACCAGGACCGATCCTGACAGAACACCGGAAGAGCGGGGAGTTCAGTGTGTGTTAGCAGTGAAGCTATTCAGTTGAGAGTAACGATTTGTTAGAGGCGCAGCTGCAGCCTAAGGAATAGCAGCTCCTCTTATTTCTAATAAACCCTGTTGGCGGTTTAATGACAGATGTAGTGTCATTACACTACATCTGCGGTGTGTCATTACAGTATTTACTTACAGTATACCACTTTAAAAGGTAATTACAAGTTTGAAAAGGTAAATGTCCAGTAAAATACTGGTATCTACAGATACCAGCATTTTTTTTTCTTTTTACCGTTTTTTCTGAAAGAACGGTAAAAAAAAACTAAACAAAAAAACTGGCGTCTGTAGCAACCAGTATTTTTTTCATCGTTCTTTAAGAAAAACGGTAGATTACCGTTCTTTTAAAAAACGGTAAACTATTGGCAGCTATAAACGCCAGTATTTTACCGTTTTTTCGCCTTTTGGCAGACACACACACATCTGGAGAGAATTTAGAGAGACCACATAACTTTTTTGGACTGTGGGAGGAAGCCGGAGTACCAGGAGAGAACCAATCTGTTGCAGGGCAGCCCAGAGACAACAACCATGCACATTCTAGAACAACCAGATACTCAAGAACAACCCGTAACTGAAAAACAACCAGTTAGAGCAAGGTACCAGTTTTTCCAGACCAACCAGTGGAATTAGAAGATCCATAGTGGCACCCAGTATCTGAGTGTTCCCGACTGGTACATAGTCTTTAAAACGGTAGTTACCCACGTAAAGGTTTTTCTCAGAACTGATGGAGGTTCCTGGTTCTCTTGCTGTTCTGGTTCACCCAGCCTGTCTCTCATCTGAGCATTTTCCCTCATCAACTCCATGTTCTCCCTGTTCAGGTTCTCAATTTCTTGATGAGCTCTCTCACGTTGGTGATGCATATAGTCAATTTCCTCGCAAAGGTCCTCCCTCTCTCCAGATTGCTCATCAGTGACCAGCTCTGCCTCCTTCAGGTCTATCAGAAGCTCCTGGAGTTTTCTTCTGAGCGAGTTTTGGACGACTTCAAAAAAATGCACAGAATCTTCCGTTTCCATATAGCTGTGCCCTGTCTCATGAAGCACTGCCTGAACCGACCCAAGCTGTGCACGGAGTGTGTTGTTTTGACTTGCCAGCATTTCATACTGTGCTTGCAGGTCTGGTACCGTGGAAGCATTTCCAGAAGTCCTGGTGCACTCAATCTTCCTACTGAGACATTCAGCAATCTGTTTCAGTTGTTGATTTTCCTCCTTCAGTCTTCTGAGTATCCCGTCATCAAAAGTTACTACATTTAAAATGTTGGCAAGCTCACCAGGAACATGTGTGAAACTTCTATCTTCAGACATTTTTTGTACCCTTGTGGTTGAAAAGTCAAGATTATAGGTATGTAAAAGTCAGTATTGTTCTTCGGAGATGTAGAGCAATCTGACATGTAGCACGAATGTGTTGGGATTAAAGGGAGATGGATCAAAGTCATCAGTGATGTCATAGAGCATGAGTGACATCACTGGTTCATCAAAGCCACTAGAAGCCTGTTGTGCGTGGGTGTGTGTTCTGTATTTGATGCATTGTGGGGACCATTTTCTTGCACTATTACATTGTGAGGACTCACTGCTCCCAAAGAAGAAATGCTGTTTTAGGGTTCAGGGTAAAGTTTAGGTCCAAGGTGTGAATTGAGTTGTGGTTGGGGTTCGGCTGTAGAAATGAATGGAAGTCAATGGAAAGTCTCTGCAAAGACAGCAAGACAAACGTGTGTGTGTGTGTGTGTGTGTGTGTGTGTGTGTGTGTGTGTGTGTGTGTGTGTGTGTGTGCTCGTGCATGCATGTGTGTGTGTTTGTTTATAATACCTTGTGGGGACCATTTTCCTGACACATACTACGTTGTGGGGACCCACTGCTCCTTGCAGGGACCAAAGCCTTGTCCCCACAAGGGGAAATGCTGTTTTTGGGTCAGGGGTCAGATTTTAGGACTAAGATGTTAATTGAGTTTTGGTTAGGATTAGGGTAAAGATGAGGCTTAGGTTGTGGAAATGAATGGAATTCAATGGAAAGTCCCCACAAAGGCAGCCACGCAAACATGTGTGTGTGTATATTGGAGAGATATAAAATACAGAAACAGAAATAATAATGAAACAGAGACTTTGTGGGACTTGTCTTCCCTGGGTCCCAGATTACGTCCTAATGAGGCCCATTATCTACTGATTATTTGAGTTTAATTTGACAATGGAATGCAGCTTTTATTGTCTTTTTCTCAATGTATCAGTTTTATTTGTACAATAAATTTCAATGTTCTGAATAAACATTTG
Source organism: Poecilia picta (assembly GCA_033032245.1). NCBI lineage: Eukaryota > Metazoa > Chordata > Actinopteri > Cyprinodontiformes > Poeciliidae > Poecilia > Poecilia picta. The sequence goes on from CM065354.1 coordinate 21,760,082, forward strand.
TTAAAGGCCGAATTTGGTTAGATTTGTTGAATTCCATAGACGTGAAAAGTGTGTCATGGTTCATCCTAGTGAAAAAAGCCAGAAAAAGTCTATATGTGGAAAAAACTTGGACATTTTCAAAGCTTGTGATGCTGAAAATGTTCAACTCTTGGAGCTCAGAAACTTCCAAGTTTTTTCTAGAAAATTTCTGAGAATAATCTCAAAAATTGACTCCTTCTGTTCTATCTGCAGTCGCCTCAATACGCCATCGTAGCACACCAGCTCAGCAGCAATAATGATCTTTTATGCCCTTCGTAAACATGTAATCTGTTATTGCCCAAATGTTTGTCTTTGCAGCAGAACACTGTCTTCTTGTTCACACTGTAAACACAAGTCGATTTTGTGCTTGTGTGTGTGTGTCCTCAAAGTCCTCATTCAGTGTAACATACTAATGTAAAGACAATACAACCAGACAGACCAAACACACACCTGCAACCACACAAACAGAGCAGCCTCTCATGTCCAACCCTGAATGGTGTCACTTCTTTCTTTCTATGTCTTTATTTTCTTTCTTTATTTCTGCCTTTTCTTTTCTTTTCTTTCTTCCTTTCACCGATTCTTAAGACTGGCAGCAACAGGCCGATCACTATGGCCGGCGTACCATCGGCCTGACGCGCACAGAGACGCCCCTGTGTTCAGTGCAGGAGACAGTTGGTGGTAACAGTGTAATTCACAGTGAGTGCTGTCACAGTGAGGGAAGCAGAGACACATTCACTGTCCAACAGATGGCTCGTACACGTCGCACTCTCTGAAAACCTTCTATTCTCACACTCAGATGCTTCAAGGAGCAGCAACTGTTTCAATGCTTGTTTGTTTTGCCCGGTGATGACTGAAAACACATTTAACCAGCTGGGAAAATGCAGCAATAAATCTTCAGTGAAAACAGAGACAGTTGGACATTGACTTGTTCCCATAAATGCAATAAGTCAATTTTGAATGTTTTTAGTATTAGAATTTTCTGTCTGAAAAGGAAGAATGTATATTTTTTGGTCGAAAACTGCAATCTTATTGTTTTTATATAATTTATGAATATTTACATGTGAAAATTCAGAACATCTATGTATAAGGATATTTAATGTCAATTTTAACAACACTTAAAAGTTCAAGAAACATAACCAAGCAATTAAATAATAATAAAGTACAATTTAAAGCCTTTTTAAAATGTTACAGCAGAAATGCTGGTGGAAATTAAAACATTACCGAGGTGTGACCATCCAAATTAGTCTGAAAGAAGTCTCTAAAACTCCCAAAATATATTGTTGTGAGACCTACAACAGACTGATACTGCTGACATGTCCAATCAGGCAGAGACTGCACAAGTTTAACTTTCCCAACTCACTAAGTGGACCGAACCAAACGGTCCGAGATGAACAGTAACCTGTTCGCCAAGAACCACTGATGGAAATGACATAAAAACCTCTGGAGAAGACACCGGCAGAAACTTCCTTCCTTCCTTCACAAAGTGTAAACAAAACAATGAAGTGGCATCAGATTTTAGCGTTTCTAGGCTTTCTACGTTGGTGAAAGACCGCGAGCCGTTTCTCCCTTCAGGTAAGACTCGCACGTTTCTGTTTTGCTTGTATTGACCGTATTTTCCGCACTATAAGGCGCACCTAAAAACCTTAAATTTTCTCAAAAGCCGACAGTGCGCCTTATAACCCGGTGCGCCTAATATATGGACCAATATTGAGCCACAACAAGTCTAGCAACTGCAGTAAGCAGCTGCCGACTTCATTTTCCCCCGTAGAAGAAGCGAGCAGTGCATGCTGGGATAGTTATAAAAAAACTGGTTTGTTAATAAAGTTTGACTGACCTATCTACTCATAGACATGTCTATGTATCTACCTTCCCACCTAATAATCAGGTCGTCTGCAGGTCATCTAGCATCACGTTCTCCACCAACATGCTGTGCGCGAACGGAGACGGGTTACCATCGTCCAGACGCCCCATTCCAGTCGCTCTCCAGGTTCTCCTCGCCGACCGGAATCGGACTGTTTTGTTGACATTCTTTATGTCAACAAAGTAGCTTTAGACATTTATCCGGGGAGCTTCGGCTAGAGTTACCAAGGGACCAGCACCTATACATTTAAAGCCGTGGGGGTCGGTGGAAGAGAGACAGAGGCTGCGGCGGCAGCGTGTCGGTTGGTCTGTGCTGACCAGAAAGCAGCTTGGGCACAATATCGCAACACCAAACCGTGAGTGAAACAATGACTAGTGCAGACTGCTATATATAGGACTCAGGACCAAATTTTTATTATTAGACATCCATATTTGTAGTTGAACGGAACAAATCATGTTCCGTTCAATACCAGACGGGTGGTAACATAACTGTGGCGTCTATTCTATGCGCCTTACGATGCAGTGCGCCTTATATATGGAAAAAGTTTTAAAATTGGCCATTCATTTAAGGTGCGCCTTATAATCCAGTGTGCCTTAAAGTGCGGAAAATACGTTACCCAGAATGCCCTGCGCTATAGTTCGTAGTAGCCTCCAGTCCACTTAGCGTCCACATGTATGTTCAGACTTCAGACCTAACAACATGATACTGACAAAAAACAAACCAGTCAAACCTTCAGAGACTGGCTGATATCTGACAAGGGAGTTGGCAGATCTTTGATCTCATCGAGATGCTTAAAGGTGACTTGGAATGAACTACATTCAAGAAATCCTCACACATCTCACAGCTGGAGTGGGGCAAGTTTTTCACAGACCGATGTCAGAGAATGGTAGATGGAAACAAAAGTGTAAGATGTAAAATCTGTATCTTTTTAATGACTAAAATTAGGTTAATCTTTTCACTTAAGTGCAATTAAATCACTCTTATTCAGGAACAAATTAAGACACAGGATTGGAATGTTTCCAGGCATTGTTTTATCTATCTAAATGTAGATTTTAAAAACTAGTTATTCCTTTACTTTCAAGACAACAGAAAAGTGGATGATCAACAACAACAACAACTTTTACTCTTGGAGAAAGAGTAAAGGGAATAATATGCTCTCACATGCTATGCTGCTCCTTCTGCTGTATAAAGGCAAATCAAGCTGACTAAAGTTCACGGTAGCTGTGAAGAGCGCTGCTGGAGCTCTGCGTGAAATCTTGGAAAGTGAAGCTGGTCAAGGAGAAAACAGCAGACTCAATCTGTGGTTGATGTGGCTAATATGCTCTCAGGAAACGCTTAAAAACTCCTATGAATAACAATGAGCATGGACATACCCAACACATACCACTCAATTGGTTAATGCAAAAAATAAAATAAAATAAAGATGAAAGCATAAAAAATGATTCAGTGTATCATAGATAAATAAAAAAATCTGCTGTCTCACATTGGCAATAATACTCCATGTTGCCAACTCATCGTGGCTGCTAAGTGATTGGGGCTCTGCCGTTAATCTGGCTGCAATATAAAAAAAATAATCTCACAAGCAAGCTGACAGCAACACTCTGTGCTTTCAGAAAGTAAAATGAAAAGTGCTGTGATCAAGCACTTTGTACTTACTTACACAGAAATGATGATTTCTGTGTAAGTTATGCATGTTATAATACCTGAACTAGGTTAGCCAGGTGGGTTTTTTTACTATGATGTAAGTATATAGCATCAACCAATGGATCATGGATGAAGTTTTTACAAAATAAAGACAAGCTTTTGTTTAGGATTCCTATATCTTATATTGTATTAACACCAAAGCAAATGAATGACGTCAAGCGATTCTAAGAGCCAGTGATGTTCACCAGATCATCGCAGGATTTTACGCATCGTCCTCTTCTATGAGGATGCATAAATATAGCGACCCGTCTCTGGATATCGTTTCCCCAATTAGGCAGAACTGCGGTCATTTCTATAGAGACCTCCAGCAACATCTGAAACAACAGCCAGTGTATTCAGCAATTAGCTACAGTGGGGTCCGATGGGAGTGGGAGTGTCCTGGCAGAGAGCGCAAACATCAGGGCCGAACCTGGAGACGGAGCGGGGTAGAGACAGCTAATTTCCCTCAGGAGGACTCAGACGAACACGCGGGGCACAAGCGCATGAATACAAAACTCCACACCGGCTGACATATGCACGTAGACATGCATTGGGCCTCACACACAGTCCAACTCTATCTATGTTTGACAGAAAAATCCCAGAGGGGTTCAGGGTTGGGCCGAGTCGCTGCAAACCGAATGTTGACCGGCGTGTTGTGCTTTCGCTCCGTCGTGTGTCTCTCGTCTAATGAGGCGGTGCCAGTTTCACCGGTTAATTTACCAGAAGACAGTCGCACACCGACTTACACTGACATTTATAGGCAATTAGGGCCCGAGAAAAGTGTTGGTCTGCGTGCATCTGTGCGTGCCTGTGTGTGTACGTGTTAAGTGCAGCAGTTGGGTCAACATTTTCATCAGTTCAGAACTGACAGAACAACCCCGCAGCTAATTCTGTTTGCATACAGATAATGGGGAGACATTATTTTAATTGCAGCATGACTTGTAGACATTCACTTCCAAACGGGTTACAAGCCTTGGAGATAACATGGGGAAGATATACATGTGTGTACTACTGGTGGCTTGTGTATAAAATGTGAGGATGTAGAATAAAAATTTGTGTTTTATTTTTGTTCCTTACATTTTGTAAGCCAAAACAGAAAGAAAAAAAAGAGAGGCAGAGAAAGGAAGGCAAAATGGGAAGATGAAAAGTGTGTCAACATTTCTTGGTTTTGACATGTTGATAAAATATTCAGGGAGGAAGATAGTGCTATAATTACACTTTGCATGAGGAGCCTTCAAATAAAAAATATGGTGAAATAAATAAGAACTGGCCATATTAACTGAAAAAAAATAATTACCTTACATCAAATGAGAAAGATGTAAAAAGATCTCTTTGTTTTTATGTTTGATTTAAAGGAGCTGTAGCTCTATAGTGATCTTTTTTGAATACTTTGTTCAGTCGTTTGAGTCTTCGAGTCCCACACAAGACTCGGTTCATAAATTATAGGTGTAAAGTATCCAGCCATTCATTCACACATATTTAAATTTAAGCTCAGGAAGAAGAGTCTCCTCTGTACCTCCTTGTAAAAAGCTTCCTTATGGTCCCTCTTGTCCAGTATGTTGCACCAACATTGGTGAGCACCTGGATCCTCCTCCTGGATGCAGATACGGTTCATATCAGTCCTCTTAAGATTGAGTGTTTGGATCAAAACCACCTGAAACATACACGAAACAACACAACTTCAACATACTCAGCGACACAGAAGATGATTTCCAACCCTGTATGTACTGTATTCTAATTGACTGGTCAAAAATGCCTGCCCATTTGAAAAGTGTTTCGAAAGTAGAGCATTGATAAAGTAGTATGGAAGCCCATTTCTGCCACTATGTTTAAAAAACAATATTTTTGTTATCCTACAATATGTTATGTCATTATCATATCATAAGAGAGTATCTCATTAAAATCATATACCGTTATAATGATTTGCATTATTTGAATGAGATAGTATCTCATTATGAGATAATACGTCACGATAATGAGATATTATCTCATGATATGAGATAATCATCAGATATTATCTCAAAGTGGCGTAAATGGGCTTTTGTACATCTGTGTGTAATGTCATGATTTTATGAATATCCTATTTAAAACCTGAAAATCTATTGTACATATATCATTTAATCAAATTAAACTACCCAATTTCTATTTAAACATTTCAGAGTTTGTGTTTTGTTTTTTTGTTTTTAATCAAACTCACATTCTTTTAACCTCAAGGACCTTTGCTTTGCGCTGTGGAAAGGATCCACTCTCAGACCTGACATGACCCCTTTGGAGGCGGTCCGATCAGATGAGGTGTGGCGGCGGCGCCTGCCTGGACGGCCCTTTGTGATGTAATGCTGCTTGCATCACACTGCATCTCCCCCAGCTGATGACAGCCAGTTCTGTTTCCCCTGCCAGCACATCCCAGCTGCTATGAGGCAATGTAGTCTGCCAGGCACAATACGGCGTGTCACTCCCCGACAATGGACGGGTTGTTCCCCTGGATGGCATCATTGTCACAACTTTTTATTTTTCCCCCTCTCCTTTTAGCAGGAGGGGCCAGAATGGAGTTGTTTTTGTTTTTATGGGTTTTTTTTGTTGTTGTTTAGGCTAGCTGACCGTTAACCCTTGCTTCGTTGCCCAGGAGACGATGGATGAAGTGAATGATGATCCACAGCTCAAATGAAGATCTTATGTGAGGAAAGGACAGGATTTTATATAAATCATGAAATCTCTACCTCTGTGCAACAGTTTTAAAACTTAATATTAATTCAATCATAAACACAGTTTGACACCATTATAGTTTATTTATATTCATTATTTTGATTTTTACACTTGTTTATGCTTGAAGAGGTAATTAATTGTTAGAGCTGGTAAGTTTTGCCCGCGTTAGTCACATAAGACACTCAGAAGCATAATAGAAATAGAGAAATAAAATTATTTAGTCATCCAATCAGAGGTGATTATTGTTATACTGCATTCTTTGACTGTTTTTGCACTGTTGCTTTCTTCAGATTTAATTCTTCTTAGATGTTTTTTATGTCTTCAAAGACTTTAACTTTGAAGAGTTTTATCAGGTCAAATCAGCTTTTTAAGCTCAAACTTATTCCCAGACCCGGCAGATTTATATCTAAAGTAATCTTCCGATATTACCATGTTTCATCTGACTAGATTACCTAACACTGATGTTTTGCAGAGACCCAGTTGCAGTTCTGACTTGAATCTGAAGTATAATTTGTGAAGGGAGTTATGATGACGGCAGGGAGGCTTTGAAAAACCTCGTCACGAGAGACATTCATCCAAATACCAGTGGAAAAATTATAAAAACGTTTTGATTGCTCTGACAACAATTAATTTTTGATTATTTAAGTGGGTACAGGTAATTTTCAATGTGCAATATTTCAATACAATGTGCATAAAGACAAGTTTAATTTTCAAAATGTATTCTGTCTTTTTTTCAATGTTCCCCGTCTCTTTTCTGATCAGAAACACATTTCTTGGGTTGAATTTCAATATTTTTGATGTCAGTTTGCCAATAATTTGGGCATTCACTGCACATAATTTTGAACAGTTGTTGCAAATATAGCCAACATGCTAATGTTAGCACAGACTGGAGCTCAAGAAAAGATTGATCTACTTTTCTGTAATATTGTCTTCCATTGGTGTTAAAAAATAGATAAATAAATAAACGTAAAGGTATCTTAACTTAGTTCTTCCTAGAAGACCTGAAAAATGTCAATTCAACTTTGAAAGAAAGAGATTAATGTAGTAAAATTAAGGCTGCAACGTGACAAGACGCGGTAGAAGTGAAGCGCTTTGAACAGTTTCCGGATGCACTGCGTGTATCAACCGGCTCTGGAAACTGTTTTGATGGAGCCTAACCGGTGGTCACTGCAGGTGAAGTTTGTTTACGGCGACGACGTTTTCACACGCCAGAACTTCTGAGGTTTGACGAACATCTCTGATAATGAGGCCCAGGAAAAGCATCGCGACCGAGGCTTTGTCCCTGTTCAGGTTTTCTTCAACCTCACATGAATGTTGAGACCAAAGTAGCTCCAGCTTCACCCACATGCTCCCTTGATGTGGAGTTAGACTCATAATCCCTTCTTCTTCTCCTCCTCCCTTCACCCCTCAATCTCACCGGCTCCCTTGAGTTTCGCCCAGCCTCATTAGCAGATATTTTCCCCATGTTTGTTAATTGTGTCCTGCTTTTTAGCACCACCTGCACACCGCCACCCCCACAGCTCCACTCCTGTGGTTTCCCTCTGCCGACGGCGCCCTCCTGCCTCCCCTGCTCATCTGTGCTTTCTAACAGCCACTAATTGTCATCATAAGGATGCGTCCGCTGTCACAACTGGAGAACAGACTGTGGACCGACAGTGTGCAGCCTGGCTCCTCTGGCCCCTGGAGGCCTCTGCGCTGGTGCCTGGGGGCCCCTGAGGACCTTAGCAGGCAGGAAGGCTCCTTTTTGCAAGTGTAGCTAATAAAGATGGGGTGAGGATTTTACCTGGCGGAGAGAGAGAGAGAGGCAACAAGGTCGAACAGGGGATTAAATGTAAGACCGGTACGGTGGCTGTCTAATGAGCTGTGACGATTTCCAGCAGATAAATGTTACATTTATGTAATTTTTTTAACGATTTCTTTTATTTCACTTTAGTAAAATGTCTTCAGTTTCTTGATTTTCAAGATAGCACTGAAGAAAAATATAGCACTTTATCAAATACAACAAAACTTTAGAATTCACAAACTCACTTCTTAATTAACAAAAATTCCTAAATTATAATTAAATAAAGATAGGCTATGCCTCAAATTTCTCCAGTGTTAATTATTTGTGTACCGATATCAAGGATTATGTTCCTACTGTCCTTTTTTTGCAGCAGTAAACAATCACATAATATTGACAAAAACTGTAACAAAAAGAAGAAAAATCAGTACTAATACCAATTTTAAAAAAAATGACCTTACTAAGCTGACAAAGCCATCACACCCAATCAGATTTTAAATTGATCTGAATTGTTCCCCAGAGGATTTTTTTTTCAATTTCTTTGTCTTCTGTCTGAATTTCTTTCCAAATGGAAAGAAGCTCAAATTCACCACGATGTGGACGATCCTGGAGAATGTCTTCTACCTCTTGTTGGATTCTCTTTATACATGTTTCTGTAAGATCCAGAAGTCAAATCTTTACTCTCTTTTTTTCTGAAATGTCAGTGAAGAATTCAGAAAATATCAAATTCTCATCAATAACAACACTAAGGTACTTATAAGACCAAGCTGCTTATTTCCCCTTTAACAAGAATTTAAAGTGCTGGACTGAACTACTTCCAAAGAAAAATATCTTTGGTTTTTGATAACACTTATGCCCCATTCCATTGATGATTCCTCCTCTCTCTGCTCCAAACAGAAGCTGGCTTGAAGTGTCATCTTCTGTTGTAATGTCCTGTTCTCCTGTGGCGGTCAGCGTAGACCGAGTTCATTTGGGCCCAATGTTGATTCTACGTGCTTGTGAGAATGAACCTTAATGCACAAAACCTCACAGGAGGATTTATTTTGAGGACTGTTACACGAGCCGTTTCATGCTGGTGACATTTTGGGGGAAACGTTTGAGAGCCTGAACAGCTGGTTTACTAACTAAGTCATTTCCACACTTCTCAGGCTTACAAAGAAAAGACAAAGCACAACTTTTGGAAAGTGTGGGGTGAAAATGATGATCTGTAGATTATTGCTATTGGCAGAGGAGCTCAGAGAAACTCTGAAGATCTCAGAGGCTAATGGAAATATTGAGAATAGAAAGTGGATGAGAACAATTTGATATCAAGCATATACTTATAAAAACTGCATGAGTGTTGATTTAATGCTGCATTCTAAAGTTGAAAATGTCCAGAAGGTGCAAAATGTTTGACAGCTGAATTTCATTTTAAGTTTACAGGAACATTTATTAAAAGAGAGCGTCTTACTCCCATGTTTAAACCCTGGAGTTGGTGAAAAAGTGAAAAGATGTGACAGTTATGTTTAGGTTTCTGCTGTTTTCACTGGTTTTTATTTTAATGAATGAAACTCAGCAGTAAGTTGATGGGATAGTGAGGATATAACGTTTTATCCAATCAGACTGTAGTGCTTAGACACATTTCAGACAACTGAGACAACATACTCACTGTTTAATGATTGTTATGTTAGCATTCTTAATATCACGACTGACTTGTTTCATATTGAGATTTATTTTTATGAAAGGAAACGCATACCAAACTGAAAAAATAAATGCATTCAGTAGACGAAACAAATAACGTTTTAACAAGTTACATAAATGATCTATTTTCATATAAAAGAGTCTATATTTTTCTTTTTCTGCACAACACACCTGATTTTGACGTTTATGAAAACATAATTTTCCCTTCTGCTGCTGTGTCTGTGTTCAGGCCTCTTATCTGCTCACATGTTGGTGCTCGTATGCATGAGGGAATTTGTGCTTCGTGGCATGTGTGTCCCCAGCATGGGGCCGCGGCGGCCCCCGTGCCGGCCAGCTGGAGGCTCAATCTGTTGAGGGGGTCCGCCGCTCAGCGGTGGGAGGCCGGCCGGACGCACAACGATGCCCCCGACCATTTGCCCCGGGCCTCCCCTCTGACCGGGACGTGCCGGTTGGCCGCCTCAGCAAGGGACTGACAGGTCTGAGCAGCCTCACCCACCGGACGCCGTGGAGGGTGTGGAAGGTTAGAATCACAGGACGGGAGAAGAGAGGAGGGGAAAAGTGATGGGAGAGGATGTGGAGGTGGTGGGAGGGTGAGGAACGGAGGCAGAGGCGGCTTGAAGAGCAGAGAAGGAAGCGTCTGTAGCTGCTCTCGTTCCGTCTTCTGATAAACTTTGGCTTCCCTGAAGTCGTCCCCACAGCATGATGCTGCCACCACCACGTCTCAATGTCAGGGTGACGTTAAAGTGTCGGTTAAATGTGAAGAAGATAAGAATCAAATGTGTATTTTTAACTAACACTGGAACGTTTCCACACATTTCTTTCCTCTTTCTACTAAGCCACTGCAATTTGCTGTATCTAGTAATATTGTGCTGTATTGTGTTCCAATGTCTGTTTTAAAACTTTTATGGTTGTTTGAAAGAGTTTAAATAACAAGGATGACAAGGTGTAACATTTATTATTATTATTATTTATTCATATTTGTCATTTCTAAAATCATTCTAAGCTTCACGTTCCTCAACTTTCTCTTCTAGACTTTAAAATACTTCTTTTTAAATCACTGACCGGCTTTGCACCAAAACACACTAAAGGAATGGATCTGTTGTTGTCATAGCAACCTCTCAGGTCTTCTGGTTCTGATTCTGGTTCTGCTCTGCATCCCCCAGAACAAGAACGAAATTCAGAGAAGCAGCATTCAGCTTCTATGCACCGCAAATCTGGAACAAACGTCCAGAAAACTGTAAAGCAGCTGAAACACTGACTTCCTGTAAATCTAGGTTTTCGTACTAATGTTTTTTGTAACATTAGTGAAACTCTCACTTTTTTCATATTAATTTACAGGCTGTAAAAATGATAAAGTAGATGCAAACATACAGAATAAGTCAAACTTATACCTACAATTTGTACTCAGCAGCACAGTTTGAGAATTTAAGTTTTAAAAGTTTTACTCATCTGAGCTGGATGAATTAAATATTTTCACCTGAAAATATGAACCACTGACTAAGATGCTTTCAAAAAGACTCATGGTCCAAAACAGAGATACAAGCTTGTGAAATTTTATGGTTTTTTAGAGTCTTTGGTGATTTCATAAATATTAATATGACCAAGAAATGGGAATATCTAAATAACAAGGGAATATCTAGTAAACTAGATATTCCCTAGTGTGTGTGTCTGTGTGTGTGTGTTTGTGAGTTCATGCCTTTCCTGTGTGTGTTTACCAGGTCGGCCGCTGCTCAATCTGACAATTTGATGTGGGGCATCGGGGTTACATCCGGGGGAGGGTTTTTAGCGGTCACCAGTCTACCGAGGGGACGCTAGCTGGCACCATCTGGTCCTGAGATCCAACGTTTAAATGGCACAGTCTTGGCCAAAGTCCATACCTGCCTGTTCTGCATGCACACACCCACACACACACACACACACACACATGCACAGACTCCGAGGGGGTCAGGCTACCCAAACGGCAGGCTGAGAGCAGATGTCCGTCAACCTCCCTGTCCAGTTAATTAAGCATTGCAACCAACAAGCAGACACCTCACAGGCGAACACATACACACAGATGCCCCAACGTGCAGAAGCATACTGTACAAGCCCACCATCAAGGAGCCCAACGGCTGCTAAAGCTACCAGCATGTGGGCTTTAATCAAACCGCAGTTCGTCTGCCTGGAAACTCTGGTTCATTTGGCGAGGTGTGAATGTGCCATCAACTCAAAGACCGAAATCTGGTCCACCTTAAAGTCCAGGTGTCTGTTTGGGTGAAGTGAACTCTGGAGCGGTTCAAATGCGTAATATGAACCGGAGACCACTCCAAAACCAGGAAGAGAAGTACAGAGCATGGCATTCTGGGTAAATATAACCAAAACTAATGCACAAATCCAGCGCTAACGAGAGAAATGTCTTTTGCCGAAGACAAATCCTTCAACAGCTAAAGTCTGATGACACTCCATGTTTTTTTGACATGTTACTTTACACTTTGTTTAGAAAAACAGTCTCAATGTCTTCTTCTGCGGTTTTCATGTAATTTCCTTCAGTGGTTCTTGCTGTGGCGCCCCCACAGGCGAGGGGGGCGAACGGGTTTTTCGAAGGGTTTGGATCCTTTGACGCAGTGGAGTGTGAAAGCGAACCGCACCAGCTGAAAATGTAACAAATGTAAAATAATTTTCTTTTTGTGTTCCACGTGGGACAGAAACCTAATTCGACTGCATGCAGCCGGTTTGACACGCCCGAGGTTGAAGGACTGACAAGCCATGGAAGTCTTTTCTTAAAATGAAGAAACAAAGTTTCTGTAAAATGTTTTACTTTCAAATTCTCAGCAATAAATTAATCAGACAACGTTTTAATGAAACAAAGCAGTCTAATGAGTATATTCCTAGTCCAGACAGTTTACGCCGATCTCAACGAGAACAGAACGGGGGTCAAAATTTTTAAACACTTTGCTTAGTCAAGTTTAGTGAATCGGTGCTTCTGAATGAGTCTCTGGGTGTTTGTAGACCTGCTCATCATTAGCCAAAATAATAAATAATAAAAAAATGCTTCATGTGAGACATTTTATGTTTTAAAATAACCTTAAGTTGTCTGTAACTTTTTGAAATACTGAAAATTTAACCTCCATTTTTTTTTATATTTCTTTATTTCAACCATCCGTGCTGGCAGGCCAAATTTGTACCATCACTGAGTTGTGGTATTTGGGCTGTGAACAAAATCGTTCTGAGGTTCTGCCGACGGTCCACCGACCACACTATGGATACCCTTAATCTTATGCATCCTCAACTTGAATAAGTTGAGGCAGATGCTTTTTCTTTCAAAGAAAACGTCCAGTTTTGTGCTCAGGAGTTACTTGTCTTTAGAAGCAACAGTTTTTTTGTCTTTGTGCTTTTAAATTTTATGTATAACATTTTCAGTCAGTTCTGATCCCAAACTAATCGAACGCTTAGGATGAGGAAAGATTTGACTTTTCATACATAATGAAAAGTATGAAAAGTATGAAATGAGAGGAAAGTGGTATGATAGCAATGCTGAACTAAACGTGACAAAAACCCCAAGGACGGCTGATAAACTCTAATTAAAGAAGACTTAAAGCTGAAATTGAAATTAAAGCTGTTGCAACCAAGTATTAAAGTGCATGAATGCAGACATTTTATTCTGTTTATTTTTTAAATATTGTTTTCCCTACAAATAGCTCTATTTATCTGTCAAATTAAGGATGGTTTAAAACTTTCAGATGATTCCTCATGGCCTCATCTGTTTTCTTCACAAAATGTGGTGTTTTAGCAGGAGTTTGCACATTTAAGAGCCGCTACAATTACACTTTTAAAAATGTTTGGAATTTAATTTGTTTGAGTCACTTTTTACTGTTTATCTCTCCTCAGAAACACTCCTAATGGAGTAAATCTCATTGTGAAAATGGGCTGCAAAAACACCATGGGGTGTTTTAATGATGAAACGCCACCCAAATTGGGAAAAATCGTGTACGACGGACAAGACTAACATCCAGGTAGATCTTTCTTTTTTTCATGAAAACACAAATTGACTGGACCTCTAACATATCTCGCTCTCTGTCAGTCGGTGAGTGTCGGTCCAATTGGATGAGTTACGCAGCCCTGCAGTGTGGATGTCTCACATCAGATCAAGCCTGATGAAGGCTCGCTCTGTCTCTGCTGTCACAGCGGCGGGCGGGCGGGCCGCTGAAATGAAGGATTGTGTGATCCGATGAAGCCTGCTGTCATCAGAGACTTCAGTCACTAAGCTGACATCATCCCATTGCCTCATTTTAGAGCAGAGTGACGAACCCCGCAGGTCACACATCTCTAGCTTTGCTTGAAGTTAGAACGATGTAAAGAACTACTGAACATCTAAAAAATTATACTTTTAATGGCACTAGGAAGGGTGTTAATCCACTTTTGCAAAAATCCTTATATCTGAAGTTTGATCCACCTTTTAGAATCAGTTTCTAATCTTTTTTTGAATCCTTATCTGTGAAAGTTCAGATTTTCTGATTTCAAGAAGTCTTTGGGTTCGAGTAGTTAGGGGGACAAAACAAGCGTTAAGAGATTAGTCTTAAAGCAATGAGAGATTCTCGGACATTAGTCCCTTCTTTGTGTCCCTCGTTTCTTTCTTCTGTCCTCATATCGTTGCTTCTCTCCTCCCTTCCTCGATTCCTTCCTTCTGTCTTTCCTGAGTTTTGTGGATTTTTCAAAAGTTGTCCATTTTTCAAAAGTTGTCCATTGCAGAAATGTCTGCTTTAAATTCATAGCTAATGTTTGTAATTTCTTTTATTTAGAAATTAATATAAAAGGACTGAGAACGAACAAAGGCAGAGGATCTTTTAAAAAGTCAATGTGAAAAAGATTAAACTTTTGAAATTAAGAAGGAACCCAGCAGGAACGTAATAATAATCAAGCTCTGCTAAAACAATGACCTGTAAAGGTTTCTCTGGCATCAATTGGTTCATGAAGTGGAGCTCTTACGCCCTCTACTGGTGGGAGTCTTACCATTGAATTTAACTGGATTGCAAGGGATTAGGCTTTTACAGCCGCAGGCAATCATTGATTTAATATTGGGAATCATCGATTTTACAAGGTGATTATTTTAAAACATTTTATTACCCAAATAATGAAAGAAGTCCTCTTGACACCAAATAAAAACTGATAGAAATAACTTTAAAAACGTATGTGAACTCATTTCTCTTAAAATTTCTAGAGGTTTACGTTTGCAAAAGTAATGAACCAAACCAATGTAGTTTAGTAGTTATTTTCAGTGTTTCCAGAAACACTGAAAATAACTACAGTCAAGATCAAAATGATCCATATTCATGTCAAGTTAGCAATCGTTTTCATTTTGCTACTGTGTTTCTTCTGACTCTAAGTAACATTAACACTTTTGTTTGGGTCAATTATTTTCTGTGTTGTTGGTCTAAAAAATAGTTTGAGCAACAAAAACATGAACTGTACATCTAAAATCCCTGCTATCTTTAGCCAGGCTTAACGACGGGGTGCCCAAGTCTGTTGAGAAGGACATTTCTGCATGTTTTTATGATATTAAAAAATGTTAAAAAATAAATGAAACATGACTAAAAATACTTTGTGTTGTACAAATTCATATTTAAGAAGAGCTCATCCTAACAGTCTTAAACCCTCGTTTAAGACTGTTAAACCCTCGTTTAACAGTCTTAAACCCTCGTTTAAGACTGTTTGCTGGAGGGTCAAATTTGTACCATTTTTGAGCAGTAGTCAGAGACCACAGAAAATTATTCCAAGGGCCGCAAACGGCCCTCGGGCCACACGTTGGACACCCCTGATTTACGGCTTTAGTAAAAACAGTAAAACAGAAGAATACCAGTGACATTTTGGCCTGACTTACAGATAATACTCCTAAAGATTTTTTTTTGGTCAGATTTTCTTCTCAAAGACGTTGACATTTTTCTGGGAAGTTTAACTGAAAATTACAGACAAAACAAAAACGGGGTGCATATTAAATAAATATGAGAACTTGTTAAAGGAGAGACTGTGACCTCTATGAATGTCTGCATTCATCCCAACTCTGTACAAACCGAGTCGGAATGTGACCACAGAAAACATGAAAAGCAGAGGCCCTTATTAAGAAACGTCGAGGTTTATTTTTGAGGTAAAACACAGAAGGGAAGCAAGTTGCGTGCAAAGACCGTGTCGTCTCTCGCCGCTGGATGTTGTAAGTGCCTGTATGGTTTGTTTGTTTGTTTTCTCCGTGTTCAGCTGCATGTGACGCCCCGCGGCGTCCGCTCAGTCCTTTCCCAGAAGGCGGCTCAGTGGTCGCAGCCGAACAGCTCCAGAGACACTCGGTGCTGCTCGGGCAGAGCCCTGGAGACGACGAACTGCATGACGTTCTCGAAGTGGTAGAAGTGGCTTCCCCGGATCACCTTGACTCCGTCGGGACCACACATGGCGGCGTCCACCTTCCTCAGGACGGAGATGGGGCGCTTGTTGGTGGGGACGCGGGGGGTGACGCTCAGGTCCACGTCGTAGATGTCCGTACCTGCAGGGGAGGGAGACACAGGACATGACGTCAGACGTGAATTCATATGTGAAACTCCAGTGAGATTTGGTCACGTCTGGGAATTGATTTTAGGTATTCTTCAGTGCCTGATAAAAATGGAAGTAGAACATAGTATTTCTTGTTGCCTGTCCATTTCTTTCTTTGCCTCTTCCTAGTTTACATCCTTCTTTTCTTCCATTTTTGTGTTTTCCATTCCTTCTTTCCTTACTGCTCCTCTTGTGTCCTAAAGCTAATTTCTGTCATTCAGTACTTTAACCTTTTATCCTTCCTTTCCTTTCTTCTTGCCTTCATTTTTCCTCCTTCTGGTTGTTCAGCTGCCATATTTTAAGCACTTTAAAATGTATTGATATAATAACATATTGCAAATATAATTATATTACAATAGTAAGTATTAACTTGGTGAACAAACTGTAATATTTTATAATTTGAAGTAAAGTCTAACAAAATATACCTGGAAAATGATGTATTTTTTACATAAAAATGTGTGGGAGTCATCTTTTAATTTAATGTTTATATCATGATTCCTAAATAAGCAAATATTGCTTGAATCTAAAAGTCAAATTGATTATACATATTAAATTTTAATACTTTCACATTCATAATTGTAATTATTGTTCCCACTGAAATGCTTTCTACAGTGGCCAACAGGTCCAAAGGCGCAGCAAAAGAGAAAACATGCAAATAAAAAAAAAGACACGTGCACAAATGAAATGCAGCAAACATAAAAATAGACGCAAACAAAAAGCAAATAAAGTGCAGCAAACAAAAAAAGAGAGACGCAAACAAACGAAATGCAGCAAGGCTTTGCTTTAATCAGTCAAACCCATTTTCTCAGGAATAAATTAAATACTTTAGTGAACCAAAAAATTTAACAGCTATTGCCAGGTTCGCATTTCATTTGTGCGTGTCTTTTTTTTGTTTGCACGTTTTCTCTGATGCTGCGCATTTGCACCTGTAGGCCACCGTAGCTTTCAGATGTAGCTCTATTACCATTAGCTGAAGGTGAAGGGCTTTTCTTTTTCACTCCAGTGTCAAATATGAACATTTTAAAGAGCGGCGAAAGCAGCCACACCCCAGGAAGAGGATTCAAATTCACCTCTGTGTTTCAAAACCTCTTTACACATCAGAATTAAACATTTAAAGCCGTCGTTTCTCACGGTCTGGCTTCGATTGTGGTCTCACCTTTGATGATGTGAACAATGTGATGATCTTGGCAGACGAAGGCGGCGTCGATGGGGCCCTCGATGCCAAGCTCCTCTTTCACAGGCTTGGGGTAACCGGCCAGGTGGGTGTGAGGCTCGCCGACTTTGTAAACGAACAAATTATTGTCCTGAAAAGGAGGAAGAGAGGAAGTGAGTTCTCCATGTTCTCCAGACAACCGTGTTTCAACACGGCGGTGTCACGTTACCTTGATCATGTAGAGGTGATCCTGGTAGGAGAAAACGGCGTCGACCTCACTGTGCAGCTCCTTGAAGGCGCTCTCGATGGTGTTTGAGGTCAGCGTGTCGTTGCCATCTTTACGGATAAAATGGTGGCCTGTGGAGAAAAAAAAGAAGGAATCGCTTGGAGAAGTCGGAAATGGTAACGCTGATAAACAAGACGGTTATCTAAAAACTGATGCACACACATTTATATTTTTACATTTTTACATTTACATTTATATTTACTGCCTTTCAGTTCAATCTTGACATTTACCAATGCGACTTATCCTTCTCTTTGCAGCCATGGAGGTTAATTTCACATTTCATTTCTTCTTGTGGCACCAACAACAGTCACTCATGACAATCTCTGGCTGTTTTCTTAAGCAGTATAATAAAATTTAACACACGTAGGTCATAATTTTGCTTATCAATAAACAATAATAATAACCTTGATCCTTCATTTCCAACATAAAGATGTAAAGACTTGTTTTTATTGCTTCACTTAAATTGGTAAATTTGTATATTTCTTGTGCCTAAACCTTTGGACCTTATCAGGAGCTGAATGACTTCTGCCTCGGATAAACGCCTGAACTGTGACAAAAGAACAAGCGTAGTCATCTGTCATCAATGTGATGGGAAATAAAAAGAAATGCAAAAACTAAAACCTCAGATGATAGAATGAATATTTGGCCGCCATGTCTCACCTCTGAATGCGTAAATGTTCCCGGCATCGTCGGAAGTGATGGCGTCCAGGTGAACGCGGCTGCATCGCTCTCTCTCCAGGTGGTCGCCGTCGTCCCCTGAACAAGTCAAATATCACTTTTTACAGCTGGACTTAAAGCCGACATGTTTCACTTCTACTTCAAACCACAGATGCACTGATTAAGGCTTTCCAGGCCAGAACCAGTTTGTGTTATTTTGAAGTCTAGATTGGAGATGCCAAGTTCCACTTATTCTGTTTTTCTAATTTCTTATTACAGAAAGAGATATGCTGATCTTGTAAGTCATTTTTTACTTTGCATGTTTTATGTCTTATTTAACTCTATTGGCTGTTGCTGTGAATTTTCCACAAACCAAATTAATGTTATAAATGCAGCTAGTATATTGTCTGTGTTCCAAACATATTTATAATGCAAACATGTAGAAAGCATCAGAATGAAACCACTTTGCCACCATTCAGCAATCGGAGGTTTACCAAATGACATCTACTCTCAGAATGTTTGATCTAGGTTTACCAGTTTCAACTTCAAGTCACCATCACTTAGCTTTGTTTCCCCTGCTGCCGTCTGTTCTCCACTTACTGAACTTGGAGCACCTCATGAAGTAGTCGCGGGCCTCTTTGGGGTACCTCCCGTGAACCTCGCCGGTCTTCGGGTCGAACTTGGAGAACTGGTGTCCATGAAAGCAGTAGTAGTGCTCCGTGAAGCGGAAGGCCGATGTGCAGTTCGGCATGGACTCAAACTCTTTCTTCTCCACAGCCTTGGTTTTCACGTTGAAGTGGAAGATCTCGTCGCCTGTGGAGAAAAAGAAAAAGCAAATGCGTATAAAATTTGCAAAAGTTGGAGATATGAAATGAGTCAAAATGACACTTCTTTTTCTCAATCAGAGATGTTGTCTGATTAGAACTAGATGACCAAATGTGCGCGCTGACTAACCCTTGAAGAAGATCACAGAGTCTGCGCCACACTCTGACTTGGGGCACTCCACGGCCGCATCCAGGTGGTCCGGGATTCCAGGGAAGACCTCAGAGATGTCCTTGGGGTAGCCGACCTCCAGCTTGTGCTGGAAATATCTGAACACCTTGTTGTCCTGCGTGAGACAGATCGTCACATTCATCGTCACATTCAGCTGCACAGACCGTCACATTCTTTTCCAGGAACTTCACACTGTGTCTTTGTGAGTCTCTGCAATTCATTTTCAGAATTTGTCTTCTCAGGTCGTACAAAATTGATTTTCTACGACTTACTAAGGAAAAATGAAGTTACAAAAATCAAGTCATAATATTGCGAGAATTAAGTCAAATTATGACAATAAAGTCAAAACGATGAGAATAAAGTCAAATAAGATTAAATTTGAAATAATATCAGAATAAAGTCATTATAATATGATATTAGAATAAAGTCGTAGTATTATGAGAAAGAAAGTCGGAGTAATATAAAAATAAAGTTCCGCAAGAAGAAGAAGTCATAATAATATGAGAGTTAAGTAGAAATAAGGTGAGAACAAAGTCAGAATATATATATTTTTAGTACTACTACGCCATTATTTTCACATGACTTTATCCTCGAATTATTATTTTTCTGAACTCAAATCCAGACCTTCATACTTTGCTGTACTTTTCTGAGTTTTTTTTTGGTGCAGTCTCAACAAAACTGCGATATCTGTTGCCGGAGCGTACCAGGAAGAAGAACATGTGGTTGTGGTGTGTGGGATCGTCCTCGAAATGCATGCGGAAGGCAGCATCTACGTGGCCCAGATGGTGGTGGTCGTCCAACTCCGCGAAAGACTTGTTTGACAGCTCGGCCTTCCCATGGAAGCCCTTGAACAAGTGGTCGCCTGTCAACAAAAACAAACACAGAGTCTTTACATTGATAAACACACTTGTTGCCCCCTATATCGTTTGAGACTTCTTGTGTGTTTTGTTCCAGGAAAAAGGAGTTGGAGTCCCTAAATATTCACTATAACAGGACCCACCTTTGAAAAAGTACGGAATCCCCTCCTCATTTTCTGCGACTGCGTCCATTTCAAGGCCCTTGCAGCGGTCGAGGACGGCTGCAGGACACGAGAACGCGACGGTAAAATGACAGGAGGAGGATTTTACTCTGAAGATATGCAGATTTCCTTATCTCTCAAAAAGTATTCTTTTTGTAAACTCACCTGCATGGTGCTGGTGTCCATGTTGGTCTGGGCGTCCATGTTGGTCTGGGCGTCCATGTTGGTCTGGGCGTCCATGGTGGTCTGGGTGTCTGTGATGGTCTGGACCACCATGTTGGGCTGGGCGTCCATGTTGGCCTTGGTTTTTACCCCTGTGAAAAAGGGAAAAACAAACTTGGCTTTTCAGAATTTCTCATTGTTTCGATCATAATTTGATCATAGTTTGACTATACATTCAGGATTTTAGTTAAACTTGACAAACGTGGACCTGTAAATAATAAATATAGTGACAGGCTGATTTAATTACTGTAACAGATGCACAGATAGCAGGTAAAGTTTGCCATTCATCTAGATATCTAAATATTTGATTTTCTAAATTGACTTTAGGAGACATAAACATCAGTGCACAGCTCAAATTTTTGTCAAATAATAATATAATGAATGCATGAAAAGTAGAAAAATTTGAACATGCCTAAACTTCCTGATTGTTTAATTAAGTTAAAATCAAGGCTACTTACTGGGCCCATGCCAGAGCAAGAGCCAGGCACATCAACAGAATATGGGGCAGCAGCTTCATGACGACTTGTCCTCTGGTCCAGTAGGCTGAAGACCTGGGCAAAAGGTACCGGCTGCAGCTGCAGCATCTGCTTATATTGCAGCCAAGTTCACGTGGGTGTCATGACGACAGGCGCCAAAAGAAAGGGGGGCGGGGAGGGACAATGTGCAGAAGCCGTGGGTTTGTGAACGACGCCCACAGCGTTTTGTGTTCCCTGGTGTTGTGACCCTGGGACCTCGATCCCACCTCTGCAGAGATTCAGAGAGTTTGCACTACAAAACTTCAGTCAATAGATGATTATTTTATGTGAAACCTTATCCTAGTTGACTCTATTTTCAGATGCATTTTATTACATGTTTGTTAGAGATGTACGGAAGCCCCTGAAAGGCAACAATTTTCACAAAGTCTGGCCAATTTCTTTAGTCCCTATTTAGTCATGTGAATGTATAAAAAAAATCTAAATTGACTAAATTGAAATACTGTCACGATTTAATTTTATTTTTTTAACCCGTGGAACATTTTTGTTTTCAATGGGAGAAAAAAATTCCAATGTGCAAATTTTGATCAAATGTGTTTTTCTATTAAGTGCTTCTGACTATATAAAAAGAAAACATTTCTTTAATTTCTACTGCAACAGATTGTAAAAAAAAGTGTTTAAGTCTTGTACTTTGTTTTAGTTTAAATCCTGAAGGGCAAAAAAAAATCTGTCTTGTGATTTTTCTTTGTCCTTTTCTAAGTCCTTTTTCTCATCCAACACATGGGGAAAGAAAAAAAATTTTTTTTGAAGTATTTTGTCTTGCTTAAGTAAACAGCAAGGGAAAAAATAGTTCTGCCATGTTATTTTACTAAAAAAAAACTAAAATGTGTTTTTTGTTTCTTGCACGCTGGATGAGAGGAAAAAAAACAGAGAGAAATATGTTTTTCATTTGCCTTTCAGTACCTAAACAAGAAAAAAAAGACCTGGAAAAATATTTTCTTCTTTTGCTTTTGTGTTGAATGGAAAGTAAGCTAGACAAAAAAAATTGTAAGATGAAACAAAAACAAGACTTAAAACAATGTTTTTTTCTTCTAGAATTTTCCAGAGTTCTGGCCAAAGTTCTGGCCCGAACAGGTCCGACTCTGGTCCAGGAGGTAACTAACCCAGCTGTCCTCATAAGATAAATAAAAACCGCTGATAGCTGCACTTCACAGACCTCTCAACAAAGTGTGGTGCAATGACGCTACGGTGAACATTAACTTACAATTGTGTATTGACTTCTTCATATGTTATCAGTGGATTAAATTTGCTCTGTTTATTGATGTTTATCTTTAGTAATTTCATATTTATTGTTATACTAAAATATTTGAGAAATCTTCACTGTAGAATAAATCAATAGGTTACAGTTAGCTTCAATTTATGGAGCTATTCCAAAGCATTTCCTTGATGGGGGGGCAGCAGTGTAAATGTAGGAGTCTGCCTTGCAATCGGTGAATCACTGGTTTGATTTTCGGTCCACCTGCCCCTTTGCGTCCTTTGACAAGACGCTTCACCCACCTTGCCAGCCAGTGTTGGGCTGATGGTGCTGCATTGCAGCCTCGCTTCTTTCGGACTGACCCAGGGCAACTGAATGAAAGGCAACATTTTCTCAAGGAGCCTCTCGAGAGTTCATAGTTCATGTCTGGTGCCTGGCTCCAAAACATGTTTGCAATGCATTTTAGTAAGACTGTCTTCCGTTCATTTTTAATTCTTCCTGAAGAACTTCAATACAAACACCAGAGTGTCGTGACACTGTTGCTTAATGATGCTGTGCATTGACATTGGGTTGAATGATGAAACTGTGATTTACGGAAATGGTTTAGGATCCACATGTAGGAAGGAGAGAGACAGAATCACGGCAAGAAGAAGAAGAAGACGATTAGGGTGCAGGATGCAACAAAGATGAAGAAAACAATAAAAGACACTCCGGGTGATGCAGAAAATGAAAACATTGAAGTTTCACACTCTGGAGATGGATAATACTGTTGCTGCTGATGAAGTGGGTATTGATCAGGCTGATGATGCTGATGCTGCTGCTGCTGATCATGATGATTATGATGAGTCAGGTTGGACAGACGTATTTCCAGTACTGAAGACACTGGAGATGAAGGATCTAGAGACGATGCCAGGGACCTTGAGTCTGGAGATGATGATGAGCTTCTTAAGTCAATATAGGGGGTTGACAGTTGGTTGGATGAAGACGCAACAGTACAACTTGGACCTAATACCTCACAGTCAGTTGAGTAGAAGACAACTTAACTCTCAAGCAGTGAACTCTCATATGCTAGAAGTTGAGACAACTAGACGCTGGACACCAGACATGTCATCGGTCCACCAACGGGTCGAGTGGTGATAAGACAATTTGTTATGTTTACATGCCTTCAGCTTTTTGGAAGAAGGTGAAATACCTGGGAGAATCCACACCAACATGAGCAGCAGAACATAGAAATTACTTTTGATCATTTTCAAACAATCTGTTATCCACAATCTAAATTTTTCAGACATCTTCAAACCCTTCACAGTGTTTTTCTGGATCCCTCACATCAACTGCTTCAGTCTCAACTTCTGGTCACATTTATGCTCAGTAAAAACTTGGCTTTCTTGCATCTTCTACAGTTTTTAATATTTTCTCTTTAGCATTAAACAAAAAGGGTTTGCTGCTTGTTTTGTGTGACCTCGATCAAGTAGACAAAAGCTTTGCAAACAAAGTGAGTTAATGTTGAGCAACAGGGCCCCATAGAAATTAGCACACAGTCATGTTTGGGGCCTCAACCTTGACTGAGGAAAAACAAAACTGAGTCACGTCGTCCACGTACTTTTGACAGCATGTCAAAGGTTTCTCTTTGTTTTGCTCTTGGATTCAGACAATCTTTAAATTTTGTTTGAGATTGTTTTTGGACAGCATTTTATATTTTGCACACTAAGGAATTTATCTAAGGATAGAAACCTATGAAATGCTTCTGTAAGAATAAACCTTAGAGAAAACCAAGTGAAACTATCCCCAAAATCATAAAAAAATAAACAATAATCGGGATAATGATCTAAAACACAAATAGCATTGCAAAAAATGATCAGGTCATGTGTCTTCATACATGAATGAATTTGAGAGACTCTCCATTCTTTATCCATAGGGTCTAAAATGGATAAATGGGTTGAGGTTTGACTTTTAAACAGACAAAGTTCAAAAGAATTTTTATGGAAATGTTTGACTCATTTTTCAAAATTGCATTTGTGAGATAAGGCGCTGATGTTGGACAATCTAACTGTCTCACTGTTACTCATTAAAAATGTGTCACAGCTGGTTGAGGTCAGGATTCTGTTGATACCAGGAGACTCATTCATTTATGGTTTTATAGGCCTTGATGAAACACGGAGAGTCTATCCTCAAACTGTTTTCACAAGTACAGGAGATTTACAAGAAACTGTCCAAAATGTCTTCACATACTCAAGGATTGAGGTCAAAAGCAACTCATGAAAAATGTCCTCACATCATGATCCTCTCTGCACCAAACTTTACTCTTGACACAACTCTTGAAGCCAAGTTCTGTACTTTTGGCAACTACCAAACAAAGACTGGTCCACTGATTGCCAGACATCAACACAATAGTCTAGACCAGGGGTGTCAAACTCCAGTCCTCCACTGTCCTGCAGTTTTTAGATGTGCCACAGGTACAAAACACTGGAATAAAATGGCTTAATTACCTCCTTCTTGTGTAGATCAGTTCTCCAGAGCCCCGCTAATGACCTAATTATTCTATTCAGGTGTGGTGCAGCAGAGGCACATCTAAACGTTGCAGGGCAGTGGTCCTCCAGGACTGGAGTTTGACACCTTTGCTCTCGACTCTAGAGTCCATCCAGTGCTTTGCGTTGCCCTCGGTGACATGTGGATTGGCCCTTTCTCCTCCCACAGAAGGGCTTGTCTGGTGGCTCTGAAGCTCCAGGTCCTGGTCTTCAATTACATCTCTAGAAACTGTCTGTGTTGGACTCTGCCAGCTCCTGATCAACCTCCAGCACCTTTGCACGACTTTCCTTGGTCAACATCTTCCAACAACACCAACAACACCACCAACGCAACCAGCTTCCTTTGGCTGCTTGCAGAACCTCTTCTGGATTCTTCCACCAACACCACCGACCTCCAGAGGATTTTAATGGTCATCTTGCTGAACTCAGTTTTTTTTTTTTTGTTTACATCTTGCCCTTCTAGGCTGCACAGTGGCGCAGTTGGTAGAGCTGTTGCCTTGCAGCAAGAAGGTTCTGGGTTCGATTCCCGGCCCCGGCCTTTCTGCATGGAGTTTGCATGTTCTCCCTGTGCATGGTGGGTTTTCTCCGGGTACTCCTGTTTCCTCCCACAGTCCAAAAACATGACTGTCAGGTCTGTCTAAATTGCCCCTAGGTGTGAGTGCATGGTTGTTTGTCCTGTGTGTCTCTGTGTTGCCCTGCGACAGACTGGCGACCTGTCCAGGGCGTACCCCGCCTCTCGCCCGGAACGCCAGCTGGAGATAGGCACCAGCACCTCCCGACCCCATTAAGGGACAAGGGTGTAGGAAAATGGATGGATGGATGGATGGATCTTGCCCTTCTTTGGGTTGTTTTTTCCTTTGTTTTGACCCTTTCCTCCAAAGTCTCGCCAGCAACCTCTGTGTTAGGGTTAATATTTTGTTTATGGACTCAGTGGGCATCTGGAATCCACCCTCAAGAGAAAAGCTCAGTTGGAGTTTGTGGCACTTTTGTCTTGTATTTTGCTTTATTTTAGGGCTTGTCAGTCTCATTTTCAGCTCATTTCTTGGTTTTATGATTCTGCATGCTCATGTCTTTGACATGTAGTTGCAGCCATTAGCTACATTTGCTTGATCCTAGTTTCTCAGTTATCGTTTGTTTCTAGTTTGTTAGTTCTTGGTTCACAATCTGAGGCGTTTGTGTTTTTGTTTGCTTCCAGGTTTGTATCTGCTGTAGTTGTTTGTGTCTCAACTCCCAAGATGCCTCCTGTCTACATGCATGTTGACTCAACTGTCTAGCATTGCAGTAAACCTGCTTCCCAGCATAAATCCTACTTGGTTTTTCATCCCATTATCCAGACCAGTCTGTTTCCTCATGTTTGTCTTGAGTATCATCCTAAATTATTTCCTGGACCTTTGGACACAAAAGCCAGCATTCTTCTACGGCCATCTCAGTATCAAAGCATAAATCCTACACCAATCCTGTGCAGTGAGATAAACTGATCTGAACCAGTTTATTGCTCTAAATAATATACTAATAGTGTCATAGTGCATACACTGACACACAAGTTACACAAACACACTTTGGCTTAAGACAAAATCCTCTGGCAACGCAATTTTTTTTCAATCATATCAGTGACAAAATTGTGTTTGTTAGCGTCAGCATTTTTCTGCTGGTGAAAAACAAAGTTCCCAATAACATTACGTAACAGGAACATGGTTCAAATGAGTTCGTATTGTCAGAGAATTGGGTTTTGGATGAAGGGTTCAACATGCTGGGCCAAAGTCCAAACAGGGAGGAGGACAAATCAGATGAAGAGTGAACCACCTACAAGGAGTCAGAATGATCAAATTTAGATATCTGTGGAAGATTGTTCAGACAAAGAACATGGAAACCTAATAAAAACCTACTTTTTGTATAAAACTCTGTGAAAAAAGGTTGGATAGATGTGTAATTTTAAGATAGACACAAATGGGTTTAAAACGGGAATACTGACACACAAACAACAATAGAAAACATTTAAACTTTGAAACTGAAATTAAAGTACATAAATTACATCAATTTACTCCTCAAATTTATTTAAATCCTAAAAAATCCTTTATTAGATCTTTACATTTACACTCAAATCAACTCATATTCTCAAATGCAATTCTATAGCATTATTTCAAAAATGTTGATTTAACTTCCGGTGCTTATCGCTGTAAAATGATTGGTCATTTAACTCTGATCTCATTAGATTTGCCTTTAGAGATGTAAGTCTTACGTCTTAGGGAAATGAAAACCCTCATACAGTATGACATCAATAGAACTCGATTGATGTCATTCTGTATGAGTATGACCCCAAACTTCAGTTTTCTTTTGGAAATGGACATGAATATGTTGCTTCAATAAGTTAACAGATGTCTGTGTATTACCACTAGCATCCACCAGGGGGAACTGTTACTCTCAGATTGACGACAAACAAAAAGTTTGTTTTCACATTTAAAGAAAAGCAAATGTCTATTTAGAAGGATTGAGATGTACAGAATTAGAAAAAGAAAAGAGTTTTTACAGTGATTTTCCTCCAGGTTTAAATGATGGGGGAGGTGGTATTCAATATTATACAGGAAACTTGTGAAATTGCAATAAAACTTCCTAAAACCCAAATCTGAAGGTGCATGTACAGCAGCAGAAATCAGTAAAAGGCTTTTTTTGTTTTTGTTTTTCACTGAATTTCAAGCAGCTGAGCTGACTTTGGTGCTTGACTTACATTTTCAATTTCCTCTGTGATGTGAATTATCAATGAGTTGAAATAATTCAGCTTAGATTTGCTCATTACAGATGCATGGACTAACTTCTAAGAAGCTGTTGTCGTTTCTCCAACAATTCATATGAACATTGTTAGAAATAAGCCTCGTTAATCTCAGATCTTTTGTAAAACTCTTAATATTACCTCCAGAAAAATGTAAGATTTCTGACATTGCACAAAAAAATATTAAAAACATATTCAGGAAAAACAGAAGGACTGATGTCAAAAGGCTGTCCTCTCACAGAGACTCAATTACTGTGTTCAAGTTAATTTGTTGTGGGTGTAAGTTGATATTGTGTTATTAATATAACTTTTTTGTTATTTGAGTCGCTGAAGCTCCATATGAGGCCCTGCCTAAATCCATATATCTTTACATTAACAGTCCATATCCTCATATTAATAGGTTTCAACCACGTTTAGGTCTGGATTTTGACTAGACCACTACAAACTATTAATGATTTTCTTTTTCTGGTTGTGAATGGGATTGGGATTATTATCTCAGTCTGTTTGATGAATGAACAGGCTGGACTGAGGGTGGGAGTGTAACCCTTTGGCTCACAGGGGAGTTCATGATCGACTCAGTGACTGTAAGGTACAGGCTGCAGAACGAGCCCAGGGAACCGTCTGTCCATGACGGTGATGTCTGAGCTGACACGCTGGATCAGGTTTTCTCCACACCTTCAGCTTTGCTCTTCTCTCTTATTTGTTCATAAATTTTCTTTCAGATGCAGCTTTTTAAATAATTTGTTTACAGGGAAGAAGATACTGTAGTCCCAGAAACAATTCAATACAAACTATAACTAACCATAACTCTTTGGTTTTTGTCTGACAGTCCGGTCATGAACTCATGACCGGACACATCCAAACTGAGAATTGAGATCTCAGGTTAACTCAACATGCCAGAGTTTCTGCGTTGTCCGTTGTTTGAGATAAATTTGCTATAATACCAATTTCCTGAAATGATCACAATTATCTTAAATGGTTTTCCATTTTTGAAAAGCGTGAGATGCACCAATAAGGTTTTTCCTACCCAAGACCCCATTTACAGTCTTTTTTTATGTCTATTCTGATTTTTTAAATGAAACATTAGTACTCACGAAAGGACTGATAGAAGTAGCAGTTTTGAAGAAACTACAGAATTATCACCATCAAATGATCCCATGGTAAGTTGCATAAAAATGGTTTGATAATGTTTTTTAGACCAATAAAAGATGTCAGCTGTTTTTCTTGGCTATCAGAGCCAATAAAGGCAATAAAAACCATGTCAACTGCAACCTGGTGACTTATTGGTGCATCTCCTGCCAAAAAAACTTTCACTGCTTACATGGTGAACTTTAGGTACTTTGGAAATGGGTTCATAATCTTTCCCAGATTGATGAATGAAAACAATTGCTTCTTTAAACTCAACTGCTTTTGATATTGTGCTAACACACACCTGAGAACAAAAACAATCTCCTGCTTTCAAAAAGATGATTAAATAACCAAACAGATAATTAGCAGCGTCTGGTTCCTGCGTTTCCTCCCATGACTGGACTTTACAGTCATTCAATTTTTTTGTTTCCTAAAATCATTTGACAATTCACCTAAAATAACGATTTGAAAAAATAACAAGTCTGCTTCATAGCAAAGTCTCTTTCCTTCTTTGTCTTCGCTGTTAGTGTTCGCAGACTTTTGCAGTCCAATTGAACTCAGTCCAACACACGGACTGTCCTTTGTTTCCTACCAAACACCATCAGGAGTAAGAAAGGAAAGGAAAGGAACAATGGCTCCAGCTCCTAGGAGACCGTCAGCACGAAACGGGGGGGAAAAACGTAATTCTTGGAGGGGAGAAAAGCGACAGAGAAGGATTCACCTTTAATGTGATGAGATAAAAAGCCAGTGGAAGAGGACACATCCGGTGAAGTCCTCTGGGGTGTTTGTAATGAGAGCCGAGGAGGGAGACGGAGCGAGAGAGGGAGAGAGAGAGAGAGAGAGAGAGAGAGAGAGAGAGAGAGAGCGTGTCTGTCAGGTAAGACCGGGTTGGTTTCTAACAAAAAAAAAGATAATAAGAATAAAAACTCAAATGTGTCATTTTCTGCTGAGAATAAATATGAACGCGGTGGGGGAGTCATGTCAAAAACAGATATTTAGTCGTACCGCTTTTTGTTTACAATGGCGTCGACCAGCAGCGCGCGAGCCGACAGTTTCACACATTTCCACGGAGGTTGTAGTTTCATCACTCGTGCGCGTGTCGGTGCGTGAGAAATACGTGTGACCGCTGCAGACAGGCGGACAGCCTGCAGCGGCTACCTGTGGATTCCCACACCGGCTGCTGTTCGGGGTTTGAAGGACAAATGCCAGAAGTGCTGCAGGCGAGTAGGTTTAATTAACACTGGGGTAAATGAAACAGAAGAGGAACAAAAAGAAAAACAACCTAGGTGAATGTAGACGTTCATAGACAGACTGTAAATTGTAATTTAACTATCCATAAACGTGCAGTGGGAATTTTATGATAGTTACAGTAGTAGTTTGCAGCAAAAATACGGAATTTCCATAATTTATTGTGGTTTTGCTGTGACGCAAGGCCGGAGTTGTTGCTGATGTGTGTGTGTTTTTTTAAAGAAAACAAAAGAGCTTCAATTTAATAACCATGCAAAATTGTGAAGCGTCATGTACTAAAGACACCATTTAACACTTTGTTTAAACCAAATGTTTACCATCGAGCTTCAGCTGGGTGTAACTTAAACACTGGCTGACTTCCTGTCTCACTGATCCTGGTTTGATGTCGGAGCCAGAGGCGGCCTGAGTCTCTCTGGGGGCCCAAGATGAAACACTGGATCCCTCACTTCTCTGATTTTTTGTTACTATTCTCTGTACATCAGTTATGTGGAGCCTGTTTTTGGCTCACTTGGTGTGATTGGCTCACACCAAGTATTTGTTTTAGGGATAGTCTAGCTTTTTTTTAAGTGAGGTTGTGTAAAGTTTACGATAGTTCCACAAACTGTATTAGACAGATGTCATAATCGTGGCATGCAAATATTATTTATTACATTTCTGCGCCTTCACAAGGCGTTAAGTTTGTTGCCACAACTGAGTAAAGTCCATGTTAAAACTCTGCACAGATGAAGTCGACCGACTTTGTAGTTTAGTGTTAGTCTTAGCGGTATCTGCTAAATACAGGTAGAGATTGTCACTGCTGGCATATTCACAGATTCTCACTTCTATCTTTTGGAGGTGGAAGCTGGGTGTGTAGTGAGTTAAGAGATAATGATGAACAGCTTGATTTGAAACGTGAAAGAAAACAAATATATTCAATGTAATGACATTATAACTCAGATAATTGTTTTATCAAAAGTGTTTGATTTTCACACATGTTGCTTTTAAATACACTTCCTGTTTGACAGGTTGATGTAACGCAACAAAACCACGTTCCTTCCTCTAATTGTTATTTTAAACATCAATTATTGTGATTTTTTTATGATCAAAGTGACCTGGATGCAGGTGAGAGTTGATTTTAAGATAAGATTTGTCCTTGTAAAGTCTACATTTTAAGCAACCTGAAGTAAAGCAACCTGAAGTCCCTTCACAGATAAATTCTAGCTTGTTCCAGCTGAAAAACTGCAGTATCTGTGTTTTGCACAAGCAAAACTGCAGTATCAGTGCCATAATCAAACCATTTCTGATTATGTGTTCACCAAAATCCAGTTAATGAATAAGGTCTGAATGCTCATTAGCTGTAACAGGAAACAGCATTTATTCAGTATTACGTGGGTCATGTTAGCATTGTGATCCACTAAACTCTGTCATTTTCTTCCTTAAAGGTACGGATATGTTGTGTGGACCAGTTTGTTGCTCAATCAGAGGGTCAGCTAGAAAACTGCTTTAAATTTCATTTCCTAAAAACATGCTGCCTTTGATTAATTTACATCTTGCAGCTAAGACGTTTTCCTGCAGAGAAGCGTATTTAAGTTCTATGCTAATGTGTTGATTTTAATGGATCAAAACTTTTCCTGTAAGATTAACTTAGCTGCAACGATACACAAACCTAATGATGTTCAGAGGAAGCCATTGAGAAAAACAACTTTTAAACTATTTTAGTTTATTTGTAGACAATTAACTGGAACAAGATAGAATTTGTTACAAGCTACATGGTCAAAGAGTCATATCAAAACAGAGAGACAACATGTTAGCATTAGCTTAGCATTTCAGCAAACCGCGCTGCATCAAAATATCATCTGTTGCAGCAAATGTGAGTTTATTAAAAACTAAAGCTGCAAGGCTGTCCAGCAGGCATTATCGAGTCAAAATATTTGCCACAGACAAGAAAAAAATAGCAGATACCTGGAACTTGGTCAAAATGCTAATGTAAATGACGCATTACTGATCAAGTGTAGTTTATTTCACTGCATTTTAAAGCTAAACAACATTCAAGCTTATAGCCGACACTTTTTTTATGTGGAACTAGGAGTTGGCGCTGGTAAACTCCGAATTAATTAAGCTCCTAAGTAAGTCTCATCAGTATCTGGTACAGAGAAAAAAAACACGACTGACTTATCCCTGGTCAAACTTCATCTCTGCTATTTACAAAGTAAAAACCAAGTAAAATTCTCAGCTGTTTGTCTTTAAGCTTTTCCGACAAATCTCTCAAGAAGTTAAACTTTATGGTTCATATGGGCGTTTGGTGTTGTTAAGTAATGCTTAATTATACGTCACATTGTCTGTGCTGGTTGCCTAGCGATGCAATTAATTTACACAGAAGTAAATGTCATGTGGTTGAGAGACGAGGTTTCACCAATACGAAGGTTCAGTTTCCAGGCAGACGGCCAGAGTTTCTGCTTCTTTACTGTCTGCATGTCTCAGCAGCTGTCTGGCAATATCAAAGTAAAGGTAGTTTCATGTTACAAACCGTCGTTGGGCTTAAAAATAACATCTACTGGCTCTAAATAGAGATTTTATATCATTTCTCTTTTTTTTCATGGGCAACCATACAAACAAGTTACATAAGCAATATTAACAGAGGCCTCGCTGTCAGTCACTTCATTTGGTAAGCAAACGTTCAAGTCCCAATTGAATGGGAGGCAGAAAATTTGACTATATTTAACTTCTGCATTGACAGCACGTCAGTGAAAATTTTGGCTTGTTTTCATAGCGGCCGCTTGCCAGGTTTACAATGCTTTATCACCAGCAATGACAAGAATGTAGACGTCCTCACAGCCCGGTGCCAGTTTTCCTCAGTACTGTCATCGGCTTCCCTGCTAGCAGAACACATTTCTCTGTTCCTGGGGAAAATTGTTAGGAGGTTTCTGACAGCAGACATGTCCAACAAACGTGTATCAGCTTCCTCTAGCACGATATGCTTGGCTTTAGAAACTGCTTTTATTAACTTTGCACTTTTCAATCAAATTGACGCTCGCCTGTCATTCTGTGCCTCATATGCACAGCAGTGAGTTTTTGGGGTTTTTTTCTCTGTCAAGTGAGAAATTTTGCCTGTAATCTGCCAGATTTATCTCAGTTCTGCTGGTGTTTGATTAGTCGCTGACGTGAAATGAGGTGTGGTGTGCTAATGCTGTTACAGGAACCTTAAACATTCCTTAACTGGATTCCTTAAAGTCTAGTCATTCTGGCTGGAGTTTACTGTGCAATATAATTACAGTAGTATGTAATTTTTCAAATTGCAGCATATGTTTCCTTGCAGGTTAAAATATTTTAACTAAAGTCATAGATGTGAGTTGCCAGATAAGTCCGGTGGATGGGGCGCTAGGGCAGTCGTTCATCCAGTTGCCTGTTGTGTTTTAGAGTTAAATTTTTTAAAAAGTTCACAGGAAATTTTAAAATATCATTTGATAATTATGTGTTATTGAAGATTAATACCTGAGCACCAACTATAACGTCTTAAAAAATTAAAACGTTTTAAAACAGCTTTAAAAAAAAAGACAGTGCTCAGCCTGGTGGGGGCTCAAATAAAATCTGGTGGCCCGCCAGGCTTTGGATGCACTGGGGGAAACCCTAAACTCTTTAATTTTTCAATATAATCATCTAAATTTGTAGTTTTAATAGATTTCTAAACTAAGGGGTTATATCTCCCAAACTTATTGTTAGCGCACTATCTATATACAGTACATATCGCTATTCAATCAACAGTTTTATTGTAAATGTTATTTTTAACATTCTCTTCACTGTGTGTTTTATAAGAGCATGGGGGGGAAAATCAGTAAATTTGAAAATGTGATTGAATGCCGTTACTTTGTGCAGTTTAGCGACATAAATCACCCTACGTTTAGTAAGTGGAGTCCTGAAGAATCCTGTCTTAACTGAGAACGTTTTTCAAGGAGCGTCTTTGTGTTTGAGGCGCTATGAATGCTATGCCATGCAGTCATCTGAAAAGAAACCATAAATAGTTTGTTATTTTTAAATCATGATTTTTATTGTTATCACTATAGTTCCACAAAATAATCACGATAAAATTACTGCATTTCGCTGTGGGCTCAAGGCGATGCACGTAATTTTCTTCTGCACTCGGCATTTTGCATGTTGGCTAAAAAAAAAAAACGCAAATATCTCAGGTAAAATCAGCATCTGACCCTGAGAATAATCTCAGCTTTAAAAATCTAATTATTATGGTGTACTGTGGCTGTGTGTGCATATTTCTACACCAATTAAATATCTATCTCAAGTTTTCTTGAGCGTCTCTGCAAACATATTTATCGCAGATAAATTACTCAGATTCACACGAAGCAAACTCAGCATAAAGACTCAAATTTAAAAAGTTACAACCAGCCCAATTCTGATTTTTAGAAAAGCACGACACCTAGCGTGGTGTGTTATTGTCCTGTGGCTGAACCTTGACCCCAGGTGACTCCTCCCTCCTGTCAGCTGAAGGAGAAAACTCGCTCACACACAAGTCCTCCCTCTCCTCCTTGCTTGCCGATCTCCTGCGCGTGTCTGAACATGCCGAGACAGACCACGAGAGGGTGGAGACAGAAAAAAAAAAGAAAACAAGAAAAACCGGAGAGCATGAGAGACAGAGAAGCAGAGGGAGAGGGAAGGTAGGAGAGGAAGGGTGAGAGAGAGAGAAACCAAAAGCGGACGGTAAGGTTCGATGTCCTGAGACAGGCAGTAACTGGGGAGAGAAAGAAATCTGTAAACGGAAGACGACACAGTCCGGGTGAGATGAAGTGTAACGAAATATGTGAGAAATGTTGTTTCATTGACTCATCCTGGCTTTCTGCTTCTGATTTCTGCCTGAGCAGTTCCTCGATCTGCTAGAGACGCATGGCGAAGACCGGCAACCGCAACGCTTCAGATCCAGCAGGAGAAACATCAGAATGAATGAAGAGGACGACGAGTTACAACTGAAGCTCACTTAAAAGTATTGCTTTTTTTTTTGTTTGCTTGTTTTATCCTTGCGACTAATCAAGAAACTCACCTGGATCATTACCAGACCACATCAACGGGAACTTTCCTAAGAGTCAGAGTGAGACCGTTTCAAGCGGCATGGGGTGTGAAGTTGAGAGCATCGACTCGTCTCCTGGACGTCTGAACCCCCGGAGCAAATGAGCGGCTCAGCGTACGGATGTGGCGCCAGCTTGCTCCGGGGCCGGCGCTTCTACTGCCGGGAATGGGCCCTGGACAAGCTGAGGCGCTGCCTGGACGCCCGCCCCGCGTCCGGCCAGGCGGCAGGGCTCCTGGTGACGGGGGGCCCCGGTGCCGGCAAGACCGCCCTGTGCACCGAGGTGGTGTGGCCCACCTCGGACTCGGGCCTGGCTGCGGGGCTGGCACGGCGCTGCCTGGCGTCCCACTTCTGCCACAGGGAGGACCAGAGGAGCACGGTGCTGTGGAGGTTCGTCCTGGGCCTGGTGGAGCAGCTGAGGGCCTCTCCGCTCCTCCCTGCTGCCTATGAGGAGACCCTCAGGGGTCCGGCCGCCTCTGCTGCTCTGGAGCCCCTCAACTGTCAAAGAGACCCCGAGGACACCTTCAAGAGGTGGGTATTGCTTAGCCATTAATGAACTAATGATAATTCTTCCGTGTCACTTGAAGGATTCACAGCAAGCGGCACTTTGTGAAGCCTGCGTGAGATTTCCCGTCTGTATCACCTGTCAAATGAAAGAGACGGGCAAGTCGCTGGAAGGTGCTGCAGCCGTCCTGAAACGGGAGCTGCGGCGTGCAGCGGCATGCGCGTGGCTCATTTCCAATCCGACGCAGCATAAATTATGAGTTATCGCCCTTATTTTGACGGAGCTGAGCAGGAGAGCCAACATGAGAAACAGCTTATCAGATTCAAGCATAATGTGAAAAGCAACCTGGGGGAAAAACCAAAAACCTGTTCTGCAACCTCTGGTTTTTGCAGTGTAAATCTGTTCAAACGGTCCAATGTTTTTACTAAAAACTTCTTAACACCCTCCCTTTCTTCTCCTTTAAGCTTGTTGACAGTCTTTTTGCGGTTTTGGCGATTTGATCTGGAACCTATTACTCAGTTGACTACCACTGTAACCTTAACCCTGTTACGACCGGCTTTATGTTTAGGTCACATGGATTTATTTAATTTGATTTTACGGCTGCAGTGAGTAAGAGCTTGTTTCGCTTTTTCCAGGGCAACTTCAGTTCTCGGCATTTGGCAGATATTCAGAACTAGTTAGAGTTTTTCACTTTGCAAAAACTATTTGAACAAAAATCCCCAAGCTGAATTGTACCAAATGGCACGCCTCTTCAAATAGGAACTCAAGACATATAAGCTCAATGTGGCTCTTAGTATGCAGTAATGTGATGATTTGTAATCTTTTTACTTAATTTTGCTATCTCTGTTTTATCCTGTTTTATTCCTTGTGTTTTGTGTGTTTTATATCATAAAACACTTTAGTAGACCTAGTGGTTTTTATTTATCCTAGTGTATGAAGGGCTATCTAAAAAACGTTTTTTATTATTATTATTATTATTATTAAAGTCCTTTTTCTCTTATAGGAGGCTAAACGTGAGAGTTGAGGGTTTTTCAAGTATAGTTCTGGTCTTGCTAGCAGCAGCTAAGCCTCTTAGCATCCTCTTACTACATATCCTGATTAGATAGTTCTGGAGGCTAAAGCTAACAGCAAGTCCAAGAGAGGCTAAGAAAACCAAAGTGGACATCTTCAAACATCTACAGAGAATGAACTGCCGTCATGTTAGTATTCATGGGTGTTTATTTACAGAGGACCTGGTTGTTACTTGGAATAAAAACACACATTGGAGGCCGTGCGTCCCTCAGGATCTTCCTGAATGAAACAAATGCAAAGAGAGGAACATATGAAAGGTGTTCAGTCATAACTGTCTGATGGAGAAATTAAAGATTTGTCACTTAAACTTCCATAATTGCAAATATGCGGAGGAAGGTTGTGGTTTAACTTTCTGGGCTGCATGCAAAGGGCATAAAATGTAACTCCCTTTACTCTCCATTGCTAGTGTAAAACATGGCGGTGGCAGCAATTTGGGGTGAAGAGATAACACAAATTTACATTTAAACACATCCTGCATCTTCCTCTTAAAGCACTCATCAAGCAAAAAACTGCAAACAAAACATTGCTTGATGCCGTGCTTGCCGCATGACAGGAAAGTAACTTTTTAAAGTCAGAATCAACACACACCCTGCTCTGATTGGTTCATAGGTTCACCTACAGCTCCAGGGTTTACTTTAGTAAATCACCTCCAGCAAAAGGGCTTCGTTTCCTCCGTTTTTATGTGTAACAAACACAACAGCAGCTTCCGCTAGTACTGTAGCTAAAAAGCATCCTTTGTGTGTAGAAAAAGAGCTAAACCTCTCAGCGTTGTAGCTGCCGGTGGCCTCACTGCATGTAAATGTGAAATCTTTTGACCGAAGCAGGACTGTTGCAGGGGGGAAAATATAGGAGCGCCATACCCATTCTTTCCTCGACTTATATTTATTTCACGTCCCATAATGCGGCCCATTCACTAAGCGCCACAATGGCCTCTCCAGTGTGAATGAATACTACAGTGTTATTTACGACACAACATCCTTCCAGAGAGAGGAGACAGAAGGGGGGGAAAGCAGAAAAAAAAGCAGAACAAAGAGGTGAAAAATGCCTCCCCTGCCCCAGTGACCGTCTCGGCACCAGTCAGCGAGGTCACCCTCCTCTCCGGGACTTTTCAGCCCTCTCCCCGGTGTGTTTGTTCTGCACCGAGTCCGAGGCCTTTCAAGCTCCTGCTGGTGTTTGCTCTCCTCTGGTGTGAAGTGCCGAACTGGATTCCACATTCCCCACGGACTGGCTCGCAGCCAGCCGCTGCTTTCCGTTTGGAGCCCACAGAGAGAGAGTGAGGACAGTGATGACTGTCCTCACTGTTTTTGAGGACAGCCATCAATAAACGGATGAGGTGTGTGTGTGTGCGTGTGTGTGTGAGCAAGGTAGCAAAACGCAACGTACATGCAACATGCGTCTTGTGGGGCGGCTCTCTGAGCCCAGCGGGTTGTAAACGCGGCCCAGCGCTGCTTGTTGTGGTGCCGCTCCTGCTGCGTTAAACTGTGCAGGGAACTCAAGTTCAATGAGTTCGTCTCGGTGTTTGAAACGAAATCAGCTCCACCAGACGCAGCAGGATGTCGGCTGTTACTGTCGACCGTTTCAAACCCACACTTAAAGGCATCAACATATTATTTAAGCCCCATAGACTAACAGGTAGTTCAGTCATTAAACAGCAAAGGATGCTTTTAATGTTTCCTGTCCTTCTGCTTCCTCTGAGCTTTGGAGAAAAAAAATAGGATTAGGGCTTTCAAAAAGTAATTGAAAAATGTCCTAATCTCTGGATATAGGTTTGGGCTTTGACTATTCCGTTATAAGACCCCAAAATGCTTTCATTCTCAACCTGTTGCGTCCAGCACAGTGTCATGTGTTATGGGTTTTTATATTTACCTAAACATTGTTCATAATTCAAAATTGCTTCAAAAATTATAGATTTCACCTATGACGATTGTCATTTTTTCACCTGCAGAGTATCTCTACTTTATTTCAGTTTATTTTGCATCTCTGTCACTTTTAGATATGTAAATTCACAAAGAAGCAATGTGATGAATGCTAAAACCTCATATGTAATTCAATCTCTGACCCACTTTGCTTTTCCATTTGAAATTACAGCAACGCTGATCTCATAAAAAAAACTCCAAAAAAAAACCTCCTTAATTCATGTTTAACAGTTCATGCCTTCTGGGAAAAATCCCCCGAACCTTCTGAGCTCAGTGCTCAGAAAGTTCATAAAAATGGTTTCAGGTGAGCTCAGAAATGCTTAAAATCCATCCAAGAAGTAGGTGGCGTTCAGCAGCAATTTACGAATAACAGTCATTTTCTCGTGTTGGTGGTCTCGCCTGTGGTTCCAGCCCAGTCACCCGTTTTGATCTCATCCAAATTATAGCTTAAAAAGAAACAATGGCGAGAGCTCAGGAATGCGGTTTATTAGGGGTCCGAACGCGCAAGAAGTGATTTACATCCTGCCTGGGCAAGTGTATTTGTCACCAACTCTGCCCTCTAATTACTGCAGGTGTCACAGTGACACGCGCCCCTTCAACAAGGCCCATTATATCACAGCTTCAAAGGTCACCCACAGATGTGCGTCCAGCACCATCTAACCTGAATGAGGTGGAAAAACATTAGCAGCCATAAAAGGTTAATTGCACTTCCTGGTTGAGTGTGTGTGTGTGTGTGCTCAGTCGGGGAGTGCTACTTTATTCAGATGACTAAAGAGCACGGCGGCTTGATAAGCTCGTCGGAACTCAGATGTGGGTTGACGAGGTTTAAAAATCTACTTTTAATTGCAGGATATGGCCAATGATAAAACGTCAGGGCTGTTAAATATACGCAGATGAGTCAAACATCAAGACTGCCTGTTGAAATGCCTCCGTCGTCAATCAAAGAAATTAGTCCCGCAAGCGCTGATGAGCAACGTTCGATGAGCTGCTTGAAGCCAAACTGTGGCCCTATTATAGGTTGACTATATAAATTTAAACTCATCAGTAGTAAATGATGTACCAGTAATGTTTTTTTACTACATGCCTACTGTGTTACTAAGGATGGTTTTCTTCTAACTTTTTGAGTCCATTAGTGTAAAAAAAGTCAATTCTGATTTACGTAGAGAAAGGAGAAATTAAATGTTGCCGTAACAAACGTCACCTAAAAATCTTCAAATAGTCGGTGTGGTGGACGATGGTGCTGTTGGCAGGAGGGATATCCGGTAGCAGTCAGTATTGCAACAAATCTGCAGAGGTCTCTGACTGAATACTGTCGACATCTTCACAGCTCAGTTTTTAGGCAGCAGAGATAATATTCCTCAGTAACATGTTCTGCACGATACCGCCAGCTGTTAGCAAATGCCGCTAATCCACCTCATTTGCTTTTGCTTCTCCTCTTTGAATCTCTGTCTGGCCGTTTGTACGGTTAGAGCTGGAGTTGATCCTCGACCATTACGGTCAGCGGGAGAGACAGTTTGAACTTTGTTCCTGCTCTGCATCCACGAAGCTGTCCACGACTGTCAAAAAGTAAAAAGCAAAGAGCAGAAAGTCCTTCCACCTGCACGGCATCCTAAACCAGAGGGAATAATTGTCAAAACATTCAACGCCTCAACTAAAAAAAACATGAACGAACATAGGTGGCTACTTTTCATATAACTGTTTTGCTGCAGATCTAAAAATAAAGAAACACCTCACATACAGGATTTGGAAATCAAAAATAAACTTGAGTTTTTACGTGGTTTTTGCCGGCCAAATAAAAAAAAAATGAGGCTGTCATCTTAGCTGCAGGAAACTTGGTTGTCATGGGTATGTTTTTCTACAACTTAAATTAGACAAAGATAACCATAAATTTATTACAGATTTCTTAAAGACACATCAGAATCTGGTCAAAACTGTGGAATAATCAGATTTGAGATTCTGACACAAAACTGCGACTGGTACATCTTTAACCAAGCAACGTTACTGAAAGTTTTTCTTGGAGAAGCAAGTTTACATCAGACGCCAAAGCCATCAGAAACCTGTTGATCTGTTAAGCGAAAGTCAACAGTGACTCATTCATTTGATGTTGAAATGAACACATCTCAGGGTTAAGACTGAGGTCATCCTGAGAAACAATAAAACAAACAAAAAACAATCTGTCAATTGTTAGTTACTTATTCTCTCTTGGGTTGATGACCTCTTACAATAAATACATAAAATCACCTTGATAACCAGTGGACCTTCATGGGTCTTCATAAACATAGACATTAACAATAATCACAGCACACAGACACAAGCACACACCCTGTATTTGTGGTAAAATAAACGCCTGAGCTTAGCCTCTTTGTGACCTGTCTAAACCGAGCTTGTGTCCTCGCTTCATTACCGATTGTCTCCTCCCAGCTCATTTTTCTCACCGGTTACTCACTGGCTTTGAAGCCGTGTTTGCAACAATCAAAAAGAAACACACGAGATTAATGTATCTGCTTTATTGAAACATAAATGTGGCATTTTATTTATTTATTTTTAATATAAATCTGTGGGTGAAGGTCTTGAAATAGACACCATTGGCTATTACGCATCAGGTCGCTAATCCAGTAACTACTGTTTGTCTCTTTCTCCAGAGGAGGAGGAAACACATATCTGGCAGCTCTATGCTTTGTTGAGACAGCTTGAATATAACATGCCTAATGCATACACATACATGGCAACTATTATTATTTTATCCTAAAAAATTACATCTGTTTAGCCTCGGGATCCATCTGATCCATCTGAATGAGCAGTTTTCTCCTCCACACTCCATGTGCACCGAATTCAAATAGCAATTTTGGTGGTGATATTTATAGCTGTGCCCGACAAAATCTCCTTTGTTTCTAAAGTGCAAAAAATGAAGAAAAAATAAAAGAACAACTCTCGGCGTCATTTTGAAATGAGGGAA
This sequence comes from Poecilia picta, assembly GCA_033032245.1. NCBI lineage: Eukaryota > Metazoa > Chordata > Actinopteri > Cyprinodontiformes > Poeciliidae > Poecilia > Poecilia picta. Next base: position 21,801,585 of record CM065354.1, read on the forward strand.
ATGTGCAAATGAACCAAATCTCCACAACACGGAAAATTATTCCGTTTTATGGATTGAGAAATCCGTGCAGAGGAGGAGCCGTTGATGACTGAAATGGTTCTGCGGGTGCCTGTTTTTAACATGCCCATGTATTGATCTGCATGTGTGTGAGCGTGCCCAGAGCAGAGGGAGGAAAAAAAACCCGAAGTTCCACAAACCTGAGTCACCTCTGGCTCCAGGCAGGGTGTGGGTGTTGACTGCGCTCCTTAAAGGCCAATTCTCATTTGGTTTTTCCCAGGTTTTAGATTGTTTTACAGCTCTGCAAGGTGTCCCTGCTGCTATTATTGCACAGCATAAAGGAGGTTCCTTTATACAAATTGTTGTCTTAGATAAGTGTTCAACATTGTCGGCCGTTGTTGTGCAGCTGTGGTTTTAATGGAAATTACTGCTAACAAGTTACCGAGTTTAGTTTTTCGTTTTCTGTCCGTGGTTATAAAAGCCTCAGCTATTCTTAGATGCTGTGAAATGTATAAAATAGAAAGCAAAGAAACGTCGGTAAACACTTGCCACCCTTAAATGAAAATTGCCTGAAGTCATGGCAAGGTAGCTGTTCTTATATTGATTTGCGCTGCTTCATATTTTGCTTCTATTTAGAGTTCAAATCTCCAGCATGTGTGTGTGAAAAAATCGTCCTCACATTTCTTCTGTTCTTTTCACTCTCTCCGCTGCCCACAGTTCCTGCTATTTTTACATTGCTGTTTTAAGTCATTCATCTTTTCTTTCTTTTTTTGTGTGTTTCTTGTTCCCATGTATCATGTCTTTAGGGCAGTTTTGGAACCGCTGCTGGACCTCCCTCCACCTGCCCAGACCCTGATGATAGTGGTAGATGCTCTGGATGGTCAGTGTGCGCCAGGCCGAAGAGTTGGGAAGAGCGGCTCGATTGCACAACTCTTGGCCAACAACCAGCATCTCCTCCCCAGCTGGTTGCTGTTGGTCTGCTCCATCCGCCGCCAAAACAAAGATGTGTGCAAGATGTTCTCGAGTATGTGAATTTCCGTGTTCATCTCTGTCACCTATGTTGGAAAATTGCGAGGCCTGATTAACCCTGCCACCACGTGCAAAGACGTGAGAAAGTTTTTACCCCCACAGGTTTAGGCTGTTTTGCTTTTTATCACATTTAACAGTTTCTGACCATCTTAAAACACATCTTTAGATTGCCTTTAGGAACATGAGTAAATATAACTTAAGAGTTTTACCCAAACCAATCTGGCCTATTTGTGAAAAATAATTGCCTTCTAAATGTGTTGTGTTGCATGTCAACTACTACAATCAAGCAAAAAACAAAAAAAAAATATGATTATCTGGGTTTATGTCTGTATAATTATCATCATTACGAAATTAACCCTTTCATGCATAGTGGTCACTACAGTGGATAGCAATCTAAAAGCCATTTTCTTGTGTTTCCTGTGGATTTTTATGTTATAAATGCACACAGACCACTGAAATGGACACTAGTAAATCATACAGTATACTGTAAACTACTGGCCATCCACTGTAAGTGCAGAGAAATATTTGTTAAATCCAATATGGCAGACAAACAAAAAAGCAACTCAGGAATATCCAGACCCTACTAAACTGTAGATGACGCTTGCAGGTAAAAAGAAATATTGTGGCATCAAGTAACTTCTAAGACTAATACTACAGATGTATTTTCAAAATAATGTTGTATTTGGAGAAGAATGCAACTGATCACCTAGAAAAACATTTTTTATCTGTTTTTTTATTTTTATTTTTTTCCGAATTTGTTTTCCCACCTTTTTTAATGCCTTAAGAAAATCACCAAAAAAAATCCTGACATAAAGGATTATAATTGATGCATGAAAGGGTTAAGCGCAATAAAGCAATAAGCGAAGTGATAAAAAAACAATTTCTTTGTTCAGGCTTCCGGAGACTCTGCCTGGACGATCTACGGAAGCCGCCAATGGTCCGTGACGTTCAGCAGTACATCCTCTGTCGTCTAGATGAGGAGGCAGCGCTGCGGCGTCAGCTCACCCCCGACACTGCAGACATGCTCAATCTCCTGCACATAAAGAGTGGGGGCTGCTTCCTCTTTCTCGAGCGAGTGTTGGATGGCGTGGCAGCTGGGCTTGTGGGTCTTCGAGAGATTCGAGACATCCCTGGGACTCTCAATGGACTCTACCTTTGGCTCTGCCAGAGACTCTTCCCTCGGGGCCTCTTTGTCTATGTCAGACCTCTCCTCAATGTGCTCTTGGCTGCTCCAAGTCCACTCACAACTCAGCAACTTTTTACAGCAGCCTGGACTCAGGACACCACACTCAATGTCCAGGACTTCCAGAACAAACTTTGTACACTGTCTCCCCTCTTAATCGATGGCCCTGAGGGGACCAAGCTACTTTTTCATGCCAGTTTTACAGAGTGGCTGACTGATGTTAAGTACTGCACACAGAAGTACCTCTGTAACCAGACTGAAGGCCATAGCATGCTTGCCATGTCTCTGACTCTACAAGGACCCCATCTAGACCCCGAGGGTGCATGTCAGTTAGCCACACACTTAGTTTGCTCGGGTCACCATAAAGAAAACCCTCATTATTGGCACTCTGGATGCTGTGGACAGGCCTGCCTCCTCTCACTGCCAGCTGCAATGAAACCCTCTCCACATCCTTTGCTCAACTTCCTCCACTGGTCAGTCAGGAAGTCCCTCAGCTGTTAATGAAAAGCGGACTTCTTTCGCCAGCCCGTATTTCCGACAAGGCCAGTCTCGGCACGCACTTCCCAGTTGAGCAAGGAGATCCATTAGATACAATGGAGATGGAGGTGTCAGTAAAAAAACTGCTAGATAGTGGGCACTCTGTAAACCAGCTTGAATCCTCTGGACAGACCTTGCTTGCGAAAGCGGCTATTGAGGGTTCTGCAAACGTAGCTAAATTTCTTCTAGCACATGAGTCTGATCCACTCATAAGTGATCATCACGGTCAAACTCCTTTGACTTTGGCTTCCAGACAAGGTCATGTCAAATTTCTGTCTATCTTACTAGAATGGATGAAAAGCCAGAGCATGGAGACTGCAGTGGCAATGATGGAGCACATTGACAATGAAGGCTGGACGGCATTGCGCTCTGCGGCTTGGGGAGGACACTGTGAGGCTGTCCGCTTACTTCTGGATGCAGGGGCAGATGTAAATGGATGCGACAGTGAGGGACGTACTGCCCTCAGAGCAGCTGCATGGGGTGGTCATGAGGAAATTGTCCTCACCCTGCTGGACTATGGGGCACAAATTAATAAAGCTGACAGCAATGGCCGTACACCCCTTATTGCAGCTGCCTACATGGGCCATCCCGAAACCATCGAAATATTGCTGAACCACAATGCAGAAGTCAACCTAGCTGATGGAGATGGACGTACTGCCTTGTCAGTTGCTGCTCTTTGCGTCCCAACTGCTGCAGCGATCAAAGGTTATGGAGAGGTAGCAAGTCTATTACTTGAACATGGGGCAGATCCAGGCCACAGAGACAATGATGGAATGACGCCACTGCTCCTTGCGGCCTATGAAGGCCATGAAGATGTGGTTGAGCTTTTGTTGGAAGCAGGTGCAGATGTAGACGAATCAGCTGGCCCTGATGGAAGCATTTCTGCTGCAGCTGCTGTCACACCGTTGTTAGCAGCTGCAGCAATGGGTCACATGAACACAGTGTCCAGGCTGCTCTTCTGGGGTGCAGACGTGGATGCCATTGACTGTGAAGGCAGGACGGCGCTGTGCCTGGCAGCTGCAAGGGGCAGTTTGGAAGTAGTCCGTGCTTTACTGGACCGAGGGTTGGATGAGAATCATAAGGATGACCTTGGCTGGACCCCACTGCATGCTGCTGCCTGTGAAGGCCATCGTGTCGTATGTGCTGCTTTGACAGATCAAGGGAGCATGGCACGAATAGGAGAGATGGACATTGAAGGACGCACCCCTCTTATACTGGCAGCCCAGGAAGGCCACCTGAGTGCTGTCAAGCTACTACTTGACAAACGTTCTCCGATTGATCACAGGGCGTATGACGGACACTCTGCATTGAGTGCTGCTTTTCTGGAGGGCCATATTGAGGTTGCAGAACTGCTTATGAAGAGAGGGGCTGATACTGATGTGCGTGATGCAGAAGGTCGGCCTCTGCTCTACCTCCTGGTGCTCGAAGGTCGCCTTGATATGGCCACTCTTGTCATAGAAAAAGGAGGCGTGCCACTCGAATCCAGAGACTCCGAGGGCCGCACAGCTCTTCATGTGGCTTCCTGGCAGGGCAGTGTGGAGATTGTAGAATTACTTTTAAAACACGGAGCAAACCCCAATGCACAAGATGCTGAAGGGAGACCACCAATGCATTCTGTGGCCTGGACAGGAAATGGAAAAGTAGGACATCGTCTCATGGAAGCAAACAGTGTACATATAGACCTTGCTTGCCATCAAGGGGCAACAGCTCTGAGCATCGCAGCTCAAGAAGGACATGTTAACATTGTGAAAATGCTTCTGGAAAAAGGTGCAAATCCCAATCACATAGATAAATATGGTCGCAGTCCAGCCAAGGTGGCTGGAAAACATGGGCATGTTACAATCGTACGGCTCTTGGAGAGCTATGGAGCTAAGCCATACCTGGGCCTGTTGCCTAATTCTAGTACTGTATCTCCTTCAAAACCAAACAAGATCTTCTCGTCGAGAATATTGGAGGGTAACGGAGTCGAAGTGACAGCCACTACCTCCTCCTCGTCAGTGTCCTCGCCCGGTTCCACTGGAGAACGATTCCACTCCATGCAAAGCTCCCAGACCTCATCTACCTGCCACTCACTTGCTACTGTGCAGACAGTGCCAGCCGACAGCATCAGTTTTATCCAGCAGATCCAACAGCATTCACTGCCGCGCAGCCGGAGCCGACACTCCACCCTCCCTCCGCCGGGGGGCTCAGGCATGGGAAGCCTCCATGGAAGTAGCCAGAGGCTTACAAAATGCCTCCCCCCGCCTACTGTTTGCACCGTTACGGCTATGGTTCACAACTGTGAACCCCCCCAGAAAGATTTGTCTTCTGGGCTTGAGTACCATGACAAGAAGAATAAACAAAGCTCAAACCTGATTAAAGCAGAAAGAGCTGCAGGTGGTAGATGGAACTCAGTCATGGCTTCTCTTGGTATAACGCCAAGCAAAGACAGCCCTCGCAGTGCAAAAAGCAGAGAGATTCCTTCGTTGGACTACCCATACAGACTACAGAGCCCATCCCAAGTGGAAGCTTGGGATGCTCTGCCCCAGAACATTTTAGCACCTGTTTGTTACAGTTTCTCCCCAACCCCACCAAGCAGTGCCTTGACAGATGATGCTATGGTCACAACAGACCCGCATCTTAATCTCAAACAAGCCATCAAGCTACAGTTTGAGGGCCCCACCAGTGCAGCCTTATATAAAAGAGAGACACCCCTGTGAGCAAGGAGTGAAGTAGGTCACTCAGTCTTTGGTCTTTCTTCATAAACCTTTAGGATTTATTTTTATTCAAGCACGTGATCAACAGTTAAAATGATAGATAAACATATGTTTCTTCTTTTTGGTTCAAAGAAGACATCTGAACTCATTGCATTCAGATACAGGAGTATGAGATCTTCTTTTGTCACTTTTTTCACAAAACCTTGGGAAAAGTCAAGGTTTTTGATTAAAAAAAAAAACAAAACACATTTTTTGCATATATTTTGCCGTTTTTTGCTGTGGAGTAAGTTCTTTCCCCTCCCCTAACATTTTCTTAATGAAACAAATGTTTCAATTTTAGTGTAATTTAATTTATATTCTCATTCGGAGCTGAGAACTCTTTCAAATGTAAAAATAACCTTCTTTTTTCAAAAGCAGAAAGGCTTTGGTTTTGATTTTCCTTTGAACATCCTTTGCTACTTCTACCCATATTACAAACACCCCCCCTAAAAAAAACTGTGAATTTGTACCTGCTGAAGCCTGCTGCTGATTCAGAAATCCACAGACGGCGACCTGACCTGCCCTCAATTTGTCTGTGAGCAAAATTAAATCTGAATCAGTTAAATTTGGTGTGAATGTGGGAGGATCGTTGGGAGACTCGCAAAGAATCTTTTGTTTGTTTTGATATTTTTTAACTCTGTTCATATTAATTACACTCAACAATTAAAATTGCAACCAATGCTTCGAAATCTCACACGTGTGCCTGGTGTGGTTATTTCTGGCTCGCTTTGTGTGAGCTATAACTGTGTTCTGCGCTCAGACGAAATGTCAAAGCCATCTTCTGAAGTAGGAGCGTCCCGCAGAGATGAAAGTCTGGTAGGGGGCAGATGGCGACCACCCGGGACGGTTTTGATACCAGAGAGGAGGGCTTTTCACACCATCACTGGTGGTTTTCACTCATTATTGGAGGAATGGCTGTGAAGGTTTGACCGCATTACATTTCTGAACTTCTTTTCTAGCTCTTTGTCATTTTACGTTTTGCCTTAATGTATAAAAGTTTAGCTTCTTGTATGAATTACCTCAAATGAGTTATCGCAGGTTTGGCGTCAACAACTTTCATTTACAGTCATTATGAGCTCTGAACTGCTAATGAAAAATCTAAATTCAATTTCCCTGAAAATGAGAATAATTGATCAGTGCCATGAAAAGTAGATTTTTTTATTACCATGTATATAAATGTTATGACTGACAAATTCATGCGAAAGTCTACTGTAAGCCACTAAGGTTGTTCCTGGCTGGTCATAAAATATTATATCCAAGCATATCAATAAAAATTAGTTTAACAGAAATCTGTGGTATAAAATAAGCACAAGAGAAATCTGAGTATTGGCCAAATGCATGCACACTGTACATGCAAATGATTTCATTTTAGCCACACAGCACAGCATACACATATACAGTATAAATTTACACATTTAAACTTTGAAGGTCATGTTTTTTTTTTTCTTTTTTTAAGAAATATACATCTGTAGAAGTTTGAACAAATCAAGTCCAGGATGTGTGGGGTGTTGAATCAGGAACCGGTCTAGATGAAGAACATGACCTTCTGTATCTGGGACGCGCCTATTCACGAACAAAAAGCAGAGAAACACCAAATCCCCAGAGTTTGAGGGGGATTCACAAGTTAATGACCGCAGCTGCAATCAGTTTTAAAGCGCCGACTCACACAAACATATAAATGGGCTGTGCCGTTTAGGAGTCTGTGTTAAAACCAGAGACAACGCCACTCAGGAACATCTTTCCTGGTCAGTGGAGGGTGTCGCTCAAAGAAATCTTTTCAGAAGAAGCTAAATGTAGCATTTTATCTGAAAGGCCAGGCTCTAAGTGACTCCACTGAGTAGAATGTTCCAGAGTTACCAAAAGCTGATTCACTGACTGACCGCACTGGTCATCAAACTGGTCATCAAATGCCTTGGAGGATGTGTGACCTGTTGGCAAGAGTAAGATGAACACACCAGATCCAACAACTTAGGCAAGCTGAATACTGGCTTTAAACCCATCTGGGCTTCCGTAGCATCTCCTCATAACCACAGGATCATCATCTTCATGCTGCTGCGCAATGATACAGTGATTCACGCAAAAGAAGCAGCAACAAAGTATAAAGTACATAAACAGTACATTTTTGGCAGGTTGACATTTATATTACACATCCGTTTTTATTGGTCTTAAGAAATGATATTATCAGAGAAACTGGAAACTTGTGTTTTCATTAGCTGTAGGCCATCATCGTCATCAAGAATAATCTTTTTAATATTTTGTCCCCCTGTAATTACAGGGTTGGAAGTTGTAGGTACATTGTGGTACAGCTAAACGATGTTTAATTCGCCACATTGATCCTCTTCCAGGTGGTCTTTCTCTGGGCCATTGTCATCTATAAGCTCTTTACTTAAACGACCAACTGTGTGATTTGGTCTCATGACTCATAGTGAGCAGTTGTCATGGCTGAAATGCTTTGTTTGACAGGATATTTGAGTAATCTTCATTTTTCCTCAGTCCACCTTTTGTGTCTTCTCAGAATCTGTTTGCTGTTCTCTTAAAAGGTGCAGAGTCGAGTCTTGACCTCAGCACCGGTCTTCTGACTTTGTACCGCGTGCTTGTGAAGTGGTTCAGTGTCCCCTGTTTAAAGGGTCGAGTGTTGCTTGCAGAGATTAACTCAGACACACACCTTGCTACTCAGCTTGATGTTTGTGTGCTTTAGTTAAGCCAGTTTCTGGCGGTGTCACCTTTGAAGTACACCAGGATATTTGGAGAACAAACCTTAAAGTATCTCACACATTCCTGCCTCACGTGGAATGACAATATTTTTGCACCTGTTCATCTTTTCTTGTGTCTTGTCAAATTGATTTAGCTTTGTTCGTCACCAGCAACACAAAATGTAAGGTTCTCAAAAGTCAAGAAAATAACTGCAGTCCTCTTATCAAGCACTTCTGGTTGGATTTTGTTCTCAGTTGTATCAAGGAGGAAAGTCAAGAGTTCATACCACAGTAAAAATAATTTGGATTAAAGTTGCTGTGCCTCTGTTTCCTGGTTCAAAACAAACATGTGTCTCTTTATCAGAGAACATGATACATAGATCTAACTCATTGCTTATTTTGTCGACAAAAATATTTCATTAATGTTTTTGCTTGCAAAGTTTCTTTATCTGAATAAAAGCTGAATAAAAACTCACGCGGAATGATGAGAACTGTGACAAAGGTAGCTAAAGGATTTTCATTTTCATAAAGAATGACACTTGGTTCACAATTTATAAAAATAAAAAAATATATTTTATGCTGCGTCTCTATTGGCCTTACATATCATCGCCTTACTAAATTCATGGCCTAAGCTTGTTTTGTTTTTTTTGCCAAAAGATGTTTCAGGCAAAAAAAAGATAAATAAAATTATAATCATTTTAGCAAAAAAAACTACTTTTTTGTTTAGGAAAGTGATGATATCTGGGAAATAAAATAGTTTCCTTTTCTCTTTGTAAAACCTTATAAAATCAAATCTTGGTGCAGGTTCTCAATTGGATTTAGCACTGGACTTTGACTGGACCGTTTCAACACGGCACGCCTTTTAGATCTAAACTGTTCTATTGTCTGTTTGCTTTGATTTGTTTTCCTGCAGGAAGGTGAACCTCCGGCCAAGTCTGAAACCTTTTGTCTCTAACTTTTTCTTTCTTTTTTTTTTGCACAGTTGCCCTATATAGCTCCAGCTATCTTTCCCATTGACTCTGACCAGTTGTCCCTACTGAAGAAAAGCCTTCCCTCAGCATAAATTTCACTGTAGGGTGACTGTATTTAAGGTGAACTGCTGTGTTATTTATATTTTTTTGTTGCCAGACAACATAGAAAGTTTATTTTGAGTCCTGCCAGATCAGAGCACCTTCTTCCACATATTTGCTGTTTCGTCTTTCCTCATTTTGTTGATATTTTGCATTAAATTCTAGTCAAATATAAAGAAATTCGCATTCAGTTCCAGAGGTACGAATACAAGTCAGTGCACGATTGGATTGCAGGTAAAGGTAAAAAAAAAATCAGGTAAAGTTGTTGCATCTTTTTCCCGGGTATCATGATTTTCCACTTTGTTCCTTGTGTGTCTGCAGCTGTGGTGAGTCATAGGCCAACACCGCTGCGCTGTAAATAAAATATAACAAGCCGACTGAAGAATTAGGTAAGAAAAATGAGCGAGCAGAGCGAGGAACAGGAAAGCTCGATGACAGGACGGACAACAGGGACTGGAATTAGGAAGGCTGGTGAACTGAGAACAATGGAAAAACCGGATAGATCATCAGCTAGGAAGCAGCTGAGGGGAAGTAGATGGAGCTGCAGAGGAGGAGGGGGGAGGCAGGAAGGCTTATTCTTCAGAGATCAGAGATGCAGCTTAAACAGAACAGACAGGACATTTCAATCTGCGCATAATAGCCCTGACTTCACTTCTGGAGATGAAAAATTAGATATATGTCTCTTTGGTAACATCTAGTGGCAAAGGCAGTAGGACACAAATCTACACCTTGACCTGCATTTGTGCTTCAAGCCGAATGTGACTGGATGCATTTTCCCTTCCTGCTTATACTGCATAAGAAAAACCTTTAGTGGGAAAAGTGTTTGTGGTGGAATGTAATCAGCTGAAGATGCAAGTTAACAATTCAGGTTAATTACAGGTTTGTACGTATTTACACTATTTGAATCCATGCCATTCTATTCTTCTATTTCTGAAGAAATTCAAATGGGGCCAAAGTGCGCCTGTCGGTTGGAACCAGCGTTCTGATGCTAAAAATTAGCATCAATGCTAAGGTAAGCAACAATGTAGACAATAGCATGTGGAGAATCACAAGTGTGTTGAGTAGCATGAACTTACTCCATTCAGTATCTAAACATTAGTGCATGAGCTAAAATTAGCCGAAATGCTAATGCTGTCCTAAATGATGTCAGAGGCACGTGGGGTATAACTAGCATGTTGTCTTAATTTGACTTGATCCATTCAGTATGCTAAACATATAATGAACTGTTAGAATTGAACAAAAAAAATTGTGACAATTTGTATTGATTTTGTCTGAGTAGAAATGATGCAATTCCAATAAAATACAAATTATCTAAATTTCTACTAATTCTTAAAATGTATTTACTCGATAACATTAGCGAAACTGTAACAGATTTTTAGATTGTTTTACAGAAATGAGATAATTTAATCAACTAAATGGGTTCAAGATGACACTTTATTAATATAATAATCTTCATTATTATTATTATCATTTTTATTATGCACATATCAGCATCGTTAAAGAACAAGATTACCGAAACAATCTTCCTTCACATAAACTACATTTCTTCATTTCTTCATTACATTTCTTCAGCCTGTTACAGATTCAAAACACTCACTTCTAACACCCATGTAGATTAGCATTAACGTGAATGTAAATGTACTCATTCGTGGTCCAAAGTGGTGAAGAAGCATCTTGAGGAAAAACCCACTGGTGTGCAGGGTGAACATGTGAACTCAACACAATTAAAGCATCGACCTTCTGCCCAGTTGGCGACAGCCGTCACCAGCACAGCATCATCTGAGGCAGCAGATCAGCAGCTTGACAAATCATCTGATCATTTCTCTCCTGAGTGCACCTTGTTTCAGAAAAGGTTTGGACAGGTACACGCTTACCACCATGTTGCATCATTTCCATCCCCCCCTCCAACACCTTGCAAGTGTTTGGGAAGACAAGGATCCATCAGTTTTACTTTTTTAAACAAATTGCTTTGTTTTGTTGAGGAAGCAGGAGCTGCAGCTTTGCCCTGCTACATGGACAAACTGTCATAGTGGATAAGAATATTTGTATATTATTTATATATTTATATTTATAGACCTCAATGACTTTGTTTCTCCATCTGTTGTTGAATTTCTTTAGATCAGGACACAAAGTGCTGCTTTTTTTTTTTCTTTCTTTAATCGTTTAGCCCACTTTGTGTTGTCAGACAGACTCTCTTTGTAAAAAAGAAAAAATCAGATTCGGCTACAAACAATATTGCTCCTGTTCAAAATATTTCTGCAGCACAGACTGTTAAGAGCCGCTCCGCAGTCAGGAGGCATTCTCAGGCTGTGACAAGAGTCTACTTAACAACCGATGAACAGCTGGCAGGGAGTGAGGTGGTGTTTGATGTGTGGAGAGGTGGCTGTGTGCAGAAAATTAACTTAAAATGCAAATAAAGTCCTTATATTAGGCATCGCTTGGCAACAGATGCAAGCGAGTGGGAGTTCGATCGAAGGGGCTCCTGCCTCAGTTCTTGAGAAAGTTTTATTCTTTTATTCGTTTATCTTTGTGTAAAACTCCACTTATGGCTGACTTGGGTTCGATTCCTGTTCAGAGTCAACCAACTGTTCAGTAACGACCACAAAAATGTTCAGATGAAAAACAGTTTTTAAACATGGATGTTCTGAAGAAACATTCATGTTTAAAACTGAATTATATTTTTAACCTTTTTGACATCGCTACAACTTCAGTTGCATGTTTTTATGTTTACAGGTGTTGCTGGTCTTGATGATAATATGCGATCAATTTGGAATAAACTACACTCTTTATTTAGTGACTATTTAGTAAACTGATCAGAAAAGAAGCACGGCAAGGAGAATGGTTTTATTGTAATTTTTAGTAGTTGTGGGACGAACAACATTGAAGCTGTGGCTGTTTCCAAGAGGCATAGAGTGTGACTGGTTGGCCTTAAAACAAGTGAATATTTTATTATAATCTGTGGGATAAACTGAAGCGAGGAGAGCAAAGGAGAAGATGCCAGTTTTTTATTTAAGTGCAGTGATGCTGTGATCAACGATTATCTTAAAGTTCAGATGAAAGAGAATCAGAATACAGAGTTTAATATGTATAGCAACCAATGACCTGTCACAGTAGTAAATGATCCATTTGTAGATTTAGTGTTTTTAGGTTTCATAACAGGAAGAAATCTAAAATGTCAACAAACCTTGAAAATGAAAAATGTTCTGCACACAAACAGGCAGCATCAAAACACATTTGCTGTGGAAACAGAAACGCACCAAACATGATCATTATTTGTAGGAGGACAGAAAAGGAGACACAAATAAAACCAAAAACATATATCAAAATAAAAAGGTCATATCTGTAACGTCGCAATATGTTTGAGTCCAATTGACAGACTTTCAAACTGCACACATGTCTATGTTGGGTTATAGTGTAAAATAGTTTGATTTTAACACGCCGAGTTAAATCATGATAATAAAGGCTGATTCCAAACAGACACTTTGCTTTTTTATTTGTTTTTGCTGCCATCAAATACTCAACAGAAGTTAAACATTTCATTTGAGCTTAGAAATTAACCAAAATGCACACAATACACTAAATGTAATATATAAAGACTTTCTAAAATTTACTCTGACCTGTACCTTCTGTCTTTGTTTAGTGTCCCGTAATAATTACGGGATAATTATTACACAGAATGTTAGTGAAAATATTAGACTGAAATGAAAGCAAATGTGACAAGATGTCAAATCCTAAATACAAAAATGACTACAGTTTTTCTACAAACACCTTTTCACTCAAACATTTGAAAACCAAAATAAAAAGTGGAACAAAGCCTTGATATTGTCAATATCTGACCAATTTAAGTGTTGATTTATTAAGTTTGATTTCCTACTTTACTAGGTTTCAGTTCTTTAAAGTTATTATAAACATAATAAAATACCACAAATGATGTAATCCCTCTGTAATGTAAAAGCTACACAGCAAACAACAAAATAAAAACAAACTACCACTAATGGTAGATTACCGTAACACTTGCTAGGTAGTGTTTTGAATCTTTACAGGTTTATATTGCTTCTTTTTAAAGGATACCCTTGGAGTTACAAAGGAAAACAAATGTGTCTTCCAGCTACTGCAAACTCAAAATTATATTTTGTCAACGTCAAACTGATACGATGCATCATCCTTACAGATATCTCACTATTAGCATGTCAGCAGTAAGATGAACTAGAGTGTTTTTATCATTTTAACACACGTTCTAGACACCAGTGTTTAACTCACCAGTTTGTAAAACCCTTTCCTTAAATGTCAATAAGGTCAATCTAGCCATGTCACCCTTTATAGCTGTAAATCTTAATGCAGTGGTGCATGCTGTCAGACACGGCTAGTTGCCCATCTGGTAATAAGGTCAGGCCACGTGGGCTGCTCAATCCCTGGCATACGATGGGCCAGCCCACGCCTTGAGCAGGGTACAACACAATTCTGTGCTGCTCTCCCCAGTCTGCGACTAAGATATTGCTGTCTTTATCGATGCATATGCCCAGGGACATGTGAGGACTGGTCCCATGCCAGCACATACACCAAGAACTCTCACTGTGTTCCAGCTTGGATCCAGAACTTTGATGCAAGGCACTCGTCCCGTTTCATTGCCCCTTTCGGACACTGCTACCACGCCCGAGCTCAGGCAGGTTGCCACCAAGTAAGGCCTGTGGAATCCAGTCACCACTGTGCGTTCAAGCCTGGAACCCGTTTTAGGGTCAAGCTTCAGGGCGATGAGGGTGCCTTTTCTGATATCAGCTACTAAGAATTCATCTAGTCTGGTTACAGCCACCCCTCGGGGAGCTTCTAGCTCATCCTTTGCAGAGCCCAACGTAGATCCTCCAAAGGTCTGAAGCAGGCGACCGTGTCGGCTGAACACGAGCAAAGCTCTTTCCGCCGCACAGCTTAAGGCGATTAGACCCTTGGCATTGACGGCAATGTCAAAGTAGTTACGGCATCTTCTGGAGGAGCCACTGATGTTTGGGGAAGTTACTTGCTGAAGGACATTCCCCTGAGGGTCAGTCACCTATTAGAAAATTTACATTCAGTTAAATCTTTAATAGCAGACATTGTATTGATGTTTAAGAGGATAGAAAGAAGGCAAACCTGGACACGTGCGTTTCCGCAGTCAACTATAAAGAGCTGCCCCTGTGGTGTGGCATGGATACCACTTGGCAGGGTAAGATCAGCCCGGCCTGAACCTTGCCTCCCAAACTGCCCCATGAGATGAACACCACTTGCGGTGAACTCCATAAGCAACGGATCGACCTCTTCCTCCAACTCCACCAGGGCTGGCTCTCTTCTTTCCTCTCTGCCTCTCTTGTGTTCTTGAGAGGAACCATCTATGACTGACATCGACAAAGATCTGGCCACAGGGACTTGTCTTAACCCAGTTGTGGATTTCTTAGACTGTGGCAAGATGCTATGACCAACATGATTAGGGTATGAGAGGATCTGAGTGCTGTCAAATCCTCTACTTAGAGGTGGTGAGGCCAAGGTGGAGCTCAACATGGAGCTGAAGTTGCCACTTCTAACTTTGCATAATTCTTGCTTATTTGCGCCGCTACTAATCAATGGCCTTGTCTTGTGTGTCAAATCCACCGCCGACTTGGACAGGTGAAAACTGTGATTCAAAGAGCCTTTGTTCAAACTGAAGTCATGTGACGGGCTAACGATAAAGGTATAGGTGGAGTCAAGGCTGTCTGCTGGAGATGGCGCACGTCCAGAGTCACCTAACGTCCCCAGAGAGTGTTCATCAGAAGACTGGCTAAGACGAGAGTGTGATCTCACTTTGGAGGTAATGTCAATGCAACTTTGACTCACCAGATGATCTCTTGGAGCCATTCTAGGAGATGTTAATGTACTACTAACATAATGCAAAGGTCTGTTATTCGAATCAAGTCTTCCTTTTCCTTTGTCTACCCCATTGCTGTCTAGACTCAAGCAACGACTCACCTTGGCAGATTCCTGTCTTCGCTCAGGGGAAGGAGACGCTTTTCTACTAGAGGCCACAGAAAGCATCTTTCTTTGATTTGAGGGTGAGTAATATTTTCCAGCATTGCTCATTGTGCATACCATGTCCTTTGCTTTGATATCCTTATTTTTAGCAGAAGGCACAGCCAAATATAAGTTCTCCCCTTGTTGTTCAAAGCAACTTTTATTCATCTCATCAACTTGGGATGCTTCCCAGTCAAACTGTTCACATTTCGGCAGCCAGTGGTGTATCTTTGCAGAAGAAAGCTTCTGCTCTTCCTCTGACTCTACGTCACCACGGTTTAAGAGGTTGATCCTTTTGACCGTCCTGCCTGTCGGTGATGTCCAACCCTGTCCTTGCGTGCTTTTGGTCCTTTTAGAACTTTGTTGGTTTAAGTCTTCACAATGCATCTCCTGTGAATGCAAGGCACACAGCTTTCCATTTGGCCCACAACCTCCAACATTCAGACACAGATGTTGCTCTTCCACACGAATGTCTCCGAAAGTTACCGCATTAGGCTGGGAGCTTGGTTTGAAGTTTACTTTTGTAAGAGAAACTGAGATTTCCCAGGGCTGCAGGAACTTTGAAATCTCCTCCAGTAAGAGGTCTTTGTTTGGTCCCTTCTCAGATAGAACAGACTGATCCATTGTCTGGAGTCGTTGTTGAAACTGAACCAACTTCTCAAACCTTTGCTCCATCAGAGACTGACTCACCCTGGCGGCCGCCATGTTCTCCCTCTCAACCTGTTCCAAACGCTGCTGAGCGTCCCGATGGTCCTGCTCCACCCTCTCCAGCAGACGCTTCTCTTCTCTACGTACTCCGAGGATCGCCCGTTCTACGCCTCGCTTAACCGTCTCAATCTCAGTTGCGTGACGGATCTGTATCTGATGTAACTCCTCCCTGGCCTGGGCGAGGTCGCTCTGAGCCTGGGCCGCCCTGCAAGGAAGCGAATGATGTGGAGAAGAAGATGAAGGACCATCTGAGTCAGAATCTGGACAGTTGGTGTCTGGACCGTTGGCTTGGACGGAAGAGGTTGAACTGCTATCGAGAGGGGTTCCCACAAACATCTTGAAAGGATGGTAGGCTTTGTTCTCGATATCTGGAAAAAGAAAGTGAAGAATTATAACAAATACAGAAGATATTACTGAAGGATTGTTATGAAAAAAGAAAGGGGCACTTTTTTAGCCCAAGTACTTACTTGGGCATGATTTATTGGGCTAATCGTCAATCTCACATTATTCAATTACATAAATGACAATTTGATGACAATGATGCCAGTATTTTAGTCCAGTAGTCCCCAAATGCACAGAAAGCAAAATAGCATAACTTAATCAGACATTAACATTGAAACATATGGACACACTCCTCAGTCTGCAGCCACACAGTCTCACACACAACAAACTGTGATGCACACAGTGGTTTCCGACATTGTTCTGTCAGAACCAATACGACTTTAAGCTCATCTGTTGTATTTAAGCCTCTCTTCCCAAGTGCATCAAAAAGCCAGATACAGACCAATCCGTGGTAAAAACACTCACGAAAACATTTTTTTTGTTTGCAAGGATTTCTTTTTTTTGTGTGCATGTGTTCTTTGTTTAAAAACTTAGCATTGACTCTGTCGTGCCGTTTTAAACATTTGATGTTTCAATAATTTTAAAACCTGACAAAAACCTGTTGCGGGGACAGACTGTTAATCTTTTCTTTTTGCAGTGACTATGGAAACGATCAAGCAATGAGCAAGAAAAGGTTTGAATCCAACATTAAGAATTTGACTTGCGTTTAAAGCCATGATAGAAAAGGAATCCAGCGAGGGCAAGAGTAGGAGGAACTGAGTGTCAACAGCACTTCTCGGCTCCCCGGTGCCGGGAGTAGATTTTACTTTGATATTTTATTCATGAAGCGAATAAAGTGATGCAGAGAAACAGTAGTCAAAGTTAGTCCTTCTCTATAATAAATATGAAGCTTTTTTTTTTTACCGAGGACCAGATAGGAAAGGTATCAAATGGTTTAATGTTTAAGCTGCTGTCGTACTTTATCCTGTTTTGCCATGACTATTGGCGTG
This sequence comes from Poecilia picta, assembly GCA_033032245.1. Lineage (NCBI taxonomy): Eukaryota > Metazoa > Chordata > Actinopteri > Cyprinodontiformes > Poeciliidae > Poecilia > Poecilia picta. Next base: position 21,818,883 of record CM065354.1, read on the forward strand.
TAAAAAAACGTTGGTCTAAATGTGAAGATATGATGTGCATTTTGTGGAACATCACGCCATCAAATGGTTCGCCCTCATTTTTACAGTGCACACCCTTTAAAATGTGAATTTAGTGTTTAGATGGGAAATGACACTTTTCCTGCTGGATCACTGCGGTGACATTCGCATCATCCAACAGATACCTACAGCAGCCTGCTTTAGCTGGAGACACTACAGTATAAAATGCCTGGAAGCCGATACTATGCATTACTTAAAGCTTTGAAATACAATTCAGATAAGAAACAAAGTGATAATATACAAGAATGACTACAAGTAGGCTGTTTTAGAGTAAATCGTAAGACGCAAATTTAACACAACCTTCCAGAAGTATATTAACGGTAAAGAATACTAAAAACAAATATGTAAAATTCCAAACACAGAAAATCTTCAACACAGAAATGAGAATAAATAATATCTTACAGAGCATCTAGCTTTTCTATTTTCTTAGTTTGCTTCTGGTTGGCCTTGTGGAAGTGAAAAATTTTATTTTCAATGTTGGGTGAGAAAGATTAGGTGAATTAACAAAATGTAACTTATTATTCAGCTGAAATAGCCTCCTATATCCTTGGGCTTTCACATTAACAATTGAACATTTTTGAAAGAAGCTCATTTAAGTTGAGCTTTTAATAGTCAAGTTTAGGTTTTCTTGACAAATGTATCCCACTCTGTGCCTCGAACCTCTATGTATTAAATATCTGCAATGAGAGGATGGATTTTGTTAGCTTCCTGCATCACTGGCGACTTGTAGATTATTTATGTTGACAGGAGTAACCGAGGCACTGGGTCAGTACCGGTCCTTTGTTATCAGGTTCCTGATCATATTGCAAAACTACATTATGCATCAAAGGGATCCAGTTTCACATCATATGACCCACATTTGAAAAAGCAGAAATACTGCTAAAAATATAAAAAACGTAAAATGTAATGAGATTATTTAATTGGGTTAAAAAACAAATTTTCTGCAACTTAATGAATACTTTTGCCTTAAATAAAGACATTAAAAACTGAACAATAAAAAAGTAGCTTTCTTTTACATTCATATAAATAAAAGAGGGAAAAAAACAACACAAAACCCCAGAATCCATCACTTTGCCTTACCTGTCGTCACGGTGCTGCAGTGATCCTCCGCTCTTCTTCACCACATCGCTCACCCACTTCACTTTTACCAACAACCTTACACCCCCCCTGCCCCCTTTTCCCCTCTGTGCAGTTTTTACTTCTTGTTGGCTGTTGCTAGGATACTGCCAAGCTGACTCCAGTTTCCTCTATGTGCAAACTCTGAAACATGTGCATTCACTCTTGACATTTGTCTTGCCATCAGAGCTGTGTACTTAGCAATTTACTGCGTCTAAAGCTTTTTAGCTGCGCGTTTAGAGTGATTAATGCCAACCTAATGCAAGCAGCCGTCTGGGTGTCGCTGGCATGAAATACTGGATCAGTTTCCCTCTTTCTTTTCCCCTCTAGATATAGGCGTGAAGATTAACATTGGCAAATGACATTAGCATCAACGTTGATGTGTCTAAGAAGAGATTCTTGGTAAACATTTCATGAGTCTGTGATCCTTCCTTCTGCATGGACTGAATATGCAGGCGTGCTCTGGTCATAATGATTTCCATTGTTTGGTGGTGCAAGTTTTCATAGTTAAGCCAGCAGCTAAAACCAGCAAAATAGTTCTGTGCAGAAGTTTTAACTCCTCCTCATTCCTTTCAGAAAGAAATGTTTTAAAGTGGCTTTCTGAGCGTTTTGGATTTTATTATCCCAGCCTGACCAGGATAAAACATGATTCGGCCGAGAAAAGGAAACAAAAAAATGGAAAAGTGGAGGACAAAAAGAGGTGTCAGCATGTGACCAGTTCTAAATATCTTATGTTTAGGAAATGGAAACAAAAATGTTTTATCAATTTTGAATCAATTTCAAGTAAAAAAAAAAAAAAAAAGAAAGAACAAACTATTGTTTGGCATTTGCGGCAAGAATCCATTAATAGTGTTTAAAGATCCAATTAAAATAGGTCATTTTTCACGTTATTATATGAAAGCAACACTTTGTGTTTGTTTTTTTATTTAGCTCGTTTTGTTTTTTTTCTCAAATTCTACCCACTTTGAGAGCTTTCCTACCTACGCGCTTCGACTGCTGATGATTTAAAGCGATTTTTGATGACATGTACAAACTCTACTGTGAGGAAATGCAGCTACATTACGCCAGTGAATAATACCCCAGAGCTGGAAACTGGTTCTGATCATATACTGGCTTAATCTGCCACTATGATCCTTTTTCAAAGGAATCAAGTGGAATAAAAAAAACATAGCACTAGAACAAATGGAAACATTGTTCCATTGCTACAAAATCCTGGGAAAAGTACAAAGAAATTTACTGTAATTTCTGAGATTTGAGCAGCGTTGTATTTATCACCTTAATTAATCAAACATTTAATTTAACTACAAAGACATTAAATCTGACACAGTAGTTCAGCACATGGACATGAAACAGAAATAGATTGGGATAAAATGAGACGTGGATTAGTGTTTGGGAAAGTGACCCAGAATCACAATTGTTATGCTTTTTGAGTTTTATTGGTGAGAATGACTCAAACATTAGAGTTGGGCAAAACTACAACCACTTTAAAAGATCTAAAGAAATTCATAGTAAGAAACAAAATTTCAGGACATGAATTTCTTCCGAAATGTCTTTAATAATCTCTTTCTAAAGGAAGTTGCTGTAAATCAGACACAGAACTTGTACAATGGGTCAAACATGGTTCTGTTTTTGAAAGCAGGTCAGTTCCTCAAGAAGTCCATTTTTTTATCTGATTCTGTGCATAACGTGGCAAAGGCTCTCAGCTTACATTACGTATTTAAAGTCCTAAATAGCTCCCACATATTTATGAGTTCCTGTAAAAGCAGAAGCTGGAAGGACTGAACCCGTTTCCAGAACCTCCAGGTCCAGTCTGCTGTGATTGGTCAGATCCGACCGACTCTCATTCTGCAGCAAGTCGTGGCAAAAATAATAAAAAACCTGTGATGATTAATGTAATATATACATGTTTGCATTAAAGAATAATTTATTTCAAAAGGCAACAAAAAATGACACCAAGACAAATGTGATATTGCTAAGCAATGAATTTATAAATTAATAAAAACTTCCCTTTGTAGTGTTCTTCTGACAGCTTTCCCACAATGAGTTTTTTTGTCAGTTTTTTTTTCCTAGAGATTTCAAAATATAAAAAAATATTTACGACAACATTCATCGTTACATCATTTGGAAACCGTTTCCATTCTGCCGGTTATTCCACACATCTCACTTGGACCAACTGATCTGATTGATCTCTTCTTCTTTTTTTTAAAACAGTATTTACAAGTTAAAATTGTTCCACATCTTCATTCAGCTCCAGAGCAGAGATACCAGAGTGTGTGTTGCATAGATTGCACAGGAGATGAAAAGTTGGAAAAAGAAAAAAAAATGATACAGAAAAAGCTTAAACATCCAATTATGAGGAAAAATAAACACTGCATCATAACAACACACCATAAAACAAATGTGCTTCAGTTACATTTTTCATCCACGAGAAAAGAGCAATCCAAAGGAAAGTGGAGCTAGAAAACAAACCAATCTGAATTTTGACGAAAATCCAAAAGTAAATGAAATTTCGATGAATGTCGGATCAATTGTAGCGCATAAAATATGCATCATGTGCTCATTGCCAACTGTAGGTTCACCAATCATCACTATTTTTGTCAGTCAAAAGAGAAAATGGACAATAAAATAAACAAAGCTTTTTGTTTTCTTAATCTTTGATGTCTAAATTTAACAAAAACAAAACATAAATTAAAGAATCTGCAGACAATGATTGAAAAGTTCAGCCTGATCGGTGACAGATCCGCCCCCAGCTGCCAGTGACAATCTCCTTTATTGGTCTTTTCTATTTTTACACACTTTCACAATCACCATTGTGATCACTGGGAGTGCTTCGAATGAGAGGCAACTATTGTGAAGCTGAATAATAAACTTCAAGGACAAAGAAGCTTTGATTGAATTCGGCATATCTTGTTTCTTAACATTTGTTGTTGTTGCTTTGCTTTATTTTGTGGTTTATTATTCGACACGCGCTCTGCTGAATAAAAGGTGTGTTTACAGATCGAGAAGACATTAAAGTCCCTGGAAGGACAAATATTCTCCTTCTATATTCATGATGTGCTTAAATGAAAAAGGTATGAAAAAAAACTCAGGGAGTGTATTCAAAGTTCATGAAGGTAACTCAAATTATAACAAAAGAAGAAAAAATTAAAGAAATCGCACATGCCTGGTTGTTTATGTCAAACCTCAAAACCAAAGTTGGCACTTTATAAAAAAAAAAAAAACGAGGTTGAAGTCTGGATGGATGATTACTGAGGGTGGATGTGGGAGCCGAGGGTTTCAGGCGACTGTCTTTGGTGTCCATGAACACATCAAAGAGAAACAACGTCAGTGACTGGAATCGCTCCAGAAACTACGCCGAATCCACCGAGACTCTTTACAATCTAAAAGAACAAAAACACAATCTTGAGTTTAAAAGGAGGAACCTGGCGAGGCCACTGAGGAGTGAGGCGACGGATGGCAGTGGGTCAACTTTACACGTAACTTTACACATTCAGCGGAGAACCTGCTCGTTTCCACGCACTCCTACAGGTAAAGGGGGGAGACGGCTGTGACAAAAGCTCATCAGAGCTGCACAAAACACCATTGAACTTACATCAAACGTGGCCTAAACCGGCATGCAGAAACGCTTTTCAATAAAAAACTATGGGCTGGTATGAAATGGATCTAGAAAGTCAGTAGAAAAGTGGCGTACTGAAGTACCAAATTTACAAACGTGACAAAAGATATGGCTTTAACAAGCTGAAAAAGCCTTTTTTTTTAATTTCCTTTCTTAAATGTAGAAGAGATGAAAATGTCAAAAAAAAAATTAGATTTCAGAGGAAAAGACTTTACAGGAAGTCAGGCAGTTTCTCTCTGCTGCTCGGAGTTTGGAGAAAGAGAGAAAGCTGGTATGTGCAAAGAAACGCATTCCACAGTAAAGAGTTGAGAAGAAGTGATGGCATCAATCTGCTCTCTAGAGGTTCATTTAAAATAGAGATGCAACGAGAATTTTCAGCTCGATAGTCCCCACAAAGTCACCAACCAATTAGAAACGGGTTTTTTTAACTGAAAGCTGGACATTTTCAGTACAGAGTAAAGCTGGGAAGTAGAAAGTTATAAGAAGCTATTAGCTAGCTAATGAGGGCTGCAGGAGAGAGAGAGAGAGCAAGATTTGAAGCAAAAAACTTCAAGGCTGAAACAAGCCGTTATCCATTTGAGCCTTCAGTCGCAATCAATGGACATCAAATGTAAAGTTTTAGAAATCTCAGAGCTTCTAAGAATCTACATATTTATGCAAATAAACACTGCAGACTGCAGCTGTAGCACTGCTAGCATGCTAACAGTGTTAATCGCTAATAAAATGACAGAAAAGACATTTTAAAGCGTGTTTACAGCATCTGCTCTGTCGCACAGTGTGACGTCACCTCTCCACCTTATGCAGCCAATTATATTAGGTCAGAGAAAATATTTCAAATCACTTTTGTCTTTTTTTTTCTAGTCAAATTTGATGACTCCAGAAAATCCAGAGATCAGCCTCAAAATTCAGATTGATGCATCTCTATTATAAAACACTTCCTAATCAAAGTGCAGAAAATAAACCGTCAAGTAAATGAAGGGAAAACTTGGCAAAAGCTTCTAACACTGAACTGCGACTTAACTCAGCCTTCAATGCTATAAGAAAAAATAAATAAATAAAAAATAAACGCTGAGCACGACTGGCTTCCTCACACACGCGCTTAGATCTGGTACCTACCAACAAACTGAAGAAACAGTGGCTATGACACTAATTAAATCAATGTTAGTGTTTTAAAAAAACAAAATAAAAGACAACACATATATAGCAGCAAGTTAATAAGATAAAAACGTTCAGTCTGGCCTTTTATCAAGACACAAAGCGAAAAAAGTAAAAACTGAATAGATGGCTTCTTGAAACCTTAATTTGCAGCTCACTTATTAAAAACACAGAACTGAGAAGAGTGAATGCCTCAAGGGATTTTTTTAAAACTAATTGCAAGTCAATTTAAAACTCAATTAATGACAAAAAATAAAAAATTAAAAAAAAAAAAGCGACTTCACACAGCGCCGTCTCTTCCGTCCCCAGCTGCTTTATGGCGACGGGCTGATGAGTCAGAAACGGCCTGAAGAACAACTGGCGTCACCTTTGGAAAGGAGTCATTCATCAAAATAAACTCTCAATGGCACATGCCTGCACCCACATGCTGCTGATATGTCAAGTAAATGGTGCAAATTAAAAAGAAAAAAATACATACATAAAAATGGCATTTAATTACCCAACACTTTCCAGGACGTTCTGTGATTCCTTTACATAAAAGAAAAAAGAAACTTCCCCCTCTTTTTCTCTCTACAGTTTTCAGCCGTCGTTTCAAATTGATTAACTCCGATAACGTCACCAAGTCTGACCAGATCCTACGCAGAAGATTAAACGCTTTGATGAAAGCTAAGACAGGCTTGATGTACAAATATTGATTTTTTTTTTATATATATATATTTTCAATGTTTTCCTGTCAAGAAATATTTGGTGTTTTGTTTCCATCTTGCTGTCTGTGCTACCTGAGAGCACGCTTCCTAAAGAAAACATAAGGAGTATGAACTAGCACCAGGATGTGCGCCTACTTCCTTTTACGATGCCACGGCATGGTGGGTTTATTTACAAGCTCCCAAATCTCAAGTGTCTAGTGAGACTTCCTGTGTACAGAATGTAAATATAACACATGATATGCACAAGCTCCTCTGTTAAAACTGCAATTCCAGTCCTTTAGGTATCTTATGCTAATTTTGGTAGAAAATGCCACCGTTTTCCTCCTGTTTTTTCCGTCTGCACCATTGCAGATGAATATTTCAGTGACAGAAAGTCTCAGTGCGCGAGTCTGGTGAAGGGAGAAAGACATTTTACAGCTTCAAATGAATAAAAAATAAAAGGAAATCCAATAGCCAGGTTTCAAAGGAGTTTGTGTTTACCGGTCTACTCCTCGGCCTTCTGGCTCCGAGGGAAAGGTAAAGTGACGGCGTGCTCTTGAGCCATGGCTGCCAGCTCTTTGAGGAACTCGCAGAAAATGACGGCGCAGTAGACGGCGTTTTTCACCCGCAACGCCTCGGCTTGCTTCTCCAGCCCGGACCCGCCGCCGCCGCCGCCCCGGAACAAGGCGCTGTGCAGCGACTGGCCGCCGTCCCGGACGTGAGCGAGCGCCAGCTGAGCGGCGTGCCGAGCCCGGGTCGGGCTGTTGGTGTGTCGGAGGATCAGGTCTCCGAGCGACGGCTTTCGGCTTTTTACTGGAAAGTGGAAATGTCACGAGAAAATGTCGTTACACAGTTTCTAAATGTTTTTCCTAGTAAAAATTTAATTTATTTTCTGCAGATTGAATAGCATTCTGATCACTTGAGAACAAAATATTGACCTCGAGTTGCTTAAATAGTAGATTTTTTATTTTTCTTGCAAGTTCCACAAATCGCAAAACAACACAGAACTGAAACTGATGTTCATTTTTAAGAAAGTGATTTAAAGTAATTTCACTTAAATATTTGCATTTGTACTAACATAGTACAGCTGTTTTTAAAACCTGCAATTCTTCCATTGTCAGACTTTGGTTACTTTATTTTGTTTGTAAAAAAAAAAAAAAAAACACAAAACAATAAAGCAGCTGCTTTAGATCGACATTTTAATGAGACACAGTTAATTAAAATTCAAAAATATTTCATTAACCCCAAAGGGAAATTAAATGCCACACCAGAGGTCCAGTTCAACACGAGTCTGGAATTGTCTAAAAACCAGAGAGGAGTGAAATGTGTGTCCACAAAACCAAAATACTGACAAGCACCAGGTTGTAATGCTTTAGGCTATTTTCTGTTCATGACATTTTTAAATGATTGAAATTTAAAGCAAGTCTGGCGCCTGTTTTTAAAAGTAAACACCAGTAATTCAATTTTATGACATTCAAAACACAGTGCAAAGTTTATGAAGCAAATAAATAACTTTTCCTCTTGTTTTGTCACAATATGAGTGACTGGCACTGCACTAACATCTAGTAACTGAATTATCAGCAAGTCGTATCAAAACAGAGAAGAAAACACGCTAGCGTTGGCCAAACGCTTTGCATTTACTCCTGAATGAACCAAACCAAACCAAGAGCTCAGTCCCAACACGTCTCCAGTCCGCTTCCTGTACTCACCTAGTGAATCGGAGCGCCGCAGTGGGGGAACGGCAGCAGCCATGTCGGTCCAGTCCACCTTCCCTCGAGCCACCAGGTACTGCTGGGCCTTCCTCAGCATGGCAGGGAAGTCTTCGTGAGAAGCTGCAAATGCCTCAATGCGGTTCTTCACAGAACCTAAAACCTGAGGACAGAAACAGAACAGAGAGATTGAGCTGAAATGGATCCTCGAAGACTGTTTGTTTTGTTATTTTGGTTGGTATCGTTTACAGAGGTCATGATGTGCCCAAACCGGAAGGCTACGATTGGAGCCTTGAATCCAATCAAAGTAGAAACAGAGAGAAACTTCTACAAATTTTAATTAGAAGAAAATAAAAGGGTGTAAGTTGGATAACAATCCCTAGAAACAACCTTAGGTGAAGAACAAACAGATCTGCATTCAGCCGGACTGCACAGAGCCGGGGTTCGGCTGAAGCTAGCAGGAGTTGGCGTACCTGAATCAGCGACTTGATGCTGGGCTGGAAGACCATGTTGGTGTTGAGCAGGAAGGAGCGTAGGAGGGGCTGAGGGTAACAGGCCAACTGGGCTACGATGCCAGTGAGCAAGATGTTGACGTACAGCGAGTTTTGGAGCATGTTCTCCAGCTTGGCAAACAGAACCACCATGAATGGGCCTGCAGAGGAGAACGAGGGAAAAAAGACAGAAACAAAAGGTTTTGAGCTGTTAGAATGTGCGTTAAATTGTTCTTTCAGCTGGTTATAAAAACAAACTAGAGCTTTTTAATTCAGGAAGCAAAGAGGATTCTGTGCAATCTGCTGGCTTCTGTAGCTGGGCAAACCTTTAAGGAACTGGCAGACGTGTATTTTCTCAATGTATGTTCTGTTTCAACGCAGCACTGATGGAAGATGGGTGGAGCTAAACATGAAGGAAAATAAGATTTGCAGATGTAAAAAACATACTGAAGAGGCATCAATACTTTTCCTGGAATTTTAAGGGATTTTATGCAACACCAGCTGCGTTTCAATCAACTTTTTTTATTCATTTGCACTTTGAAGTATCGCATTAGAAAAGGTTGACAGAGAGGTAAAATTCAAAATAACTTCCCTGATTTTGCAAAAAAAAAAAAAAAAAAGTTTTTATGCCTGCCTGAGGTGGTTTTGGCTATTTTTATTTATTTATTTTTTTATAAAAACACTTAGTGAGCTAATGAGTAGATGGAAACTCATATGGCAAATCATTTCTCACATATGGAACTTTTCCCATCCACTCGTGAGTCTCTGTGACTTACAAGAGGCACAAAACTTGGAAAAATTGTAAGACGTCCAAACCTCGAACTGCTTGGACATGTGTGGTCAATGCTGGTTTGTCTCTTCCACATCTTGTTTATTACAACCATGTGTAGCATCAACATCTGACGAAATTACACTTTGTAATTTCCAAACCAGTAGATTGTTTGGAACCAGTGTTTTTTTCCTAATAAGCTTTTATTTATTTTACGGCATTTTTAGAGGTCTCAAAAAATTCTCATTCTATTTGGATGGAAACATATTAGCCACTGATGACTATTGAATGGATAATTATTGGCTTATATTCCAAAGAAAGTATACGTCAACCAGTGTTTGTTCTTAGAAAAACATGCTTTAAATGTAGCTTCATTTGGGGGTTTTCTATTAATTTCACCCTTATAAAAATGGCTGTGTGCAGCTTGCTGACAAGTGGAACAGAAACCAAGGAGAATAGCTCTTATTTAACAATCAGACTGATGAACATCATCACTTAAGGGACGGTTGAATAAATTCAGTTCTCATCATTGTTGAAATGAGGAAAAGCTTTTATCTGAAGGTGAGTCATGCTGGTGTTTGCAGCTCATAGATTTGCTACAGATGCTTGCAAAACTATTCACCGCTTTCACTTTTTCTCTTTTTGTCACAGTAATACCTCAGACTTTACCATCCAATTACTATTTAATTCTTTAGACCAAAACAAAAAAGTTCACACATAAAATCATGGCATTTGTTTGCATCTGGTAATTCAGATCTGGGAAGAAAAGCAAAAGAAAAACTCTCAATTTAACAGCATGTTCCGGCTTCTACCCACGGTTATGAAATATTGATAATTTTTGCAGAACTTTGAGTTTGTTAGTCTCATAAAATCTTAGTTATTGTTGTCATACTGGGACAAATGAGAACGAATATTTTGCAAGGAACTGTAAATGCCTCCTAGATGCTACTTTGGTTTGCTTCCATCTTTTTCTACTGTAAGATGAGTAGAAAGAACAGAAAGTGGACACAGATGAAGGAAGACAAACTACACCAAGTGGGAAGCAATGTTAGTAGAAGGGGAAGAACGTATTAGGTGATGAAGACGGACGGTTCAAGTGTTTTCTAGCTTAAAATCTGCTCAGATTGAACATATAAAAATACAACTAAAGTGCTTTACTTGCCACAGAATAACTTACCAGTGTATGGCTGCGATGCAGGCTGGTTAAGCGGTCTGGCAGGACTGCAGACTCCCACCTCGGACGCCTCCCCTTTGACGCCCCCAGGCAGTTTCGCGTTGAGGGCGGTGGAAAGCTGTTCGTCCTCCTGCTGCTCGGCGGACAGCGATTCGGCGGCGGCGTCAGGCGGCAGGGAGGCGGCTTGGCTTCGCTCCTTCACCCGGTCCTCCAGCTCCCGCAGCTCCTGGGTGAAGGCCTCGATGCTGATGCCCTGACCGTTGGCGTCTCCGGGGAGCTGCTGGGGGTCGCCCGGCGCCTGCTCCAGCAGTTCTTCGATGAGCCGCTCCACGGATTGTTGCGACTGTTGGTTGGCTTCTGGAAGATCTGAGGATATGCTGTGCAGGCCTGAGATGGTCAGCGGTTTGGTATCGGGGGCGGGAAACTGTAGAGGTTTCACGTCGCTGCTGTTCCTGTTGCTGAAAAGCGACTGGGGGGGGGCGGCGGCGTGGCTGTGGGAGGGGTAAGAGATGGGAGATCCGTTCTGGTTGGCGTTCTCGTCCAAAAACTGCTGCTCCCCCAAGTCTCTTTTGACTTTTTTCACTTCTAGTCCTCTATCCCGGCTGTCCGAACAGCCGTCCACCTGCGTCATTGTCCCGTTGTACATCGGCTGGTAGCTCACAGTGATGGTGGACGTGGAAATGTGCTGACTTGGGGAGGAGGTGGAGTGTGAAGCCGACAGAGCAGAGGCAGCAGACGGCGAGGGGACGAGCGGCGGCAGCGGTTTGGGGAGCAGTTCCTCCGTTTGAAGGGTGCGCTTCTTGGAGCGGGGCGTGAGACTGATGCAGTTGTTTTTGCCTATTGTGACGTCCCACTCGCCGCTGTCCCGGTCCGAACTGCTCCACTCCGACCGCGCCGCCGCCACGACGGCGGCCCTCTGCTGGCCTGGAGGAGTGCCGCCGCTTCCTCCGTGCTGGAAGGAGAAATGCTCCGGGAACATGGCCATGGAGGCGTTGGAGGTGGGAGGAGGCGGAGGCGGAGGGGCTGCACAAGGGGAAGGGTTTTCTCCGTCGTAAGGCGCGGACCAATCACGGCAGGACCAGGCGCAATGCTCGATTCCCCGACGCGCGTCCTTGAGGTACTCCAGGTACCCCGCGTCCCACTCCAGACACTCTGTGTGGGTCTGCTGCTGGTGCATGGGACTGTCTGGGGACAGAGCGTGGGAGCCGGACGGACCCGGGTGCAGCGGGTCCACGGCGGGGGGGTTAGATGAGCCCCCTCCTCCCGATCCGCCGCCGCCGCCGCTCTGCTGCCGCATGAAGAACGACAAGCGGGACGGGGTGCTGGGTCTGGGTGGAGCTGGAGCTTCAGTGCTTGGATTGTTCATGACTGCGGATGACACAGGAAACCCCGAAAACATTCACATAAATATAGAAATATTATCCGTAAAAGAACAAACCCCAACCTGACGGCAGTTTGGGTGTCCAGGCTAATTATTTTTCTATGTTGTTCCTGATGTTTCATGACATAAATCAGTCACTAACAGCGAATCTGCAGGTCAAATTTCAGACCTTTTTAACCCTTTACATTATGAATGAAATTTAAGAGCTGCATTATTGCCAAAAGTTTTTGCACGTAGCTTCGCATAGGTTGGAAACAGAACAAGTGGCAAAGACGAACGTCGTCAAGGCAACTGGTGAAAAATTTACACTGCACCCATGATAAACAAAAAAAACTAGCAAGATTAGCAGCTAGTTAGCGGTAGCTTCATCCTCCTTGAGTCACAGAATACAACAAAGATGTCTGTTTGCCTGACAAGAAAAAAACTCTATACAATATATAAAATATGAGTTTAAATAGACCTGTCACAACAAAATACAACACCTGTGATTAACGTATTTAAGCCTTACATATTTTTTCTGAATTCCAGACAATGCATTTGTCTTGAATTAATTCAGACTCTTAACCTTTAAACCAACCCTTACAGACCACTTCACTCTGTCAAGGTAACAAACACTTTATTAATCAGTCCAGGTGAAACAGACCCAAATCGTTTTCCTCTTTCCTTTTTCTCCTCAGATGTTTGTCGCTCACCTTTGCCCCAGAACGGATTGTCGTCGTCACGATCGGTAGAGCTTGATGTGTTCAGCCGACAGCACTCTGGGATCAGCGACAGGAACTTGTTTGCCGACTTTCCGTACATGTCCGTCTCCCTGATGGCACGACGCTGACTCAGCATTACATGGGTGCAGGGCAGAAGATACCTGGGAGAGAAACGGACACATGGAGTTTTAATACGTTTTTTTTTTATTATTATTATGATTAGTTCCTAATCTACACACTGAAAATACACAATGCCTTCTAAATTACATAATAAACACCCCCTGAATATTTTTATTAGATTTTGACATATTTTTGTAACGGGAGCTCCTAATTGTTAAGTAAAATAAAAAGGATAAATGGTTTTCTGGAGTTTTTAACACATAAAAATCTGAAAATGTGACATGTATTTGTGGTTTCTCAAATTTTACTCGGACACAAATAAAAATCCACTGCAACCAGTTAGTTCCTTTCCTAAGTCAACTAACTGTTAGAGATTATTGAATAAACAGCATGATAAAACCAGAGGAACAAAACACACAGGTCAGGAATAAGGGTGTGGAAAAGTTTCAGATAAGTTATTGTAAACGTCTCTGCTACTTTGTGTCGAAAAACATTAAAGGTTGTGATAAAACTAAGGGCTGTGAATGCTTTTCAAAAGTACTGTATGCATCTTCAGCACCTCCATTTCTTATTCTTATAAAAATATGCATATGTATATTTATAACAACACTTTCCAAGGTCCTATTAACCATTTCATTTATGATAACACAGACTGGTTACGGACAAGAGACAGATGTTCTGTGAGCACGAGGAAACATTTCTGTGTTGAACTGAATAATTTCACACTGCTCATAAGACTGTCGCTGCATCTGATTTGTTAAATCTTTATTCCGTTTTAAGCTGCAGACACAGCACTGAAGTTAGCATGTGACTTGCACCTGCTGATTTGGTGGAAAACTAAAGGGATAGTTCCCCATTTTTTTATAACTGCATTTTATCATCCAAAGTTCAAAATTTATGTTACTGACACCAGGTTTTAGTAAAACACATCTCTTATGCGTGCAGCTTTTACTCTTTTATTAGAAAACACTAAAAAAAGTTATTTGCTGGAAAAGCACAATACCTAGAGAAGTTGAACCTGGACTGAATTTCTGATAAATAATTTAAAACACTATCTTTGATTTCTGAATCATAAAAATCATATAAAATAGAGGATTCACCCACAGTATCAAGGCTCGGGAAAACTCTGGGAAATACCTGAGAACAAGCTGCAGCATGATGTCCTCGCAATGCAGGGACAGGAGAGTCCTGAACAGACTCAATGAGACCATGCAGAGCTGCAACCATAAAGAACCTGATGAGCAGTCACACACAGGAGATCCATTCTTTTTTGTCTTACAGCAGAGAAGTTTTAAAAAATGATAACCGAAAACCTTAAAATAAAGTTAATAATGTATCCGACATTGGCCTCTGTAGACGCCAGACCTGGTTTAGCTTCTAAAAACATAACTCTGACGCTCATGCAGGATGATGAAATCACATCCCATTAATATTTTCCCAAACAGCCCACTGATCTAAATGTTTCTTTTCTAGCCCAGAATCTGTGAGTCGGTGTGAGCTTTTCAACTGAGATACATTTCTGAATACAAACAACATCCAACACAAAAGTAGGCTGTCGCAGCAGACACGAAGATATTTAGTTTTCTTTCTTTTTGTTGTTCTCGTAGCCCAGAAGCTTCGCTTTTCTGCTGTCAGATTTTGCCCTCAGCCCACTCAGCGCCCACACAACCGTGTTCGTTTTAAAGCCTCCAGGCTCTTTCACAAACAGATGCACATGTATACAGACCCTCGAATTGCTGCTTATGCGCGTGAGCAGCGTGTCCAGGATGGTGTCATTGTCATGGCGATGCAGCAGGATGAAGCGCAGGAAGGTTTTGAGGAGCGATGTTTCCGTTACGCTGCGCAAGAAAAGATCCAAGTAGGCGGTGCTGGCGATCATCTCGTCCACCGACGACTGCGGACAAACACGCACGCAAAAAAACAAAACAAAAAACGCAGTTTAAAAGAGGAACAATGTGACGAATCTTCCCGCCAAGGTGAATTTAGCAGAGGACAGTTTCTTCGGTGTAAAGAAATTACTGATTCATCCTCTGACTCATCTGACACCAATCGAAGAAAATTTAATTCCAAAACCTCCACGTTTTCTGCCAGTTCACTTCAAAACACAAGAACATCAGCGAGTCGCTAAACAAAGTTCTAAAGGTTCTGAACTCCAGCAGACAGACTTTAAAATATCACACAAAACCAGAGCTCAGTTTCCAACCTTGTGCAGGGCGGGGCCCATGACGGGGACGAGGAAGCCATTGTGGAGGTAGTCCAGGAGCTGAGAGCGGACCAGTGGGTGTGCCACCTGCACCACGGCGTTGCAGAACTCCAAGGAGTTCATGAAAAGCACGAGAGACGACACGCCCATCCAGTCCTCCCGCCGCAGCGAATGCCAGTCGTCTCCGCGGACCTCGATCTTCCTGGGCAGGGAGGAGTAGAGGGCGCTGAGCCCCGTCGCCAACACCTGCAGCAACGCAGAGAGACCCGATTATGAGTCGGTTTGAACTGAAGAAGCTTGAAAACCTCTGGTTACTAAAACATTTATAAATAATACAAACAATTACTTCTTCCCATGGGCTCACGCTGGTTTAGGTAACTTTCTGTTAACTGCATTTTTTTTGTTGGCATGTCAAAACAAAAGTAAAAACAGAAGAAATTAGTAAGAGGGAAAAAAAAAAACCTTTCTCAGCACTTGGGTTGAACCACAGTACTAATGCAGGACATGTGATTTCAGTGAACTGTAAAGATAATGAATTTTAATCACATATTGTATATCAATTTTAATGATTTATTGGACTGATACCTTCTGAAATTAAATCAAAAATATGGGGGAAAATAATCCTCTATTTAAACAAAATAATTAAAGCTATTTGTATTAATATGTCCTAGGTGAGATCACAGTGTGTGTGTTTATTTTTGAACACACACCAAGCATCCTGTCAGTAACAGCATAGATGCATATTTGTGCCTTAAAGTAGGCCTTGAATGAGTAAAAGTGAAATAACGTGCAACATAAATTCAACATTGCATCATAAATGTTGAGTGACGACTTGTAAAACATTAATGTTAAACCTGTGTATGAACTCTTCATGCTTCTGGATCAGTTAATATCTTAAAACCAATTAAATTGTCAAAATGATGTCAGAGAAGAACAAACAATAAGTATCTATAAACAGTAGTTCGCTTTGAGAAATTATGAAAAAAATGATGTACAGAAGAGGAGAAAAGGCCAGTTATGGGTGCAGAGGAAAGGTGCTGCAATGACTCAATAACAGTCACCTCCTTCGAAAATGTCATGCATCGCTGAAAATAACGGGTCAGAAAAAAACAGCGCGAGTCAGGCGTTGGGTCCTCCACGTTTCCTCCACTGGACCTTTCCAAGTAGGTCATCTTGAAACTGCTGGAAGGACAGTGAGCAGAAATAGCTGAGCCAGCTCACTGCCAGCAAAGTGCACAGAAAAAGTCAAAAGATGGAAGAAGTGACCACTCCTCTGAAGCTCACATAAGAGAGCCACACTGTTTTGATTTTGCTATCTCACAATTTAGAATAACTGCCCTGAAATGTAAACATGCAAATTCTCACAAAAAAAAAAAAAAATCATTAAGACTTAAGAAACTCTTTATTCTCATCTGGTGGCAGCTAAAGGGAATTACAAGAAGGTGTGCAGATTAGCTGACTTTTAAAAAGTTAATATTTTAATAATAAATCAGCAGAATCTGCCTTTTTTTTGTAGTAAACTCCAAAATAGTGACATTTCCTAAAGCGATTTCTTATCCCAAAACGCTAGAAAAACTGAAGAATTCACTGAAAAAGATTGACAAAAATCAAACAAAAATACAACAAACCCACATGCAAATCATAAGAATCGTTTCTATGAGATGCTCCTCTTAACATGGAAGCGTTTCTTTGAGTGTAGAGACTATTTTGTGAGATGGTCACAGGAAACTACGTGATAGGATGTAGATAAGGGTGGCTGATCTGTCAGAGTGCATAGTCATCTTCTTCTGCAGCCATTATCACGCACCATCACTAATGCATTAGAGTTCCAGAGCCCACATCCTCCTCTCTCTGAAGAGTCAAAAAGCAAGCCAGGGTCCTACTTTTTCAGCTGTACTCAGCTGCTATATTAATAAAGAGGAGGTCAGCTTCTCTTCACTATACATCACTTTGATGCAAGAAGTCAAAATGGCGCCCTTGGATCTATGCTTATCAGGCTGATGTTGTATTACACAGTAGAACCAGTCATCTCTAGTTTTAGTTTAAATCATACATAAAAACATAAATTCCTCCATATACAGTTTCGACATTAACTTAATTTTCTAATGTTTTAGTTTTTTTCTGAAAAAAAAACACTGCACATAAAACCCCAATAAACAAAGTTTGACGTTACCGTCTAAATAGTAGTTTTTTCGGAGATGTAATCGCGCCACTAGCCCCTCGTGAGCGCCGAGGCGCCATCACCAGCAGGCAGCGTTTCGGGCTTGCGCCGACTGCTCCGTCCCGGTGGATGAACGGCCGAGGAGCGAGAAGACAGCAGGTTGGTGGAGCCTGTTGGGCCGGCCAGCCTGGAACAGCATCTCCAGAGACCACCCGTTGCGGCGCGGCCATGGACACGCAGACCTGTTGTGGATTCAAAAAAGTAAAAAAACACAAACAAACAAACAAAAAAAAGTAAAAAAAAAAAAAAAAAAAAAAAGGCTTCAATGAAGTGCAAAGCAAGAATAAATATTATTGATGATCAATTATGCTTCCTGGAGGTTAACAAACATGACCATTACATTTTTTGCACAAAATCATTCTAGGTTATGAGATTTCAATCTGTCCGTCTCCTTTCAGAAGATCTTTTAGGGCTCTTGTCACTTTAAATCCACGCCTCCCGACTCAACGTTTACACTCGCAGGTGAAAATAGCTGCAAACAGATGTGAAATTACACCACTGAACATCTTTGAAAAGCATTAGTAGAGCCTCCTGCAGCAAGTGGATTCTGGATGGCAAGTCAACAACAAAACACTTGTCTTTTCCAGCAGCCATTGTACGGCACATCCAGTGGCAAAAACCAGCTGACTACACACGCTGGAGCTCTGCTTGGGTTGCTAGGTGATGAGTTGGGCTTTGCTGGGGTTGCCAAGAGAGGGACTGTGCCTGCTGACTTGTGACATTAACTCGGGAAGGTTTTTGAAAAGGCTCATTTTCCAGATACCAAAAAACAACTTATTGCCAAAAAACAGCTGTGTGTGTATTTTTAAGCACTTGATCTATTTTTAGAAGCTGTAGAAACAAAAAATGGAGGTAAAATACTTTTGATGTGAACAAAAAAATACTCGGAAGCACAGTTATAAAGTATCCCAAAGATTTATTTCTTTGCGTGTACCTGATTAAGCAGCAGCACCAGGCTGTTCTCCAAGGCCGGGGGACAGCCGAGTTCTGGGTCGGCGCATGCTCCCAGCAGCCTCAGCAGGGGGTGGAGAACGGCTGTGTGCTGCAGCAGAGGCTGCTGGGATTGGCCGATGAGCATCTCGAACAGTTTGAGCAGCGCCCCCTGGCTGTCCGGGTCCAGGCCGCGCCGGAGGTGCCATTGAACCAGGCGCTCCAGGATGTTCTCCGTGACGACCAGCTCCAGGATGGGGCCCATGGGCGCCACGCAAGAGCCGCCCTCCGTGCTCTCGGCGGGACGCTCCTCCGCCAGTAGACACAACATCTGGTCGGTGTTGTTCCGCACCGCCGTCAGGTCGTCGCTGGAGGACGATGTTTCTCGCTGATCCAAAACCCAAGAGACCTGAAGAAAAAATGAAAAAAATTACGTTATAATATCCGTATAAAGCTTCTTGTATACTTAAAGTCCTATTTCAATGCAAGACTTACAGCTCTTTGATTACTCCAAGTTTAAAAATCAGATAAATATGCAACTACAAAACATGCAACATGAAAAAAATTGCAAAATGTGGAAATACACAGTCCAGTCACATTAATGTGACCACCACGTACTTTCCACTTCAGAGTTAAATAACCAATCACAGAAGGCAGGTGGCAGCACAGTGCAGTTGAGCGTATATAAAGGGTGTGTGTGGGCTTCGGAAAACATTTCAATCGTTGGCGTAATGCAGAAACGAAGCGATTTATCCGACGTCCAAAAGGGCATGATCATTGGCTTTCGGGCCAAGGGTGGAAGCATTTCCGAAACGGCTGAGTTTGTGAACTGTTCGCGTGCCGCCGTGGTAAAAGTGTACCGTGCATGGCAAAATGGGACTGTCCAAAATCAACGACGTGGCAAATGTGGTGCACCACGGGCCATAGATGACAGAGGCGAACGACGGTTGCGGAGATGCGTTCGGGCAGATAGACGGGCTACCGTTGAGCAACTGACCACTAAAATGAACCAAGGGGCTACCACAAGTGTCTCCCAAACCACTATTCAGCGAACATTGCTGCGTCTGGGCCTCCGAAGCGGACGCCTGGTTCGTGCACCTATGCTGACTGGTGTTCATCGACGACGAAGGCTAGAATTTGCACGCCAGTACAGCAGCTGGACGTCCACTGAGTGGCGACAGGTAGCGTTTTCAGATGAATCGCGTTTTATGCTCCATCGGACAGATGGACGTTGGCGTATAAGGCGTGAAACCTCTGAAAGGAACCACCCTGCAACCATTGCAGGAACGGTCCAAGCTGGAGGCGGGAGCATTATGGTCTGGGGAATGTTTTCCTGGCATTCTCTGGGTTCACTGATTATTGTGGAAGGCACGATGGATCAATACAAGTACGCATCTGTCCTTGCGGACCATGTCCACCCCTACATGCGCATTGTTTTTCCTCAGGATGATGGCATCTTCCAGCAGGACAATGCGAGGTGCCATACAGCTGCCAGTGTACGTGCGTGGTTCGAAGAGCACCAGGATGAGTTTACCGTCCTCCCCTGGCCAGCAAACTCACCTGACTTAAACCCAATCGAGCATCTGTGGGACCATCTCGATCGAGTTGTTCGCGCCATGGATCCTCAACCGCGTAATCTAGCGCAGCTGGCCACGGCATTAGAGTCGGCATGGCTCAACATCCCAGAGAAGACCTTCAGGGACCTAAGTGACTCTCTTCCTGCACGTCTCGTAGCAGTTTGCTCTGCGATAGGTGGTTATTCTGGCTTTTGACAGATGGTCACATTAATGTGACTGGACTGTGTATTTCCAACAGTTTGTATGTTTAGATTCAGTCCAGCACACCTAAACTGAGTGGAAAACTCTTTATCGTGAGCAATGATAAAGCTAAAGAACAAGATTATTATTAAATTGAGAAGTCAACTGCCGAACAGTGAGGCCTTTCAGTTCCTGCAGATAGAAGGAAACGGGACGGACACACCAACAAAACCCAAGGACAGCTGCAGTCAAGGCCAACCGAACCACTGAATAGTAAGGTGAATCGCTGCCTTCAACACATTTCCTCTGATTCTAATGCAACTAACATCCCATTAGAGCTTAATGTGGGTTCTTAATCCTGTTCCAAATGGACCACAGTCTGCCATATTTTATACAAATCTCTGCTCCAGCACAAATGACTGCATTAGCTCCTTAGGATGGTATCAGGCACAGCAAGTCTGTTAATCATTTATTAAAACATACAGGACAGGGGGGTTAATAACCCGGGTTGAGAATTACAGGTTTGAAGAACACAGTCAGCATTTTAAAATCAAAGTCTTTTGACCAGGATATTGATACTAATGCTGCCTTTCAAGCTATATGAAGGTTTTAAAATGTTTTAGTTAACATTCTTCAACTTTTAGGCTACGTTTATTCTAGAGTGCTGTCAGGAAGCTGCTGGTATTTTTGGATGTTAACAGATGAAATTACTAAGACATACTATCAGAAGTGTTTAACAGACACAATTATTCTAAGATGGAAAATAAAGCAGCATTTGAAGTGTTAAATGTAACAAGAGGTTTCACAACATTATCACAAACAAGTGTGATGTGCAGTCACCATGAGTCGACACAATGACCGGGGCTCGGTTAGCCGACATGACGAGTCAGAACAACTGCGTCAGTGGTGAAGCTGCACATGTGCAGAGACTGAGATGAGTTAACACACAGCCGGCAGACAAACACCCAAAACGGGCAGATGTTCGCCCACACAACCAACGTCTACTTATCGTCTTCTTGTTATAACCACTGCTCACGCCGTCATGTTGGAGGGAGAAGAGATAATGTTTGGAAATTTGCAACATCAGTACCACAGCTACTTCTTCTGAAAGCGATTTTTCGTTGAACAAAAATAAGCATCCTGTTGAGTCTGGTTGAAAGAGCAAACATCCAACAACAAAACAGCCTAATGCTGCCTCCGAGCCATTTAACCCATCAGGAGGAGACGGCGCTCTGGAAGCCACAATGCTTTTCATCCAGGGACTGGACATGAGCCAATCTGGCTCCTTACGTTAGCATTGACAAGGTCCACCTAAAAGTGTTGAAATCTACACTTCCTGATCCATTACAGCACTGACAGACTAAAATTTATAGCCGTCTTAGACATACAAATAGACCAGCAGTGTCAGTAGCTAGAGGTACGATCAGACATGCAGTCTGAGTCATTAAACGGATCATATAAGTTTGTTATAGTTGTTACAATAGCAGAGTGGCAACATCTAACTCTGAACAATAGGGAATAGAAAACAAGAACTAAATTCAATGTCTGTGTTGCTCTGAGATGAACTGGTTGGTAATCTGTCCAGGTTTGAACCTGCCTCTTGCCCACTGGCCACCAGTAAAACCAACTAGCCCAATGCTGCCTTTCCAGGGATGGATGGATAACAAGTAAATGTTGCAGATATTACACATATTATACATTTGACAATCAGTAGTTTATTGGGAACCGTGCTGCTTTTATGCTTTAGATAGCAATGAGATTCTGTTAAATATTTAGTTTTACATTTTTTGTGTAAATATAATAGAAAACCCCCATACCGATTAGAGTTTGTACTCAAGGTACAGTGACAATATCACACTGGCCTTTACATAAGCGCAAACACATGGTGGGACGTGATACATTTTTAAATCTAGTTAATTGCAGCATCTGTAGTTAATTGAATCGGTTAAAGTCCTGCTAATTTAAATAAGAGTTTATTGAATTTTATTTGAACAAGCAAATGCTTGAAAATGTACAATATGCTTTTGTAAACATTTTATTTGGACTTTATTATTTTATTATCCAAACTATTTCATACCTACTTAATTATAAATCTTTACGATTACATCCACTTTCAGATGTGACCCAGATCATTTGTAATAAAATTTTTTTTCCCCAAATACGAGAGAAGATTAAGTGCATAAATTAGCTGAGTAGCAACCACAGCTGCAACAGGAACCCAGTCTTTTCCTTTCTCAAATTATATTCACCAAATTAGGTTCAATCTGGGTTCATTTTTGACTGGTATCACAAAAATGTCTTCCAGCAAAGTACATAAACAGAACTGTGAGCGGAGCAAGCGGCGTCTTCGGCGCACCTGTCTCCAGTGGTTCTCAAACACCATCAGGCATGTCTCCGGGTCGGCAGTGCATGGGCTGGAGGGGGCGACGGAGGCGACGGCGCTGCGGCCGGACCGTGGGTTCAACCTGCTAAGCCAGCTCATTCCGAACCCAGCGAGAGGCAGGTGAAAGGTCTCACAGACTCAAACGCCAGGGAGGGGTGGGAGGGGGGGAAAGAAAACAAAGCAAACAAAAAAAAAAAAAAGCAAAAAGGAAACTTCTGAGTCCAGACACAAAAGCAACCAGGACAGAAAGCAAGGGCTCAGGAAGGGAACTAAAGGAGAAGATATGGACGAAGAAAAAGGAAAAGAAGAAGGGAAGAGGGACGGAGAGGGGAGGGGAGGCGATCCCAATAAGAGGAAAAGGACGACGCTCGAACGAGCTGTCGCTGCCGATCAGCCGACTCCAAGGGGAAGGGTGCTGCTGATTTAGAAACTTTGCTTTCTTGTCCTCCCTGTGGACGCTGTCATCCAGTCTGAAGCCAACACCACTCCATAGCCGGTCAGGACAGGTACACCTCTCTGTGAAGGCAAACAGATAAACGACTCCTTACTTTAAATCTACAGCCACAAACTGACGATGAACAAAAGAACCACCATAACTAGGGTAATGTAGCAATTAGTACCTAACTAGAACTGAAACTTCTTATTACACACATTGTTGCATTACATATCTCCAAAAACTGGAGATATGTAATGTCAATAGAATAAGATTTAGTCCTTTACAAATTAATTTCTCTAAGAAAATAAATGTCCTAATTTCTATATTGTCAGATTTATCTTGCAAGCAGCAAGACAAAAATAATCCAAGTATGTAGAAAATCACTTGTGCCAAAGATCTCGTTCCCCCCCCAACAAATAAGTAAGTCTCTGCAGTATGCCGTTACCATGGAAACTGTTTCAGTTTTCTAGTAGAGAAAACTACAACAAGCCCTGCTCCTGTTTACTATGGAAACTGAGAGACTATTGGCAAGAGAAGCAAACAAATAAACAAGCGTTCAGGCTTTAAGTGTCAAACTCATTCAGATTGTTGCATCTTTCTCTTCACAAGCTTATAACAAAAAATATATATATATATTCCACATATTTAACAACTTTACACTTAAAAATCAAACATGTGAAGTGTAAAAGGCAAATCTATAACGTTGGATATCAAATTTCTGTTGTATTTTCAAAGCTTAGTTGTTTGAAGTGTTCACTTTCAAATTGAGCTCCAAGTTTAATTATAAAACAAAAGGAAGTAGAACTAAAAAAAAAAAAAAGATTTCCAGATATAACAAATTCAGTTCACACTAATTTAACCACAATCTTCATATCAGTGACACACTAGCTGGAAACTTGCTCAACAACAGAAAATGTAGGCTTTAGCACTTGCAAAACCCCCCAAAGAATAGTCAAAATGACAAAGTCCTTCTCATGAATTTTGCAGTTTCCTGCAAAAAGATGACACTTTTACATGCACTTTTTTACAAGAAGCAACTGCTGTGACTTGGCGTAGATTTGCTATGACCTCTATAAACTTGTAAAGCATTTGCGACTATATATAAAAAAGCGTCTATTTAAAAATGAGCAGAAAAACATAACAGGCTATATTTCTTGTGAAGATGTCTTTTCTGTCCGTAACTCGTCAGTTGTGCACATGAATACCAGCAGCTCAGACGTCACTGTGAACAAGAGAAAATGAAGCAAATTTCATGCGAGAAAAAATGAACAAAGATGTTAAAAAAAAAGAGAAAAACACATCTTAAGTAAAAAAACAAAAAAATGGAAGACAGAAGTGGAAGAAAAATTATGCAGGATTGTAATTTATTTATATATTTTTTTTACAAAGATTGACCGTTCTTCCATCCAATCCGACTGCTCCGGCTCAGTCAGAGCATCTGTAAAAAAATTCTTATTTTTTTAAAGTGCAAGTTAAATATTGAACTGGTTTTAGTTCTGGACTTTGACTGGTCCATTCTAACATTTGAATACGCATTGATCTAAATTATTCTAGTGAAGCTCTGGCTACATTTATATGAGAAACTCAACTTCAGTCCTTGTAATTGTTGTTGTTTAGCTTAGGGCAGTGTTTTTCAACCTTATTTGTTAAAATAAGGTTAACTTATCTTAAGGTCAAACTCTTAAGATAGGCTAAAAGTGGGGCAAGAAATTCCGTTTGTTTTTCCAGAGTTGCTGTGATTTCACCTTGTTTTAATTGAAAAAAATCAATTGTATACGGTAGTGTATGTTTCCTACACTCCTTCTTTGGGCGAATGGGGGGGGAAATTTATGTTTTTGCATCCACCTGAATAAAGTGTAGTTGCGCCACTGCACCTGACAATCACTCACGGCACAGTGGTTGAAAAACACTGGCTTAGGGGTTGAACACCTTCATATTTTTTAAGGTCGACTATAACATGATAAAAGTCAAGGCGACATAAGCACAAAACGCTTCACAACTTACTCAGCTATATTCACGGCAAATATTGATTAAAACACCTGCTTTTACTAAGCCTATTACCCATAATTAAAAGATCAAGAAAGATTATTACCCCAGACTTCTTTGTGAGCAGCGGAGAAAAGTCTGAAAACTTGCACAAAGTCAGGTCTGACTTTTTTTTCCCCTCCAAACACCGACTGATACTGATGATCTCAGTATCAGTCAGTAACCTCAGGAATATGATAGCTACACATTTAGGAATCAAATTATTATGAATATAAAAATATCCCGACATCATGACACACTGTTACACATTACTCCAGTAGACTTTTTTTCTTTTTAAAGAATGTTTTCGGCACTCTTTGCCTTTATTTGACAGCAATCCGGGGGTAGAGAGAGGATTGGGGGAGAAATGACGTGGATCAAGCGAACCACGGATGGGAGACAGACTCCAGACTACCGCGTCTCCAGTCTCTACATATAGACATCCGGTAGCCTTTGCTGGAATTTTCTCTGGTGATTACATTTTTATACAATTTGAGCTGTTTAGCAAACTCACCTAGTTCATCTTTCATTTTCTCGGAAAAATCTGTTTCGTCACGATTGTGAATAGTGGCCCCGTAAAATGTCAATGCAGAGGAAAGAATCAACTAGTTGGTGCAACCCCTAATTTATCTCCATCAGCACCGACTAGCTTCAAAGTCCATTTAAAGAAAAGCATGTCCACCAACTGGATGATGTGTTTTCTCAATATGCTTCCATTATGTCCAGAATGACACTTGGTTGCACTTAACCTAATGTTCGAATATCACAGTAAAAGTGGCAGAACAAAAACAAGTGTAACATTTTTCATTAGTTCAAAATTGTGACTTCACAGTTATATTTGATGCTGTGTTGGGCTGTCACTAAAATACACTGAAGTTTGTGGCTGTAACACGACAACATTTACACAAGTTGAGGTCTGAATAAGCTAAAAGAAAAACCCAAAAAACCCCATCCTTAATCCATCAAATTATACATTTAGGAACCCGTTTGACTTGTGCTTGAACAAAAGGATCCATTACAGGAAACCACCCTAATGAGTCAGTAAGCTAATATGCTCGGTGTTACAATAAGAAATGTCATCATTACAAAGATTTGTAACATGCTCCTCATTTCCACATGACATGGATAAATGACTCATGATTTCCACTTGGGTTTGGATACAAGAAAAAAAAAACCCTCCATACAAAGGTTTCTTCATTTTCTCCCACAGCAGCTACACACAAGTGGCTTTGAAAGGAAGCCAGGTCACCGTTTACCCTTTTGTTTTTCCGTTTAATGATTAACCACTCCTTATTTTAATAAGGCCAGCATATGAGTTCGTCCAGAGATCTAAGGATATGAATGGAGGGGAAAAACAAACAAAAAGAAAACCTCAGGAATACAGTTTGTCCTCAATATTTATGTAAATTCATTAAGAAAACCTGAAGTAATTTCAACAAAAATACGCTGAGCTCCACATGCAGATCTCAGCACTGCAGCACACACACGGAAATTCAAAGTGTCTTTAACTTTCAGGTCACACACAGCATCATAACAGCGCTCATAAAACGAGTTCAAAGTGCAACTGCAGATACCACAGAAGGGAGATGCCGTTCCTAAAGACCTGAGTCAAATATCGGTGATCAAGCTCAACATTCTTTAGGCTTGAGTACCCCACCTCTTGTAGTAGATCAAACTCTTTAAGATAGGCTAAAAGTGGGGCAAGAAATTCCGTTTGTTTTTCCAGAGTTGCTGTGATTTCACGCAGTGGACAAACTGAAACAGACTCTGGTTTAACCAGAATCCTTCAGGGTGTTTTTGCACCTGGTTCTCTTGTAGACTTGGTTCAATTGAGAAGCAAGATTGCAACATTTGTTGTATGTTCAGCTGGTGTGGTTCGCTTTCACACTGCACTGTATCAGATGAGCCAAACTACTTGAAAAACCTGTTCACTCCCTCGCCTGTGGTGGCGCTGCACCAAGAACCGCTGAATGAAAAAACAAGGAAAACCTCTGAAGAAGACGCTGAGCGCAACTTCCTTCTTCACCAAACGTAAACAAAAACTTGCGTGACATCAGATTTCAGCTGTTTTAAGATTTCTCTTTTGTCTTTGGTAAAAGACCACAAGACACTTCTCCCACTTGCGCCAGATTTGCGTTTCTTTTGGTAATACCGACCCAGAATGCCTTGCGCTGTAGTCCACTCGCTTCCTGCTTTTTGACCGATCTGAGACTGTCAGTCTTCTCCTGTTGTACTAGGGATACACAATATAATCTGCGCCAATATCGGCATCGTCCGATATCATTTAACATAACAGTATTAATCCAATAAATAAAACTGAGCAATATTTATTTTGATGCCATTTGCAATTGAAGAAGGTTAGTGATGTGTTGAAGCGCAGAATTGTGGGGAGAAACGTGATCCAGTCAGTTGTGTTTTGCTTTCTGCCAAGGTGTCAAAAGGGAAGTGAAATGTAATGTGTATAATATCGGTAAATATCGGTTATTGTCCTTAACAGGTATATTAGTATCGGATATCGACACTGGGTTAAATTTCCATAAGCGCATCACTATTTTGTACCACTAACCTCTACCAGTCTCCACAGATAACCGCAGAGTCTGTTACGTATAAAAGATACCAGCAGATTTCAATTGATTAAACCATTTATGAGTGACATTTCATTTGTTAAAAAGTTGATCAAAATTGCAGTTTAGCACATATGGCAGCTGACGGCATCAACACACTTCCTGCAACATGATCCATTTTCAAAAACAAAGTTTGACAGCCACCTTCGAAAGCTGCTTTTAACGTTTTCTTATAAACAACAACCAGGGTGTGAGCTTTGTTTATGTCGATATAAAACACATCATTGCAGTATTGGTGTGCGAAAGTGAAGCCTGGATGCCAACCGCTGTAAAGAAAGATGGTAAACAGGAAAATGTTGGGTAAATGCAATCAATACCATCAGCATATCTAATCGGAGACAAGAGGCAGACGCACATCATCGGTCTGCTTTAGACATTCAGCATCAAAGTTGTGAGAAATACTTTCTACACTTTCTCAGTTCCTCAACGGGTGACATGTGCAAACACTGTTATCTAAATATCAGATAAGAATAAAAAAAAATGGCCAAATAAACCACCGCGGTAAACCTATACATGCAGGTACAGATAAAATCTTCTCAACAGTGGTTGCAATTTTACGCAACACTTATATGTCAAGAAACAGGTTAACGGGTTATGCAAGTGATTGTGAATTATGTCAGCTAGGACTCTATCACACTTTTATAAGCAAGGCAGGCTGTATTTGATGGGAGACTAAAAGCATTTAAGTAGTAATACAAGGCAGACTTTGGGTCAGAGACCGAGAAGTCTCAGAAAATTAATTCCTTTACTTTTTACAGCGGTTGCATATTTTTTATTATGTGAACCATAAAAACCTAAGAAAAATCCTCTTTACTTTGATTCACCGCGGGTTTTATCAGGTGAGATGACAGACAATTGAACGGTCACCGTTTGGCCCCAGAGTTTAGAGACAACAACCAGAGGAATGTGTCCGAGTTAATTAAACTAAGGAGGCAGGAGTTCAAAGGTCGAATCTGTCCTAATGCTTTTACATCATACGTTCGTGTCAGTCCCTGCCTTTGACAGAAACTTAACGCTGCCTTTCTGATCACCACTTTCATTTTTGATTTTATTTTCTAAGAGTTGCCATTCTGCATTTCGGTTTAACCAGCCCGGGCGACGTCGGAAAATAACAATCAATGCAATTCAATTTCGAAACGATGAAGCGACCTAGTTTACACTGTAAAATATTAACTTATTCTTTCACAAAAGCCCTGTATTAAATACACCTGACCAAGAAAGTCAACACACACGCATAAATTAAGAAAGCAACCCCAAGAATGCGCACCTTGTTTGTGTGCCGGGCTCTCAGCAGCTGTTGAAGAGGAGCAGATTTCCTCGGATAGCTTAGCTTCCCGCTAGCTTAGCTGCCTGCTAACGCCTAGCTGTTGATGAATTCCACAATGTCAGAGCAATGAACGGCTGACGGACACGAACACGGCGCAGAGGCAGCGGCGAGCTGCTCCACACTGACCCGGCGACGCTAACAGATTAACCACTCCTTCTTCGGGCAGCTGTGCATCCTGTTAGCGACAGATAAACATCCCATTTGATGATTTCTCCAGCACTCTTCCCTCTCCCGCGGCCATCTTACTCTAACTCCTCCCACTCGGCTTCACTGAGTCACAGCGACGCTGCTCACAGCTGCATGGTATGGAGGGTTCGGAGGGGCAAAAACCCGAACCGGTTCCGATAAATGTACACCGTGTACTAATATTTGTGGCATTATGGAGGTGCAATGCTGCCAGTCTAGGAAAAGGAAAACGGTCATTTTGTAGTGTAGACATATTTTTTGTTCCAACAGTGGACATAACAATATGTTTCTATGTTGGATTTCATTGTTATAACAAATTAGCATGAGTTATAACAATGGCTATTGCATAACAACAAAACTTAACTGGCTTGGCTTGTTGCTGAAGGTTGACTAAGAAGCTTATCATCTCCAGGATCCTCATCATCCACCATGGATCCATCATCATCCATCCATCTACCATCCATGGATCCATCCATCCATCCATCCATCCATGGATCCATCCTTTCACCATCCATGGTCCATCCATCCATCCATCCATTATCCATCCATGGATCCATCCATCCATCCATCCATCCATCCATCCATGGATCCATCCATTCATCCATCCACATCCATCCATCCATCCATCCATCCATTTTCTGTGCACCCTTGAAGCTTGAAGAAGCTTAAATTGTTTCAACCATCCCAGTCATCTCTTAGTAAAAGTCAACTGATTCTATTTGTGAGCACTATGCTTGATTTTTCTGCAGAACGCATGGATTCCATCAAACATTGGAAATATTTTATAACCCAATTTCAAGATCTAACTGAACATTTGCTTTCTCTCTATTTAAGATAAAAATATATATCCTACAATGCAAATTGTGACTTTTTAACTGAATGAAAAGATTTTTTTACAAATATTTTTTTTCTTTTATTCTCACCAACTAAAAAGGTGAACACTGAATGCAGACTATTTTGTGACAATATACATATGTATTAAAAAATTTGCTTTTGGGTCACAATATTTCACAGACACAACTTGAAAACATGACAAATTCTAATTGATAAACTTGAATTATCCCAGTACTTTGGCTATTAACAGGTCCAAACATGATATTGGTGTAACTTGAAAGTTTTCTTTATATCTCCTTCAGATGAAATCAGTAGTTTTGATATTGGACTCTTCTTGACATTCAAAATACAGTGGAACCTGTAAATATGAGCACATCTGATTATAAGTTGTTATTTTCTTTTAATAAGAACAGCTCTAAGTGTCATGAATTGGACTCTGATGCCACACTAGCTAGAGAATAAACTATGAGTTATTCTGCCAGTATAACATTTACTTATTTACATTCAGTCCATCACCAATGAGGATGTCGGTAGCAGAAATCAACACTGTTTTTCTAAAGCCATCAAAATGGTTTGTGCAATCAGGGAAGAAAATTACAGAGCTCCACCCAAACAAAGCTGATGTGTTACCTGTATAATCTGTGTAGAAGCAATGATATGGCAACATGTTGAAACATGCAAAGGGTTCTTTTGAATAATAAGGAAGAAGACAAGATACAAGGGTTGCTACTTCCAAACACAGCAATGTAAGGTTCTCTGGTGTTGCTGCAGTTCAGCTTTTAACCAAAACTTCATCTAAATTCATTTTGGTCAAAATAAAGTTAATTAATTATGTTCATTGTTAACCATAAACTCAGTTCAGAGGTCCAACATGATTTTTTTTATTCATTATTAATTTTTTTGTCCAAGTAAAAGTTTATGCTAATTCACAAATTAGCATCCCTTTCATTCTCTTCTTTGATCTTTTTTTTTGCATGAGTTGTATTTTATAATGGCTACATTCCCAAAACACTGCTCTTATTTGTATATTTTAATTGTTTTATAAATCTGAAATTTTGAAAAAAAAAGCAAGTCAATAATATCACATTCATAATATAAAATGCACATTATTATTATTATCCAAAATATTTTCACACCTAAACATAAAAAAGTTTGTCTTTTGCTGTGGTGGCAGCATTTGCTTCCATATTTGTTTAGAAGGAAACAAATATGGTTTTTTTGTTTGGTTGGTTTTTGAACAAAAGAAGCAAATGAGCAACATTTTAGGCACTAGTTTGCCAAACATACTGTCTGCTCTCTCTGAAAACCATTTTTTAGCACATCCTCTATAAGCATATTTTTCATACCTGTAATTTTTCATAAGCAGAAACCTTCCAACTCTGTTTGAAGCAGCTGGTATTTCCATCCATCCCAGACTTTCAGTGTACAGAGAGCTCTGCCATCCACACTACTTGGTAATTTTATTCTGTTTCTAAATGTAAGCAGTTATATTTGCATACAGTTAACCTTGCAAAGATTACCAGTAGTCATGCAAAACTAAAAAGAAGATCGTTTTGCATGACTGCTTGGTATTTTACTTTCCTTAAACATCTAAAATAAAAAGCTGCAAGGCCACATGAAAGCAATTTTGATTACTATATTTTCTTCATTTAAGATCAACTAGGATTAGAGGCATATCTTTGTGAAATGTCATAATAAGGGAGAGAGTTTTTCCGATTTACTTTTTGTTTCCTTCAGACATTCATATGTATTTCCTCATAGTACTTTGTAGAATTGCCTTTAAAATATGTCAGCTGGGTCAAACATTTTAGGCGTCTTATCTCAAAGCAATGATAATTTGTTGGAATGTTAACCCACAACACCTGACAGACAGGTTTTTACTCAGATACCACTTTTCAACTCTAATGATTTTTTAAAATTAGACTAAAATCAGGGCTTTGTGATTATTACTACAAAACACTGAGTTTCTTATAATTATGTCCAACTCCTCTAGCTCCTGTTTCTTAGACACATAGAAAATGTTTCTTGAAGAGGAAATGATCTGCGTTATGCACTTTCACCTGCTCACAGTAGTTCCTGATCAGAATATTTTGGGACATGTAGGTTTACCTCTATGCCACACTCGGGGTCTGTGGTGGCTGAGATAGAGGAGACAAAGACCTTCTTGGTTTTCTATGGGGAGCAAAGAATTCCCTGAGTACCAGTGACATCTGTTGTTGTTTCCTGCCATAGAGACGGGCATCGCCAGGCACTGCGCAGGTAGTTTGTCATCCAGGTCAGCATTCAACATGTCTGCCCGATGCAAAGCACCCACCTCTGGAGCGCCTTAAAAACACCTATTTTTTAAGTGAAAGTTGTTAGAAGCTAGTTCCAATAATGGATGATTTAGGTAACGTTAGTGTCAAGACGAACCGATGGCGTGGGCTGCTCAGGTGGCATCGTGAACAAAAAATAAATGAGGAAGGTGAAGATGGAGGCGAGGAAGGAGAGAAAAAGAAACCGTTTTGGGATATGAAATTTAACTTCAGGTGAGTAATTGGTAATATGACTTAACATAAAAAAATATTTGGATCTTAATTAAAGTGTGTCATCCTTTTAGTGTATTTTCATGTTTCATTTGTTTTGAATGAGTAAAAATTACTGAAATATCTCCACAATATCTTCTGTTCTGAAAGGCATTTTGATGATAAATCATTTTCTATAAATATAATTTTCTCAGGTACAGCATAAACTCCTGCAATTAGTCAGTTAGAAATAAACTGTGTTAATACTTTTGAATGGCTAAGGAAGATTAATTATATCAACAACACAGTAGAGGGTTCACTATTTAAATTAGGAAGATGTTTTTTATACATCCGAATTTACAAATCTCTCAGAAATAATTGGCTTTGCTATATCTATCTATATATCTATCTATATATATATATATCTATATATATAGATATATATATATAGATATATATATATAAGACGTGTAAATATGTTCAGGTGTTAAACTGTTGTCTCTGTTTTCCTGTAAAACTTCAATTATTTCCTCTCTTATTTCTCTCTACCATTTGAACATGAAGGTGTCTATATATATATATATTTCCCCAATTTTCTTGAATGTTTGTATATTTTTGTCATGCCACAACTACAAACATCATTCTATTTTACAGGAAACCGAAACAAAGAAATACTTGTGTGAAGTAAGTAAGCCGTGTGTTGGCAGGTACACAGCTTTCTTGTTTTGGATTATGGATTGAAATGATCACATGCAGATAATCTCTCACCAAAGTGGATTAGATGACTTTTTAAGGCCAACGGTTGCATTAAATTTTAATTAGGAGTATTAGATCAAAAGGGGTTGAATACTTTTCAAACGTTGCCTTTAAAACAGTTGAGCACTTGTAATCTCTTCCTCCAACAACATCACTTTGTGTTGGTCCGTCTCATACCATTCTAAAAGAATACATTCCACTATGCAGTTGTAATGTGGAAAATATCAGAAGGTAGGATTACTTTTGCAACTGTACACTTCAAGTCATCGATGTCGAGTCGTCTAAGTCTTTCTGCCCGTTTCTTTCTTCCGCATCACATTCCTCTCAGCTGGAGAGAGTGGGCCATTGATCCTGCAGAACAGTTCTATTACGTCTGGTTGCAAGTGATGATAGTGCCGATTGTTTACAACTGGGTAATCATCATTTTAAGGTAAATGATGGCAGCATCATCCATTCACGACACTATAACGGAACAGTCGTCCTATTAGACAAAGTACTATTGTTTCTGTTTCATCAGGACCTGCTTCACAGCGATTGGTCTGAACTACCTTCCTGTGTGGCTCACGCTGGACTATGTGTCAGACCTCATGTATGCTGCTGATATGACTGTCACTCTGCATACTGGTAAATACAATTTTTCTGATTTCAGCTCTTGGTCTCTGAAGCCAAACATGAGAACGGACTTTGAATGCAACAAGGCACTCCAAACAATCAAACGCAATGTGACTTTGTTTTGCTTTTGTTGCCATAGACAGGATGTTAATGTCTCTTTACCATTATCGAAAGAGAAATGTTATCTTTTCAGAAACATACAGGCTACTCTTGGTCAATTATTTTTCAGAGTTCCCTTTTGAGCATCAAATTGATAGTAATGGGAAGTGATTTAATCCAAATACCTGATTGGATTCAGTGACAAGAACTTATTATAAACCCAAATATTACCCATTAATTTTTAGGAAACACGTTTAAAATGGAATAAGTGATTGTTAAAATTGATTCCTGCTGAATTTACTGTCTATGGATTGGTAGTATTAGATTTTGAAATATTTAAACAACTGATGAACAGCCCATTTCATTGTAATGGTGTGGCAATATGTTGTTTACTCATTTTCCTTTTATTTTTGTTTCACTCTCATTTCTTATTTTTGCACTCGGAATCTTCTTAAGGTCTAACTGTGAAAAATGTGAATTCTTGCAATCTTTCAACTGGTTTTAACATTTAGATCAGGGGTGTATCCACAGCTAACAGGCTAACAAAGTTCAGTTTTGGTAGTTTGGCTTGTATGAAAAGCACACTCAGATATTTGCAGCAGTGACGTCACATGTATCCATGCGCTCAAGGCAGACATCTTTCAAAAAACTTGGCAAATGTGACGAGTTCATCCCTCCTTTTCCCACTCATCTGCAGGCTTCCTGGAGCAGGGGATCCTCATCAAAGACCTGACTCGCCTCAGGAAGCGTTACCTGCGCTCCAGATATTTCATGTGGGACTTAGTTTCCCTGCTGCCCACTGACTTCCTCTACTTTGCCTTTGGCTTTGAGACCCCCTTGGTGAGGATCAACCGCCTTGTCCGTATCCCGCGGCTCAACGAGGCCCTGGATCGGATGGAGACGAGAACCTCCTATCCGAACACTTTCCGCATCACAAAGCTCATGATCTACATCTTTGTGCTGATCCACTGGAATGCCTGTCTTTACTTCGCCCTGTCGAATTACATCGGCTTCGGAAGCGATAACTGGGTCTACCCCAACATCACCGACCCGACGTTTGCCTCCATGCGGCGCCAGTACTTTTACTCCTTCTGGTTCTCAACCCTGATTCTCACCACCGTGGGAGACATCCCAATGCCAAGCATTGAGGAGGAACATTTATTCATGATTGCAGACCTGCTCATTGCCGTGCTGGTGTTCGCGTCCATTGTCGGGAATGTCGGGAATGTCATCACGAACTTAAGGGACAGAGACAATGTCTTTTTCCCCAACCACGAGTTGGTGAGTTTCAGAGATCCTCTGTTTTTGTTTTGTTTTGTCAAGTAAAGTACTATTTTCTAAGATTTTTTTTTTTTTTTTGCAAAATAGCCTTGTAAAAACTAGCCTTTTGTCTCTAAACATAGGGTTTAGATCTTTGGCTATTGAGAAATAATTGCTTCCCGTAGACGTGGACTCTGTTGAAGTTTTAAATTTTACCCAGTCACTAATGTTTGGCAGTGATCTATGTAATTTGCCAGTTTGACGCTATGAAAGCTTACCTGGTAATAAGATGGCTGCAAATATTAATTTAATATTTGGAACCACGGCCAACAAGGACTGAACGTCTTTGTTCACTTCCTCCCCTGCTATTGCTAAAACTGCAGGTAGACTGTCCTTAAAAAGCGCAGAAAATTAACATCATCATTCACAACTTCTCCTTCTGGTTGCTAATTGGTCCGGTTCAAATTCTGCCAGAGAAATCCACTTCAATGGAAGAAAGCCCAGATGGACCATGGAAAAATGAGAATTGAACAGAAATACATATGAAGGCAATGGTCCGACTTTGTCAAACCACAGTGAGAATCATTATTCAAAAATGCAGAAAACATGAAAAAGTGGTAAACCTTTCCAAGAGTGGTCGAATGACCAAAATTACTTGGGCTATGCAGCAGGACAATGATCCAAAGTAGAACAGTAAGTCCATCTAGCAATGGCTTGAACAAAACAAACAAAAGGCATTGAAGTAGCATAGTCAAAGTCTGGATTTCAATCCAATTGATATGCTATGCTATGAAATTAATCAGGCTGTGAAGGCTTGGAACCCATTAGATGTGGCTGAATTTAAAATATCTCCAGGAAAGAGTGGACCAGCTTTTTCTTAAATAAATATAATAGGAACAATAATTTAAAAACTACATCTCCCTTTTATTCTATTCAGGCTGTCTGATATTAAAATGTGTTTAGTTGGTCAAAAAGAAAGTTCAATCAGAAGAAATCTAAAATGAGGCTGGTACTTTTCACAGAACTGTCCTAATTCTCTCTGAAAACATTTTTTGCCTAGATGTGTGGAAGGTAAATTTTTATTTTATCTTCTACAGGTGAAAGCGTACCTGCGCAGCCACCACATAAGCAAGGAGCTTCGACAGCGCATCGACAACTGGTACCAGCATCTTCACATCAACAAGAAGATCATGCGTGAGAACGAGATCCTGCAGCAGCTGCCGTTGCACATGAGGACAGAGATCGCCGTCAGCGTCCACCTCCCGACCCTTTCTAAAGTTACCATCTTCCAGAGCTGTGAGAAAAGTCTGCTGGAGGAGCTGGTTCTTAAACTCACACCTCAGGTCAGGGAGGGCAGTAACATATAAGAAGTCCACCAATGTTCAGACAGCAACAGCAACAAGAATTGAGTCTTTGCAGCATTTGTGAAACACCAATAACGATAAACTTGTTTTCCTTACACACTGTCGCATTAAATACTTGGTATCCTGTGCCTTTTGTGTTGCAGGTGTTCAGCCCAGGAGAGTATGTCTGCAGGAAGGGAGACGTGGGCCACGAAATGTACATCATTAAGGAGGGAAAGCTCGCAGTTGTTGCAGATGACGGCGTTACAGAGTTTGCGGTGCTGAGTGCGGGGAATTTCTTTGGAGAAATTAGCATCCTTAACATCAAAGGTATAATAAAGGCTCTGCATGTTTACATAAATTGCTTTTTATATACATAACCTATAATATGGATTTGCACAGAAATCATATTACTGTGTTTTATAGTGCGAGAACACATAACAACAAAGTAAAAAGAAGCTAAATCAAACATGGACTCATTAAAATAGGTGCTTTGAAACCAAAAAATAAAGAGGAAGTACATATAGTACATATACGGCATCATTAGATACATGTTACTTTATAAATACATAGCTGCATGAGTAAAAATATACTAGAAAGGCTGTTTTAATTGGCGAGTCGGCAGGCAGTTTTACCCAAGTCAACCAGTAGATGGTGCCATGGTGTCATGAAAAGGAAGCATATGAATTGTTCCCAAAACCAAATATACTGTATGTACACCTTTGAATTCGAGCAAAGTTACAAAACAACAACAACAACCCTGCAAGGTTTTCTGGAATTTAGCAAACAGAAATGATTTTGGTATTTCTAACTAAGTTAAGACAAGTAAAGTTTGGTCTGATTTAACTTCAGAGAGTGAGGTAAAAAATTTACTTGTGTATTTTCATTCAGAGCAAAATATCTGGTTTCAACTGTGGAAACAATACTGGAGGATATTGAATTAATAATACTAACATTTAAGGTCTTGTTTGCTCCAGGATTATATTAAATCCTTAAGAAAATACGATTGTTCCTCCCCCCCCACCAAGGTAACAAGTCAGGTAACCGTCGCACTGCCAACATCAAGAGCATCGGCCACTCCGACCTGTTCAGCCTTTCCAAAGAGGACCTGACCGACGTCCTGTCTGAGTTTCCTGCAGCCAAGCGTCACCTGGAGGAGAAAGGCCGGCAGATCCTTATCAAAATGGGCATGTTGGAGGAAAGGGCCGAGGTGGAGGAGATGGAGGCTGAGAAGATCGAGACAAAGATAGAGAGGCTGGAGAGGAACCTGGAACTCCTGCGGACCAAACTGGCCCGGCTCATGGTGGAGCTGGAGTCCAGCAACCGGAAGATGAGGACCAGAGTGGAGCAGCTGGAGCTGCGGGTCGCTGTGCTGGAAATTCACCTCCCACCTGATGAGGAAGGAGGGGAGGGAGTGTCGGGAAGAGAGGATGGGGTCGGAGGAGAAGCTGACTGGGAGAGAGAGGAAGCAGAGGGAGAGGAGGAGGAGGAAAATGGGGTAAAGCAAGGAGATAATGGTGATAATGATGTGACCAAAGAAGGAGACGGCGAGAGCACAAAAAGCGCAAAGAATGAGACTGAAAGAGTGGTGGAGGGGAATAAATTTGATCTGAAGGACTCAGACTGTCTGGAAGGCAAAGAAAGTGACAGAGAGAAAATCATAGAGAAAGGAGACGAAAGACCTGGGAAAGGTGATGGAGCTGAGATTGAGCCGAGGAATCAAAAACATGACCCATCTCATGAAGAGGGAGAATCGGTTCAGAAAACAAGGAATACCAAAGAAGACTCGGATGAAAAAGACGTGCAGGGTTCAAATTAAAAGAAAATGAAATATATGAAAAAAGTTAAATATTTTCAGTGTAAGTTCAATATGTTTAGAGTAGCACAGGATTTTGAGTGTGGAGCATCAAGAAGATGCTTCTGTTTTGAAGTCACTAAAGATTCTGCTGTAATACACCCATCATCCCCTAGATGGCAGTATTGCATTTTCCCCTCAAGATGACTTTGGCATCCAAACCAGAAGTGAAGTTTATATCTTAACCTTTCTAACCATATGGATGTGTGGTTTTTCATGCCTCGATGTATATTACATATGTAATATAAACAATTATTTGACAAGTTGTGGCATAACACTGTTCTTTTTCTATAGTGTATTATGTATATCTTTGTTTATTCTCTGTGATTATAATAAATTAACATTTATTTATTTTTATTTTTATTTCAAATCAAGTTTACTTCACTGTTTAAAATATATCAGTGAAGAAAATGTATTGTTTTTTTCCCCATAATGTTTAATGTAATGTGACATATATTTCAAATCTAAAATCTTGTGTTACTTTAGCCAATGTACTCTTGGAATTTTTGCATTTAAAAATATTTTTTATTGTTAAATTAAGTTGAGATACTTCAAATTTATAAAACAAACCATAACACTGTTGTCTCGAGTTTACTTTACTGATGTTTGCAAACTGGGCTGCACAGAGGCACAGTTGGCACTTTTATGCAGCAAGAAGGTCTTGGATGACGTTTGCATGTCTCTCCCGTTTATTTTTTTTATTTATTTATTTATTTTTAAGAAAAATAGAAGTTAAATAAAATTCTAACCACCTTATTCTGGAGCTGTGATGTTATGTTCAAGCTGTATCTAAAACCCCATGACTAAGAATTAATTTACATTTTATATAATAAAACGAGGGCTGCACAGTGGCGCAGTTGGTAGAGCTGTTGCCTTGCAGCAGGAAGGTTCTGGGTTCGCATGGAGTTTGCATGTTATCTCCCTGTGCATGCGTGGGTTTTCTCCAGGTACTCTGGTTTCCTCCCACAGTCCAAAAACATGACTGTCAGGTTAATTGGTGTGTCTAAATTGTCCCTAGGTGTGAATGTGTGTGTGTGTATGGTTGTTTGTCCTGTGTGTCTCTGTGTTGCCCTGTGACAGACTGACGACCTGTCCAGGGTGACCCTGGCTCTCACCCCAAACCTTAGCTGGAAATAGGCACCAGCACCTCCTGACCCCACCAAGGGACAAGGGTGTAAAGAAAATGGATGGATAATAAAACGAAATAGAATCAAACCAGAATAAGCCACCTATTTATCTTCTGAACTTTAGTTTTATACACCCAATATATTTCCTCCTGTGTTTGATTTAAATTCTAAGTTACCTTTCATTAAACCTTTGAGACTTTCAAAGGACATTTTATATGCTAAACAAAAACTGTAGCTAAGTCTTAAGAAGTCTTTTTATGCGCATGTGTTTTAATCAAAATCATTTTTTCGTGTTTTTGCTTGTTGTCAACGTTCCCTTCACCAAAACAAAAATGACAGACTGGCCCTTTAATGACGCAGGGCTTACGCACTTCCGGGAGGTGCAGTGGGGACGCAGGCCCCACCGATTCAACAGAGCTGCACAGAGAGGCACTTCCCAATAATAAAGCCCTGTTTGGAGGTTATTTTCATGGAGCACCACCTTTGAAACATATGGAGAGTCAAGAGGAAAAGCCAGTCATCTATACCATGGAAAACAAGCCGATTGTAACATGTAAGTGATGGATAAAACGAGACGGTCAGCTTCACTTTTCCTTCTCTTGACAGCTAGCATGCTAGCTATAGTCATTAGCTCATTTTAGCTGAGCTGGCTGTCACCCTCAGCTTGGAGACGCTGCTCGTCTTTGTGGCGACTTCGCTTCTACCTGTCCTACTGTAAGACGAGCATAATAAGCACTCGGCTGCTGTCCACAAACTGACCCCATAAAACATGGGACTTCTTTCAGCTAGCTAAGTAGCTTCGCTGTTTTAACAGGCCGAGCCAAGGATAGAAACGTCACGTCTATATGCTGCAGTTTTGGGAAGGAGACCGTCCTGTTCACCGCTTTCCTGCGGCTGCTTTCTCTGTTAGCAGCTGGGACACTGTCGCCCCACATGACGTTTGAGGCCAGGTTACCATTCATAAATCCCTGAGTGTCTTGCTGGAAGCTTGTTAGAGGGGTTATTTTAGGAGGGAATGCCAGCTGCATCTCTCACCGCAGACTGACTGCTCCATTTTTAGCGCCTCGCTGGACCAGGAGTGCACAGAAATACTGGAAATCAGAGGAAGAAATGTAAAAGTCCGCATGACGAGAGGCTGCAGGGATATATATGGTGGCAGATTTGGGAATGTGAAGCACATGGTGGCTGTGGGTAGTAATCGAGTAAACACTCGGTTCTTTCCCTTTTCACTCTCAGTTTTGGTGGCTGTGTTGATAAATGAATTGTTGTGGAGATTTCAGAGAAAAAGCTGTTGATTTACTGACAAATTGAGCCACACGAGCACCAATAATTCAACCAGAGATCAGAATCTGCCCAGTTTCCTCACTGAGAACTCATGCTAGTTTTTCATAATGTAAACACAACCAACACCATTTACTTTGTTGTGCTTTTTTTTGTGGTTTGAATCACTTGTAGGTTCTTCTAATTCCCTCATCTTGAGCTAGTTTGAACACTGCTATGCCTGTTAATAAATTTACATTATTATTAGCATTGTTATTACTATTATTATTACAGATGGACCGAATTGAGGCTGTACAGCAATATCAGTGTGTGCAAACGACAATTTGGAGTTCAATAATTGCTGGCTGATGTAATCCGAGTGTTATGAACTTGTCATATTTAGCCAGCCAGAGTCTCAAACAAGCTGCACAGTGGCGCAGTTGGTAGAGCTGTTGCCTTGCAGCAAGAAGGTTCTTGGTTCGATTCCCGGCCCCGGCCTTTCTGCATGGAGTTTGCATGTTCTCCCTGTGCATGGTGGGTTTTCTCCGGTACTCCGGTTTCCTCCCACAGTCCAAAAACATGACTGTCAGGTTAATTGGTCTGTCTAAATTGCCCCTAGTGTGAGTGTGTGTGTGCATGGTTGTTTGTCCTGTGTGTGTCTCTGTGTTGCCCTGCGACAGACTGGCGACCTGTCCAGGGCGTACCCCGCCTCCCGCCCGGAACGCCAGCTGGAGATAGGCACCAGCACCTCCCGACCCCATTAAGGGACAAGGGTGTAGGAAAATGGATGGATGGATGGAGTCTCAAACAAGGGATACTAAAGACCAAAATGCTTAATATTTCAGTGATGGACAGATGAAAGAGAGGAAATAAGAAAATAGGATTTTTTTATATCAATATTCTAGGGCACAAGTGTCAAACTCCAGTCCTGGAGGATCACTGCCCTGAAACTTTAGATGTGCCTCTGCTGCACCAAACCTGAGTAGAGTAATTAGGTCATTAGCAGGCCTCTACAAGAAGGAGGTAATTAAGCCATTTCATTCCAGTGTTTTGTACCTGTGGCACATCTGAAAACTGCAGGACAGTGCAGGACTGGAGGTTGACATCCTGTTCTAGGGTTAAAAAAATGCAATGTCAGTTTTTTACCAAGATAATGCAGCCCTAAATAAATTATTTTTTGAAAAGGCCGATTTCAAACCTGTCAGACACTAAGCCTTATTAGAGTACCCCAAGACACACTTTTATATGAGGACTTAAACAAAATCCTACTGGTTTTATAGATCGCAAAAAAATAGGCCATTATTCGTTAAAACAAATTGCGCAAAACTAAATCTATTTAAGCAACCAGAGCCACAATAGCCTAAACATTTTTTTATTACTTCAATATTTGTTTTTTTTTCTGAAAAGAGAGGCAATAACACTGTTTCTTCTTATTGTAGCTATTATCAACTTGTCTACACCAACAACAAGAACAAAAATGCATCAAAGAAATAAAATGCTAAAGCATTTTAGGCAATTTAAAAAAATGAATTTAATTATTTGCTAATTTTTATGTGTATATTTTTAATATTGTATAAAACAAGCATAAGTGGTGAAATGAAAAATCAGCAGAATTTGGCTTTTGTTTGTTTTATCAGGTTAATTGTTTTCTGAAATAATTGCTCGCTGCAGCCCTGCATCATTTTGTACTTCTGTTTTGCAAATCAGGCTCTTCCTAAATTAGCATTCAGATAATTTAGCCGTACGATGGTGAGGTCAGGGTCACAGTTGTCGGACGCCGATCCAGCTGGTTTGTGTGTGCTATGCTCAGGGTTAGAGGTTCACTTGGACTTGAATCTCAAACGTGTGTTTGCCGTGTGGGGTTCGTATTTGAACATTGACCGTTGAAGCCTCTGTTTTTGGTTTGGGACTACAGAAGTAGGGCCTTTCTGACATGAAGGAAGAACGGCAAATGATTGTCGTTGGTGACCGGCGTTTACAGTCGGATAGTTTTCTGATTTAGAGTATCAGATTTCACCGACTCACACTGACCTGACCAAATAGTCTGTTCTCTGCCAAGTATACATTTCTGACTGTCAGCATGTGTTGTGATTCATGATTTGTTGCTGTGTGGATAATGATCCGTACAGGGTTTAATATTTTATTTCTTAAAAATAAAATACAAATAAAAAGATTTGTGAAATCATAAGTTTGAAAATGGTCCTAGATGCTATTTGGGATTTCAATTCTTTTTTTCCCGTAATGAGAAAACTATTCCTGGGAAATATGAGTGCATGTGTGTCCCAATGCAGCTTAGTAGCCTCGAGTGTTTTCATTGACTTTTATTCAAATACTTCCTCATCACAATACAATGTTCCTTCAGTGTTAAATTCTCCACATAAATACTGTGATTCCCCCCCCCCCACTTAACTGTTTGTCCTCACAGAGAAACATACTTTGACCCAGAGTCCAGTAAGGTTTGAACTCTGTTAAAAAAGGCATTATAATGTTCTGAAAACACCTGACCAGAAATACTCACAGCTTCGCCACTTGTTTCTAAACTTGTATCTGACTCTACCGCTATGATTGTTGAAGTGGCTCGCTGAAGTTGGCATGCTTTCAAGTCGGGGCGCATTTCATTGCTGTTGCTGTTTGTTGCACAAAACTGTCCAGAAAATCCTATTCTCCAGCTTCCTAAACTTGTTGATTAGCTTGAAAAGTCACAAAGTCAAATTACAAAACCTTTAATTTTCGCTTAGCTAGGACAGCTGGGAATGTTTGAGCTGAGGCAAAAACTTTTGTTTTAAAAGAAAACCCACATTCATTAGATCAATGTTTGTTTTTGTTGTTTTTTTAAGAATTGGCTGTTTTGATATGGCAACTACAGGTGTTTTGCAGATGCAAATCTAGGGCATCCCTGTTATTACTACTGAGCTCCGTCTGTGAAATACATTTTCATGTGACAGCGGAGCCCAAGGTCAACAACTCTGGGAGTGTGAACCGTCCACATTGAAACTGTTGCAGGACTTTGGTATCTTTGTTTGTTGTAAGCAATATAACAATTAACATTTTTTTGTAGACGTGAATTGGAGCAAATGTAGCTGTTCTGTTTGAAACGTATGGCGCTGTTTAAAGTCTGTAAGTCTACATCAGGTGCTTTTACAACCTGAGTGCTTTTTATATCTACATTGTTCCAGACCCGTTTGGTTTGATGACCGTTTTAATGAGAAGGGAGCACGTTTAAACGGACGCCCTGCCTGGAAGGTGTGTGAAACCTTTGTGTTTTTAAGGCTGGATTGTTTTCATTACCACACACTGTTCACACCTCAGCTTTTTGCAGGAGCTACTTCATGAGTGGGCGGATTTATCTTACTTGGCTCCTTGTAAGCACGTATGCTCGTAGACTTTTACAGGGATTTTAAGGCCAACACAAAGTAGCGCATAATTCTGAAATGGAAGCAAATTAATTACATTTCTGGTTATTATTGTGATAACACTGTCTGCCTGGACTGCAGTAAGAATAAGCTAATAATTAAGGTATTGTACATTCAAGGTCTTGTTGTCTGTTAAATAGCTGGTGATGCTTCTTGTTGTTTAATGCAGCATAAAGAGATTAAAAAGCTGAAGGTGATCAGGTCATAAGCTCCTTTCACAAAACACTTCAAGGAGGGATTAAGTCGCCTTTTGCAGTCTGGTAATAGATTGGGAATAGAGTTAAGCCCACCTTGGTTATATCGCCGCCATGTTGGTGTCTGTAGCCACAGGTCGCTGCTGGCTAACCTCTGTAGCTAATCAGCTTTGTAAGTAGAGGGAGTGATGGAGGGATTTTGTTCACTGTTACTGTTTTTAGGATTTTTTTTTTGCCTAGCACAGACGCCGATGTTGTTCTGTATTGCTGGTTATATTTTTTGCAGGGCTGCAAGTTGCAACTGACGATTTCTTTGGTAATTTGGATAAAACATTGGGACACTCTACAAGTTTTTCACAGGAAAATAGCTAAGCAATTAAATTAAAAGAATGAGACATTTTAAAAAATATTATTGCAAAAGCCTGTTCTTTTAAATGTTGTATAAGTTCAAAATAAAATGCTCATTATTACCACATTTGACGAAGCTGATTTGTTGACTTCTTCTTGCCTCTTAAAGTTTTAATGGCGGTTTGCAAACAACAAATCGGTGCATTACTGCCATCTAATGGTATGTTTTCCCATTATATAGTTGTCCCTGCCAGTTTGCATAAGACTTTGATCCAATCAGATGTCTTTTTACTTGCATTC
Source organism: Poecilia picta (assembly GCA_033032245.1). NCBI lineage: Eukaryota > Metazoa > Chordata > Actinopteri > Cyprinodontiformes > Poeciliidae > Poecilia > Poecilia picta. Next base: position 21,863,855 of record CM065354.1, read on the forward strand.
TTTAGTCATATGTAACCAGAGTTGTTTTAAATCTGTAAAGGCTGTCAGTGTCTCCAAATGCAGTTTTTGCTTTAGGCTGCGGAGTGATCGTCTGGTGTGAAACTACTTTGGAAAGTAACTGTTCACTGCACATTCTTGAAAGGCTTGTTTAGCATGTTTGGATTCTCTTCTCACTCTCTGTTTTGGCTTTATCTTTAGGAAAATTCTCGTTTGCATTTCTCCTGTGTTACTGACAGAAATGATTGTTTAAGTTTAAAAAGTGGAAGGAAAAAGACGTATTTCTTCACCTTGTTTTGCTCTTCCATCCAGGTGCTGGAGACCAGAGCTTGTTCACGTCTCTCTACACCTCATTGGCTCAGCAGCTTCCCAGGGAGCCAATGGAGTGGAGGAGGTGAGTTTTGGTTAAATCCATGAGCAAAACATCAGGAAAAAATATACAGAGCAACTTTCTTTGTCTTTTGTCAGGTAAGAGAATAAGAAAGTCCAGTGTTTAAAGATTTAGCCAAACAGCTGGTGAAGATAAAGGAACTGTTTTTTTTTTTTTTTTTAAGTTTTGCTCATGTGGAAAAACCTGATGTAAGTCGGGTTGGAGATCCTTTCCACTTCCTTGTTACTTTCTGACAGATTTATTATTGATGCTATGGGAGGGTCGGTTATGTTGGAGGACTTTTCCTGTCACAGAGCTACGTGTTACGGGGTTTCGTCACAAAACGTTCCCTACTGCAAACTCAGTGGTCTTAAAGGAGGAAAGAGTAGACAAAAGAAGATTGTTCGGGAAGCCAGGTCGCTTTCCTTACAACTCCATAAAACAGACACTGATCTCTGCAGATATATGCTGTTTGGATCTTCTTCTGTTTCATTTTCTGGAGTCACTTAGCATATTTATAACCTGTGAGCAACGTTTAAGCTTCAGAACAGTACACATTACACGCTCAGTTGATTTTTATCTGGCAGTAGAGTCTCAGTAGCTGTAGAAGTTCAATTAGGTGCAGGTTAAGCGTAGCAGGGTGTTGGAAGAGTTGTTCACTGAGGAAATCTTTCCTGGATTGGAAGTGATAATCGCTCATTTTGCTTTCAATGATGCTGTGAGCATAGAACAGTAGCATTTTTTTAGCATGTTTTTGGGGAATTTGTTAAAAAAAAGTATTCAAAACATTGAGTTTAGGTACAGTAGTTACAGTTCCTGCTGCAGAATTATATCATGTATCTTATTTTTTTGTTTTTTTTAATGTTTTGACTTGAGAACCCATTGTCACAGTAGAATAACCACTAGGAATAAACAACCGGATGGCATTGATGCTTTCAGTAAGAGAAACTCAAACCTATCGCAAGTTTGACTTGTGCAGAAATTCGATTTTCAATGTTGAAAGTACCAACAAGTAGTACAACATATTATATGTAGCTGTTTTGTTCTCTTTCTGCCAACCAACACTGATGTTTCACCCAATATTAAGATTGTATCTAGTGTGTTTTTATAGGTAGCGGTTAACAAAGTAGACAGCTCTCTGCTAACTGGTGTCACAGACAAATTACAGTTCGCAGCATTCAGACTTTAAAGGTATAGGATGCTGTTTGGGTAATGCTATACTGGGAACGCTTGGAGGAAGTTGTCTGTCAGTTTATTTGCTATGGGGAAAAAAAGCCTATTGTTTTTGTTGTAGGTATTGTTGTTGTAAGGATTGCACTGCAGATCTGGTAGCCTTGTTGGGCCTCGGACCAAGAAATGTTTCCTACGGGAAACAGTCAGGCTTGAGACCTGATTGCAAATGACCAAATCCGTAACATCACACTGGAATAAAAGTGGAGGAACCTGTTTTTAGTTTTCAGCCTTATCAGGGTTCAGATTTCAAAGCTGTATTAATAAAAATGTATTGTTCAAATGGGGCATAGATTTCTTTGAGCTGGTGTCCTCTGACCATGAGTTTTATAAACCCGACTTGTTGCATTGAATGTAGTCTGCATAAATCAGTACGTCATTCACAATGACATTAGTTTAAAAGAACAATAAGGAATGATAGCAATCATGCCATTTATGAATAGATTCACTCATACTGAGGCCAAATCTAATAGTTTAAATACTAATATGTTAAAATAAATGCCATATATGTAGTTAAAAGGGCTTTAAAATGCCATCTTTAATAAACATGACCTTCTCCTGCTGCTTTTGGATGGGTCAGTCGATATTGCTAATGCTAGCTTATTTACTTTCTGTTTTCCTATGAATCATATGTTTAAAGATGCAGCACATGACATATTTCAGTGTGGTTCCAGGTAATAACGTGGGCATAGACTCCTTCAAAAACTGACTTTGGTTTGAGCGTTGTAAAATTGAAGGACTAGTGTTTCAGCTGCCCTTTACTGAGATCGCTCTGTAAAACCAAAGCCTCACACAGGGAGGAAGCTGCTGCAGCCATTAGAGTCTCTGCTTTCCATTTATTGTCACTGTAAAATGATGTAAAGTTCACAAGAAAATGGGCTGTGGATCTGGATCGGATTGGGAAATCCTCAGTTCATACTCATCGTTTCATAGTTTAGACACAAAAAAGGTACTGCACGTAATAAATATTCTCCAGTCGTGATTGGAGAATTGTTTTTATTTATTTGAGAAGCTAACAAGTAACTAATCAAACCTTTAGACATTTATAGATTGATATTTTAAAGACAAGCCTGTCAGAGAGAAGATTCCTATAGTATATCATCATCAGATGTTGTCATTTAATGAACGTCTTGCTTTTTTCATGCCCACTGCAGTGAAATGAAGCCGTGAAACTCTGCTTTGTCTGCTGTGCAGGACTTACGGCCGCGCACCAAAAATGATCCACCTTGAAGCTAATTTTGTCCAGTTTAAGGAGGAGCTGCTCCCCAAGGAGGGCAACAAGGCTCTGCTCACGTTCCCCTTCCTCCACATCTACTGGACCGACTGCTGTGTGAGTAGAGACACACACACCCCACACACACCACACACACCATACAGTAACTCTGCTCTGTTTATTTCGAGGAACAGTTGCTCTAGTTGCTTTCATATTCCTCTCTTGCTTAAAGATTTGGAACTTTGTAATTAAATAAAAAAGAAAATAAAAACTTGTTGTCAGCTTTTTTTTATTAATGGTTGATAAAATTAGTATTTGACACCAAGAGAGAGCATGGCACACCCATGGGAGGACCTGTGATTAGTCATATTCTAAACTTTTTACTTTGTAGTCTTACAATAAAAAGCCTATTTTTAGCAGTTCTCAGCTGCTGGGTCCTTAGCACTCCTTAAAACTCCTTAGCACTTTATCAATGGAATGGGAGGAATGACGTTGTTGTTTACGCTCCAGCTTAGAACAACTGTCTGTATAAAATGTGTCGTAGACCAGTCTGAATGCAAAACATGCAGAGACATAATTTAGAGTCCATCTTCCTCATTGATGATTTCAGCAGTTGTGACTTGAACAACATAGGAAAAAGTCATGTTTTCAAACTCTGCCTCTAGATGATCCACTTGTCAGCCTGCATTCAAAGGGGCCACAGAGTGGAGGACAACACAGAGGGAGGCAGGAACCTGCTGCTGCTGACTGAGCGTTCGCTTTAGTTAAGGAAGTGTTGTCAGGAGCTTGTGACTCATGACGTTTCACAACAGCTACGCCTGCAGTGTTGGACTAATAAAACTAAGCTGGATACACCTGCACCTCAGCTGCAATTTGCTTTAAAGCTTGAAAGAATTAGATGTTCTCCTCCCAAAATTAGTCAACAAAGACGCCAAAGAGCGTCTCAGCAGCTCATTTTGGTTTGATAAAACTGTGGCAGACATGCAATTTTGCTAAGATTGTGAGATCTAACATACAATTTTGTATTTTTTTATTTTAAATTGATTTGTTTTACGGAACCTTTAAAGGTATTTATACTCTGTCATAATTCTGTTATGCCGCAATTGATTTTTTTGTTATTGTACTGTCCAGTGGCACCCCAAGAAAATGTTGATGGCTACCCAGAGTTTATGGGAAGATGAATAGAGATCATTAATACTGGTAGAAAACAGGGAGAGGGTGCAAAAGCCTTGGAACAGGAGCTGCTTCTTCCAACAAGCAGAGCTACAGTGGACAGGGTTTCCCCCAGAAAACTTGCTGAGCCCGGTGGTCAGGGCGCCGAGGCGGTCCACTGGCGTTTCACCATTTTTTTGTATTAAAAGATGTTGAGTAGACAGGAAAAGTAAATATAGAACTGGGTAATTGTATGTTATGGGAAAACATTGTCAGTGAACTGCCGTATAAACCCACAACTAGTCTTAAAAACAACTAATCAAAAAATACAGTTAAAATAAATATCAATTATTTCCACTTCTGTTAAATCCAAATTAAGTCAGCGGCCCCATCAGGCCTCCCAGAGCTTCAGGGGCCCCATAAATGCTAATATTTTAACACAGACCACAGATATATAAATTTAGCATTTGTTCTTTGCGACAATCATTGCTGCTAAATTTGACATAATGGTTCCAGCATATATACATTAAAAGACTTCAAATTATTTAACATTTATATGTAAGATTTTAAGGAGCTGGGATGTTTACTTTGTAGAAGTTCAAAGAACAATATTCATAGATTGGTTTGTTACCACAGCTACAATCTGATGCTGTGAGTTTAATCTTTGAGTTTCAGCTCCGTTTGTTCACAAATACAAATTAGTAAGATGCAGTTATGATTTATTGCTTTTTAGGTTTGCCAGTTAAACTACTCCCCCTGTCCTAGATTTCACTAAATCTAACACAGAAGCTGTTAGATGTTTGATGATTGATGTTTTTAGCAACAAAAGGGGCCCCTAATTCAAATTCTGCTCCAGGCCTCATACACCCTTGGACCGGCCCTGCATGATGGGTTATCCACTGCACTACGCAACAAACGGGAGATTTAATTCAATGCTGCTAATGTGGCTTTAGTAGCTCTTTCATTTCGTGTCTTGAGTTTTTTATAAGGACACAGAAACTATTTTGGTTGGTCGAGTTTTTGGACGAGTTTCTCAGATCTCCGGTGGTTGCGCACATTAACTCTAAGTGGACAAAGCATTTGATACGGTTTGGTGCTTTGTGTAACTGGAAAAATAATACTAGTAATGATAATAAAATAATATAAAATCAGCGTGATGTGTGACTGCGAGGAGAGTGTGAAAGCTCCTCACCAGGTTGAACCTGCACGATGAGCGCTGGGTCGTCAACCACTAACGCACCAGCCAACAGGAAACACAGACCTAAACTTTACAGGGAAGACGGGGCCAAACGCTGGGCAGCGTGTTGAGATGTAAACGTCGCATAATGTTTTGTTCACAAATATACCATTCTCAAAGCTCCTCTGAAAGCGACTACAAGTTATTCCTGCGGTTCACGTAGAGCTGCGCAACCAGAGCTAACGCGGTGGGTTAAAACTCTTACGTTAATCAATAACTCCTCATAACTGATCATAATTCCTCACAGGGGGTTGATGTAAATATCCATAGCGGTCAGCCTGTGTCCAGTTCGAGTGAAAGGAGGAGCAGGATCCGCGCTGAGGTTAACTTTAGACATCCAACTGCTGCAGCGCGAGGCAACTCGATGCAGCAGATGCTTTTTCAGATGTATCAAAATTATTGTATTTCGTAAAACCACAATGGAAACACGAGTCATGTGATCAGCAACCGGATGTTACCACTACCAGAAAAAGAGGAGAATGATGGTGTTGAAAGTTTTTTTTATGATTTATCACGTCAACAAACTTCATATGATTTATTTGTATTTCTTATTTAATGGGAACACTGCTAATGTAAAACTGTGTTTTTTCTTTCACATTAGCATAATACCAACAAAGGTTTTATAATGGAAATGCAGCTTATTTCCAATCTAAGAGAATCTCTGCAAAATTTGCAAAGAACGAGCAAAAAATTCAAATCTAGATATGCAAAGCAGGTACAGAAAAACACGTCAGGAAGTCTTGCAGATACAACCACAGAGCACACTTTGGGGAGATTTAATAATAAAAAATATTGAAGCTCATGAATGAATTTCCTTCCACTGCATAAGTATGCAAAATTTTGTGTTGGTCTGTCACTCATAATTCCAGTAAAATACACAAAATATGATCAAATGTGGTCGCAACGCGACAAACGTGAAAAAGTTTTATGTGTTTGAAAGACGCTGCGAAGATCGTTTTTTGTGCCCTTGCATTCAGGCTGACCAGTCAGGCTTTTGCAGTTTCAACCAGCTCAGAGTGTTTTACTTTTTCATGACATTTTACATCTCTTAAATCATCTTCATGTCACAACTTAATGTCACAGCTGTAAATGTCTACATCTCTTTTTATAATGTCATCTGTTAGAGAAGATAAAAAGCTGAAAAATGTGACTTTTTTTGCACCGTTCTAGTTTTCAGTGCTTTGGAGCATCTGCTGCTGCCATTTGTTTTTCTCCAGGACGAAGCACATTTTCACCTCACTCCATGCCAGGGCTGATAGGAACAGGTGTGTTTGTGTCCCTACCGGAGCCGTCGACAGCGCAGGCTTCAAAACGACACCAATTAACTTGATAAGAAACCTCTTTATCGGTGTGACACGAGCACCTACGTCTGCTAAAACCAAACACTTAATTCAGCTTCCAATCCGACAGGGGAGCAGCACAAACACGAGACCCAGTCGCTGGAAAGTCAAGCGGGTTTAATGACATCTTGTTAATTAAAATCATCTGCAGGTTGCCATGCCTACAGCCTTAAAGAGGCAAACGCATTTTTATGCATTGTGTTGCAAAATTAACTTTGTGCTTCACAACATCTTACTGTGATCATCACTAACTGGTCGCAGACGTTTAGCAACACTCTGCAGACTGCAGCTCACTTGTTTCAGTTTCAAAGCTCCATCTCCGAGGCTCCAGTTTCTCCTCCTCCTCCTCCCCGTCGATGGTTACATAACAAGTGACTCATATCATCATAATCCAACCCCTCCAACTCTTCCAAACAAATTAGAGCAAATGCCGCCCCGAGGCATCGGCCGAGTCGCGGTGCTTGATGCAGGAAGTCCCGGTCACAACATTCACATCAGTCGTTTACAGAGAAGTAGGTTTAGTTCAGAGAAGCCGTCTGAACTGGCTGAGCAGCATTGTGTTTGTTGCTTCCGCTGTCCAATTAGCGTAACTTTTCTAATGCACAGTCCCTAATGGAAGCGCACATTTGTTTTTTCTGGTGGTTTATGCTAACATGTAATTACTAAAACATTGCTATAGGAGAAATGCAACACTACGCAAAACATATTTTTCACAATCCTTTAAATGTGTTACTCCAACTCATCTGCTCTTTTTGTTAAAACTACATGCAGACACAAAGCTTTTTTTTGTCCCCAATATAAATTTGATCAATTAATTCACATAAAAGGAGTCACTACCAAGTATTGAGTTTTTAGAAATGAGGAAACCTTTCAGAGACCTGACATTTCTGCTTAAAATATTCACTTTTTATCGACCTCATGCAATAGTCTACATTTCAATGACATAGAATTTAATTTGGACTTTATTATTACCCATATATCAGTTGTTGTGTCTAACAAGCAACAGAAAAGAGCATCTTCTTGACATGTCATCAAATATATATATATATATATACATAACATCCCCACTTTAGATAAATCCTCATTGCACATCTAATCAATCCAACATCACCCTCAAGAACAAAATCTGAACTATTCGGTGCCAGTTATCACTGCAAATCGATCCGTGTTTTTCCTGTCACTTTTTATTGGTTGTAACGATACGGCCGATTAGCTCATGTGAACATCAACTGACCGCCTGACTAACAAAATCTGTGCCTCTCGTGCAGGACACGGAAACGTACAAGAGCTCCGTGAAGGAGGACATGATGCGCTGGCAGAACACGCTGCGGAGTCACAGCTCGGCGGACTGGGTCATCATTGTCGTGGAAACCAACGACACCAAGAAGAAGAACAAGCCCAACATTCTGCCTCGCTCATCCATAGTGGACAAGATCCGCAGCGACTTCTGCAACAAGCAGAATGACAGGTCGGAAAGCTTCTCCATTTCAAACGGGTCGGCTCAGATGAAAAGAGTCCGAAAACGAGGAACGGTAGCGCATCGACTTCCCTCGCAGCGCATCGTTGTCAACCTGCACTTCCTTGTGTTGTTGAGCTCACATTTTGAGCTTCCACCTCCGTTTCTGTCCTGTCAACACAGATCTACGTTTGTTTTGGGGGTTTTTCGTCCTTTAAATTGTTGGCGCCGAAGCGCTCACTTGTTTCTCCTTCTTGACAATTCTTCAGTCATAGAAGCAGGATAAGTCCTGCATATGTATCAAATTCTTTCTGTTCAAACAGGTGCGTGGTTCTGTCGGACCCTCTGAAGGACTCGTCCCGGTCCCTGGAGTCCTGGAACTCCCTCCTGTTGAAGCTGCGCACTCTCCTCCTCATGTCCTTCACCAAAAACCTCGGGCGGTTTGAAGACGACATGCGTACGCTCCGAGAGAAACGCACTCAGCCCGGTTGGAGCTTCTGTGAATATTTCATGGTTCAGGTATCCCAGTGGATTGAGCTACTTCTATCTGTTGAGATGGAGTTTGTTTTTTCTTCTTCTTCTGTCATGCATCTTCAGTAACGTCTCTGTAATGCCTGTGATTGTCTAGGAGGAGCTGGCCTTTGTTTTTGAGATGCTGCAGCAGTTTGAAGACGCCTTGGTCCAGTATGATGAACTAGACGCTCTTTTCACTCAGTACGTCCTGAACTTCGGCGCAGGAGGTGAGTTTTCTCCACCAGTCTGTGTTTTTTGTTTCCTCACTTTTACGATCAGAAATGGGGCGTCGTTTTATTTTCCGCTGGCTTGTGTTTGTCCGTAGACACGGCCAACTGGCTGGGGTCGTTCTGCGCCCCGGTGCACAACTGGAGCGGCCTGCTGCTGCGGCGGCCCATCGACATGGAGAAGAGGGACAGCATCCAGCGCGGAGAGGCCAGCCTGCTGGACATGAGGAGCTACCTGTTCTCTCGCCAATGCACTTTACTGATCTTCCTGCAGAGGCCCTGGGAGGTCACGCAGAGAGCCTTAGAGCTGCTCCACAACTGCGTGCAGGAGCTGCGCCTGCTGGAGGTAAACTGAGCCCAGTTTCTTCTTTGCGGCTTTACATGCTGTTTTGCTGCGCAGTCACTCCTAAACATGCTTTTGTTCTGGACGTCGTGAAGGTGTCTGTGATAGACGGGGCGCTGGACTGCTGGGTGTTTCTCAGCTGCTTGGAGGTTCTGCACCGGATCGAGGGCTGCTGTGATCAGGCACAGCTAGCTGCTAACTGCTCCCACACTGTCGGACTCTGGGCCTACGCTACAGACAAGGTGAAGCAGAATGTTACATACTTACATATTTGTATAAAGTATTTATCCGACTGACTTTAGTAAAGATACGAAACAGTTGGAGTGAAAGAGGAAAAAGATGCAGTAGGTACAGATAGAAAGATGGGGAGAGACAGATTGGGCCGGACTCTGAACGTTGGGCTGGATTCTGAACGTTAAACTGGACTCTGGACGTTAGACTGGACTCTGGACATTGGGCTGGACTCTGGACGTTGGGCCGGACTCTGAGTGTTAAGTTCAACTCTGAATCGGGGTGAAACACTTGACACCTGACCTTGAAAAAGGACTTGTGAACATCTTCGATCTCTACAAACAACATGTAACTATTGAGCATATATATCCTGTAGAGTCATTAAAGCCCCATCTGTTCCTCTTTTTTCAATTTCTTTACAGAAGCAGAGCGAAATTCTTATTAACTAAAGAAGCGTTTTTGTTGCCATCTGATTAAAATGTAAGAAGGGGAAAAAAACAAAATAATAAAGGTATCCCATTTTTTTCTGTTGTTGTTATAGCTGAAGAGTTTGGGTGAACTCTGCGGCCTGGTGTCAAAAAACGGGCCGACGTCCGAGGACCTGAACAGGACCGTGGATCTGCTGGCAGGACTCGGGATGAGAGGCCAGAAACTGGTGAGCTTGGACCTGTAGATGTAGCTCTGAGATTTAAAAAATGTTTTTTTGATTTCCCTGTTAAGCTAATTTGTTGCTTCTAATTGGGACATTTATTTTTCTTGCATCACTTTGCAGCAGCATCCCAGTGAGCCTCCTTTAGATTCAGTCTAGCTGATTCGGGACAAGAGTTTGACTTCTATTTATCTCTCCAGCTCATTGTTATTTTAACTTGGATATCAATTTTAAAAAAAAGAGAGAAACAAGCTGTAGGAAAGCTTAATACCTGGTTAAAGAAATGAAATGAAAACCTGCTTGACTTTGGTTTAAATTGTAAAAAAAAATAAAACGCTGTTTCTCTCAAATGTCTTTATCCACAGTCAACAGCTTGCAGAGTCCTTACAAAAAGCTGAAAGAAGCTTTGTCATCCGTGGAGGCTTTCGAAAGGCACTATCTTGTAAGTCCGTCTCACTCTAACCTCTTGGTGTATTTCATTAGAAAATATAGCTCCGGTTGTCCCATCGATCTATTTTCTGATGTAACGTCCTTGAAACATTGGATCTAATTTTTTCTCTCTCCTCTTTCCACCTCCTTGTTGGCTCTCTGTTGCATCAGGAACTTTCTCATGCTGCTATGGAAATGTACCAGGCCATCGGCCGGCTGCGGTCCGCCAGGCTGGTGGGGAAGAGCCTGGCTGAGTTCTACATGTAAGCAAGTTTGGGAGTAATGTAATGCACTCCAACTATGTATAGATTTGTGTGCGTTTATACCTGAATACCAGAAAAAATAATTTAAAGTAAAGAAATTATTTAAGGTATTAATTATTCACTTAGTTACTTAGTTAAGCATTTTGGAGTATGGAAAGTTTTTTTCAAACTGTTAATGATGAATTCTTTTCTACAATTAAAAAAAAGGCGACGTGTTTTGTTTACCTGTTTTCGTGGGCCTTTGACAGGAGGAAGGGAGACCCTGAGCGGGCGGAAACTTTCCTGCAGGAAGCTCTGAAGTCGTACGTATCGGAGGGGTGGAGCCTTCCTGTGACGCACACCAGGAAGCAGATCGCCGAGTGTCAGAAACTGCTGGGCAGAACTGAAGAGTATCCTTGCGACTAACGTCTGCTAAAACACACCACTTACCACTTGCGTTTTGAGTATTTATATCAATTAGCATTAACAAATACCGTTCACTATTGACCTGTGGAGGGAAAGCTTCCTTCACTGTGTTTTATGATTTTATGTCTAGTTGCAAGAATAAATAATTATGCACATATAATTAACAGAAAAACAATTGGAACAATTTTGGCGAAGGTCGTTAGACGTAGAAAGTTGACCTCTAAAAGCAGGCATTTTTTTTTATTTATTTATTTTTTATGTGGTTTCCTTGACAACAACTGCAGCTACTTGCAAACCAGTGCCTTGTTGGCCGGTGACGTGAATCTCTCCATAGAGGAGAGGAAGCACTTTTGTCAGGAAATTCTCACTTTTGCTGGCAGGTCCGGAAACCAATGTGAGTAATCAATCATGATTTTGTAAGATATGAAAAATATTAAAGTGCATTGGTGTGTTTTTAATCAGTTTGTTGCAGGTCTGGTACCTTTTATTTAAACATCTGTTTCTGCTTTGTTTTAACTTGGAATCTAATGAAATTAGTTTGTTAAGCTCTCAGTTGAGTTTTCATTAATCTGTCGTCCAGCGAACATGTCAGCATGTGTAAGCAAAAAGGCAAAGATGAGCATTGAGGAAACAAATTAGTGAGATTTATAGTAGAGTTACTGCTAGAGGTGAACGGCAAATCAGCTTTGGTCAATTGCAAGAGATAAACTCCTGGTTTCTGCAAATGGACAGATTAAGGAACTGATGAAATGCAAAGAAAGAACTTCCCCTGCATGTATGTCCTGAACAGGACTGATTTCAGTGGAGCGCAGTTATTAAAAAGTACAAAACCTTTTCCTTCTCCTCACTTGTATTTTCTTTCCTCATCTTCCGCAGCTCACAAAGTGACTCTCAGCATGAATGTCTTCGCTCAGCTAACGCGGCTACAGTTTCACCCGGCGGCCGCTTCGGTGCACTCCGGAGCCGTGCTGCAGGTGGAGCTCACTCTGAGGTGCCTGATGCCCGTCTCTGTGCGCATTCAGCAGCTGGCTGCTAGCATTCACTTTGACATCGATCACGGAGGGACTCTCGGGCGGTCCAAGGGGACGCTGAGGAACACAAACCAAGGGACAATAGAGTTCAAACAGGGCAACTCGTCAGCAGGCCCACCCTCTTCCGCGGCTGCCGGTCCCACGCTAGAAATGGACGAGATTCAGGACAGGAGTCCCTCGGACAATTCTCTCAACTCCGTAGGAGTGGTGTGCAAAAACACCCACCTGATCATTCGCCGCCGCGAGAATGGCTCGCCGCCGGAGACGTCCAGCAGTGTCAGCCCGCCTGCTGTCGCCATGAAGGAAGGAGGACAGATGCTGAAGGTGCAGAATGTCACGTTAGAGCCCGGAAACAACAGCATCACCTTCACAGCACCGGTAAGAAGGTTTTTGGTCTTACTTTTTATTGTTGACTTCTATAAATTATGTTAAAAGTAAATTCATATGACAGATTATTTAGGACATGCTACAAAAATAAATAAATCACTTATGACAATGCAGTCATTTTATGTAAATTCACACAACAGAATATTGGGCCCAAGCTAAGAGACTTTTTTTAAAAGTTTTTTTACTTTTTACAAGAATAAAATTATGAAAACAAAGTAATATTCTGTGAAAAACGTACAAGATTAAGTCATAATGTTACTAGAACAAAGTCATACAACAGTAATGATACAAAAAGCTGTAGTAACACTTCAACAAAGGAATCATAGTAATACAAGAATAAAGTCTTAATAATTTGAGAATAAAGTTGTAACATTATTAGAAAAAGACATAATATTATGCAAAAAATAATTGCAATAATAATGAGGAACGTAGAGCACCCTAGTATTGGTTTCACATCAGCATCAAATTATTATCAGTTGCAGGATTGTTGGAAACAATTGTGCAAACTTGAAGAAAGAATAACGGATGGCCCAAGCTGGTCAGGATTTCAAAAATTATCAAAATGTACAATATCAATAAAACAATATTTTTTTCAAATAATTTTATGACTTATATTTTTATAAAAAGGAAAATCTTGATCAAAATGGGAGCTGTTCATAATTTTCTCTGTCCTCCACATTTTGCCCATTTATTCTCTGCTTTCCTTTGATTTTGCTCCACAGAGTGGACAGCCTGGTACTTACATGTTACGGCAGCTGTGCGCCACGGTGGGTGAAGTGCAGTTTGTGCTGTCTCATATCTACCCATCAGTCCGATATGAAGTATATTCTCAGGAGCCCCAGCTCACCGTGGAGCCACTTTCAGGTCTGAATTTATGTTGTATGAGTAAAATCCAACCCTGTTACATAAAAACAAACTACATGTTATCAAATAAATAGTTTATTTTCCTGAAACTTAAAACCGGGTTGTAAAAAAGGTTAAAACATCATCCAAGTCAGTTTTTCTTAAACTGTGACCACCATCGGTCACAGTACCACTAGAGTGGCACTGCATGTAAACGGCCGTTTATTTGCTGTGACGTCAGCTCAAAGTGCGACGCTACAGCAAGCTTACCAAATAATTGTGTTAGAAGTAATAAGAAGACTGGCGTAAAACAGAGTTACTCAAAAGAAAAGCTGTAGATACCGGTGGAGAGAAAACACCAGGAATATTACATGATCAGAGGAAGCTAAGTGTTAGTTGCTTCTACCACATGAGAGGTGGAAGACCTACCTCCATGGTAGAAGACCTACCTCTCATATGGTGAGAGGTTGGGCTTGACTCGGGCAGAACTGTTCCTTGTTTTTTATGACTTTACTTTGTAATGAATGATACTCTGCTTACACGTCTACAGCTACTGTTATTTTTATTTAATTAAATGATTAAATTCAATTAATTAAATAGAATTAATAGATGCAATTGATAGATATGGGTGGATTATTAAATTATTTTTTTGTTTCTGCTAAAGCAACTCAAGTCTCAGAAACACTGTAAACAGGCTGCTTTAAAAATTCACATTCTGCAGAATGAAATGAAGTCTAACTCACTAAAACGAGGCGTTTTGGTTCCACTGAGGCCAAACGCGTTCTGTTGTGTCGTTCTCTTGCTCACTGTGCTTCTGGTTTGTGTCTTCAGAGCCTCTGTTGGCCGGGATGCCTCAGTTGGTGAAATTCACCCTGCTGACGGGTCACTACACTGTGAAGAAAGGAGACGCTCTGCAGCTCAGCAACACGGAGACCATGCCCATCCTACCCTCCTTCAGCTGCACGGCCCGCATCAGCAGCCCAGAGGCGGGTCAGTGACAACAGCCGCTCATCACTGATGCAGTCTAACATGTTCCTGGATTTGATTCAATCTTTTTTCAGCATCATACAAGACGCATACAGGCGCTTGAAATCCTGGAAAATGCTTGAATTTCTGTGAGGTGGTTTCAAGGTTTGGAAAGTGCTTGACCTTGATATTCGGATCTGTGTAGTTGAAATAAAGGTTGTCATATTTTTTATGTTAAGCTTATTGAAATAAAAGGATTTTTTTATTGTTTTATTCTTGGGCCACTCAGGTGGAGAGCATGTGTGTGAAAGACATTTCAAAACATAAGATTTTGCTTTATTTTAGTTTACTTTGTCTGCTACGTAGAATACTACAACAAGACATTATTATTAACAGTGATAAATGATACTGTTTTTTATATTTATCTCCAAAGTGTGGTGTTGGAAACTCGCCTCAAAAGTGCTTGAATTTTACTTTGGGAAAACTGCATCAACCCCAGATAGATTTCATTTTTTTTCTCTCTCTTTTCAATGTTTTTCAAATCAGGTTTTGCATTTATGGGATAAAATTAGAGGATTTTTTATTTTTTCTTTTCCTTAAGCTGTAGATTTTTTGTTTTTTTAAACCAGAGTTGGTGGGTGAAAGCGTCCTGTCCATCCAGTCGTCTGAAAAGGTGACGAGCATCAGCCTACCTCCCACCCTGCCCTACCACGTTCTGGAGTTCCAGCTCGAGGTTTTGTGCATCATCCCGTCCGGGTCCGAGCGGCCGGCCAACGAGAGGCTGACCAATGGGGAGGTGCGCCATCGACCTCGCAGCTACAGTCATCCCGACACACCCATGACCGCCATTGACCAAAGGGTGAGGAACACAACATTTGTGTTTTTTCTAGCGCTCTGCAGCAGGAGTGGGATTTTTCTTTAAAGACATAAAGTTGCTGCTATGGCCTCTTAGTTGTTTCAGATAGAGAAACTGAATGCAGTATGCTCAAATTAACAAACCAGAGCCACGTAGAAACCAGAGTTTCTTCTAGACGTGTGCAGCGGGTCATTAGTACCAGAGATTAGAGTTCTGTAGGTGTTTTCTGATATCCGGTAATGCTTTAGCATTTAATCAGGAAATATCTGTGATTCCGAGAAACCGAGTCGATCGAAACTGAGAAGATGAAAAGTGGAAAGGAAACCATACACATAATATAAGGATAGACGCCTCATGCGCCGCTCTCGCCTATTGTCGCTGACGAGATTTAGGGCGGCCATCTTGGAGCGGTAGACCACTACACTCAGCATTATGTGTTTAGCAAGCAAAATGACATATCAGTGCATTTAATCGATCATAACACACTTTTTTGTTATTGGGACCTATATTCAAACATATATCAAAGCTACATTTATAAACAATTTGATTTTTTTAAAGTATTTTTTTATTTGCATTGATACATAGTTCAGCATATTTAAATATGCATAGTGGCTATAACAATAGAATAGGAATGGGATATTTTGATATTGATGTATGAAGAGCATATTACAAAGCACACAGTCGTGAATAATTTATTTTATAAATTATTTAATATCAATACATATTTATATAACTATACAAACAAATAAATAATGATTAATACTGAATAATATATATCAACTAGGGATGTGCTGGTCAGGTTTTTTTCTGCCGATACCGATACCGATCACTCCTGAGAGACAATCGCCGATTCCGATTCCCGATACCGATCACATAATTATTATTTATTTATTTTTTTATCATAAACACTACTGTTACATTATGTGGAAAAAGGAACCATGAATTCACTTTTAGACAAAAACGTGTTTTTAATAACGTTTTCCAAGAAGAAAACTAAACAAAACAGGCATTGTGCAAATTGTACTGCTATCAATAATACTATCTTTAACAGACTGATAACATTTGAAGGCTCTGAAGAGGCTAAATAATGCAAGGAGCCAAAATAAAACCTCTCAACATTGACAAAAAGTTCAAGTATAAAACTTAACATTCAAAGGCAAATAAAGGATTCATTACAATAAACAATCCTGAGTTACTGAATGAAAACTTCCTGTTAGCATAGCGGCTAGCTGGTTACTGCTAGTTCTGATTGGCTGTTTCTGACTGAGAGGAGTAACAGTGAGGAGATCGATTATTTTTTAAAGATTATCTGTCTCATGTTAGGACAGAGAGTTTCATACGCAAGTAAAATCAATTTTTTTAGGTTAGATGCTGCAGCTTTAAACAGGTTCGGTGTGAGTCTCTACCAGGTGGAGCAGAAGCGGCTCCGTGTCAAATATTACTAAATATTAAATATTACTACCTGTAGCGTAGCAGCGGTTCAACAGCAGAACCAGCGTCTTACATCGCAGCTCCAAGACTTAAATCATTTCGCGGGTTATTAGTTTAGCTTTCTGACCGTCATGCTAATCCGGGTGAGTATTTGTAGCTGCGCTGCTTTACCTGCTGTTGGTTCCTCCATGTCTTTTTTACTGCACTGAGCCTCGATGTAGCCAAACTCCGTCAAGTATGGCTACATTGTTTTATTCCATATTAGCTTCTCGTGTTGATGCATTTTGTTGATGCAAATTTTCAATTTTCCACCGCAACACGCAAACGTCCTCATTCACTCAGTGCGTTATAGTTACACATCGCTTAGGATTTGTTGCTGCGTGTTTGCGCAGTTTGAAGGAAAGACAAGACCAGCTGGACAGACAGGCTGGGAAATGAGATGCAGGTGATCGGTATCGGTAACGGAGCCAATGATCGCCGATCACCGATCATCACCGATTTCACGGAAATCGGCCGATTATGATCGGTGACCGATTGATCGGCACACCTCTAATATTAACCTAATATATTTTACCTGTCGGCTGTTTTTCAGCCGACGAGTTCTAGCTTCAGAGAGAGATTCAGCAGCTGAGATTGAGTCCAAAATCCGATGTGAGATTCATCCGTGCTGCAGTGAATCCGTCTCTCTTATAGATTCTCCCTCTTCTTCCTCACATCGTGTCTCTAGGAAACTTTCAAAACAAAAACGGAAGATTTGGGATGTATCTTACTAGTGAAAGAATTACATTTAAATAATAGTCTTTACCACCTGTGTAAACTTTGCTGGTGAATGTTATAACACATAAGTTTTATAATATGTGAGACATTATTTCATTTCTAATATAGGCTCTTGTGTCAGATAATCTCAGTCAATGTTAGAGAATAATTATTTTTTTTAGATTTACAGAATCTCAGTTATCCTTCATATCGGGGCTGAACCCGTATTACACCAAAGCACTGTAGCTAATATTAGCTGGTATCTCGCCGGTGGACATAAATACAGTAAAGTAATATTCCAATCACAATATATAAACAATAATATGTCCATCTTACTTGTGAAATGTTGTCTGTGGAGCCTCACATCAATAATCCATAGATCCGAACAACAATATCCCTCAGTGCTGAGGCATCTTCTGTTGTTTTGGTTGAAGATGTAGAAGGGACTACCGCTCCAAGAAGGTCGCCGTATTTCCTGCGCCGGAGCAGCCAATGAGAGGTCTACTCTTATATTATGTCTATGAAGAAACAATGCAGGCTGAAACCAGATGAGTTTTTTTGTTTGTTTGTTTTGTGTTTTTTAACGGTGCAGTTTCTGTCCACAGATGTCTATCGACTGTCCGTGGTCGATCTACTCCACCCTGCTCGCCCTTACCTTCTACATCCCCTTCAAGACCAAACACTCACTGCTTTCCGCTGGCAACAGGTGAGGCAGCACAATCGTAGAATAATCTGGCATCCAGATAAAAATGGGATTATGTTTGGACTGCAGCTAAAAATTGTTTTAGTATTTGATTATTCTATTATTTGACGATTAATCGTGTAAAGATTCTGCAGATTTCCCACTTTATCCTTTTTTATACATCATTGGAACATGCAAATAAACAAATAATTCAATTATTTATTTAAAATAAAAAAATAAAAAATGTATTGCCTAAAATACAAGAACAGGATTCCTTTAGTGTTCGCTTGGCAAAGGATGCATCTGCTGCTAAATAAATACTTGTTTAAAGCTCAGTTTTTGACTTATCAATACAGTGTTGGGCTGATCTGGTGATTAATTTTTTGGATTAAAGAATTAATAACTGGATGCAAAAGGTGCTTTGTTGGACTATTTTTCCTAAGGCAGACAAAGCTTAAAACTGACACTGGGAGTTCTGAATAAAACAGATGCACAGAAAAAAGATTTTTTTTTATTTCAAATGCAAAATGTTAATATTTTTGCACAGTTTTAACATAATTTCTGCTCTGATTATGTTTTTCTTTTATCAAATGGCCTGCTCTATAGTTTTTAGTACTCCAGTTAGCACTTGATTACTGATTTTTCAACAATCAATTAATCACAATTAATCCGATTAATCACAATTAATCCTATTACTCTTTTCAGCCCTAGATTATAATTAAGAAAAATCAGCATTGAATTCTGCATTTTCCCTGGCCTCACCTTTACCTCTGTCCCCTGTGTCTCCACAGAAAGTACATCCAGGTGTGTGTGCAGAACGTGTCAGACATGAACTTCACCCTGGCAGACATGAAACTGACAGAGAAGCAACACTCATCGTTGGAACTACAATCCTTTAACACTAAAACAAATCAGGTGAGAAAGAAGATTTTTCTTAGTTGTAAATGGAGAGAAGAACAGTTCAACTTTACATATAAAGGCTGCAACACATGAGCCAAATTATCCTGGTAAACCAAAAGCCCCATTCAGACTTTTGAAGGGATCAGAAAGTCCTGTTTGTGACAGTATTTCCAGAAGTGTCCAAGGATCAGGACCTGGACATGATTGACATCTGTTAATGGTGCTTTCTTTCCCCCCCCTCTAGCTTCTGTGCAGCAAGCACAGCGTGTTCTGCTTGTGGGAGGTGAGGTGGAAGGATGACCTGCCCTCGTGTCTACAGTGTGTTTTCTCTGCCAACTTCAGTCCGCTTAACCAAGACAGCTCTGCCTTCAAACCGTTCCACTACCAGTTCCAGCTGGAGAGAGTCACTGTGAGTCACTGAAACGTTTCTCCTTCTTCTTCCTCCTGTGGCCTGAACGCTCGAGTAGTCCTGTCACTATCATAAATAAAGACTGCAGAAAGAGAAAATGACGAGCCAGCCTCTTGTTTCCTGCTGTCAGACATTGTACAGCGTGAGAGCGGAGATCCTGCCCCCTGCGGGAGAGCAGCACTGCCGCTCCGGTCTGGTCTGCGAGCTGGAGGTGTGTATAACACGACTGACTGAGCCCTCAGAGGGAGAGGTAGCTGAGGACAGCAAGACTGACACGGATGGACTCAAAACCACCAAGCTCATGTATGAAGGTGAGTCGGCAGCGGCATGAATCGGATGATGGTGAATTAGCTTGGATTTCGCTTTTCTTTAACACTAAGCTAACGGTTAGATCTAAATTCAGGGCATGACACGCCTTCAAGGTTTTTATTCACACAGGACATTGCGAACCGAATATCATTTTCACTTTATGTTGGTCTGTCACATAAAATCCCCAATAAATATGCTGAAGTTTGAAGTGATTGGGGATTAAACTATTAGATTAATCGCGGTTAATCGATTATTAGAGTAATCGTCAATTAATTCAACAATTTAACAATCGATTAATTGCTACCTTTGGTATACAGACTCATATTTTTTTGTTTTTGTTTTATTGGCTCTAGTGGCCTTTATTTGATAGTTAATTGACAAGAAAGTGGGTATTGAGAGAAGGGGAAAACATGCGGCAAAGGTCACCAGACCGGGAATCGAACCGGCGACGGCCGCTGTATGTGGGTTGTGCTTAACCCCTGTGCCACCACAGCAACACCCTACAGACTCATAATTAAGGCCATTAGAGCAGTAAGCCAAAACTGTACAACAAATATATAGATTTTGCATTTAAGATAAAAAAAACACAACTTTTTTTTAAAAATATGTTTTACCCGGAACCCTTTATGTGGCATCATTTTAGCTTCACATGGGTCAAATCCTGCTAAAAATAATAATAATAAACCAAATTAAGCACTTTTTACTGTCCAACCTTTAATCAGTAAATGCAAAAATTAATAAAATCATTTATAAATGATCACTCATACACAATAACAGGAACACTGCTATTATTGCATTTTAGGCATTAAAATACTTATTTTTCTTTATTTAAAAGGGAATTTAATTATTTGTTTATTTGTACCTTGTGATCTATTTCTAATACCTAATATTGTATCAAGACAATTTGAGGTTGAAGATGTTGAAAATGATCCATAGATTTTAAATGTTTCTATCTGATCAATCATTTGATTGCTAAAATAATCATTAGTTGCAGCCCTACAGGCGATGAGGACGCGTAAAAAACGACACACTAAAAATGTCTGCAAGCGACTAGATTCTGAGAATTGATCATTTTATGGTACAGATGATCTGATTAAATAAATCTCAAATTATACATCCATAAATAATAATATTGATAAACCCACCGCTGTATAGGGGGAACATTTAAGATGTTGTAAACGTCACTGAAAAGAGCAGAGACTGAATGAAGGCTGA
The DNA here is from genome assembly GCA_033032245.1 of Poecilia picta. Taxonomy (NCBI): domain Eukaryota; kingdom Metazoa; phylum Chordata; class Actinopteri; order Cyprinodontiformes; family Poeciliidae; genus Poecilia; species Poecilia picta. The sequence goes on from CM065354.1 coordinate 21,884,695, forward strand.
CCGCTGTGTGTTTGTGTCTCCAGTGGCCGACAGCAGCAGCAACTGGGCCGTGTGTGGGAAGAGTTCAGGGATGGTGCTGATGCCTCTCAGGGTCAACGCCACCCACAAGGTGCAGATCGAGGTCATGCCCCTGTTCGCAGGTCACCTGCCCTTCCCCAAAATCAAAGTCCTCAAGTACCTCCCTCACAACGCTGCGGCGGCCATCCAGCCAGACCCCGGTGAGACCCCACAGGAAGTAAAGCCTCTGTAACGCCGGACCGACCGACCTGATCCATTTTATCAATTAATCACATTTTTAGGGTTTTCAAGATTTCATTTTTAGAAAATCTGGATTTTATTTTATTTTTTTCCCCCCTCGCCAATGCACTTGTTGCCTTTGTATAGTTCAGAGTGATATCGGCACATTTAAGACCTGTCATCTTGTCTAAAAGCTTCTGTTTTAAATTAGCTTTAAAGTTCAAGCGTTAAGCTTTGAATTCTGGTAATTTCTATGATAAAGTATTATGGCCAAGATTTTTTTTTTATTTCAAGAATATAAATCATAACATTACCAGAGTAAAGTTGCAATATTAGACTTTATAGAAGTTAAAGTAGTAATTTTACTACTTTATTTGGTTTATTTTTCTGCAAAATAAAAAATTAAGCAGAATTGTTGAGGATCTTGTGGAGTTATTACCTTTCCTTCACAGTTAAGGAAATATTCTATCATTTAAAATCTAAACTCAGATCTGTAATCGTCCAGCTCTAGTTATAATAGGGTTTTTTTTCTGACTGATTCAGCAGGAAGGATGTTGCTCATCCTCCAACTCATGCTGACCCGTTTTTAATGTCCCCCCCCCCCGCAGACAGCTGCGTGGAGAACGACAGCCTGTCCCTGCTGGACAAGGCGCTGGACGACCAGGGGGACACGGCGAGCATCCGCAGCCGCGGCAGCGTCCACTCGGTGGGCAGCAGCGACCAGCAGCAGCAGCAGCAGCGGGGCGTTGCCATGCCGCGCCTGGAGCCCTTCAGCCCAGGACAGGTGTTCAACAACAGCCACTCGCAGCAGGTCCTGGTGCTGCCCACCGCCGACGACCACATCATGGAGGTCAACGCCACATGACCCTGGGGGTGAAGACGCCTCCCTGTCATCTCTGGACGAACTCCTCTGAGCCTCCGGAGCTTGTCCGGGCCGGAGTCCGCGTCCAACGCCGCCGACGCGGACCCTCTCCCCCCCAACGCTCTTTCCGTCTACGCATGAAACGTTCACTTCACTGGAAACACGACGGACTGAACAGTGAAGAGCCAACGGCACCCGACGACGAGTTGAAATGAAATCGTGCTCCTTTGCCATACTTTGTACATATCTCATTGAATGGATTTATAGATATAAATATATAAATATATATATGAACTGGAGAATCAAATCTGCGCCTGTCGTGCTATTTTGAACTGAAGGAAAACACTCCTGATTGTCTCATGTCGCACCAAAGCTCTGGATGTTTGTACGCCATGATGTGCTACTGAAGTACCGTCACGCCAAGGGGGCGTGGCCTGCTAGAAGTGACGTCCTGGACCTCTTTTTGGCTTTATGTGTGTTTGAGATATCTGCCTCCATCGCTACAAACAAGTTAAAATATTTCTTTTCTCATCCTTGCTAACTCTTCTGCTCCATCACGTACCTTAAAGCCGGAGAATAAGATTAGGATTACGCCCCTGAGTGATCATTATGAGTAATAGCCGAATAGATGGCGCCTCAGATTGAATATAAAAAAAAAAAAACACGTTGTGGAAGTTATGCAGTTAAAGTTAGGTCCATTTTGAGTAAATACTGCTATATTTCTAGCTGATGCTCCATTGAAATAAGTCCTTCTCATTTAACTAGTTACAGTAAATGACAGGAGAAAAACAGCTCTATTTTGACTTTTAACAATAAAACATATTTCAAGTTCAATTTGTAGTGTTCAAAGTTTAGTCTTTTAATACCCCTGAGAATTCTGTGACGTTCTTTTTTTTTACTAAATTAAGCTAAAAATCAACTCAAGTCTCATTTAAACCCCGTGAGAAAATCAGAAGCTTAGACTGATGAGGCGGTGTGTGTTTTTTCCTGCTTTGCTGTGGCTCTGTATGAGTGTGTGTGTGTGTGTGTGATCAGACTTCTACAGCGGGATCAGCCAGCAGGCGGTACAGTCGGGCTACATGTGCATATTTTGCATATTTATTTGCTGTGCACACGCGTGTCTCTGAACCTGTCCTATACACACATGCTGCTGATCCGTCATGATCAAATGAGAGGAATTAGGAACCATTTGTTTGTTTTTTGTTGGAAAGAATGAATGTCGGCGACCTCTGCCCTGCCCCTGGACCCTCTGATGTATTCTGACCTCTGTACATACTGATCTGTACATAATGATTGAAATTAAAGAGAATCTTTGATGCCAAATGTACTAAAAACAACAAAAAAACAAACATAGAATCGGTTTTGGTTGGTTGGATGTATCGGAGTTAAAATGTTTTTTAGAAAATTACATTTACATATTTAGGAAAATGTAAAAGTTGAATTTAATTGTAGACCAGCCAAACAGTTACTCATTGAATTAAGTTTAAATCATTAGAAGCATAAAAAAAAAACAGAACAGTGTTTTACTGTGATCAAAAAGTTACTAGACAAAAGAGTAGATGCAGAGGTAAGGTATTTTATTAATTGAAATGATCTCAAATTAGAATATTATATAGACTAATCTGAAATGTTTAGCCTATATATATGACTATTGTAATTATGCAGTCCAGATGCGAGTCGTCCATCGGACCTCAATCAACCTCTACATCAAGGGTAAGTCACAAAAGGTCGTTGCTGGATGTACAGAGTGTTGTACTGTAGGAAAGTTGAGTGGAAGGAAAAGCTGAGGTAGATGTGGCATATAGAAACAACCTGACAAAACTTTGCACTTTGGTGTGGAAGAAGAAGAACCAGACTGTTTCTCAGCGGTCCAAAGTCCTTTTGTCAAATAAAAGCAAACTTTGCTTCTCATTTGGAAACTTAAAATCCCAAAGTGTGAAGGAAGAGCAGAGAGGTTACAGAATCCCACGTTGCTTTAAGTCCAACGTGAAATTTTCACTTCAGGTGACGAGTTTAGGAGTTGCCGGGTCATCTGGGTCCAAAGTCAGAGCAGCTGTCTATCAGAAAACCTCAGAGCACTTGATGGTTCCCTGTGATGAAGAGCTTCATATAGATGCTGATTTCATTTTCCAGCAGAACTTTTCACCAACCCCCTTCCAGAAGAACTGCTAGCTGCTTTGACGACCGTGAGTCACTGTTCTGGACTGGTCAGCAAACTGCTCTGACCCAAACAGCCCGATGGAGAATCTGAGGAAGATTAGAGACGCCAGACCTCTACTGATCAGCTACATGCTCTGGGCTAATTCATGCTAATGAACCCCAAAACTATATACTGATTAATCCTTTTTGCTTTCAATAAAAATTAAAAACATTTGAGAGCACAAATCCTGTGGCTTAAGGGGTCAACTGATCCCGTTTAGCTGGGTTAGGGTTATTTATAGCAAATTTAGACAAAATAGCTTGAAAAATGGAACATTCAGCTGGAAAAAACTTAAGTGCTGATGCATCGGTGTTGCTTTGAGGAAGGTTTCAAAGACACAAAATCGCAATCTGTGATTCTGAAAAAAGGAAAGAAGAAATGTTACATTTTTTCTGCATTGAATGACTTCAATAATAATCAACAATCCATAATTAATAATCCAGTTTCAAACATTGTGTCTGTCTCAGAAGAGGCACACAAACTGAGCACAATGAATAACCATTAAACTAAGCAAACAATTCCTACAAGGACTGGGAACATTATTTGGATTAAATGTGTAAGCCAAAAAAAAAAAACTACAAATTTTGCACTGCTGCTAACTAAAGCAGCACATGTAAATAATATAAACTGTCAGAGAATTAAAACAACATATTTTATTTATTTTCTTTGGGGATGTTTAGAATAATACCTTCACTGCCCACCAGGTGGTGCAAATAAACTCCCCAATGGGAGCAGAATGAAAGAAGATCAGGCCGGTCCAAAGTCTGAGCAGAACCTCTTGTTGGTCCCATTTATGTTTACATCCAACCCAAACAAGCCAGCTGAAGGTAGAAGGAGTCCTAAAACAGGATTTCATTTTGGGGGAAAAATACAACCTGGAACTTCACAGTAACCTGGAGAGTCTCATGCTAACTGATGTCCAACTTATTATTAAAGTTTATTTGATAGGGACAGACACACATTGACATAGACAAACTGAATAAAACAGCAGTCCCATGTTTGCATCATGGTGCAATAGCAACAGCTAATTCGCAGCACTTGTCCCTAGATGGGCTTTTAAAAAATAACTAAAAATTGAAGTGATAATCATTTTAAATAGCGCAACATAATATATACAAACAGAAAAATGTAAAATTTAAAAATGGGTACTGGTCTGTTTTTGAGATAACCAGAGTTTTGTTTGATTTTTGAACATACTAAAACTGGTTGCAGACTTTAAGTGAACAGGAAGTGAGTTCCAAGCTGCAGATCCTCTCACAGACAGAGCACTTTGAGCAAAAGTGGTTCTTCGAAAGGGGACCTTACAATTTACAATTACAAACTTATCTGCTGAATATGCTTTAAGCGTTTATTTTTAACACAGTGCATAAAAACAAAGTTTCAATTAGCTCATGGGAGAAAAAGACAGGATTACATTACATTTAATCAAATGGAACAAAACCAGAATTTAATCTGAATCAGTGCTCTCTTTCATTATGAAAGAAAAACCCCAGCTGTTTCTATTTTTGATTTCCTTATTGTAATTTAAAACTTTCCTGTTGCGTAAATAAACCTGGAATACCTTCTGAATGAATGTTGCAGACAGTACTAGAACCTTCATGTTATTCCTGGGGGCCTCAGCTCAGTCCACCCCCCACCTTATCTGTGGCCCTTCCGCCCGCTCCTCATTAACATAATGATCCGGCTGCACAGCGGGAGGCTCCCAGCGCCGCAGGTGAAGAACCTCAGAGCTCCGCTTCAGGCCCCTGGACCAAACATGGCCGCTCTGCTGGCGTTAGTAGCTGTGTGGCTCCTCGGTCTGCAGGCTTTCTCGGACGCGGAGGACAAAAACACCCGAGAGCGGCTTTTCCTCAGCTCGCTCGGTCTTTCTGAGCGGCCGCGGCCCGCAGGGAGCCACCGCCGCCCCCGGCGCCCCGTCCCCTCCGAGCTGTGGAGGATGTTCCGGAGGTCAGAGGGCAATCAGGCCCGCGATAGCGACCCCTGCACGGTGTCCGAGTACGGAGTCCGCGGCAACATCATCCGAAACGTTCAGGACCAAGGTGGGTAGGAAAGAGACTCCGGTAACTTGATTAAACTAAATGTTCCCCTTGGTTGACTCGAGACGTGTTTTAAAATAAAGTTAAAGCTTTTATTTATTCAATTTAGTTGGCCTAGCTGTAAGACTCAACGCTTTCACTGTTTAACCATTTTAAAAACATTCATTTTTTTTTTGGTAAAAGATTAACACAAAGTAGTTTTTACTCGTGCAATGGAAGTGTTCGACTATTCTTCTGCAAAGATTTAACTGGGTTTCATGTCAGTCAATATCAATATAATTTGTTTGTTTTCAATAATTGAAATGCTACCAAACTGGTGATGTGACCTTTCCTCTTGAGCTCATTTTCCCCTTTAACTCAACATCGTTTTTTTACTTTAAAACGGTTAATGTGGCAAAACGTGAAACTGCTGCTGCGCATCTTAGTCAACACGTTGCTGCTTTTAATATTTTTCCTTAAAAAATTGTGAAAACATTGAGTAATTCTCCTATCCTTCACAACAATGTACTGCGACTCATTACATAAAACTTTAATTAATACATTAAGACTTGAAACTGTAATAAATAAACCAAAGAGCCCATTTTAAAATATTTTTGCAAAGGACTTTTAGAGACATTCTTTAGCTTAGCATATAGAAGAAATGTTTTTAATTATTTTTTATTTTTTTTTTTGTTAAATCTAGTTGCTGCATTCTCAACTTTAAAATGTTTTGCTACGCTAAAATGATAACAAACCCCTTACTTGTCTGGTAAGTTTGGTGCGTCTTTGTTCATAGGAGATCAGCCTCGGAGGGAAGAGTAACGACCAGGATTTGCATAAACTAGATGCAGTGTTATTTATTGATCACAGTGTTGTTCAGCAAGGAGGCCGGGTAAACCAAAAACACAGCCGATTAATTTAGGAAGCGGCTCAGGTAAAGGCTTTTCTTCTGTGGTCTGTAAATCACCCTGGACCGCTGCTTCAGCAGAACCCAGAGATGCTGCTGCTAAAAATCACAAAGAGTCCAGGCGCTCTGTGTGTGATCCACGGAGAAATAAAGGGCCGTGAAATTTCATCTCCACTGTTATTTATGTCATTGTGCGCTTGGTGTCTCTTCAAGCACCCACCCCTCTCATCCCCCCCCCCCCTTGTTAAAGCACAGCTCTCCCTGCTGGTGTCTTGCAGGCAGACTGGTGTCGGGTTGGAGCAGCAGCTGTCAGGCCTGTCTGGTGAAGCAGCTTTTCTTCAACGTGTCTGTCCTGCAGCCTGTGGAGCTGCTGTCTCTGGCTCAGCTGGAGCTCAGGCTCCACTGGAAGCCTCTGGGGCCCGCCGGGTTCCTGCGGGGGCCCCGAGCCGTCAGCATGTCGCTCTTCAAAGTGATCCGAGCCACGCTGCGGGGAGCCGATCCCCGGGCCAATCGCAGGCTCCTGCTGTCGCAGTCGCTTCGGCCTCAGCTGGAGCCCGCCGCCGTCGCCATGGACCTGACGCCGCTGGCGGAGAGCTGGCGCAGACCGGGCCACAACTACGGCCTGGTCGTGGAGCTGAGTCCGCCTCCCGGTGCGGATCCGAATGAGCTCACGCCTTTTCTGCCGGGCAACGCCTTCCCATTGGGGGACGCCTGGGCCCTCCCTCTGATGGAGGCCTCTCTGGTGGTCGTGTCCCTGAACCCACACCAGTGTCGCTCCCGGCAAAGGAGGAGCGCCGTTCACCTCCCCGTGACGCTCAGCAACATCTGCAAGGCCCGTCGCCTCTACATCGACTTCAAGGACGTGGGCTGGCAGGACTGGATCATTGCCCCGCCGGGCTACATGGCCAACTACTGCCACGGCGAGTGTCCGTTTCCGCTGAGCGAGAGCCTGAACGGCACCAACCACGCCATCCTGCAGACGCTGGTCCACTCCCTGGACCCGCAGGGCACGCCTCAGCCCGGCTGCGCCCCCATCCGCCTCTCTCCGATCTCCATGCTCTATTACGACAACAACGATAACGTGGTGCTTCGACACTACCAGGAGATGGTGGTGGACGAGTGTGGCTGTCGATGAGACCGGTTACCAATAGCAACCGGTCCGCTTTTAAGTTCTGTTTAAGTTTTTTTGGGTTTTTTTTTGACTAATGAATGAGATTCCTTTATTGTCACCACTGTTGGCTGTGAATGGAGCTTTCTAGGGCTTTTTTTTTTAGTATAGTAGTTGGGAATTGTAAATGGAGGAATATTTGTATTTGTCCACAAAGTAGACATTTTTAATAAAGGCTAATGTTGTTAAAAATCGGTCAAGTATCTGTTGGGGTTATTTTTATCTTTGATTTGTAATTAATTAGAACATTAGATCGAAACATTGATATGAAATTATTGTTGAAACCTGATTTATGCATGGTACAAAAAAGCAATCAATTTATAAAATATAAAATTATATGCGGTTCGTGACTGAAGATATAAACTGGTACAATTTTGACCCTCTGGCAAGTGGAACTGATTCGGATGAAGACTTTATATACATGTGTATATATATATATATATATATATATATATATATATAAAACAACCTGTGTTGTTCACGGCAACACAGGTTTTTTTTGTTAGCTTTGTTTTGAATATCATTGAAGTCAGGCTCAGCAAACTAAAGACGGCAAGAATTTCAGGAGAACGCTTTTGGCTTTTGTTGCCAAGATTACACTAAACTACCAAAAAAAAAGTTGACAATATGAGCTTAGAATGACTCTTGATATTTTATGATAATGATAGAAGTAGCAAAATAAAACCATTTACATATTTAAAATCTTTTTGGGGAACTTTGCATGTCCCAGCAACTAGGCTTTAATCATATTTTTACATTTGCATTTATTGATCTTCTCATGGAACCAACAATGAAGAAAATATCTCTACCACGGCCCAATATTTTGTTTTTTTTTCAAACATTAAATGGAATTAATCCTTGGCACTATAAATTTAAATTCCTCTAAGCATTTTTTCATGATAAACAGACGGGTACTTTCTACACTACAGTTCTATAATAACTCGAAAGATACAGATAATAGAAAATACTCTAAAATACACATCATTAAGCTCTAAGGAAACTGCAGCTGCATATTGGAAAAGGCAAATGCTTTGAGTGATTTTTTAAAAGAAATATAATTATATGTGACTTGACTATTTGGCTACAATGAAAGAAGACAAAAATTGTCTTTTAAAGTTAAATCTACAATACCGACTGTCGGCACGGTGTTGGAAGCATCATGCAGAGGCTCAGCTTTGATGGTAGTCCTACAGCCACAAGGAAGTGGTGGAAATAATGGAGGGCCGCCTTCAAATTCCCCGATGACGGCCCAACTACGGTGAGAGCCGATTGACTCAGGAAGACTAGGCTGAACAGAATATGCTGTGTAGAAAACTGTAAACATTTTGTTCTAGATCTGAACATAAGTTTGATCAATTCTAAAAACAAAAAATAAGAAGTGGACTTATTTTGAACCCTAATTGCAATCTACTACTTGAAGCTAAAACAAAAAACCCAGCAGAACAAAGAGGAACCAGCAGGTCTTTTCATCTCTTAAACGAAGAGTTAAACTCCCCTTATCTCACCTTCCTACATGATAACACCCCAACCCCCCTCCATGCCAAGCAAGATGAACCACTGGGGGTTGCCATGGCGACCGGCAGCCTCTCCAGCAGCCTGAGGGGGGGGGGGGGGGGGTGCAGGCTCGGCGTGTCGTCGCTTCGCAGAGAGAGACTCTGTGGTGTGAAAGAGAGCAGGTGAGGAGAGCGAAGCTCCCACAGTGTTGCTGCAAGGCTCGGCTGCAGAAAAAAAACATTTGCTCCTTTTCTGTCGGAAGGAAATTATTCAGATTGTTCCATAAATTTAAGCTGAGAAAATACTAAAAGTAAATGTCTAATTATTTAAGGTTAAAAAAAAAAAGCTATCTAATCTGATTTTAAGGGAAATAAGTCATCCTCCAAGACTTTGTGTAAGGCAGCAATGACCACCGTCCATCGTTTCAGAAAACTAACAATGAGTTATGTGACTGTGAGGGAAAGTGGGCCCACTTCTACTCTGCAGACATGTTTTAATTCTGTGAAATTGGAGAGTTTTCACAAGATTTCAATGAGATGTAAACCAGGTCTTTGACTAGGCCACTCCAAATACCTTCATCAGAGTGTAAGGTTAGTTGGTGAGGTTCAGATTATTGTCTCGCCCAAAAGGTCTTAAGGTTGCAAGCTGATGGGGGGACATTCTCCTTCAGGATTATCTGATAGAACAATTCATGGTTCAATCAGTGACTTACAATCATCCAGGTCCAGAAGAACCAAAGCTTCCCCAGACCATCTCACTGCCTACATCATAGTCTTGTCAGGTCATTAATTCATTTGTCTTAGGGGATAATGATTTTTCAGGTGTTGGATTTTTTTTTTGCATTTTGCACAAATGGCTTAATTTATATATTTTTAATGTTAATGTAAATTAAAAGTTGGTTTCATTTATCTATTAGGCAGAGGTGTCAAACTCATTTTCATTTTGGTGCCATATCAAACATTTGAATGTTCTTAAAGGGCCGGTTGTACCAGAATGTATTGATAAACCAATTAAACTGCTGAAATATCAATAAATTGTTTTTCCTCCAGGATTTTGTGATTGTTTTAGTGGCTTTTCTTGCAATCAAAATGACAGATTTTGTGGTGCCTATTTAGAAATATTTGTAAGGAATTTTTGTGATGCTGCCATATCAATTATGGAATATAACGTGATGTTAAGTAAGACTGAAAAAGGCAGCAGTCACTTAAACTCAATGTCTTTGACCAATTTTGAGAACGTTTACAGTAGAATCTGAAAAAATATGGAGATCTGTTGATTTTGTGTGAATTTTGCAGATTTGTGAAAAACTATAAGGACTCATTGATGTAATTTGGAGTCTAGAGGGCCGCATAAAAATCTACAGAGGGCCAGATTTGGTGGTAGAGGCTTCTCAGTCCCACTTCAAGGCGTTAAATTGCAAAACATTTTTAGGTTGTGTTTGTTTTATACTGGACTGTGCTATAAAATGGCTCTACATCCCAGGAAAATACATGATACCGCCTCATAATTTTTATGTGATCATAAACATCTTGAATACTGTCGTCACTGGGCGATCTAGAAACATTACGTGTTATGTGTCCAAACTGTAACCCGTCTTTGAACTAAACCTCACTGTTTTCTCATTTCAGAACAGTTGTTCCAACACTTTCCCTGCAGTTCCAACAGGAAACACCGCTCTACTTCTAGTAAAATGTACACAGATCAACAATGTTTTAGCTGTCGTGAAGGGATTCAAGATTACGACACTGAAGTGCTGCAAACTCCATATCATACTTTAACTGAACTGTTTCCAATTCATAGATTTCAGCTAAGGAAGCATTTGTTTTCCCCATCTGTGCTTGTGTGGATGTCTATATCTTGTGGGGTAGGGTGAGAGGACAGACACATCTGGTCTTATTTTTAGAACCCGCCAAACAGCCAGTCTCGTGTCAAACCTTCGTCCAAGAGAAGTCATCATGAATGTATTTTATAGGGGTTTCATAAAAAGAACGGAAGCCAACGAGTGGAGGTAAGGTCATGGAGACACTGACATTTAGAGTTATGGGACCTCAGGTAAGTACCCCGTATTGGACTTTTACCGGTGTGATAAAATCGCAGCCCTTTGACATTTACTATTTTAAAGACAGTGGTCATTTGTAGGCTGTTGTGCTATTAATGTGTTTGGACATTTTTATGGAAAAGACCTTACATCTGCTCTTGACAATAAGCTGTTGGGATTCAGGAGGATGGATAGGAGCCAGCGGAAATGACAAGATCTTTTTTTTTTTTTCTAGCCAACTAGCATGTAACATGCTTTTGGCCGAAGGTGAAAACTTGCATTTTGAGTTATATTAATATCTCAGTTCTGCAGACACAAATTGGCTCTTTCGGAGTCAGAATTTGGGACTTTGTGATCTTTACAAACCGCTTTACGAGTGTTCAAATCCAATGTGGTGAAGGAAAATGTGGTCCAGTCTGTCTGGTGACCAGATAAATTTAACCGTAAATGAAGAAAAATTGGCTTGAGACAAAGTTTATGGTTTCTGCATTTTATTACAGTGTGTTTTTAAACTACCAGAAACCCAAAACGAAAAGCAAAAGTGGCACTTTTATGTATTTTAACCCTGAACAACCAGTTTGTTAAACGGTGCCACAAAATGCATTTGTGGGTTTTGTGGTAGGATTGAGTATGACGTGGCACAGTCGTTAAATTTGCAGCGGATGTCACGGCAGCACCACTAATTCATGGGAATGACAGGCCAACGTGGAGGGAGTTCATCAAAATGTTTGAGAAAACAGACATTTTGGTACTCCAAAAAAAAAAAGCTTCATTGGCCGTCAAGAAGAGAAAATGGATCGCATTAAATTCGTCTTGGAGTCTAGATCTCTGATTGGCTCATCTGGGTGAAGAAGTCCAGCAGAGAGAGAAATCCTGCAGAGGACAGTGAGGGGAGCTGAGAAGGGCAAATAGACAGAAACATCATCTTGTTTTATTAATTTTGTTAGATGCAACAAGGAACTGATTTTAATGATTCTTTGATTTAAACAGAAGCTTTCATCAGGACGGAAATGAGCAACAATCATGCCTTCGAAGACTCAACTTTCTTTTTTTTCTCTCTTCTAGTCTAGATTTTCAAATTGAATTTTAATTGTTCTGTATTTAATCTGACAAAGTCATTTGCTTTCAATCATGCCGTAGCAATATTATACCGCAGATTAACTTTGCCGAACAGACACAGAAGATGGATGAACGCGAGCAGTGGAGGAATGTGTGTGTGTGTGTGTGTGTGTGGTGTGTGTGTGTGTGTGTGTGTGTAGGGAGTGGGTGTGGGTTCAGGAAAAAGGAAGGAGCCTCAAGCACTTCGACAGCTCTTTCTCTGTCAAAGACAAAGTCATTTCCACTTCGCCCTCTGGGAGCAGCACTGCACACTCTATCTCTAATAGTCAGACTCACAGCAGCATTTTGCTTCCCGTCTCTAAAAGCAAAGTCCTGCCTCTTTTCCCCTCGCTCCCAAGCGAAGCCTCAGTAGGTGATGGATGAGCAACAGAACTAATTCATCTGTTTTGTTTTTACATCGCTGGCTTTCTCGCAGAGCCATAAAAGCAGAGCAGTGGAAGTTTAGCAGAACTTTAAACAGCTAAACAGTCATTAAATAGACTTGTATTAAATGCCCCCTTTGAGCCTTAAAATATGGATGAGGTGATACTGGTGTTCTGAAGAAATGCTTTAAACAGCTTGGTTCCACTCAGACAAACTTCAACTTGTCTTGAAACAAGCTAAAACGGGCATGTTTCATAGTAAATAAGCTCATATTGTTGTGATTGAAATTCAATGCATAGCCATTAGAAATACCTGTAGCATTTTCTAATGAGATGAATATATAAGATGAAGTCATCTTTTTTTATGGTAAAATACCACAGATTAAATACTATTAATTACATTAGTATGTTTTGTAATTACAGGAAGCTGTAGATCATTCCCATAATTGATACACACTGTAAACCTTTATTATTATATCTCCATCTTAAAATGTATTAATACAGATTATGAATAACTGAAGATTTTGTTTTATTTTTTTTTTAATAATTTTGTTTACCTTCTGGTCCTACTGGTCTAGTTAAGTCCTACAAAAATATGTGCATAAAATCATTAGTCCACTGGCCGAACATTTCTTGTGCCACACCCACTTCACACGCACTTTCCAACTCAGATTTGTGACTGCACCTTCTTGGCTGCAGCGATTTCTTGCGATGCACAGTCAACATAGCCAAATTTTGTATTTAGAGGAAAGGTACTCACTAAACGGAACACTCTTCAAAATAATACAAATATGAAGGTGAAATTATTTGTCGTTGTTGCTTCAATTTGCACAATTGATGAAGATTTTTGTTAAAGGTCCTGTGAGGGTCGCATGCTAAAACCCTAACAACTTTTAAGTTACAAGAAGTTGATAAAATGCTACTTTAAAAGAAGTTTTTGACGTGGTATTGTTTTCAGCAAGTAAAGTATGCTGAGTAATTTATGCTAGCACATATTAACACACTACCTTAAAGGCAACATTAAAATAATTGATAAATGTTAGGGCTGAGTAATGGTTTCTCAAACCTTTTATAACAAGCACCACTTTGAACGTTATAAGTTTTCCACGTTACCATTTTGTGTTGCAAAAAGCTGTTGTTACTTACCTGCTACCCAGTGATGGGAAGTAACGAAGTACAAGTACTTCGCTACTGTACTTAAGAACAATTTTCGTGTAGGCTATCTATATTTACTTAAGTAAATTTAATGATGGGTACTTTCTACATTTACTCCACTACATTTTACAGTAAGTATCTTTACTTTCTACTTCACTACATTTATACAAAAGTGTCGTGTTACTAGTTAGATTCAAGTCGCATTGCCCTTTTTTTCTGTTAAAATGTGAAGTTCATGGACTTAAGATGGCGCCGTAAAATCCAAGCAATAACGTCACTTGTCACCCATCGCCTCCTCCTTTACTCGCACGCGGAGCTCCAGACATGCGCAGTGGTTTCCTCTGAGCTGGAGAAGATGTCTGTCTAATAGTCAGTAATATAATAGCGCTGCATAAATCGAAATGCGACATGTAAAATCAGCAGCGCTTCGCTTTCACAGTCGGTGGGACTTCGTCCAACTTTTAGCATCACTTGGAAGGAAAGATTAAAGAAAGGTAAGATCTGTGGACGTGATGTTAGCTAAGCTAGCTGGACAGAGACACATGTTGCATCTGCAATAAAAAAAGTTGTCACTCATGAGAGGTGTTGACTGAGGTGTCGCAAATATGGGACAACGCTGTTACCAAAGTTCAATAAAGTGGTATGATACTCAGGAACGATCCGATTCTTCTGGATGGATCTTTACTGATTAAATTTATTTCAGCTCTAAGTATTTAATATCTATTTTTTTATGGGAATGTGGAACTTTCAGATCAATTTGAGAAGCAATTTTGATAGGTAAAAGTCAATTTTTTTGTGTCACCAGCGCGGGGTGCTGGTCTTGACTTGGTCTTGGGTCGGTGGTCTTGACTAAAACTCTGCTACGTGGCTCCTTGGTTGCCTGTCCTCTCCCACCCACCTTCTTTCATCCCATTTCTTTAAAAATAAAAGCCACTAGTGGCAAAAAAGTGAAGTTGATGTTATGTTAGGACAGGAGACAAGCTGTGTCCATCCCTGAAATTATGATGCATAGAGTCACATATCTAAGTCTAAACTATGTTACAGAGAAAACATAATAAAAGCATGCTTTATCTGGGGCATTGTTCATTAAAATGGCACATTTCTAATGTATTAAAATTAGGTAATGCATTCAGCAAATACTTTTACTTTTTGTACTTAAGTATTTTTAAAAGCCAGTACTTTTTACTTTTACTTAAGTACAAATGTTAATGTGGTAGTTTTACTTTTACTTGAGTACATTTTTGTGTGTGTATTTGTACTTAAGTACATTTTTTGAGTACAAGCTAAACCAGTAGCTCACAAGGGCCTGGAAAAAAAATTAAGACTCTCCATAAGCGCTAGATGAGTTGCTAAAAAACTTGGTGTTCCATTTTTACTTCAAAGTTGACTTTTCCAAATGTCTAGTTGAAAATAAATGGCACAACAGCCAGTCTAAGAACTTAATTCTTTCTGAGCCCCACAAAGAACATGAAGTAAAAAATGGATCCTGACTTTAGTGAGATTACAAAAAAAAAGTTTTATATGCAACCATGGGTCAATCCTGGGACATACGAAACAAGTACAGCAATGGTGAGTACACATGCCTGTGGGGATATTTTACAGATTTTTACTTCTAGTGTACGTAGACACTTTCACTGTTCAATTTTACTGACCTGTCGAGTTTTGGTTGAATTCATCAACAACCAACTGCAGGTCTCCGGACAGCTTACCAGGTGTTATGTCAGTCTGCATTTGCGATGCGTTTCTCCCCTACAGCTCGTTTTCGTCTCGTAACCGACACATTCTGCTCCTACCACAGGAAAAGCTCAAACAGCAGCTGGCGCAGAGCTGCGTGAGGAACACGTATCGATGGAGAAACACAGGCCGAGGCGACACTGGCGTGGCGAGTCACTGAAACGGCCAAATTTCAAACATTTTGCAGTAACTCGGGATCCATTTACCGTTTCTCTTCTCCACGTCCCTTTTAGGATTCAGTAAATTCCAGGTGGCGAGCCGGAGATTTCAAACTGAACTTCCCCCCCCTGCCTTAAATCCAATATGGCTGCTTTGCGTATAAAACGTTGACAGTAAAAACTGCTTATCTGCACTTCTAATAGTCTCACATTTGCATTTACCTCCCAGAATCTGTCAGCATTTCTTTTTGAAGCCAAAGTACTTGCACCACAGTTTGGGAGCAATGGTGTTGCAGTTTTTCAGCTAATTTGCAGCTTGTTTGCATGTTTTGGTGATAAAGTTAATAAAATAAAAAATCTAACTCAGTTTGTAAGCTTAATCACAAACATCTCTGAAAGTAATTTACACACCAAATTATACTTATAATTTCCTGAAATGCCTGCAACTATCCAGTTTTGCTCAACAAAATTACAACCAAGCTCTAAACAACCCAAAAAAAGAGAAAAATGCTGGTGCTCTAGAGCTTCCCTTTTATTTATTTATTCCCCCCCCCCGTCATCCTGCGGTTTCATGATCACAGTCAACGAGAAATGAATAATCAATTCCAGTCAAGATGAAGCCGGTGAAGCCAGTATTACTCAGCCACACTCAGCATGTCGCTACTTCCTGTGCGCGTTTCTGTCTCCAGACACTTTATCAGTTTGAAGCTGCAGGATCCAGCCGGGGTGACCGACTGCATGACAGGAACAACAAAAATTCAACAAAAAGTAGCTTTGAAGTTAGATAAACAGTGTAAAACAGTGCACAAAATGAGCCCAAGTTTATACGAACTTAGCGAGAAATGAATAAAACCAAACAGAATGTCTGAATCTACTTAACTTTGAATTATCTTGTGTATTCCCATGACTAAAGTAACAAATATTTTTAAAAATTACAAGTGTTTTTTATAAAAATGTACATGAAACACAACAACAAAATATATCACAGATTTAGTTTAAATGGATAATCTGTTGTGTTTGTTGTGTATTTTGAAAAACATGAAAAGATATTAAACTTCTGAAATATTTTAATGAGAAACACAGAAATTGTGGCTCATGTCAATCAGCAACCGGAATCCACTGTTCAAAAATGGTATTCAGTTCATTTTTTTCTCACATGCAAGAAATACTTGTGTATCTTCAGGAAACAGCGCTAACTCTTATCTGAACCTTTCTAACACATAAGGGGGTATTTTAGTGTCGGCCAGCAGGGGGCACTGTGGTTCCTTCCTGATGAAAGTCTTCACACACAGTGTCTGTCTCTGTGCTAGTGTGTGTGAATTCTCACAGCGTGGGGTAGCTGGTTAGTGGTTAGGTGCTGAGCAGACCACTGCAGAGCCCACGAGCCATGAATCTCAGAGAGAAGTGGATGTGGGAGTTTCTGTGGGTTGGCTTATTAACATTTCATTTCTTTATTTCCCTTTAATTTTGCCATAAAAAAAAACAACACAACTTTAAAATCACTATTAAACATCTATTCGTCATCTTCACCAGGTTTGTGCTCTTAGAATAATTCCAGTCCATATGATGTCATAACAACCAGAGGATTCATACATTTTAAAAGTAATGTCTGCCTATTTGTGTGTCGTATTTCTTCACGGAATCACAGTGCTGGGAAAAACCAAAAACCCAAACGATTGAAGTGAACTCTTCAGACTGTTGATTATCTGTAGAAGGGTTTTTAAACACAAGGGGCAGAATGGCTCTCTAATGGAAAACGAGACAAAACCAGTTCAGGAAACGCATTGAGACGATCACAGAGAGAGAGAGGGAGAGGAATGACATAAAGACAGGAGATAAGTACCAGCACAGTCAGTGTGTTAACTGCAAAAAAAGCTTAATACTCACAGCTCATTAAATATGCAGCAGGAGAGTCTTACAGGAAGACATGTTATTGATGTATGATTGGTTCTTAAATAGACTGTGCAGGGTACATGTGAAATTAAAATAGATGCAGGATAAATTAACTAACGTGTTTCCCCCCCGCCCCCCTACAAGATAAAAAAAAAGATACAATGTAATAGAAAATGTGAAAGATTGTTTTTATATTTATTTTAGAAACCATGTTTAGTGTCCCCACACTGGCCCCTCCACAGTCTGTTTCCTGTCCTCATTTAGCCTGCAATGACACGTTGAGCTCTAATAAAAGGTTTTTGTTGTTTTAATGTATTTTCTTTGATTTTCTGTGACATACCTTGTATATGAATAATGTGGTACAAATCAACTTGTCTTGCCTTGCAAATTCAGCAACTCTGGAAAGCTATTATCAGCTGGACTGGCTTTCCTGCCAAATGGTCATCCATCTTCTGACCACACAGTGTTGTAGTTTTGTAGATGTCCTTAGGAGGTCTAATCTTTGCTGTTTGTTTGGTTTGACTTCCCCATATCAAAGCAGATATTCTTCCTTCACAGTTTACGTTAGTTAGTTGTTGCTAATGTTTTCTCCGATGTTTCAGGTTTTGTCCCCACTGGTGGGTTTTTTGGTGCCCACCTCTATGAGTAACGTGCTTAAAAATACACCTTCAAGTTGTCACAACAGAACTTTTAGTTTTATTTTATCCATTCTTAAATATTTTATTTTAAATAAACAGTTGTTAAAGTCTACCTCATGTGCATTATTGCATTTTTCTATTGCCTTTCTACAAGGCTCTATGACACAAACTACAATATTGGATGGCATCTCTGCAGCTGGCTGTTAGGTCTGACATACTGTGCCTTGCAAAAGCATCCATACATTTTGGCTTTGTCAGAAATAAAGTTTTGGAGAAGTTTAAAACAGGATTATTGGATGATATAACAATATTCCAAAGAGACATCTTGAAATTTGACGCATATGACAAAAATCATATATCAAGTGTAAAGAGATGAAAGCAAGTTAGAAGTAAATGAAAACACTAATTATAAAAATATTTTCTTCTTCTGTTCTTAATTTCTCATTGCTTTACTGTTATTTCAGCTATTCGGTGCGACTCCACATTCAAGGGGGCGTCTGTCACACAACCTTCCTAGTAGGATGCTAATGGAAGCGCAGCGTGTCTCTTCTGTATCACAGGTCAGTAAAATGCATTTTGATTCATATATATTGTTTACCTTCTAGAGATGAAGAGGCTATTGAATCGAGAGTCACATTATGTAGTTTCTAATTAGTATTTTGTGGAAGATGGGACTTACTAAATTCACTTTGAATTTAACGTATTTTACACATTTCGAAACATTTCTCAGTCAAAGGACATGGTTTTTGGTCTCTTTATTTGTAAAATGGGCATTTCTATATGGGTTATTGCCAAAAACCAGAGAAACCATATTGTTATGACATGTGTTGAGCAATTAATGGCTGTTTATGTGTGAAGCTTAGTATAGATGCACAGCATTAAAGGAGCATAACACCTTTTTTTCAGTTTTCTAGTTAGTTTTTTTGTATATTGTTGCTCTGCTAAAAACAATGGATTAAATTAAAAGCTAAAATGTTTAAGTACATGTTATTTGTGCAGAATTAAAATGTTTTAATTAACATTTGTTTTAAGAATTCTCTTGTATTACCACCAAAATACTAATTAGCATTTCTCTCTTACAGTACAGTAATGTAGAAATGGTGAAGTTTACCAAAAAAAGCTTAATTTGTGTGCTTTTTCTGTAGCTTTCCAGGATTGAACCAGTTAAAGTTTTATTGATGGCAAAGATGACAGTGAGATCACTTTTTCTCTCTAACTTGCAGTCGTTGACCTCCGTGATTACTTCAGTCCGACACCAACAGCTGACTGGCTAACGTCTGGTGGGTCACATGCAATTGCTTTTCTTGGCTCTGATATTTCTAATCCTTTTACAGTGTATGTGTGTGTGTGTGTGTCCCACTGCCGCACATTAAGCTCTCGCACTCCATCACCTAATCAATGATAATGGAATCACCGTGTATCCTGCCTGGCAACAACTGCATCGTTTACATGTTAGCTTGCAGTTTCGGTCACCCACAAACACATTTGCATGTGAGGACATGGACAAACCTGTCGCTCTGCTGCCACAATCCCCCACGGGTCGGGGGATAATTAATGTAATTTCAAGCTTAATAAGTGACAGGTCTTAGTACATCAACAGTGCAACTAAGCATTTTTTGTCCTTTTCTTTCTTTTTTCAACTTTACAGTAAATTTTAAGCGTATGTGAGTGAAGGTAGCTTTAAGTGATTGGATATATCAGCTGGACTCCATTTCCATTTCTTGAACATACTTTAAGTGTTCTCTGAAAGGCTTTGCTAGATGTGAAATGATTTCAACAAACGACACTACCCCAACAGAAAATCACACAGTGAGCTCTCTATCCTTTGATTTAATTAATGACATTAAGTACCACCATATTTGATTAGTTTTTTTTAACCTTAGTCTCTGATGACAGAGACTACAATCAGCCTCGTATACGTATATAGCCATGATACATAGATGTGATTTCTTGGTTTTCTATTCTTAATAAATTTTTCACAATATTGTAAAGGGCTATTTGTCTGTAGGATTTGAGGAAAGAGATGAATTTAATATAATTTGTAATTAGGTTGTAACATTGCAAAATGTGGAGAAACCAAAGCTTTCTGGATGCACAGGGGCAAAATTAAAACAGGACTTATTTTGACTATCAACTTTGCCACACCTACCAGATTTTTGGAGTGCAAAACCCATAGTTCTCCTATTAACGGAATCTACCTGAGCTTAAGATATGTGCAGCTCCTCCAGAGTTACTATAACCTTCTTGCCTGGTTCTATAATTATTCATTTCCTTGCTAGTTTAATGGATTTCTCTACAATCTTGGTCAACATTGTGTGCCTGTTAGGCCTGTCAAGATAAACTTTACTGGACATTAAATTGTCCCAGAAGCTATTGTGATAAACTACAATATTGTTGCTTTGAGATGATTTTCAAGCAATATAATGGTAAAGGCATAATAATGCAAATACACATTCTCAAAGATTAAAAAACATAAAATTTTAGTGAGTATTTAACACGGGAGAAAAACGATAAATCATGCAAATTTAAATGATTGAGCTCGTTTTAATTTATCATGCGATTTGAATGATTTATTGTTTATTGTGACAGGCCTCGTGGCTGTGCCAAACTGTCTTGTAGCCACTACTTAGACATGAAGGGGGCATGTGTGTTTGTTTACATCTTCAGGTTATAGAAAATCCACTTTTCTCTCATTCTCTCAAGATTTCACCAGTTCCAACAGTTTTTTTTTCTAACATGAATTTATGACATCACCGGTGTTCTCATTTTCCTTCACAGTTCTCTACTGTGTGTGGTACAAGTTTCCTCCAGCAGCTTTGGGGGGGAAAAGTCTTTACTGAGAACTTTCACTGAAGTCAAACCCTTTAATTTGTCTGTGAACGCAGCTCCTGGATGCCAGCGTGCGCCGTGGCCGGCGGTCTCCTGTAATGAGGTGACAGCTGGGTTCCACCAACACACACCTCTACAACCCAAATGGACACACACTGCAGACAGCGGTAACACCATTACCACTGACCCTTCAGCTCGAATTTGCCCAGGTGTCTCTCTGTGTGTGTGTGTGTGTGTGTGTGTGTGTGTGTGTGTGTGTGTGTGTGTGTGTGTGTGTGTGTGTGTGTGTGTGTGTGTGTGTGTGTGTGTGTGTGTGTGTGTGTGTGTGTGTGTGTGTG
The DNA here is from genome assembly GCA_033032245.1 of Poecilia picta. Lineage (NCBI taxonomy): Eukaryota > Metazoa > Chordata > Actinopteri > Cyprinodontiformes > Poeciliidae > Poecilia > Poecilia picta. The sequence goes on from CM065354.1 coordinate 21,905,842, forward strand.
TGCGTGGTCATGTGACAGTCGGAGTGTTTAATTAGAAATCATCCGGCTGATCTCCTTCTTCACACTGATGCACTTCAGCGCATTCACATTAACTTGAAAACAAGTGGTGCTTTAATGAGCATCAAGCAACAATATTAGATATTCACACTCTTGTTAAAGTCACAGCGCTTCAGCGAGACCAGATTGGTGCTTATAAAGAGGCTTTTTCAGTGAGATGACTCCGTTCTAACCTTCCTTTGTTTAATTGCCAAAGGACGATCTCATAAATTAGTTCTGCAAATTCATAAAGTAAACATTTCATATTTATGGATGAAAACGTATGTCAGTGTATACCAAGGCTTTGGCAAGTTACAGTTTTAAAATGTCTGCTTTTTTTTCTCTCTGTGTGTCTATGTTTCTTTCTTCACACATTTATCTCAACACTGATTTTCAATGGACAGTTACTCCAAATTATTGGAGTAAAATGGGTCTTCACCTTTTTTTTCATATTGAGTAGCTGAAGTATTAAGAATACAGCTTGGGAATCCAAAATACATAGGCAAAATGCTAGTAGATATGCTATTGGCTGGCATTTGAAAAGCAGTCAAACTACAGTCTACAAAGACTGTAGATGTTAGCTGGGGCGCTAGATGGCTACGTTGGTAGAGCACACCATTTTCAGATGCTCTTGCCCTCAACGTGGCTGTTCTGGTTCAGCTCCAGGTTTTGGGTCCTTTGCTGCATGTCGTCCTCGTCTATCTTCACCCTATTTGCTGTTCAATCGAGGCCGATGGTGCCAAAAAAGCTTAAAAACAAAACTGAAGTAGATGTTAGCTGTAGTGTCAAGATGGCTTCCACTGTGCATGTTAGGGTATATTTAGCATTTGAACTACTGAAATAGGCAGTTATAAGCATTTTCAGGTGAGGTCTCAAGTATTCACGGTTTTCAGACTTTAATTAGGATAAAACCTAAAAAAAGTTAACACCCTTACACAAATTTAGTGACAGCTATTGGTGAGGTTGCAAGCTGCTTTTATCCTTCTGATTAGTTTTCCAGTCTATATTTGGGAGTCAGAAATCTGCATAGAACCAATGCTTATGTCTTTTGCACATTAGCTTTGAAATACGTCGCTCCAAAATTGCACAAGCATATTTTGGGCTTCAAATTTTAGTCGACAATAAAGGCTCTTTCATTAAAGATGAGAACTTAAACCAAATTATTTAGGAAAAGCTCTTCTTACAAATCTACAACTACAATAGTATGTATGTTTTGTTTAAATATTGCATGTTTTTTTTAGTTTATTTTTGTCTAATTCCTGAGAAAGGATGGATAGCATCCCCCTTACCCTGCAGACGAGATTAAAATCAATGGTCAGGACATGAAAAATTAAAATCACAACCCTCTCTGGAGAAATAAATCCTGCCTCAATGAGGCTTTAATCTGTCTAAGTCAGAGGGGAAGGAGGTGTGCCTCTGCCAGGAAACAAGATGAGCTCCGGACCAAACAAGACAGCCTGCCATGTCGAACTGACGGTTGTTCATTTCAGCATTTTAACCTCAGTTTTCTGACTAGTACGCTGCTTGGTTTTGTTTAATTTTCCATGCTGTGACTCCGAGTCCAACTGGATTTACAACTCATTGATTAAATTAGCATTTTATTGGCAGCTTTATGCGGCAAGTGCACACATCATAGTTTCGCAACTAAACAAACCGATTCTTGATTTAACGTGACTACAAATTTGTATGAGTCGATTACCGTAGAGGTGAGAATGTTTTTATCTGCAGAATATTTTTGACTCGTTCAGAGATAACGAGGTGAATCTGATTGGTCAGAACAAAATAAACACCTGCTGAGATGAACTACCAAAGCTTTTTACAGAGCTTCTGTGCCGTATTCATTCACATTTTAAAACGAGGATCTGTACACAAACGAAAGACATAAATACAATTAAAATAGTCATTTTTTTTCTTTTACAGTTTTCACCACACAGAGTTGCAGTTTTCCTCTAAGCTTATTTCCTCTGTCAGCAGAAAACGTTTCCCTTTGTTAATTTCTCAAGGAAACAAGCACTTAGGAAAAGAAACACGACTGTCTAGAGTTGATTGTTCTCTTGTTAATTTCCTTTCTCTTTAGTCAATAAGCTGTTGTGCTTCTGTGAGCACAGTGGATTTTTTTTACCTCTTGTAAATAGCTTTTTGTGTCCCTGTTGCGCCGGTACAACTCTTCTCGTCTGTAGTTTTGCTCCGTTTGAATTTTACAGAGCCGGCCTAAGTTAAGTAAGTAAAGACACAGGAACGGACCTTTTTAATGAACTTTTATGGGCCATTCTTTTACTGCAGAACCCAGGTCCACAAAAAAGCTTTTGTGATAATGCAGAACTTTTTGGATAGATTTTGAAGTTTTGGTTAAGTCCTAAATATTCTTACTGGTTGAATTATTTTTATTTTTTATTTTTTGCATTATGTTCCTGGCATCTCCTCATTTAAACTCCTTGATATTTCTTTTAGCTGTAAATGATAGAAAATAAAAGATAGTATTGGATGTATGAATATCTTGGATTTAATCTCTCCTCTCATAGTGGGAATACGTGCGCAACCCAACTGGACTGCATCACAAACAGACTTTAAGCATGAAAAACACAATGGGCTGCTTTAACAGTCCTCTGAAAGCCATTTTGCTATCAGAGCTTTCTGTGATACCAGATTACCTGAGTTAACGTTTTACAATTCTAGACTCTGTGTTGTAAATACCAATGTGGGGAGAGTGTGTTGGAGAACAGCATAGAGACTCAGTTCTTTCTTCTCTGTCCAGCTTGTCTTTCTACAGTATTCAAAAATGTGTGGGCTAATTAATGTTTCAATATTCCAGAGTTCAGTTGCACCTTTACATGAGATTTGCTATAACTTTATCTGAGGAGGAATCACTGTGACAAAAACAGCCAAAAGAAGCTGAAATTCTCAGAAGTTAAATTGTGTTTAGTCAGAAACACATATTAAGTCCAGGTTTAGGAGCTCAGCAGGATTCCCTCTTGAAATACTGCACAAATAGGGATCTTAAGATGCTAAATGGATGCATAAACGTATAATCAAACGTGGAAAATTTGAATTAATGTCAGTGATTCTAGTTATTGTTACAAATGTTAAATAAAGTTACCATAAATCGTTACAAATTTGATTTTAAAAGAAAGGTGCCTCAGTTCTACTTCTTTTTACTTTTGGCTGTACCCTTCTTACATGGCGCAACGGCGCATCAATTTTCATCATCAAGCATAACGAGTTCATACATTTTTATTTTAAAAGAAAAAAAAAAACAGCTTGTACGACAGGTAGTTCTAGAGGTAGGCATTGGCATGGAGTTACATCAGTTTAGTGTCCCTGAGTATCCAGTCACCTGCCAAAGCCAGGTGACTTACTTGTTACTTGTTTCCAGCTCCTAAGCAACCTTCACTATATATTTACACCTGGTTGTATAAGGTTATATAAATGATTTAAGTAGGGTTAAGCCCCTGTCTGCCGGGTTGTTTGCTGAGAGTCCACCACTGAGCGCTCTTTGCACAAAATGAAAGAAGCAAGAGTGAGAAGAAAATGGCTTCTCTGCTTTGAAAACCAAAGTAAAAGGTAAAATGAGGATTATTTATGTTGAAACTCTATTCAGAATGTTGGAGTTGGGATCTGGTGCAACTAAAACTGGGCAATTTAAACATTTGAAAATCAAAGCAAATATCACAATTAGAGCTTAAAAACAAAAAACACTTCGGGCTGTTCACACGACAGCCTGAAGTGACCCAATTCCGATTTTTTTGTTAGATTGGATATTTTTGCCGGTTCGTTCACACTTCCAAATAAATGCGACCTGTATGTGTTCTGCAGTGTGAACGGGCAGGCGACCTGAAAGTGTCCCGCATGCGCTGTAGAGGGTGCAATAGCGTCATCGTTCTCAGTGTTCTGCCATTCGCTATAAAAAGAAGAAGTGCTCAGTGTTTGCGGAAGTAAACATGGCGCTTAGCTTACACATTTTAACTTCTTGTCCGCCCGGAGCAGCATATTAATAACTTAATCCTCATTATAGTCCATCATGGTTGTTTTTCTTCCTGCTTGCTTGTATCAGGACGCAGAATAGTGACACTTGTCGAGTATCCGTGACATTCAGGCCGGATGAATGTGACCTGGATGTTAGGTCACATTTGAATCGGACACATATCAGATATCCAAGTGGCCTGGGTCGAATTTGAAAAGAATTCGATCTGTGTTGTTCAGACTGTTGAAGAGATCAGATGCAGGTCGCATTACGTCAGGAAAATCAGAATTAGTTTCAAAGGCTTTTTTAGAAATTATCTTCTAACATATAATGCAATCAGATGTCCATTCAAATCCCTCCATTCGATTCTTTGAATAACATTTTAGTGATAAAGTGCATACAAAGTTTAGTTTATTTATTATAAAAAAAGAATGAAATCACTTTTTTCTTTCTGTTCCTCATGTTTATTGCTCAATCGCCTCGATTCCACAAATTACTAATTAACTTCCACTCTTCCAGGATTGTCTCCTGTTGCTTTGTTTTTGTTTGTTTGCTGTGTCTACCTGCATAAATTCAGAGGACCATGTGCATCACTTTTCTGCTCGTTTCCTTAATTGCTTTTCTTGAATTGCGCGAGTTTTCCATGGCGACATGAAAGTTCAGGCACTCTAGCCTAAAATTAATTGTCCCGGGCCATCTGCTACACCTGGCAGGTTTGAGAAAACAATCAAAGTCATTGTTAAACCTTCGAGCAGAATGTCACAGAGGGCCAAACAAGAACAGAGCTTATAATTAATCAGTTTTTCTCACCTTGACTCGCAGTCATATGCTTCTGCTCTTCTGTTGGAGCTTATGAACTGAAAGTGCCTCTTTTGGCATCATCAAGTCTGTTCACTCTATGCCCTGAAGATCCATCAGCACTAGAAAGAGAAGGTTGGCTATGTAGGAAAAAACATGTTAACTGTAAATCAGATTAAAACATTTTTTTCACATATAATATAGCAGTTATCCTGTAAAATTAATGTAAAAAGCTAATAGTAAATGTTAATTGTAGAGCTTCTGATTCAATTTCAGTATTCAGTCTTCTTGAGTTCACACATTGCATTAATACTTGAATCTGATTAGCCTGAAATTAAATTCACCTCCCCTCCTTAGATTTCAATGACTTTTTCACATGTGGATCCTTTAGCTAAGAGGTTTTTTGCAGATAGCTTTTGAAGCAACACGAGGACCAAATTGTACAAAGGCATCAACGCATTTAAATACCATTACACAATGAAGAGCTTCCAAGAAGACGAGATACAAACTGGCCAGAGGCCGTCAACGGCATTGCTGATGTAGCTGTAGTTTCCAACAAGTATTGGTTGTATTCAGTTTGTTTTCTCCATCTGCCTACGCTAATACGTAGAGCTCCAAGACAAAAACTTTTATTTCTAACCAAAACCCCCATGGACATTGTGAGAAAATGTGCTACAGCCTGATGAAACCAAACTTCACTGATAGGGGCATACTTCCATTTTTTTTTTGCCACAAAAGCATCAGCAGAGTTTAGATTTATAGCCTGAGTCTGAGTCGAACCCATCATGAAATTCAGACCTGAATCAGGGCTAGAATTATTTGCTTGATGGTTGAGTTGGGCTCGAGCCTCTGTGGTCTGTTTAATCAGCCGACATGCAGCACAAAGAAAACCAAATAAAAATTCATGAAATAGAGTTGTGTTAAAATACTTAACACAACATAAGATTACCTTAACTTACTTATTATAACGTAAATAGAGGAGTTAGCTAGTTTAACCTGTTGAGGAAATTTAAACAAGTAAGTAGGGTGCAGAAGTTCATCAGACTGTAACGAGCGCAGCAATGTACCCTGCTCCTCTCGGCCAGAAGCTGAGATATAATCCTTTCAATCCTACATCCCAGAAGATTTGCACCTGACTCACCCTGCCATTACAACAAGCAACATAATGGAGCTGCAACATATTAAACAGAAACAAGAGAAGTTACACTACTTACTGAAATAGTGATCTAAAAACAACAAAAAAAAATCTTAGTTAAAATAATATTGGGTTCAGGCCTATAGTTAAAGTTAAGTCTTGTTGGATTGGGTTCGGACACAATGCTTATGGTCCGGGTTGGATTTTTTTTTAGGCCCAATTTAAGTTCTACAGCAGGGGTGTCCAAAGCCAGTCCTGCATGTTTTGATTTTCTCCCTGATTTTACTCACCTGCATCAAATGATGGCTCATTAGAAGCCTAAGCAGAACACTGACTTGCTGAGGAGGTCATTGCTACCATTAGGGAGAGAACTAAAACATGCAGGACACCGGCCCTCGAGGACCGACTTTGGACACCCCTGCTCTACAGCATCAAAACAGAAATTTGTTTACCTTATAGCCATTTTTTTCAGAATGGATGAAATTGTGAATGCTTAAAAATCAGCTTTGATCCAAAATACAGCCAGAAAGCTGACGCTTAACATTATTTTACTATTTTTCACCCTCACAATGAGACCAAACAAACGTCCAAATCAATATAAGCATGACTTACCGAGAGGGAAAGTTTTTGAATGGCCTCGCCTGAGACCAGAAATAAACCTGACAGAAAGTCTCAAGAGAGGTCCTCACAATATGATAGATTTGGAAAACCTTTGTAAGGCAGTGAGCAAATCTTGTCAAGTCCAGATGATGTGCTGAGAGACTCCTACCAAAGAAAAGCGAGAGCTTACACTGAATGAAAATGAGCTTCCAAGTATTGGTTTAAGCAGATGTTTGCTTTCTGTTAAATTGCACAGGATAAATATTATAAATATAATTATATATTACAAAATATATAATTGTAATTATAAATATGTGGAAGAAAGTGTTGAAATGATACACAATGGTCATGTCTATAGATCACCAAAACCTGACATTTTAGCATCTTCTTTATAAAAAGTTAAAACAATGTAGACGTTCTATAAAATCCTTGGTGTCTGTGTTACACCAGTTTGCTTGAAGCTGTAAAGGCGTCAGAATAAACATGTGGAAAGGACATATTTTAAGGTTAATACTGTCAGCCTCTTCAGGCGACTCACCAACAAGTGAAGTGAATGATAATTGTTTCTCTATAACTGTTTAGTTTGCGGGGGATGCGAATCAGGACTCCTGAGTCATGGAGGAACTTGTGTTACATCTTAATGTGCTCGCTGCGATGAAACCGAATCTCTCTTCCTGCCTCCTCCTCCCTCCATTTTTCTGCTGTAAATCTACCATGATGCAGTTATCACCATGGAAATCGCTCGGAGATGGACCCTCTCTGGACAATGTCAAGAGCCTGAGTGGCTCTTTCTGCAGATTTGATTCTGGGCTTGAAAAGCTGCAGAGAGCCAGAGGAGATGGGCGACTTCCGAACGCCTACTATGAAATCTGAAAGGTCAGCATCAAGGTCACGAGTTTTGTCTTGTTAACTGTGAGATTTCAGATGGTAAGATTAATAACAGAAAGTGGTTCGTGCAACATCTGACCGTGGCAGTAAGATATGATCGCAGTCTGTAAAATCGAAACGATCCTGACCAAAACAGACAGTTCAGACAAAAGGTTTTGACTGATTCTTGCATTTAAATGCATCACCACTGGTTTGTAGTGCTGTTTAAGAGTCTTGGTGCAGCAGAATCAATATGGTAATTGCCTTAATTAACTTCACATTTGCAAGTGTTGATATGAGTCCTTACTGGTGAGGCTTACAGACATGCAGACCCGACAATTCCTCCTCCATTACAAAGCAGAATTATATGGATCATCCTTAAACCTTTCCACCGTTGTCAAGTTACCTCCACAAACTTTAGTGTTTTTTATTGGAATTGTATGTAAGTGCAAAATACCCCAGATCGACATCTGAATCAGTATCTGATTGTTTACAAGTAAAAATCTTAACCCTGTTCATGATATAAAATCCAGAACTAGCAGTTTTCTTAAGAAGTCGCTTTTTAAGTAAATAGAATCCACCTTTGGAATTTATACTCATTATGAATGCAACTCTTCTGTGAAGGGCTCTCGAAGGAACACACCAAACGGGACAGGGATAAAGTTGTAGAGAGGTCCAAAGCAGGGCCATGTTACAAACCAGTATTTCATGGAGCACATTTCGATCTTCGATCTGAAAATAGGAGGAATGTGGCACAACTGTAAACCTACCAAGACATGGATGTTCACTTAAATTGATGGATCAGAAAAAGAGAATATTCAGACAATGGTAACTTTGGTCAAACCGCAGAAATAAACGGCTCAGTTGGAAGAATCTGTTGACCAGAGTTAACATTAGTTGTGGATTTCAGAGATTTCACCAGAAGGACAAATCAGAAAAAGAAAGCCTAGTTCTGTTGTCAATTTCCCATACGTCATGTGGACAACACAGCAAATATGTGAAAGAAGGTGCTTTGGTCACATAAGACCAACATATCCTGTTTGACCAATGAACAAATTGCAATGCTAACGAATCCTTCACATCATCCTGAACTTTGATTTGATGATGGATGCAGCTATATAGAGAACAATTATGCAAGAAAATCTGTTAGAGGCTGCAAAAGACTTGAGACTGAGGTGAAGATTTTTGTTTTCCAGGACATTGATGACCTTAAACATACAACCACAACTACAATGGAGTGGTTCAAATCAAACTATGTTCATGTGGTCTAGTCCAAGTCCAGACCTGATGACATTTAAGGATCTGGGGAAAGACTTGTAAACAGATTTTCACAGTTGTTCTCCATGTAGTCTGACTGAACTCGAGCAACATTGTAAAGAAGAATAAACAAAAATTGCAATCTCTAAATTTGCCACATACATTTCCAGATGTATTGTTTTCCCTTCTCATCGTAATTATTTATTTTGTGATGATAAAGCATGGGTTCATCAAAATACATTGGAGATCCTGATCCTAAGGTGAAGAAATTTGTAAAACTTCTTTTGTGAGACTTTGCATATGCCAGAAGCACAGAAAATGTTCCAGTATCCCCTTTAATGCTTATAATCTTAAAGATAACTAAACAAATTTCCAGGAAGTTAGCTTTAAAATCTTTGTTGATGACTTTTTAAAAAAAAAAAAATAAATAAAGTGTTCATGCTACTGCGACAGACTGGCGACCTGTCCAGGGTGACCCTACCTCTCGCCCGAACGTTAGCTGGAGATAGACACCAGCTATAGACAAGGGTGTAAAAAAAATGGATGGATGGATGGATGGTGTTCATGCTATTAGCATATGTTAACGTCAGCCCCGTGAACAGGGTCGTCGTTTTCTTCTACTAAAGTACGGAAGGCAAGCCTAAGTGCTCGCGTAGATCAAAGATTCACATGTTGAAGAGGCGTTTTACTCATCATTTGCAACAGAACAATAGCGACAATGCTAATGCAAAATTAAATGGTTCAATGGGAATTCACCTTCCTCCTTTGCGCTTTATTTGACTTTATGTGCCTCTTAAGACTGAGAAAATACCTGTGTCTGATTGGTTCAGCACACGTATGGCACCTCTTTAGTTCCTCTTTACAGGGACGATCTCCCCGTTTCTCTAAATCTCTGCAGAAAGCTTTTTTCAAGTGGCGGTAGCCATAGCAACAGTGCGCCGCTATCACTTCGGCCATCCTCCACATACTCCTTATTTTAAGTTTGCCTTATTTTAAATTTGGCCTGATTTTTATTGGTTCTGCTCCTTTTTATAGTCTTCTGTAATAAAGTATTATTGAATTAAATTAAAGTCTATTAATGGCTCTATGAGATAATAGAGTTGGGAGCGAGGGCCGAAACATCTGCGAGCATGTAGCTCGGTAGCTCAGAGAGGAACAGAGATAGAGACAGAGATTGAAAGAGAGAGCGGAGAATGAGAAGGAAATAAGGTCCACTGCTTCCCAGAATAGAAAGAGAAAATCCATTTATTCTGAGAGGCCTGCAGGGCTGGAGGTAGCAGGAGTCCACTGTTGAAGACACACACACACACAGAGACACATACACCTCTCATCCCTCTGGAGAAAATGAATTCTTTCCCTACTTTTCCCCCCTCTCTCTTTTTTTCCGCACTTTTTCCCTCCGTCAGCAACAGCCCCCGTGATTTTAACCTGGGCACGCACATCCCATCGGACACGCACAGACTTACACAGAGTCACTCACCTGGTCACCCGCCTAAGGTGTTGTGATGCTCTCTCTCCTGCTCTGCCCGGCCGACAGAGGATACGAAGCCATTTATAATCCTGCAGAGAGGTGGAAACCAGGGAAAAGGGAACAGAAGACGTGCGGCAGGGACAAGGGGGAAGCAAAGGTGCAGAGGAAGATGAAAGGGGTGTTGATAAGCGAGGAAACAAGAAGGAGGGGGTGGAAGCGAGGAAAGAAAAAAAGAGGAAAGGTCAAGGAACAAAAAGTTTGAAAGAGAATGAAGTGAGAAAAATGAACCCAGAATGGTTGAAACCTGACAAGGAAAAGATCTGTGGGAGGACGAAGAAAGAGAGCGTGAGGGGAAGAGGCTTCAGAGAACAATAACAATCAGATAAAAATGGAGGACAGTGGAGCTCATACAAGATAAGGTGAATCAATTGAAACTGTATAAAGAAAAGCAGGTGATTGAGTAAAACAAGTCTCAAGTGGGATGAGAAGAAACAGATGAAATGGAGCTTGTTGATGAATTTGAATCTGGGGATGGCCTTTCACCTGGTTTTATCTGTATCGGTTTTATTTGGTGGTTGAAAATTTGTAGGCGTTTGTTGTGGTAAGATTCTAGCCTGAGGAAATACAACTTTTAAATGAATATCTTTTCTGTTGGATGTGTATGCTGATGTCAAGAAAAATCCAAAAGAACATTTTGAGAAGAGAAGAGAAAAGAGAAATTTCCATCTAAACTGGGGTCAGAGTTGACCTGTACTCCAATGTTCCAATCATCCTAAATGATTGATGGAAATGTTGTTGAAAAGACTGACGTAGTTCATGAAATGAAAAAAAAAAGACCTTACTGAACGAAAAAAATACTTTGGAATGTGAAAATTGATTTGTTGGATATGAAAGCAGTAAGATTATTGAGCCTACATAGATTTGATAAAAATGTAGAACAGACCCATCTCTGTAATTACAAAACAGTAGCATGCTAAGGTCTCATTCTAGTGGAACCCCACAATCCATTAAGTAATTGGAAATATACAAATCTTTCATTTTATCACAGTTGATTACAGGTGACTTCCTTTTTTCTGCATTGTTGAGAAGGTCGTTAACCAACTTCACAATTGCTCTCTCTTGACATTTTTAGATACAAGCCTTAAGAAAGGCTTCAGGTCTTCCTCTCTGCAGCTTTTCCCCACTCTTCTCACTTTTATTGCCTTTCTTCTCCCGAGCTTTCTCCAATCCAAATGTCACTCTGTCCCCACCGACCTGTTTCTTTCTCTAATCCACTGACCTTCAAACCCCCGTCTGCACGTTCAGAAAGCCCGCTGAATATCGCCTCCAACCACTTAGATTATACTTAACCTCCAACATGAACTCTGAAACGTCACATTTATGTCAACATCAGTGTTTCAAACGGAGAAATCAAAGCAAACACCTATGGGCTCTCTTCAGTGGTACTGAAGAAAATGTTACAGCTCACCTTGTCCACTCAAAGGCCAGTTTCAGTTGACTACATCCCCTGTGGCTGCAGCTGAAAGCTGTTCATTTATCTGTTTAAGTCGCTCTCTGTTTTTCCTTCCAGTTAAAAAAAAAACATCCTTTATATAAATTGGACTTTAAAGCTGCAGTATGTAACTGATTAAAAAAAAATTTTTTTATTCTGTGGACCTACTGCCATCTGCAGAAATACACCGCTCTGTCAGAAACAACCAATCACAGTTAGGAGGAGGGTTTTAGCACTGTCAATCAACCTACCTGTACGTGCTGCTCACAGCCTCCCCTATGCTCTCTGCTAGGCTATGGTGGATAAAAAGTATTCCTGTAATAAGTTGTTTTTCCATAATTAGCATATTGAGCAGCGCGTACACAAGCCTGAGTGAAAGCGCCAAGACACTCCTCCTGCAGTGTTTTTCTGCAGGTGGCAATATGACCACAGGTGGAAGACTTAGGTTTTCTCGCACATAATGACAGTTTTAATTGAATTGAAAGGATTTAAAATGTAAGAAGGAGGACTGACATTCTTACTGCAGACATCAACTTTTTTGCAAGCATATCACTATAAAACTTTAATTTCAGAAAATAGCTAAACCTGTCTAAGTTTGAACTTTTAAGCAAATGTCTATTCAAGGTAATTAGCCAATTATCTCTGTCAGGTTCATATCACAAAACCTTTCTAATGATTTCAGAAAATCTTTATTTTTTGTGTGTTTTTCATACCACTTAAGCATGAGATAGTTTGCATTTGTCCGTTTCTGAACTGGACAGTGTGGGTGTTCTTCCTTTTTGTCAGTGGAAACTTTTACCATTAAACATTAAGAGTACGGACAAATTACAACACATATATAAAAAAAAACATTATAAAGAAATGTATTCTTGCTCTTGTTCCTAGTAGGTTTGTACCGATCCAGTCCCAAGTCAACCTGGGACCCATGCTCCGTTTGAGGGAACGGTATCAGCCCAGTTGACTGTACTCAAACACTGACACCTACCGTTCCCTTATGTCTACTGTTTTATGTCACCTGCACCCACAAAAGCTGCCGCTGGCGACTGATGAAACATTATCCACTCCTCACAGCGACAGTCTAATTTCACTTTGAGTGCATTTGTTTACCGCCTGCTGAAGCTGAAGCAGAAAGGACCAAACATCCCGACTCTTTGTTTCTCCTCTGATGAAAACAATGTCACCTCCTGGGCCATCAACCTTTTCTTAAGTGGTTTCTTGTTTATTGTAATTTGTAGTCCTGTCACTCCATATTGGATATGCTTTCTCGGGTGAAAGAGCACATTAAGACACAACGGATAGTAGCTGGTGTATTAAGGTCCTGCAAAAGTATTGGCATCCCTTGAATGTTTTCATATTTTGTGAGTTTTAACACACGTTTCAACACACACGCACAAAAATAGTGAATATATGAAGTAGGAGAAAAATGGCTATGTAGTTTTCGTCTTTTCTCCTAAAAATTGTGGCATGCTTTTGTATTCACCCTCTTTCAATCTGATGCACCAAAATTAAATCTGGTGCCAGTAGCTACATCAATGAGAAAAGTGTATCCAGCTTTGTGTGATTTAATAGGTTTGTTAAATTATCTTGAACACTCTCATGCTGTGGGCATGCTTGACTTCAAGAGGAACAGGTTAAACACTTTGCATTTGTCCATCCAATAAAATAAATCAAAGATTTTGACAGTAACGTGACAAAACACAAGAGGTATAAAGACGTTTCCAAACCTGAATATTCAGTACTTTCATGTTCACACTGAGCTGTTTCAAGGAAGCAGTGGGTCTAACAATGTCTTTGTCTTATATTAATGCTAAATGACTCTCGAGGATCTAAGTCGAGGCACTTTTTTTTTCCTCTAAAGAAGAGTGAGTTTAATAAATTAGGATTATGATAACCTCTTAAAGCCTTTACCTCTCCTTTTTTATTTTACTGCTGAACCAGAGTGCTGATGTTACAATTTCCAGTGCGGCTAATAGTGATATATCCCTTAAATAGTTATCATCTTAAACTTGCATGCACGATTAGACACTGCATGCGAATTCCTCCAGGGAGAGGGAGAGAAAAAATTGTTTCTTGACTTCAATGGTATGAGGTAATATGAGATGGTGCATGTTAAATTATTAACCATAAAATACAGAACAGACTTAGTTTGGATTAGCAGGAGAGAGACAGTCTATTGTAGGACCACTATATCCCAGACCTACTGACACATTGGAGACAGGGAGGAATTGGGTCAGGGCTTAAATGTATAAGGTAATAGATGGATACAGCAGAGATTTATGTGTGACTCCCTCTCTCCAGAGAGAAATAGAGAGGAAGAGACCGACTGAGAGAGAGGAGGAGAGAGATGGGCGCTTGGTGCTGGGTCTAAATCAGACTGTCAGTTGGTGCTAAATTTTTCCTAAGGCGACAGAGGGAAGAAAAGGATAGAGGGTAAAGAAAGCAGAGCAAAGGAGAGAGAACTGGGACATGAAGAGAGAGTGGATGGGTTGTGAAGGTGGTGCAGAGACTGGAGGAAAGATCCGAACGGGGAGTTTCGCAGGGCAGACCCAGCCCAGATCAGGAGGCATTTAGGAAATGCAGCTTGGCTTGTGCCGGAAAATAAGTTATTTCAGGGCACCTGGTCTCAAGAAGAAAAAAAAAGACGAGTCCACCTAGATTATCAGCCAGGATGCTGAAAACTCCTGCATAAATCAGACCCTTTTTTTTTTATTTTATAGGCGTCAACTGTGTACTGTGTTGAGGGACAGTGGCTCAGTGGGTAGAGGAGTCATTTTGCAGATGGAGAGATGTTGGTTTGAACATATGAATGAATGGACTTTATTAATCCCAGAGAGAAATTCACAATTCCAGCTTCCTCTTGAAGCTTGATGATGTGCTTCTGTGCAAGTCATTTATTCTGAATGGGCCTGCTGGTGTGTACATCAGTGTAGGCTCTTGTGTGTGGTGAATGTGGGGCTTATGTGTATTGTCAAGTTAGACAAACACAAGAGAAATGGAAAACATTCATCCATTGTCTTTACCCTCTTATCCTTCCAGGGTCACTGAACGAAAGGCAGGGTTCACCCCGGTGCAGGGGAAAAGAAACAGTTGGCACAAAATGTTGATAATTTATTTCTGAGATTTGTTACCAGTGAAGCATGTAGTCTCAGGTTCATCCATTCATCCAGCCAGCTAACCAGTCAGCACAGATAGGAAAGACAAACCACAGAGAAAGATCCTGTCTTGGTTTAGGACCCAGAGAGAATCCAAATATGTCCAAATTCTGTTCTGTTCATTCCGGTAAAATCCAATCGTAAGTCTTGATTCAGATCCAATTACTTGGAGTGGAACTTAATTCTACTCCAATACTGTTCGATCAATATCAGTTGGTTATCAAGTTATCTATCTATAAAGTCCAAAGGATTATATTGGGCCATTAACTTTACAGCAGTCCGATCAAGCACACAGTGACAGTGGACAACTGATTGCATCAACGGTATTATTATTATTAAGTGAATTCAACGTATTATCTAACCAACATTACTGTAGCTGCAATAACACAATGAATTAGTTTAATTTATTAGGTAAATTACAGAAAAACCAACAAAAACATTTCTAACTTTGTTAAAGCCAGCAGCAACAAGAAGCATCGGCAAATAAAAACACCAACCAATCAAGATTTGCTGGAGATTTAGCGCCATGTCCAATGACCTTCAACGCTGATTGTCTTTTTATCGCACAGTAAGATTCTTTGAGGTGTTTTCTCCATCTTCATAATGTATTCTGAGTGGAACCTGATAAAATCAATGCACGTCAAGGTCTTCCATGTAAAACCACATGGGTATCGATCAGTTTGACGCAGGCCTGTGTGCGTAATCCAGTGCATTGCATCGCATGTACAATATCCAGAGCGACATAAGCCAATTATTTAATAGAGCTGGTACATCCTCCTTGTATGTTATGTTCTGATCTTAACATGAGCAAAGTGGACCTTAGCTGACATTGACAACCATCTTTCAGCTGTTGGTCATCAAACATGTGCCAGACTGTCGGGTTGTTAGGCTGGGATGTTGGTTTTTAACATGTTCTTATGATAATTAATAATAATAAAAAAAACATTGTTAGTCATTGAACGTTGATGACAGATTTGAGAATTACTCTTCAAAAAAAGCTTTTTATTTAAACATGCTAATTAAGGGCGTATATTGTAAAATTACTGATGTCCTCTGACCCTGAAGAGGTTGCATTTAATTTATGTGATAGTAAGGGAGGTCATAAGGTCACGAGCAAGTGTTTTAAATAAACAACACTGGGAAGTTGCACCTGAATGATTCAACTCCCACTGTGAATTTGGCTTATGGCCAATTAATATAAAGAGCTGTTGTTTGCGACAAACAAATCAAGTAGGAATAATTTAAACAGCTCAGCACAACTGGTGTGACAAGTGGGTTTTCCAACTTCAAAACAAAATGCCTCATTTTATGACCACCACAATCTCAGTTTGATTTAACTCCTTCATTGAAAGCATCTTAAGTAATTAGTAGAGCTCACTTTTTGGTGCTACGGCCTGCCGTAAACTTGATTCATCTCCTTGGAAACCTTAGGCCACTCTTCACGGGAAGGCCGTATTCATCAACATTATTGGGTTTCAGGGGTGCAAATACATTTTTCAGTTTCTCAAAAGAGTGTGAGGCCGTTGACTCTGATGGCGACTGAAAACAAACCTTAATGGGGAGATGAGTTAATGATCACACTCTGTGTTGCGAAGCCAAATGACACCCAGGCTTCAGCTTCCTTCTCGCCATTTTCATTAAATCCATGCTGTCCTCCACATTCTGCAGATTTATGGTTCCAGGGGAAGCTTAACAACCCCAGAGCATCACTAAGCCATCAACATGCTTTATTATAACATATACTCTGTTCAACATATGCAACTGATCCGTACTGATCTTTAATTGATGGATCAATGTCAGTCTGCTCCTATGAAAGGCCGCACGTTGCTTAAGGATGCGCATATAAATGTTAATGTGTGACTGAGTGAATGAACATCTACTGTAGTTGTCTGTTTTACTAAATAAGTTCAGAAACCTTCCATTTCTTTTAGTTTGAGTATATTATTATACTGTAGAAACTGCTGCTTTCATATCCTTTCCTCTCAGCAGGTTTGCCTGGAAACGTTTCTGTTAATGAGATTTAATCATTTCAAGACTGCAACAGTCATTGAAAGAAAGACTTACATTTGATTTTTGGATGAACTCTGTATGATGTTTGTTTTATTTAACTAATAAATAATCCTTGATCTGATCTGAACAATTTTTAATTTTGACAATAGAGCATTTTTAAAACCTTATGCAGAACCACTAAAAAGAGCTCTATTATATACAGACCACAACTCCTAGGTCAAAGGTCATTATCCATCATTGTGAAGGTCTAATTTATACCAATGTTTGCACGGTTAAACTGCTGATTTTCTTTATCTTGTTTGTAAAGCACTCTGCTAACACAGGCGTAGCCTCCGTACTACTGAGTGTTTCATTTGGTGTCAGTGACGACTGAAGGCTGTGCTAATGATGACTTAAACTGTGCGCCTTCAGCTCCAGTCAATAATTCAAAACAGCTACGAGTCACATCACACACTCCAATTAGAGACACTTCTTGTATTGTATTCATATGAATTATGTTTGTGGGTTGTTTGCTTTGTGAGAATGTAAATCGCATATTTGGGAAGAAAAGCCAAGACTCCCCCGAGACACACGAGTAACTTCTGATGTAAGGATTCATCAGGGTTGAAGCAGGGTGACCGTGCACCGATCATAAATTTCCTGGAAGCTGTAATGTGTTCTGGCATGACTGAGCATTATTTTCTGTGGGAGAGTGTAAGTGCATGCAACTGCTAATGAAAGTATTGAAATTACCATTACCGTGTAATGACTCGCCACTTAGAGTTTTTCACAGGCCCACTGCTTTCATCTTTAGTAATATAGATATTTCCGCGTTTACTTATGAATGAGTCTATATAATCTCCACACACGCCATGAGGAAATTGCTCTGAAAGGATCGATTTAAAGTCCACCAGTGTTTTTACTGACAACTTCAGCAGCCGGTTTGTGTGTTTTGTTACGTTAGCCGCTTAACATTTCATGAGTGTTGCTTGGTTTTTAAAAATGTGTTGCTGTTTTTCGGTTCAGGCAGACAAACTACAGATTAAAGCAAAGAGTGTAAGATGACTGAGTACTAGTGCTCAAAACTCACAGCGCTGTTGGTTTCGGTTATTTCTGTTAATAATCTTGACCCACTTGTGTTGAACAGCTTTATCCACAGAACGGCACAGGGAGATGGATGATGTAGGTCAGGCCGGAGTACACCTGTTGAAATACATGTCTGAAATTTTGGTAAACATAGGGTTTGATATTTAGATTGTAAACGCTATTGTCATAAATAGCTATAAAGTATAAATGCAGGAGGTATAATCTGAATTGGCAGAGTTTCTCTTTGACTAAGCACAAACACGGTGGTCACAAACTCAAAAATTATGTCACTGTAACAAAAAAAAAAAAAATCTAATTGACTGTAACATACCGGTAGCAGTGGTGACCTGACTTTTACCGCATAAAAATTAAAATCGGTAAACACAATATAGCCGAGTAATAACACATTAATAATAACACTCTTCTGTGTGGAAGATGCTGCTGAAGTAGACCTCAGAGTTAGCTGTTTTCAGTATTTTCACTGTATTTATCTGGTAAACTCTGTATAAATATGGATTTTACCATATAAAAACAATACAGTTCTGGCAACCACAGGTGTATTTTGGCGTAAATTAGAGACTTTTTTTGTTTTACAGTGTGTTTGTAAAGATTTAAAATCAATAAACACAACATAGCTAAATGATAACACATTAGTGATGACAACACTCTTCAGTGTGGAAGATGTTACTGTGTTCAAAGTTAGCTGTGTTCAGGGTCAGAGGGATGTTCAAAGATGAACAAAGAACAACAAAAAGGTGTAAAAAAGGTTTTTAGGAAGAAACATTTTCTACAATGGCACATAGATCTGCTGACTGAGACTTCAGCAGAAAACGCCTTTATCAAAAGCCTTTATCCTTTTGAGCTGTCAGTCTGTCATGGAAAATGCTGATTTTGGAAATGTGTGCATTGGGAAAACTTTAGAGGTGAGGTATAAGGCTGACCCTATTGTAGGAAAGATGCAATGAGTCTACTGTGTACAGTTATTCTAGCCATGCACTGCAGATAATACTAACAGCTGAGTTAATTGTAACCTTCACAGAGAAATCTGAATTGTCTAAAATTAGTGTCTCTAATCAATTCAACATTAGATTGGCAGCAAAACATAAATGTTTTTGTACAACTTGATTTAAATTCAAGTAAGAAGTTTTTCTTTCTGTCCGCCTTTTGAGCATTTCTGTTATGCTGTAAATTTTCACCTGTAGATAAAATGTGACATTAGAATAAATATTTTTACTATATAATATTTATCATTACACAACTAAAGAGCACAAAGCAGACACTATGCTAAACTGAGTACTGTTGGTGTTAACGTAGGCAAACAGGTGATTTCTGTTCCTTACTTGCTGTAACAAACTGCTGCTGTGAGGAAGCTTAGCTGTGCAGGATGGACACAAAGTGAATTTCAACACGGGTCAGTAGACAAGTAATAGGTGAACACAACCAGGGCTGGATTTGTTCTAGCAAACGGAAATCCAAACTACGCTTGGCCCCTCTTGTGAGTGCACACACACACACACACACACACACACACACACACACACACACACACACACACACACACACACACACACACACACACACACACACACACACACACAACAAGCTCTGTCACATTAAAAATGACAAAAACCCATTTTTTTTATTCATCAGAGTTTTTGTTTGCTCTAAGGTTCTAACCAATCAAGACTGTGTCAAACGAACCAAACCCCTTGAAAAACCTGTTTGGCCCCTCGTCACTGAAGGAAACAGCACGTCAACCTCAGAAGAAGACGTGAGCACAACTTCCTCCGTCACAAAATGTAAACGTAAATGGAGTAGAGTCAGGTTTGAGCGGTTGTAGGATTTCTCCTTTGTCTTTGATTAAAAATAAAACACAAGCCATTTCTCCTGCTACCCTAAGACTCTCTCAGCTGTTTTGGTGAGCATTTACCCAGAATGCCCTGCACCATAATCTGCTTCCTCCTTTTGGAGTGGCCTCTAGATCGCTTGGCGTGGACCAAAATTCACTTTTTTGCTCGTTTGCGCATCCACATCTCCCCAACCGGACTTTCCTGGCAAAGTGTTTTATAAAAGTGGACTAAACAGGGCCAGTGTTAATGCACACCATGTTTTTTTAGTTAACTGTGTCACCTTTCTAGAGCAACATCTTTTGTAGTCTTAGGCATTTAAGGAATAAGAGGTTGCTAATTGCAACATT
Source organism: Poecilia picta (assembly GCA_033032245.1). Taxonomy (NCBI): domain Eukaryota; kingdom Metazoa; phylum Chordata; class Actinopteri; order Cyprinodontiformes; family Poeciliidae; genus Poecilia; species Poecilia picta. The sequence goes on from CM065354.1 coordinate 21,925,883, forward strand.
TCCATGGTTTGATGGCAGCAGCTGACCAGCAGCTGCCTAACCAAGCCATTATCTTCTCATCCACTTGGTACTCAAAGTGGTGCTTAGCTGGTAATTAAATGCATCACAGGAGACTGGAACAGCTTTTCTTTTTAAATCTGAAAAGTTAACGCGAATCATAAGAATTACACTATATTTGATTAAACTGCTCCAACTGTCAGAGAAGCATAAAAAATGTTCAGGGCTGATCCGATCCCAGACACGCTCAAAGGAAATCTCTACATCTGCGCGTTTGATGTGATAAAGTTGCGGCGCTGGATGGGTCTCGGCGCGCTCGGTGTTTACTTTGGTACCATTATCTTTTATTTGTAGGCCGATTGTGTCGCTTGGCGGGGAATAAATGGGCCATAAATCAGAAATGTGTTTGCGCATAGGTATGAGGGAATTCACACGCATGCAGAAACACAATAAACGTGCAGGTGGCGCTCACAAACACAGGCAAACTCTTGCCTTACTGCTTGGATCTGGCAGAATTAAAAAAAAAAAGTGACAAAGAATGAGTCTGATGCGTTCATTAAAAGCTCAGAGCATGAACACAAATCCACCGTGTGAATATGCACATTAGAAAATCAGCCACGGCGAGATTCACTCGTCAACACATTTGAATATGCAAATGTTTCTTGGCACAAAAAGCTTTGACAGGCTGTTATTGCACGATTCCAGTGGGTGCAGATACAACGGGCTCAAAGGATATTACAGGAAGAGCAAGAACAGGGTGGGGAGGAGACGGGGGGGGGCATCCCAGACAGTTGCTGGGTAGATGTGTGCTTGCTGCCTGCGTTCATCCATCTGTGGGCGCATGTATGTGTGCATCCACAGAGGAATTTAGCGCTTCTAGAGGTGCTCTCTGTTTACCGCCTATCAGAGTCGGGGATATGCTGGAGACAAAGGGCAGGAAAACATGTAAAATCTCCAAAAACGGGTGAATCTTTTAGTTTTGGACATTAGATTGTTGAATCAAAGCCTGGGACTTACTGAATCCCACGAAGGCTGGTCTAATAGAAGCAAAACGCTTCAGAAAATTAGCTCAAATTTCCACTGTACACCAACTCATTTCAAACAACATCTCCCAGTTTAAACGTTTCCCTCTTTTGTTCTGCATCAGGTGTGATTTTGCACCAAGGCGGAATCGGGTTGTAGAACGGATCCAGCACCGGAACCAGAATGAGACGTATGCTGCTGTGAAAAATCAGGTTTTCTTTCATTTTTAGAACAAAAGAACGCCACTGAAAAGCGATCCACACACCAACCCCAGTGCATCCTGGATCAAGGCAGACGTTGCACAGCATTGAGCTTTATGCCAATTTAAACCTTCAATTCCCACAAAAAAAGCCATAAACAAGAGGAAAAACAAGTTCATATTCACATTTATTTCATACAAAACCAACCTGTTGTGCGTAATGCGTGTGCTGCTTTGTATTCAAGGCAAGACTCGGAGGCCTAATTTGAGCAGTTGTCCGTTTCCTGAAGGACTTTGGTGTTTTAAGCTCCAGTTAGGAAGCTCACGGTGTGTGCAGAACCTCCTGATCCGTTTCTAAACCATAAGCTGGTTCTCATCATCTGTGTTTGTTTAACGATTGGCGCGGATTTAAACGGCGAGGTAGATAATCCACCCTGATCTGCTGGTCTGTGATTGCCGCTTGCTCGGTCTGCTCCACACATTTGAATGTTTCTGCGAGGGACGGAGAGACCGCACCTGTGCAAACCCAACGGTGAGGAGGCAAAAGGCTCAGTTTATATGTAAAGTTTGCGCAACCACAGTCTGCAACGGACAAAATCCATCTGATTTCCTAACAGAAAAACCAATAGTAAAATGTTCTCACCGGTTGCACAAAACTATTGCGGTCGCAATGTCAATTGGATCTGCGAACATGCCAGCTGGACTTAATGTCTGGTGAAGTTACTAACGGCTTGTTGAAACAAAAGTGGGACATAAACCCCCCAAAATCTCTATGAGACAGAAAACTAGCTCACAAACAAGGCAGTGATGAAAATGACCATTCATCCAAGTAAATACAGATCCTTAAAAATCGTGCATTTTGTTAGAGCAGCACAGCTTTATTTTTTAAATGTAGCTATTGCAGATAGATATAAATAGAGAGATAGGTAGATTTCTTAGTCTAGATTGTGGCAGCATGACCCCCCTGAGCTGCTGGGAAGAAATCAGAAAGCACTGAAGGTCAAATGATAATTTTGGGGAAGAAGCGAGGGCGAGTACAAACGAGAATGAATAACTCTCCCATTTGCGAGTCATTTTGTAAAGGTCGGGGAAATTTAAAAAATCAGCAGGGAATAAGAAACTGCAAATGGCAGTTGTTGAAGACAAAATATTTAACCTCTGCTGCCCAACTGTTGGCTTTAGATTAATTTTAAATTGCGTCTTTTTCCACTGTCTGCATATTTTTGTTTTCTAAACTTAATAGCTAAACTGTAAAGTTGTACGTCCTCTGGATGTAAAGGTACATTTAAAACATTTAAAATGTGAATATTGCTCTTCAAAACAAAAGCAAATTTTGATGAAGTGATACAGAAAGGTGACACTAACTGGTTTAAAGTCTTTCTGTCAATTTTCTTTAAAAAATATACATTTATTTGTTAAAATAAAAAACCTTGAAATACCCTACAAAAGACTAAATAAAGATCCATTTGAGATGCTGTTTGACTTGCCAACATTTTAGTTTGAATCAAATATTTTTATAAATTAAAAATGTCAAATGTTCACGTGTTTTTGATTTGAAGGCATAACCAGTAGCAATACATTTTTTAAGCTACATAACATGTCAGCCGTCGGAGAAACTTGACTTGTAAACAGTGAATATTTATCTGGCACCTATAAGAACAGAGAAAACTGATGGAACCTGTTTGTTTAAAATGTTCTCATACAATAAAACTGGCCGTGAGATAAAATCATTTAATTACAGTCAGTGGGTGTGTTATAAATGCTGTTTACAATGAGGAACCCCCAAAGATGAAACGCTGATGAGACCCAGAAATGAAAGCTGGTAGAAAGATATTGCTGACTTTGTGGCTGCGTAAGTGATAAAATCCTCCCCGTCAGCATTATGAGGGAATATTCCCTTCTTGCATATCATATCTTTGATGAATTAATGCGTTGCCTCGATACATTCCTAGAGCAAGTTAAAGAGAATGTTGGCTACGTTTCTGGAGCTGCACTGGGAGGCTGCGTTCAGAGAGAGCCACGTGGGCGGAGAATCTTTATTAATTTCTGTTAAATGTTGCTTTTATTGTTGTTAAACTTCTTAGACTCCCTGTTGCTTGAGACGGCAAGAGCGGATACTTTTCTGTGAGCGACTGGTAAAATGAAGTTCACTGGTGTAGCAGCCACAGGAAGAAACCCCAAGTTGGTTTCAGCTGATCCTGGAAGGAAACAACTTTTATGGATTATTTACAACATGTTTTGCATTTTCTTCATTATCAACCACAAAACCTGGACCAGTCGGTCACATTTTGGAAACACAAATGTGACAAAAAACTTTATCATTCTGTAAATAAAATTTAAAAAAAAAGTTAATGCATGCTTATATCAGTGAGGACAAACGTTAATATCCGAGCCTCAGTGGACTAATAAATGTTCAGAATCAAGTCCTTGAGAAATGATTCCCAGGAGAGATTTTCCATGTAGGCCAGCAAAATGTGCGCAGCATCCAAATACTATATAAAGCGACAGGTAGCAGCTCAGACCCTGTGAAGTACATCAGGGGAGCAAGTCTCTTTATCCCATCTCTCAAGGTCACTTTTTGATTTATTAGTGCTTGCATGCGCCTCAGAGGCTTCCATATTAATGACTAGCATTATGTTAATGGTGCCATAAAAGAAAACTGCTCTACAGGTTTCATGGACTTACTTCATCAACCTCTATCATCTTGACTAGTCGAATAAAGTATTGACGATGGGTAATCACTTTGCGGGGGAGCAGTGGTTCTGGCGGTGGAGCAGGTTTTTTTTTTTTTTTTTACACAGACATTTAAAAGAAATTATGTTTGTTCAATAAATGGCAAAATGCGTGTAAGAAATCTGTGAGGTAGTTTTTTGGTAGCTTTTGACTCTACGGGAGAACGTTTTAATGTTTCTTTTTTTTTTTTAGAAAATAAAATCACCTAATTAATTAAACTAAGTTCTTATCAAATTACAGACACAGTGTTAGACATATGGTTAAGAAGCTCTACTTCCAGCTCTAGTGCTGTGCTGCTACTTCTTCTTGAGTTTTATTGGTGGTGGGGAAAAACTGTTAGGTGAGCATTACCGCTAGCGCTGTGCTAACTTCACCGTTATACTGGAAACTCCTCCTACGAAACAAACCACCGTTAATTGGAGTTCAATCACCGTAGTGAAATTACAGACACTTGTACTACTTAGCAGTACCTGCGTCTATTAATATCACTATGACGTAATTTTAAAAAATGGAACATCCTGTAATCAGCTGGTCCACATAGGACTTTGAACGACTCCTGCTTTGGTTCTGACTTGAAAAAAACACCTGAAGCTAAGATGAAAACAACAACACTGTTAGCATCAATTAAAAACAAGCCGTCACAATTACTAAACAAAGGAATAACATAATGTAAGCTTGCCAGATGTAACAAAATAAAAAGTGTCTAAAATTGCTTTTTAAAACACATAGTTATTTGAAAACAGACACAGTTACTTGTCATGAGGCATTTATTGTTTCCACTGGCAGATTTCTTTCACTTATAACATGGGAATAAAAGATCTGCCAGTGGAATCAATCCATTTTTAATCAGTAATAAGTAGCAACTGACTTACAACAAACTCCTACAATTTGCTGAAAAGTTACTTGTAAGTTAGTTTAGCCTATTTCCAAGTGTACTAAGATATTTGCACTAGAAACCAGACAAAACATACTTGGTAAGATTTTTTTTTGCAGTGTATACAATTATGTATTTCACACTATTAGATCACAATATTTTATCTCCTCATCAAACACTTTTTAGCCACATATTCCACCAACCTTGCGATTACAACCCCTTAAAACAAAGTATCTGCAAAAATATTGCTGCTTCAACTGCATCTACAGGGACTTTGTTTTATTTTTATTTTCTAAAAGGAAAAGGATATCTGCCCATTTGCTCATACGCTCACATTAAACATGGAGGCCACTGATGACTTGCCCTCCCAGAAGAGAACATCTAAATGTCAAGTAACAATAAAGGGAGGAAGATACAATGCCCTTACCCTCAACACACCAGAACGGACAACAATGGGCTCTTGGTGTCTCTACCAGCCTGAAAGGTCAAGAACTGCTGAAAATATGTTCCCAGATGTCGGGATAGACTGATGGGTGATAAATATTTTAAAACAAAGCCCATGTTTCTACAAAGCCATACTACCCACACACACACACACACACACACGCACGTGCTTGAGTGGTCACTGTAAATGTCATTACAGCTGACAGGAGGGCAGCCAATCTATTGAAGGATGCTCATAGTGAAGTGCGTGACGGCTATAAAGAGGCGTCGCCCTCAAACAGAGGAACCTCTGAACGTCATGGCGGACGCAACCGAAGGCTTCCAGGGCCGTGAAAGGTCGATAATGTACCATTGAGACAGGAGGACAGCGAGGAACGACCGTTTATTTTATATTTGGGAATGCAACTTTTTTTAATCATGGAAATGGAAGGAGCTGATGTCAGATATATATAGCGTCCATCGGTGAAACGCTTTGAGTGATTCATTCGTGTTTGCGATCTGACAGGTTTTTAGCTAATTTTTGGGCAGGGATTTATAGGTACAGAATCCTGAGGACGAATGTGAATGAAGGGTTACGAAGAAACGCAAAAAGGCGGCATTACAGCTTCACTGGCGACGAGTCTCAAAGTTTGTCTTAAAATAATAGAAAACGGTTGACATTCTGGATGTACTGTCAAAACCCACTAAAATGGTTGTAAATACATAATTTAGCAGTGGGATAATAAAACATCAGAAATTGGAAAGTTCCTTTTTATGTTCACATCTTAAAGGTTTTTATGAAGGTGATGTCAAGTCAACTTTCTGCCATTTCGAATTTTACAAAGTCATACTGTTGACGCTGATCATTCTACCGGCTAATATTTACACAACATTAAATTACATCTGGATTAATTCCTGCATCTCTTTGGTGTAAGTATAACATGACGCAGAGTCTATTAGTTTAATCACCATTTAGAATTGGAAAGACGAGAGAATGTTAAAACCAGCTCACATCAACAGTGAGAAAAATTTACCGAAAACTTTCAAACAATTGGGTCTGCGACGAGTTAAACCCAAGTTAAATGTAAGGAGCATGGTAAAAAGAAATGTATAAAGCCTCATAAGCAGAAATTAATTTTACTTTGCAACTTGTTAAGAGAAGAAAATTCTATAACTTTAAAACCTTTTGACTCGTAAAACTTTCTCCTCTGCCCGGATCCATTGAAAGTGATCATTGAATCAGCTGAACTTACAAGACAACGACAACTCGGTTTCCATGTGCAAAGGCATAATGACATTTATTAAACAAAACAACAAATGAAACTAACAGAACTAAATGAAATCAGGAATATTTACCTCACCCGACAGACATCAACCAAAACGACAAGACAATACAGAGAAAACACCCCACCGCACTGGATGTTCCTCCGGAGACCCCATGACGATCTGAAGATTCAAAGTTCCCGGTCCCACTCTTTAAGCGGGTGGGCGTGTTTTCCCTTCGACGCAGTACAAACTTAGGGGAGTGTTCTCTGATGTGCTTTCATTTTAGGAACAAGTAACATTCATTTTATCTAATTATTGAAGTAATGGTTAAATTCTACAACTAGCTTATTTTAAATATATTTTCTTAACAAACTGCAAAAAAACATAACTCTATTTAAGACTATTAGAGTACGTGTCAAAAATAATGGAGGATACTTTTTTAGATTAGAAATGGACAAGGTCTCCCAATTTTACCCATTTCACCAACAGTTTGCACCTTACAGATGTTTTTTTACTCTATCTTTTATTTTTGACTGACTTAATTAGTCTTTCTTTTCCAGCTAAACATTTAAATATCAAACAAGTCATATTCTTGAAATGCTTTTAGTGTACTGAAATCGACCGCATAAATCTTAAAATGGTTCAAGTTGAAAAGACAGAGGAGAAAGAGATGATTATTTTTTAACTATCAGGAAACGAGATTTTTTTTTAGCATTTTAAACAGACATGCTTTAATTTTAAAAGCAACGCAAGAGTCTAAAAAAACACGTTTCTCGAATAAAGTGCGTGGCACCGAAAGAGGAGTGGAAAATGCCTCTGCTTGCGCCTCCCTAATTCGATGTGAACAATGCATACAACTTCTGGGTCCAGCTTGCGGCCAAATTAAAAAGTTCCACATCATTAACAGCTGAAGGTTGCTACACTGTTAATGAGAGGCCCAATTAAGCTTTATTAAAACAAAGGGAGAGGCTGGGAGAGGTGGAGACGTAAACCCTGCAGTATGAAATCCACTGACCTTTTTGCCAAGTTTGTGCTGTGGGAGAGATGGGCAGTAGACAGCTGAGAGCGGAGGCAGAAGAACGGAAATTAGATGGAAAAAAATAAAACGTTTGAGCCAAATATAATTAGATCCTAATTTATAGGGGAAAAGTCTGTTGCAGATGCATTTTGAGAATTTGATTTAAAAATGTTAGCAAAAGGTTATTAAACCTTTGCCGTCTGTAACATTCTTTAGGATAAAACTCCCGTCTTGTGACAAATGATAAACGATACTGAACACGAAGGCACACGCAGATGATAAATTACACAGACATACTCCGGCATGCACTTGATGTGATGAGTCCACAGGACTAAACCTGCATATAATTCCCTCTCTTTGATAAGCTTCATGTTCTCCCCGGTGTCCCTAACCTGGGCGAGTCGACGCATCATCGTAACAGGATTTATATCATCCTTCCAGCTTAACACACTTGGAAATCCACATCAGTGGGACATTATCGTTGTTGTACTGCAATAGTTTGCATTTGGATGCATCGGCCTTTGGCTTCGGCTCAGTTTAGTTTGGATATCGTCACGGCAACCTTTATTCCACTCTGAATATGAAATCTGATACTCCCTGTGTACTTGCGTTGCCTTTAATTCCTGCTGCTTGGTAACTGAGGTTACCAAGCAGTTGCTGCTTGGTAACTGAGGTTACCAAGCAGGTTGCTCAGGTTATTTGTTATTTGGTTGGGTTACCTGCTGCCTCATATCTCTGTTGAACGCTGATATTAGACTCTTCCTCTATGTGTTGCATGAAATTAGCATTTTCTTAATCACTGTTGCTGTGGGTTATATATATATGATTCAACTCACACCCACCTTGCCACAAAAATTGTCTTTTAATTATTTCCACTTGTGTCATCAGTTACTACGTGTCTTCCTTCTATCCTGCCCTTTTTCTCAGCCTGCTTGAAGCACCTGCTCATAAAGTCTAAAGTCCTCTAAAGCTCAGATGGTCTCACCTTAATCTGGTTCCAAGGTTTGAAAGATTACACCCTGCCTGGAGATATTCAGATGTAAGACAAGCATGAATATTTCCGTCAAGGTAAGGAACATAATGCGGAATAGATTTAGAGTTGTAATCAAGACCACCAAATCGGAGACGGAGTCAAAACCTAGACCCTGCAAAAGACCAAGACAAGACCAAGATTTTCAGGGACTGAGTCCCAAAAGACTCAGAATCAAGATACTGAGTTTTTAGAGAATCTGGCAACTGAGTTTTTTTTTGTCTCAGTCACAGAAGACTGAGACAAGACCAAGTCGGACTTGTCTCAGTCTTTTGGGAGGGAGACCAAGCCCAAGACCAAACCAGTTCCTGTTCATTTTCAGGACCATTGCTGTAATCAGTTTAATGAGTGCCATAAAAAGACATTTGGTAATTCTGCAAATGTTTGAGGCTCTTATTGTGAAGGAATGTGTGGATCTCCATCATCTGTCAGGAAACCTTATGTCAGATAAGTATTCCCTCAGACCATTTAGAAAGTTTTATCAGCTAAGTCACACCTGACTGACTGACCATGTTCCCAATTCAGTACAAATATCCTTTGGTGGCTTTAGAAAGAAAACTTAAGCATAAATTAATCTGTTTTGCAAAGTATCACCACTTGGCCCAAATTACAATTGTATTTGTCAAAGCAAAACATACTGGACCAGCAGCTGGATGATCATTATTATATTTTTTTATGATTTACACAAAATGACAGTGATGTTCATTTTGTAACAAAGTAAAATTAGTCTTTATTTTACCCTCTACACATTGGTTGCCATAAAGCTGAAAAAAATATATTAAAAAAATAGAAGACTGGGTTTCTGTAAGTCTTCAAAAAATGGCTCTTTTGGTATCACAAAATGAGACATTTGCAGAACTTGAGTACAAAAAGTGCAGGATTTAGCCTGAAGGACAGAAGAAAACGGAAACACCAAATTCATTTAGCTCAGCAACTGGTGCGTGTGCGTGTTCGTGTGTGTGCATGTTTTTTAAACTCGCTTTGTAAGAAGCATCTTACTGTTTAAATTTGTGGAAAAATGAAAAAACTGAAGAAAATCATAACTGTTTTACAAGACATTTTCAGAAGTATGCAGAAAGTGATTTAATTAAAGACCAAAGATTTAATTTCTTTATTCATTAAAAGGTGTTTAAAAAATACAGGAGTTCATATCCCCATACAGCTAACATTTTCCCTGTGTTTGATATACTCTACCATGATATTCTTCCTCACTTCAACAGTCGGCGGCACAAAGAACTGAAAGCTTGAGATTTGAACAGAGCAAACGTCCTTCAAAAAACTGCTAGGGTTCTTGTCATGAGCCCCCGCCTGTGATTTTTGCCATTTTAATTGGGAATAAATGTAGAAAAGTGCCAATTTGCAACTAGAGAATGCCTCTTTTTGCCAACTTTAAAATTTAATTGCTAAAGTAATTAAGAATATGTTCTAGAAAAACAGCCGGCTGCAGCATCTCCAATTATTACTATTATTATTTTTTTTTTAACATGACGGCGTGTGCTTTGTAATCTGCAATAATTTTAAATAAGACTAAATTCAAGACAGTCCTTGTATCAGTCTGCTCATCTTGGCCAACTAAAGCTCTGTTCCAAGGTCTTTTCAGTAGTCTATCAGAGGAGGGGAGGGAAACAGAACAGAACAGGAAACAAAGCGCTGTTATCTAACACCCCTGGGCTGATGTCAAAGAGAGCTGCTGGCAATTACAGCAGAAGACAGAAGAGCACTCTAAAAGTGTTTTAAAGGCACATTTCTTTCTTTTATTCTCAGATTTATCTCCTCCACAGGGCTTCTTTTTCTTCTCTTTTAATCCACTCTTTCTCTAACAACCCTAAACTCTTGGTTTATCTTGATCTCCTCCCTCCATCTTTATCTCTGTTTCCGCTCTGAAAGCCTATCTGAAGCACAGCTGCGTCTCAAGAGAACACAGACCTCTCCATCTCCATCAGCCTCTTGCCTCCTGCAGTCTTCTTATTGCCGTCCTCCTTCTGGCAGTTCCCAATCAGCATGGAAAGCAGTAAAAAGCCCCCTTATCCCAAGGAACACGATCACAACAGTGTCACCGAAAATTTGTCAAAACCCCGATGCCTAAATGCCGCGATGAGACAAGTCGGCACCGGGGCGAGGAGAGAACGGTGGCAGCCACTGGAGGAAGATTGCACACATTCCCTGTTGTAGAGGCAGAATTTATTTATTTTGTTTTGTCAGAAAAAAATATCTAGAGAAAACAATAGGTAAATCCAAAGTTTTATTTATTAACTGTAATCGTAAAGCTTTACTGGCGTATAAGATAAATGTATCTGTGTATTTAGTTGTACATATAGAGACTGCTAATACTGGAATAGTGCAGCAAAGCTATCAAAACCCAGGACAAATAAAAGCTCAAGGATTTTGAAAAGCAGAAATGGTGCATTTATTTTCAGTCTAGTATATAATATATCAAATATCATCAGCTGAAAGACTTTATAACCATCACTGCGTCCAACAGACAAACTCAGTAACTTTTCACAACTCTGCTGTTCTTTTCACATTTCAAGTAACATTCCTGGTGTTATTTGCACATCCTTGATGTCTGAATGTCATTTTTCCCCCCACTTCTTTGAAGACTTTTTCAAAGAAGTCTATTTTTTATGCACATTGTACAGTTTTGTTTCTTTAAGTTATCTCACTCAGCTGTACATTTCTTTGGATCTGAGTATGCTATTTTTAATAACTACAATATTAATTTTCTTGTCTTATAAGATTTGCCTTAGTACACAATCTGCTGCCCTTATGTTTTATTTCTTTGTATTTTGTGTAAATAGGCATGTTCCCACTTAAATTTCTGGACAACATAGGATATATCTGTTCTATTTCTCTTCACTAATGTTAGTCCTTTCTATCCATCAGACTCTATATTTGTGGCATAAATGTCGTTTTTGACATATTTCTCCTTTTCAGAGACGTAGGAAATAAATATAGTTACAAAATTGAAAATGTAGAGTTGTTAAGATCATGACATTTGCCCTTTAGGTAATTTGATGTCTCGTGGCAGGTGCATGGCAACTCTTACATCAAGTGGCAATGCCAAATCTAAAAAAAAAAAATCTTTGGTTTGTAAAAAGTAGACTGGATTAGTTTGACTTAGTTATCATTTGTTATCTTAAACGGCGATAAGAAATTATTAATGAAGTGGGTTTTTGTTTTCAGGGCAGTGCTATTGGTTCAAAATCTATTTTTAGAGTGCATGTTACTCTTTGACAGTAAAAGGCCAAATTTGGGTGTGAACAGATAAATAGATGTTTAAAGAATCAGCTAAATTCATATACCATTTAAAACAAAAGAGCTGATTCAACATGTTTTTCCCAAACCTCGTGTCCTATTAGTGTTTTGGCATTATAAAACATTTGCCAGGATCTTTTCATTCGGCTCATAATCATTTATGAGAACTTCCACGTTTATATCATCGATTCTACTTACAGCACCAAAAATGACCCATGTGCAAAATTGTAAGTTTGCTGTTCATTTTAGTTTTAAACCCCCCCCCCAAAAAACTCTCCCCCTCAAAAACAAAAACAAAAAAAAACTACTAACATTTGGCTATTTTCCCCTGCTGCTTGTGTCTTGTTCATGTCAGAGCAAAATGATAGAAATGGCACATAAAGGTGGTGGTGTGTGGAGAAATAAACCAACCTGCCCGAAGGCCAAAGGAGAAGGGGGGGAAAAAAGTGTCCAGGGAAAAGCTTTCATCAAGTCTTTCTCATAAAAGACGATTTACAGCCATCTGGGGCACTTTGACCAAGGCTGAGGTGCATTTGTGTGAACGAGGGTGTTTTTATATAGTTGTATTCATCAGGGTGTGATCATAACTCACCCTCACCAGGGGGAGGGAAAGTGAGAACCTGGTAGAAAGACATCAGCACATTCTGGTGCCTGAATGGATTGTAACATGGTAACCAACGTGTCCAGTAAAACTAAAATTGATTTGTTGGCTTGTCAACAATCAGACACACACACACACACACACACACACACCACCACACACACACACACACACACACACACACACACACACACACACACACACACACACACACACACACACACACACAGCGTAGAATTAAAGGAGGTCCAGAAAGACCCACAATACATTGAAGAAAGAAGAAAATTTCCTTAGTGTACCAATTACTTCAGAAATATGTTTACATTAATAACTGTCCAGCTTTAACTAATCAAATCTTGACAGAATATGTATTTACAGTGAACTCTGTTTATTCCCCGCTTAGTATTTGCAGATTTTTTTTGTGGAATTTAACTCCAAAGTTTTGGCAGAAAATTCAACTGTTAGATTTCCTCGTATCTAAAAATATTCAAAAGAAAATGAGGCTGGAGAAGCTAAAACTCTCTGGCACAATCCTACTGGACGCTCTATTGGCTGGTGGTTGCAAAGCAGCCAATACAGACGTGCCATTTATTCTCCTGGGCTCTGATTGGCTGATTGGTTAAGTGTTTATTTGTTTCACTTTTTCTGCACACAATCAAGTAACACTTGTCACAATAAAACCCTTAGCATCTCCTCTATTAACCGATGGAGCGACTGGAGCGCCACACTTCTACAGATGAGGTCGGAACTAAAATATGATCGTGTGAGCCACTTGGGAAAATGAGATGATTAATTAACTATTTAAGTAATTACTCGTTGCTCATTTTAAGTAATTTCCCCCCCCCCCCTCTATTATTGTTAAGAAATGTAAGTCATCGATCTAATTAGGGTGAAGCACTTCTGAGTCTCCACATGTAAGAAACGTAGCCAAGCCAACTTTAATTATAAAGTGTGTTAAAAGCAATGGACGCAAAGCAAAGTCCTTAACAAAAAGAATGACTGGGAAAAAAAACAACATAGTTAAAAAAATAAAATACAAGTGAAAGTAATAACAGGAAAATAGGAAAAACAAACAAGAGTTTTAAAATTAACTCTAAAATGAAAAAGCAACCAGTGCAGTTGGGGCAAAATGAGAGTAACTTTCTCTTTCCCCTGTGTGTTGGCAGCATTTTGCATCGACTGACTGATGGGGATGATTTACCAACTCCAAGATACAAAGAATTATCTTTATTTTGTTGTAACCAAGACTTGGATTACTGTTTTGAAGTCATTTTTCGACAAAAAGTGATTAAATTTGGCTAGTTGCCTCCAGTAAAAAAAAAAAAAAAAAAAAAAAAAAGCTCAGTTCATGTCTTAATAACTTGTTTCCAGCTGTTCCCAACACTAAGACAATATTACTTGTTGAAAAGTGTGTTTTATTATTTATTTGACATCTTAAAGGGATAGTTTAGAACTTCAAAAGTCAGGTCCTGTGAAAATATTAACACTGAAGATCCATTACCTGCCGCTGGGATCGACCTGCGGTCGGTTTGTAAGGAAGTTAATTCATGTTATGAGGATATCTGTGGAAAGATAATACGGACGGACAGACCAGTCATAAACTTCATGTTATACATGGTACAAGTAAGACAAAAAACAGTATTTTCTATAAAAATCAACTCCAAATTAATCCAAAGTGCCTGAAAACTAAATATATAAAACCACAATCTGATGCGAGTTTCAACAGTGAAAATTAAAAACTGCAGACTAAACCAGCCATGACTACGTCCTGCACAGACACTGAGAAGACTATCATTAACTGTGGTCTGTGAAACATTTTTCTGCAAAGCGTCTGACGCTGATATTTCTCTGGAACCTGGGTGGAGCGATTCAAACTGGAGGCATACCCAATCTGTTCCATTAACACCTTGGAATAAGGCTGCCGTCTTTAGATTGTATCACCTGCGGTGCACTTTAACGTGCGGGACGAGCGAGGGAACCACTCTTATCTCTCTCTCTCTCTCTCTCTCTCTACTATATATATATATATATATATATATATATATATATATATATATATATGTTTGCAATCAGTACTTTGTAGGTAATTGGCTTGTCTACATGTCCCTCACACCTGCAGTGCTGTGAAATACTATTTGCAGCCTTTTGCGAACAATAAAGAAAAACGGTCACAGATCTATTTTTTAAAATGTTGCGACTCCAGCAAATCATGATGAGATGTGTTACCACAATGATAAATAACATGGAGCAGCAATGGACTTTCCTACGAGTGTCCAGCCTAATGAAAGCCTGTTGAAGACTCATCTAGAGGTCACGAAAAGAAGCCGGCACACGTTAAGCACCACTTCCCTACGGAGGCGGTGCCGAAATGGCATCATATCTGCTCCACCTTTACCAAGACTCTAAATACATGGGTCAAACTCAAGGCCTGTGGGCGAAATCCGGCCCGCCGTAGCTTTATATGTGCCCCTTTAGATTCACTACACATTAAGTGTGCTTAAATATTATGTTATCAATCAAATCAGTGCAGTTTTTATCTGTTTACTGCCAAATTATATAAATAATATTGTGTAAATTATGTAAATCGGTCCCTCCATGGAAATTAGCAAATCCCGGCCCCTTTTCTTTGTAGTAATATTTTGGAGTTTATTGCAGAGTTTTCTGAAAAATTGTCAAAAAATTTCTTACTTGTACTAAACAGCTTTAATTGATGTCAGATTATAGTCCATGATCTGTACAGCGAGTAATAAAATGTCAAATTTACTATCATAAATAAGCACAAATATTGCAAATATTTCCAAATTAGTACCACAAACACTTTGGTTTTTATTGCAAAAAAGTCAAAAAGAATCACAAAATCCTGGAGGGACTGAAGAGATGTTCAGTAATGTTTAATTTGAAGAATTCATTGATATTTTAACAGTTTGTGATCAGATTTTATCAATACATTCTGGCATAACCGGCCCTTTAAGAGCATTCAGGATCCTGGTTTTGGCCCAAAACAAAAATGAGTTTGACATCCTTGGTCTAAAATACACAGTCCAGTCACATTAATGTGACCATCTGTCAAAAGCCAGAATAACCACCTTTCGCAGAGCGAACTGCTACGAGACGTGCAGGAAGAGAGTCACTTAGGTCCCTGAAGGTCTTCTCTGGGATGTTGAGCCATGCCGACTCTAATGCCGTGGCCAGCTGCGCTAGATTACGCGGTTGAGGATCCATGGCGCGAACAACTCGATCGAGATGGTCCCACAGATGCTCGATTGGGTTTAAGTCAGGTGAGTTTGCTGGCCAGGGGAGGACGGTAAACTCATCCTGGTGCTCTTCGAACCACGCACGTACACTGGCAGCTGTATGGCACCTCGCATTGTCCTGCTGGAAGATGCCATCATCCTGAGGAAAAACAATGCGCATGTAGGGGTGGACATGGTCCGCAAGGACAGATGCGTACTTGTATTGATCCATCGTGCCTTCCACAATAATCAGTGAACCCAGAGAATGCCAGGAAAACATTCCCCAGACCATAATGCTCCCGCCTCCAGCTTGGACCGTTCCTGCAATGGTTGCAGGGTGGTTCCTTTCAGAGGTTTCACGCCTTATACGCCAACGTCCATCTGTCCGATGGAGCATAAAACGCGATTCATCTGAAAACGCTACCTGTCGCCACTCAGTGGACGTCCAGCTGCTGTACTGGCGTGCAAATTCTAGCCTTCGTCGTCGATGAACACCAGTCAGCATAGGTGCACGAACCAGGCGTCCGCTTCGGAGGCCCAGACGCAGCAATGTTCGCTGAATAGTGGTTTGGGAGACACTTGTGGTAGCCCCTTGGTTC
Source organism: Poecilia picta (assembly GCA_033032245.1). Taxonomy (NCBI): domain Eukaryota; kingdom Metazoa; phylum Chordata; class Actinopteri; order Cyprinodontiformes; family Poeciliidae; genus Poecilia; species Poecilia picta. Next base: position 21,942,134 of record CM065354.1, read on the forward strand.
ATTTTAGTGGTCAGTTGCTCAACGGTAGCCCGTCTATCTGCCCGAACGCATCTCCGCAACCGTCGTTCGCCTCTGTCATCTATGGCCCGTGGTGCACCACATTTGCCACGTCGTTGATTTTGGACAGTCCCATTTTGCCATGCACGGTACACTTTTACCACGGCGGCACGCGAACAGTTCACAAACTCAGCCGTTTCGGAAATGCTTCCACCCTTGGCCCGAAAGCCAATGATCATGCCCTTTTGGACGTCGGATAAATCGCTTCGTTTCTGCATTACGCCAACGATTGAAATGTTTTCCGAAGCCCACACACACCCTTTATATACGCTCAACTGCACTGTGCTGCCACCTGCCTTCTGTGATTGGTTATTTAACTCTGAAGTGGAAAGTACGTGGTGGTCACATTAATGTGACTGGACTGTGTATATTTTGCTAGATCCAGAAATTTTTATTTATTTAGTTTTATATATATTTTTTGTGGGAAGGGATATGGTTTATAAACAGCCTTTGTCTTAAGTATTGTTGACTTATTTTGTATCTGTTCTACGTGTCGTTCTGAACAAAATTATACATAAAGTAGTCTAAAAACATAAAACAAAACACTGCTTCACTCAGTAATCATGATTCCAAAAATGGGCAAAAACAGTAAAAACCACTGGATTAGAAACCAACCAAACTTTTCCCCACAAACGTAATTTCAACCTTTTCCTCCAAAAAAATCCTTTAATCTCTCCGAGATTAAAGGATTTTAATAGCATGTTCTGTGGGCTGACAAGACGAAGCTGAACTTTTTGGAAGGTGTGTCTTGTTACAACTGCAGCACTTCAGAGAAAACGCTGCTGTCCTGCTCCATGACTCGTCATAACTGATGGACCCGGTGAGTTCTCCTCTGACCCAGAACATCCTGAAGGCCAGTGTTGGCTCTAGAACCTTGTGACCCGTCTCACTTGGTTTTATGAAACAGGGCAATTATCCAAAGCACGCCAGCAAGTTCACATTCAAAGGGCAATAAAACATTTTTTTAATGGCCTAGTCAAAGTCCAGATAACTAACCAGAGAGGCTGAATTAAAACCCTGATGCAGAGAAAAGTGGGGCAGATCTCCCCGCGGCGACGTAAAAGACTTGATTGCTAGTTACCGCGAGCTCTGGAAGGCAATCATAGCCGACGAGGGTGGCACAACCAGCAAATGGATGAAGGGAGGAATTACTTTTTCACATAGGGCCGGTTTGATTTGGAGAGCTGTGTTCCCATAATAAATCACGTTATTACTTGAAAATTTCATTTTGTTTTAAATCAGGCTATCTTTAATCTGATCGTCTGAAGACGTTTAAGAGAAACGGTGTTGGTGATGGCGGTTGCCTCTCGTACGCCGGCCTTATGCCCAGTTGTGAATTTAACCTGCTGTGAATTTAAAAAGCCTGGCATCTTTTCCTTCTCGCATTTTGTGAAAACGAGTTGATCAGCTCTCCACGAGAAACCAACGTGGCTAGCGACAATCACAGGCCTGTGATAGCATCTGAGATAGTCTTTCTTGATATGCAAAAAACATCGTCCCAATTAGCGCGGAGCCATCACGTATCAGCTCACATTGTGCAAAAATGAGAACGGAGGCTGAAATCAGACAGACATTTTGATTAAACATGATTAGATGCAATTTTACAACAGCAACACGATTCACGGTGGAACAAAGATAAGCGAGCGTGACATTAACTCGGAGCAGATAAATAGTCCGGGATGTGCGGCGAGTTCAACAGAAGATGAATTTAAAAAAGAAAAAAAAAAACAACCCGACTTACTCTGCTTCCTTCATTATTTCTTGGCGAACATGTTAATCAGAACATTTGCATTTGCGTGTCACCTGACTTAACGAGCAGGAATTAGCAGAGAAAATCAGAAGACAAGAGGAGTAAGAGCAGAGACGTGAACGGCACCTCCCCAGTGACGCTGATAAATAATGCAGCAGTGTTACTTTTTAAACAGAGCACATAGCTGCACGAAGACGTGCACAGAGGGAGAGAGCAAAACAGAATGATCACAAGTCCTAAACCAGACAACATCCCAAAATCACAAATATCTATCCATTGTGTTCAGACTCCATGCTGAGAAGAATCGGGGAAACGATTCTGATTTCAAGCTCTTGGGTTTTCATGAGAAAATGCTCAACATGTTTTGTGTGTACATATCTATATATTCCTATTAGATATGAGTTTTGTTTTTCTCCTTTTCTTTCAACAAAAGTCTACTTTTATGTACTTGAAATGAAATGATGACACTAGTGTTAATAGTTGCCATGGTAGTGGTATAGTATTGTCATAGTTAATTGTTAATATATTTATCTTAAGGCGGTGCGCAGCGGGAACTTTAGGCTTTTCAACTGAACCAGGAAACGCAACAGGAATCTATATGCTTGATCTGTTATTAGTAGCTAATGCTAAGTTCAGTACAATACCAGTACAGAGGTAAGATTTGTTAAGTAAGAAGAAGAAAGTGAGAGGAAATGTCTCACAGTAGGTGTAGCTTTGATACTTGGCGAACCAGCACCCTTTCTAAGGATTTAAAAGCTCTGTGGAAACTAATGTGTCTGTAATTTAGGCCAATGGTGAGAGACTGGTTTTGACAAAAACAATCTAGTTCAAAATATTACATTTCTGACAGCATTCAGACCTGGCTTACACTTTGAATAGCTTTTAAAGAGATGAGTTTTGACTGAAACCCCACAGACTGGGATTTCAGTCAAAGTTTTTTAAAAAATCAATAAGAATGAAACAACCCTGAGCGTGGCTGACGCACTGCGAGGTTCAGGTTTCTCCCAAAGCAATTGCCATTTCCATTTTCTTTTACTTTACCACGTTAGTAATTGGAAGAACGTATTTCTGGACCCAAGCAAAAGTTTGTTTAAATGAAAAACCTTTAACCCTAAACGTAAACTCATCGCCTCGCATAAGTAAATCTGTTTTACTTTAAAACCGTGATGAAATGACTCTTTCATGCCGAAAGTTACTTTCCAACCCTGCTGACGTATAAAACGCCTTGGAGAAAAAAAAACAAACACTGAACCTTATATGTGGCATTACATACAGTGTCTATACAAAGTATTCACCCCTTGGGGGTTTTCCCTGTTTCAGTGCTTTTACAAATCAATCACAATCAACAAAATGTGCTTTCTTTTTTTGTCTGTCCTTGTTCACTATCTTTGTTTGAGCACGTAAAGAATAATTAGGCCGGGTTGGAACTATTGACAACGCTAAACTATTGATGGCCTTCGAAGATACTTTCAAGAGAACAAGTCAGATATTGAACTGAGCAGTCAGTCGCCCTTCTGGACAAACAAAGCTATGCCTGCTTCCTTTTTGTTCCTTGCTTTAATCCAATACCGACAGGTGGAAATAGGGAAAAAATTAGAAATTAGATGCCGGTTCTGAGTGGGCAAAATGCACTGGAGAGTGAAATCTTGGACCATGTCTAAGGTTACAGTTGTAAAATTATTGCTCTGTTGCCTTTGGGAGGCACAAGCTTGTCTTTAGAAACTCTGATTAATTCTCACACAGCATGCTTTGTCCTGGTTCTTACCGCTCTCCTAACTTAAATACTATATGGGTTACTACTGATGTAAAGGGTTGGTGCAACGATAGGCGGAGCTAAATAGAGATGAACTCTAGACATCAGAGCAGACCACTCAAAATCATAAACTAAATCCAGCTGATGGAAAAGATCGCGGCTGTAAATACTGGTAAAAATTCTGTCAAGTGCCGACTCATTTGGAGAACATGCAGTCTTGATATTGTTTTTTTAAATCCCAACGTCGATGTAACTCATGATTTTCACATTTCACTTAGTTTCCCATCATCGGGTTTTATGAGCTAAAGCTTCTCCATCACACCAACATCCGCCCAAACGACCAGATATAAAATCTACATGCAGAGTGCTAATGCATATCATTTAAAATAAAATAGCATTTTTTTTAGATCCACTTGCGCAGAAATGAATATTGAAATTATGACGTTTTTTTCAAGTTGCTTGTTTTGATGTAATTTAGTGAACACGCTAACTAGTGATGGGTGTGTAAATGTTTGGTTTGCAAAGACACCATCTCAAGTGGAGCTGAAACGTGTGTGTGTGTGTCTCTATCTGTGTGTGTACGAGACGTTTTTGGGAAGTTTTTCCTCGCACGGAGCAAGTTGTCTCTTTGAATTTAGCAGCCGACACTAAGAAACTGTTTATTCTGCATTGTTCGACGTGTGTGTACTTTGTTTTTTTTTTTTTATTTATTTACTCTAGCTTAGCTTACTGACAAAAACGCTCACCAGGAGACAGACAAACACACACACACACCCAGTGGGAGATGCTTCAAAGCGTAGCATCGCTGTCAGCGATTGCTTTTTGTTTCATGTGTCCTCTCTCTTTTTTTTTCTACCCTCCTCTCCCTCCAATTCCTTATTAATGGCCCAGATGTGGCGGCGGCACACAGGGAGCTCATTACTCCAAAGACACACACAAAGCAGTTGTTTCCATATTCAAACATTTTGGGAGGAGGTGCTTTCATGTAATATGTAAGCACAGCAGAGTGCAGCTTCCTAAACTAACAACGCAGCTTGTTCTGGAGGTTAGGCTCAGTGTTTGATTAGGTGTGGAGGAGGAAGAAGAGGTTAGTTCATCCATTATGTAACCGCTCTGCTCGTGGTAACAATTAGAACTTTATGTCGGAGGAGAGGGAAGACGTGAGGAAGAGACAAATATATTCAGAAGCGGAATAAGTAAAGATGCGAGTTGGAAAACACAGGTAAACGGAGCTAAAAATGGAACATGCTGGACGCATCAGATGTCGAATCTGAAAACAAAAAATGCGAAGGATGATTGAGAGAGCATTTTGGTGAGACAAGAAATCGAGAAAGGGGCGAAGGGCGGGGGTGGGAAAGATGAGGAAGGTCAGCGGGGACAACGGCAATGGTAAAGGAGGAAAAGGGAGAGAAGGATTTAAAAGTGTGGGATGGAGTGAGGATGGAGGAGGAGGAGTGAGGAGGTGGGTGTCAGGAGTCAGAGTCGCTTTCATCACGGAGAGTTGTCGCGTTGATCGGAGGTGTGAACCCAGCAAATCTGACAAATATCTCTCACAGACGCATCCGAAACGCGAGGTGACTGTGAGTGGTGGGTGGTTGTGTGTGTGTGTGTGTGTGTGTGTGTGTGGTGTGTGTGTGTGTGTGTGTGTGTGTGTGTGTGTGTGTGGTGTGTGTTTTGCACCCAAGGGGACAGTCAACCTTTCCAGCAAACTATTTTTGACATCTTCTTGTTTTGGGTTGTGTCTCCACTTCATTGTTTTGGAGTTATGCTCCTCTTCAGAAACGTGTTGCTTGAACTACATTTAAACTCACATTTCCCTTCTGCCTTGTTTCTTTTAGACCAATTACTATGCTAAGTTACATAACATACTCCACAACACTTGCAGCTGTGGCTGCTGGGAAAGGTTGCTTTACAAAGCACCGACTCAAGAAAGTTACTTTCAATAAGATGCAGTCGTGACGTGTCAAACTGAGGGAAAGTTCAAGCACAGCACTGCAATTACCGAAGATGATCTGGGGGTTTCCTGCAGCTGTGCTTCTTGCACCTGGTATTTGTTGTTTTTGTTCAATTATGAATCAAATTCCAGATATAAAAGTATGGAGACAAAATATCTCTCCGTATTAAAGCAGCTTTAATTTCCACACCAGCCATTGAAGTGAGAATGATCCAACCCAGATTCCTTAATTTCCCAAACACCTTCTCACAAAAGCCTCCAAACTCCACACAACCACGACATAAGACCTTCTTGCTCTGAGGTGACGGCGCCAAACAACTCACCACCTTGTTGTTCTCGAACACCAACCCAGCTAACGCACCATTTTTTTTTTTTTTCTTAGTTTTTTATTATTATGTTTTCCTACGGCTGTTCGGCTGAGTGCCCGCTCTTTCGGATAAATGAGTCTGTTTTCAGCAGATACGAGTAAAGCAGATCTGCCTGTTTGTTCAGTCTGCAGCTCGAGAGCTTCAAATCAAATCTCCTGTAATTAGCTGGGTCCTGTGCTGAAGTTCAGGGTGTTCTCAGCGGGCCCCGCATGCGAGTGTAATCAGAGAACAACTCTAATCGTGCAGTCCGGCGCAGAACGCGCTCCCTCCAGTTTAGCGTGTCAAATAGAGAAATTTTCTTGATTAGATTAACTCTGGGCAGAAACGTTCCTGGTATTGCTGCGTTCACGTCACAACAAGGGAAGACTGCAACATCAGATAATTGCTGCTGCTGGTTGTTAATGCTGCGATCGCTGACGTGCCGTCCTTTTGGACCATTTAGAGTTCATGCCTGCATTTATGCTGTTGACTATTTGGCTTAAAGAGATGAGGCAGAAACTAAGCATTTCAGCCAGGATTTGGTGGAAGGTTTCTACCAGATAATTGGCTCTTGTTGTAACTGTAGCACATAGTAAAAACTGCGTATAAAGTATTTAAACGTTTTCATGTTTTGTGGCGATATACAGCCATAAACTCTGATGTTTTTAATGGGATGTTTTGTAATAAAACAAAGTCTAACCAATATGTCCTTTAGCCTAAGAGCTTGTGCTCTTAGGCTAAAGGACATATTGGTTGATCTGTCAGATTAACCTCGACTCACATAGGAAGTTTATTTTACACAACAGCTTTTCATCAGAACTGTTCTGTATTTAGCGGCAGACATCTTCCCAACTTCAATCGCCGTCCCTTTTTATGATGAACTTTTTTTTTTTTTTTTTTACACAAAGCATAGGCCTGTCACAAAACTTTTGCTGGACAATAAATTGTTCCATAAGTTATTGTGATAAATTATAAAATTGTTGTTTTGAGACCATTTTTAGTAGCATAATGACAAAATAATGCAGTAGCACATTTTAAAAGATCAGTAAACTTAAAATTTTAACGAACATTTAACACTGGAACTGGAAGACATTTTAGATATCCAAAATAAATAAAACAAGTAGAATGGATTTTGAAGGCTTTGTAAACAAAATAAAGGGCTATTTGACCCCAAAACATCAAACTGAAGACTTTTAGCAACCAGTTTTTGGTAGAAAGAGAGAAAAAAAGAGATAAATGATAAATTATATCAATGGAAATGATTGAGTTTGTTTTAATATTTAATTAATTGATTCGTTGATTATTGCAACAGGCCTAGTTGCACGTAGATCCAACATTTAAATTATTTTGCACTTTTTTAATCCATGACAAAGACGAATCACAATTTATTTTGCATTCTTTTAAACAATGGCTTCTGTATTGCCACTTTTCCATAAAAGACACTTTTGTTGAATGCAAAACCAATGACAATTTTCAAACTGTGAGTCTTTGCAGCTCCTCCAGAGTTACCATGGCCCTTTGGTCGGTTGCTACTCTGGCCAATTCTCTCCTTGTCTATCCAATCAATTCAGTGTGAATAGTGTATATTGGTAATATTGGTAGATTTACAGTTGCGTCAAGCTTATTCCACTTTCAGATGACAGATTGAACAGTGTTTTGTTTCAGTCTTTTTGCTTTTCGTGCCAGTTCTGTGTTTTCCATGGGTAAAATCACAAAGAAGACATTTTGCATCTTATTCTGAGATGTCTGGAAAGCTATAAGACTCGCTCTATAAAGGAAATGCAAGTTTAAGATTGAGAAAACAGACTAAAGAAAAAAAAACAATCAACAATTCATCCGTCTCCTCTTCTTTTCTGAATCTTCCATGCTGGATTTTTCACCATCTACTCCGAGGCACTTCTTTAAATGCGAGCGATAATCCGACACGCACCGCAACTAAGACCAAGGATGCACATGTGGCTCAGCTCAGGCAGTTTGTTTGTTTGCATTTGGATGGAGTTTCTTGTGTTGCTAACCGGTTCCACCGTCTGCCAGGTTTCCCTGACGCTGTCTGGGCTTGTTTACAGCTGCGACCCACACCAGCGATTCCTCTGTCACCACACGGAGCGCAGTCAGACGACGACTCAAAGCAGCACTTGCACGCCGGAGCTTCATCAAAAGCACTTATTTCTTTTCTGTTAAACTTCATAGTCACAGTGTGTCTACGCCGAGAGAGAGTGCTTCTGACATGAGCTGCAGTGTGGAGAAACAGCAGCAGCAGCTGCAGCCTTCATTCTGCGAGTCTTTGCAAAGGCGGCTCACTACACGGTTCTGGGTGTTGTTGAAATGCTCTTTGTGTTTCATTTTTCTGTTTCCTATTTTGTTGTTTGTGCTTTTGTTAAGGTGGAGCATAAAGCTACACACACAAAAAAAATCCCAAATATTTGGTTTGTGAACATCCAGAGCAATTTGATTCCTTCATCCGTTGTTCTTTATAAGGGAAACTAATCCGATTTATATCCAGAAAATTCTGAAAAAATCAATAATTCAGATTTCCAATTCAAGACTGGATGTGATTCTATTCAGTATATAATTCCAATTGGTGTTAAAGACAGAGAAAAGTGAGATGATTGCATTGGGTCATGATCTTTGCAGCAATCTGTCCTCTTGACCAAGCATTTGGCGACAGTGTAAGGAAGACACCTGCAGCGGGACTTAACTCAAAAGATAGAGGAGATGTATAAAATACATCTCCTCTATCTTTGGAGAGACACATAAAATCTGTGTTAAAGGAAAAAGTGAACGGCCGCACAACCTGAGCCAAAACCAACCAAAATACTTGAGACGACCTCTAAAAACGCTAATAGATGCCTTTTTTAATAGTTCAGACATCAGAAATACCTTAACATGCATTAATATGCACAGCAAAAATCATCTTGGCGCTACCAGAGAAGCTAACATCCCTGGTTTTTCCTTATTTTTCATCTTAGCCAATCAGAGCCGAGGAAAATAAATGGTGCTCCCGGATTGGCTGCTTTCTAAGTGGCAGCCAATAAAGGCGTGTTGAACCTAGGTCGTCCAGCTTTCAAAGCTACATATTATTTAGAATATCTTAGATATTCTCTACGAATAAGTCAAGATTTGTGGCTCAGTGAATCCACAAATACTGAAGGAGAGATGTATTTTGTCTGTTTTGTTTTGTTCTATTAAACTCAACTCTGATCTGTCACTGCGGCAGTGAAAGCCCTGTGGACGTAAAAGACAAATCAAAGTAAAATGAAAGACAATTATAAAATTCAGAAATGAATATATTTTTATCTCCATAGAGCTGAAAACCTGCAGCACACAGTGACACGATTAGTTGAAGTTTGATGCGTCTCTCAGGTCTTTGCTGGATTATCTTGCTATTTTTGAGAAAAAGAAAAACATGACATTCAGATCGGGTTTTACGCTGGAGATGCCAATTAAAAGTAAAAGCGACACTTTGAAAAGTTTTCAGAAATCCTGGAAAGGTGCTCATCAAAACTGCTTTCAGAGCAAACCGAATTATCCTGCTGTTGAAAAGGAGCACGTCAAGAAATTAGAACAAAATGTGTATATGACGCCGACACTCCAACCGTTTTCTATCTGTGAGCTTTAGTTAACTTATTAACCCTCCTGAGATTTAATACAGATGGGCTTTTCTCCACTGTGAGCTCCAGCACTGCTCAGGAAGCATCCACAGTTCATGGGCTGGACTTTGCCAGATTAATATTTACGGTAATATTTCATATTTTCACTTTGCGAAGACCGATTGACTGAAATGAGCATCCTGCTGCTGCTGTGTTAAGATCACTGCTGTAAAATAATCTGGGTTACATTTGATCAGATTAAGTTCATCGCTGTAGATTTGTTGGTCAAAACTGAAACTGGATTAAGCTTCGCTTAAAGACGTTGAACCTCAATTAGCGCATCGGGTCAATAAAACGTCTCAGAATCAAGTCGTATTTCTATGTGGACCAATAAGATCGTCTGATACGTTTAAATCTGTAAAGTACTCTTTGTGTTTCAGAAAACAAATCCCCTGCAGTCTTGCTTTAAAAAAAAACAACACAAAAACCCTCTTTGGGTTTCCTCTTAGTCGGATCGTAGCCTGGATTATTTTCTGCGCATCGTTCTTTGTTCAGGCTGACCTCACATTGCAGATTCACTTCTCCCTCCACGCTCTGTGGATTCACACCAAACCAGTGTAAGTTCATTCTCCCCGTTATCCTCCCTCCTCCTCTCCCGCCTCTCTTTAGCCTTGAAATAAAGATGAATGTGTCGCTTTAATCGACATTGTTGCCAATGAATCATTTAACAGTGTTAGTCTAACATTCCTGATTCCAGGTCACTGCGTTTCGCTACACGTCCCACCGTGAGGAGGGTCCTGTCCTGGTTTGGCCCGGGTGCTGCAGACTCTCTGTACCAGCTGCTGCCAACATGTAAACCTTAATCGCAATTTTTTTCCTTCTTCTTCTTCTTTCTGTGCTTCAACTTTCCCCTTAGGCACAAGCTCCCTACGGGTGCAAGCTTTCCCCCCCCCACTGGGGTGGAAATGCCTGTTTTGAAGAGAGGCAGACATTTACTCCTCAGCTTGGGTTTTGGCCTCGATTATTGCTGTATTGTAAATCCAAAAATGTGGGAAAAAGAAGAAGAAAAATTAGTATATTTGGTGTCGCTTTCAGGCAAGGTATAAAATCAGCTGTGTTAGTTGCTCTGGTTTTCATTTCTGGTGAACAAATGCATCGCTGCGGCATGTTTATGCATCATAAAGATCTTATTTCATTCTGAAGTTGCAGCTCATTTAACACATGTTCAACAAAAGGCTGTTCAAAATGTGTTTACATGCAGGCTTTTGTTTTTTTTTGTCAAATAGGCAATTGCTGAAACAGAAAGCGTGCAACGAGCCAGTCAGTCACTTTTTTATTTCCTGTGATGGACTTTGACTTTTTTTTTTAAGGAAGAATACATTTAAATGTAATTTTTACATGGATTTATCTTATCATACATAACTGCAGTCCCACATTGGAGATATATTTTACTGAAAGTGCTGTGGTTTTACTCCGTACCTAGATATGTAACCTTTCCCTCATTTTCACATAGCGACAGCTTGGCAGAAGTTTTCTTAAGGAAGAGGGAACCAAATTATTTAGCGTAAAGAAGAGATCCGTCACTGCTGGCTCCACGTGGCGACTTTGCAATATCATCCATCTTATCCTGCTGTGAGCAGATTTCATTGAAATTCTAAGTACTTGAGTCTTCATGTACATGATGCTGTACACGCATCAGAGTGTGTGGTTATTTTATTTTATGTTTTTTTTGTGTGTATGTGAGCACGGTACGGTATAGCTGACAGTGAAAGTGGGTCAGGAGAGGAGGGCTCCCGAGAAGACGATGTGAACTTGTCACCTTGAATCATCTTAGCGGCTCATGAGGGGAGATGGAGAGACAGATGAGAGGAAGAGGAAGCAGCGAAGGGGGACCAGGAACGTGAAGGAAAAAAAAACTGAATGAGTGGTAGGAAAATGAAAACTGCGACGCGAGCATTCTCTCAGTTTTACTCAGTTTGAGAAATAGTTTAAGGTTTTGTCGCGTCACGTTGGCTGAAACTCTCGGAGTTACAGCTGAAGTTCATCTCAGCAGCTGGAATCGCGTTAAGTGAGGAGTTTGCATTTGAAGTCAAAACTAAAACCACTAAAAGTGGCATTAAAGGGTTTTGTTTACTCGTTAAAAATATATACAACTTTTTTAGTCAAATTTTCAGCATTCACATCTATCGCTTCGCTTTCCCATACACTATGTAAAATGGCAGACAACTTGGCGCATTTCCCCATGGCACCATTAAAAATTAAAATCCATATGAGGCTTATGGCCAACGCGGAAAAATGTTGGTCTTTTTAGCTCATTATCTCCACAATGCGAACGCAGTCCAACCAGGTCTGCATGTAACTAATGCTGGTTTAGTGGGTAAAGGAGCTTGTGATTGGTGGAAGAGAGGAACAGCTGGATGCGGATTGGTCAGCAGAAGAGAGATTATAATTTCTATTTTATCATCACAAACTGTTAGACACTCAATTTTCAAAGATTCTCTGGACATTTTAGTGGAAGTGAAAATTAGCTCGCTGGGTCAACGAATCATAAAATGTGATACAGAGGGCGGTTTCCAGTTTTGAAATTTTGTAAACCGCACTATTAATTTTTTTTTTTTTTTTTTTTAGCAAGATCAAGTAACTGCAAAGAGTCTGTAACACTTAGGATGGTCAAATTTTATGGCACTTTATGCAACTTATTGATACGTTTTGTGTTTTAGAAGTTCAACAATGATTTCTTTCTGTGCTTTGTTTGATGCAACGTTCCTGATGGAGAGCAGAGATGCTGGCAAAGCGCTAAAGGCAGACGCAAAAGGCAAATGTTTACCTGATCTCAAGCATAAACTTACTTACAGTAAAGATTTGTCAGTATTTTCAGTGAGAAGCAGAAGTCCTGGTACAAAGTTGTGTGACGCTGACATTTCTTTATATATGTATAATCTGGTTATGAACACAGCAAATCCATTAAAGTAAAGGTCACCAGCTAATGGACAACCTGTGTACAAGGGAGCTTCCACTGCTGCAGCTCTGGTAAATTTAAGAAGAGAGTCCCACAAACTCTGTGACCTGCAGTGTGGAGTCCTCAAAATAATCTTGACATCTTGATATAATTGACGCTAAAAAAAAGATACTAATTGACCCATTCACGTTTGCCCAAATTTGGTGCATTTCTCCCAACATCCAGGAAAAAACGTGTGTTCCTCTTCAGCCAACAAAGTCAACACAGCAGCACTATTTGGACGCATTTTCACTCCCAAAACACACGACAAGAAAGAAACAAATTACATGCCAACTGCTCTACAAGCTAGCTCTACGACACTACGTTTTAAATCAACTTTAAAACATTATAGGAAGCTGTATTTGTAACAGTGACAGTAACTCCTGGTTGAGATAAGCTAACGCTATCTGTTTAAATATTAGCTGCACGGACAAGAACAGCCCCAGTGGCAGAAATTTGTCGGTTTTTGAGGAGATGCGCTTTCCTGGTGTGTAAATCACGTTTCAGACCTGAGTTATAGTCGTGCTTTTAAAGTTTAAGTACTTGATGCACACATTGGTGCTCTACTCTGAAAAAAAATCGTCCAGTTTGAGTGAAAGGTGATCTGCGCCAAAGTCCTAAATATTCAACAAGGCTCCGTGACGTCGTGGACGGCGCCTAGTTCAACTCGTCAACTATAAACGCAGCTTTACTGCACAGAAAAATGCTAACCAGCTGATGGCGAAGCAACTACACAAACCAGTACAACCGACCCGGCTGCTTCAGCTTCACTGAAGATGTGCTCAATATGTTCATAGACCAAATTCTAGCTTAAACTCTAATCAATGTTTTATATTCTCCTGATTTATGGTTGATTTGACACAGTTTATTTTAATTTGTTCCTCAGCAGTAACATGTCTTTTCATCATCAGTAAATTGTGGCACACTAAAAAAAAAAATACTTGCAGAGATGAATCATAGGTATAAAGGATATGAACCCTTATGCTGACTGTTGTCTTTTCTACTATTTTCCTATGCGGGAAAGTGTCATTTTCACATTACGGTATTTATTTTCATTAATGAAGGCTGAATTCTCCCTTACTTCTTGTTTTTGTCCTAAATAAGAAAGTGAAACATTGTCATATTGTAATTAATTATAGATTCTTTGCTCTTAAGTCTAATTGTTATCACAGAATCAGAAATGAAAACTTTTGTTCTGATGCCTGATTGAAATATTAGTGTGGCGACAACCCTGCTGCAGAACCATGAAGCCACATACTAACCATACTGTGGTTTCTTCCCCCTTAACAACTTCCACACCAAAGAAGGCTTTTTTTTCACCTCAGGCTGGGTGTTGCTTGTTCATAGTGCAAGTCTAATGAATGTAAATTAAGCTTCTAGGATCTGTAGATGATTCCTATTCTAAGCCAAATCAAAGAAAGGATCAATTTGTGACATTTAAAGCTGACTAATCCCACTAATTAGTGTCTGGAAGCTAAGCTAGTTGCTTGGAAAGGCATTAATTTTGCAAAGACAAAAAAACCTTATGAAATATCCGTGTGTATAGATGTATATAAACGATGTATTTCTGCTCTTGCAAAATGTCTTTTGCGTGGACAACATCCAGGCAAATTTTTCATTTTTTTCCCCTTCTCACTTCCAAAAAGCATTGAGCACCATCTGAATCAATAAGACAGAATGTGTTACTCTCCATTAGCAATCCTCTGTATGCGCGTGCAGTAATTAGCCTCCATTACTTTGGATAGAAGCTGCACAGAGAGGAGAGCATCAAAATTTAATGAGCCTCTTGTAGCTGCAGTGAATATTTGCTGTGTTTTAAGTGCTACATCGAACCCTCCCTCTGGTTGCTCGCACACTGACGGAGAATTCAAAACGAACGAATGAACGAGACTCGGTTGATGCAAGAGTCATTTTAGGTCAAAGGGATGCAAGACACGACCCGTTAAGACGAGCTGCTTGGCTACCGGCTGTCTGCTATGTACAGATCGCAGCACTTGGTGTAAATAACAAGAAAGTACAACAATTTACAAGCTTTACAACTGGATGGCACAAACATCAGCAACATGAGATGATGTGAAAAATCGTGAGAACTATTTAGCGCAACCTTTTTTCATTAAGATTCAAAAATAATTTTGACACTACTACAAAAAAACCCAAAATATGGAGTAAAGTCTCAAGCAACAAGGTGGAAAGTCGCAATGCAATCCAACCTTCAGGCAGTTCACCTCTCTGCTGTCGAAATAACTATTTATAATAAAATTTGCATGCATTGAACTCGGATATATTTTGGTTTCCTCTGACTAATCTCTCAGGAAGTCTACAACACTTGTGACATTTTAAGAAGCCTTTTCTGTGTTTCTTTCTTTTTTCTTTTTCTTTTTTTAAACGCTCCCACAGAGCCATGTGGACACTTCAGACAGACACAGCGTCTGCCTCCTGGGTCACTAATGGACACGGGGAGCAGATGAGATCAATACAGGCAAAACGCACGGCTGCCTGAGACACAGAGAGAGAGAGAAAGAGAGGAAATGGTCTAACTGGAAAACTCTAGAAAAAAAAAAACATTGATAATAGCTACAGCTGTAAGTTTTTATGATGTGAAAGTGGTTTGTGAAAATATATATCCAGAGACTTTGTAACCAGGTGTAAACCAGTAGAACTGGGAGGTTTCCAGTTTTATTAATAATCCTGTTGGGGTTCTGCTGCTCTAAAATTATTCTTAAATAATCATATTTGAAACGTAGTTTGCTTTAGAAAGAACGACTTTGTTTGCAGAGCCTATTAAAAACGTGGCTTTCTGAAAAGGCAACCAGAGGCTTCCATACATAAAGATACTTTGTTAAAATCACTAGCAGTAATTACTGCATGTATCTTTGTTTTTCCACTTACGTCTTTATCCTCTTATGTTTACACAAAAACACAGCCGATATTGCCAGGCAACATTTAGCTGATGTAAGTTGGTCCTTTGTAAAAATATTTGTATTTTGATCATTTTTCTTGACGTTTATTTAGATCAGTTGAGGTCTTGCCATAGTCCGTTCAACTCCCTGCAGAAGGTCTTGCCATGCAGGTCCATTCCTCTGTGTACACTTTCGTAGATAATTTTTGCTTTCTGCTCTTTGTGTTTTTGGATTTTGTTCTCTTGGACCGGTGTTGTTCTTTGCTTGAGTTTCTGTTCAGCTCCTCTTCCCTCAGTCTACCTGCTTGTCTTCTCCCACAGCTGCACCCTGTTACTAATCAACCACCTGCCTCTTGTCACCAATCACTCACCTCACAATCCGGATTTTCATTGTTTGAATCCTTGGTCTTTGTGCTGCATTATTTCTGTGAGTTCACCATTTTATTTTTTTAAAGAGATGTTTCCATTTTCACTGAAGTCTTGCTCTGCATGTGGGTCCTGTAAACTGCAAATGTGACAAACAGCACACATTTGTCAATACAAAAGGAATTGCAACCAGTTTAAGGAACAACTTTCACTTTATTTCCAAATTGGATGGATATCTACCAACATGAGGACTTCAAAAACGGACCACTGTTAAAGCTTGATGGGCAAAGTCAGCCTGTTCATATTTATTTATATTTGACTGAAAATGTTGGTTTCATAATGCAGTTTCTCATTGAGGTCGGAGTCCTCGTGTTACTGGAAGACGCCTTTGGATAAGAAATATCCTTTAATCTGCTTTTTTTTGCAAGATAAGGTGATCAAATATATGTAAATTTGTTGGTTGTTGATAGAATATTGTCAGAGTTCAACAAAGATTTAGTTTAACTGACTCATTTTCCTGCCAACAGTTTGTTTTTAAGTTGAATTTGTAGGAATTGGTCACATTATTAACGCCGCACAAGGCTGTTGATTTAAGTGTAGACATTTTAGATCGGCTGCTTGTTCCAACACTTTTTAAAGAAATGTAAAGTTTTTGGAAACTGCCACAAACACTCGGAACATAAAATAAGTACTTGTGTCCACTTACGATCAGCTTCCCTTTATTCTAAAACCATCAAATCTGATTTTAAGCAAAGGTATTATCACATCACTCTGCACTTTAATCAATCTGGTAAATTCCTTTTCTAATTTCTACAGAACAAAAACGTTAACAATGAAGATAAATGTCCAGATTACATTTTTAATCGCCTGATGATTTGATCCGTGTGAGTTAACAGAAACCTGGTTTCGGGGCGTGTTCGACTTGGCCAGGTGTGTTTTCACCATCAGACGGTTTTGCATAGGAACTTTAATCTTCTTCGTACGTCACCGCTCCCGGATGCAGCCGTCTCATCATATGAGACCATCAGAAAAAAAAAGAAACCCAGAACAAAATCATTATTCTGAACAATGAGTTGCACACGAGTTCAATTACAGGACTTAAAGCCGCTTTCAGCTCCTGTCCTCCGAAGACAAACAAAAGCGTCAACATAATGACCAGATCGCGGGAGCGAATTTGAAGGAAATTGAATTAGATCCGGGCATCGCTGCTCATCAGAGACGTGATGACGTTAATGTGACACACAAAAACAAATCTCGCCGCGCGACAAGCCCACGACTCCAAAATATGAAAAGCTCAACATAATTACAAGTCATTTTAAAGTCTCGTGGCAATTATTGTTGGCTTTTATCAGCCATGCCGAGCAGCTGCCACTTTGCTGATGGACCGAACGCGGCTGCTGCCATTTGTCACTGTCACACAAACCGAGCCACAGTGGGGGGAAACTCCGAGGAGAAACTGACGCAAAAAGCTCTCAAGTCTGGGCTCAACTCACTGCTGCTTTGTGTTGACACGTCGGTGGGAAATTAATTAGGAATTAAATTAGGATAGTTTTGTATTTTATGTTGCTAATTTATATGTAGGTTGACTTTCCAGGGCGGCATGTGGTCAAATCCTGTTTTATTTTTTTACTCAATAAAGTGTCTTAACTTCTCATATGTGGGCCATAGGTTTTCATACATAGAATGTAAAATGTTTCTTTTATATTTCAGACACCCAAGAAGATGCGTTTGACAAAAGAGCAAATAATTGAATTTATGCTGATTGATGGATCAGGAAGCGGTCGCATGGTTGAACGAAACTTTAACAGAAAATACAGAATGAGCGTCACACACCACACTGTGGAAAAACTTAAACTTATTTGCAAGTTTCAGAAAACTGGGAATGTTGCAGATCAACCACAAAGTGGTTTAAGATGAGCAGCAGTTACAGAGTCCCACGAAAATAAAAACGATTGTCAGTATATAAAATGTTTATTTTTGTATGGAGTAGAGTTTCTGGTTGATTTTGTTTCTTCCTAAATTCATACCCCCGCTCCACACTGAAATGTGTTGCTACTGTGTCCCTTCGACTTTCATTTCATACCTAGAGTGAAACAATTTTATTGAAATCCAAAAGGAGAGGAAATGAATAGACAGGCTTGGGAAAAAAAAGTCAGACAACGCCGAGGCTCGTTTCTCTGGGACGTCTGGATTCTGAGATGCCGCCTGAGGAGAGGAAGCTTTTAAATAGACCTAAAACATTACGAGCAAAACATTTCTGAAGTTTAATCTTCCCAGAAGTTGGCTATGTAGAGTTTAAATAAGGACACCCCTCCTTTAAATACTTTGTGGTGAATCTTTGTTTTATTTAGCAAAATCACGGTGATTCTAAATTTATTTGAAATAATGAAGTGATTTAGTGAACGTAACAATGTTTTGGAGGGTGACTGTGGCTCAGATCAATGTGTCTCATAGTGTTTCAGTTTGTGTTTTAAAGTAGCATTTTCAAAAGGCACAAAGAGAAATATTTACATATGTCCAAAATGAATTTGTGATATACACAGTCCAGTCACATTAATGTGACCATCTGTCGAAAGCCAGAATAACCACCTTTCGCAGAGCGAACTGCTACGAGACGTGCAGGAAGAGAGTCACTTAGGTCCCTGAAGGTCTTCTCTGGGATGTTGAGCCATGCCGACTCTAATGCCGTGGCCAGCTGCGCTAGATTACGCGGTTGAGGATCCATGGCGCGAACAACTCGATCGAGATGGTCCCACAGATGCTCGATTGGGTTTAAGTCAGGTGAGTTTGCTGGCCAGGGGAGGACGGTAAACTCATCCTGGTGCTCTTCGAACCACGCACGTACACTGGCAGCTGTATGGCACCTCGCATTGTCCTGCTGGAAGATGCCATCATCCTGAGGAAAAACAATGCGCATGTAGGGGTGGACATGGTCCGCAAGGACATATGCGTACTTGTATTGATCCATCGTGCCTTCCACAATAATCAGTGAACCCAGAGAATGCCAGGAAAACATTCCCCAGACCATAATGCTCCCGCCTCCAGCTTGGACCGTTCCTGCAATGGTTGCAGGGTGGTTCCTTTCAGAGGTTTCACGCCTTATACGCCAACGTCCATCTGTCCGATGGAGCATAAAACGCGATTCATCTGAAAACGCTACCTGTCGCCACTCAGTGGACGTCCAGCTGCTGTACTGGCGTGCAAATTCTAGCCTTCGTCGTCGATGAACACCAGTCAGCATAGGTGCACGAACCAGGCGTCTGCTTCGGAGGCCCAGACGCAGCAATGTTCGCTGAATAGTGGTTTGGGAGACACTTGTGGTAGCCCCTTGGTTCATTTTAGTGGTCAGTTGCTCAACGGTAGCCCGTCTATCTGCCCGAACGCATCTCCGCAACCGTCGTTCGCCTCTGTCATCTATGGCCCGTGGTGCACCACATTTGCCACGTCGTTGATTTTGGACAGTCCCATTTTGCCATGCACGGTACACTTTTACCACGGCGGCACGCGAACAGTTCACAAACTCAGCCGTTTCGGAAATGCTTCCACCCTTGGCCCGAAAGCCAATGATCATGCCCTTTTGGACGTCGGATAAATCGCTTCGTTTCTGCATTACGCCAACGATTGAAATGTTTTCCGAAGCCCACACACACCCTTTATATACGCTCAACTGCACTGTGCTGCCACCTGCCTTCTGTGATTGGTTATTTAACTCTGAAGTGGAAAGTACGTGGTGGTCACATTAATGTGACTGGACTGTGTACTTCAACTACATATTATCTGAAAACATGTAGAACGTGCCCCCAGAAAAACTCTTAATATATCTCCTGCTGATGTGCTTGAGGTTTCACAGAGGCCTTCAGTAGCCTCGGATGAGCAGGATGAGTTTTGTCAGCTGTCAAACGTTGTATGAGACGTTTCCACTTGAGCCATGGTCAGTGGGAAAATCTACCGCGGTACGACGAAGGGGCAAAAGCACCAATACCTTTCTAGTAGATTGTCAGATTTTATTCTCTGAAAAGTTGAGTAAAAATTACAAAATGGTCTTTGCTTCAGTAAGTATTTTTCTAAAGTATTTCCACGTGGCTGATGGGGAAACGGGATGAAGCACCAGCCACTTTCTGCAGTAACTAAATCCTCAGTGTCGTAACAGTGGAAATCATTTCCAGAGCTATTTTGGTTGCTCTTCATGTTGTATCCAATTATAAGTTGCTTGCTTTAATAAATCAACTTGTTAATACACAGATTTTGATGGGTTTGTTTTAGTCTACAGGCCCAGGATTTACAATCCAATGAAAAACGAGATCTTTGAACCACATTGAAAATTGTTTGCGATTTGTTACATTTTCATTGAGCATCACAACAAAAGGTCCATTAGAACAAAAGTATATTTCTCTCAGGGACTGAGCCAATATAAAACCACATTTAGCCAGTAATGCTAATTTAAATCTGGGTGATTATTTACCACATCTCTAGTAATGAGCAATTGTTTTCTTTTAAACCTCCTCCCTTAAATGCCCCTCTTGAGAAAGTCTTTGCTCATTTTTTAATTAAAAGCTTACAATTTATTGTGAAACCTTTATTTTTCTCTGACAGAAGGGGAGAGTCAAATGGGGAGCAATTGCTGAAGAAGTCAACCATGCAGTAACTTTAGATTTATATCCAAAGGAAATACACATTTTGCATATGAAAACATGAGGAATTTCCCCCAATTTTAATTTAACACACATTTTATAGAAACTGGGTTAGGAAATAAGGAAACTACAATTCATTTTTTGTCACAGATCCTGCTCAGTGAGCATTGGAACCGCCTGCTTTTGTGGACAAACTCACCACGTAGTAATGGAGCCTGCAGGAACGTAGCTGACGTTAGCAGCTAACAGAACATGTCTGAACCAGTAAAGTATATTGATGGAGAAATCAGACAACCGCTAAAATCTGACATGACTCCATTTTTGTTTAAATTTTGTGAACAATAAGCTTCCACTGGTCTTCAGAGATTTGGAGTCATTTCCTTAAGTAGCTCTTAAATACAGCGGCACCACAGATGAGGGAGGAAACGGGTTGTTCAAATCGTTTGGCTGTTTTGACAAAGTGCAACATGAATACAAATTGCAGCAGCTAAAAAATATAACAGATGTTACATTTCTGGTCCCCAATCAAACCAAGGCTATCTGACTATCAGATGTGAAAACAACCCAAGTATGCCATAAAGACAGTTTCTGATTTACACATTGTCTTATATCTCCAAAATGTTTGTAATTGACATTATTTTTTCAATATTTAAAGGGTTTTTTGTTGTATGTGTCTTTTACAACTAAATCATTTATCATAATTGATTTGTAAAATGAAGAAATAGACCATTTGAAGAAAAATACTTTTGTTGCAAACTGCAAGTACCACATGATGCACCATTAAATCAACTGCGAGTTTTCATTCAAGCATATACGATATAAATAAAACCAACATTATATGCTGCCATCTGCACTAAATGCTGCAGAGCTTTTCATTATTTCCAGTTCTTCCTTTGTGTCTTTCAGCTCTCTCTTTAATTTGCTGACCCCTTCGAACAAAAAATACACTCTTTTTTTTGTCGAGAGCTTTCTTCTGGCCGTCTTTTTGGCCCAGGAGATCCAGACTCTTCTGGGAAGGTTCACAAGAAGCTTTATGCATATCCTCTCCTCTAGCAGCAGGATCAGTGCAAAGGTACTGCAAGTAAAAAGCAAATTTCACGATTACACATAAACAAAAATGACAATTAACTACCAAAGACATGTTTGGATTTTCTATTTACATCCATTGCAAATAACCTCTTCACCAAAAACCTATGCAACACAATATAATTTTGATAGTAAGGACTTAAAACGGTATATAAACCATTTAGGAGTATGATTTATTCATCTACAACAACTTAAACATTTTACTATTTATGTCTGTTTCTATACTTCTGCTTCCTGAAAAAAAATGCTTACCGTTTATTATGCTTCTAGCTAGACAGAAATAATATATGAAATATCTGTTTATATTCTCTTGTGTTTGTGATATTTAGAGAATTTAAAACAGAGATTTATGGACCAATTGTGCTGTTATGACTACCTTGAAGAAAATGTGTAAATGTACAACTTAAATAGTTGTAATTTTTCAAAACATTGGACATCTCCTAAAGTCACTCTTACCTGTAAAACATTTACAGCACATAACCAACCATAACCAACACATAACTACCATCTTTTATCGCTCTAACCTTGGTGACTCAAACATCAGTATTCCACACCAACCTGCTATTATCAATATCGGTCATTTTCTTTCCAAGATATTACGGACAGAAACTTGCCCACATCATACCAGGTCCCCTACCATACCTTTCCCCCACACTAGGCATGAGTTGCTTTCTCACAAATTCACCCTTGTTACACCTGAAGGCCCTTCTGGAGTGTTTGCTGCCGAAAGCTCAATCTTTGTCTCATTTGACCTGATTTTTCAGGAAGGCTTAAAAAAACGCTTCAGATTTCCTCTCTTTGCTGCAGATGTTTCTTAATGGGCTTTGGAAATTTTGTTTAACCCGTCATGCTGTTTGCTGTGCCTGGTGTCAAGACAGATAAATGTGTGTCCACCTGCGGTCAGAAGACATTAGCCTCCATGTTATTCTGTTTATACCCCAGGAAAACAAAAGGATAAGGATTATTAATTAGAAAATCCTGGAGACTAATTACCTTAATGACCATTTAAAGTGTAAATTAGGCACCAAAACACTTCCTCTGATCATTTTGTTCAAAACTATCATTTGGGATGAGCTCAAAATAGTAGGTCTTTTTTTTTCTTTTTCTAAAATTAATAACTGTCAATCAGAACATTTAAGTGTTTTTATTTCAAATGTTTTTGTAGGTTACATCATTCAGATGACTTCTGGGTTGAGATATTTTCAAACAAGCGCTTTCCAAAAGGACACAGACTTTTTACCTGTAGCTCAAAATAATCAGACGCTTCCAAAAAGAACCTAAGGAATGGTACAAATTAAACATTTATGTTGGCGTTTCCCTGTCCAGATATCAGCACCACGTGCGTTTGGCTTTGCGTCTCGTATTGACTAAACAGTTTTGCGGTGAGCTGGCGTGATCGGATCTGATTTGACTGACACTGGGACATTTGCATTCCCACATTCGCCTCCTCTGGGAAACGTTGAGAAAATTTCAAGGCGTCAGTGTAAGCGAGAAGCAGCCGAGCCACATTCAAGGTTGCAACGTTGTCACATTTCATTCACAGAGAACCTGTCGTCTCGCTGCTGCACCCGCAGCCTGAACCCTCCGTCACTGCAGACCACCAAACGCCTCGGACGAAATTTAAAAGGGTTGTTTTTTTCTCCCCAAATCGTTCTAAATAACCAAAGCTATTTGACAGAATATCTCAATTTCAATGTGTCATTTTTAAGAATCTAATACTGTGTGGGATAAATAGCATGTTATGCAACACCTATTATGACTCATTATAAAAACTACAGTGTGCAACATATTGAACTGAGATATTTACATAATTAGACATCCTTTCTTTTTCAGTCTGACATTAAATCATTATAAATTTTTCTTGTTTAATTTACTTCTTTTTCCCAATTGTCTGTTTCTATATTATTTTTAATTCTTAGGTTTTTATATAGTAAAATGACTGTTTCATCAGTGTCTCCAGCTCCAGTTCTCAAGCGTTACTCTTTTGCACATTTTAGATTCAACCCAAAATAAAAAATATTGTTGGTGTTCCAATCTTTTAATAACTCATGATTATCAACTGATATTTTAAAATTTCCTGTCAACTTTAAACATTTTTTAAATCAAAAACACGACGGGTCGCTGGACGAATGACTGCCCTGGCGCCCAACCACTGGACTTAGCAGGTTTTCTGGGGGAAACCTTGCTGCAAAAGCAGAAACTACAGAGAATCCAGTCTGCAAATGGACCGAAAATCTTTATCCAGAAAAATCTGTTTTTAACCGTGTGCATCAGAACATGTTTTGTGTCCTGTCACTGCTTAAGGTTCAAATCTGATGGAGTTTGTATTTCCTCAAGTGTTTTTAAGGATTTGTTGTTTTTAAAGGCATTTCATTTGTGGGCTCTGAGACACCTCGGATTTTCTACCACGCCAACCTTTTCACACACCTGCTTTTTTCCTTTACGGTTTATTCAGCTTTATCATCAGATCCTGAGTTGGCGGGGGAAGAAGGCGGGGATCAGGCTGTGATTAAAACACAACTCATAAATTGTGACTGTTTATCAGTAATGCCATATTTTCTAACTTGCCGCACAGATCGATCACTCGTACGTTCGTCGTAAATCGTTTGTCGCAGAAGCCTTTGTAATCTCGGGGTCTCTCGAGGCTCATCCGGCTGCAGGAGGCTTCAAGGTGTGAAAACAACTTTTTCCGAGGCGTCACAATACTTCTCCAGGTCTCCCGTGGGCCCCTCGCTCATCTCTGCGCTCGGCATCATGACAGCACATTTAAATCACGACACGGATAAACACCAGCCTCTGCCGCTGATCTCTGCAGATACACTTACGAAAAAAAAAAATCCCATGGAAAAGAGCTGCAGGCGTTTTTACGGATGATGCGTCCCATATTCCGGTCCAAAGATGCACAAACACCCACGGAGGAGTTTTAGCTTGTAATCTTGACAAGTTTGTTTCCAATCTGGAAATTCTGCTTGAGTCTTTTTTTTTTTTTTCCGAAATGGTTGTCACGTCTGTGGGAGTAAAAAAGACAACAAAAAATGACGGACTGCACAAACATGCGTCACTTTTTTTCGCTTCTCACACCATGAATAAATAAAACTCCCTGTTCGAGGTGATCTCTTCATCATTTTGGGTTTTCTCCAGACCTTCGGTAAAAGTGTGTGTGTGTGTGTGTGTGTGTGTGTGTGTGTGTGTGTGTGTGTGTGTGTGTGTGTGTGTGTGTGTGTGTGTGTGTTATTGAGGGATACACTCACCTTCACCCATTTCCTTGACCCACTTTCAGTGCCATCTCTACTGCACCTCCTTATAGCAAAGGCAAAAAAAAATCCCATTTAAATCCTCCCCCCTCTAACATTTCTGACCTCTCTCTCTCTTACATGCATAAACACACTCACACACACACACACACTGCATGTTGTCCTCTTTCTGGCTGGCTTCACCACAGAATTTGGACAGAAGAGTTGAATTATTCAGTAAGACCCCCTCCTCCAAAACACACACACGCTCATGCACACACAGCTATCCATCCATCTTTAGGACTCATATAGATTAAAATCGAGGGGGAACTCCTGATTTACTCAAGTAAATTGAGGCTTTTCTCTTTGCCTACTTTATTTAATCGTTGTTTCCTATATGTTTATATTTTACATGCATGTGTATACCCCTCTTTTGAACATTACATAAGCTTTGAGTCGACAAGGCAGGATTTCTAATCCCTTCTTGCAACAATAAAACAGTCGGATCGTGATATTTTCTACACATAATTGAGCCGTGATTAACGGAGTAGAACAGACACTTGAAGGGCCTCTAATTACTCTAAATCATAAATTACACTAAAATAACATTTACATCTCACCACTGAGTCATTCAGAAACTAATACCCCTGACAGTGTTGCATATTTGAGTTACATTTCTGCAGCATAAAAAGATGTTACGCTAACGCTGCTGCTGCGTCGCTTTTCTTTTTGTTTGGAACTGTAACATATGCACTTCAGATTGTTGTTGAATCAGGCTGCACTGATTTTTTTTGTTTGTTTTTCTGGCACAACCTGGACGCACCACAGCTTTTTATTTTCGTTGCATAAAAAGGCACACAAGCTTTTACTTTCAGTTTTAGTTGAGTTGGGGGTGAAGATTTTACTTTTTGAGCCATGTTCTGATAAAACTAAAGGCGCTTTCACACTCCAGGAACGGGACGGGACGGAACGGGTGTGTTCACGTTACAACTTGCGTTCCACCCGACCCCAAGCGTTCCAGCAGCTGATTGGCTGATATTGAGACGAAAATCAGCGTCTGACTCCATAACAACCAGCAGCCAATCAGCTGCTGGTTCTAAGCAGAAACGCTTGGGGCCGGGTTAACAGTTACTATGACAACAACAATGGACGACATGGATCTAATTTTGCTGCTCATCAACCTCATACAATTAATTAAATTCCGCCAATCAAGCTGCCCTCAGAAGACAAAATGCTGAACGACTTCTACGAAATACGGAAGAAAAATACCACTCATTACAAAATACAGTGAGAGCCAGCTGTCAGCGGGAAATCAACGTCTGACTCCATAACAACCAGCGGCCAATCAGCTGCTGGAACGCTTGGGGTCGGGTGGAACGCAAGTTGTAATGTGAACGCACCCGTCAAGTCCCGTTCCGTTCCTGCAGTGAGAAAGCGCCTTAAGGTTGAAGTTCTTGGAGTTCTTGGATATAACGCTGACCGTTACATTGGGAGGGAATTGGGGAGGCCTGCAACCCTGACCCCATCCCGACTGAAGCACGGTGGCAGCAGTGTCATGGTGCGCAGAAGTTTTGCTTTCATAAGGAACAACTTGGACATGTTGAAGCAACACGGGTCTCTGAAAAGGACAGCAACTCTGTTAGCTTACCACTAAACGGTTTAAAGGTGGTATTAAGCTGCCTTTGTGCCGCCCCAACTCTGGGTGGTGAGAGGCCCGTATCAGCGGTTCCTTAACCCTTTCATGCATAGTGGTCACTACAGTGGACAGCTGTCTAAAAGACATTTTCTTGTGTTTCTTGTGGATTTTTATGCTATAAATGCACACAGACCACTGAAGTGGACACTAATGCATCATAAAATGCACTATTAACTACTGGCCATCAGCTGCAAATGCAAGAAATTATTTTTGTTGAATCCAATATGGCAGGCAGACACAAAAGCATGCCGACTGACCCGGTCCCTCCTTCTACTATGCCGAAACACTGTGGTGTTTGTAAATGGACTGAACTTATATTTTTTGTGCATAAAGTCGACTGCAGGATTTAAAATTCTAAACAAGATTGACAAAAAAGTGATGCTGAACTAAAAAACACATGTTGGGAACATCACCTGAAGTAAACCAGGACAGTTTGGCCTGATTTAATGTCACTGAGACAAAAATAAATTCCAATTTGAGTTTTTATTATGTCTTTGGTTTCAAATGTGCCTGACGTTGTCCTGTTTATGTTTGCCTGCATGTGAAAATAAATAGATTTACATGTAAATAAACTGCAATCTAATCATACAGGTGTGATTTTTAATGGCAGGAGTGAATAATAATCTGTAGGCTTCTCTGTTTACATCTGATGCATCTCAATAGCAGGTCTGACTGGTGAGCAGGTGATGGAATATTAATGGGAATCATTGGTTGTCAAAGGGCTTGGATGTGAATTGATGGATTTTAAAACATCCTGCTCAAGATGATTGTTTTGTTTTATGAAAGAACAAATCAAAATGCCACAAAAATATTTAATCTTGAAGGGGGAAAGTGTGGTTGTCTAAACCGACATATGTAAATATTTATAATTCTGACTTTTCGAATGCTACGTGTCGACAAAAGAGCAACATGGTCTAAACACACAAAATCAGCTAAATCTATACCATATACAATATTCCTATTTTTCCCTTGCCTTTGTCTCCTGACGATATTTTTCCTCTTTCGACAGTAAATCTCCCTCTGCATTGTTATTTTGGTGTGTTTTCTCTCCATAGACCAGGCTTATCAAACACACCCTAAAGTATTTGTGCCAAAATCCCAGTGTGCTTACCACACGAGGCCCAGCAGGTGGTCGCACACAGACACACACACATTCCAATGGTAAAGTCCTGAGGGACAACAGCAGAGAAAGTGTATTTATTAAAAAAAGAAAAGAACAACTATCCTTGATTCATATGGAATCAAAGGGATTCTTTTCTTCAATTGACTTTCTTTAAAGCTGCTGTTATTCCTTCAGCATCCACCCATTTTTACCTTGTGGCATCACATCAATAGAAACGCAGACATGCTGGACAAATTAATTTTCTGCTGCTCATGCATTCTCCTTCCCTGATGAATGTTCAGCTTATAACACAAATGTAATTTCATTCCCCATCGTCGTGCATCTGGAAGTTATTTATTGTCTTTTTTAATTTTTAAGTACTTGACTCTGAACTTCCTAAACCGAGAGGAGCGTTTGTGTTGCTGCAGGTTTTTTAGGTTTTGCTTTTGAAAAAGTAGGTTCTAGACTGGCAAACGAATAAACTTGTAATAAAATGCAACGAGCAAAAGATTAAAGTGATACATAAGATGAGACTGAAACCTGTTAAACAGACAATTGAAACTCAAACTCTTAGAGAGACTCTGAGGATTTAAGGGCTTTCTTTTGTTCTTTTTCTTTTTTATTTTGTAATATCCAAACCAAACACCGTCTAGTACTCTAATGTCCTTAAGAATCACCTACAAGAAGCAATGAGATGACACTGTTATGCTTATATATTTCAAATTATCTGTAAAAATGTTGCTGATGAACATTATTTTCTTGTTTTTTAAGCAGAGATGCTTACTGTGTAGGACGAGGACAGGAATCGGTGTAAAGCGTCTGCAGCAGCAGAACGCAAACTAAGACGTGTGCAGCGTTTCAAACAAATCATTCAGACGTCGGTCTGCAGACTATAGATGCCAGATGCTGTACCAAGATGCATTTTCTCTTTTATTTTGATACCTTGCTGTGTCACTTGTCAGTTCAAAAAGCAGAAAAACAGTTATGCAGGCAGGAAAACATTGGCTCAATCTAGATTTAAACCTCCTTGTCTACACTATCGTGTGTTTGACTGCACAGCCTGTGTGATGAAGATTTTTGTCATCTGTACCTGGCTGCTGGTCTAAACTAGGGTGTGATTATCGTCTGTGTTGCTATGAGTGCCGGCCGGGGCAATAATGATGTTAGAGAGCAGCAGGTGAAGAAAACACCTGTTCAGATTGATGGTGTCAAACTCTTTCTGTTTCGGCCATCAGGATCACGGATGTCCTCAGGTTGTGGCAGAACATATCGATAAAACAACCCATTAACGAACCGTTAAAATATGAATAAATATTTAGTAAGCACTGCTAAAAAGTTAAATAGTACTGAACATCTTTTCACATTGATGTAATTTGGCTGCATACAGATGAAAACTGCAGCATTGAATTATTTAAGCACATAACTGTTGCCTTGTGTGTCCCTGTGGAGTTTAGAGGGGCACATAAAAAGTATTCGGCCCCC
Source organism: Poecilia picta (assembly GCA_033032245.1). Lineage (NCBI taxonomy): Eukaryota > Metazoa > Chordata > Actinopteri > Cyprinodontiformes > Poeciliidae > Poecilia > Poecilia picta. Next base: position 21,971,078 of record CM065354.1, read on the forward strand.
TGGCCAGCAGTTTGATGCATGTAGTTAAGATGCATGAGCAGAAAAAGTGATGACAAAAGCTTCTCCATTCTGATTGGATGTCTTTACATGACGGTAAAATTCTCTGCTTTGTGTGGGACAACTTCTAAAATTAAAAACCAGATTTGACTGCTTTTGTTGTCGCAAATTTATCTTTCAGGAACTTCCTCGAATTTTTAATTTCCTCAGTTGACCAATGAGTCTCCTAGTTAATGTTTTGTGACTTAAAACCCCCCAAAAAACAACCAGTTCTGCTAGCGAGGTTGTGACGAACTCTGTGTTGAAGAGAGCAGCAGATGGTGGTTTTATGTCCTGATAGCATCTCCCCCAGAGCGCTCAGATTTGGAGACAAAATCCAAAGGACCTGTGGCATATTTTCAGACGGAGATAAACAAAACTGCAGGCTAACTACCTGTAGTATTCATTCAAATGAATGGCAGATGGTGAAGGGCAGATAGTGGAGCAGCTGAGAGGAGAGATTAGAAAAGTCCAGGCAGAGTTATTTAGGCGTTCTGAATTAAACGCTTCAGTGTGGGAGACGGCCTGAAAGCACGAGAACGTTGAAATGGCATAAGACAAAAAACAACTCGACGGCAAGCAGTTGTTATCCTAAACTGGCTGTTTTTGATTTAGCTTTTAGTTGTGCAGAATATTTATTCCAAGTAAAAAAAAATTAGACCTTTGTTACCCCGTTTCATGGTCCAGCGTGTTCAGGAGAGCATTTCTACTACACGGTTTCCCACTGGTATTTAGAGAAAAAAAACTGACTTTTCCATGACTCTCCATGGCCTTCAATATAATTTCCCATGTCCCACGTACAACAGTACAACACGTACAACAGGTTCGTAAGGAAAAGTGTATGACTGAAAGACCTAACCCCACCAAACTGAACATGTATTGTACTGTGAATGTCCCCCCACTGTCTCTGGCCACATGAACACGGGGTTTCTGTAGATGGCTGTGAATGGTTGACCTATCAGAACTAAGCAAAAAAACATTTTTTGCCTGTGGTGGACACAGGTCACGAATTATTGTATTTTCTCACCTGCACCTGGTCATGTTTGTTCACTTCCCATATTTCTTTGATTTATAACAAACAGAACAGGAAATCAGAATAGGGAAAACGGTCGTCTTTATTGTCTTTTCAGAGCCCCTTCTTCTCTCTCTCACCTTTTACCAAGTGGAGATACACAGACTAACCTGGCATTGTTCTCCACAGCATGCAACGTCGGCGCCGTAAATCAAGAAGACGAGCTCAAATTGGAAAAAGTGAGCAAATGAAGCCTTGCTGGACTCTTCAGAAGAGGATGCAGACAGGAGGTGGGTGGGCGGAAAGCGGTTTGGAAGATTTCAGACGGCACCGAGAGTTTCTGTGGGGCAACTCGGCATGTGCATCAACATTGTGCGAGTCCGTGCAGGAAGCTGGTGGCTGTTTGGTGGTAGAGTGTGTGCGCTCAGCACGTGTGTGGGAGGACACAGAATGTGCGAGGACGTTTCTGGATCGAGCTCGGAGAAAAGCAACAAATAAGAAATACTAAGCTGTAAATAAAAACATGTCGAGAGGCTTCAGCCACTCATCACTGCTTGTTTTTTCCTCTTAGTTTGTATCTCTCCACCACATGACCTTTGCTGAGGAGCGATCCAGAAGTCTTGCAGCAGCATGATGTCATCCCTGAATAAAACATGCAGGAGAGGAGCAGTGGTTCTCCGTTGGGTGGGTATTGCACTGTCCAGATTAGTCTTCATGTTCGCGGTATCATGGAGCGCAACGCGAAGCTCGACGTCAGCCGCTTGGGGCCCTGGGGCCACTGTCCCCTCGGTGCAGCTGGTTTTTTTAGTAATGACTTCTATGTCATTATAGTAACAAAAACTCACAATTTTATTATAAAGTTGTAATTTGTTTTTACAATAATATATACTTGATGTATGCAGAAATCATTTTTATGGACAAAAAGAAAAAGGAAATCGTTGCCATAATTGCCCAAGTCCTGCAGATTTCAGGGTCCTCCGACAGGATCCGTTAACTACTTTCTGCAAAATAGTTGGTTTCTTGTTGATGAACAAAAAATCTAAATGTTCAGTCTCATCCTTAATAGCATGTTTTTGACCGTGTGACTTATCCTGAGCTACTGTCATCCCAATAAACACTGTAGAGAAACGTAAAGAAGTTGCAACAAACTTCTTTGCTGATGAATATCCAATTACACGACACCGGCCCTGATTGGCTGGGGATTAGTCTGTCAGTACCTGGGGGTGGCACCTATATGCAGAAAATTCAAAAACTCACACCCTCGTCCTCGCTATGAATGAGCAAGGAGGGTGGCTTGGTGAGACACTCATTCATGCTACTCAGAAAAGCCGGATTACAAAAGTAACCTAAAGTTCTTTTTCATAACATGCGTTTTGGGTCTCATATGGGAAAATCCTGACTCCAGACCCAAGACCGATTGCTAACAATGGGTACTTGATCCCAAGCTGATCGCTGACTGAGCCAGCGGTTGAGTGGCGGCACAAATCTCCTGGATGGAAACTCCTCTGAATTGGACTCACGAGATGGTCAGTCCTCGTGCAGAGTGGACCAGAAGGCCCTCAGGACCCTGCTGTCCCCTAGAGGTGTAAGCTAAAGCAATTGCACCAACTGTCCAATGTGAAAGTCACTGCTTTGACACACAAGGTGACCTTTTGCCCAAAAAACAAACGGCTACCTGGAGAGAAGGTCCGCTCCCCGGTTCAACACTCCTGGGACATGAGTGACCAGCTTGTGGACCAGCATATGCAGATGTTGGGCCCTCTTGTCGGTTTATGTGTGCAACCACGGTGGTGTTGTCTCTCTGGACTAATACATGGTGACCCTTCAGAAAAAGGAGGAAATGTTTCGGTGCCAGGAGAACAAGCAGTTCCAGGTCATTTATATACGGAACGTATGTGTCTGTCCCATTCACTGATTTCCCCTTGAAGATGTACCATGCAGCCTGGCAGGGAGGTAAAATACAAATCTGTGATCACCACCTTTCTGCTCTGCATAGGAACACCCTGAGTTAGGCAGTGTGAATGCTCCAGGGACGGAGAGCTGCTCTGCAGGCGGCCGAGATCCTCACTCTGCCGGATATAAAAACCAAGAAACAAAACCGTGCAGCATGCTTACTGCTTGCTCCTGTTGCTCGGTAGAATTAGCACTGCAGCACAGGTCATGCTCAGGGCGATGCTTAGGATAAAATATTTAATTTTATTAACCAGACTACAGAGCTGTACCAAAAGAAGAAGAAAAAACTTTGTCCATGCATATATTTAAACGATTTTACTAAAGAAGTAATCAAAGTAGCAAGAGCAAAGACGAGAAATTGAAAACGGAGTAATTACACAAGAACATCGCAAACGCCCCCCCCTGCCCCCCCGCTTACACACCCGGGACACAGGAAGTGACACGTGAGAGCAGGCAGTGGTTAATTACTATTGGCCCTCACCGCTGTCCCACCAGGCATCAGCCTCCGTCGCCTCTGATGCTAAAATAATTAATGCTGTCGCTGTCATCCCCGGTCCCTGTAGCCATGGCGATGAGAAGATTTTTTTTTTCCCCTCGCCCCTCCAGGGAACCCCTCAACCCCCACCACCCGCAGCGAAAGCAGCAGTTGGCCAATGAGGAGAGTCACTCAGTGAGTGAGTGACTCTACGGTTCAGTAGTAATCTGAATGATTTAAGCAGCAGCTTCAAGCTGCAGGTAACAGCTGGCTCCAGTCAGGTTCGACTCTGTCACAGATTCATTTCCTCTACATCAGCGCCGACATAATCCTGTCAAATAAGAACTAACTGAGCAAGAAAGATCAATCTTACCATTGCCGTTTTTTTGTTGGGTCTTTTTGTTTTGCACAAAAGTGCCTGAAAAATCACTTTGGTGTTTCACGCTTGCACAGAGGAATGTCAGAATTTGAAATGCATATAAATAAAAATCACAAAATCTTTTTAGCAGACTGTTAAAGAGCTGTGCACCAGGGGGAAACCAGGATCCACTGGACCTGCACAGGATCCCACATTTCATCCTGAAACGGTGGAATGTGGAGAGATGGGAGGGAAGTGATGTCAGAGGTTTCTAACAGTAACACCACTTTTGTTTTGGAGGTTGTAGATTTACATCATATTATAATTATAATGTTAATTCTTCAAAAACATACATTGATTCTTTCATACATGTTTGAGAAGTCCTTTAATCTCCCGTGGCAACCGTTCAGCATGTTTAAAACGCTTGAAGAGACCTAGCTCCGCCTTCAAGGCAAAGCTCCTCCTCTGAGCTGCAGTTTCCAAGCAGCCCTCCCCCATTCGGCCCCTTCAGACTAGCCAGCAGCAATTAGCAAACTCCTGGTGTAATTGGGGATCTGCTGAGCTCATTATAGGAGCTACTTCTCAGTGTGACTCTGGTAGTAAAAGGTTAGTTTCTTAAAGAGACAGAGGCTCAATTTCAAAGCGTTAAATTATGAAGTCAAATTTCTATAGCATTTCTATCAAATTTGAAGGTAACATATGTACTTGATTGTGCTGTAAAATGGCACTATGTGCTTGAAAAATGCGTAATTCTGTCTCTTTAAGTGACTGAAGGTTTTGTTAACCTTTTTTGAAGTATCCATCAAACCACAAAGTTATGCCTCCAAAGTTATTTTTCCTTGAGTGAATTTCCAAACATTTCTGTGTTTCTTGGTTGTATTTGGGGCAGTGGAGTGGTCCTTTAGCCTGTTGAGGCAGAACCCATTTCACTTTTCTACTTTGCTTCTGCCAACACATCTTCGTAAGGTATATTGCTTTTTACACAGGAACTGATTTTCACATTTTTCACCAAAACATCTTTGTGACACAGAATCCAATTCTTTCCCACATGTCTTCGCTGCTGGACGGTCTCTTGGTGTTTCTACCTGTGCATAACCTTTGGAGCGTTCCCCTGTTAGAGGCACACATTTACCCAAAGTAACACATTTTGGCAATCCTATCTGACCTGAAACTGTTGAGCCTGACTTCAGCTGTATGTGCAGCACTGTTAAAAACAAACAAACAAAAAACAGAATTCAATTCACAAGGTAGAGCACACATTCAACAATGTTTGAGTGCGAAGTGACATGAGTGCATCGGTACTTCAACAATTTTATCTGCCGCCGTTCAACCTGAAATGCTGAGACACCCAGAAGAAGGAGCAACACATCCATCCTGGTTAGAAACCCTAGATTTTATTCAGTTCTTTCTTTATATGCAATACTTTAGACTGGAAAAAATAAATAAATAAAACACTGTAATCTGTTCTTGCAAAGAAAAGTCAGCACATTAATATTTTCGAGGGAAGCAAGAAAAGGCTTTAAAGACAAATTTGAGTTACGGTGTCATTTCTGGAGAAAACAACATTCTGTTGCGGCATCTTTAGTCTCACGAGTCACATAAGCAGCAGTTGTTCTGTCAGTGATAATCTTGCACCATTTCAAGGTGGATTGATTTTTACTTTTACTCTCCACAGCAATCTCCCCTTCTCTCTCTCTTTCTCTCTCTCTCTCCCTTCTTTGCTTTCATATCTGCCAGCTGCCACAACTTTTACGGGCTGTTCAGAAACAATTACGCGAACAAACAGTTTGTGACATTTCACTTGAAAATAGAGGCAAACATTAAGCGTTTGTTTGTGTGTGTACATATTTCAGTGTAGCTCAGATGTCCTGTGGTCCTCGGTTTCTTTTAGACCCTGTAATCCATTTAAATCAGCTCTGGTAATCCTACTTTTGTCTCACAGCTGCGGTGGATTCATGCAGGTACAAACAAGCAATCCTGCCACTGTGCACACTTCCACACACAGCTGCAGTTCTTACAGCTTTCAAATAGCTTTTGTCAGACTTCCTGGGAAAACAAAAAATCATCTTTATTGCTTCAAAAGACAGAGAGCCTTGGGGAAATTCTTCACAACCCTTGGACTTGTTTTCTAATTTTTGTGACATCATTTTGCTTTATTTTAATGTATCCTGGTAGAAAAATACAGTGCAACATTTGTTAAATGGCTCAATAATGTCACACTAGAACCAGGATGTGTTGGACACGGTCAACCAGATTCCAGCAGCACAGTAAGGCAGCTTCTCTTTTTATTTATGTAGACAACAAATAAAACTGTGTACAAGTTGGCATCAAGAAAAGATGTAGTATACATAAAATTTAAATAAAATTCAAAAATATAATACAAAACTCAAAGTTCCTGCTTCATTTAACTGACAAACAGACAATATTAATGTTCCTTTAAATGACCTATCCTGAAATACAGTCCTTAAATAAAAATATGTAGAAGCACCACAGGTAACAGTGTGTATTTAGTATGTACCTATAAGACGTGTGTCAAACTGAAGGCCCGGGAGCCAAATGTGGACCGGCGTAGCTTTTTATGGGGCCCCCTAGGCTCCAAATTACATAAATAATTTCCTCCAGTTTTTCACAAATCTACAAAATTCACACAAAATCAACAAATCGCCACATTTTTTTCTGATTTAATCGTAATTTTATTAAAATTAAAACACTGAGTACTAAAAAGTCACATTTAGCATCATACATTAGCACAAATATTGTAAAAATTCCTAACAAACATTTCTAAATTGATACCACAAAATGTGCAATTTTTATTGCAAACCCCCCCCACTAAAAAAAAACACAAAATCTTGAGGGAAAATTTATACTTTAACAACTCAATTGATTTTATTAATATATTGTTGCACAACCGGCCCTTTAATTAGAAGAAGAATAAGAAGGGTTCGGTGAATGCGCATATGACACTGGGGGGTTCGGTACCTCAAAAAAGGTTAAGAACCACTGAAATAAACAAAATTAACTCGGCTACAATAGCAATAAATATTTGCTGATCCAGAGAATGAATTATTCTTTCTTGAATAATCAAAGCTCAGTTAGATTGAGTGGAAAATGTTTGTTTACATCAGATTTTCAAGTCTACACTTTCATTGAGCCGTTGTAAGAGCTGTTGTTTTAAACCAAAGCGCGGTCTGGGCACCGTTTGTGGCCAAGAGTGGTAAAAATTTGGCAACAAAGTTGAAGACAATTGATCACCCAAACAATTCTGAAAACTCTTCTTTTCTCTTAATAAGGCAGCAGTCTGAAGCTCTTTCTGATTTGAATTTTTAATGACATAAATTAGATTAGACAAAACTAAAAGAAAACACTCAACTATTTTTTTCTTAATTAAATGCATATTGTGGCCCACCAATAATTCAAATTATCTGGTTTTAGCTCCAAAGGCAAACGTTTTGGATATTGCAGATAAAAGCCACACAAAAATGACTTATTTTCTTTAAAAAGACCAGATTTGATGAGTGCCTGACCAATACATGATGTTTTATCTTTATTGTGGCTGCATTGTCTTCCATTAACAGCATATTTTGCTCAGAGTAAACATTGATGCTTTCATCCTTCGCCTGCTAGAATCTGATCAAAGAATTGTTGTTGAAAATGTGACGATTCACACACTGGTACGGATAAAATACATTTGTTTCCTGATCCGACTTCAAAACTCTAAAATGAAAACCACAAGCGGTTTATTTCAAAACTTTGAGTTCGTTCTTGTTTTGCCGCCCCGTCTCTTCTCACCATCACCTAATTTTACTCAAACACTTTTCTTTTCCTCTCTCTCTCTCCAACACCGCCAGCTCCACCTTTCCCAAAACTCTGTTTATGAAGGTAGAGTCTTTGAACGCCACCACGCTTTATAGTTCAGAGCCTGCAAGGCGGCAGCTGATAATGTCAGCCCTAATGATACTTCGGCTCAGAACACCTCTGCAGCTCCAGCTAGCCGAGGCCAAGGTGACAGCCGTCCTGAATCCTAATTGCAAAGAAGTGCGGCGAGATGAAGCTTTGAGGATGACGAGGGGGCGGGGAGGAACCTAAATCTTTCCAAAATATGAATGTATTCATGAACAAACTGAGATGGAGGAGGAAATCAGCCCAAAAAGTTTCTGTACGTTGCATGTTTCCGGACAGAAGTGACCGGGATGTGTTGTTTTTTTTTTCCCCCGCTTCCAAGTTGAAACTGAAATAGTTTTATACTGAAGTAAAGAAAACAGACACACATGTGGAACATATTGCGACAAGTTGTGACTTCTGCAGGTCATTAAAACAGAAGCTCTGAATGAACATGTTGAATTTCTGCTATGAATCATTCTTTCTATTCCAACTTCAAAACGGGAATAATGTAGGAACAGACAAAATCAGCGTCCTGGCCTGCAGCTTGTTCTTGGTGGGCGGCTGATCTTCCATAACAGCTACATACCAACATTGGTGACCTGCTGATATCCAACACAACCACCTAGCGAGGTCTCGCTAGTGCTAAAAACAAGCTAGCTCATTGTTTTCTTCGTGGCATCAGGTTAGAAGACTGAGTGTTGGTAGAGGATGCCAGGAAGATAAAAAAAAAACAAAACAGAGCAAACACACGAGGAAATGTTGGACTATAGCGTCTAGTAGTTGGCAAATGCTTTGTGAGAAAGTGTCACTTAGAGCTTTAGACGTTTTGTGCTGTACTTCCCGTAAATCTAGCCTGACTGACTAAAATATCTACAGAAATTGCAACTAGAACAAATAAAGTGGAAAACATTCTGTATGTGAGAGGCACTGAAGACAGGTCAGCCATATGCGTGTGTGTGTGACATGTTACCTTTATTTATTTAGCACGTTTCACAAAGTTCAACAAAGTATAATAAAATATATAAGAAGCACATTCCCATCAAAACTTCGTTTCTAGTCGAAAATCTGTTTAAAAAAAACATAAAACTTGTTTTTTTAAAAGAGCAACAAAAGAACAATTTGCCTGATTTGACCAAAGTTCAAACTGGAAAATGAAAGGTTAACCAACACGTCTTTGCTTCTGTTGAGGCAGCAACACACACACACACACACACACACACACACACACACACACACACACACACACACACACACACCACACACACACACACACGTGCTGCGTTGCGCATCAGTGATGGTGTAACAAATCTGTAAGTGGTTTGAAGATTTGGACTTCACATGGACGCCTTTACTTCACATGTAAACAGAAAACAGTTCAGCCACAGTTTTCAAGCGTCTAGGTCACAGGTGTCAAACTCGAGGCCCGGGGGCCAAATCTTGCCCTCTGTAGCTGTTTATGTGGCCCTCTAGAGTCCAAATTACATTAATAAGTCCCTCCAGTTTTTTAAAAAGAAATTCTTACAAGTACTCTTAAGTTAACACCACAAAGTCTGTGGATAGACTGACCAGTGTGAAAAGATGTTAGGTCCTTTCAGTGGTGATTAATGGGAACACCAATTCAGCTGCTGTTAAATTCAGATTCATGTCTGCTTTGTGTTAACCTGAAGCCTCTATTTTCCTGAGTTCAGTGAAAGTAGCCTGTAAGGATCCGACGAGCGCCTCGGTTCTTTACCACATTGTAACAATTGTCCCATTATTCAGCAATAATCAGCCTCTCGCATTGGTATATTCCCTCTCTCCTATGTGGAATACACATAATTACATCACAACTATTCAATTAGAAGCCTACAACAGACATGATTATAATATTAAGCGAATGCAACAAGCAGCTGAGGTAATGTCAGAGGAAGCATTCGGATCCTACGCATGTGATTGATGATCTGCTGGGAAAGGGCACACACCGAGTTTAAGCTTTTAATCAAGCCACATTTCAAACACATCACCTAAACGGCATTGAATGCATACGAGCCAGCTTGACGCAGACGCCTGCTCTCATGAGGAACGAATGCAAGATTCAAACTACGTGTTTGTAATTTAATGTGTAGCACAACAGAAAATGCAGATAAAAATGTGCGTTTTTGTTTTATTTGCTTATCTCTCTTGCTTCGTCCCCCCAATCCCGACGGTTTCGGACAGCCCTCTGCTCTCGTCACACCTGGTTTGAGTTATTCATCGGCACACCTGCTCTTGGCTGGCCGCCTGCTCCCCAGATATGAGACGCTGGAGGATTTCTGTTCCCTATTTTTTAATTTTTGTTTGTCAAATTACTCCTCATTTGCTGCCATCTCCATTCTCTCTCGATTCTTCTCCCATGTGGCCTCCTGCATGTGGAGTGTGCCTGGAAAAGTGGCATTCATTTGGAAACCTTATGTCTGTATAGGTTCGTGTAATGCATCCCGCAGTGCATGGCTCTGTTCAAATTCACTGGAAGAGGTGCAGAGCTGCCTGAGTGTGGAATACTACTGCATGATTGGCATCTTGTTGTATTATCATGCTAGAACTCAATGAGCTGTAATGGTGGGTCTACACCAAAGGCACATCAAAAACGCATCCAACTCTTCAAGTTCAACTCGTTACCCTACTTTGAATGCAAACGCTTGACATTTTGCTTGACACCTGGCATTTCGCGCCTCTGGTTTCCATTCAAAGTCTATGTGGAGAAGCGTCAGCTCTAGCCGTTGTTTTCCATATGAAGCGTTGGACGCTCTCGATGCTTCGAACGGTTCAAATCTCGCCTCGCTACACGCTCAAAACGCACCGCAACGACCCGTGACTCATCTAAACATAGACTTTGAATGTAAACCAGACATGGCTGATGCTCAAAACGCGTTTGGTGTGAACGCACAATAAGAGCGACTCATTCTGAAGTATTTGTCGTAGCTTATCTGCATGACTTTTGGTCGTTTAGTGAACATTTCTCTTGGTCCCCAATGTTCAGTGCCAGATTTTATGCTGGTTTGTGAACTCAGAGCAAAATTGGTATTACATCTTACAGTTTTATTGTATTTTTTGTTTTTGCTTTTAAAACAAATATTAGTCTTTCTCTGTGTTGGGAGGCTCAGACACACTGACCAAATCTAAGCTTGAATTGTTCCTGCCTCCTCCTCCTTTTGTCTTTGTTTGTAAAAGCTGCACAGTGATTACACCTCCCCTCAGTCAAGTGTCACGCATGCACACACACTCAGCAGGGATGCTAGTATTTTTTATTTTATTTTGTATCTGTGCAATGAGCAGGACTTGTGTGAGTGACGGCTTCCACACAGTCAGTAACTATGACTTTTACCAAGGACAGTCCTTGGGGTCAAGGTGTTGCAGTCTAGCTCATCCATATTATTGTGAGTTTGTTAGTGGATGTTCCCCCCTCCCCGTCTTGCTACGTGAACTTTGGCCCTCTGACTAGATTATGAACAGCTCTAGATGATTAGATAGCAGCTTGATCCACAGCTGAACAGAGAACGTGTTAAAAGGTTTTCTTCCAGTCATACCGTTGCCGTTTCATTCTGAAAACAAAAAGAGACGGCAATACTACAAATGTGTGTTACATTTTGCTTCAGGTAGTTTTTTCTAGTGAACACAGTGAATTTCGCACAACTCAAACAATCTCAGCTGAGAGTGGAAACCCAAATCAGATGAGAAAGAAACTGATCCTCTCAAAATATCATATTTTTCAGCGATTCTTTGGAGTTTTAATTTACATTTGATGCTTTTTTATTTATGTTTTTTTAAGATTCCTTTCGGTAATCTTGTCTTTAAGATGCCAGCCTATCAGACGACTAGTAATGTGTTTACACTCCACAGAGATCCGGGGCTACAGAACTTGTAATCATGTCTCACACAAACCAGGTTCTACATCTGAGGTAAAATCATTTAAATGAAATACAAAACGCCCCATCGCTCCGCTGCGGCGAGGCTCCGCCGCCCCGCTGCTTTACTCAAGTAGAATTTTAAGAATGTCAGTCTGCGTGCCTGTGTGTGTGTGTGTGTGTGTGTGTGTGTGTGTGTGTGTGTGTGTGTGTGTGTGTGTGTGTGTGTGTGTGTGTGTGTGTGTGCGCATCTATCTCTCGTCCTCCCACCACCCCTGGTTTTTAAGCCCAATGCTGAGCCACTAATGGAGGACAAGCCTGTTAGAGCAACACGCCACGCTATGCCAGCAACACGCTGGGGATGTGCACACACACAAACGCCAGCCTGGACAAACTTCCTTCCATATAGAACCGCTGAGGAGCTCAAACACATTGCCACAGAGTAACACACCAAATAAGCCCCCACACTCACACACTCTGCTTGGAGAAAGACAAACATCCACAATAGGCAGCACAGCAGCGCGCACAAAGCGCATCCCTGCAGTACACCGCCATAGCAACAGCCTCAAACAGCTAATGTATTCAGCGAAGCAGCAGCCGTCTCTCAGCGTGAGCGCTGCATCCAATTGTACCTTCATTTGTTTTTGTCAGTTATGAAAATTGACAGGAGCCCAGCTGAACAGAAACTCGGTTCAAGACTCCCGCTCCACTACTGAGACATCGCAGACCGCAGCCCAACTTTGGAACAAAATGCTTCTCGGCCGGAGGGAAATCAGCGTTTGCGCCGCCGCTGCAAAGCACCAAAGAGTAATGGCGGCGAGCGGCATTAAGATTGTGTCGAGATTTTAAGGCTTGCCGGGTTTTATGATCACGAAAAACATCAGATTCCATATCTGCGGCGGACGTGTCTCGCTGAGATGAGAGGTCACTTGTCCACGCTGAGCGAGTTTCACGATAACGTCAGACTGAAGTTTACAGTTGATTATCTTTGGACAAATTTACCCACCGATGCCTGGAACGTGAATGTATCTGAGAAGTATTGCGTTGGCAGGATGAGGGAGCTTTTCTTCTTCCCTTTTCTTCATTTAAACTCGCTTCACTTTTACTCATCGGGGTCAGTCGCAGTTCGTCATTCTGGTTGCCTGCAACTGCAGCTTGACTTCTTTTGGTTGCTCAAGTCCAGGAACAGGGAAGGAGGAGGATGTAATAAGTTAACTAAGTAGACTACTTGTGCTAAAACTACAGGAACACTGGCTTGAATGCATTACCCACTTTTCTTCTGGACAGAAAATTTTACAATTTTGTGGACAAGTTCCCATCTACTCATTTAAAAACTACCATATATCAGGTTTAAGAAGTATTTTTTTTAGCCTTCCTAGTGTGAAACATTATTTTAATCAATTATTAATTTATTTAGAGAGTATGTGCTAACTTAAGACATTTCTTCCCAACAAAGAGAAACCACTTTGAGCTTAGAAAGGCTTCCATCTGTGTAAATAGCCTCTGACCTGATGAGGTGTTGCTTCTTTTTCCTTTGTTTGTTTTCTTGTTCATCTGCCTGGTGTGGTTGTGGCAGCAGGTCTCATTTAGATTAAGGTGTGATTAAAATCTCGGTGCAGAACCTGATGGCTGTGTTTGAGGTAGAATGTTATTCCAGTCAAACGGCTCATGTGTAGCTCAGGCATCTGGTCGGACGCCACCTGGACCTCTGTAGGCGAGGCGCTCTGAACACGCCCCACTGGGAGGAGACGCAGGAGGGACCGGCCTGGGAGAGGACCTGGTCTCATTTTTCAGTCTTATCACTCCTATTTATTGTGACGTGCAGTGGCAGCTCAGTGATTGGTTTATTCTGTGCTCCACACGGAAAGGCTGTGCAAAACGCCTGGTTGGACGTAGCTCCGCCTCCAGACGCAGCTCCTCCTCTGCGACTTCCACCTCACTGAGCTCCTTCAGACAACAACAGCGATTAACAATCCACCTGGTGAAGCTGCCGGCGCTCGTTATAGGAGCTACTTCTCAGTGCAGTGGATAGTAAAAACTTTGTTAGAGGGTTAATAGAGGTGATGACTTCCTAAGGCGGAATTACAGAATCAGCAGCCCAATTTCAAGACGTTAAATTATGAAGCTAAATTTCTTTCCAGTCATGTTTGGTTTACTTGCGTTATCTGATTATGCTATAAGTGACCTGTGTCTGGAGAAAACACAATACTGGCCCTTTAAGGATCTGCTGTATTGGTTAAGTGCAGGAGGTTAAAGTGTCAGACTGAAGTGACGGCGACAGGACATTTCCCTTCATGTGACGAGTCCAGGTTTTCCCTCTTTCACATATCCCACTTGGAATATCATTTCAAAAGGCGACAGGAAGTTAGCTTTACCAATTTAGACACAATGATTTGGTTAGTCGACATCATGATGGCGATGAACAGTGTGGTAGTAATAGAAAGGAACGCATGGGCCCTCTTTAGTAGGGGAACAGACAAGTTTCTCTCTCCTTTTTCTTTTTTTTTCACAAGCTCAGGACTTCCTGTCAGTGTGACGGTACTTGGTAACCCAGAGTTTCCCTCCACACTCCTGCTGCCGAGCCACAGGAACTGAACGGTGAAACTCGTTGGCCTCAGCTGCTGAAGGAGAAAGGAACGCGCCGGAGCCGGGGATGTGAAACAACGAGGACGAAGAGGAGGAGGAGGAGCTCTGAAAGCACGGCGAAACGTTAAAGGGGAGCCAAAGCGTGGCAAATTGGACCGCATTTTCCGCCCGTGCGATTTCAATAGACCAAACCCCATGCCTAATGAGTGCCTGGGCTAATGCATTGTATAATCGTCTCTAAATTAATATGTTCGACACAATTGCCTGGTAATTAATTCCTGTCGCAAGCACATCCAAATGAGCAGATTAATTCAGACATGTCAATCATAAAAAAATAAATAAAATAAAAAAACCTGGAGCCCGAGGCAGATTATTGTCCAGTTTGATGTGGCGCTATAACGGTGATGATGTTATTTGCGCAGCTGCATGTCTGGTATGTATAAACATCCATTATGTTGGCCTTTACAAAGCCAGCGAACAGAGCCGGTCATCAAATGAAGGTCATTGTGATGATGGGATGAAGGGGAAGGCAGCAGCCTTTTGTTTTATGGCTTCATAAAGAACATAATGTCTCGGCGGGCTCTTCAACTATCCAACATCCACCCACCATTCACTTTGATGGCCTTTCCTTTCCCACACTTTGTCTTTCTTTCCTATTGTTTCATGGCTTTCGCTCACGATAAAGCCGCAACTTAAATCCACATTGGGCGGCATAAAGACCAACAGGTTTACCATCTTCCATAAAAGTTTGACAAATCTCTTCCCCCTTTTTTCAAGATCTGGCAAATAATATAGATAAGGGAACAAATATGTCTTCCACATTAGATTTTTGAAGGATTCAAGCGTTGGTTTTTCTATCGCTTTTATTCTGTCCTTTAGTAACACGATACCTGAACTTGATTGGTCTAATATATATTGATGAAATGCTTTTGCTGACCAATGAAAATGTCATGTGAAACGATAAATAAAAGGGACACCTGTAGAAGTAGTTTGGCTCGTTTTCTCCCACATTTCCAGTGACTAATGCATCCAGGCTTTGCCAATATATATATATTTTTTCAAAGTTTTGATTTGCATTTTTTATTTTTTCCACAAAGTGTTTCTTATTGTGAGCCATGTTGGTTCTGCTTTGTTGTTTCATTTCATATCATGTCTTATAGCTCTGCTTTCAACCACATTAGTCCTTTTTTCCAATCTGTGTGAAATTTTAAGCAAAAGGTAGACAACGAAACTTTGTGATCCCAAAAGTTAACTGTTTAATATTTTACATTTGAACAAATTTAATGAGCAACACTGATTATCTCTTAGTCCTTGCACCTGATTTGAGCAGGAAGTGAAATATTTTGTCAAAACAGTTTTTTTGTGTTTTTCACAATTATGATGAAACTTGGTCATAGCATCTCCAAATCTTGAACTCTTATTAAGTGTCTGCAGTGGTCAGTATCCATCAAAATTGGTCCCAAGAAGAAGAAGGTCATCATTTTAAAGGCTGACTGGTGAATTTGGACTTTTATTGTGTCGACTGATCAAAAACGGGAAGAAAAGACACATTTCTGGCAGAGTTATTCATTTAAGAGCCTTCTGACTGATCCATGAAAAGGCTTGAGACACATTTTGCAAAGACAAACAATTGTACATGTGCACACGCAAACACACACACAGAAGCAGGCCTGCAGGCATGTGGTTTTTCTTTATTAAAAACCAGAAAGCGCAATTAGCTACAGAATATGCTTAACCCTGTATCGCTCCCTCAGCTCGAGGATATATTAGTTCTTCTTCTTCATTATTAAAAATATCACAGGAGTGTGAGAACGTGGAGGAGAGGAGCAGGCAGGAAATATTACAGGTTGCTCAGAAAGTGGAGGTGGAGAAGAGGCGTTGTGTGTCGTCGCTGAGAGGCAAGCAGGCGCTTCTTTCCTCGCAGCCGCCTGCAGGACATGCACCGCGCGTCCGTATTTAAATAAATGTCGCGAAATGAGCTGGGATTTGTGCGGATGTCAGTGACATTACAAGTGAAATATCGCAATAATGACAGTTATTGCTGGAGTGTAATGGAGAGGTGAGCCGTGACGGTGGCTGTCCCCGAGTGACCGACGCTGAAACACGTATTAGTAAAAGTCCTGTGGTGGTCACTCGGCCTCGTGGGGAGACCGTAAAACTGTTGCTGTGAATCCGGTTTCCCCTCCGACCGAGGCGGCGTTCTCAGCACCTGAAAACTGCAACTTTCTCCAAATCAACTCGTTAAAACGTTCGGTGTTTTTGGTGTTGCAGCTGTTTGGCTTCATCTTTTCCTGCAGTATTTAAACGTCTCAAATGTATAGATGTATATTTGGATCTTGGTTTAGCGATTTACACAGAAAACAAATACTAAGAGCATGTATTGGCTTTTGAAAGAAAAATCTTTTTTCATTTTTGGTTCCGTGAGCCATTTTGGTTCAGACCTTGCGCTCTCACCCTGCATCCACTTTTAACAGGAGAAATGTTTTCCGCCGCCTGCGGATCATCCGGCTCAGTGGCTCAGATGTGACTCTCGCAGCAGAACATGACGCCCGCATCGCCTCCCAAACACATCACCGGGCATGAAAGCATTCAAATGACATGCGTTCATAAGTGGCGTTAATATTCCCGGTGCACTTTGAACTGAGCGAGGACGGTTTTCTGAACTGAGCATCGGACAGAGCGACGGCATTTGAGGGTGCTTCTTGTTTTCAGGGTGACTGGCTGTGAACTCAGAGACTCTCTGGACAAACTTTGTCTGCTGCTGTAGTAAAAGTAAGACGAGGGAAAAGTTCACCTTCAGCAGGACAGCAAACCCCAAACTCACAGCTAAGACCGAAGCAGCTACAGTGGTCCAGTCAAAGCCCGGACATGAATCCAATTCAAGATCCCTCCATCCACACGGAGCAAACGTCTTTGACATCACCATTATAAGGTGCATTACTTGACATCTAGTGAAGCATTTCTGCATTCACCATATATTCTATTTAATCTAAACATCTGACCAGTCGTGTTTTCTGTCAGGCGCATTTTGTGCTCACAAAACTCACTAAAGTATGTAAACAAAAAAATCTGAGCTGTGTTTTGATCGCGTGTGTCAGGCTGGGTATGAATATCTGCACCACATGCTTGAAAAGTTACTGCTTTACACACACTGACCCATTTGTTGTCATTTATGTCATGAGGTGCGGGTTTGAGGTGGTGAGGAGAGAAGCTGAGACCCAGGTATGGTGTAGATGATTAATTTATTGATGATGCTCTGCAGTCCACTAACAGGCAGCACGGCAGGAAGTAGCACATAGCTAATACCGGTAGCAATTGACGACTAGACTGACAACGCGAGCTGGGCTGACCAGGACTTAACAGTTCTACTGAAAAGCAACAAAAAGACTAAGAGCTAAGCTGACCAGGACTAAACAGTTCTACTGGAAAGCAACAAAAAGACTAAGAGCTAAGCTAACCAGGACTAAACAGTTCTACTGGCTAGACAAAGACACGACACTTAGATGTACGTTTGACGACAAGGACCCGACGAGGAACACAGACAACCGGGGAAACTAAATACACACAGAGTAATCACGGGAATGAGACGCACCTGGGAAACAATTAACGGGGAAAGATGGAGAGACGGGACTCAGAGGGAACAGGACTACACAGAAAACTCAAAAATAAACACGCAGAAACACAGATCCTGACAATTTATTGGTCTTCGCCCAACTTGATGCGTTAATCTTTGATTTAGCCGTTTAGCACTAAATGTAATGATGACGACAGCCTTGATTTAGATGAATTTTATTTATAACATCGATCGCCGTTTCATTCAGCTACTCATGAGGTTGGCTGCAGGCATTTATCCCGACTTTTACGTGTCACCAGACTCCATTTGGGTTTTGGAAACAGAATAAACTCTATTCCATCCTCTTTGTATCTTTAGTGCATGTTCTCCACTGATGTTTATCTGTTTTTTCCAGACACTTTTGCTAATTCTCTATTACCGCACTTTGTCTGCGGTTCAGTTCCTCCAGGTAAGTGGCCGTTTACTTCGGGACAAACCGTGACCACTGATTGGTTGGTCCATTGCTGACAAACCCACTGGATTGTTTGACAGGCGGCTTATTGTCAACTGAGAATTTCTGTTTCCAAAAACAGAAACAGAAATTCAAAGATGTTACTAATAAGTACAAATTAGAGTTTCTAGAGGTGTAAATCTGGTACAGTCATACCCCAATAGATTCATAGCCGTAATGGCGCTGATGGTGATATAAAGTTTTCACTCAGGGGATTTGAAAGCAAATGCCACACTTTGCAGATGCTTATTTGTGGAAAAAGTACCATATTATGAATCTCTTTCCTTCCA
Organism: Poecilia picta; assembly: GCA_033032245.1. Lineage (NCBI taxonomy): Eukaryota > Metazoa > Chordata > Actinopteri > Cyprinodontiformes > Poeciliidae > Poecilia > Poecilia picta. Next base: position 21,989,597 of record CM065354.1, read on the forward strand.
CAGAACAGTTGTACTTTACTCTGTGTTGGTCGGTCACATATAATCGCTGTAAAATGTATGAAAGGTTGTGATTGCAAATGACCAAATGTGAAAAGGTTTAAGTTTGGCAAGTTTGCCATTTGCATTTTATTATTTCACTGTTATTGCAGATCTATAGGATTAAAAGGAGGGAGGTGTAGCAAACCTGTTTGCTACACCTCCCTCCACCCACCCAATCAATTGTCTGGCCTTATTTACCATTTTCGTCTTCTCATCCCAATCTAAATTGGAAAAAGGCTTCTAATTTTCCTGGATTTGGCGTTGGATTTAACGGCATTACGGAGACTGGCTGGTTGACACGACTCGGCATGCGGTCTGATTTTAAGTGTCGAGACAAAAAAAAAAAGAATTTGCATATTGATGAAAATCGTTGTGCTCCGAGGGGCGCCGAGGTTATAATTATCTCATAATCTGTGAAAATGTCAAAATATGGGTGGTGAACATTTTGGACGCGCGGCATCAAAACACTTGGAACGACGCGCCGCGTTCAGACCCGACTATTACTCGATAAGCCGTCGATGCAACACTGCTGCGGTATTTTCCTGTGTTTGTTTTCTATTTATAATAATCACATGTGTAAACAGATGTCTGTACTAAATCCTTGTAGTAACCAGGGTGGATTGATGAGATTATAGAAATGGGCTGAATCTCAATTACTTGTACTATAAGTGATTATTTTTGCTGCTTTTATGTGGTGAAAATACACAATATGAATTCATTGCAAATGAGAAAAGGCTTTTTTTGTGTAATTAAATCTTGAATAAAAATGCATGGAAATGTCATGAGGTTACAATTCTGATCAAATTAATTAGATCAGGCGTCGGTCGGCCTTTTCTTGTTCTTCTCAGAAGAACAAGTGACGTTTGTTGAGCATTGATGACGTTCAGGACCTGATCGTAGACTGTTGCGATGCATTTCATAACTATGAAATTCTTTTCTTGTGCCTTCTTAATTTCTCTCATTTTCCTCCTTTACACACCTGAGGAGCCACAGACAGGAGGCAAAGTGTTTGCTTGTTTTATGTTGGTCCAAATAGCACCAATGTTCATAACCTGATCAACTCCACTGGCACCAATTTGAAGTGTTTTTCCCTCCCTTGGTGGGACATTATATATGTAGATAGACATACATGTCCACTACATTTTAGCCTACTGTGGAAAGTGTTCAAGCGTTTATGCAGATTTTGTCTTTGTCTCACAGTATCACATCTTTTCAATCAATCGTTATTTGTATAGCACATTTCAGCAGCTAGTTGGAAACGTTATAAAGAAAACGTCGTACAGTTAATAGTTGAACAAACATTGCATTTCGATTTGTACGCATCAAATATGTTGGTCAACATTTCATTTATTATGGTTCAAAAGCAGGCGGGTTTCTAAAGGAGCTCAATGTTTCAGCTGCTTTGCAGTTTTCTGGACGTTTGTTCCAGATTTGCAGCGCATAGAAGCTGAATGCTGCTTCTCCGTGTTTGGTTCTGGTTCTGGTTTCGGCTTCAAACGCTCCCATCCAATATTTCTCAAATGCACCATGTCATCCCGAGCCATCTCTTTTGATGAGGTCCTTGAGTGCAAACATTTGTTTCAGTTGAACTAGCTACTCTTTGATTTTATTTTATTTTTTTTGCTTGTCTCATTTGTTTTTGGAAGCATTTTGGGAGGCTAAACAAACAGCGAAACTTACTGCTCTGTAAACAAAGTCCAATAATCATTTACAATTTGCTACCAGGTTCTGCAGCATCAGCTCGTCACAGCCACCACTGAGTCAGCTCGCTTAGACGTAATCGTCAATTTGATAATTTGATTGGCAGACACAAAAATGAACACAAAAATGAGTTTGAAACATTTGGATGGTGCAAAAAAAATATAAGCCGTGACTCATAATGAATGGCTCTATATGCTCAGATGTGATATGAATCTAGGACTATAAAATGCTAGAAATATGCTACAGGAAAATATTCCTACTTGATTAAAAGGTGCTAACAACACAATTAACAATAATTGGAGCTTTTTTTCTAAGATTGAACTGTGGATGAAGTTGTAGAAATGAATGTAAAGATGGTGCATTTTTATTTTTTTATTAAAACTTGAATATAGGTTGTAAGCTGAGTATTTGAAAGATGTGTGTTGGTATGAAGTGGTAGTAACATCTGGAAGAGAGGGAGGTTATATGAGTGTAATAATGATGCCTTTAGTGGATAAAATGACAGCTTTAAGCCCCTAGGAGTCCTCTAATGTACTCGCTCTAACAGTTACAGGAAGGTGAGCATTTAAGGAATAAAATGTCTTTCTTCCTTTAATAACCAGTCTCATTTTGCATGTAAATCTTCCCATTGTCCTTTTATTGGCAGACAGTAGTATATCGATTGACCTGGCCTCTCTGCTCTCTCTCTCTGCCTCCCCAGCCCTTACCTTCTTTTAGTGGCAGCCTGAGCTGTAAAAGAAAAGAATCAATGGGGGAAATGTCCTGAAACAGTCGATGGAGAAGCCATCTGGCCCCCGGTGGTCCTCGGAGAAAAGCTGCCCGTTCCCCGGAGACGAGGCAAAACGGTGGAAATGCTGCGAAGAGTCACGAGCACGCAGCGAAACGCACTGCGAGCGTTAACTCAATAACACGTAAATCCTCATAACGGCCTCCGTGTCATCTGGCTGTTACATAAGACGGAGACAGGTGGAAGCGTTTTTCGGGCTTATTTTTAGGAACGTTTGGTCTGCTCTTTGATTTACTTAGCACTACAACAACTTGTTTGCTGAGCTTTGCGGCGCACACAGCCCTCTGGTTACTATGACGATGACTGGAAGGCACTGGTATTCAAACAGCTCCCTGATTTTAATAAAAACTTTGACACAGCAGTAGTTTTTCTGCTCTGGAAGCTGAAATTTAGTCTTTCTACCACAATCTCTTTTACTGCTAAAGCTCTTTGTTTACTTCTCAGTGCAGACGGCAGGTTTTTCTCCAGGTGCATTTATGATGCCGTTGTTCACGACACATTTGGGTTTCACATTTTGACTTTTAAGTTATTACTCTAATAATCAATGCTTGCAAAGGCAGTGACATTTGTATTCAGTGCAAATACACTAAACTGAAGAAATAGGAAATTAAGCAAGGAGAAAAATGAATAATAATCAGTTTTCAAAAAATATCCCCAGCCTTTGAACATTTACACGCCGTCAAACTGCAAACCCCAACTAATTAGCGTATTATCCAATAGATACGACATGACAAAAGGGAGTACATGTATGTATAGTAAAAGGAAGCAGAAGAAAAAATATGAGGTTGTGCTGCACATTTTTATTCAGCCCTCTAGTCAATACTTCACCCTTTTGTTGTAGTGCAGCTGCAAGACTTTAGGTATATATCTCTTATTAGATTTGTAGATATAGTAATGAAAATTGGTTTTTAATTTTAAAAAGAACTTTCAAAATGTATTTATTTGTACTTATTTCCAATATGATGGCAGTATAAAATGGTACACATGAACAGGGAATGCAAAAGACACATATATTTGTGCCGCGATAGTAACATGCTCGAAAAAGAGTAGGAAGAAGTAAGATACTTATGAACTCCTACCCCATAGAGTCAGACCATATTTTTACCCTCATTATTAAGTCAAATAAATAAAAAACATAGGTTAAATTAATTTTCCATTCTATCTGGGTTTACATTTGTCTTATACATTGTCTTATACTTATACATCCATATGTCTAAGTAATAATTGTTTTCATAGGATACAATTATTACTTAAAAGATTCTTAATTGGGTTCAAATCTGGACCTTTAGACCACATGATGCTGCCACTACCATGTTTCACCATGGAAACGGTGTGTTGATGGCGATGTGTATTATTAGTTTTCAGCTATATGATACGGTTCTCTAAATGACTTGGGGCACATTACCAACAGGACTTTTTTTTCTCGACTCAATAAAAAAAAAAGTCAGATTTGTGGAGTTACAGCCGTCTAGTTGATAAATTTTCTAACCATCTCTGATTCTCCACCAGTTACTATCGGACTACTGTTTGCTTGTTCGACTAATGCTGTTCTTGCTCAACATGTCATATTACGTTTTTGCCCGTTTGCAGTGGTGCCATAAACTTTCCATTTGTAGATGATGATTTGAATGGTTGCTTGGAAAATGTCCAAACCCATTTACAATATTTAGTATCATAACTCTGACCCACTCTCTGTGTTCCCTGGTCGTCCCTAATGGTTTTTAGCAAACCTTCACAGAACGGCTGTATATATCCAGAAATGGGTGGAGTCTGTTTGCTAACTGAGTGATCTACTGGATTGTATTTACAGGTATTATAATAAAGGTTGGGCTGCATGATGGAAGCTGGTAGCACTTCTGTTGCCTTGCAGCATGAAGGTTCTAGGTTCGAATCCCAGCCTGGGGTGAATCTGTGTAGACTTTGGATGTTCTCTCTGTGTATGCGTTGGTTCTCTCTGCGTACTCTGGTTTCCTCCTACAGTCCAAAAACGTGACTCATAGACCAACCAGTTTCTCCAAATTACTTGTTGGTATAAGTGAACCGGTTGTTTATGTCCGTGTTGCCCTGTGAGTGGGAACCTGTTCAGGTTTTGGCGTTTTCGTATCTTTTAGAAACAAAGTGGAGCCACCGTCCAGTGGACGCATGAATTTATATCCGCTGATGTATCTACCTATAAATGCTCCGTGATTTGCATTGTTAAACAAATTTACTTTTTTGGGGACAGGGCACCAAACCTGGCTGTGTGGCCCAGGGCCCCACATCCTTCCTACCAGCCCTAGACAGGCAATGAGAAGTTGATAAAAGAAGATTAATTCAAATTCCTTCCACGTTTTTAGCCTCACTCAAAGACCACAACCTCCACCCAACAAGCCAGTCTCAAGTCCTTCCACGACGGTAAGGAAAGGTAAGCCCACTGACCGGCCCATGGCTCCACCTGGTCTGCCCTTGTCCATACGCCATCCAACATCATTGGAGACTCCAACACTACCTCCACCTTCCTGCCCAGGTAGCCAATCACGGCACCCGGTCAGTAAACACAAAACAGCAAACGGAGCAATCCTCCAATCCTCCTCAACAATATATTTGTTTGAAACTTCAACCAATGTGGAGAGGGTTTGAGGTGGTGCTCGTTCTGTAGCATTCAATGCAGATAAGATGACTGCGAAGAAGAAAATATTATGTTGGAGGTTAAGACTGCAAAGATCTGTGAATATGAAGTGCAAATGTTTTAAAGATTTACTCCAAAATGTCAGATTGTAAGAACAGGCCCATGCTTAGCTCTTATTTGTAGGAGTCTAAAAGTTGCTGCAACTTTGTTTACGTTGAGTTTTACCATCTCTTGAAACAATTCCGCATTAAAACCGTAAATGTTTTGCTTTATATGTCGCCGTTTTGCTGACATTTGCTCACTTGGAGTTGGTTTGGTTTCTTTTAATCCGTCCTTTCTTTGTCTGCAAGATTCTGCTCTGTCCTCCAGCAGACTGTTTGAGACTATATTTACATAAAATTTGCACAATTTACGGCCCCCTAACACCTGAACCTGGGGCCACACCTCCAGCCAATCTCAGCTGTATCAAATTATGAATGGAAATTTCCACATGAAACATTCCCGCTACGAGTGACAATCGTTGCTTGAGATATACGACGATTTGTATTATTGGCCTAAATGTGGATCTGATGTCTGACATTTGAGGGAGGTTTCAATTTGGTTTCTCAGTCAAATGCAAACTCAGGATGCATAAATCACTGGATTAGAGTCCTAACGTCATTACGCGCACGCTAGGAAGGGAAAGAGCAGCGTTGAAGCTAAAATACAAGCCACACAAAGCGCTTATTGATCCAGGAAAAGAGTTTTGTGTGAATGCATGCAAGCCATTCAAGAATAAAATTTAAAGTCAAGGCTCTTAAAATTAGGAATTTGTTTAAGTAAATTACTAAAAGTTATATTAATTACCTGATATCTCCTTGCATGCTCTATGAAGTTTCAGTGGGTCCCATTTTGACTGTCAGATGCTCCATCACTGGTTGACCATTGATGCAACCCATCATGCCATCTGTTGAACATCTTAAACATTTTGCTCTTTAAATGTACAAAACTGTTTTAAATAAGTTTAATAAATTGTGCACAAGTCAAACTCTTCATTGCCTTCTAGACTTTCTTTCTTTTTCCTTTTGTAAAGTGCCTTGGTAAATTATGCATGTTGTTTTAACCTTTTGACAGTTTCTTTCTTTTTTTCATATAAAAACTTGATAATGTGGTGTGAATATTTTTGCAAAATTACATTTTGCTGCAATGATTCAGTAGAGTATATCTCCATCTGTAGCCAGATTGTTTCCCCGTTATTCTGTGGACTAAACTCAGTCAGGCTGGATGGGACGTGTGATTCTCAATGTCATTTTTGTCTGTACTTTGACTATGAATATTCTTTAACCAATCTACCGTAGGACAGACTGTGTGCTTAAAGTCATTGTACTCCTTTGCGATGAAGCTCCGATATCTCTCAAACGTTCTGCTTGTGTTATTTTTATTTTATATTTCTTATTTTTGGTCTCATCTCTTCGGAGCAGCTTCTTCCACACGTCCTCTGACTTTTACAAACAGTGTCCGTCTTCTTGCTTCTCCTTCAAAGAGGCAGTAGAGGAATGAAAAGGTGATTGCTGTCCCGTCAAAGTTATTATGGACATTCTTCAGATACCACATGGAAGGTGAAAGATCTTGGAAGGGGAGCTATTGTCATAACCATTTCTGCTATGAATTAATGAATTGAGCAGTGTGCAATGTTAAAAGGTTGGGCTTTTATTTTATAACCTAACGCTGTTTTAAACCTCTCCTTGACCCGTCTGCTTGTGTTTTGCGATGCCAGTCACTCTCTGAATCTAAGGGAACGATAACTTTGGAGGTCTAACGTTCCCTAACAAAAGAAAAAAATTGTGTTTATACTGATATCTAGTTGAGTGATTTCTAAATTGGCTGTACTTGAGCTGGCATTTTTTATTTCGGATTTTAATTGAAAAACCTCCATTAAAACTGCATGTTCTTTTCTTACAACTTCACCTTTGTCATAACAAATTAAAAATAAAGGCGTATTTTAACTTTTGCAAGGCATTGTGTAAATGTCTTAAAGTACACATCAACTGCAGCAATGTACAAAACAACCAGAAGGAAAATCTGATTAACTTTTAAAATCATTGATTAGAGGAAAATTTAAGTGTTTTAACCATTTGTGACGGGATGCTTTCTTTTGTTTTGCTGTTTATTATTCAAACTGTTATGTATGCATCTTCCATCACTCATATCTGAGGTAATGTTATGCTCTGGTAGTTGAAAAGCAGAAGGACAGTTCACACTTCCAGTTATATACACAGTCCAGTCACATTAATGTGACCACCACGTACTTTCCACTTCAGAGTTAAATAACCAATCACAGAAGGCAGGTGGCAGCACAGTGCAGTTGAGCGTATATAAAGGGTGTGTGTGGGCTTCGGAAAACATTTCAATCGTTGGCGTAATGCAGAAACGAAGCGATTTATCCGACGTCCAAAAGGGCATGATCACTGGCTTTCGGGCCAAGGGTGGAAGCATTTCCGAAACGGCTGAGTTTGTGAACTGTTCGCGTGCCGCCGTGGTAAAAGTGTACCGTGCATGGCAAAATGGGACTGTCCAAAATCCACGACGTGGCAAATGTGGTGCACCACGGGCCATAGATGACAGAGGCGAACGACGGTTGCGGAGATGCGTTCGGGCAGATAGACGGGCTACCGTTGAGCAACTGACCACTAAAATGAACCAAGGGGCTACCACAAGTGTCTCCCAAACCACTATTCAGCGAACATTGCTGCGTCTGGGCCTCCGAAGCAGACGCCTGGTTCGTGCACCTATGCTGACTGGTGTTCATCGACGACAAAGGCTAGAATTTGCACGCCAGTACAGCAGCTGGACGTCCACTGAGTGGCGACAGGTAGCGTTTTCAGATGAATCGCGTTTTATGCTCCATCGGACAGATGGACGTTGGCGTATAAGGCGTGAAACCTCTGAAAGGAACCACCCTGCAACCATTGCAGGAACGGTCCAAGCTGGAGGCGGGAGCATTATGGTCTGGGGAATGTTTTCCTGGCATTCTCTGGGTTCACTGATTATTGTGGAAGGCACGATGGATCAATACAAGTACGCATCTGTCCTTGCGGACCATGTCCACCCCTACATGCGCATTGTTTTTCCTCAGGATGATGGCATCTTCCAGCAGGACAATGCGAGGTGCCATACAGCTGCCAGTGTACGTGCGTGGTTCGAAGAGCACCAGGATGAGTTTACCGTCCTCCCCTGGCCAGCAAACTCACCTGACTTAAACCCAATCGAGCATCTGTGGGACCATCTCGATCGAGTTGTTCGCGCCATGGATCCTCAACCGCGTAATCTAGCGCAGCTGGCCACGGCATTAGAGTCGGCATGGCTCAACATCCCAGAGAAGACCTTCAGGGACCTAAGTGACTCTCTTCCTGCACGTCTCGTAGCAGTTCGCTCTGCGAAAGGTGGTTATTCTGGCTTTTGACAGATGGTCACATTAATGTGACTGGACTGTGTATATATTCATAGTGTGGGGAAGGGAAATGAATAGTTAAAACAAAAAAAAAAAAACACGTGCTTTTGTTGCATTTTTATTTTCACTCAGCAAAAATAAAACCCTCCTGTGAACTGAGCAGGAGGGCGGACTGAGCCGAGCTCTTCCTCCCACGGAGTCGCTGCTCTCCACGCAGGACGTAACCACAGGAAAACCGCACGAGGGATCTGAGCTGAGGCGCTCGTGCCTTCCAAAACAACAACGCAGCACCTTTTTTTTTTTTTTGCTTTTCTCACCGCCGCCACCGCTGCTGCTTCTTCTTCTTCTGACTTTCACCTGCAACTTTAAGCAGATTCACACTTTCTTCGCGCACCGCCTCAGCCGACTTCCCGCTTCTCACCTCTTTGCCCGAGCAGCTTGTTATGACTGAGAGAGGAATGCTGCCGCTTTTATATAGGCCTCTAAAAATAACTCACCCCCTCGCTGCCATCTACAGCGAGACCGACGTCCCCACGCAGCCAATGGCGCGGCCGCGTCCCTCAAAGCCCCGCCCACTCCCCCCTGTCTCAGCGCCTCCTTAATTGGACAAGAGTGACATCATCAACCCTATTTGCCTTATAAGGTCACGCATGAAATTGAGTGACAAGGTGGCTCCACCTCTCTCCATCTCTATCCCCCTCCTCCTCCTCCACCTTCTCCTCCTCCTGAACTCCGGTCCGCTCCTCCGCGCCGGGGTACAGTCTGCTGCTCGAAGAGCAAACCTGGCAACCTGGCAGCTTCGGACGGAGCCCGATCGGCAATCTGGCAATGCGGAAATAGATCTGGCACCCCCGGATTGAGGAGAGAAGGCGTGACAGAGCGAGCTGTAGGAGTAGAGAGAGAGAGAGAGAGAGAGAGAGAGAGAGAGAGAGAGAGAGAGCGGGGATTGCGCTGACAAAGATCAAATAACACACACTTTCTACCCACGTTGCCGTTTCTCGGGGTTTTTTTTTTAATTAAAGTGCTCAGGTGCGCGCTCGTTTGCACCAGCTCGCGCTTCCTCCAGCTTTTTTGTGGTTTGTTTTCTCCACTCTTGAGAAAGAAAGAGGGGAAAAAAGAAGAGGAAAGAAGAAGTGCGTTTTTATTCGCCTCTATTCCGGACTTTACTTTGCCTTCTTTTTTTTTCTTTTTTTTTTTTACCCTCTCCCCCTTTCCCTTCCTCGTCAACCATGGATGTTTTGGCGAATTACAGTATTTTCCAGGAACTCCAACTCGTCCATGACACTGGTTATTTCTCGGCGATGCCTTCCCTGGAGGAGAACTGGCAGCAGGTCAGAGATGATGCGCTTTTTATTTCTTCTTCTTCTCCTCTTTTAAAAACAGAAGCTGAAATAAAATGTCCTGAGTGCGCATGTTTGTTGTTTTCTGTGCTGGTTTTAAAAAAGTGTTTTTTTGCTTTAGGAGGGGAGTCGCTGCTCAGCCCCGTGTTAGTTGCGTCTTTTTTTTTTCTTCTCTCGCTCACATGGAGCACCGCGAGGTCCGCTGACAGGAGAAAAACACACGCACACACACGCAGGGGGATAGGAAGGGGGAGGATACATCCATACGCACCAATGGCACAGACTGGCAACGTTTAAAGAGGAGAAAAGTGCGTAAACACTCTTAACAGTGTTTACGCACGCTCCAAAAAAAAAAAAAAAAAAAAAAGAGGAACGTGTCCGTGATCCTTCAGAGCAGCTACTCGAGGCTTAATTAACTTCCCCTGATCATTAATGTGAAAGCAGGAGCATGACGCTGTTGCTGCTAGGATCCCTTCAGCGTTTAATCCACCCGGAATTGATGCGCAAAACTCTCCAGAAGCAGGAGCTGAGGTTGGAAACGCGGTCCCTGCTATAGATTCTGATAAACGACGTTGATTAATGAAAAAACTAAAATAAATTGGCTCCATAAAATTGCTGTAAGTACAACTGCAAGTTTTTTTTTTAAATGTATGTGCCTAGTAGCCCTTCATTTTCAGAAACAGACTTTCTGTGAGGGGGGAGGAGGTTTTCTTCTTACCTTGGAGCCCTTCCAAGTGTAAAAGGCTTTAGAGAATTTTTTTTAATTCTGTAAAATTAAAACATTTTACAGATTTTTTTTTTACAGTTTTTACAGAAACTGTAATTTTTAATTCCAGTCAAAGATTCTCAAGCGGATTTAGATCCGGGCTTTGACTGGGTCATTTTAATGAATGAATCTGAGTTGATTGACTGTGGGCTCCACCCCGTCCATAAGGCTAAGTAAGAATTCCCACAGCATCATTCTTCCATCCTTGTGTATCACCATGGGAACTGTGTGTTCATTGTGATGCAGTGCTAGTTTTCCTCCTCACAGAACCTTTTGGATGTTGGACATGAAGTTGAGGTTTGGCCTCATCTGTTTAGACTGGCTTTGTCTTCATGCTAGCTGTGTCCTTGTTGCTATGGCAAACAGCAAACTGAGCTCCTTACAGTTTTCTTCATGCCCGTTTTGGACACTGAATGGGTCACTTCCCTCCAGGATCGTCCTGGATCTGGTTCTGTCTCGTCTTCCTTCCCGCTCTCATCCATTTCTCTCCACATCATGATGCCGCCACTGCCGTGTGCTACGCTGGGAAACCGTCCTCAGAGATCCTCCCATCAACTCTGATCAGAGCCAGAGGAAACAGCTGAACATAAAGGTGGAGACGGCAACATCCGGTGACCGGCGACTTTGGTTGCTTTGCGATTTTTGTCATTTAAAAACAAAACAAAAAAATTAATGAGCTGTCACTTATTAAGCCAAAGTGACGGCTCGGTGCCGACATGAGAGTAGTGTGACGGTGAAAGCGAAGCGATTTCTGCGTTCTTGGTTCCATGCTGACGGTGATGGGTGGTGGTGGTGGTGGTGGAGAGAAATGTGCGCGTTTTTCTCCTGGAGGCTGATGCTGCTCTTTGTGTGACTGATGTGATCAATAGGAGAGTCTGTCAGCCTGGTATGTTTGGGATTATCCTCCGAGACACAAAACACACAAGCTGTAGGAGATGGACACGTGCCTAATAGGAATTGACTTTTTCTTAAATAATACATCCACACCTGCCACTGTTTGTTTGCAGATAATGCTGCTGAATAATGCATGTCAGCCACCACGACATTCAGCTGACAGTGCAAGTTAGGCTGCAGACTGCTTTATAACCTACCATTTAGGCACTCGGATCTCCCTCCGTTATGTTCATGTCGAACTGTTTACCCGCTTGATTGGGACCTGATTTTATTTCTAATTTTTGTCAACTTGAGACAGAGCGTATGAAGCCACGTGAATCCAGCATCTCTCCTGGGCCTGTTGTGTAGCATCCCATCACCTCTGGATTGTCAGTGTGTGTGTGTGTGTGTGTGTGTGTGTGTGTGTGTGTGTGTGTGTGTGTGTGTGTGTGTGTGTGTGTGTGTGTGTGTGTGTGTGTGTGTGTGTATATGAAACATGCACATGGAAATCGTTGCAGTGTTGGTTGAAGGAGAAACTACATGTTTCCTCTCACACACCAAATAAGTGCTGCTTCATTCTAGATTTAGTGCAAACGGCTCACTTTGCTGCCATTTTTTTCCCCATTTATGTTAATTGTTTAGTTGTGTAAACAATTAGATCAGGTGTAATTAAAAAATAAATCTTAAGTTAATGGGTTTACTTTTCAGTTATACTAAATGCATATCTTTAAAAAAAGTATGTGCATATTGCTGAGCTACTTCCCTACCAATTAGTGATGCAATAAATTTCATAATGCCATAGTTTCAGGGGTTGATTAATGATTAATCCCACAACAGTTGCTATAGCAACACTAATAAATAGCTGTGCATCCTGTTTGAGAGCCACCTGGTGGCCATGTTTTTAATCAGGCAATGAAAATAGACACTAAATATCACTTAACGTGTGTCCGTTGGGGTGACCGAGTAGCAGGATCAGTCCATGATAGGACAAGAGATACAGGAAAGACGACCATGCACACACACACACACACACACACACACACACACACACACACACACACACACACACACACACACACACACACACACACACACACGCGCACACACACACACACACACACACACACACACTTATAGGTTTAGAGAGACCATTTAACCTAAGAGTCATGTAGGGAGAATCCAGGCAAGAATTCAAAACCAGAACCTTCTTGCTCTGAGCCAGCTGTGCTCCCAACTTCTACATGCTAGTTAAAAAAGAAATAGTTTATCCAGAAAACCTTTGTCACTTCCAAAAACTTCAAAGCGGGTTTAGAACAGAGATTGGTGCAATAACTGCATGTTTAACCTAGCTTGACTTGGCACTTAGCCTAACTTAGCTAGGCTTAGCCGTCTGTGCCGAAAGAGCAGTAGCTTATAAATAGTTAGAACCAAGATTATTTATAGTCATAGACTTAGGTTTAAAGTAATTAAAACATTTGACATTTCTGACTTGAGGTAACGTTGTTGTTCAGCCTTGCCAGAGTCCTGACTTGCATTGAACTAATGTAAACTAAAGAGTGTCTGGTGATGGACAGGAAGTCTTCTCCTCCCTGTGACTTGCTGCTCATCTCCACAGATAAATGACAGATGGTTATCCATCAAGCTGTTAAGTTTGAAAACTGTTTAATTGGCTTTTTTTCTCACAGCATTTGAAATAATATCCTGCTTGGTTCGAGGAAATGCTTATTACATTAGACACATTGCAGAGACAGAGAGAGAGAGAGAAAGAGATACTTCTGTCCGTTCTCAATACACTTATTACAGGTTTGCTTACTGTGCAGATAGCTAAGGAAATGCTTAGCTAGGAATCCCAAGATGCCTTCCTGGCAAGAAAATTGTAATATTTTAGTTAGATTTGGAGGCAGAAAGCGACTAGCTTCTAATGGATACCATTACTTGACCTGAATTGCTTGTTTAGAGTAATTCCATTGGTTTATGGCTTTGCTAATAAGATGTTTGTGCTAAGTTAGGCTAACAACGCTCTGAAGAAAGATGAGACTGCTTTTCAGAAAGCCACCGCTTCATCCCGCTCTTTGTTTCTGTCGACCGGTTTTTAAAAAAATCCTACATTTTAGGAGTTGAGCAGATTTTGACTTTTATTTTCCTCAGCGTTGAGCATTTGTGGTCCATTTTCCAGTTTTGAAGTGTGGAATATATTTTTTTTCTTCTTTCTTCGAATGTGTCTGCACTAGCTGCGACACAGACAGAAACCTGGCACACCCGCAATTTTTCCACTCTTGTTCCTTCTGTCTCTCGCTATTCCCTCATTTACTCCATCGCTCATAGGCTTACAAACACACATACACGCAAACACGAACTAACACTCACACACACACACACACACACACACACACACACACACACATGCGCACATGCTTGGCTGGCATGCACTAATGGAAAGCTAAGGTCTGGCAGGACTCATCCCGCCACTTTCGACAGTAATTGGCCGTTTGCTGTCAGACGGACAGAACCACACACACACCACACACACACACGCACACACACGCACAGTCAGACAAACAACACGCACGCTCAGGCAACCTGATTTGTGGCTATCATTTATCTGTCCAGGCTTTGTGTCCTCATACAGCCTTTTATCAGCTGCTTTGCATCGTGGTAACAGAAGCAGGGAAAACAACAGCTTTTGTCTTACCTGCCTGTCATTTTTGTTGCATTTGACGGCGTCCCGTGTGTAATTGCAGCATCTTTCTGCATTAGGACTGAAGTGATGGGCTTTTGGGGGGGTGGATCTGTGCGCCTGTGCGGAGTGGTCGAGGATCAAACTCAGACTTCCCAATTAGGAGTAATCCATTTATTCCACAGCAGAGCCGCTCAGAGGTCTGATGAAAAACAGAGGGAAGTAGAGAAAGAGAAAACAGAGGGATGTTGAAAGTGTAATTGAAGTAGAGGCCACGCTTTTTGTTTTTCATGTGGATGTTGTAGAGCTGCATTTACAGGCTGCGTGTGTGTGTGTATGTGTGTGTGTGTGTGTGTATGTGTGTGTGTGCGCGCGTACAAGGTTTGCAGGTATCTATTTAAAAGTGTTGCGTTGCTTTATTCCGGCTGACTCGAATATCTTTTTCTCATCTTGTCTGCTAGTTTACATGCTGTGTGTGTCTGTAGTTCTTTTCAAGCGTATTGATTTATTTGCTGTGGAGTCATTACAGCACTCTGCTAGACCAGCCAGTTCTCTGTTACAGGGAAACCTGGCCTGCTTTTGTCCAGGAAAAAGGCTACAAGCCTAAATCTGTGTCTTTGCTGCAATCCGGACAGCGTGGTAGCGCAAACGGTAAAAAAAACAACCAGTATCCAGTCCTATCCGGTTCTGTTTTCCAGTAAAAGAAACCCTCACATATTTCCAACAAGTGCGATTTTTTTTTTAGAAGTGGGAAAAGTCCCTTTTATCTGTCCTTTTAGGTACATCTCGTTATTGTTTGGGCAACAATGTGGCAAGCTGGTGGCTGAGTGTGGCTAGTAATAAAAAAGGATATTAAATCAAAATGTTTTTTATGTTTATTCAACCAGGAGGTGTGTTTCTGACTGGAAATGACACACACACTGTATCACTGCTCAGACTTCCCAACTACTTTCATGTGCGTTTTATGTTGAAAAAGGTTCACACTCTTGTCGATTACAATCAGAAAAGCCTTTAATGGTGTTGCAGCAATACAAAGTTATATTTCCTGGATAGATTTTTTTTCTTGTATTTTTGTCATCGCCCTAAACTTTAACTCCACAGATTCTCTGAGAATGCCTCGGCTGCTTCATAATGCTGATATTACTTCCAGCGAGAAGAAACGTGTTGCTAAAATTAGAACTTTGTGGATGTATAGGACATTTTGTGCTTAACTGGGTATTTGGAGTGTAATAAATGCAGTGATATATTTAGATAATGTTCACAGTATTTTAACAGCTTGAGGCAGAAAGCTGTGCGACAGTGTGGGGGGGTTGTGCTTTTGGTATTACGGTGCAGTTTGCATTGAAAAACTTTGAGAGGGTTGAACCATGTGTCATGTTTCTAAAACCAGATCCAGGAGAGAACATCATCAGGCGTTACAGAGAGATGCTTCTACAGCCAACATTAAAAAAAAAAATCCCAAATTTGCTAATGCTAAAAGTCTTTCCAGCCTCATGAATACCATTTCTTTAACCTTCCTCTTTCGATTCCTGTAACTTTCGTTTTCTTTGAACTGGATTCTCGTTAACACATCTTAGGGCTTTTTAAGGTCGACGCAAAAAAAAAGAGCTAAAAACTAGACTTACTGTATTATTTACTATTATTATACACCAGATAAGACTTATAAGCAAACACAATCACGACAATAAAAAAAAATATATTCAAAATGGAGTTTTTACTCATACATCCTGTGTTGTTTTCTTATAAAGCATAAAAGAAAGTTAAAACTCCTGTCTGCTTGTGTTGCAGCAATAAAAACATCCAACCAAACCACATAATTATTACTGATCTCTGACAGAACAAGACTTACAGATCTCTAAAGTAAATGAACATAAAACAAATCCCAATAAACCAGTCGATATCCACGCTGCAGAATTCGCTTGCAGGCTGTGCAGATACTCATGCATACTGTCTGCTTTTTTTTTTTTCTTGCCCTCCTTCTCATCTCCCCTGCAACCTGTTGACCTGCTGCAGTGACCACTGCATGAACTGTTTTCTCTCTCTGTTTCTTTCTCACTCTGTTTTCCTCTCTCACTATCTGCCCACGGCTTGAGGCGGGCTCGGGGAAGTTTGACAAGATAATGAATTGCCATGCATGCTGCAGTTTTTCACATTTCACAGCCCAGTAACTCTGGGGATGGAGTGAAGGGTGGAGGGGTTTGGGGACGGAGAGAGCGCTTGGTAAGAGGAAGAAGACGAGAGATGCCGAAAAACACCAGCAGACACAATGAAAGCGCAGATTGAAGTTAGTTGGAAAAGACGAGACTTTTGGTCCTTTTCTCTTTTTCTGCCCTCCTTTTGGTGTGTGTCTCACAGTTTGCCCCGGGTTGACACAAACACACACACACACACACACACACACACGCAGTTATGTAATTGTCTGCGGAGCACAGCTGCTTTGTCATAGTCACAGCAGACAAAAAAAGATGAAGCTGAGGGAGAGAAACAAAAGAATGGAGAGAAAAAGATGGAAGTGTGAGAGAGGTGAAAGAGGTCGATGAATAAAGCTTCTCTTCACGCGATGAGAGAGGGAGACAGAAATGTGACTCTTTTAAAACGAGGGAAAATGTTCTTTCATCAAGTGAACTCAAACTTTACTCCAGTGCTCTCATGTTGCGTAAAGCAATACATATTTTAAATTGGAATCGCAGAAATTCACCGTCATATTTCTGCGCAGGAGGATTTCTGTGAGCATTTTCTTGTTTAAATGATGCACTTCATGTTGTTTGCGCTGCGCTTTCAAGTTATCAAAAATCCGTCCTGCGATGTGGGTTGCTGGGTTTTTGGATGGTGGGATTACTGAATCGGTGTTGGAGACGAGTAGAAAACATTCATTGGAACCTGGAGAGGAAGGAAGTGACTGCAACCATGTTGATCTTCAGCATCGTCCGAGTTAATGCGCGTCGGTTGTGATAATCTTGGAGGAACCTGCTTTGAGGAACAGTGAGGTTTAAGCTCTTTGTTGGATTTTGCTCATTTCACATCAGCGAGAAGAGACCAGTCATTTATTTCACGACATATTTTCACTGATTGTGTCGATACAGTTCGCGACACAGTTGCCTGTGGTTCTGTTTTCTGCCCAGCTATGTTTGACTGAAAGCTTCACCAAAAAAAAAAACAACTTCAAAAAGTGGCACAGAGGCATCAAATTACCCAGGAACACGTCTTGAGATGACATCTGGGATGCTAATGCGTTTGTTGCCACGCTGCTGCTTGTAATCTTAAGACGGCCTCCATTTGCACAGCAATGTTAGAATTTCTCAGTAGTGAGTAGAGCTGTACAATATCACAAAAACGTGCAAATGAGTTCATTTGTAATATTCTTGAATTTGAATTCACATTTTTCTGACTCTTTTTCAGTTTCTTCAACACTCTTTGCAAGCGTTAGCATCTCGAGCACAAAAATATGTGCTTGGTTTTTCACGCATATTTTTAGACTAAATGTGTGATGCTTTAATATAACCCTAAATCTATATCTCATATTGTTTAATTACGTTATTGCACACTTTGACAAAGTGACATGAGCTGAGATTTGCTACATTGTGCTTCTCAGAGGTAGAACATCCTTTGGAAGTTTTAATTAGGAAAGTTGGAGCTTCCTCTCCAACAAAGACCATCCAAATCCAATATGGCCGCTCATGTCTTCATTAACAACCTGTTGGTTTGCACTCCCAATGATTTGGACCTCACCTCATTAGTCGCCCTGCGTTGTAAAGAATAACTTACTGCTGCAGAGTTTGGATCGCTTAAAATGTGGAAAATCGCATTTATGCTGCTGATGTCGTTAATTGCAGTTAGATGAAGGTTGTAGACTTTTAAGATAAATTAAATTCTAAACTGAAGTTTCTTGATTAGCCAAAAGAAAGAAAAAAAGAAAGAAAGAAAGAAAGAATTATTATAAAGAATAATTTTTCAGTGATGATGTTAGTTACAAATATTTAACCATTCCCTTTTCTTTTCTTTTTTTTGGAATATGAGGTAAAGCCGCCGTTATTGTCTCCAGCTCATAACTTCCAACCGCTCGCGTCAAAACCTGCCGACGGTGTCCTGGGAGCCCGTGATTCAGTAAGTGAATAAGGCAGAGATTAGATAAGAAACGGAGCAGTCAGACTGAAACAGAAGGAAGGCAGAACAAATGAACTGCACTCGTGATGGAGAGAGAGAGAGAGAGACAGAGAGAGAGAGCGAGAGCTTACGCTGTGAAAGCTATAGTCCTGATCTTTCAAGATGAGTGCCTTTCTCCAGCTTTATTCACCACGGAGCCCGATTACTACAGTTTATAAGGAGATTTACTCATTCATCTCTGCGTGCTCGGAGCGCACATGGGATATCTGTTATTGTGAAGTGACTCGTCCTAATAGGTCTCATGTGGTACCGATTTACCACGTTTTTTTCTCTTTCCAACCAAAAAGCCTCGCATTTTAGGAACTGTGCCGTTCTGGTTTACAACCTGCTGTTTGATACCAAAAAAAAAAGAGAAAAACTGAAGGATGAATAAATAGTGTCAGTTCCATCACATCTCAGGGAGACGGATATGTTTAGCTCTGCTTATCTTAAAAACTTGTTGCAGGGGGACGACTGCTGTTGGAGCTAAGAGAGAGTAGAAAACGATGTTTGTTAGCATAGATTGTGGCTAATAATGGCTTTTAAGGGTTTAATTGATCACTTGGCTATTTTGGCGCCTGTGGTCAGAGATTGATTTAGACTTAAAAAAACAAACAAAAAAACCCACAAAAAACGGATTTCTTAAAGAGAAACGTGGCATTTTTAGAACAATGGGAGGAAAGCTTCTTCCCCCAACACTTTACGACGATTCTCCATCATGGTGCTAAGAATTGAAAACTGTATTTATTTTTAAAATAAAACACCCAGCATTATTTAATTTATTCACTTTCATTATCAGCAGTCGGGGCTGTGATCACAGGCTCAGGTGTGTCGAGTCTTTTTTTGTCTCCACATCCTGCTGAGCCAGTGTTTGCGGATCAATTGGCTCGGGGATGAAGCCTTGTGACCTGGCAGCCGTCCAGACCCTCCCTGTGCTCCACCCCCCCCCCTCCCCCACCTCTCTCACCCAAACATCCGTTTTGTTTGGGAACAGTTGAAATTTGCACGTTTTAAAGGTAAGACGTGTTAGCAACTCCGGCTAGCGTGGAGCAGAGGAGGTTTTGTTCTGGAGCGCTGATGGAAACCCAAACAGAGTCGATGTAGGATGTACTTCCTCTCTTCACTTCTGCTTCCTCTCTTTTGCAATCGCAAGAGCAGAAATGCTTCCAAAATGCGTAGTTGGTTGTCAATTTATCTTTGGAGAACACACAGCTTTACTCTTACCGCTGCTTGGGTGCGTTTTTCTTTTTGTAGAGACGATGAAGAGGACGGCTTCGTCTGCGATTTTAATATTTAAGCCCTTCTGTGTGTGTGATGAGATCATTCAGCGTGCAGAGGATGTTGCACACCATGAATGCGCAACATCCTGTGTTTTTGTGTGTTTGTGTGTGTGCGGTAGCTTGTCAAGGCCAACAGGACACACACACACATGTTCTTTCTATTATCTTCAAATCTGTCCAATAACACGAACCCAAACTATCACAAACACACAGATCAATTCGACTGTGACTGGAAACAAAAACCTGTAAGGTTTGGTGAAGACAAAGCATTTTGTTTTCACGTCTTAGAGGGAAAAATAATCCAGGAGCGTTCCTATAAAGTTGTGGCTACTGCTCAGTTTACTGCTTCTATAAAGTCCAGCTTTCCTTCACCATCTGCTGGCTCTTTAACGGCGCAGCCATTCAGCGTCCAGCTGTCCGCTTCATGAGACAGACAAACATTTCCTGGTCAACAGTTGTGATAATGAAGCAGGAGCTTTCTGTGACGGCCTTGAAAAATAATACAACCTCCAAACCTGTTTTTCTCGTACAAGCAAAATTTCTTTGAGTTCTTGAAAAATACTTTCATACGAGGAAAGCTTGCCATGACTTGGCTTGATGGGATAGTTAAATCCTTGCTAAAATACGATGCTAAAATAAACGGAGGGCAGAGTTTGAACCTGAAAGGTTTTAGACTCCTCATCTATTTCTTCTTCAAAACCAGTTGGACCTCCATTATAAAAACCAATCACTTATCGTATTACTGTACAAGAATATGTAAATCTCTCATATTCTGTCTCCTCTCAAGTTGCGGATGACATCCGTTCCAGATCCAACCTCTGATTCTGACACATCTTTGTTAGTTTTTTTTGTTTTTTACAAAAATATATTAAAAACTAAAATTATTCTGAACTCATTTCCACTTGATGTGAGTCAGTTTTACTTAAAAAATGAATAGAAATATAATACATATGTCCTACATCTGTTTGGTTTTAAAACAATGATTTAGACTTCAATAAAACTGAAGACAGCCAGTCAGGTTAATAATCTGTGTTGTAAATGCTGTGAGTAAGTTTTTACGGTTTTATTTGCATTTATTTGTGAACACAGGTTCCAGGTTACGGTGCCCCCTAGTGGACATAGAGGATTTTTTTTCTTCTTTTCATTCTCTCGCAATAATGTACTGATCAGTTTGTGCGTCGTAGTTGAATACTGAAAGTCCTTTTTACAGTGGCCATTACACTTTCTGCTATTATGTAAGGATTTTCACTTGTTAATATCTTGTTGTGAAGTATCTGAAGTTTTACATCTTTTTCTTTAGTTAATGCACCACAAACCTAAGATACAAACAGAAACTTTTCATAAGTAGGAAAGAAGGAAACTATTTGGACTATTTCTGAGTTATTATGCCAAGGTAAGAAAATCATATGAAAGTTTTGATTGTGTCTTTTTGTGCTGGTCTGAATGGTTTAAAGTTTTCATGTGCATTTCCATCTAAACCTGACACAAACAGACATAAACACGCAGTGAATAAATTGATTTTCAATCAGTTTTATATATTGCAGTGAGCATATTGCGAAGTAACGCAAAAGAAATATTTTCCCCATGTCCTGTAGGGGGCGCTGAACCAGGTCAGTCTGCCTTTTCGTCTCTTCCTGGTTGACAAACCACTTCGTACTCATGTATCTATTTGTGTGTCTTTGGAGTTAAGAGTTTTAAGTAGCAATTCAACAACTCAGCTGTCATTTGTAAATACATTTTCCAATATTTTCATAAGTCTAAAAATAAGACTCATTTATTTTGGCCTTGTTTCTCCTTGGAGTGACCTTCCACAGGTTGGCGTCAGTCGATCTCCTCACACGAATCTCCCCCCCACGGCAGACGGCTGCCTTTTGTTGCAACTGGAAAAAGTTAGGAGGGAAAAAAGAAACAAAATGATAAAGGTGAAGGAGGCGAAATGAGCATCCATCATCTGTACTCGCTTGTCCTTGCAGAGTCACAGGGGGAGCTGCTGCCTGTCCCCAGCAGTCACTGGCCAAGAGGCGGGACACGCCCTGACAGGGTCGCCAGTTCATCTCAGGCCAACACACACACACACACACACACACACACACACACACACACACACACACACACACACACACACACACACACACAACACACAGGATAAACAACCACACAGAGACCAATTAACCAAATAGTCATGTTTTTGGATTGTGGGAGGAAGACGGAGTACTTCGTACAGCGTGCTAACTCCGTACAGAGTCCCCCCCCCGATTTGGATTCAAACCCAAGACCTTCTTGGGACAGTTCAGTATGAAATGTTACCATAAAACGTAGGTTTCTTTTTCGTTTTAATTCAAGCAGGAGTCAAAGTCGCACCGTAAGTGTGCCTGCATGAAAGTTCGTTGTGGAGAGGTTCCTTTGGGACGTCGGGCTGTGAGACGAGCTGCGTACGGCGGCGCTACAGCGAAGCTGCGACTGTGACAAATGAGACGGAGTTGCAGAGCAGCCAAAGCGTTGAAGCTGCATTATAGTGCACCTTTTATTCAAGCACGATTGCGATGCGTGTTCAGAGCGGGACGGTAAATGGGTCAGATGCGCTGGAGGAGAATGACCTTGGGAATTTTGGCCTGCTTCTCTTCCTGCCTCTCCAGATGCCTGCCTTTATGTCAGGTTGGGGAGGAAAAGGCGGCGGCTGACAGAAACAGAACCTCCTCCGCCTCCTTCCTAAAATCGTTGCCTCTGACAATAACAGCACATAGTTTCCTTAAGGTATCTCAAGTTTTATTGACTTATGGTGAGCCCTGAAAGTTTTCTGCACCAAGCTTTACAAAATATCTTTTCTTCCTGTTCTCCAAATGTCTCTGAGTGTGTTGTGTGGCTAAAAACTTTGGTCATTTTTAATCTTTGGGCCATTTCAGGTATTTTTCATAATTAAAACTCCTGAACCTGGCCAGCTGTGGACAAGGAGATTTCTTTTCATTGTCTGGCTCAACGGTGCCTTTCTTGGTGGACGGGGATATGTGGGTCGCCAGCTATTTTAATCCATTATGTTGCCAGGAATACCTGAGGGAGTGTGCAAGTGCTGCAGTGTGTGTGTGTGTGTGTGTGTGTGTGTGTGTGTGTGTGGGTGTGTGTGCTTGTGTGTGTGTGTGTGTGTGTGTGTGTGTGTGTGTGTGTGTGTGTGTGCGTGCGTGTGTGTGTGCGTGTGGATAAGTGCATCTCGGCTCTGAACTCGCCGCCAAGTGTGTTTGAACAAGTTGCAGAGGAGAGTGCAAATTAGAAGTGTCTATGCAGAAAAATGTGATATTTTACTAATTGCAAACACATCAGTTTTTTTTTCTTTTTTACTTCAACAATGTTTAAGTAGCTTTTACTTCTGTTTACTTGAGTCTTTATTCTTTAAAAAAATAAAAGGACTGTTTCAGACAGCAGGTGACTTTTCTTCTTTTTTTTGTTGTTTTATCAGCGCATAAAGCCGTTGTTCATTTGATCAAACTGCACATGTCATCATCAACACCATGTTTCTGTTGTTTCTTAGGTGACAGCACAAAGAAAAGGTAGTGATTAAAAATAAATGCGATGCCGTCGTACGCCTCCGCCGCCTCCCCTTTTTCCTCCCCCTCTTCCTCAGTCCGTGACGTTACCCGGAGAGACGCTGCTTTTCCTTGAATGCTTGATAGTTTACATGGGTTTTTTAAGCTGTCATCTTGAGTTTCCTACTGACACGGCACAGTAGAGCTAAGAAAAAAAAACAAAATAAACAAGCACTGAATCCAATCACCGGCCGATTTACAAAAATAAACCCCAAGAAATATCTTTTGATTTTATATAAAATATAAAAATGAGATTAAAAATAACTACTTCCACTGTTACTTCCACTTAAACTTATTAGAGTTTTTGGTTTTGCGAAAATCTTTTACGTCAACCTGAAAAGATAATTAAAATATTTCAAAGACAAATGAATTTTTTCGAATAATAAATATCACTTACCTGATGGGATGGACAAATGTTGTCCTGTAAGGATGCAGAATTATTGCAACCATGGAAAACTGTACAAGACGTTTTCAAATCCCAAACATTAAATTTTTTTAACTTTTGATTCCACAAACTCAGCAATAAATATCACTATTTTTAAAAAATAAGATTCCAAGCTGATATTGTGGCCTGTTTGTGGATAAACTGCACAATTAAAGCCGCTGTTGATTGATCAGTTGTCTTTGATGAAGGTTTTTTTTTTGTTTGTGCGTTTTGCTCTCTTTGCCAACAAATAGCACAATGTATTTTTAAACACTTTAACTATTGTTATAGCAAAACATTGCGCCGAGCTTGTAAGTAGTCATATCTCCCGTCGCTTTCATCTGATTTAAAATCATTTCCAGACCGCCTTACAAACATGAGATCATGCGGCTTGCGATGCTGCAGCTCGAAGCTCGCAGGCACAGACAAAGGAGCTTTTTCACAATTACGCACATTAGACTGGACATGGTCTCGGTTTCCTTCTGGATGATAAGCAAATGTCCCTTTGATGCCAATTGTAAACACAAAGTTATTTTGTTATTTTTTTTTTTTTTCTTTTTGTGCGAGTGCATGCCCGTGGGAGACGGGAGCCGTCTGAATTATTAAAGCGTGAACTGCCAGAGTGGAGGAGAGTGTTTCTTTTTTACCCCCAAGACTTTCATGCAGAGACGGTTTCATCTGCAAATGCGCAAACAGACACACACACACACACACTCTCTCTCTCACTCACACATCGAGGTTGCATGACTCATGCAGCCACCTGCTTTGCTTTCCAGCAAGGCCGATGAGATCAGTGGCTTCCTCAAAATACCAAAACCTCTGGAGGTACAGAAGACAGAAGGCAACCCTGGTGTGTCTGAAAAGAAAGGAGAGAAGGTGTGATGACGATGGCTGCCTCCCAGGAGTCTCTCTCTCTCTCACACACACACACATGCAAAATCTGGTGCATGTTTCCTTTTTAGGATTTTCTTGTAGTTAAATTAAATGCCTGTCACACAAACCCTCAGTAATGTGTTGAATCAGCAGCAAGACGATGAAGCCTTTAGAAGTTCTTTTGGCAAAAATAATAATATTAATAAAGATAATTATGGGCTGCAACATAGAGAAGATTATCTACCCAACCAAATAATTTTTTTTATCAAAGAATATCTGCTGTTTGCAGATCCTAATCCTCTTTGTACAAACCAAACCCGGTGCTCCCATGCAAGGTTTGAAAATGTAGCGAACAGAGTGATTTAGAAAGACATGAAACATATAAACTACGCCGTGGCTCAAATACTGAATAAAACATTAAAGCTTCCTGTTATTTGTGACCTTTTTACATGGATGTAAGAAGACAGTGGCATGTTCCCTGTAAATAACTGAGGACCGAATGTGAATGCATTCAGTCTAAACAAGATTTGTACCATTTTGCCGAACCACAAAAAGTTGTTCGAAGATGCAGCAGCGGAGAATGACTGACTACCTGAATATTTATTCAAATAAAATAGACATATTTCTCTATCAAAGTGAGCTTCTTTGAACGAATTTGCGGCTTTGGATGCTAAAATACAGCAATGCTGCTTGACACATTATTGGTTGGCATTTGCAAAGCAGCCAATCCAGAAGCAGCGTTCATTCCTTTGTGCTGATTGGCCGTAACCCCAAAAGTCGAGTTAAGGAAGATGCTAAGATTGTTTCCATTGTGTGGATTGATTTATTTTAAGGTAGATTTGGCAGTTCAGAGCATTTTTTTAAGTCATTTATGATGTTCAACTGCAAAATGAATAACGAGTTTACCTTAATATGATGCAGTTAGCACATGATGGATTTAGGCTCTTTTTTTTTGTTTAAATATTCTTCCTGACTCTTAAATATTTATTTGGTCTAAATAAATCAAACAAAGAAGAAATGGACTCTTGTCCGGTTAAAGAGAACCAAACTCCTCTGGTGTGAAAGTGCCAAAAAAACCTCCAAAAATGTTCCTTCTGTAAACGCATCAACCAACAACAACACAATCTTTCACATATTTTTTAATGTCAACATCAGATAAAGATTAGGGGAAACTGAAAAGAAGGATTTTAAAACTATTTTTCACAGTTTTTAGAAAACAAAGTTTGCATGTTGAATTCTTATAGGTTTAGTTTATTCTGTGTCCAGGAAGCAAAATTAAAATGTTTGCCTTCAGTCACTGGAGCACAGAAATGAAGAACAACTTCTACAAGGAAATTTTGATCAGACCTGTTCAGGATGCACTTGGTGATAATCCTATCAGTGTCTAGTCTTTATGAAGCTCTAGCGAAGAACAGAAACCCGAACATATGGCTTCTGATACGTCCTTTGACGTTTTGTTAGAGATTAGATGTTATAGTGCTCACTGCGATAACTCGATTACTGATCCTGATCGTCTAATGGCCCTCTGATATATTTACATTAGTCTATTGGAGACAATGAAGTGAAACGACTGCAACATACAGCCAGGGATCAGCTGCTGTTGCTTTTTAATGGATTGACCCTTTCTGTGCATGAGGTGTGTGTGTGAGCGTGTGTGTGTGTGTGTGTGTGAGAGAGAGATGTGGTGGTGGGGGATAAAGTGGGGGATGAGGTCATTGTGTTGTGTGAGCATGCGTGACTCTCTTTGGGTGTGTGAAATAAAGGGTGGTGGATGTATAAGTGATGACTTCATTCGTTATGTATTAATTTATGCCTTGACTTGTCCCTTCAGTTGTGTGTGTGTGTGTGTGTGTGCGCACATGTGTGTGTTAACCATTTACAAATGGGGAAAACCAACAGGAGAAAAGCTTTTATTCCAGACAAAAGCCAGTTTGTGTAAAGATAAAAATGATTTAGTGATGCATCCATGAATTTGCCAGCAACCTTTTTTTTGTTCATCACAAATAAAATACAGACACGATCAACAATAAGTGTATGAAAAACACAAAAAAACCAAATCTTTTACAGTCTGCAAATGAGTACGCAAACATTTTATTTATATGGATTGTGACACATAAGAGAAAATGTGCTGCAGGTTGTAGTTTTGAATCAAATGGTACATAGATATTATATTTATCTGATCTTTGCAAAACTAAAACATATCCATTAAGCACAACAATCTAACAATTAATGAATAGAACATTTTTTTTCCATATTTGATCCGCTGTTGACCGATCACAACTGATCAGGTCGACGACGGCTGGTTTCCAGTTGTTTTCATTAGGAGGAAAAATGACTAATAAACTTGTGAAACCCTGATTAGTTCATCTTAACTAGAGTTTTTACAAAATTTTCCATGTTTTCCACACAGTATGTCACAGTTTAATTCAGTCCTCACAGACTAAATTTGAGAAAACATCCAGTCTCTCTACCACAAAGCTTCATGCATTAGCCGTCTATTTGCAGACCCCTGCGTTGCTAACAGAAACGCCACCTGCGCAACGTCAACCTTAATATGGTAAAATGTCCTTTATCAGCCAACTGCTAAATGCTACACTAAGTGACTGTTGTAAACACAAATTAATCAGGCATCTCACCTTGTTTCAAAAACATTTTAAGAAATTTGTGTGTGTGGGTTAATGAGGATGGGAGTGTTGTGGATAAAAACAAACCCAGGTTGTCTTCATAGCTGCTTTTTCATCCATCCATCCATTTTGGGAGGGAGGTGCCAATCTCCAGCTAGTGTTCTGGGGTCACCCTGGACAGGTCACCAGTCTGTCGCAGGGCAACACAGAGACACACAGGACAAACAACCATACACACACACCTTGGGACAATTTGGAGAGACCAATTAACCTAACAGTCATGTTTTTGGACTGTGAGAGGAAACCAGAGTACCTGGAGAAAACCCACACATGCACAGGGGAACATGCAAACTCCATACAGAAAGACCGGGGCTGGGAATCAAACCCAGAACCTTCTTGCTGCAAGGCAACAGCTCTACCAACGGCACCACTGTGCAGCCCTATTGCTTTTTCATAAAATCCTTTTTTTTTAATTCTTTTGTATCGTTCATTTTGACCAAAGTCGTCTCTTGCCATCTGTTGTTTTACTTTTCAGTTTGCACAGCGAACAGTTTGTTTTTCTCTGCCAGCAGCCGGCGCCTGCCAGGTGAGGCTGTCGGAGTGACGCCCCAGATGGAGGCGGGTCACAGATGTGTCACCAGATGTGGTCTCCAAGTAACGACCCTCGTTCTCACCCAGCCGAAAACGCATTCCTTTGGAGTTCCAGCTCAGCGGCGATCGAAGACTTTACCACTCAGTTGGAGTGTTGATTCAGAGCTCCGCTCTCTGCTTGTCTTTGATCTGCAAACACTACGCCGAGCGGCATCGTCGGCAGGTCAACAGTGTTGTTGACTTTCTGTCTCTGATACGCATCGGCGCGTCTCCCGCACACTTCCTCTGTTATCAGCTCCTTTTCCAGAGAGCAGCAGCGACATGCTGCCGTGGGAGCTCTCTCAGAAGGGCTTTTATTCTTTGGGCAGCAAATAAAAAAGACCCAAACATTTTGGAACCAGTCAGTATGATGCCAAACTCGATGCTTCGGTTCAATATTTCTCAAAAATTCTGGAGAATGTGGTTTTATTGAGATTGATGCCAACATAACATTGTTTTATTTTAAAAAATAACAGCAACATTAGTTGAACCAAATTATTAACTTTTTTCTGCAAGTATGAAAAAAACAACCAATAAAGCAACAGTTCAGATAAAAGGACAAAGAAACATAAAGAAACTTCATGAATATGTTGGGGGTTTTTTTTGTGTTTTCTGAACATCTGTGGCTGATTCTTTTTTCCATTATTCTCTTGTTTAACTTTTATTTATCTTCCAGTTTATTTTCTCCTATAAAAAGTGTAATTTTCAGTTTGTCGCATTTTCACAACATTAGGCAGTTATGGAAAGTAATTTGGGAATCCTCTGCATATGTTCAAATTTTCACCATTTAATGACATTTTCACTTGAGTTGATGATAAATTAACAATAAATCATTAATAAGTAAATGTAAAAAGTTTTCTAAAGCTCCTTGAAACTGTTTAAAAATATGACTCAATTCAGTCTCAAAGTCCAGTTTGAACTATATCAGAGTAAATAAAATAATCTTGATGCAATGACATTTTTTCCCCTATTGCACCTAATATCACTAATTTGGCCAATTTGCCAAATCTAATTGGCCAAAAGAGCTAATTTCCAAATTTAATTGTCGGTGTAAGAAAATCTCTACCTTCATTACAAGTAAAAACTATTTTTTAATGTAACTAAATTACAGATAGAAAGCTGCTTAATAGAAAACATTTGAAAAGAGAATATCTGTCAACGAAAAGCTCTGACTTATTTGCAGAAGCCTCTGACAGGAAGAGTAACCCTCTTCATCACAGCTGGACGTTTTGTAGATTCATGTTGTCACCTCGGCTCCTTCGCCACGCGGCCTCACCGCTGTAGATGTCTCCTTTAGCGCGCGCTCGGAGCTCGAAGACGCGCTCTGTGGTGTCGCTGCTGACGCAGGTTCGCGCAGAGGAAAGATGACAGCCCCACTTCATCTTCAGCGTTTTCACCGGATGACTGCGCCGACCATTTTCCCTGTTTTCTTTTGTTCCGCTCTCCGTCTCACTCCTCCCATCCCCTCGTCATGTCTTTGTCTCAGTGTTGTTCACCGCGTCGGCTGCCTTTCTTCGTTCCTCTCATCGCCCTGAGCAGTGAAGATTAGGCTGACACGTGAGACGCACGCATACACACACAATCCGGCGTCGCTTAATAAGCTGTTAACCCCCCATTTATAAGTGTGGCCTGTAAATCAGCTCGGTGAAAGGGAGTGTAATCCCTGCCGGACGATTTAATGGTAATCTCCATATCCTAAATAGATTACACACAAGCGCTCGCGCGCAGACGCACCCACATGTTGTCTGCAGCCCTTCCAGCTGGCTCGAGGAGAACTAAAGCTAAATAAAAATAAACACCCGCTCTTTTTTTAGTCACTTTCTGGGTCATTCAGAGTACCAGATGCACTTTGTTTTTGTCATAACTTCACATGTCTTTACTTTTTAGTTATTTTTTTTTCTTAACCAGAATGTAATGGTTATCTTTTTATAGCCGCTTCGCTTTCATGTGTTTTAATAAGCGAAGTGACAGGTAGCTTTGAGAGTCTGAGGCTGCTGCAGTCATGCGGAGGCCACCGGTGACTTTATATATCTGATTAATTCTGTTTTATTTTTAGCAGCGTCTCAAAGATCTAACAAACAGGAACTTCAAAAACGGTTTCTTCTCTTTTACATCAGGAAAAACTCAGGACAGAATAGAAACGGGCAAAAAGAAAAAACGATTCGATTCGTCTCGTGTTTCATCCCATCGGTTTTATTTTAATTTCTTTTTACTTTTGCATTGCAGCATCAATAAATATCCATTCAGTTTGTTCTGGTAGCATTTTTGTGTTTTTCATTCACGTTTTGGCACTAAAAATAAATAAATAAATTTTAAAACATCTGAAGAGTCTGAAGACACCTTGATGTCAGCGTAGAGTAAATGCTTCAGGACTACAAAAAGAGTCAGAATTTCCTGACATTTGTTCACTTGCACCCCTCAGCGAAAGCCGTAGTTTTGAGAGAAGCTGCTGCGGATCAAACTGATCTCACTGTGCAAATACATCAGTCTGGGAAGTGAAAAGAAAACCTTCATTAGTTGCTCTAAAATCTATTTACCCTCAAAAAAAGTTCAAAAGAGGTCGGCTGTGCCTTTAAATGAAGCCAACATGAGGGAAAAAGTCAACATTTTTGAAGTGGGGCTCTGTTAAAGGTTGAAAGCAGCGAAAGTCGTCTGACCTCCAGTAGATTAATCTTTTCTTTATTGTTTTGTTTTTTTTACATCCAGGTTCATTTTTCTTAACTTCTCAAGCTTACAGTGAAAGCAAAATCAGAGCAAACGTCTTTAAAATGTTGTTCTGAGCTGCTGAGTTGTTTGTATTTTGTGGTCTTATCACAGGGACATATTGTTACTAACACTAGGGGACGGGTTTGTTCCTGGTTTGCAACCAGGTAAAATCCAGGAACACGTATGACTGTGGTTGTTAAATTTGAACATTTGTTAAAACAAAAATAAAACACTGCCTGAGTGCAATCTGCACAGTAAACATCATACTCTATGCTTAAAAAAAGAGCTTAAAAAGATTGAAATACACCAACATTGACCTCTAATGATACGAAGTTTAACCTCCTAATGCAGATCAACACGAAGTGAAACATTCCTCCTACATTTTGGTTTATATTGACAAAACATCACACAAGTTTTACTGCAAATCTTCCATTTCATCACATCCCTACAGCTGACGGATCTGATGACCGTCTGGAGTTCAGGGAACTACTATCATGTTCCAGTAACCAGTTTGAGGTGATTTGACTGTTCTCTGTTCTCAGCTACAAACTTCAATGTGACTTTTTGTGCTGCTGTTGCAACATCAGCTTCAGGGCTGGACGCGCAGTTCTCCGCATCCCTCGATTGTAACGAGTGATTATTTGGTTTATTAATTTTTTAGCTACTGTTGCTTTTTTTTTCAGCATCTAGAGCTTTTTTTTTCAGCATCTAGAGCCAGTCTGTCCACTTTCCTCTGCCTTCTGCCTTCTTGTCCACTGGATAATTTCTCAAATTGTAAATCTTATGTTTGGTTGTGTTATAAAGATGAACAGTTTCTGAAATTCCCCCCCAAAAAATCCTAAATTCTTACACCAGCACCACTTTCAAAGCCTCTAATGTTCCCTTCCTTCCCCAATCTGAATGCATTCGGTTCCTGCAGTGTGAGCAGCTGAATTGATGTGTTTACAGATAATTGTGTACCTAATAAAGTGGCCAGGGAGCGTGGTCATTACCCAGAACTCCACGAGCCGGACGCCCACCTCCGGGTCGTTTTTTTACTGCTTCTGTCTTTGGGTGTGTGGGAAACTTTTAATAAGGCGGCAGTCACTTTCAGCAGATAAATGCATCGGTTCGGCCACACAAACACCGCCAAGAACCTGGAAGGGCTAATTTAACTCCTAAGAAAAGATTAATGTTTAATGGCTTTTTAGCGGATCGCACAGCAGGGGACGCTGGAAAATAAAGCCTTACTTTGTAATTTAACACTGCAAACAATGAAGCGACCCTGCTGCAGCAGATAAAACCTGTTCGATCCGCTGCGTCATCGTCGTTTTTCTAGACTCATTTCCTGCTGGGAATCTCACTTGTTTATCTTTACGACATAAATATACAAGATGGCTCAGTATCAGTGAAGATATAATGCAATTATAATCACGTACTTGTTTATTAGTATCATCTGCTCTGTCCTGAATAAAAAACAAAACTAATTTTTCACTCTCTGCGAATGATCGTGTGCGTTAAGTGAACAGTAGGAAACACTGTTGTCGACACTCGTGTACGCCCAGCAGCCATTAAATAAATGTATTCCTCAGATTGCAGGCTGTCAGCAATACACCAAGAATACATCAGGGGTAAGAGTCAGCATGTGTGCTCTAGTTATCTGTGTGTCCTTCCAGCACACACACACACACACACACACACACACACCCAGACCCTGAGCGCCACAACGTTGACATCATATATAAACACCATCATCATGCAGAACATCATTTAACAGCTTGTGGTGTCTGCGAACGACGCGTGGGTGATAAAATCGGCCTCGTCGTTCAGAGCAGCAGCCATTTAAACTAAATGATTGTCACTAACAATAAGCTCATTTAACCGAGTGAGAAATGGCCGACGAGCGACAGTTCAACAAATAACTGCCGGGTGAGCTAATGAGCTCTCCGCCACCGTGGCACAGCGGAGAGCTGCTGGAGCCGGAGGTATAGAAAAAAAATATAAAAAAATCACCTTCTGTCTTATTTATCAGGTATTGACCTGATTTAATGATGATGGTTTGGTTTATGTTTACATATATCAGGTAAAGGGCCGGATGGAGAGGAGCATTGTTGAAAAAGTTCAACCTCATCAGTCCGTATTTTCCCAAAAGTTGACGTTTTTCAGAATGAATGAACTTTATTAATCCCAGAGGGAAGTTGACAAAATGTGAGAAGATGTGATGTTTGCTGTGGAAGCTATTTTAGCTTTCTTCTTACTGAAACAGGAACGCTGACCTTACCTGCATCTGGGACCCTTTCTGACATTCTCGATGAGTTGTTGGTTTTCGGTCGCGCCGTGGCGACCCGCCCATGATTTCGAAGGTTCGCCAGCGTGTTTTCTCCAATAATGGCTCTCACTGTGGATCACTGCCTTCCCAAAGCCTTAGAAATGTCTTTGCAATTCTGTCTAGATTAATCAGTGTCAGTGACTTTGATTGTTTTTTGTTGGTTTGTTTTTTTTTTACTTAAGTTTTTTCTGGCACTAGAAGCTACCAGAAAAAACTGGCAGCTTCGGGGCCTTTGGACCTGAGGTCCAAAGGTCGGGGCTTGAACCCCAGATGAACTAATAGCCTCCATGCGCCGTCCGCTCTGCCTCTGCTCAATGCACCACTCCTGTTTCTTAGGTTTCTTAAAGGGGAGGTGTCATGTGATATCTGGTGGAACTGCTGAGCTACTTCTGAGTAAACAGGATCATTTATTAGTATCGTTGTGACATGCTGAAGGCAGCGTGTCGGAAAGAGGAGAAGCTTCTTAAAGAGATGGAGCCTCAATTTCAGGATGCTAAATTGCAACGTCATATTTCTTTTATGCTTGGTATAGCATTTATATAATAACTGAAGGTTCTTCATTGTGTTATAAAATGGCATTATGTTCCTGGGGAAGTGTATAACATGACATTAGGTCTGGATGTCGTGC
The DNA here is from genome assembly GCA_033032245.1 of Poecilia picta. Classification (NCBI taxonomy): domain Eukaryota; kingdom Metazoa; phylum Chordata; class Actinopteri; order Cyprinodontiformes; family Poeciliidae; genus Poecilia; species Poecilia picta. The sequence goes on from CM065354.1 coordinate 22,023,012, forward strand.
TTTTAAGATCTTTCAGCCTAGTTCATGTTGTCAGATGGGTTTTGTTTAAGCGGACTTTAAATTGTATTTACACCAACAATATCTCTCTGGTATTAAATACAACATATTTAAGTGTGACAGGAGCAAAAACTGCTCTGTGTAAGTATTTTCATGTTTTTAATTTTGTCACCCGGCTGATTTTTAAAGTCAAAGTCGAGAGTTTTGCCATTTCATTTGACCTTTTTCAGAATACTTTAGGGGTCTGCCACGCGCTCAAAGTGAGAACCAAACTGTTATGGTTTGGTATCATGAACCTCTTCCATGTTCCATGTTGCTTCCCCCCCGCTGGGCACGGGAGCACACAGAGGCGACCCCCCGATGAGCGCCACAACCTCTGACCTCCGGAGCTCGCGTGTCCCTGCTCGCTCAGTCAGAAGAAAGGCTACCAAATTGGGTAGCTGTGGTGTAAATGGCTTATGTACCAGAGCTTGGCATCTTCAAAGTCGGCCACTCGGGGAGCAGCGGGGGGGCAGACAGGGAGCACCGGTCACAGAATTAGGATTACAGCGTGAAAGTTGGTACTAAATCTATGCGAAACGTTCGCCCTGCCCTCCAACAACATCTGCAGGACGTAGGTGGCACAGCCTGATGCTTTCTCTTCTTTTCCATGACACCGCCACAGGATGAAAAAATAAAAAAAATACCCATGAACCCGGTCACGCAATGCCTAGCGCCCTCCCTCCTTCAGCGCCCCTCGCAGTGGGGCGGGAAGGTAAAGGCCACGCTCGGCACAGCTTGACTGAACTTAAAGTGGCTTCTTCTTTACTCACGCACATCCACACACATACACACACACACGTGGACTCTGTAATAGATGGGTTGACATATTGTTGCACGCTGAAGAAAATGCAGCAGTGCTATCAGCATCTTTTCCAAAAGCAGGACTAAAATGCAGCTCTACCTGCTGACAGCAGCCGATACCAGCAGGTAGAGGGGGGGGGGGACTCACCTCGGACTGCGAGGCGAAGCAAAACCGTAACAGACATCAGCTGCAAATTAGCATGTTTATCATGATTTGAGCAGGTGCTGCAGACACGCTGCAGTGTGACTTAGTTACACCTAGAAACGCACCGAGACGACTACAGCCTCTCACCCCCCCACCAGCCTGCGAGTTTGGATGGAGGAGAGGACAGAGTTTATTTTCCTTTCTTTGGACATATAGGATCTTGCTGTCTCATCTCTGGCTGCTTGGCAGGAACGCAGGTTTATATGTCAGCGCTATCATAATGTTCCTCCTCTCCGGGTTCATCGAGTTCAGTGCACCAGTTCTGAGCGCGGTGGGCGGACAGACTGCGTGTCTCTGTGGCACCGGGCCTCTGCGCTCGCTCCGGCTGTGTTTTTGAAATCTTTATTGGACGCAGATATACTATTTAATGTGATATTGATTCATTCCTTAGAGGCACTGATTCGGCTCCTTGAGTTTTTTTTTTTTTTGCAAGTTGAGTCGCATAATGCAGCACAACTTTGTTGCAGATTTAGATTCATGCATCATGTAAACGTTCAGCTGAAGCCAGGTGTTTACATGGGCCGTATAAAAAGACAAATAGGCATTCTTCTCCTTCGCCTGATGATAAATCAAATGGATAATTTCTTGTTTCAGGTCAAATGGGATGAGAAGGTTAGAAATATCTCGGTTGGCTAAATGTTATTACATGTTAGCATGATAAGTAAGTCTTTTAATCCTCCAGAAAAACTCACAATTGGTCCCAAAATGGCTCCTGCAGAAAATCATATGAATTAATTCTCATTAATTCAAAACTATACACTTTTTTATTCATTTTTGTGTTTTATTCTCATATTTTCTATATTTGTATGCAGTTTTTGTTTAAAGAGAACCTCATAATTTATCAAGACATAAACAGAGTTGTGTGTATGAGATTTGTCTCAACAACTATTATTGTCTTCATATATATTTCAACAAAATATACAGCTAACTATTGGTTAAATATCTAATTTTGTGGAAAAACTGTTACATTTCAACACCAGAGCATTGGGTGTCTTAAACTATATCTTAAACCTTAAACTATATCATAAGGGAGTTTTAATGTCCACCAGGTGTGGTGGTTTGATGAGAAGTGAGGTGGCAACTTAATAATTAAAAATCAAAAAGTGACTGGCTTATGTTTTTTAACTATTTTGTTTGCATACATTGTAAAATATAAATGTTTACACAGCTGTTCTATATATAGAGGCTGTAGTCCTCAACGCAGTGTTGAATAAAGGTCACTAGTGCCACAAAAAAGTCTTTAAAATGAAAAATGATTTGTGCACTGTGGACTGCTGGTTTTCATAAGTGACAGTGATAAGTTAGTATCAGTGTATATTTGAGATTACCTCTAAAACTTGCACATATAAGTCCATATATTTTAATATGAAACACCAAAAATAGGTCATTATGTCTCTATACGTGCAGCAGAAACTGCCTTGTCGCTACAGCAGAAGTTAGCATGAGGATCTTCCTCATCACCACTTAGCCAATCAGCACCAAGGAAAATCACTGCCGCTTTTGGATTGGCTATTTTGTAAATGTCAGCCAATAAGTGTCAAATAACATTGTGCCGAGATATTTCAGCTTCCGAATCTGCATGTTCTTTCAAATATTTTGCGTACGGTTTTTGGAAAAATATCCAAATAGGTGAATTACTTTGTTCCACAGAAAAACCCATTAATGGGTTAATCCTCAAATACCAAACAGTTGGGAGTTCGCTGCGTTTTCCTGACCATGATGGTGTGATGGCAGCTCTCCGCTGAAAAAGACAGGAGCTGATCAGGAATGCCCACACATTAAAGTATATCCTGTTGAGATCATTTTAAGGGCATTTTCCTCTCTCAAACTTTTGATCTTTGACATTCCCTTCACATATAAGCTCTCCACTTCCAGCAGCATTTTCTGCTTGTATATAACTAAGGTTGAAACTGTTCCTCCTCGAATAAAAGGACGTATTCCTTTAGGTGTTTCCCAAAGCAACGACGTCAAATCTGTGGGCGAGTGGCGGCTCTGCGGCCGATTGATCCGGTCCAAAGCGGAGCAACGGGGCGCGTTTCAGGCCCGGTCCCGCCGAGCCTCGGCCCCGACAGACTGTGGGGAGGAGGGGACAAATGAGACAGTGTCAATATTGAAACAGACTAATGGGCTAATGAAGGTGGAGAGTTCTGCCTAATGTTCCCAACAGAGCTCCTAGCAAAACCATTAAAGCACTTTTTATATGAGTAGACAGGCACAATGCAGTAACTCGATTTATAGGGGTACTTTCATGGTCAATTAGGGTGGGAGAGAGAGGAGAGAGGTCTGATAGGGGAGGCTGGACGTGTGTGTGTGTGTGTGTGTGTGTGTAATGTGAGCTTATTAGTTTTAGACAGTGTTGCGCCAGCTTTCAACCGTATTGTCCTGAGCTGCACCGGTTATGATCGCGTCAGTACAATCAGCATGTAGATGGATTGGAAACAAGGGCAATAAAGCGGCTGCCAGTCAAACACCATTAGGCGCGCCTTATTGCACGGAGACACGAGACTAACTGGACACTGCGAGAGCGAGTGACATACATCAGTTCAAATGATCACCTGGGAATCCTCCACACCTCAGCAATTCAGGCTGAATAATAAAGCTTGACGGTATTTTTATGAAAAATGAGCTCCCTGTGGATCCATCCCTTCACCTTCTTTATTGCCTTTTACACAGCTGGCTGCAGGTGTGACCGAGTTTCCTTTCATCTTTAAAAAAAATCTCCAGATGATTCTACACCCCAGCCCCCCAGGACTCTTAAATCAAGCGACAAACATCAGGCCAGCGAAGATGAGTCTCGACGCACACAAAAACTAAATAGTTATTGATCTTGGCGAGAAAAATAAGTAAATAAAAAAACGTGACATTTCAGAAGTGATGATGTTTTGGCTTTTGAGAGATTGGCGTCTGTTTTGCCATCCCCAGGCGAATCGTTGGAGAAGTTTTCATGTCGATTCAGTTCGACATTCAGACAAGCATTATGTGACTACATAATCTCCAAGTTTAAGATAACAAAAAAAAAGTCAGCTTTAAATTTAAGTGTTTCTCTTGTGGTAAAAAAAATTAAAATTATAATTTTTAAAAATTTCACCAAGGTATTTTTAACACCTTTATTTTAATTTGCAAAATCTCATCAGTATGTGAAAACGATTAAACTGTGACGCAGTGACACTGAGGCCTATTTCTATTAGTTACTCTTCATGATAGGAAAGACAGTGGAACATGCCATTTATGTAAAGCAGATGTTTGTTCATCTGAAAGGTCTCATCTAGTGCAGAGGACGCCAAAGCTCTTCATGCTACATTCATTCATCCATTCACACACAACATTGCTGTGTGAATGTGTGTGCGTGGCTGCAATTAAATGCAATCCATCTGAAGTTGTCCGTATCTACAGTTGGAAATAATAAAGTTTAAAATGATCCTAATCCCAAATGTTTGGGCCTGTTATTTTGGGATTTGAACCCAGGACCTTCCTGCTGTGGGGCAGCAGCGTTTCCACCTGTTCCTCCAATTCAGCACGAATTATGAGAGAGAACAGCTGAAGCTATGAGTTAACACCAGCACTCACAGAGTTTACATGGTTTCTAAAGATGAGCATCCACAGGGGAAGGTGGGATGTTTTCAGAGCTCAACCCATTTCACAGACCATGGTGTGTGTCTTTAATTGGATTGCTAACAACAGTAGCAGGTGCCTTGACTTGAACTGTGGTTCCTGTAACTAAGTCTTCTCTTTGAGCCACATTTGGTTCTTTGCACACGGACCAGTTACAGAAAGCCAAGAAGTGAATTCATAAATGATTTCGGAATCAAATGATGGATGATGTGCAACTTATCAAAGATGCAAAAGTGTTGGATGGACTGGAATCACCAGTGGATGATGCTGAATCAGTCATCTGATGTGACTCCTCATTGTTGACTCCAAATTACATCAATAAATCCTTTCAGTTTGTTCACAAATCTGCAAAATTCACACAATCAACAGATCTCAAAGTTTTTTTCAGATTTTACTGCAAATGTTCTCAATTGGTCAATGACACTGAGTTTAAGTGACTGTTGCCTCAGCCTTACTTGATGTCAAGTTATAGACGGCGAGTAATAAAAAGTCACAAATAACATCATACATCAGCACAAATATCATATCAATACCTTACAAATATTTCTAAATCTGTAATTTCAATTGTAAAAACCACTAAGCAATCACAAAATCTTGGAGGAACAGCTACTTATTGACATTTTAGCAGTTTAATTGGTTTTATCAATACATTCTGGCACAACCGGCCCCTTAAGAACATTCAGAATTTTGATTTGGCCCAAAATGCAAATGGGTTTGACACACCTGTCTTACCGCATCCAACCCCTTTATTTCACCATGTCAAATATCACACAGCAGAACATCAAGTTAAACCTGACCCTATCACACACTCATTCTTATCCAAATCAGCATAATAACCTCTGCTTTAGTAAGAGATCAACTCGTGTTAAAATGCAAATCCCATCATTTAAAAACCTGAACTTTAAAAGCTTTATGCTTTGGAGTGCCAGATTTCCCTCTGGTTCTTGACTCCTTTTTTCTTTTTTGACGATAGCTCTGTAATGACATGCCATAGAAGATGAAATCTGTTTAACAGCCACTGATCACTCTAAAAAAAAAAAAAAAATCAGGTTGATCCAGGAAACCCTCACATCCTACATGCAATTACACGTGAGATTCACAGCACATATACTGTTCTCATTACTAGGTGGTCATGAACTTGTGGTAGAGCTATTAAATGCTCCATGCAGACCGTCAGTAATAGATCACACACACACTTATGCACGCATATCCTCCTGAAAAAACCCTGTGCTCAGTCATGGCTTTCTTAAAATATCTACTATCTTAAAAGCTAAGCGTTCTGTTATTTCCCACTCGGCCTCTGTGAGCTTTAAAGTGAAGTGTAACCCACCATGAGCATCACTTTTCAGCTTGGAGCGCTGCTTCGCCATCACAGCTTGGTTTCCTTCGCAAGTATGAACCCGTGTTCGCCATCCGAGGCCTGACATTTTGGATTTGGGTCTGACTCATGCTAACGTCCCTAAGAAAATAACCAACGCATTCTTATAGAGACTAATTTTATAACTTTATATGATAATGTAGACATTCAAACAGACAACTGTTTGCTAAATCCAGATATAAGGTAAATGAATTTCACTCAGGAGGCTAGTCGTGATTAAACCTCTGTCTCCATTGGTGTGAGTATCAGCCTTTTAAATCTTCCACAGCCCTCTCTGTTCGACATAAAGCGCAGCTCGTGAGCGCACCTTTCTAACACAAACAGCTTCTGAGTGGAACATATGCTGCTCCCTGTTTCACACACTCAACCTCTGCACCGTCTATGTTGCAGTACTGCTGTTTCCCTCAGGGAGTTGTTGCGGCAGTCAGCGGAGGATATTTTTGGTGGTGAGGGGAGAAAGAAAAGAAGAAAAAAAACCCGTATCAGGTGCTGTGGTACAGTTTTCTCTTCCTTTGCTTCTGACGATGCGTTTGAGGTGCAACTTAGTAAAACCAGTTTACTGATTCAGTGAAACTGGCCGGGATGAATCAGAACAAAAACCAGTGTGGAGTTTGGGATGGCTTACTTTAAGCTATATTTAAAACATATGACTCAGAGTGGTTTAAAATGCAAATACCATGATTATTGCTAAAAATATTCAGAGGAATGGAGTGGAGAAGTGGGAAAATTCACGTCAGAGTAGAGTTGTGTCCACCAGATTTTGGCTAGTCAGTTGGGTCACCAGCTTTGGTAAAGTGCCTATGTCGGGTTATTTACTTTACAGACATGCTACCTCTGATAACATTTGAAAGAATTTCCTTAAAACGCACGAAGATGATGATGCGGGAATCTATCGTAGGCGTAATGGTGCGTTCACACCAAACGCGTTTTGAGCGTCAGGCGCGTCTGGTTTACTTCCAACGTCTATGTGGAGCTTCGGATGAGCTCAATGTGTCAAACGCAACAAATGGTTCAAATCGTTCCGCGCGAGACACTCGAAACTCGCCGCAGTGGCCCTCGATGCACCTCCACATAGACTTTGAATGTAAAGATGCGTTTGGTGTGAACGAACCATTAGTTGGCGCACAAAAAAATACACCTCAAATGATTTTCTTAGATAGAAACTCCTGGTTCTTCACTGCTCCATGTGTTTTTTCTATGTGATTATTGGCTCTTATGATGGTTCTGTAGAGTCCCTCTGCCTTTGGAATGGCTTTGTTAGGTTTTTACGTTACAAATAAAGTGTCCTTGAGTTATTCAGATCGTGAAATGATAAATTGCTTGTTGAAATCCTTCAGCGTGTTTTTGCACCTGCAGTTCCGTAGTTTCGCTTCGAGACCAAAATCACAACCTTTGTTACATTTTCAGGTTGTGTCGTTCACCTTCTCTCTGCACCGCATCAAAAAGACCAAACCAATTGAAAAACCTGTTCCCCTCCTCGCCTGTGGTGGCGCTGCACCAAAAACCACTGAGGGAAACAACACAAAAACTTCTGAGCGTTCAACTTCCTTCTTAACAAAATGTAAAGAAAAACGAAGTGGCTCCAGATTTCACCAGCCAGCGCTAGGCGGTTTGTTTTGGTTGTATTTACCCAGAATGCCATGCGCTATTGTCCGTAGAGTGATCTTTGTTCTGCTTGGCATTCGAACTGTGCCAGAGTTCACTGTGGCCAAACTTAGAAACAGGTTTTCACAGCAGATTTGTGTTTGCTTGTTGTATTTTTTAAGTTTACATCAGAGTTTGATTACACATTCACACCTCCCAAAACGAAACCGGGCTTTTCCTAGAAAAACAAACCAGAGGTTGAGCAAAGCGGACTAAATAAGGCTGGTATGAATTCCTTCCTGTTGCCGTTCAAGTTCTGTTTGAGTTTTTGATTCTGCAGGCGGGACGACAATAAGACCAGGTTGTCATCAGTGGAGGAAAAAATTATATAAAAAATTTGATTTACCAACTAGAGTAATTTTCACACAATGCAATATTGGATACCATCAGCCCCCCCAAAAAATAAATTCATTGTTTGAAGAGAGATTTCTATATGTACTCTGATTTTAATTCATAATATGAAACATCTAAGTGTGACAAAAGAATAAATCTGTAATCTGTTTTAGATTTGAATCAACCAGCTGGGGTATTGAAGGTTTATTTATTTATTTATTTATTTTATTGTGCTTTGCCAATTGAGGAGACGTGATTAAGTAATTGTCAAAACCTCCATAACTCTCAGCAGGTTGCCACTCTTTTAAATGAAGTCACAGTCGGAGCAGGCAAGTTTTTATAAAGTAATAAGTGAGCAGCCAAGAAAAACTACTGTAATGGGTTTTGTGATGAGAACAGTAGGACTTCTGTCATTCTTAAACCCTCTTTAGGTTTTTGTTTTTTGTTTGATTACCCAAAGCGCTCTCTCCCCTGCAGCCTTTTAAATGTCAGCGAGTGAATTTGTGAATCAGCAGCCGGCTCCCTGCTGCTCCTCTAACCTGACTGACGTCGTTGTTGTTTACGTTCATCTCATCTTTGTCTTCCGTCATGGATCCGCGCTGAGCTTTTATCAAGCCACTCGGCACAAGCGTCTCTTTACCTCTTCACATTTACTTTCATCAAAGCACCAGAGTCAACGACTTTTAGGCGCTCAAGTGGTAAATGTTTAGTTTTTACTCTGCGACTCTCGAACTGTGGTGTTAATGGAAGTGAGCTAAAGCACTCAGAGAGATATAGAGAAAGAGAGAATGGAGGATCGAGCGTCCGAAACAGCCTGGCTGATGAAACCTGGTAGGAAGAGAAAAGGACGGGGGCGGTGGGAGGGGATTTATCCGGTGATTTACCCTCAAATTAAACGGGAGCTGACTTTAATGATCCCAGCAGGGATGGCAGAAATTTAAATTAGCAAAGACAACAGAGGAAAAAGTGAGACGGAAGTTAATGAAGGATTTTATTGTAACATTTAAACATTTTTTAAGGGAAGCACAGAGCAAGAAAAAAAAGAAAAGAACCGAAGACGGCTTATTAATTACCAAAAGAGAATTTGAATTTTATATTTTTCTTTGCAATAAAAAAAATAAAACACTAAGAAGCACTTTCTTAGTGAAAGTTAGTTTATCTCCATTTGCTTTTTGGTGAGGAAAGTAAAATATTAAAATAAAACAAGAGCAAACCAGACCAACAAATGATCTGACTGTGAAGTAACTAAACCGAACCAGCGAGTATTTGGCTGTGGGACAGAATAATACTGAGAAAGTGAAGGAAAGTACCAAGTTAACCAGGCGAAACACTAAATAAACAGGAAGTGATGTAAAAACCAGCCATGCAAATGCAAAAACAAAGCGGAAAATGACTGAGCTTGAGTAGCAGATCATGATGGTTTGTGTTCAGCTGCTGTCACAGAGTGTGTGTGTGTGTGTGTGTGTGTGTGTGTGTGTGTGTGTGTGTGTGTGTGTGTGTGTGTGTGTGTGTGTGTGTGTGTGTGTGTGTGTGTGTGTGTGTGTGTGTGTGTGGACAATAAGCCCTTCATTTTTTTCCAGCATGGGCATTAGCCTCATGGTGGAGGAAGGACGGGCCGTCCGACATGACGGATGACCTGCAGACAGACAGAAGGAGAGTCGCAGAGAGAGTCGCCTCATTAACAGAAAGCACAACAGACAGAGCAGCAGATGATTCTGCCACAGATTTCAGTGTTTCCATTCTAGCCAATTAATGAAATGACGAGGACACACACACGCATGCACACGCACACACGCACAGTCACCCAGACGGAGGGAGACGGGGAAAGGCCAAAAGCCCGGTTAAGCGGTATTAAATTATTCCTCGAATTAAAAGGCTGTACCTGCCGTGTCGGAGCGCTGTGTGTATTTGGGTGTGTAGGTCTGTGTGATTAAGCTGGTAATTAATTTTATGTCCTCGTATTTAATTATCATGGACAGTAAAAATGGTGTGTGTGTGTGTGTTTTGGTTGACAGAGGGAGAGAAAGATGGATTTTCCTGTTTAGTGCCTGTTGAAAAGCATAACAATTTAAATCAACACGCTGTGTAACGTCGTCGGAGACGTAATTTGTTTTGCAGAGAGAAAGGGTTTGCTTTACTTTTTTCCGTATCCAGTGTGTGTCCTGGTTTTTACCGAGGACATTTTTCAGCCTGAGCTCTGTTTCTGCCCGAAGAGCCGACTAAATCACTCCAAGGAGCTCATTATTTACACAGCATACATTGCTGCTTCGCATCCTCTGTGTGCTTGTTTCTGTGTCCAATCACATCTCAGTTCTCACCACCTTTATTTTTCACTTTTTCCCCCCAACAACATACACAGAAATGTACATTTTTTCACAGTAGAATCGCACACTTCAGTATTTTTGGCTGGAATTTAATGTCGTCGCCTTCATGCAAAATATGTGTGGAAAAAACTAGCAGAGCACATCACCCTGAAAAACCCTGCTTACTGTAACATGGTAGTGGCAGCATCATGCTCTCTGACTGATTTTGTTGAGCACCAACACAGAAACTGGTGACACTTGATCAGACATGGCATATTTGGGTGGCCCAGTCAAAGTCCAGACCTACTGTAAGCCCATCCGTGGGAGCTTTTGAAATTTATTTTTACAAGATGTTTTTTTAACATAAATGGCCATAAATGTCGGCTCCTTGCTGCAATTGAAGCAAAATGTTTCTTTTTTGTTTGTTTTGTCTTAACAAAATGTTAAAAAGTTAAAAATATTTGAGCATTTATGGAAGACGCTAAATGCCAAAACACTGCCTCCCCCTCCTCCTCGTTTCTGTCACCTCTCAGCAGAGATATTTCCAGGGTGGGGGGGGGGTTGTTTGGTCTGCCTGACCTCCATCTGACTGGTGTTTGTGCATGTTATAATCCAGCTCCTGCCAATGACCCTGACGTATCAGCAGCCGGCCCAGACTGTGCAGTCTATAGATAAATCTGCAGCGCTGTCCTTGGTGCTGAAGAAGCAGATGGCTCTGCAGCAAGGCTCCTCTCTTTGCCATGGCCCTCTGTCAGCTCGCGCTCTGATTTACGGTGCTATAAAAAGTTTTCTGAACATCTTCCGTGTTTTCGTTTTGCTCTGGCTGCTCCTCAACTCGGTCTAAAATTCACTGCCCGCTGGTTTTCCAGAGGAGTTATAGTTAGCATTCGCTGTAGTCTGACCCAAGAATCATTCAAAAAGCAAAAGACACGTAAAACTTGTTATTTACAAGTATTTTTGTAAATTTTTTAAGTCTGATTGAAATAGATGTTCCCTGCATCCTCTGAGTAACTTTAGGTTTTAAATTCATCTGACAAATTTCACCTGATTTAACACATTAACCTTGAATAATAAAAGCACAGACCATGTTGCTACTGTTTGGAATATTACAAAGTATAAATACTTCATTATACATGTAAAAACCATTTGTAGACTAAACAAAAATAGACAAAAACTTGTCAATATTGATTTTATGAATGAATAAAACAGGATATAATGTTAATCTGAGTTTGGCAAAAGTCCTGGTAATGAGCCATTGATTGACTGATTGAGTAATTGATTGACTGAGATGTTGACAATCCTCTGTGTGGACACTAGCCTCCAACTAGCCAGCGCTCCTTTAATACTATAAACACTCCTCAGATATACAGTTATATTCAATAATTTATAATATTCAATCTGATGAGGCTCCTTTTGCAAATTTAAAGCATTGTTTAAAAACAACCTTCACTGCATTTTATTGGCCTGATGTAAGATTTGTCTTTATTAGCTGTAAGCTGACATCAGAAATGAAGTGTTAAAAAACATCAGTGTAGTTAAACTGCATGATGGTGTTTCACTTAATGAATGGAGTTACTGGAACAAGTGAACTTTCCGGTGATATTCAGTGTTGAACGGGCCTGTGCTGCTTCATTTACTGTCTGTAAAGAAACTGATTTGTGGAAAACAGTAGAAATCTCCTCTGAATTTGTTTTAAACATGCTTTTTTTGTTATTATTCCTGTTTTTTTTTTGTCTTGTTCTCGTGATGTAGCCATTTCATTTTCTTTGTCTCCAAGTCAAACGCCCCCCTTTGACTTGGAGGATTATTGTTCCTGTTGGCGCAAAAATCAGATGCAATTTCAAACATCTGAGTTTCACACAGACACACATTAGCAGTCCTAAGTGGGCAGGTTGAGTTGAAGAAACTTAGGTGGACAGCAAAGTGAACTAAGAGGTATGAATTAGGCTTTAGTGTGTTGCTGTGCTATTCTAAAACCATAATATACTGGAAAATAATGGACCCATCCTTGCTGGGAGGCAGCAGCGCGAACAGCTTTTGCTACTAGATTTTAACATTTACCATAAAGCCCCCAGTTATAGTTTTTCTTTTCTTTTACTGAATACTTGTAAATATGTTGCATTTTGTCTGTGAACATAAGTGACAATTTTACATGGAGGCAATAGTGACAAAACTTTAGATTTGTGGGATAGTCAGAAGCCCTTTTATTGTTAAATTTGTTTCGATGTCACCGTCTGAAAATATGTGCTTTGGGTCTCCGGAGCGTTCAGCGACTTCAAGTTGAAGTGACTTGTTTGTCGAGTTGTGGACTAACCTCAGATATGTGATGTTGGTCCAAATTTCACGATTTAACTTGGGAAGTGTGCTTTTTATGTGATAACTTGAGCAGATGTCTCTGAGCCGGGGGATAAGAGAACAGGAACGTACGAAAGAAGAAAAGAGCCGGGCGAGGTGAAAGACCAGGAGGGGGGAAGAAGAAGTATTGGTGACCTTTAATTTTTGAGTGAGGAAGGATGGAGTGGTATGTTGTGTGTGTGTGTGTGTGTGTGTGTGTGTGTCTGTGTGTGTGTCTGTGTGTGTGTGTGTGTGTGTGTGTGTGAAGGTTTATGGAGGTGAAAAGGCTCAAAGGCAGGAAGAGATGGAGAGAATAGAGAGATGACAGGAAGAAAGGAGAGAGCGAAAGCAGTTACACAGCAGGAGAGTCTCAGTGCTCTCCTCCATCACAGACTGTTGATTAAAATTTAATTGGCGGAGGCTAGAGGTCAAAGGTGAAGCTGTATGTGTGTGTGAGCAATAAAAGCCCAAATCCGTCTGTCTTCATGCACTCAGTCACTCCTCTGCAGTCTCTCATTGGCTAATTGCTCTTTCCTTCTTTTTCATGTGGAGGTCGCCACTTCTAATTGGCTCTCTGGTATCTTTCCAATTAGAAGTCCTAATTTTAGATGAAGTGTTGACTCATTCCTGTAGGTGGCATGTGAGAAACAGGTCCAGCTTCAGCAGGTTTTTAATTCAGCAAGTTGGAGGCAGAGAAATAAACTGTGTGCTTTGAGACAATAATAAAAAAAAACACTTAAATGCAAAATTTCTGGGATAGCAATACAATCTTTATCTCGGACAGGAATGATATCATTGTAGTCGCTCGGTCTAAATGTTCTTCTGAAAAATTGGAATGTAAAGTCTATGCTTATACCCAGGAATCAGTGAGAAATTGATGAACTATAAGAGCAATATAATACAATTTACTAATTTTCCAGGTGAAATGATTGAGTTGAAAACAACACTGGCAAACAAAAACACAGTTGTGTAAATTAATCTAAATAATATAAGTGTAAGTACATTTTAGTAAATAAAATTTTAGGTTGCAGATTTTTGGAAGAAATAGACGAGAAGGAAATTATTTTATGTTCTCAAAGTTTTCAAAATAGAAATGTCATTTAATCGAAATTAGTCACAACTGTTTAAAATGATTTCAATTTGATATTTCAGATTAATTTCTGATTTTTTTTCATAATGAAGCATAAGCAAGATTTTAAACATCTAATGTATGTATGCTGTTCATGATAATGAGGTTTATTATTTGATTTAGGCATTTAATAAATTACTAGTTACCAGAGTACCATAGGATCGATTCAGTTATAAACAAAAATTAAATGTTTTATAGTTTCAGCTATGAAACTTTTATTTCACATTTGCAAACACAAAGCGACATCAAACTGACTTTAGTGCTGTCGACCGACCAGGAATTATGTTCAGACGTCTCCTAAAGACCTTCCTTCATGTTGTTGTCAACATTCACAGTCCGGCGGACGACAGACATAAAGCCTGTGTGCGCTCGCCGCCCTCACGCCGGGGCGCGTCCAGCCGGTCCAGACTAATCTCCCAGATAAAAGTCTGAGCGGATGTTTTCGTGTCGCTGCATTCTTCCGTCAGGTCTCGTCTCCATTAACCTCCTTTTTTATTGAAGCCTCCTCCTGCTTTTCAAATCAGGCCTCCCAGGACTCTCCGTTTTATCACGCTGTGTTTTCAATCAACGCAGAGTGAGAGGAGAGCTGAACGCACCGGGAGCGCACGTGCACACAACCACACACACACACACACACACACACACACACACACACACACACACACACACACACACAACACACACACACACACACACACACGCATACACAGACACACAGGTGTTCAAAACAACAGTCACCTCTGTCACTGTCACATCACTGTACTTTGTCTTCTTCTGTGTTGCTGTCACTTATAACGGAATGATATATACGCCGTTTCTGTCCGTTAGAGGAACCCGGAGCGTCTTTTCGACTCGTCATGGTATCATGATGGTACTTATTTATCTCTCTTAGGTTAATGAAGTTATATTACGTGATGTTAGGACTATTTTTAGTGTTTTTAGCTTGTGTGATTGTAACCTTTTTGTTGACAAAAGAATGACTTTTTTTCTGACAAAATCTACATTAAGATTCTCCTATCTGCACTGTCACACAAATGTTTGCAATTATGACCAATTAGTATAAATGAGAAGAAAAATACTTAAGGGAATGTGTTTTAGTCGTTTAGAAAAAGGGAGTCTGAAGTTGTTTGAGGCAACAAATGTGGCTTTTTATTTGTTTTCCAAATTCACATCGACCTTTAAATCAGTTTCACTTAATATCTTACTGTGTTATAGAAATCTGCAGCCGGTAGAGAATAACCTGATGTGGGTAATAACATGCTGACGATGGCTCAACTGTGCTGGTTTTAAAACACTGAATGAATTAAAACAGTCCAGCTGTTTTTCTATCTTACCGAGATGAATGCTGGGAATTGTAGGCCACACACAGTTTGTTCTTTAATCCTGAGTGTATGATTTGAAATCACGCAAGGTCCGGGATCTCCGCAGCTCAATGATATGTAGCGAGTAGTTGGGTTTGTGTTGTTTTCTCTGAGCTTTGGTCTGAGAGTGGCTGATGATGACCAGATATTTACATTTTAGCTAAAGAAAAATTCAAATGTGTTGTCAAAATAAACACTTTGTGGGTCTAAGCATTGAAACTTTGAGCGCATTTTGTGAAACTTCAAATATTGTCTTCAATTTACTGTATGTACATCACTCGCGCTGCAATATTTTTGTAGTAAAGTGAATGTACCTTGTGCTACTGCCACTGAACTACATTTCATTTTTGCACTAATCTCACTGGAAGATGCTCTCTGGACAGTACCCAGGTGGATTAATCAAAAAATAGGTGAAGCTGATCTTCCGTTGGAGCCACTTAAAGCATTTGCAGTGCAAAACTGAGTGTTTCATCAGTCCAGACAGATCGACCAAACAGCATTATGTGATATTTATAAAACATATTCTGAGGTCATTGCTTCCATGTCTCCACTTTACTACAAATCAGTCAAGACCAAACTATGTTTATGTTCAGAACATAGACATTATGTGAATCATTTACTAATTTGCTTGTTAAATTTAGTGAAGTTTTATCAAGACTGAACTGTCTTTAATTACTTTGGTATTATAAGTTATGAGCTCAGATTTCCATGCAGCTTTTTTGTTATGTTCAATCAACAGTTTAAGCAGATAAAGAGACTGACTCAACTTTCATAAAGTTTTATATAAAGCACAATATTTGGCAAAATCCGACTTGGGGACTATTGTAAAATGCTCTGCTTTAGTTTTTCTTTACAAAAGAAGTTAGTAGGCATTTAGCCACCTTTGTTTGTTTCTGGGTTTAGTTGAAATCATTAAAACTCTTCACTGTTTAAACAGCCCAGTATTCCCAGCTACAACATCTCTTAAACATTGACAAAGAGAGGATGTTCTTCACTTTGGTGACCAGAATTGATTGGGATTTTGTATGACTACCAGTCTTTCATATTATTATTATTATTATTATTATTATTATTTATTATTATATTATTAATTATTATTATTATTATTATTATTACTGCACATGGTCCTAGTGGTAAGAATAAAACCGATTCCTCATATTAAAGACCTTCTCCAAGGTGTTTCTTATCAAAAGAGCCCAAGTCTGCCAGGATCTAATAGGGTTTGTTGGTGAACGTAAAAGAATCACCAGCAGTTTAAAGCACTTAAGATGATGATGATGATGATGAGATGATGATGATGATGATGATGATGAATGAAGGATGAAGGTAAATAAAACTGCAGGGCTTCAGTTTTATTGTATCTTTCACTGGGTTTGGAAGCAGAGACCAGCCAGTTAGCAGAGGCAGCTTGAGATGGTCGCTGTCCAGTAGGAATAATCCAGCCTGGAAAGCCTCGGGACGGCCACAGTGCAGGCATGAGGCTGGAGCCGTCCAGAATGGCAGCCGTCCATGAGCCTGCAGAGGTCCAGGCTCATCATCCATGCCATTTTATTTCCACAACACGGCAAAAGGGATTTGACCGCCCTCCTCCCTTTGGATCTCTTTTCCACGATGTGGGACACAATGAGACGTATATGAAACAGAGACAGACGGGCAACGATGTGCTTCACAGATGTAAAATCCAATAGAAAACCTTTGTGGTAATCCTGGGCCTATCTCCTGTTACCACTGTTAGAACCCATTGCTGTCCATATGCCTGACTTGAATCAAGCTTTCCAGGCCCTGAATGCCTGTTAGTGGAAATTTGAAGAGGTAAAAATAATGAGCACATCATAGAAACACATTTTTTAAAAATGGCTGAATTCATATTAAGGTTATTTTAATGTTATAAATTTGTCCGTTATAATAAATAGCTATTCTGTTAAGTTGCTGTAACACCAGTCTGAAATCCATCACATGATAGGATGAGGACAAAAGTGAAATGGATTAGGATTAGAAAATGATGCAAATCTCCATACACTGGCAGCAATCCAATATTTTACAGGTAAATTAGAAGCAACCAGATATTTCATGTGATTCATTTTATTTTTATACCCATTTCCCTCCTGGTCAGAGCTATGATTCAATAGAATAAGATCCGATTGCAATACAATTGGTCCAGGGTGAAGCAACAGGATGGTAATGAGCTTTGCGAACGAATTAGAGTAAGAATAAAAAGGACTTGTGTTATAATTCCCGAAAAAATGGAAAAAAAAAAGTCTACCATGCAGCAAATATACATCTAAACGACGGCAGAAAGTCATTTTTAAAATGATTAACAATAAAGGAGTTATTTGACTGCTCAGAGACAGGTCTTCCATTTCATGGTTATAAATTTGATAATTAAATAAATCCAAAAATGATGGCAGAACACCTTGAGGCAAATCAGATGTCAGCAGAAAAGTTTATATAATACATTATTTTTTAATTTGCCATCCACTTTGTGGCATCAAAGTGATACTTCTGTGTACTGCTACCTTCTCTTTAGCTCACTCTAATGGGTTTGACTCTCACTTTACATGAAGTTTTGCGCTCTTCTCGGTCTCTCTCCCTTGTGCCTGTTCTCCTTCTCACTCACTGAAGAATCTTGTGTTGCCATTAGGTTTCTGTCACCAACGTTAAAGAGCCGGTCAGTACTTTAAGTTTATATACGATTGTCATAAATACAGGTTATTCACAAATAAAAGTTTCAGTTTAACTGAACATATTTTAAAATTAAAATGTTTTAAGATTTAATTTTAAAACTTTATTAAATCAGTTTCATTATTGTGAATTGTGAATTGGTTTATCTTTCCTAAAACATAAAACTTTAACACTCAGAAAGTGTCATAATTAATATTATTTCACCTAAAGTAGAAGTTGGATGTTGTTCCTTTTGATCTTTTTAGCATTTGGTGGAATTCAGTTTTGTTAGTTTTGTTCAAAATGATTTTGGTTATGAAATGAACCAACAAAACGCCACAATGGACAACTATTTCACATCCAATATAACAGCCAACGATTCAACTAATATTCTACAATCTACTCTTTGGTCAGTATCTGTCAGCAGGAGTTGCTTTTTTACCCTTACTTGATTGGGAATAAAAATAAATGAGAACAGAGTAAAATATAAAATGTTCTGATAATGATATGCACTTGAGTTTAGAGATTTAAGCAGTTATCTGACCATTTATAATGCACCCTTGATTAAGAAAATGCACATGAATAAATAGTAGATGGAAGTAGCGAGGGATAAAACTCAATTAGATGTGCAAAACGGAAACATGAATTGGCAAAGGCGCAATTTGACCACAAATTGGCAACAAAAAGGGAAAATTAATGGACAAAATCTTTCCACCTTTTATCTCTACAGTCATCAGGAACAAAATATTTTGCTGCCAGGAAGCCTAATAAACGACAGAAGCATGTTGACGCTTTAGGTTTAAGCTGTTTAGAGAAGCGTCGTCACAAGCAGCTTCTCCAAGAAGCTCCAGACTCGCGTGCGCCGAAGCCAGCTGCTCGCTGCTGCCAATGGCTTCTGTTTGATGTTTTTTTTTCTACACACCCTCGAACACGAGGCATCTCATATTGACACACATCAGTTAAAAGTCATTATGTTCTTCTCACTCTTACAAACATACACACCCTCTGTGTACGCAACCGCATCAGCAAATTAACTGAATAAAGAGACTCTTTTTTGCTTTTTCTTTTGAGTGGCTAATTAGCCATCAGAGCCCCTCTGTATGGAGAGAGTGAGATCCATCAAGAGGTAGAGCTTCAAAGAGCAGATTATGGAAGCCAAAGCACTTTAATTACGACCTATTTGAACAAAAAGGCAAAGATAAAAACATAATTTGAAGCTAAAAGCTGCATGGGGGGAGTTGAGGGGGTTGCATAAACAAATTCTAATACAGAAAGATAAAAAGAGAGAAGCAAAATAAAGGACTGGAGTGAATGAAATGAGAAGCGTAGAAGAAGGTTTTCTTCACTAGTGAGAGCAGGCAGAAGAGGTTTAGGGAAAAAATTGTTCCCCCCTCCGTTCTTATGGTGCTATTCGATTCTAAGATTTGATTAAAATAATTTTTTGATTTTAGCTTTTATTATGCTGATCATTAACAAACTAATGAATTGAACAAAGTTGCCAGTTTTGTAGATGCACATTTAATATTTGGAGGTTATTGTGGGTTTCTTTGATACTTTAGGCCAGTAGTCCCCAAACATTTTCTTCTGCGCCCTCCCAGTGGTTTCCAAACATTTTCTGCCCCCCATGGATTACAAATAGCTGTCTGGTTGAACAACGCGTGTGATGGGGATATCGATTTTTTGGGGGGCAAAATGAATGTACGTAGCTGAACATAGACAACAACATCGGTAGCCTACAGGCTACTTGTTAAAAGGTGATGTATTGATATTAGCTAGTCATCTTTTAGCTAACTTTACCTGCATCCAACAACTTTACTGAACAGTCAGTTAGTTTGGAGGGACAACTGTAAAAAGTTCTTTGCGTTTTGCTGGTTTGCTGCCATGATTCTAACACACCTGTGTAGCTCCGTACAGCAGCAGCAGCTGGTCTCCTTCACTGCCACACAGATGTAAACTCAGCGCAAGCGTCGTAGCGCTCATGCTGCTTTTAAAGGCAGCTCGGAAAAACAGGTTACGACATGTTAACAATGGATTAAACAGTTTCAACTGCTGATAAAAGTGACATAGGACACAGATATGGGAAGTGTAGAAGCCCCCACTGTATCAAATTGACATAGAAATAACAGAGAGTTGGCCATTCTAAGGTAAAAACCCAGCGCATACAGCGTTCATGTTTTTTTTTTCCATCCGGACGGCTTCCCGCGCCGCCCCCTGCAATGGTACGGCGCCTCCCCTAGGGGGCGCGCCCCACAGTTTGGGAACCTCTGCTTTAGGCTTACTTTGGTTCTCTGATGAGTTTAATCTTTTAGATTATTTTGCCAGAGATCTTTCTAAAAATGACAAGTTCTCGCAACATTAAAAACATTTATCATGATACACAGCATGGCGGTAGACCATCAATCACAAATTTCCTAATCTCACTTATATCTCACATAGCACTTTCCAATTGCTTTGATTTTGATGTGAGCTATTGTGACAAGCTCTGGATATGAATCTGAGTTATTTATTGCTCGAAACTCTGTTGTATCTACGTTTGAAACTCTTATTTTGAAGTTGGAAAGGAAGTAGCTTATCAGCTGCGTTGACAAGTTGGCTAGCTTGAGAACACTGCTACAAAAGGACAGAGGAAGCCGCCTCCCCTTTTATGTTGTTTGACAAAATATTGTTCTTCATTTGTCAAATAAATATTTCTGAAATCTTGTCCATTCTTGCAAAGCTTACATGAGCAGGAGTTTTCTTTTCACACCTGATTATTCTTAATTTGGTTGATTTGATCCAAAAAGGTTGCTTGATCCGTCTTTGTGCTAATTTTGTATGAACTACAATGCGACATTACTCAGCAGTCCAGTAGCCAACACTAATGCTCCTTATTTCAAGACAATGGAAATTTTAACTCTTTGAGTATCCTGTCTTAACATAGGTAACAATTTTTTTAACAAAGCATATCCACAAAAGAAGGACTGCAGGTTTCTGTTGCGTACCATTCACCACTTGTTGACTAGAATATTTTTTGAGCAACTTTTCTTAGCGCTTTCACTTGTCAGAGCTCGTAAACTTTCTTGCACTTGAATAAAATATACCATGACAGCTGTCAGAGTCAGGTAACTGGCTGATCATGAATGATTCAGTAATGTGTTGTTCTTTATGTTTCTTTCCCAGCAAGTTATTGTGAGGATGATTAAGAAAATGCATACAGTTATGAATAAGAGTGTGTCAAATATTTTCCTCAACAGTGTTTTGCTAAAATCTGTGACGTATCTAAATCTAAACGTTGTGCTATTTTCCTAGAGAGTGTAGAGAATTAATCTGTTCTCCATGCTGAGTTCTTGATGTTTGAGGTTGATGAAGAGTCAGAGAGTTGAGTTCATGAATCCCATTTATTAATTCCAAAATACAGCTGGTCCATTTCTCATGCTACCTTTAGGAGCTAGCAGGTCAAAATGACAACAAGCAACACTTGGTAACTTCCTCTTTTAGCCTCTATCTACGGCGTTCCCTAGTGTGTCATTTCCTTTAACCTGAGTTCTTATTTGCATTTCCTAACATGTCATTTTATTTAGCTTAGCAACTAGCAAAAAGAGATAGAAGGAAAACACAGAATTATTTATTCTCAACAAAAGACTTGGTACCAGGACATACCAGTTCATACTGGTTCTGTGCGACCGCAGACCCCCAACATGCACCAGGCCTGGGTTTAATTCAAACATTTCCTTTTATTTACTTAAAAAGCAACTCCTCCTAAAACCTTTTCTTGCAAACAGATTAATCCTTCCCCAAACAAAGACTTTGTAAAATAAAATAAAATAAAAAAAATAAATAAATGCCGCTAATTGAGTTTAATGTGATACGGCTCATGTTGATAACTGGGGTGTTTTTATGGACCAGTTGAATCCATTTTCAAGCTGTTTAATGTTGTGTTGCTCAAGCAGCATTTATGTGGCAATAACCACATGTGAAGTCGACACTTAACAGGAAGTGTCACTTTGCAGAATCATGTAAATGGCTTAATTTCATCATTGTCCTAATGGCGATGTTGGTAATAGTCACATAACAGACTGCATGTAAACACAGACGGCCCCCCCAGGATCCCCCAACCCCCTTCTTCCTGCTGGATCCACTTCAGTCTGTTTGTGGAGCTCTGTCCTCGATCATCCTTTGTCTGTCAAAAGCTCTTAGTGCTTCCATCCAGAACCCTGTGCTCTCTGCATTCATTATTAATAGACCTCAGCAGGCCAAAAGACACACACACACACACACACACACACACACACACACACACACACCATGCACGCACAAACACATACACACTGAGCGTCCACGTCACTGGCAGCTATTTTAGATAAAATATTAAATCAAACACGAACATGTGGAGAACGGAAAGAGATGCAGCAAGAGATGATGGAATACCTCTATTTTCAAATGCTGCTGCTCTTTATCAGGTTAAATATGATGCGTCCTGTTTCTGAACGCATCAATTTACTTTGATTTACCTCTAAATGTACTGCAGAATGTATGACTTGGAAATGCGTGCAGCTGACTTCAGCACTGACCCAGAGCAGCGTAGACCATTACCTGCAAATTGTCTATACGCACTTGTTCTTTGCAGGGTCACATGGGGGCCCGGTGTTTATCTCCAGCAGTCATTAGGCAAGAGGCAGGGGGACACACTGGACCGGTCACCAGAGCGTCACGGGGCAACACAGACGCACACAGGACATTCATGCATCACACACACTAGCACCAAGTTAGAACGACTGATTGATGTTGTTGGATTGTGGGAGGAAGCCGGAGTACCCAGAGAGAATCCACTCCATATAGGAAGAACACAGAATCTTTTCAAGTATTGGGAAAAAAATCAGCTATGGAAACAATATATAATGAAATAAATATATTTCTTATATTTTAAAATATATTTTCTATGGTAGTTAGGCATGTAATAAATCGATATTCATTAAAGTCAAGCTGCTCAAATTATACACTTGACCATCAATTTGAGTACTTTTACATTGTGTGGCTTACAACGCCTTTGCACCTTCTGCCTTTGGGAACATCTCACATGCACACCGGCGATACTGGAGCTCCGACCTTCCAGCCCAGTGTTTGTTCCACTACGTCAAACAAAAACCACATGAACGGAACGAGTCGCAGCAAAACCTGCTTAAATCATGTGTACAAAGTGTTTCATTTTTGTTTTCTTTTTTTAAATTTGGCTTCCAGTCTTGAGCATCCTTTGCCACTGAGGCAGTCTGGAAGGTTTATGGCTTTGTTCTGAAGGAGTTTTGTTCAGTTTTTATAGTCAGTAAATCAATTTTTAGTGTTTCTATTCACAATATTGAAATCCACTTTTTGCCCATATGTGACTGAGTGTGTGACTGAGTGTGTGTGTGTGTGGGGTTGGTGTGTGTGTGTGTGTGTGTGTGTGTGTGTGTGTGTGTGTGCTAGTGTGTGTGTGTGTGTGCGTACATGCATGTGCGTGTGTTTGTGTGTGTGTGTGTGTGTGTGTGTGTGTGTGTGCGTACATGCATGTGCGTGTGTGTGTGTGTTTTAGCGGTTAAAACATAAGTTTTGTTGAGATTACATACGTTAAAATAGTTTTGTGAGGATTAAGATGAAGGTTAATGTAAGAATTTAAATTTTTTTGAGAAGCAGGCATTCAGATATTATATATCCATATGGATGAGGGTAGCCCAATGTGTGTGTGCGTGTGTAGCTGCTGGCCAACAGATTAGACTGATAGCATGTGTAGGGCTCACCTCCTGTTCTGTCCCATAACATATGGAGAAAGGTCAAGTCAAAAAACACACACCTCCACACACCCACACACATTTGCATGGCTATTTTTGTGGGGACTTTCCATTGACTTCCATTCATTTCTGGAGCCTAAACCTTACCTTTACCCTTTTCCTAACCCTAACCATCACATACCTAAACCTAACCAAACTCAATTCACACCTTAGTCCTAACTCTGACTCCTGACCCAAAAACAGGGTCTCCCTGTTTTTGGGAAACCCTGTTTTGGTCCCTGAATGTGGGGACCCTGAATTGGTCCCCACAACGTAGAATGTGTCAGGAAAATCTTCCCCACAATGTATTAAAAACAAACAAAATGCACACACACACACACACAAGCTCAGCATGTCACTGTTACCTGATATTCACAGTGTGTAGGAGAAACAGACGAAGGAGAAGGTCATACGCGTGATGTCAGAGTCGATCAGTTCACCGCCGTCTATGGGTTTGATTTGATCTCTCTCTCTCTGTCTCTCTCTCTCTCTCAGTTTTTCTCTCTCTCTCTTCACGCCCCCTCAGGCTCCTTCTATCCTCTGCCTCAGCTCACCCTCCCCCGAAAATCCCAAGCATCATTCAGGCCCCTGCCAGGACACACAAAGGTGTTTCTATTTTTATTTTCAATTCGGAGTTAAAACGATGGTTCAATATTCTTTAAGAAATAACTCAGATGGTTCAGGACTTATAAAGGAGATCTGCAGCATTTTTTTGATACTTTCCCACACCCTAAAAAAAAGAGAAAATCCTCAGTTGTCTAGAAATGTTTTGCATATGATCAGTAAGAAGCAGTCACCTAAATCATGCAATTTTTTTAAGGTTAATTTGGGTACCATGTTGACTGCAAAATATACCAACTCATGATCATCTTGATATCAATGTCTGCAAAACCCCAATCCCTCAAGCGCGCTTGAGTGCAACGTTATAAACTCCATGCACTCATGCTCTGCATACAATATAATAAAATATATATTTGGCCAGTTTGTTGGCGTTTTCCTGCCCTTGTGGCCACATCTGATACATATTCAGATTCATACATGAAGAAAAGCTGCTAGAAGAAATCACCAATTTGGATTAATGGTAACCAAAGTCTTAGTGACAGTATTCCACAGTGGCGTCAAAATTGCACATTTTCTTGATATAATGAATCCCTGGAAAGTACTGTAGTTCGTGTGGCATTGTAAAGTTTATGTTTTTAGCAACTATACCATGAAGCCAGATGTTAAGTTTGTTGTTGAAAGGACACAATAGTGCACCTCAATTTTAAGACATCATTTTGCACATTATTCATGCATTTATATTTAGGTAAACACTAAGAAGAATGATGATTTTTTAATTTTTTTTTTACTTTAGCAAAGAGTGAAGAATGATGTATTTTGCTTTGGGGAAGCTATATACCAACAGAGCATAACTGGAGACACTGGCTATTGAAAATTAGTAAGTAAACAAATAAATGGGACTGTTTTTCATGAACACATAAAGTAACTAAACACAAGGAAATTACACTTTGACCACTTTCAGATTGCTGCTTAAACCTCCAACAATCTCATTTGGCTTTGTTGTGTTTATTGTAAATCTTGCTGTTACTCCTGCCTCGTCTTGTTTAACTTACTCTCCAGATAATCTGACGGCTAATTAATCATCTCCTGTTGGACTCTGAGCTTTTTTCTTAGCAAACAATCTCATATGAAGACGAGCACAATAGCTTCACATTGCATACTTGACTAGATATTGTACAACAGCCAGAGATTAATGGAAGAAACACAAATGCTCACAAAGCAAAGCAACTATCTGGACAAAAAAGGCCAAGCAGGCTCGCTTTGCGCCTTAGTATTCATTTTCCAAAAGACATTGTTACAGACACGCTTATCATCGTTTACATATCCTCGTGAGTCAGTGTCCACTGCTAAGAAATATCTTTTGATTTACATTCATATGCAAATGAGCATCCTTAAGAAATGAGGAGAAAGGGGAGGGGGAAAAAAAAAAGAAATTCAGCTTATCGTCAGTCGACAGACGTGAACATGAAACATGTTGGTTTGTTTCATCAATAAAAGCCCAGCAAAGCAAAGCTGCAAAACTGGCCTGTCTGAATAGACGGAGCCGTGCGGCTGCAGCCGAAGAAGAGAAAATGCAGGAAAAAATGTTGGTGTAGCAGCTGTTTGAGCGACCGGTGCAGAAAGAGTCGGGGCATCGGTGCAAAAACCCTCAGCTGCCAGTGGCCTGCGGCCAAAGACGAGGTTCACTTTCCAAGAGGCCACAAAGAAGGAAGTGGTGAGCGGCTGGACACAAGCAGAGACACGAGGCTTTGGGAAAGTGCTGAGTTGGCGACGATGTGGACTGTTTGACAGAAGCAAATAGAGAAACAACTGAGAAACGTTAGACTAATGTCAGCTAATAACAAAGTGAAAGTATTTGTTCTGCAGGCGTAAGAAAATAAAAGAGTTAACCAGTGATACCCCTTAATATAATGGACTGGGAAGTCTTTCAGAAAATAACTCTGCAGCTGTGTGATCAAAATTTCCCTTCAATGTGTTCATTAAAAAAAATTACAGTGTGAAAAGGTCAACAGGTCAGCACAGCATTTGAGAAAAGTTTAAAAGCTATCTGCATTATGAACTGGATGGCTGAATGTTAGAAATATCACTAAGAAGATCCAAATATCACTAAGAGTACATAACCAAAAGTACAGCAGGCTCTGACTTGTGGTCTGTTCCTTAAGCTGCACATAATCCATCATGCTTTTTGTCGGATGAACGTTAGCAGTAGAACGTTTGATATTGCACCTGTTTTAGAATTTATTAACTCTTAAACTTGGTATATTCAGTAATTGTGTATCGTGACAAACAGAAAAATGTTACTTGCAAATGTTGAAGACAGACAAATGTACCCACACCGACAAAACCCATTCTGCAAAAAAAAAAAAAAAACCCAACAATTATGCATCTTATCAGAAACACTGAGGATTCAAATACCATTGATCACATATTAATTGATCAGAATATGTAGATTGCTCTCATCTCAGTGTGGAGTAATCAGGTTGAATCATAATCTATGACTCGGACATCACTGTGGTATGAATTAATAGAAATATTTATACACATTTTTCTTACAGTAATTACACTGGATGCCACACAAAGAGTGTATTAGCAACAGACAATCCAATACAGTTGCTACTGCCCAATAACTAGTTGTTTTTTTGTTTGTTTGATTCTTTTTTGCCTTTTGGCAGCACCTGGGCTCTGTGGCCATAGGCAGAAAGCCATTTTACCAGAATCAAACACTGGCACTGGTTGTAGATGTCGACAATAAAATACAATAAAAATCAGAGCAGAAACAATCCTGAAACAAACAGCTCCTTGTACAACCTAGGAGTGACTGACGGCACAAAATACAAAAAAACAAAACAAACAACATTTTAAGTCTTGAGAGACAAACGCAGGCTTGGGGTTGTAAAAGTGAGTTAGTCACTGGAAGGTTTCTTGGCTCCGAATCCTTGAGGTAATGACTCAGGTGCCCTTGATGAAAGGCGCTGCAGGGCCAGCAGACCAACAACTGTGATGATTCTGCTACAAGTATAGCAGAAAAACGTGAAGTTCTTGCAGATGGATAAATAAAAAGAAAAAACTCATATTTCTTTATTTTTTCTCATTATCTCCTTCTCTTTCTTTTTTTCCCTTATTATTCTTTTGTCTTCACCTGTCACCTCACTTCCTCTATCTCTCCATATAACTTCCACGGCTGGTTGATTTGGCTGAGCAGAGGGAAACAGGCAAGGCCTCCACAGTTCAGGGCTCCAGAGAGCTTGTCCAGGCAGCGGCAATCAATCACAGAATAAATCCCTCCTCTCGCAGGACTGCCGTGTGCCAGGTGACATGGTCAGCAGCTGCAGAGAAATAGAACGCCTACAGCCGATATCCAAGTTAAATTAGACTGGGAGACCAGTGAGTATACAGATGTGCGGAGAGATTGTGTGAGGCGAGGCTTTGTTGACTTTTGGAAACTGTTTTCGTAATGTAAAAGGTCATGTGGATAAAAGGTTTAGGTGGACGTTTGGTTGGAAGGTCTCTGGGCCTTTCACCCACCGTTCAGTTGCCTGACCAGTTATGGGGATTTGTGTGAAACCCTGTTGAGTCTGAAAGAAGTTGAATGAAAATGGGGATAACGGGTTAAGGAAATTGTGGTTTTTGACTTTGGTGTCCCTTTCCCTTCGCAGACATGTCTAGAGTTGGAGAGGTATCTACAGACGGAGCCCAAGAGACTCTCGGAGCTCTTTGACGAGGAGTTGGACTGTCTCCTAACGCCGGCCTTCATGCAAGGCGGCGACAGCGACGAAGACCTAATGGACCCGCTCCTGCCCAGCCTCCCCGAACAGCCGAGCCCCCCGCCGTTACTCGTAGCCCTCCCCAAGGTCCAGGCCAAAATCCTTCAGGTGCCCAGTCCAACCAAGGGTCAGGCGGCAGCCGGAACCGACACCAAGGACCAGGCCGTCGGAGGAGTCAGCGCCGCGCAGCTCAGCGCCGCCGTCACGTCCCTGACGCCGCCGTCGTCGCCGGAGCTCGGCCGGCACCTCTTTAAGCCCACACAGACGCTCACCGCCACGGCAGACGGCACGTTAACGCTTAAGCTGGTGGCGAAGAAGGTGGGACTAGCGGCGACCAAGGTGGTGGCGGCGCGTGCGTTGCCTTCCCCGCCGAGCCGAGGAGGAGCGCTGAGCGACGGCGAGCAGGGAGGCGGAGGAAGTCTGGGAGGAGATATTCCTGAGAACAAGAAGAGAGTCCACCGGTGCCAGTTTAATGGCTGCAGGAAGGTTTACACCAAGAGCTCCCATCTGAAGGCACATCAGAGGACCCACACAGGTAAAAGGCTGCATGTTTTCTTAAAAACAGCTGATAATTATTCTGCTCAAGGTTTTTATTCACAGGCGAGTTTTATTTTCCATGCCTACGTTTGTTCCAATTGACCATTAGACACTTATTTTAGAGTTTATTAGCCAGTTTCACTTAAAAATCTTTAAGGATTTTGGGAAATGTTTCCAAATTTCTGTCTTAATCCACCATCCGTTTTGTTTTGGTTGATTGCGCGTTACTCAAGTAGAGAATTTGTCCGTCATACGTGTTGTTGATGTTCATGAATCCTGCCTTTATGACCACAGATTAC
The DNA here is from genome assembly GCA_033032245.1 of Poecilia picta. NCBI lineage: Eukaryota > Metazoa > Chordata > Actinopteri > Cyprinodontiformes > Poeciliidae > Poecilia > Poecilia picta. The sequence continues at coordinate 22,051,756 of CM065354.1, forward strand.
CCGTCCTCTCATGGCTACTTCACAAAACTCAAATCATCTTAAACTTTTTTTTTCATCAATATAATGAGTTTACTCTTCTCCAGTCACTGGATCTGAAGTTAATAGAGCTCTTTTGGGGATATGGTGGAATGAAAGAGTCACATTATTGGCTTGGAGCTGAAAAATAAGCAGTAACGGCGAGAGGCCAAGTGGAAATTGATCAAAATCTCTGGGAAATGGTTACCACACCTTGACGAACCCATTCCAGGAAGAATTAACAGGGAGTCCGACTTGTAAACAACCTAATAAAGTGACTGCCGCTTGCTGTTCCTATGATGCACACGTCAAACATCTGTCGTTTGGCCTTATTCTCTTTGGTAAAGAGTTTCCTCAGAGGTGAAGACTTTAAAAACAGACCACAGCACACGGAGACGACGGCTTCATCAGACAAGGTGCTGATGTCCGTGTGGCCCAGTAGTCCGGCAGATGTACTCTAGTAAACTTAAATCCATTCCAGTGTTGGAACCATGGGATAAATCCGTGGAAGAGGGGGGGAGGGAAACAGCAGATGTTTGAGCCTCTTACAGAGATTTAGATCACGCTTCTTCTCACATGATCCTCCAGGAGTATTTATCTCCATTTTAATACAGCAGCTACCGGGTCAAAAGGTGACGCGTCAGTAATTACCTGATGATTGATATGCTGGCACTAAATGACTGTACCAAATCAGCCGTGTTGGAGCGACTCTGACGTGCGGCTCTCGCTGCTGCTGCTGCTTCTGCTGCTGCCCCGTCAGTGACCCTCAGACGGAGCAGACAGGGCTAATGTGTGCAGGGCAGGAAGCCACCAGCTCCTAGGATGAGGAGAGGAGCGCAGGTACAAGAAAGACATGGAAGAGAGGATAACTCAAAGTAAAAGAATAGAATATATGTTTGTGTTTCCTAGTCATTAATATCTGGTCGTGTCAGATTAAATTTTATCACCATTCAGTCACTAAGTTTGTTTCTGATAGGAAATGAGAAAGGCGTCCCACAAAAGATAACGCAATGTGAAAATAGAAATAGATTTCTGAAAGAAAATCTGCATCTTTTTAAATGAAAATTGTCGTTTCCAATAATCAGAGAAATAATCTTTATTGGCGTTATAGTAATCATACTCTTCATGTCTCTGAGGTTTGAAGGAGCCCAAACTTTAACTCTCTCCACAGCTTCTCCATCAGATTCAGTCCAAAGTGTTTAATTTTTTTTCAGGCAGTTCTTTTATTTTGTAGCTCAGAAGCTTCTAGAAGAATGAAGATTTCATTCAAAAAAAGCACCCAGTATGTGGATTATTTTGGTAAAAGTGCATGTCTAAGTCCTAAATGGAGGCTTTTTAAAATTACTTTTCCATCTATGGTGTTGGCCAAAGGCTTACATCATACACTCATCCTTAGAATGTCAGTATCTTTTATTATTAAAGCATTTGAACTGTTCTTGTTTGGTGTGGCATGATAATAGATTTAATCCTCTTAGCAGGTTGTAATTGGACCAGATATTTGTGTTGCTATTATCAAATTCCTTGCACAAATCTTGCTGAAAATGTTGCCACATGTCTTTGCCGAGTTGGTGGAGCTCAGTGAAGCTGGTTGGTTTTCTAGTATGGACCAGGCTTTAGAGCGTAGACCTCCTCACATTCAACGTTAGACTGTTTCAACCATTTTAAACCATCTTTGGTGTGAGTTTCGAACAACGACCCCAAACACACCTAAAGTGGTTGTGGATGGATAAAGCTGCTATTTAAGATTCTGTAATGGCTCTAACACCAGAGTGGGCAGCAGAAAAAAATTACTACAACTTGCTAAGAGACATTTATTAACCCTTTCATGCATGAATTATGATCCTTTGTGTCAGGATTTTCTTTACAATTTTTTTATTTTCTTAAGGCATAAAAAATGGTAGAAAAAATGTTTTTGCAAATTTTATTAGATTTTTTTAGGCGATCATTTGTAATTTTCTCCAAATACAAAGTTGTTGTTTGAAAAATACATCAGCAGTATTGTTCTTTAGGGGTTATTTGATGTCACAATATTTTTTTTACCTGCAGGAGGGACCGGGTCGGTTGGCATGCTTTTTTGACTGTCGGCCATATTGGATTTAACAAAGATAATTTCTTGCATTTGCAGCTGATGGCCAGTAGTTGATGGTGTATTTTACCACTTCACTGGTCAGTGTGCATTTATAACATAAAAATCCACAAGAAGCACGAGAAAATGTCTTTTAGACAGCTGCCCACTGTAGTGACCACCACTAAGCATGAAAGGGCTAAAATATTATTGAATGTAAATGTATTGAAACCTTTTTTGGATTTGAGAAAATCCACAACAAATTCAAGTCATTCAGCACTGAAAAAAAAGCATCCTTAAAAAAACCAAACATTTATGACACTCTTGCTGGGAGCCAGTGAATCTACACTTCTTTTTTTGTTTACTGTACTATTAACCAGTAACATGCTGGTTCTCAGCTACCCACTGGTCTGTTTTCCACTCTGATCATTTAGCCTGAGCCCATCACAGATCAGCCGCATGAGACCCAGGCGCCCACATGCGCACACCCCTATACACACACACACACACACACACACACACACAGCCCAAAGCTAGCATTATTCAACTTTAGCTTTAACTACACCATCAATTTACGGCGTCTAATGCATTTCATGTCCTCCAGTTGTCATCATCCAGTGTTAGCCGTCTCCCCAGGTTCACAGCACGCAGCCTGCAGACATGGGCTGTATTAATACTGGCAACCTTGGCATCATTAATCCAGCGTGTTACATGCTTATGCGACCCCTAAACCACGGCATGGCTTCAGGTCTGCTTTTCCACTTCCGTGGTTGCACCTGGAGGGCCTGAGGGGGGGATGGTGGAGGAAAAAATCCCCAGCCTCTGTAGCTCTATTATATTAATCCAGAATGGAGCTACTAGTCATCTAGAAGCATGACTGCCGCCTGCAGTATCTGTAATCAGATGATTCAGCTGTTGAGTCATGCTAACCGACGATTAGCTTTTAAAGGCAGAGTCATTTGCTGGGGAAAATAAAAAGCAGACAGCCTGAAGACACTGCAGCTCTTTCTTTCTTTCTTTCTCTCAGTGTGTGTGTGTGGTATAAATGCGGGGTGTTGTATTCCCTCCCGATGTGTTCATTACAAGCACAGAGCTGTGGTTTAATTAGCTTAATCCTCTTTTTGGGTTATTATGACCATAAATCATTGAACATACATGTAGACAGGGATTAGCGTTGCAGAGCCTACAGGGAGGAGCAGCTGCAGAAAGCCTGCGCAGCCTTACTGCTCTTACTGTAACCCACCAGAGGCCATTGGAGGCATCATTACGACTGAGCGTCGCACCGGCGTTTCTCCGAGACGCGGGAGTGATGTAAAGGTTTTTCCTTACGTGAGGATCTTCATTACAGCTGAGTTGTAACATTAATACAACTTTAATGGTGGTAGAAATTAATTCGGTAAATCTCTAAAGTATCCAATTAGTGATGCTCTGAGCCAAAGCCAAGTTTTGGGTGTTTTTTTCCTCTCTCTCTCTCTCTCCCCCTCTGCTCTCTTGGATAAGGTTGGATCTCTAAAAGCAGTGGAAGCCTATTAATCATATCCTTGTTATTCAAGGAGCAGTCCAAAAAAGAAAAAAAGATACACTTAACTAAATACTTGGCATCCGACATTGCAGACGCGAGGAGCTGCGTTGGAAGGAGTGCCTGTCTGTCAGAAGTTGTAGATGTGAGCGTCGTGGCGCTGGCACCTCGCTCCGACACGACTGTGCAGCAGCTGGGAAAAACAGAAAGAATCATGTTTATAAGCAGAACGGATTGCCGGTGTATTATACATTTATTTGGTGGCGGTTTGATGTCGTCTGCCTTTAAATACTCTCCTGCTCCTGAGGCTTGATCGAATTAATTTGATTGTGATTAAGAAGATTCTCACTGGGACTTCGGCTGGCTCACTCGGCTCACTTTTAGGTGGATTTCTCCTTTTTTTTTTTTTAAGACCCACTTCGCAGGAATAGTCACATCCCTCAAATGTTTTCACACTTTATCACGTTGCAACCACAGATTTCTATGTGTTTTGTTGAAAAACGTATGAGACAGACCAACATAAGGCAGCATTATTGGGGGGGGATGATATAGATGTTGAACTTTGACATCTGTATGTTGTAGGAAATGAAACCTCTGCCTCTGTCTCAGGTCCTGACCGCCTCTAGCAGTTTTTTTTCTCTCTCCAAGAAGCACTGACCTGTATTTAGGTACATCCGTCTTCACATTAGCTCTGACCGGCTTCCCTCTTCCTAATCTCAAAGTGCTTACCAGGATGATACCCATTTATTCGAATGCTCTCGCATAGGCTTATGTCATGATTCGGTCACTCCGGTTGGATGAGTGACCTCACTCCACGCTCATTCCTCAGTAGTGTGATGACCGCACGCTGTCTGAACTGAGGCAGTCCTGTCCATCTTCAAGGAACGTTTGCAGACCCGTAGGAGAGCATCTCCTACCTTGTCCTCTTCCTCCTGTCCTGCACTCTGTTCTGAAGGAGCCCGACTCGTGGTCCTACTTCTAAGTCTCTTATTATTAGCTCTTCTGTCAACTGTGTTGTTATTCTGTCTTTTGCCAGCTGCTTTAGATAAGGGTCTGCCAAATTAACAAACACAGATAAACATAAATCCATAGTGAAAACGGTTCATTGCATAAAAGAAATAGAAAAGCAAGGATAATTTTCCTCCCACTTTACAGTTACGTGCTACGTTGTGCCATTTAAAATCCAGATAAATTTGTGGTTATGGTGATAAAATGTTTTAATTTTTGAGGTCAAAGTTCTGCTGGAGCATCCAGTTAGTTCCCAGCTGTCTGTCTTATTATTTGTGGTTATGTTTGTTGCCGTTCTCCTCCTCTTACTACGTCTTTCTGTTTGGTACCGTTTCCACGGCCAGCAGAACGGCACTACATCATGATGCTGCCACTGCCGTGCTTCACTACTGGTGCAGGGTTTTCAGTGAATGAATCTTTTTTTATATCTAAACAGGATATAAAAACAATTTAAGAGACCAGTTGTCAGTTTCTCTGATTTTTACTATTTATACATAAACGTTTGAGTAAAATGAACTTTGTTCTTTTATTCTATGAAGTACTGACAACATGAGCCTGAAATTCCAAACAAAAATTTTGTATTTATTTGCAAAAAATGAGAAATGGACAGAATAATGAAAAAGATTCAAAACTTTCAGACCTCAAATAACATAAAGAAAACAAGTTCATATTTAGAAACAACATTACTAATGTTTTAACTCGGGAAGAATTCAGAAATGACTGTTTCAGAGGTGTAGATGCTGCAGCTTCATTCAGTTTTCTTCATTAGTGCCAAAGAGGTCTTGATCTTCCAAGCATGGAAACTCTGGTGAACAGCGACAACGACTGAGCAACTTTCCATGTGCTTACATTAAAAATCTAAAGTAAATCACAGTTACCAAAGAGATGTAATTATTTTCTTTATTTTGACGGAAACAGTGCCCATGTTTAATTTTTATCTCATGATTACATTTTTTTTGCAAATCAGATCTACATAAAAATGTACATATTGTCATAAAAAGGGACATTTTATATGACTTCAGCTGTTGCAGACTTCACTGTTGTCTTAGCTCTAACCCTAAAAACATTTCAATGTATTTCGCGGTCTGTGATGTAAATCCTCAGGCATGTGGCTCACAGGTTGAAACACTGTTGTGATAACTCCGCTTAACCCCCGTCCCCTTCTCCCACCTGCAGCAGGGACCCTTCCAAACTCATGTGGAGTCGGGGTAACACCTTGCTGACCTCCCCCCAACACCTGAACCCTCCTTCACCCTCCTCCGCATCCCCCCTTTAACTTCCCTCTCTCTTCCAATTGCTTATTTAGTTTAGGTTGCCAAGCAACTGCATCACACTCCTCCATAATTGGTTGGTGGCTGGTGGATTGTCCGTGCCTGTTAATCTGTCTCTCTGTCTCTCAGCCTCCCCCTCCTCAGCCTCCTCTCCTCTCTTTCTCTCAGTTGCTAGGTGACTTTATCATGCATCCCTGCCTTGCCGTGCTATAATTGGCTGCCGTCATGGTTGCTGTGGCGTTAGGCCCAGGCTGGCCTTGCTTCATTCCTCTAACAGTGTGTGTCTGTCGGCGTGTCTTCACGGTGTGTGTTTGAGAGGGCTCCTATTGAAGGAAGATGAGGTTCTCTGGCCAATTACTGGAGACGGGTGTGAAACGTCCGCCTGTCTGGCACCTGTGCCCCTCACAACCCCCCCAACTCACATTCCCTTTATCACACGCACGCATGTAGGTTAATGGTGGAGTATTTCTCAGAAAGGATAAGCTGCCAAGTGGTTTTGGTATTGTAGGTTGAATATATCAGTTCTTAGAGAGGAAAGGACTTTGTGGAGTGAGTAGGAGGACTCGCACTTACAGATGTAAGTGCTGAACATGGAGGATTTTGCTGCAGTTCTTCACAGGGCTTGAAGTAATCTGTTGTAGAATCACAGATTATAGCATTTCTTCCACAGACGTAGAAAAGGATTACTCTCCCCTCGAAACAAAACGTGGAACAGTACAGATTTCTGTGTCTTTACAGGAAAGTGGAAATTACCTTTTTCAACCACAAACAGGAGCTAAATTGTTTATTTTTGGTTTCTTGTAACTGTATTGTAATGTTTCAGCACTTAAAGTGAATAGTGACTCTACTGATTTGAGATATTTAAAAGATATTTAAGCTTCCGGCATCTCCTCTTTTGTTTAGATAAACAGTGTGAAGCTTTCAGAAACACACACTTTGTTTTAAATTGTCAGATTGCTTTCAAAGACTAATATTCCTGTCCAAGGTTTGTTGACGGGTCTTGCATAATTTGTTTTTTTTTTTGCAGGTCCAATGCGAAAAATAGAAACATTGGATTTTCTCATTTTATGTGTTTTCACAGCAAAACTCGTAAACTGAATTAGTCTCTTAACAAATTCAGCTCAGCATAGAATAAACCAGTTTAATCAGTTAATGCCCACTAGGTTGCACAACTCATTGAAAGGTTCTCCAAACACACAAACAAGTGGAGATGAATGAGTCACTCGCAGGAGATCAATGAATTTTAGCATGGCACTGCAACAGGATGCTGCCTGTGCATCCATGAAATCCTACATAGTAAACTACTGGAGACATTCTAACAAAGTGGAAGCAAATGAGAATAACACCAACTGGATGCTGGGATTCTGAGTTCCAAGCAGTTGATAGCTTCCTGCAAAGCTAACAGCTACAAGCCTCTAAACTTTATGTGACCTTGCAGTTTGGTCAAGAACAGTGCGTTGACACACAGTGGGTTTCCATGACCGAAGAACTCAAAGTCTTACATCACCACGCGTCAGATCCAGTGATGTAAGGCACTGGACTCTAGGGAAAGGGAGACATGCTGTCTGTTTATAGTGTGTTTCTCTTATTCTATAAAAGGCTGAATAATCGTCCATACCAAAATAGTTTTTCAAATTCGTCCAGTTAACGTCGGCGGTGGTAGTGACTTTGGTATTCTGAGCTAATTTTAAGGATTTAAAGGTGCCGCTAAGCTAGCCATGGACTGCTAATGTATGTTGGTTTTAAAATATCAAGGCATTAAAGCAAAAATAAGTTTGCTACATGTGATCAAGAATATCTATTTGATCAGGTATGTAAATAGATATTCCTGATCTCTATATTTATTGCTATAAAAATATATTTCTGTCCACAGTTATATTAGTTTCAGCACATGGATATATAGAAATAGATTCATGAGACTGTTTTTTATTGATCTGCAGATATTTGAAGGTAAATTAACTTGAGATGAGACAAAAATCTAAAATTAAAAATGCTTTTTTTCTCTCCTTTCTTTGCAAAACAATGTTGAGAGTACAGCAGGTTTCTGTTGGCTAGCTAATTAGCGTTGATGCCTGCTTTGGTAGCGCCCTGCCTGAGGCTGTTTATTTTACCAAGAGGTACGAAACTCTCGTAACATTAAATTTTTCTTTTTATTACCATTTTCTTCTTTCCTTTTTGGGTGACTCAGTGTGTTTCTTGTTGTTGTACAAGGCAGAAAGTTTGAGGAATCTTCTCTTCTTTTGGCCATACAAGGTAGGAAAGCAGGAATGCTGCTTAGCCTTTTATTAACCAGGGATTATAGCTCTGCTTTCTATTTAAAGGAACTTTAAGCAGCAGGAATAGTTTTACAAGCAATCTGAATGAACCTATTAACACAAAGATGGATGATTAACCAGAAACCAAACCCAGCCTGCTCCAAACACTTTTAAATATACCTTTTCAGCATAAACCACACAGAAGACACATAAACTGAGTTCCCCTTTGTCAATTCACGACTCTTTGTGTCTCTGTAAAAGCGATTTCACCTGAGATATTTGAGGCATGTCATAATAAAAATTCGGACAGCAGCGGGAAGGCGCCGCGGTACCTGGGACTAATTAGATGTTCCTTTCCCTACGACCCAATAATACAGAATATTTTATTCAAAATCCATATTCGCATAACACCAGCCAAAATGAAAGCGGTGTCACAGGAATCACCTGTCACCTAAAGAGCGCAATAAGGCGGCAATAAAAGCCCAGATCCCGGTTGTTGAAGTCAGCTACAGACTGCATCAGAAAACGACGGGGAGAATTTGAATATGGAAATCCAGGCGAGTGCAGCTCGTGATGCGTAGATAATTTAGTCCGAGAGCAACTGCAGCCGTGTTGTGTCTGTGGATAAAAGTCGTCTCTGATCAAAGAAACAGGCAAACTGTGGGGAAATAAAGGGAAGAAAAGGGGCAATCATTCACAGCGCGGTGTTCCTGTTCAACATCATCTTTTACGCTCCGTTGCATCACCTCGCTGTCAAAGCTGAAGAGTGGGCAGGTGTGTTTTTCGGTCGGTGTCGTCTATCCTGATGGTGTGAATGTGGAATCAGCGGCGTTACAGTTTACTAAAGCAGTTCAGAGTTGACAGGTAGTTTCCTTTTCCTGTTACAGTGAAATGAAGAGGTTATGGTCTGGTGCTTTTCTTTTTTTTCCTCACTCTTTGTTTCGTTGACGTCTTGTTCCATTGCGACAAAACAACAGGAGTTGTTTGTTCAGACTATTACTTTGTGTTTCTTTATTTTTTAGGCATTTGACTGATGATCCTGCCAACAACAAAGTTTCTGGTGGCCTGATTTATTTCTGTAATAGTAAGAAAGAGATTAAGCTACATTTAGGTGGCGACTGAAGTCATTTCCAGCTTGGTCAGCCAAGACCCCTGTGGTCAGCTGGTCAAAATAATCAAAAATGTACCTTTTTCTGATTGTTGAATGAACCATATTGAAGTTGTTAGTTGTTAGTTACGTGGTCAAACAGTGAGGCATACCAAAAGTTAGTGATTTTCATTTCCTGTATGGGATTTAAAATTACATAGCTGGAAGTAGAGAACGGTTTAAAGCAGTGTTTCTCAACCCTGGTCCTCTCTGCCCCCCTGTCCTGCATGTTTTAGGTATTTCCCTTCTGCCACACACCTGAATTGTATCTCTGGGTGATTAACAGGCTTCTGCAGTACTTGGTGGTCATGCAATCATTTGAATTAGCTGTTCTGGAATAGAGGCACATTTAAAATACGCAGAGCAGGGGGGCTGTTAGGACCAGGGCTGAGAAACACTGGTTTAAAGGGAAGAATATATTTTAAAAGACACTGTACTTTTAGACATGATAGGATATTTCTACAGTTCAGTTAAGCAGAGAGCTAGACCTTCAAATGGTAACAGGAGGTGCTGATTGCGGTACAACAAAACTTATTCTTCATGTGAGTTTATATTGAGTTTGGAAATGTTGGCAGCTTTTTGTAAATCTGAGCTAAATCAAGGCTACAGAATCCTCACACGCTACAGTTTTAGGGATGCTAGCTGCCCCGATCAAGCTAACTGCTAGCACAACATGATAAACTGTTCAAAATATCAACCATCATTTTATCTTTGATTCACAATAAAATAATAATCCTGTTTACAGTGACACTTGTCTTATACACTGTGGGATGTTACTTTTGCTCTTAATGTACATAAGTGCTCAGTAGGAAGGCTGTTCTCATATCTACTGATATTTTAGCTCTGAAAATGAGAATTAGCTAAAGTCAGTGTCAGCAGATAAAATTAAGTTAAAACCTGGTTTCTAATTTATAATCTCTGATAATAACATCAGACATCACACCACCTTGTATTGTAGATCAAGCTAATGTTCTGCAGGGAACAGAGTCCTTTAGCGTGTGCTGACAGATTCTGTCTTTAATGTGGAGGGGGGGACACAGTTCCATTTAACAGCTGACTCACTTGTGGGCAAAAAGCTTTTTTATTGAGAATGTTTGGCTTTTCAACATGTTTCCTAATGCTTCAGACCACATTAGCTCCACTCATCTGTGAATGTGTGCATGTTTGTCTTCTTAAGAGGATTGATGTGTGCTGTGAAAGGAGAAGAGGGGCTGGTGGGACATGTGGCTAACTGACTGTAAGCTGCCACATCACTGCCCATTAGGAGTCATTAAAGCCCCGATTACAGGAACCACAGCCAGGAACATCAAGGGTCCGTCAGGTTATGACTCTTTTCTGGTCAATATTTCAAATATAGTTCATTTAAATGGTCATTTTGTTGTTTGACTATAATGTAGAGCCTTTATATGGAAATACATTTGAGCCAAGAGTCTTCAGCTCTCGCAAGTCAAGTTTTGTAACTTTATGCGATTGAATTTAAAGGAAGTTGAGGACTGTTGCACTTAAAAGTATTATTTTGTGATCCAGGTTTACGTATTGTATTTGTGGGAAATAGTTTTTGTTTGTCATTTAGTTGAGCTGTGGGTGAAAAAGTGGAAAACCTATCTGCCTTCTGCAATATTTGAATATATCCTTTATCTTTACGTCTTTGTTGCTCAGATCGATTCAACATTCACAAGTCAAACAAACACTTTGTTGCATTTATATTGCTGAGGAAGTAAAGATAGCTGTTTATTTATATATCTACATACACAAGCTTGGTAATTTTCCCTTTTGCCTCTTTGTACTCTAACAGTTTTGATTTTCTCAACTTTTTCAGTTGCTGACCATTTTGTTCAATTCATGGCTCCAAAGGACATTTTGTTCCCGCTTTAACAACCGACTATTTAAAGTAATTTTCAATACTCTGCTACTAATTTTCTCCCATTAGAAAATAAGGCTTTTCGACTCATTTTGACTCATTTTGTGAGTTAAAGTGGACCAGAAAAAGGAGTTAAAAGTCTAAATTAATAGACAAACGGTGTTATACAAGATTTTTTGAATAATAATATATCAGATAATGAAGACGTTTGAATTTAATTATATGCAGGATTTAAGCCATTTTTGGGGCATTTGCATAGATGCAGTGAAAAGATAAATCCATACACATGGTTTAAGTAATTGTACGCAAATAGTTTATTTACAGGAAAGAAACACAAGTGAACAAGGAGCAAATTACTGCATATGAAATGGAGTCTGATTCATTAAAGGGATAAAATAACCTCAAAATATTTGCACTTTCACACAACTGATCTAAAATAAATACATCCGATTGCATTAGACTTGGAAAGAAATAAGTTTTACTCTGAAATCTTAATGAGACAGCAGTCAAAAGTGATATTTACCAGTTGCAGCATTATTCCTTTTGTCCAGACCTGTTTTATTATTCCGTTTTTTATTTGAATAATTCTGCTGAACCACATCTCAAAAACAACTTCCCAGTAGATTTTCAGTAGATTTTTATCTATTATGACTTTTGCCAATTTAAAATGATTTAGTTTAGTCCAAATGTGTTGCAATGTCCTTTTTTGATAAATCACTGTCCAGCCAGTTAAATCCAAAATAAATTGTATCAATATTTTTGACCTTGTTGAAAGCTGCAGCATGTTGTTACCTCTATAATTATTATACTTGATATCTAAATGGCTTGTTATTTTTAATTACAGGAGTAAAACTGAATTATATTTCTTCTCCTCACTTTTTGTTTGCGCTATTAGTTTCTGAGTTGAAGTCCAGATTAACTGCTACCTCATCTGACCCAACACTTTGCACACGCAGGAGAAAATGCTTCACACAGAGACGCATCATCAGGTCCCATCTGAAGACAGCCTGCTCCTTCATGCTACACACACACACACACACACAACACACACACACAGCTGGAAGGCTTTCTATCATGTGACAAACTACACAGGCTGAACACAATAGACCACTCTTCTCCCATCTGGTGAACCGGAGGAAAATAACTTCATTTACATTTCAGCAACCTCACACACACACTCCCTCCACTACCACCTCACTCCTCTGGGTGCTTGTGTGTGGGTGTGTGTTGTGTGTCGCGTTGTCTGTGATGGATGGGCGGAGGTGTGGTAATAAAGGGAACAAAACGAGATTCATTTCAGGGTGAATTTGGGATTATGAATTAACATGCTGCAGTGCTGAAAGACTTCATTTACAGCTAATTGAGTGTGTTGGCTCATTAAAATGGCTGTTGTGTAAAACTGCTCTGCTTGGCCGCCCCTGGGCTGGTAGCAGTGTGTGTGTGTGTGTGTGTGTGTTTTTGGAGAAAAACCTAGGGGCGGTAACCTGCATATTAGTGAACAGCTGTAGTTTAGACGTGTGAAATTAGATGTAGAAATTGTAATAAAATGTGACACCTTCTGCTCTTTTTCTCCCTTTCCTCGCTGTCAGGTGAGAAGCCCTATAAGTGCTCATGGGAGGGCTGCGAGTGGCGCTTTGCCCGCAGCGACGAGCTGACACGACACTACCGCAAACACACCGGAGCGAAGCCATTCAAGTGCAACCACTGCGACAGGTAAACACTCACTTTCTTTCATTCGCACAGATTACTACCAAGCACACAGCACCGTTTGCATTTGCACGACGTCTTAAGGTAACAAGGATCAATGTTTATCCTCCAACTGGAGGCACTGTGGGTCAATTTGAGACCCATTTCCTTCCTCCTGACGGTGTTCATATCCTTTTTTGCATTTTGTCCCTTTAGAAACTGACACTTTAATGTACTTTAGTGGGATTTTTTTGTGAAGGACAACATAAGTAGACTTTGTTTGGACCCTCTTCCTCTGCCTTAATCGAACTCCAATTCGTCTGTCTAAAAAGTCCAGTTTGTTTGGGAGGGTGTGAATGCCTAACCAAGCTCTGGACCGCCTGCAAACCCAGGTCTCGGTTTGAATAAGAAAACTCCGGTGCGGTTCAAATGCATATATGCACACCAAGCAGGACGTAAACTATAGCACAGAGCATTTTGGGTAAATTCAACCAAATCAAGCGAGAGAAACTAGCGGCAGAAGTAGCTCACGGTCTTTTACCAAATGCAAAAGAGAAATCCTACAACCACTGAAATCTGACACTGCTCCATTTTTGTTGACATTTCTCTCAGAAGGAAGAGTTTTCTTCAAAAGGTTTTGTGTTGTTGGTACAGCGCCACCACAATTTGGATTGTCTGACACAGTGCAGTGTGAAAACAAACCGCACCAGCTGAAAATGTAACAAATACTGAAACTTTGGTTCCCAATCGAACCGCGTCTACCAGACAATCAGGTGTGGAGACACCCTCAGTCTACACCCAGCTTTTCTACGAAGTCCTCAGAGGTCTGCTGGACGTAATTCTTTGGACAAGTCCAATGCAGGGTTCAATTCTAAAGTCATATTAAAAGCTATCACAATGAATGATGAGAGTTAAGCTGGTCATCAAAATTTAAAAAGCAAACTCCCCAACTTTAAACTAACCAAGAGATGACCACAGTTGGCAGGCTGCTCAGAGAAGCAGCCAAGATGGAGAGCTGCACTGCTCAGGTGGGAAAACGTTTCCAAAAAGACAAATATTAGTTATACTGTAGATTCCTCAGAGCTGGACATTTTGAGAGAGTGGCAAGAAGAATGTTGTTGAAAGAAAATCATAACAAATCCACTTTATACCACAAGCCATGTAAAAGCATGACAAACCAATGCAAGGAGGAGATTTGGTTGGTTCAGACCAAAACCTAACTTGCTGGTCTAAAGTCTACATTCTTCAGAAAATTAACACTGCGCATTACACTTAGCACACAACTCCCATTGTGAGACATGGTGGTGGCCGCATCATGCTGTGGGGATTCTCCCCTGAAATAAAGTGTGGGACAATGACCTGAAAGATGCAGCTAGAGCCACACTGAAAGCATATTTCTGTGTTAGAATGGCGCAGACCTAAACTTAACACCTTATTTCTCTCTCCAACCAATCTGACCAAAGTATGTGGTCAAATTTCAGCCTTTATTTGATTATCAAAATTTTATTTAAAATAAAAATCAACCTTTAAACCATTTCTAAGTTTTGTTTTCTCCCAATAGCAGTTATGTTTGGTTTGCGTTGGGGGTAGGGGGCTGGGGAATAACGCTGTCTGCATGTGTTTTTAGAAACAGCATCATCCATTTTCTCTCGTTTTGCAGCAGCTCTCCGCCAATTAAAAAGCCACATCACTTAACTCGCAACAAAACATGTTCAAGCTGACATTTGAAGTAGCTCAAATAAGCCTCCAAATTAAGTTTCTCATTTTACTTCATCTCTGTTTGGAAGAATGATGGGAGCAGTTTGCTGTCATATCGCTGTACGACAGCCTTTCTCTCTGTCGACGCTGCCTCTGAACATTGGTTTTTAATGCATTCAAAGCAGCAGGAAATCAGACAGCTTCTTTGACAAATGATAAATAAAACAACATTTTTCATCCAGCCTCAATCTACAGGCTGGCGCTCGGGGATTGTAATGATCCATAACAAATTTCTTCTTCCCCTTTTTTTTTTGCACACAAGAGATCAAGTTTTTTTTTTGTTTAAATAATAAACAAAATATTGCAAATTAGTTGTTTTGAGTTGTGAACGTTTCCTTAAGAGAGGCTGTGCGCCTTTAGCAGCTGCGAAGGAGCAGCTTGGAGGAGAGATTTTTATCTTGGAAGAGTGATAAATATTCAACACTACAGCTCATGGTGTAGTCAATTTAGTGATAAGGAATGCTATTACTCTAAATTAAGTTAGTTCTTAGCGGATTTATATTGCGAAAGGGAAAGAAAGAAAGACGTGGGCGTGAGGCAGGTTTGCGCACGGAAATTCACTGCAGATGTATTGGCTTTTGAGACTGTGCTTTCCCAATCGATCCTGAATCAATTTGTTTGTTGTACCGACTCATGTCCGGTCCAATTTGAAGGAAAACAAAGCCAAAGCTGACGAGAGGGTGTGTGTTTTCTTTTCTTTTCTTTTTTCTTGAACCAAAGACAAACTGAAAGACTGAAAGCCAGAGCTGTATTTGTGAGTCACATTGTCACTGTTTTAGTTTTTGCTCCTCAAGGTTGGAGGTGTGTGTGTGTGTGTGTTGTGTGTGTGTGTGTGTGTGTGTGTGTGTGTGTGTTGTGTGTGTGTGTGTGTGTGTGTGTGTGCTTGTACCATGTGTGCTTACTCATGCCCTTGTTAAATGGATTCAGGCTATTGGCAAGCAGGTCGCAGCTAATTGAGTGGCACCAGATGCCAGCTCCACTTGAACATGCACTCCCACTCCGTGTGTGTGTGTGTGTGTGTGTGTGTGTGTGTGTGTGTGTGTGTGTGTGTGCGCGCGTGTGTGCCTGCGCTACCTTCCAATTTATTTCACACACACCAACTTTCACCCGAGAGAGAGAGTGTAATTGGCTGTTGTGGGTTCCCTCTAGTTTTGGTTTAACACGTAAACCCCTAAAGAAACCTGCTGGAAGCGTCTAATCCAGGCTGGGAGCCGGGGCTGCCTTAGATCCTGTTTGGAAAAAAAAAGAAATGCAAAGTCATTTTGCATTGCATGAATTAGTATATACACACAGATTTACAACTGTGGCAAAAACAGCTTGTTTGATGTCATAGATTTTGGCTTTAACCAATACTTTTTCTTTTTGGACATTTAAGTGGTTTGGCTTCAAAATGTAAACGTTCTAAAAATGTTGGGCTTCCACTATTCTCTGAACTGAAACATTCCAGCATTTCTGCTCGGAGATGAATTCACCTACATGCAGAGTAAGCCAGGGCAGGTCAAGGTGGCATCGGGTTTATTTGAAGCCCGAGGGACAATCTGCAGAGAAATGCACTCAGGAGGGATCTTTGTCAAATTCTCCAGCCACCTCATCTGATTCCTTTTGATGTGGATGAGAAAAGACAGATTAGCACAGATTATGGCTGACTTTTTTAAATTCCCCCTCAAAATTCAGAGAAAAATCTCAGAATTTTTTTTTTCCTCTCTATGACGTAAATTCATCTCCTTAGATTTTCTATTAAGTTTTTTTGTTGTGGATGCTCATCCGACAGTAAACATTTTTGCCTATTTTACGCAACATCAAAGTGAAGCTTTCTGGTGCAATTGTCTCGTGTTCTCATAATAATATCACATAGGCAGCCTCATAAGGTTTGCTTTCTGTGCTTAAATTCCAAAAATACATTAAAATATGCTTAATAGAGTCGAGAGTTTCGCATAATTCACACAAATGCTAAAGTACATCTGCGGTGGGAGGAGTCCAGCAAATATTACCATGAGAATAGCAAAAAGTGGCAGCCAGAGAAGTTAATGTTTGATAAAATGTTCAGTCTGACAGTATTTCCCCAGAGGACACACACACACACGCCCACACAGCACACACACAAGTATGTTATTAATTCTGACTAATCAAGCAAAGACCCCCCGATGTTTCCGTGGAGCAGCAAGGAGGAGTGATGGGGTGGGGGAGAACAAAAAACAGAAAAAGAAAAAAAAGAGTCAAGATGAAGAAAGGAAGCTAAGAAGGAAATCTGTGTGTGTTTCAGGAGATTGAGAGTGGGAGGTTACCAGCTGGAGTAGCCGCTACGCCCCCCCTTTCCAACAGTGACACAGTAACTGGCATGACCATCTGTCCAGCCACACACACACATGCAGAGAGATCAGTGAAGGTGTTACAGTAGGTACCACATGGCTGGCTGGGAGCTAAAAGGAAACAGTAGACCCTGAGACAACAGAGAGCAGAGTTCAGCTGTAAATGCTCTCATTGTTTACTGTAAGGCCTCAACGTGTTCAGCCGCGTTCTGTCTGCACCATGTGGTTTCAGCCGATCCCTAGAACCTGCTGCCATTGCTAAAACAACAAAAACAATAATAATAAGAAGAAACAGTAGACCAGAGAGAAAAAAAGATGTTTGCCCTTGTTGTGCTGGTATACTCACTTGGTAAAAGAAAAATCTACTTTTTTGTTTTTGGCATCCTCAAACTTGCATTGTAGCTGCGATCCAGTCAGTGGCGACTAATTGGTGTTCTGGCACAATCTCAGGTTGCTGGAAATCTGGAAATTTATGCTTTTGCTTCACGCATTCAAAGGGGTGTTGTTTTGGTTGCCTGAAAGGATTGGACATAATGTCGCCTGGTTTTAATTGTTTAGAGGTTTGTGACGGTGCCAAGTGGTCAACCAGAAGGATAAAAACAGAAAGAAAAAGCATGCATGGATTAAATTTACAACGGGTCCCTAGTTTTCTCCCAGAAAAAATGCTAAGTGCAGTGGTTGGGTGCCAGGGCAGTCATTCGTCCAGCAGCTTGTCATGTTTTTGAGTTAAAAAATGTTTAAAGTTGACAGGAAATTTGAAAATATCACTTGATAATCATGTGTTATTGAAAGATTGGAAGAGTAATACCTGAACACCAACTATAAAATCTAAAGAAAATGCAAACATTTTAAAAGACTTAAATAAATAAGCAATACTTAGCCTGGCAGGGGCTCAAGTAAAGTCTGGTAGCCCACCAGACTTATAATACTCTGGGGGGGAAACCCTGGGTTAGGGAACTCAGCTAATGTGAGACCCCCTCTAAAATGCTTATATCTGCACACGTTAATAGCCAAGTCACCTTAATATCCATTAATATTCACAGTGGAATCTGACTTATCTCTACCTCTTTACCCAACATCCCTGGTTTTCTTCTGGTCTAAGCTAAATCACAGAACAGGTCAGCAGATCCTGAGCTGTATAATAGGCAGATGTTGTGAACTTACTGCAGATACATTAGCAACAGTATGTACCTCCAGACTTTATGTGACCATAAGTTTGGATTTATAACAGCTTGCTGAGAGTTTCCTGGACTTGCCTTTGGGAAAATAGATGCGTCCAATTGTACATCTCAGAGTACAGCGTAAAATGTTGGATGCAGTGTGTAAAGCATGTCACCACTGGACTCCATGTGGATCTCTGGAGTGATGAATTATGTGTCTTTGTCTGCCATTTTAGTGGAATAATCTGGGTTTGGCAGTTAGAACGGCACATTTCAAGCATAAGGTTTTGATTGTTGTTTAAGAAGAAACACTTAGTTCTTCAACATCCCAAAAGATTTTGGATGACTTATCCTCACATCTTTGAGGGAACAGTGTGGATGTGCACAGTCATGTTGATCCAACACGACTGCACCAGGTGCATAAAAACACAAATGTGCACGTTTGGTGTGGATCTCAACCTGACAGAACACTATAGTGATGAATCAGAGGAGAAACTGAGATGAAGATCACTTGGTTCGACCACAAATAAGAACTAGCCTTTGTGGCTAATGCTAGCACATTTACTAATTCAAACAATCTCTCACCTGCACCTCTGGGAGAACGCTTCACATCTAAACCTTGTGGAAAGTCTTCGCTGAAGAGTTGAAGCTGCTATGGTTGCAATAAGATCACATTATATCTACCGGATGAAGAATGGGATGCAACTCAAGTTTATATATTTGATGATACCATCTTTTAGAAATATATCTTCGCACTTAAGCTAAATTACATAAAAAGCCAAGTCTTTGACAGATTCTTCAGTAACTCAAAACTGGAAACAACATGAAGAAAAATATAGTTTTTAAGTTGAAGGCTATCAATCTGGTAGTACAGAAGGGAAATAGAGCCGCTTTATGTAAACTCGGCTTGAACAAATCCAGGGTTCGGCGGTGGAGACGCAGCAAATTTATTAAAACCGAGAGCGGAGGAGATACCAGCGGCATATAGCCCAGTTTATATATGTACGTTTTCGGGTTGGTTTTTTTTTGTTTTGTTTTGTTTCTAAATTTGTAGGTGTGGCTTATAGTAAGGTGCGCTCTATAGTCCGGAAAATACGGCATCTTGTAGGTGTTGTTTTCCACTGTAAGCAAACCTTTAGTGGCATCAAAACACAGGTTTTTGCTTTAAAACGACTTGCTTGCCATTGAATGTGGAGAGAGAACCTCTTGTTAATGATCCCAGCGTGCTTGTAGGTTCAGAGCAGCTCGGTGAGAACTGACACCCGGTGGTTCCAGGGTTTTAATCGAAGCTGCTCGCAGAATCCGAAGGGTAAAATGCTGTGCATTGTTCACCGCAGAGTCGGCCTTTAAGCTGTTAATTTTCCTTTTGAGTATTTATCTGTGTCTCTACTCATATCTGGATTGAACAACAAGCAAAGTGCGCGAAAAAAAGACAAAGAGTAGGATCGACTAATTAATAATGAATTTAGCCTCTGGCAAATTGAATTTCTAATTTCTCACCCGTTCCCCTTCTCCTGTAGTTAAATCGCTTCGCTTGAATATTATAGACGGCGTTCAACTTTTAATATTCTCACAACCCATAAAGCGCACATTGTAAAACCAAACTGCTTGTGGATTTATTAAATTTTTTTCCAAATAAATTTGCCAGCACCTGGTTTTATGTCATCAGCTGCAGCGTGTTAAATGGTCCAGCCTCGGAGAGCAGCGGTTTTAGCCTCCGTGTTCACTCTGCATATCTAATTAGTCTCTGCAGTTGTATTTCCCTCTGAGCTGGAGGAGCCATGGAGGGTCTGGCTGTGATTTACGGCCGTGACGGAGGCATGTTTAGGAAAATCAGGGAAGTCGAATTGGACTTTTACTCGTCGTTAGATCTCGGCACAGCTCGCGCGCGACGTCACCGCTTTAATGCGGCCGTTTTGAAATGACGGGACTATCATCTCTGCACTTGTTTGTGTCACAGTTTTGGCTGGGTTTTTTTTTACTCTGGCTGCCAGCCTGGTTTTAGCTCCAGATGCATTTGTCATCTTTGTTTCAATAAGAATCCTCCTCGACTGGCTCCAAAGCAGCTCTTGAGTAAGAATGCAGTGCAGCATTTCGCTTTTTGGCCATCAGTTATATGCCTGTCTGGAAGTGCAGTGCTTTTATTTTTTTTATACCGTTTGATCATTTTCATTGAGATCGGCAGACCTCCTAAAAGTCTCGATGAATGATAATTAATTTGTTTGATGGTTGTTTTATTTGTTTTTACTCCAAAGGCTCTCTGGCACACCATGAGGGAGCAATGTGCTATTAATTTATTTATTAACTAATCAATCAACACATTACTAAGTGCAGCACAGCTACTGCTGAACAAAATCATCTGTCTTTCATGTTAAAGATGGATATAAAGAATGAATCAACAGAATAATTGTTTTGCTTAAGTATAGGACGACTTTGTCTCATGGCTAAATACAGTTGAGCTCAAAATTATTCATACCGTTTAAAATCAACCCTGTGTCTAAGACATATATCTGTAGATATAACCAAAATGGTTTCCACAGTGTGCACAGTGTCTGTCCCCACGTGCAATAAATCAATTAATCACACGATAAATTAAAACCGGCTCAATAATATCCATTTGCTTGATTTATTGTTTTTCTCTTTTTTCTCCCTCTTTCTACCAAAAGTCTTTGGTCTGGTGCTTTAGTCTCAACTAGCCTGTTTTTTAAGGACAATAATGAATTCTCCTTCATTATTGTTTTATTGTTTTCTGTTTTGTTTATTTATTTTGGATATTTTAAATGTCTTCCAGTTCCAGTGTTAAAACATTCATTTAGAATTTAAAGTTTGATGTTGCATTTATAGCCATTCAATTACTACTATGTCACGTGAAAATGGTATCAAAGCAGCAATATTATTGTTTGTTGCAATAACCTCTGGGACAATTTATCGTCCAGTAAAATGTGTTATTGTGACAGATCCATTGATGCATATTATTAACGTGTTTAGGCTGTTTAAATATGCAGTTATACATGCATTTAGACAAGGTCGCAAGTATTCACTGACTTTAGCAATACGCGGGTAGTTGTGGTTCCTGACCCCTGCAAATACAAGCGTATCTTATTGTGTGACATAGAAAACAAACACATCATGCCTTATAGTGCCTCAAAATCATAGTCATGTTGGGGATTTTCTGTTTATTACAATGATAAAACTTTCTTAGTCCAAATTACTTGAAGACAGCATTGTCAAAGAAGTTGCAGACAGCTTGGATGGTTTCTAAACTGGCTGGATTCTGGTGACTAAAAGGGAGTAAGAAGAGGATCTGTGATCAGGCCAGGAGATGCCCACAGTCTCAACAACCTGAGAGCATTTTTCACAAATCCAGAGATAAGATACGGGTGTTTTGCGAGCTGGAAGTGTGAGCTACTTCCAGCATATTACATGCTTCCAGTAGGAAGTTGACGCAAGACTGGGTTATGGAAATGTCTCTAAAAGTACGCAGAGCCGGTGGGTATTAAAGGGGTCTGGCATGCGGCGCAGTTAGAGCCAACAAATCCAGATTTGGGCATTGATCAACAGACTTCCAGGCCTAATACACTGGTTGTATTATGCAAATCAATGTTGCAATTGTTGCTGCCTTCCCTTCGGATGCTGGTTTTTCTATTTTTTTCCCTGCTGCCTTCTAACTTCCCGGATTTGCTGTCTCACACTGTTTCTCTGCTTCGCTCCGCAGGTGTTTCTCTCGATCGGACCACCTGGCCCTGCACATGAAGAGGCACATCTGAAGGTCGGAAAAGGAGAGGAGTGGACGAGGAAGACGACTGGTGGAGAATTAGGATGAAGAGGAGGAGTAGTGGCAGGAGAGAGGAATGGCCGGAGAAGCTACGAACCATTAAAGAGCAAAGACCCTCAACGGTTGCTTCGAGGATCTCCATTGGAGAAGAGGGGGAAAAAGGAGGAGACGAGGAGTAGCTAGATTGTTGTTTTTCTTTAATATTACACATTCACATTTTGCAGTAGTACATACTTCACACATCCGTCTTCTATTGCATCATCCCGGTGAACCCTGGCTGCTCTTGTGCAGCCCGTGGGTCTTGGACACTGCCAAACCGTGCTTGAGTCGCTCGACGAAACACTCCGCCGCCTTACTTTGTTTCTGTGTATTCAACCCGTTTACATTAGTGAGTCATTTTGGGGAGAAAGCAATCCAGTGGGGTTGGGAAACTCTTAAATATTCACTTTGTCAGTGCTTTCAAATACTCAACATTTTTTCTTGCCGTTTATTAAATTGTTTTTTTCCTACGTGAAACACATGAGGAAATATCATCCGCCGCACTCAGCTTCTGTAATCTACGTGGGAAAAAAACCAACAACGACGCAACGTCTGCGGGGAGAGACGCCATGCGGATCGAGACTGACAATCGACGCCCCTCTCCACCACCGCCCCACCCCTCTCGCCCAACGGGGCGTTTCGGGGCGTTCGTGGGAAATCGGTCAGCAGATGCTGCTGCAGCTCTCAGGCTCTCCTCCAAAAGAAAAAAAAAAGGGAGTTCGCATCTCTCGACCTTCGCCGAGACGCCTGCCGCCTCCGCCGGCCATCCGGCAGAAATGCGCAGCGACACTTTATTCCCGTTTTTTCTACTTTAAAGAACAATAATCCTTGTTATTGTTATACATAATCTTGGAAAAAGGAAAAAAAAAAGATTAAAGTAAGACACTTTTGCGCTTTTCTCTCTTGGAGAAAACTTCTTAGAGCTCACTGAAATGTTAGAGGAAAGACTGGATGTCTAAGGTGACTTCAACAGAATGTGTGGGAAGCGAAGGAGAGCGTTGTTGATCTTTTTCTTTTTTTTTTAATTCCCGTGCGCACTGACTCTGCAGACTGTGTGATCAGCCGATGGATGGAGTGTAAGAAAAAAACTGAATCAGTTCAGAGTAAAGGATCGGTGTTTTATTTGGACTGACATAAAAGCAAAAAGCAGAGAGGTCTTCATTCTCTCTTCTCTGGCGCTCTTTCTGCCCCGCAACCCAACGCAGCTCAGAAACACAACAGCAAACCCCAGGATGACCTCCCACAGTCTTAAGAGGGAGCACTCACACACTTACAAACTGGCAAACTCTTTTTTTTTGTTATTCATGAGTCTCTTCTTTTATTCTGAAAGTCATCCATGTGCGTTTCCACCAACTCAGAGGAGACATCTTCCTGGCAGCACCACAGGGTGAGAACTGGGGCTCAGAAAGCTGCTTTTTGCTTCTTCTTTTTTTTTCTCACATACGGGACTGAAGATGCCAGCTTTGACGTTCGCATGTTGGTTATGGACAGAACTGGTCACACGGACTCCGGCGACTTCGCCTGTTTTGTATCCATTAACTGCACTTATTTCCTTTTTTATTTTATGTTATCTGTGCTTTTTTTCTACAGCTTAAAATAAGAAAGAAAAAAAAGAAACAATGGAAAAAAAACTATAAAAGACTGTTAAAAATACAACACAAAAAAACAGCTCTTTCTCTCTCTTTACACTTTGCATACAGAACAAGCACACATACTCCGTCAACACACACACACACATTTTGCAGTTCCTACGCTCCTGGCGCCTCTCAAGATAAGACTAATAAGAAATAGAAAAATAATTATTAAGCTAATGAAGAGAGTTGGAAAACAAAACGCAGCATGGCAGGCTTTATTGCAAACACACACACACTCATGAACACACACAGACAGACAGATGCACACTCTTCGTGGAATTACATGTTCTGTTCCCAAATCTTTTTTCACAGTAGGAATTTAGCAACTGTTGTTTGGTGGAAGAGTATCTTAGCTCTCGGCTGGAGGTAACAATCCCAAATCCTTTTGAAGTGAGAAGTCGGCTTGTTCTCAGCTCCAACAGTCACCCACGGAAACCCTCGCCGCAGTCTGCGCCTTGTGTTTATTCGGTTCCTGTACTGCAGGACGCGGGCTGTGTCGTCGTTGGCAACGGTCAGTGTTTTTTAGTAATTGGCGGGTGGAGAAGTGGGGGCGGCTAAATGTTAAAACAAGTGAAGCAGATAAAATCGTGAAAAGCAAAAAAAAGAAAAAAAATTTCAGCTAGCTGCTTCTATAAAATGTGGTTTCTTGGGAAAGTTTTCAGAAGCGTCAATTCGGAAATTGTCGGCGTCCGAATTCCCAAATGCAGGTTCGATCCGACAAAGGAAGTTGAGCAGCGTTCATTTAGAAACTTAAAACCCAAACCTTACAGCGCTCCCCACTCTGAGTGCGTTAGGCTAGTTCCACGAGTGTTTTAAAAAGCTAAAAATCAAAGCTTTTGAAAGGGGCTGTGTGTAATTTTTAAAGCAAGCTTTTTGTTAGAAGATTATAAGGAGCTGCCTGCAGTACACAGCTTCATTTAGAATAAATCCAGATTAGTTGGTCTCGGGGCTGGATGCTGTAAGCCAGTCCCAGAGGGAACAAGATCAAATTGAACCTTTTCTGTTTTAAAACCAATCCAATCGCCAAGGTGGTGCAACACCACTGCCTCCATTTCCTGTCAGCAGTCATCACATTGTGTGTAGTTAAAAGGATGATTTAAATATTTCTAGAGTTGCATAGACTGATATGTCATTTTTCAATCTAGAGTTGGTTTTGAGATGATAAAAGTCCACCTTGGTCACCACCTAGTTTAGATTTACACTAAATGAAAGATTTATATTTTCAGGTAAGATATATAACTCCTCATAATCTATCAGCAGAACCCCTGAACTCTCTCCTTTGAGTTTTCAATGCCTTGAAAATGATGCCTTTTCTTTTGCCAATGCACAGAATTTGGTGGAATTATTCCAAATAACAAAATTCAACTTGTCGACGAAAAATCCGAGCAGATCCCCTTTGACGTCGCTTCCTAAATTATGCAGAATCGCTTGCCGTCGTTCGTTTATGAATTTTTAACCCACATTCACAGAAATACCTAAAAATTTGTTGCTTCACCGGGAAGTCTCTCCTCCGTCTGTCGGATAACCTGCTGGGTTTTCAGAGCCACGCTTGTGCTTTGGTTTACGCGACCCAAATGCAAGCGACATTAAAAACCTTCATAAAATATCAGGATCGCACATCTCTGAATGCCGACTTTCTTTGCTCAGTGGTTGCAGGGAAGAAAAAAACAACAACACGAGCCTCGCGATCCGGGGGCTTTCAACGCCAACGCTCTCGCGGCTGCTCCATCCGCCCACCAACACCTACATGCCCCGTAGCACACGCAAACAGTCCAACGCTCGCTGGTGCAGCTGGGTGAGGGCGCAGGTTCCTGAAGCTGGTCGGGGGGAGGGATTTCGACTCCCAGCATGCCCAGTCATTGTGCCAGTTGGCCTTGCCAGCATTCATTAGGTGAAACGGTGGGGTGGGGGGGGGGGGAGCCCCCTGAAGGGTGGAGGGAAGGTAGGCGGGGTAAAGGGTGGGGGGTATGTATACAGTGCAGCTTTGAACAATCGATACCAAAAACCTCCAGCTTGGAACTGCCCTTCAGCCACGGGCAGAGTCCCTCCGGTCAGAGGAGACCAGCGGGGCGCCGCCTCCGTACAAGTCCTGTGTATCTAACGGCAGCTTTCTCTACTAATTCTTCCTGTCTATGAGATGCAGTCAGGGTATAAAGTAAGTGCACCCTGTTTCGGTTCTTTAGGACCTAAATAGTAGACTGTCTGGTTCAAAACCGAAGGGAACGACGTCATGAAATCACACTGCACAGCATTGGTTCCTTAACGCAGAGCAAAAACACAAAAACTTGCCATGTATTGGTCTAGTTTCTATAGTGAATCTTAAAACAAATTAAATAAAACAAAACTAACTCACAAGTAACTTTTCTGCAAGATGTAGAAGCTTGCTTTAAGTCAATAATTCCTTAATATTGATGAAAAAGGACTAGTTATAGGGTGAAATAATCTGCCGTGGAAACAAGTACTTCATCAATACTTAGGAATTATCACTCTTAAACAAGCTTTTATCTTTTATATTTTGCTGAAAGGTTATTTGTAAGTTCATTTTGTCTTATTTCAAGGGTTCCAAGATATTTTCACTGGAAATATGAACAAAAATACTTGGCAAGATTTTGTGTCTTCGCATTGCGAAAATGCCAAAAATGCAGAAACAGTTTGTACAAAAGTTCAAATCTGTTGAATTCGAGTGTAACAAAATGTGGCCCAAGCCGTAAACTCAAACGTAATCATCGCATTAAAAAATAATAAAACCGTAACATGTTCAAGCAGATTGGATTGGAAAGAGGGTGCAAATATTTTATTACGACCTCCTGAAAAAGCAGCTCCTGTTTTGGATTTCAACACAAATCTATGTTGATGTTTCCTTCCTTTTTCACTTTGCATAGAAATGTGAAT
The DNA here is from genome assembly GCA_033032245.1 of Poecilia picta. Taxonomy (NCBI): domain Eukaryota; kingdom Metazoa; phylum Chordata; class Actinopteri; order Cyprinodontiformes; family Poeciliidae; genus Poecilia; species Poecilia picta. Next base: position 22,078,150 of record CM065354.1, read on the forward strand.
GGAAACTGTCCTACATGGGAGAATACAATCATGACGAATGGGGATTGTTGCACTTTTGTGACTTGAATGTTGTGTGTTTTTGTTTGGTTTCAACCCCGTTATCCATACTGTGAGCATAACAGTACCGCTTTCCTAGTGTGCAACCATGTTGGGGGAGACAATATGAGACAGTTGGAGTTGAATTTTTTTTTTTTAACCCCCCCACCTCCCCCTAAAAAAGTGTCATATTCTTCTTAGGGTTTTTGCTCTGGCTCTTAATTTATTCACTCATCAATATATCCCACCACGCTTATTGAATCAGAGGAATAATAGAAAAATCCAAGGACATGTCATGCACCTCGCGGGACCTTTCCGATTTGACACGCGGTAAAACCCCATTCTCGGCACGATTTAGCCGAAATCAATTTCACATTTCGTTATCTTTCAGATTACACCACTATTTTTCCTTAAAGCTCCAGTTGAAACTGCAGCTCTGTCAAACCGTAAGCAAATAAACTCTCTTCCTGAAACAAATTTCTTCCCCCCCCCACTCCGACATTTGACAGATTTTAGAGTCACTTCAGATGCAGCTTCGCATTTGGTCCCCCTTCCTGTCTCTCAGCCTGTCAGAGTGGGTTTCCTGTCACTGTGTAGCTCCGGGTCCCCTGTCGTCTCGGAGGCTCATCCGGGCCGGCTGGCTGCCACCGCGCGCAGCTCTGATTAGCATTGTGACTCCCAGCTCTTCTAGCGGCTGAGCTAATGAGATAGCTCTGGGTCACAGGGAAGCAGAGTAGTACGAGTAGAAGAATTAAAAAAAGAAAGAAAATACGAAGGCGGACCTTGAGCCACACAGGTGCCAGGTGTCCACAGGCAGTGGATAGATCTGATCTGGAACCATTGCACAGAGAACCAGAACATAGTAGTGAGACTTGTAAAAGAAAAACAAAAAAAAAGATCTAAGCTTAAATGGAAAAAAAACTGGTTTTGCATATTAATCTTAACATCAGTTAATAACCTGCCTTATCTTGCTGAATACATTTCAATAAATGACGCTTTCTCTGCAAATTCCCACCAGCTGGTCGATCCTCGCCCCCCCACCACCAAACCCTCCACCTGCTTTAACAACTAAAGTGCCATTCCAGTTTGTTTCCATCCGTCCCTCCATCCTCACCGCACCTCTTCCCTTCCTGTCCGCAGCAGTTGTCCACTGCGCCGTCAGCTGCAGGAATGCTGAACGCACACTTTACACATTTTGCCCAAAGATTTGCATATTTGCAAGTGAACTGCTGTGAATGTAGTAGATGTAGTAGAAAGATCCATGAGGCAGGGATGCAGAAAACGAGAGACAGATGGAAGGTGGAAGGAAAGGGATTGTTTTTTTGTTTTTTTTTTCTTACGCGACCATCCCGGTAGATCTTAATTACCGACTCTCCATGCTCCACAACGTTCCCAGTCTGCTGGAACCCGGAGCCGAACTCATTGCTCATAAATGTAAAATAAGGTGTTCATGGAGTTACGGAGGCGCCAACGGAGGGAGGTAGCTGTAGTTCCACATAACCGCTTAGGAATACTGCTTGGTCAAGTCCAAATTAAACGCGGGCTTTGAGTCGAAAACGTCGGCCTTAATGTTATATAATCATCACAGGTCAAAGTTCACTATTCTCATGGGTCGATAAAGGTCAAGGGAAGTTGACATTTACTCTGGAAGTTAATCTGATTGTGGGATTATCCCACTCAAACACTTGGTAATGTGATTATTTCATAGCTAACCATATCTGAAGACAGATGTTTTTTGATCATTTCAGCTTGACTACAGATGAACTTTATTAATCTGAATTTTAAAAGGTTATCTTTGTCTACGCCCCCCACTTTACTGGGCTCAACTTTTGGAAAATTGAACTAACATCTAATGTGGTGTATTGGACATTCCTGAAGCAGTTCTGTTGTACTTTTAAACTCATTTACACACATGCAGAAGACACACTTAAAACCTTTGAATTACGTTTCACATTTTACTGCCTTTCAGTTTGGTTTGAGAATTATTAAACAACGTTTTTAGATTATGTTTCATTATACACTGTGCTTATAGCATTAAGACATCCAAACTAGCACATGCAATGTGAGCCTACCTATTACTACATGATGGAAAATAACCAATTGAGAGTAAGTCAGTTTGTATCTTTGAGGATTGTGGCCGCAATCCCAGATTATCAGACATAATTAATGATGGCGGTATTATCGTGACAAACAATGTTTTTAAAATGCTTATGGGTACAGAATAATGTCTTCAATTCACTAAATACCAAGCTAAGAAAACAACCATCTTGTTACCAATCTTGCTAACCATTTAAACAACAAGTTAGCTCGTCATCTATCGTCTAGCTTGTCTGGTTACTAGTCTTTTTTTCTCTTAAAAAGGACAATTTGTACCATGTTACGGCAATCATCAATACTGCAAATCGATGCAGTATCATTGGCATGTGTATAAGAAGCATCTCATTATTTTATAGTCAAGGTAATTAATTGGTGTAATTAATTAGCACTTTAGCACTTTGAGATTTTTGTTAATGAAAAGTGCGGTACAAATTGGATTGATTATTATTATTATTATTATTATTAATTAGTTATTTATGTATTTATTTAGTTTGGGTGGAAATTGATGAAGGATCACAATTTGTTAAAATAATTTCCGTTAAGTGGAAGCAGTTTCCTCTTTATTTGTTTCTTGCAGAGAAGTAAGCTGCTCATTGGCCGTGAAATGCTTAAAAAAAAGAAAAAAATGCATCCATAAAAACATAGATTTAGCTGTACATAACAGAACTGTTTCATCATTTGTCCGAACACCTTTCTAATCTGCATTTACGATGTGCTGACAAACAAAGTTTGCAAAACTTAGCAAAAAAAAAAGAAGCAGCTATTTGGGAGCAGAGATTTCTAAACTATGACAAGTAGGCCTTTGGTGATCCCTTCTGGTCCCAGGTAGAAGACTCCTCTGTGAAACCAAATGTTTGTTTCCACAGCTTCCCTTCACCTTGTCCTGAAGAGACATTGTTACTTCTGGCAGCTTTTTGTAAATAGCCTAAGATCTCTCGCGCAGACTTCTTTCTCTGTGCGAAACGATCAACGTCGTGACGCCACACCGTCCGAGACATTTCTCTAGATCTGCTTTAGTTTTTGCAACCATTGCACTACTGATCATACTTAGCTCTTACACTCTACATGTGCGCACACTGCTAGCCTAGTCTGTTTGAGCACTCTGTCCAATATCCACTTAACTTTAACACACGGCCAGGATGCACTTTTCCACCAAGGACAGTTTTCTGCTGGTCTAGTCTCGACAGATCGGACTGTGGTCCAGTGAAAGGCCCCTTTTCTTCACCGTTACCCTAGGGGAGTCCCTTGTACCACGCTGACTTTCAGTCCTGCTGTGACTTGGTTGATTTTCTTGGTATCAGTGCCATCCAAGTGACTCCTTCTCTAACTATTGTGTTTGTTCATGTGTTGGTATATAAGAGATTCACGCATTTTAACCCACTCACTTTATTATTTTTTTGTTTTGTCTGTACGTTTCACCTTGCCCACCCTGAACCTTCCTGACCCAAACCTCAACAATCGGAGCTCTCTGCGGCCCAGCATTTTCTGGAGGAGTTTTCTCTTGAGCTATGCTCTTTGGTTGGACCGCGAACGGTTTTCTGCATCGACAGCAGATCTTTGCAGTGCAATCTATCAATCTTTTATCCACTCTCCTGCTCCCTGTAGGTGCTCACTCTCTAGTTTTTACCTCTCTCCCTTTTCTCGCCTAGAAAACTTCCTCTTAAGTTCTGCTTCTAAATAGGTTTGGTATCAAAACTGTCTGACATTTTATCAAGCAACACACTATTGGAAATTTTTTTTCACCAACCAGATTGATCTCTTTATTGCAGTTGGGCTAAAAGTCTTTCGGATATATCCGCTTTCATGATCTTGTTTCAGAAATGTTGAAATGAAACGTGTCTTGGTCAGCTTCTTCTGTACTAAAGTTATTTCCTGTGAAAAGTATTTGTCCCTTAGCAGATTTCATTTTTTTAGACAAATTTTAATATCAAAGAGTTTTCAGATTATTCTTTCCTTAAACATGTCAATCTGACAAAAAGTAATTGCCCCAAAAACGTGGTTTTGTCACTGGTGGTGTCTACAACTGCGCTTAAATTTCTGTAATAACTCAGAAAGAGTCTTACATGGCAGTGGAGGAATTTTAACCTCTTTTTTTTTTGGAGAACTGTTTCAGTTCAACCATATTTAAAGGTTTTGGGTCTTGACCAGTGTTGTTTAATCATCTATTTTAAAAAAGCAAATGTTTCTTAATAACTGAGACCATCATTTGAAATCTGCTTCCTGTATTCCCTCTGGTCATTTCTGTCTATTAATAAAAGTAATTTGTTAACTAATGTAAGCCTGAAGCTTTCTGGAAAGGGACAAATACTTATTTATGACAGAGTACAAAGGGCAACTTGTATTGCAATTGAAAGGTGTATAAAGAAGTTTCTTCTGCATATAATATTGTAATGTGAAAGTCAGTAAACATTGTAAAAAAAATCCAAAGAATGTCCAAACACAGTTTTGATCCTAATGCTATTGCTAATTGTGGACATACATTTTAAAACATCCTCAAAAACTATGTTTTTTTTTATTATTTATTTGTACTAAATGTCCTTGAAATACTGTCTGGGGTAAGTTTTTAACTCTTAAAATTACTGAAAAGGTCACAAACAAATGGATAAATACTTTAAGATCTGATTACTTTCAGCTGTAATTTGTAGCATGTGAAGTTAAAAGTTGCTGGGTTCAAACAAGACGTTGCTACTCATCTCTCAGAATAATTAAAATGTTCCTTCTGGTTTAGCAACAAAACAAAACTAAAAGAAAAATGAGCCAATCATGGCTTCCACCATATTTTACCACTAGTTCAATGTTGTCATTTTTCAAAGTGCTATATATTTTTTAATCTATTAAGTGATCACAATTACATCTTCATTATAAATTAACGTAAAAAATAAAAAACACAAGCGTAACCGTTCGGCTGACCAACAGGGGCTCCTTGACTCATATGGTTCATATCAGCATCATAATCATAAACCTTCACCCTACATCCCACTCCCGTCACCACCACCTCTGTTCAGTTTCTCTTATTTCTAATTTGTTTGTTTTACTTGCAATTTTTTGCTGTACAAAGTGTTTAAAATATTATTTGTATTATATGATGTTAGTATGGTAATGTTCTTTATTAAGGAAGAAGAAAATTTATTTTTGTTACGGTCTGTTTCATAATTCTTTTCTAAATTGGTATTGTAAGATATCTATGCAAGAACTGTTAAGTGGAGCATTTTTATTTAAGAATGTAATATGTGTAATAAATGGTAGACTCTGGTTATGGCTCCTAGCGGTGTGTTTGTTTTAATTATAAGGCGCTCAGATTAAAAAAAAACATCTCAATCTTTCTAGTTTGTTCTAGAGCTGTAACCTCTGAACTCTGGATTGGGAAGATTACTCCCAGAGAAACATCTTTGAATCCCAGCTTGGAACAGCTGAGATTCCTGAGCTAAGTTTTAAGCTTTAATTCAATATGACTGCCACAGTGGTACTCATGGCTTGTATTTTGTTTAATCAGTCACACAGAAAGTTCTGTTTTGAACACGTTATTTTGGTACTGAATAAATCGCAGATGAGCACAATGCTAAAAGCTTCCATTGCTAACATTAGTTAGCCTGATCCCATAGCACAACAGTTGGCGACTTTGCTCTGCAACCAAACACACTTAAAATCGGGTATGTTCCCGCATTTGACCTCCAATATATAACGCACATGTAATTTGACGCTGTAGCAAACAAGTTGTCTTTAGCAAGACACTTCTTACCGGTATATAAAAAGACACTATGCAGATTTACGTAAATAGTCCCTATTTAGTTGTAGTATGTCAGTTTCAGTACATTCAAAAGACAAACAAAACTCTGGTTACGTCAAAAACAGAACTGTATCCACACGCAATGTTTTATGTTTCACTGTTTGTGTATATGTTGTCAACACTATATTGTGCTATTTTGAATTATTACTTCAAATTTTAGTAGTGCGACAGACTGGCGACCTGTCCAGAGTGACTCGCTCTCGCCCGAACGTTGTGAGATAGCACCAGCAACCTCCGACCCACAAGGGACAAGGTGTCAAGAAAATGGATGGATGGATGGATGGAATTTTAGTAGTTTTCAGATTACTGTTTAAAAGCCATCTAGGGACAATTGCTTAAATTGCACTGTGACACAAACATGGGACTGCTGTTTTGTTCAGTTTTTCTACGTTGATGTGTGCCTGTCCCCATCAAATAAACTTCAGCTAAATGACCACATGCTTTAAGAAAAATAATAATTTAGTATCTTTTCAATCACACATCCCAGATGATTTGGGCTTGACTCACCCTGCAGTTACAGCAAGCGACAAGATGGTGCTGAAAGACGATAAACGAAACCTAAAAGTGGGAGAAGTTACACTGCTTACTTACATAATGGTTTAAAAAATAAAAGCAGTAAAATCTTAGCTAAGATATGTCAGGTATACTTTGGGCTCAAGCCTCTACACTCAATCAGTTGGGTCGGATTGAGGTCAAACACAATGCATTTGAGGTCGGGTTGGTATTTCTAGGCCCGATCTAACTCTAGTTGATAGTTTGAAGTATTTGGGTAATTTTGCTTCACTAGGATGTGAACTCTGAATGGAAACATGAATTATGTTGTCTGTAGGAAAATCCTAAAGCAGAAAGTCCAGTCATCATTGTTTGACACTGAGCTGAAAGTCACTGTATCTATACAGCAGCAGGACAATCCACATCAAATTAACAAGTCCACCTCTGAATGATCATTTAAAAAAACAACATTTGTAGTTTTCTTGTCAAAGTCTGGGCTTAAGCATGGTGTGCAGGCTCAAAAATCCTCCAAAGTGGCAAAGTTCAATCAATTCCCCAAAGAAACGAGAGCTGTAACTTCTGCACACCAGACGCAAAAGATGTAATTGGCAGTTTTTACTTCTCTCACAGGTTCAGGTTGTTTTGGATATCTTTCTCTCCCTTTTAGAAATAAAAATATAATTGGAACACTGCACTTTGTAGTTTGCTTCACTTTATTTTTCTTTGCTATTTAAATTTGCTTTATGGTCTGAAACACCCGAGTGTGAAAAAGAAGAAGAAATCTATTAGGAGGCAAAAACATTTTCACAGCTGTGGATGTGGAATTGGTTTTATTAACCTCAATGTAGCATCGCATTGGGACTTTTTTTTTTTTTTTTGCAACTTTTGCTTTTATTCACATTTGCATTTGGTTTGAGACATCTTTACTTTCATCATTAATCAGTGTTTGGTTAAATGTAGCCAGAAAAAAACAACATTGTTCATCACCCTTTCCTATAAATTTACCTGAACGTCATGCTGCTGCAGTAGTTAAACAAGCAGCAATTAAAGTCTCTAAATAAATCAGACACGCACAATATCCTCGGGGATGGGATTCCTCTTTGTTCGTCTCAGTGTGCTTTCTAAACAGTCACAGTCTTAACAACTCCAAATTGGATTTAAACAAGGAAGGAAAACCCATTACTTTCCTAAAAATCCAATTAGACTTTTTTTGAGTGCACGTTTTGGATAATTCACCTCCACTTTAAAATATGGCTTTTGCTCTGCTCAGTTTTAGATTTTCATCTTTTAAAAGAATAAAAAGTACATGTCCTTGTGAGAGACGACAAAATTAGAGTAAAAAAAATAATAATAAAAAATTCTTCTGGATCAGAACTGAAATCACCGTCGTGTGGTCAACCAGAGGTAATAATGAGTTGGACGGGGTTCTGATTGCTCCTCCGTTCCGGCCGTTTACGGCAGATGGATCCGTCCTGTCCGCCAGAAGGCGAAGAGCTCAGCCACGTACTGCGGGGAGAAGCCGCTTCCCGCGAGAACAGGTCATATTCAACACACTGGTGGTAAATTACGTCTTTATTACAAATTAATCCGGCCTCATGAATATATATGGCTCCCCCCTCCCTCGAAAATGGCTTCGCAGTCTTTAATTAGCGCTTACTTGTCATTCAGCGAGTTGACACACAAACCAGTGTCATGCAGGCTAGATGAGACAATCAAATAACTGATGGCTAATTGGGGATCAATTAAGCAGATGATGGGAGCTCATATATAGTTTATGGTCTGCAAGTTTGTTCTCGAATGGGAGGGAAAAAAAGCTAATTAATTAATTTAAAGAGGCAGAACTGTTTTTATCTGGAAGGACAGAACTGATAGCCGTTGACCTGATTTAGTAGGCCTGTGTGAAGCCTGTCTGTAAATTCTAACTTGGCATCTTTTTTTTAAATACATTTGCTTATGTCTTCTTTGCTTACCAGGCATTTTAAGATGACAACATCTCAGCAAAGCCAGCACAGATGATTATTATCGTTTCCCCAGCAGCGGGTTGCATTGGCTCGACGACGGAAACACAAAGCTGGTTAGTGCAGCCTCGTGGAAGTTTTGCACACTTATTCAGCGGCAGAAAGGCAGGCGAGTGAGCTTTTTATAATCTTATTCGACAAGCATTAGTGTGTGGCGTTGTTGGCAAGTGTTTACGGGAAAGTGGCCGCCATCAGCTTTCTTTAACAGCACGACAAAACAGAAACGCGCCGCATGTTCTCCCCACCGACGCTCATCTCGGAGAAGGACCACATCAGCTCGTTTGTGAGATGCGGTCTTGCAAAATCGCATTGTGGCGCGAAAGCGAAAACTATCCCGACGACATCTGGTCAAAAAGCAGATGCAGCTCTAAAGTTGTTCCTGATAGCAGGGGGAAAAGGAGAGGACATCAGCACAGTCCAGCTAATTTAATGTAAATTAAAAGCTGCTGATGCTTTGCTTACTTTTGTCCTGAGAAGTACATTTAAAGCACGGGCTGTTTTTTTTTATCCTCAAACAACATGGCCGTGGTTCTTTTGATGTCATTTTCTATACAAAGCTCATGTTGCAGCTCGTGTTCACTGAGTTCAAGTATCCAGATCAAAAAAAAATTTTTTTTTTACGCTTTGAAAAGTAATTTCTCCCATCTATGGAAGCAGAAAATGAGAAAGCCTGAAGTTGTCAATGTCCAAAGACATTAAGTCTAGTTTCATGTCATTTCCTGGAGAAATCTTTTCTTTTGTAAAGTCGCAAACCTACCAAGATGTGGTTGTCAACTGAAAATGACGAGTTGAGAAAGAAAAACGTTAATCAGAGACGCAGCCAGGAGATTCCATGATAACATTGCCAGTCTTCATGAAAGATTGACAATAAAATTTTAAAAAAGCCTAAAAGATCTTATTTGAGGTTGCTACAAGCCAGCAGTTGCATGGAAGGAAGTATGTGTTCTGGTCAGGTGAGACAAAAAATGTAAGTTTTTGGTCAACAATGTAAAATGTTAATTAAGTAGGGAAAAAAAATACTTGAGTTTTGTCTTTCCGCTGCCCAATCACATCCAGTTTTGGGTTCTTCCACATACGACTGTAGTTTGAGTCATAAAGTGACAAAATGAGAATAAACTCAAAGGCCGTCAGTTTGATTTGATATTTTACACCTTTCATGCAATTGTCTAGCTCTCTATTAAAAGGAGAAACCTTGTTTTATTGTGATTTCAAAATATTTTAGAATTGCCATGAGATAGCAAATATTTAAACAAAGCAAATATTGTAAGCAAAGTGGGCTATTTCAAGATAAATAAGTGTTCATCTTGGGATAATGTCTTGAAAATACATTTTCCAAACTGGTTTGTTCAAGTTGCTAATAAATGGGATTATAGTGACTACTGATTGCCTATTTTTGTTGCTACATGGAGTTGTTATGATCTAAAATAGACATTAAGTCTGTCCTTAATGTGATCTGTAGGATTTTTTGCAAAGTTCCTCATCAGTTTGAGTTCTGTAAATACGCCGAGCCGTCCTCTGGGACTCGTACCTACCACACTGATCTAAAAATAACAAACCTACAACTGTCTTCCTTTGCTTTCTTCTGCCCTGATGTACTGCAGCAACAAGCACGTCCCAGGAGGCAGCGGTCATGTTTCTATTGCTCATTACCTGCTTGTCTTCCTAAATATCGCTCTAGTCGTGAACTTCATATCTTCTTCGTCTTACATATCCAATCACAACAAGAATCGGCCGGCCGTGAAATTTTAACAGAGCGGGCGTGTGGGTGGGTATGGTGGGAGGTAAGATTCATCTTATCGGTTTTAATCTGCCTATTCAGGAGCCTAGTTTTTCTTCCTCTCACTGGAAATCAATGGACTGTTTTACAATTTGTTATAAAAGAAAAGCAGCTGTAATTATGGAACGTAATCTTGGTGAGATGGTGTGAAGTCAAACTCATTTTGATTGCCTTGACTCAGAGGATGGGTTTTAGCCTATAGCCTAAAATCAAGTTTTAAAGAAACTCAAAACCTCTTGGGGAAAAACAAACCTTTTTACAGCCGTGATCATGGTGGTGATGCAATAAAACGAGAAATGGCGTTAAGGGAATGAAGTATGAAACACAATACAAATCGATGAAGACTACAGATGGCATAATCAGATATTTTGGAGTGAAAAAAAATTAGGCATCGCTCCCCACTTTTAAATATACACATTGTTCAGATTTCTAACCAGTTAACGATGGTTGTTAAAAAAAACAACACAAGAAAAAGGCTTTCCCTTTTGATGTGTCACAAACAAGCTGAAAGATGGTTTGTGACACTGAAGCAGCGAGCAAAGAAAACAGATTTAAAGAATTATATAAAACAGGCTTTTAATACGTGAATCCATCATAACCCAAGGCACAAACTATAGTGATTTCTTCCTGTCTTACTTCAAAATAAGGCCCAGATCATTAGGATTTTTTATTTTTAATGGGAATGATTGAAAGTGGTGTTTTAAGGTACCTTAAACATTTTTCTTTTTGTTTTCTCTTTTTATGGAACAGGTTCCTGAGTGTAAATCTTGTCCTTGCATATTCATGTGAACAGTAGAAGCGCTGACGTTTTAGCCCGAATGCTAACCTGACCTATACCCTCAAACTCATCATATTTAACAAAAACAAAGGCAGACATAACAGGTGACTCCATCTTGTAGTTTATTAATCTTAAAACCCAATGAGCAGAAGCTAGACTTTGTCGTCACTCCACTCAAAACACTCCAGTTGTGCTTTGTTGTTTGACATTCTTGTTTTCTTATTGTGTTTACTGCTAAACATGAACCATACTTCCTGTTTAGCCCCACTTACAGGCCTGGAGGTGTAAAAACTTGTGTTTTAGGCTGTTCTCAATGCAGTTATTTTTGAAAGCGACAACCCATTTTAGAGAAAAATCTTTCCATTGTGAGTCTTCTAATAGTTTTGACTTCTCAGCTCTTGTAAAGGACCAACAATATCCTTGGCATTATTCAGCCAAGGATGCTACAACGCTACTTATGAAGTGCCAACCCTAAAGGGGGCTTGTAATTGCTTAGACAGAAACTAGAACCGCTCTCTCTTGAGAAAAGCTTCACTTTGAGGAATAGTGGCATCTCCAGGTTTCGAGATCTCATGGAACACCTCAAGCATGCTTTAGCGGTTACACTCCAGGTGAAAATGCAATAAATAAACCACAAAGAACACACTGTCAACAGCAGCCGCAGCGCTCAAGATCCCCCCTTAATAAGCTCAGAGCGAACAGACAACCCAGAGATCAATGAGGACAGTCTGAATCTGTTATTACATACCATTTTTAATCCGTGCAAAGAAGCTCGTCTTTGTGCTCTTTTTTATTCTCATTATTACAGTGAAAAATCAGAGCCGCTTTGAAGCCTGCAGAGGAGTGTGAGGCCCTTATTTTTTTGATGTGTTTGCAGGATATAAATGAAGCAGGAGCTCCCGCCGAGTTGCTCTTGGGCAGCCGTGTTTCTCTACCACCGGCTTCCTGGTGCTCTGCTTCGTTTCAGGCTGCCAAACTCAATACAGCTCCTGCCAGCTGCTGAAGGTGGGAACCCTGATTAGCTGTGACTCTGTCTTCCTGAGTTTAAAACACGAGTTTCACCACAGTGTCAGTATTGACGCTCGGTATTGGCATTTAACTGCTCGTCTGCTGACTTTATTCATTCAAAACTGTCGTCGGCAGCCGCGCGGTTGTTTAACGTGCGCCGTACAGTACGAGTGGAGAGAAATTTAAAAGCTGGCCCCCGATAATTGCGTGGAGATTACTGGTCAAGAGTCCGCACTCCGATGGGGAGCAGGGGTCACCGGAGCAGAGAGAAGTGTTTGTGTAAAGTCTATCTTTACATGTTCTGATAAATGAACTAATTACAGTAAGAGTCTGCAGAGGGCAACAGACAATCAAGTCTTTAGCTTATCTGCTGTTTACAGCCACTGAGGAGGTCAAACACATGTTGGCCTGCTATCAGAGTTAATCTCTGTTTCCCTGTCAGCCTCTCTTACCTCACGGACCTCATTTTAGCAGTTTTGGCTGGTACCTGCACAGAAAGGATATAGCTTTTATTTGGAAAAAAATGAAATTAGTTAGCTTTTGGGTATCTGTCTATCCATCCATCTATCAATTATCTAAACCCTTTTGGTGTTGCTGACAGCCTCTCAGACCAGGTTCAGGCATTTATTTTGGAGTTGATGTAATGTCCCTGTGTTTCCTCAAGTTACTGGTGACTGTCACAACACACACATGTCGCAAATGTTCTCTTCAGACACTTTTCCTGACCAATACCAGTGCACAATGGTAATCCTCCCGATGTTTTGCAACCATCCTGTAAACTTGAGCTTAGATGAATGATTCAAATGAGCAAATGTCTAGAAAATTCAGACAGCTGGACTATACTCACCCAAAAAATTATGAAGCTAGAACAGAATGAAAAAGTGATTAACGGAGTATTATTGCCTGTTCGGATGTTTGGCATTTGCGGTTTCACCTATTTGCAGGTATTTTGGCGGAATGTGACTCCAAATTATTCAAGGGTAAATCGCCTGTTCACAGATTCTTTTGTAGAGGAGATCTACAATCAAGCCGATAGAATGGGGTTCTCACTTCTGTCAACCTGCTGTAAGGCAGCCGTGGCTACCATGTATCTAACCATCGTCAGTATGGGAACGGGTGAATGATTGAATGAAGTGTAGATCACTTCGAGTCCTTTGACTTGATGAAGCGCTACTACATTTACATTTTACCTAATTGCAATTGTATTTGACATGCTATTGGCTGGTATTTGCAAAGCAGCCAATGTAGGAGCACCATTTATTTTCCTTGGCACTGATTGGTTGTACCCCCTAGAGCGGAAATACAGAAGACCGTAGATGTTTGCTTTGTCAGTAGAGCTGATATGGTGTCCACTTTGCATATTAATTGATAATCAGGTATTTTTGGTGTTTGAACTATTAAGATATGCTTGTTTTTTAGAGGGTTTCATGTATTAACTATTAGCAGACGGTTGTGGTCGCTAAATCCCTTGAATACCAAGGATCCACTGTAACAATCCCAGACACGCTGTCATTTTCTTTGCAAACATTATCAGACTTTTTTTGTTTTTATGCTAAATTATTATTCTTAACACATTAAGCATATTTTTTATTTTTCTTCTCAGATTGGGATTAGTGTACAAACCTTCAAATTATCACCGTTGACAAGAAAAGGCTACGACTATTTAACCTCATACATCAAAATGCAAATTACCGACAAAATTGTCCATGAGAAACTAGGGGGGCATTCGCAGCAACATCCTCTCTAAGACGTTAGTAGATCTTGTGCAGGAAAATTGCCTTTTCTGGCAAACAAATCTTGTGAAAATCTCCCACTTTGGCAGAATATGAGCGTAGTGTGTCCCTCTTATCACCGAGAGTCAAATATTGAATGAGGGTATTTCCATCCTCTCCTCCTGTCTCTGTCGGAGCTTCTGCTGTTTGCTTGACTTTATCACCGGCTGTACTGTACAACCCCTTAAATTATTTAGAGCCTGCTCAGATTTAGAGAAAAACAGCACCAAGGGAGGGGAGAGATATTGTCTTAGACAGCAACCTCTATTTTCTCTACTTCTGTCTCGCTGCACATCAGTTCAGTGTTAACCAGAGCAAAGTCTGTTCTCCTTTCTCACTGCGTTCTTGTAGTGACTTTGTCGCCAACAAACAGATAAATTGCTGCACGAAGGCTTTAGCTTTAATCAGCAGAACCACAATTAACTCACTACAGGATCCTAAAGTTCACATGCTCACCTAAAATTAACACACTCCCCCTATAGCTCCGCCCCTGGCCAGTGCCCTTAAAGGCACATCGGGGTAAAGTATGAGTGTAAAATCTTCAACAAGCAGAGAGTGGTCAAAATATGTTGGCCATGTTTGTGTCTCACATTCTACAAGCCACAGGAACATCTGGTCAAATTCTTCTAAAGAAAAAGTTAAGTCATCATCAGTTTCTATGAAACAAATCAGAAACTTTTGTAGCATTTATGTTGTATGTAATTGAGGGTAAATTTCCCACTTCGCCAATTTGTTCCCCCCCATTTCTGACCCTCATCATACCATTTACACCCACGTATCTCAACCTTTGCATGTCATTGTACTTCTCTCAGTGGTCTTTTTACTAGTGTGATTATTTGCTTTCAGCTGAAGCCTAATGCACTTTGTGCAGCAGGACAGAAAAAAAATGGGAACATCCTCGTTGAAAGTCTGGACTTAAACTGATTGAAATTATGTGGCATGACCTTTAAAAGAACATGCATGCTTGAAAACCATCCAACAGGCTTTAATTTTAAAAAACTCTGCAAAGAAGAGGGGCAAAACTGGAAATGTCTGGCAGTTATTGCAACTGCGACGGGCACAACCAGTTCATGGGTTTGGGAGGCAGTTATATTTCACATACACAGCAGATTGGTTTGGATGATGTTTTCCCTTTGAAACTTTATCATCTTTTGAAAATAGATCATTTTAAGGAGGTTCATTTGTGTTTTCTTCTGAAATAGGGTTTCATGATCTAAAACCTTTAAACGACTGCAGAAAGAAAAAACCTGTAGAACTACATAAAGAGGGAAATACTTTTCACAGCACTGTATGCGATCATATTTAGTGTTAGTCGGCTTGGGTCGCAGGGCGAGGGTTAAGATGTTGAAGTAGCACATTGAATCTGTAGGCTATACTTTACTAAAGTGAAGATTGTCGTGAGTGGAGCCATGCCTTTAACAGGAGCACATCAAGTTAGCACCAAGAGTCTGACTCAAAAGAAGAAACATTTATGCTTTTGACCTGGTAAGGCCTCAGAAGAAAGAATGCCAGTGGCTAAGCTTTGAAAGGGGAAAACGGTTGAATAACATTTCATCTTAAAGGTCAGGATCCAGCGACTTGAAAGACTCCAGACCGAGTCATGAGCGTTTGAGATGCGACGTGAGTTGAATGGAAAAGCCTCGGTGGCAGACCAATCACAACCGAGGGAGTTAATTCATCGATCGCCTCAAGATATCCGCCTAACATGGTGTCAGCAATCAGGAACGAGAGACTCTGAGAAGTGCGGAAGAGGGTCCGAGGTGGAGGGTGGGTGTCGGCCCGTCCGTGTCGTTGTCCAGCGGTGACAGCGGAAAGCTTTGGTCCTGTCACTGCTCATCGCTGCTCCGCATCCGCAGCGCTCACAACATGTCAGTGTTCCTGTTCCACATGGAGGGCATCGGGGCATCATTACCATCTGGCTATAAGGCTACGCCGATGTCACAGGCAGGCCACTGAACACACACAAACGCACGCGCACCCACGTATAGACGCTTACACACTGATCATCCAGACTGTTTGTGCTTGGAGAGCAACAGGGGGAAGGAGGCGACACGGACATGAGTCTAGCTGCTGTGACAGTCCGTCCAAATTTACCGCCAGCACTCTGGTGGCAGTTGGCCTGGTTCCTCCTCGCCGCTCTGTTACATTCCCTCAGTCAGCTCTCGATAACACACACATGCTCTCTCCACACACACACCAGTATCCTCCAGCGGCCCTCATTGTCTCACTAGACTATCCATATGAGTCGTTCCTTCCCTACAGTAAAACAAACACAGACAACCTAATGCAGCCTTTTCTTTCCAGCTATGGGTCAAATAAAGACTTTTTTATAAATATTTCCTTTGCCTTCATTCTCTTTGTACTGAATGAGTTTTGCTGCTGTGAACATTTTCAGGATACTTTCTATACTCTGCTCTCATTTATTTTCTGTATTGCCCTGAGCTCCACGGTTGTAAATGGATTCATTCACTTAAAGACAAATAAAGTGTTTCCCCCCTAATCTGAAAAGCTACACCTCATTTGTTACAGCAATTTAAACTTTCCCAGCCTGTCCTCTGGAATGGATGCCCCAGCTTCACAAGTAAAACTATGTTTCAAGTGAGTAAAGAGAGAAAAGTTATCCAACCCAACATGACCCTGTGTGAATATATATATATAAATACTTTACTACTTTACTTAAGTATATTTTGGAGTACTTCATACTTTCCTCGAGTATGAAAATTTTTGATAACTTTCACTTTTACTTCACTATATTTCCAAACTTAATTTCATACTTTTACCCCGATACATTTTCAATGTGTGGTTTAGTTACTTGTTACAAAAGAAAGAGAGAGAGAAACGCTGGAGTTTTGACCCTCCTACTGATTGACTGCTACAAAGTCGGTAGCCTCCTTACCTGGGTTTGTTCACCACCACCAATAGGATAGACATAATATAAGAGCAGACCCCGCATTGGCTGCTCAGGCGCAGGAAATAGGGCGGCCATCTTGGAGTGGTAGTCCCTCCTACTTTGCTCAACCAAAACAGATAGATAGAGCCTGCTGCCTGTTTTACTGTTTCTTTTCTGACTTGTTATTCCAAATAAAAGACCTGCTGTAGCAGAGATAAGGCAGAATGCTCTGTGACCTACTCAAGAGGAGTAGTTTGCTGAGTCTTCTCTTTCTGCAGAAGCTTGGTCATAAAATTCATGTACGTTGTCTGTGGTTCTTTTAATGAAGGTTCGAGGAAAAATACCTATCAATATTCCTAATAAATTAATTGTAATTAAAAATAATAGTGGAAAAAGGCTTCAGAACATTTATACCACAGCAGGTATGGAAAACTACAAAAGCAAATATTAAATCATACAAATCTATTAATCTCTTCACGTTAAATAAATAAAAAGTATAACATTTTATTTAAGTATTTATGTCAGCTTGAGTCATGCAGAGCTGAGCTGATCATTTCCATAGCAACGATCAGAAGCAAGACGTGCCAGAAGTCCAGTGAGCTCATTGATGAGGTCATAATGACATCATGTACATCACAGTAGATCAAAGAAATTCTAGTGCTTGAATACTGGAATCTCTAAGCATCCAGACATTTCTTGGAATTACAGTTTTGTGGATAGCAGCGATGTTCAGTTTTGCGACGGCGTTTGTTCCCCTTATTTTCCCGGTCGGTTGGCTCATTGAATACGGAGTGACCACTGGGATGAAGAAAGTGGCTGATCATTTTTTTCCTGGGAAGGATGACGACAAAAAAAATAATCACTATGAAGAGGACGATCCATTTTGGGGAGGATTTCCATCTGCCTCCCAACAACAAACCGACCCGGCTGGGGACGTTTGTTTGGATGGGACCTCGGACTCCGTCTCGTCCTCTGAACCACACAGTCCAGAGGACGATGGTGTCTCTGGACAAACTGACCCGGCGGGGGAGGTTTGTTCAGAGACAGAACAACGTGAGGGTGAGACTGCAGTCGCAGAAAAATCTGACCCGGCGGGGGAAGGTTTGTCTGCGGCTGATCTCGCAGCCAAAGCTGTGGCTGAAGCAACAGCCAAAGCTTTGGTTTCGCTGGTCCCGTCCTTGAGGAGGGTCCTCTGAAGGCCACTTTCAAAGGGTCCCTTGAATTACAACGTTCCCCGGAGGGGGAGCGTTGTAATTCAAATGAAAGCAGTGTTGCGTGTAAGAAAACACCTCCAAACATAAATATCTCTTTTGCTATTGAGGTTTCCTGGTAAAAAGATTTGACAGGTTTCCTGTTTGCAGGTTTCTCTCCAGGCACTCCGGCTTCCCTCCACAGTCTGAAATCTCCTCTGAAATGATCCACTAGGCAGAGGAGGAGGGTCCAGCGGATTCCCGGCTCTGGTCTTTCTGCATGGAATTTGCATGTTCTCCCTGTGCATGCGTGGGTTTTCTCCGGGTACTCCGGTTTCCTCCCAAAGTCCAAAAACATGTTAGGTTAATTGGTCTGTCTAAATTGTCCCTAGGTGTGAATGTGTGTGTGTACGGTTATTTGTCCTGTGTGTCCTGTAGTTCTCAGTAACAAAAAAAGCGTGTGTCAATTAAATGCGCTGATACGTCATTTTCCTGCTAAACACATAATGCTGAGTGTTGTGGTCTACCGCTCCAAGATGGCTGCCTTAAATCTCGTCAGCGACAATAGGCGAGAGCGGCGCATGAGGCGTCTATCCTTTTATTATGTCTATGGAAACACCTGTTTCGCTTCTCCCATTAAACACAAAGCAAGTCTGGCGATGAGCAGCAGCCACATGTCCCTAATGCCACATAATGACCAGTTGTTGCACAAATAGTTTGTGAAGTAGAGTAATTAATCGTAACAGCTTTTTTTCTTCATGTTGGCCACAATTTCTGTACTGACTATTTTTCTCATTTTCAGCACTGACCACTTGAAGGGAAAACTTAAGGCTTACAAAAATTATATTTTCTGTCCTGGAGGGGAAACTAAGAAGCTGTTTCAGTTGTAAAGCAGGTTAAGTTAACCTTGTAGGTAAAGCACCTAATTTTCTTAACCAAATGATGCCTGTAGGTTTATCTATTAGCAGGTTTAATTTTGCCTGCTCTCGGTTGTGTACATCACTTTAACTGTATTTGACAAGTTTACCAAAATATAAAAAATGTCATTCAAGCTGCATTTGCCTTGTTTTACTTTTACTTATACTTTTCATTACATTACTTGAGTACATAAATTTTTACAGTACTTTCCATACTTAAGTACAAGAAAATTCAGATACTTTACGACTTTAACTCAAGTAACATTTCAGTCAGTGACTTGGACTTTTACCAAAGTGATATTTTGGAGAGGAACCTATACTTTTACTTGACTCTGAGATTTCAGTACTTTATACAACACTGTATATATATATAATATATATATATATATATATATCAGAGCAATAGAGGCTCAGATCTACCACACCAGACAAGACCCAAGGTGTAGATTGTGCAAGGAGGCCCCTGAGACAGTCCAGCACATAACAGCAGGGTGCAAGATGCTGGCAGGGAAAGCGTACATGGAACGACATAAGCCAGGTGGCGGGCATAGTGTACAGGAACATCTGTGCAGAATATGGACTGGAAGCCCCGAGATCGAAGTGGGAAACACCCCCAAAGGTGGTGGAGAATGACCGAGCTAAGATCCTGTGGGACTTCCAGATCCAGACAGACAAGATGGTAATGGCGAACCAACCGGACATTGTGGTGGTGGATAAAGAACAGAGGAAAGCCTTTGTGGTGGATGTAGCTATACCAAGTGATTACAACATCAGGAAAAAGGAGCATGAGAAACTGGAGAAATACCAGGGCCTCAGGGAGGAACTGGAAAAGAACTGGAAGGTGAAGACCACAGTGGTGCCTGTGGTCATCGGGGCCCTCGGGGCAGAAACCCCCAAACTGGAGCAGTGGCTAAAACAGATCCCAGGAACAACATCAGACATCTCAGTCCAGAAATGTGCAGTACTAGGCACAGCCAAGATACTGCGCAGAACCCTCAAGCTCCCAGGCCTCTGGTAGAGGATCCGAGCTCAGAGGATGAAAGAGAGAGACCACCCGCAGAGGGCGAGAAGGGAATTTTTATATATATATATAATTCCCCCCCCTCGTCTTCTTAAATTTGGACCCAACTGTAATTAACCACGATTTTGTTGTTTTTGTCCACGATCCACAACCTAGGTCTTAAAACGGTTTTATGCATAGAATCAAGAAGCTACCTTAACAGGACCCGACAACATGAAGTAAAGCTAAGAGATCTCAGAAAGTGACATATCATGCCCCAATCTAACAAAGTCACTGACCTCTTATCAGTCTGTAAAAACTACAAATCCATTTTTGAGGCTTTGGGACTCCAGGGAACCATAAAGAGAGCCATTATCCTCTAATGGAGAAAACAGGGGGCAGAGGAGAACATTCACAGGCAGGCAGCCTAACAACATTACAAGAGTTTTTTCAGCAGTCAAACATGGTAGCTTTACTATGATGGTGTCGGTCTGATTTGCTGATTCAGGACAACTTGCTGTAATTGATGAAAATCATTGATTTTACTCACTAGCAGTTCTTCAACTCCATACTTACATGCGTCCATACTTGCATGCAGCAATTCAGCACAGAAGAGTTGACCGAAGTTGTTCCTAAGCAGTGTGAAAGACACTTTGGCAGTTATTGCAAATACTTTAATGTTGCCAATTTGTCGTTGACTGATGATGAAATCTGTTGACAAAAAAGTAGACAATCACTTCCTCACAGCACTGAGTAAGCAATGAAAGTATGCTGTTGTCGATTGTTTTTACAATTAATTGTGTAATCGAAAGATCTCTCTTTCTGTCTCTCGTATCAATACATCAGCAGCGCTCTTCTCACCGTTCACCTTGAAACGTTTACCGCACAGCTCCAGGACGACAGAGACCGTCGTACTCCAAGCATCACGCCACTCCGTTAAAGAACACTTATCGGTCCCTGAAAAAAACGACAAAAACCCGGAATATTGTATGTTATGCTGCTAACATTTAGCAACAACTCATAGGGGGAAGTGAGAGCGCTGCTCAACACAAATACCGATTAATTCACTCCGGGGTGACCTTATTCATATTTAAATTAAGACTTTCCTTAATTTGCTGTGTGGTTGGCTGGCCCCGTTTCCTTATATTGTGGTTTCTCATTTCTCACATCTGTACATAATGCCACGTCTGAGTAGGCCACACTGCAACACACTGATTGGTCAGCCGCCGAATACCCTGAAGATAAAGCTGGGAGCCAAGATCAAGTCAGCAGTGCATGACTTCTTCAGGAAAAGATTAATAAATTAACTTGTGTTGCCAATTTTCATTCAGCGTGGCAAACTGCTGCCAATTATGTTTGTTTTTAACTTTTGATTTTTGACCAAATACAATTAAAAAATGTTGAATATGGAAATTATTTTTGTACCAAAAAAAGAAGTCCTGCAGGAAATGATTGCTTAAAAAATATGGGATTAATTGAAAATAAAATTGCAGTACAATATACAAATATTGTGTTTTACGATGACTTAATGTAACAGAGCAATACAATATTAGCACATGATGTTGGAATGGAAGCAAACTCGTACATGGCCAGCAAGATTTTCACGAAAGAGCTTGAGCTGTTTTGTAAATAGGGAAAATATCAGTCTATGAAAGTGTAAAGCTGGTAAAAACAGTGAAAATGTGGCCAAAAGGCAGCTGTACTTCCAGATAAAGGTGATCTTTAATGCATTAATTGTCACAAATGTGTGAAATATTACTAAAACCTTTTATGCTGTGATAACCTTTTAAAAAACATCAATCCCTTTCTTTGTATTTCCAAATTGTGCACCACTTGTTGTTGCTCTGTCACTTAAGACAGACTTGAAAGAATAATTTTAGAGGTTGAACAAGTAAAAAAAATGACTAAATATGTAGATTACAGTGTTTTACCTTGGCAGGTCACTGTAAGAGGCATTCGCAATGAAGTGGGCCAACAAACTCAAAATATATAATGTAGCACTATTGTTGATTGCATTTAAAGATGATTGACACGTTCCAGAGAAATCAGTCAGGAGCCTCACTTTTTTAGTTTGACGTGCTAAATGACTTATCTCGAATCCAAACAGAAACGGGTTTTGCTCACGGTTTATACATATATAGCGAAAGCTGCATGACTGCTGTTTTGAATGCCGATGAATCTACAGCACTTCTCCCCGCTGAGTTTCACCTTGTCCGGCGTTCTTCTGAGAGCTTTTGGTCTCATTAATCTAATTTTTTCCCTCCTGCCTGCTTTCCTCTCCATTTTTTCCTCCCTCATCCCTCGTTTCTCCTCCCTCCTTTACAGACAGTGATCCAATTAGCTGCTAGCTGCCATGGCACCAGTTGCCTGCAGATGTCTGAGTGTGTACATGGAGGGTGTGTGTGTGTGTGTGTGTGTTATTACCGCACCGATACTGACTACGTCTCAGTAACCTTGTGGTGTATTCTGACTCCCACCTTACACTGACGGAGAGTTCTGCTGTTTAAAAGGTAAACGGAGCCGTGTAATTCCCCGATCACTTTGATAAGTTATAGAGGAAAGTGGGGCGGCAGGGGTGTCAGATTGGCATTCGAGACCGTTTGTCCCTTTCCTGCCGCTGTTTGCTTTGTTTTTGTCATCTCTGATCGGTTGGGTTCAGGCATTGCAGTCGCCTCCTTTCACCGTGGCGCCGCGGCTGCTTGGTTAAGTCTCAAACTCCCGAGGGTGACGGAACAATGTCCTCCCGGTAATTCACTTGAAAAATAAAGTCCAGGAGCACAACTTTCTTGAATAAATACATGGAAAGCGTGAAGCACAAAGAAGAGTTAATACTTTACAGCAAATTACAGCACAAACTGACCCTGACATGACTTTTTTGTGATATTTTAGAAATATTTAGAAAATGTGCAATAACTCAAAGAACCTTTTCTAAACTGAACCTAATTTGGTAACACTTTATTCAAAGGGGTGTGCATAAGACTGACGTGACATTGTCATAAACATGATATAACATGATATAACATGTGTTATATCATGTTTGTGACAGTGTCTTGTCATTCTTATGCACACCCCTTCAAATAAAGTATTACCCGTCATTTCTTGTGGCCATTATTTACCCATTTCCACTTTATGTTGTAGGGTTAAAGTAATTATTAGGGTACAGACCTAAGCCAGAAGGTGGCCCTAGTACAATGGGGCTGTCTTAAGATATTTATTTTTTATTTATTTAACCAGGTGAATTGATTGAAAACTCAAATCATTGCTAGAGAGCACATAATTGTTGTTTAATTTTATTTCTGCTGTGATTTTGGACTTTGAACACTCTGCACCAACATCAACATGTCACACAGCTCCTAAATTTCACACTGGATCTCAACTAACCTCCGTTCTGCATTTCTCCTCTTTATCTTCAGACTCTTGAAATTTGATTCGAAAAAGATGTGCAACATTTACTTCCAGCTGAAAAGAGGGCATTGGACCCACTGCTGAAGGTAAATCCGGTCCTTCCTTTTACAGACAGGATTGGCTTGGATGCCCAAATCCATAGCAATTTTTGAAACTATTTTTCAATCAAAATTATGTTAATTTGTTGGTGTTGTTTAATATTGATTGTAATTTTCTAAGAAATCCATTAACTATGGGTTTTCATCACCTCCCAGTCATAATAAGAAAAGAGTTTCTGAACTGAACCTCTGAGATTAAAATGTACTTTTGTAGGAAGAGCCTGTAAATACATTATGCTTCTTATGCGGACAGAAATCCTGATAGTTTATTACAGACTGTTAAGGATTTTTTAAAATTTTTATTCAACAGCAATTGCTTTTAAGAAAACGCAACTCTCCCCCCACCTTTTTCTTTTCTGCTCTTACCTTCCCACTCTGACAGCTTTGCCTTCGACAATGAATTATTTTCTATGGTTTCCAAAGAGGGATTCTAAAACGTGTTGCCCAGGCTACGTTGAAAGGCAAGGCCAGCATTCTCCAGGTAATCAACGTGACGAGCACTTTTCTGAAAAGATGAGCGTGAAATCTTTCGGCTGAGGGTTCAAACAAGAGAGATAAGAATGCTTTAAAAGGACCCGTGTTGTTGCGCGCGCAAGGTCACGGTTTTGTGTTTGAGTGTTTTGAAGGCAAACTGCTGACGTATTATCGGCATATTTTCTCCTCTCTCTGTTTCTCTCTTTCTGCTGTTTGTTGGAGAAGCTAGAAATTCAATTAGTGTGGGTGATGATGAATGAAAAGCCCCATGTTTTTAGAAAATATGTCTGTAAATTCAAGACGTTTGACATCCTCCCTGCACAAAGCTCCACCTCAAAGGTTCAGGATAATATAAAAAGTGAGCACAGGGAGATTTCATAAGAGCTAAGTGAGAGAACGTGTCTTGAATGTACCAGCAGAGAGATGTTAGCATTGAACTATGAACCCAAATAGGGTCAGTGGCGCAAGAAGTGGATATGCAGGGTATGCAACGCATAGGGGCGCAACACCAGAGGGGGCGCCAAAACCCCGTCTGGAGGGGCGACGCTCTGATGATGTTTTTCCAAACTCTTGGACTGGTAGAAAGTGTGCAGGTATTGGTTTTAGTATGAGGTAGCAGAACGTCACTGGGATACAAAAATATTATATCTCGGATGTTAACATGGAATAACTTGAATTAATACCGCAATTTTTAAATAAGCATCTGCTCGTAAGTCGCGTTTATTTTTTCCTCCCTCTGTAAGCAAATGACTGCATCTGCATGCACAGGTGCATTTTCTCATGTCCACTAACGGTGTGTGTGTATGTGGATGAGTGTTAGTGGGCGGATGGTTACCCGGTGTGGATCATGAAAGATAAGGGAAAAAACAGATGGCTAAAATCTCCAGAGTCTTTTACATGCACATGCATAAACTGTCACACGTAGAAGAAACACTGCAGTGGAAAATACTGGAAATCAAGGAATACTTTAACTTCTCTAGTGATTGTTGAGGTTGTTGTTAAAGATAATGTAACATATTTTATTCTGAATCCCTAGGAGATAGCAAAGGTCAAAAAACTCTTATTACATCTGAACGCCCTGGCAAAGTAATTTGTTACAGTTAGTATAAGAGTTAAAACAGAAGGCAAGTCTGTGGCTGAAGGTTTTGCTCCACCACACCAGAATAAACTGGTAACATGATGGGGATGTAGTTAAACAATGAGACTCAGGTGTGTTGGAACTAAAATGCATCTAAATGTTACAGGACCATAGCTTTTATGGACTAGAGTTAGAGCTAAGAGAGCTTGACAAGTGTGGGTACATTTCTAGTTTATTTTTCTAAAAATGATTGAAAACTCCATTGCTTCTTTTACTGCCACTTAACAAATGATTGCTATACTATGCTAACTTCTAAAGGTACATCTGTAGTTTACTTTTGACATTTTTTTTAATTAAAAAAGATTCTTCCGATCATCTCAAAGTAGTAGGAATAAAGATTTTGGTACTACAATCACGTTAAAAATCCTTCAAATTGTTTTTTGTTTCATTTTCCCCCCCACTAGTTGTCAGTATTCTTAGACAGAAAGACTAAGAAATAAAAAATACTAGGTATGAAAAGCGATGTTTAATGTTTTGTGATAATTAATTGGCTTCTTTACCGGCTTGTGTTAAGCGATGAGTTTCGTAGCTGTAGATTTTGCTCTAAACCTTGCATTTCTTCTGAGGGTAAACATTCTTTAACTCACTCATGAAACACCAGGATTCTTCCTTCAAACAAAATTATGTAAAATATATTTATAAATTCAAATGTATGCTGTTAAAATAGGAAGTATTTAAAAGAGAAGTGATATGCATTGTCCTGAATGCTCTATATTTTCCCCTCTGAATGTGTTGGTATGTTCTCCTGTACTCCTTTGTTGTACATGTTAAGATAATTAAAAACTGTAAATTGTCCTTACGTGTGAGTGTTTGCAGGCACGGTCGTCTAGCTTCTGTGTCACCATGTTGCCGTGTGATAGACTGACAAGTGGTCCAGGGTGTATCCTACCTAATTCCCAAAATACCGCCAGAGAAAAAGACACAAGGCCCCATGCATGGATAAGATGTCCTTTCACTCCTTTGATCATTGATATTCCTTCCAGTTCAATCTGACAATCAGCCCTTAGGAATGCCTGCGCTATCCGTCAAATGTCTTTCCTTTTTCCCTTAGTTTTTGGTACACTGTTGGAAAATCATTTCAACATGAGGAATCTAGATTGGGTCAATCTGTCGGCCAGATTGACTTTTAAAGAAACAACAATGCAGCCGATAAATATTAACAATGGTATTCTGTTAATTTCATGTGTACTATTGTTACAGAGAGATTGCAAATATGAAGCCAAATACAACAAACAGAGCAATACCACAGAGAATCTTGTGCATAGAGTGTTGCAGTATTGTTTTCTTACAAACATCGAAATGAACGAAGAAGACGACAACGACTTGATCAAACTTTTACACCCAAGTACTGTGATGCATTTGGCTCTTGTGGTGTGTCTTGACTATGTCATGTTCTATGAATGTACATCTTGGAAATTTCCTGAGTTCTCTTTATGTTTCTCAAAATTCGGAAGCTGACTCAGATCTGCCCTCTACTGGCCACATTTCCTGAAGACTTTGCCCTCTTAAGATGCTGAAAGTGTGTGATCATTAGCATGGGTGTCCTTATTTAAGTGCATAAAAAAAGCATAACATGAAGAACAGCAACATAGTTTTCATAACTTAACACCTGGATAACCAAAATAGCAGAGACCAAACAAAATAAACCCAAACGGAAAATAACTATTGATTTGTTTTGTTGGTCAAAACCAGCAGCCTTTGTTGGAAAAAGTGAATTGCTGCATTTCCATTTCAAATGTGCTCAGAACTTTAGAAGAAAACAATTTTGTTTCCATTGAATAAGAAACGCAATTAAAATCAGACGTGAATAAGTCATTAAAAATACACTGAGGTACAGTCCTTCAACTGCTTCATGTTGTCTTCTTTATGTTTGCACAAGTGGCGACGTCTAAAAATTGTTGCCACTGCAATCTTTCAAAATAAATTTCGACACGGCCGAAAAACCACCTCATACTAGCCCCAAAACTTTTAATCGTAATACCAGAGATTTTTCTCTTTTTTTTAAATTTCCAATTTATTTTCGGAAAGTCAAATTGCTCAATTATATACAGTATATTCAATGGGAAACGCAGCTGCAGAAATCCAGAAATCCGATAGATCTATTAAGGACAACCAAAGAACACCAACTCTACACAATAAGAAAAAAACAAAGAAAAAAAATTGTTTCATTTTTGTAAGCGACTTAGTACTGCCAGA
The DNA here is from genome assembly GCA_033032245.1 of Poecilia picta. Taxonomy (NCBI): domain Eukaryota; kingdom Metazoa; phylum Chordata; class Actinopteri; order Cyprinodontiformes; family Poeciliidae; genus Poecilia; species Poecilia picta. The sequence goes on from CM065354.1 coordinate 22,105,223, forward strand.
TTTTTCTCTCGACAGTCAGATGCCGTTGTGCAGGTGTAGCTCAAACTGACATTTGGCTGCAGCGCTTTTCCTGTAGATTTCTTCGTATTCCTCCAGACACGGCAGATGCGAGTCACTGTTCATTCTTAACGTTGTCTCGGCGAACGAGGGGCACAAAGTCTTTAATTAACATATCTGCGTGACAGTGCGTGTTGTGTGTAAGGTGCGCGTGCTGGCAGACGACTGTGAAATTGGCTAATTAACATGACCTCCCTTTGATCCGGGGAGAACACACATGCTACATCTGATTTCATGGGGGGGTAAGCCGGAGGAATGGGAGGATTCCTGGAAAATTATAGTCTCCGAGTGTCTGTACGTGTGTGTCTGAGTATTTTAAAGCCTTAAAAAAAACCCCGATCCGATGCGATCCAAAGCGGGATGACGTGAAAATCGTTCCAGATGTATCGGGACGTCAACGTCACCGCGATGATGAATCAAAATCCTCAGGCTCAGCATAAAGAAACGTGGTGCAAATGATTGCATATTTCAAATCTGTGTAAATATGAAGGAGCGAGGCTACATTAAGTAAAGTGGAGCGGTGAATTAGCTGTTCTGTAAGCACATAGCTACAACAGATGGAGTTAAACAGAAGACAGATGGACAATGAACTGCTTCGTTGCACTAATATGTAAGAACCATATTTACTGCTGCAATGTTTTCCTTCCTGCAAAGATGTTGGGAGTACTGAGTGTGACAGCACTAATTTCCAGTGAAACGCTTAAAACTCATTATTAGTCATATTATTATTGTCTCGTTGCTGTTGGAGCTGGATGCTGCATATTACAGAGCAGAGATCCAAAGATATTCTCCTGGTGTCTGTATTTAGTGTTTTAGTTCTGTTATTTTAACTAACTGCTGCTGCAAAAAGAAAAAAGTGAAAAAAAAGAAAAAACATTTCAAAGCCTGGGCTAAACTTTCACCTTTGCAGTAGAACAACAATCATCCAATCTTTGAGGCCTTGAGCTGTGAAGATTCTGCATGAAGATGTGTAAAGTTAGCAGACTTGTAACTTGTTCTTGTGTCTAAACGTTGGACTTTTTCAGGTTCCAGTTTTCAAGTTTTGCACATTTTTATGTTTAGAGAGATTTGTTGCCACATACGGTGTGTGTCTTCGTCTTCCCTTGATCAGTCGTCTCCCTCTTGATCTCTGTCTCTGATTGACCGTCTGTGACTTGCCTCAACGTCACAGCCACGTCATGAGAGCTTCGCAGCCTCTTAGCACCTCATTTTTAATGTTTCTTTTCTGTTTTTTCTGTTTTTAACCCTTCTCTCCTTCCTTATACCTCCCTCCTCGCCCTTCATCCGTCTTCATCATCTTTCTCTCTGATTCGTTTTTTTCCCCCCTTCATCACCTCCTGGGTAATGACGGGGGGACAGGTGGAGACCAGACCACCACTACCACCAGTCTCTGTGTGTTCGCCTGAGTCACACACACACACGCACACACACAGATGGTGGACAGGGGTCCCTGCCGGCCAGCCTGTCTGTCTGTCTGGTGATGGGGTGTTGTTGTTTTTGAGTGCATTCAGCCACACATGATTAGCTAGACAAACACACACGCATATGCGGACCCTTGTACGTGGCACATATGGGGCTCAGCACCAAAACAAGTCACCTGCTATTTCTGTTACACACACACACACACACACACACACACACACACACACACACACACACATGCACGCAGATGCACAAACCCAGGCCAGAACTACGATCAGAGGGGTTGTGAGACTGTCACTGCTGATTATATGTCTTTTTTTAAGGTTTTGGTTTGTGGAACTCTTACCAGTGAAAGTAAATGTTGCACATGGTTGTGGTTTTCTTCTATGGAAAACTTTGAAACAGAAATGAAAAAGTATAGCGCTGCTGATTTATATTTTAAAAACAAAACCTGTCATTTAGTCTCTCACGTCACGTCCCAATACGCTAGTGTCTGAAATCAACTAATAAAACTCAGTTTCACAGTCTCCGTTTGCATGCATTTTGTATGCCAGGTCAAAGTCAGTCTTGTGTCGTTAATATCAACAAAATAAAATATTAAAAAAAAAAAACACAGAACTTCAGTACTGGATGATCGACTCCACTGCGTCTTCTTAGATCGGTATCACCGTCACAGATGAGCAGCTGCAAAACAGCTGTTAGACGCTCAACTGTACGTGTCACCTTGACATCAAACTGTTGTCATTATTCACATTATATACAGCTCCCAGTGGAGCCCTAAAGGTTGGAGAGCTGAAGGTGCCTTTAAGAAATAAAAAATAAATAAAAAACCCTCTTTTGTGACTTTTTTTTCATCAAATTTTCATCCTTACTACAAACAAACGCTCCTCCCCCAAAAGAGGAAGTAATCCCAGGGGCGTCTGAGAGTGTCTGCCTGTCTACATGAATCTGTTTACTCACTTGCAGCTCCTTTCAGCTAAGCTGTAAACTTTTACAGCTACAACTTTTTAAATTTAATGTTTGTTTTTTTTAATCGCAAATCTTTTTTGAGTACTTATTAGTCACTTGAGTCTTGTTTCTTTGTTTGCTTGCATGGAAATGTTTTAGTTTAACATTAAAGCACAGTTTGAACCAATAGGCATCCGTCACATCTCCTGACTCAGGAACGGCTTTCTCCTCTCTTCTCCTCTCTTCTCCTCTGCCACAAATCCATTTCAGGCACAAAGCAATCTATCCTGTTATCCTCTGACCAAACATTAAGTATGAATGGACAAGGGGGCGGCAGCAGGAAAAACCTGTGCTCTGAGTCGACGTTCCCTGGCGAATGGCTCTGTTGTCCAGTCGATTTGTTTCCGGTCACTTCATTTAGTCCAGGTATGATAAACGATTGCAGACAGCAATCATTCTTGGCTCATTTGTAGCCAAGTGAACAGAGTTCAGGAGTGTACTGCAAACGTCTTCAAGAGACTCCATGCTGCTTGTTTACTTTAGCAGGCATATTAAAAATAATAAATTAATATAATCATGAAGTATCAACGTGTAAAAATGAATAAAATTAATGTTTCTCCTTATCACGTCTCGAATAAGAGCTAAAGTTACAGCAAATGACACTAGCAAACTTACTGGACGATATATTGTCCCAGAATGTATTGCGATAAACAATATTGTTGTTTTAAGAAAATTTTTAAGTAATAGAACAGTAATAATGGCATAAAAGTGCAAGAACACAAACATTTAAATACTGGAAATGGAAAACTTTTGGAATATCTAAAATAAATCAAGAAAACAACATATAAAACAAATTATGAAGCCTCTGTAAACAAAATTATCTTTTAAAAAAAAGGGATAGTTGAGACCAAAACACCAGACTGAAGACTTTTATCAATCAGTTTTTGGTAAAAAGAGAGAGAAAAACAATAAATCAAGCAAATGAAAATTATTGAGTTTCTTCTACTTTATCATTCGATTGATTTATTGTTTATTGTGACAGGCTTTGGGGTCACAACATGTTAAAGAGCAGACCGGATGTCGGCTGCTCGGTCAGCTTAATGTTTCTAGTTTGTGGTTCATACATTTACCATTACATGCCCTCATCTGTCTGTATTCTCACCGTACGTCTTCTCCTATTCTCCCACATCAGGGTCTTATGCTGCCATGTTTACCTCTCTATTGTCCTCAACTCGCTACGCTGCCCCCTGGCTGCGACTTCAGGTTAGTGTTTGGTTATTTCAAGATCCAAGACCGATTTTGTGCTGTTTTTTTCCACAACCTGTTCTCTTCCCCCTCATCATCACTTTCTTTTCTTGGCTGAAACACAACAAAAATTGCAGACAGACGCATGGCGACAAGATAAGGCCTTTAACTATACTGTGCAAATTGTGTCTCTTGTAAATCACATTGCTGTAATAAATAAACTAAATTGGACTGAATTTGGAGAAACTGAATCTTACCCTGGTTACTTTTCACTCTGAAGGTCGTTGCTTGCAACAGAGTCACGTCATCTGCTAAAAGATGACGTGATGTAACCAAACTCTCCTTTCTTCATGAATACACTTTGAAATGACGTCCATGAACGCTGTGTCAAAGTCAGAGACAAGGAGCTGAAGTGCAGTTAGCAATGGAAAAAGACCAGAAAGACATTCAAAGTGCTAAATCAGGTTTGTTCAAGTGGAAAAACACCTAAAAAGAAATCACACCGACAGCCTCTACTGGAAACATCTTTCGTCAATTTATGCGCAAATATACTCTGGGTGTTGTTAAAACTGGACTCTAACTGGCTGTTTTGTTTTGTTTTTTAACTGTTTTGTGGTGCAGAACCACTTGAGTGAGAAGCGAGTCTGGTCTGTTTCCATTTCACCGGCTTTATGCGATCAGATGGTCCACATCCACCATTACCTCCTTGTCCTGACCTCCATTTGCTCCACAGCTCATTAGCTTACCACTTCTCCAGAAGAGTCCAGCTAAAGTGGCACTGCTGAATGACATTTTGACACAGTAGCCAAAATCTTCAAGTGGAAAATTAAAGGAGAAAAAAACAAACAAACAATGCAAGAGGGAAACACAGTAAATCGTTGTACTTGAATAAGTACAGCTGTACTGAACGGGAGCCGGCCCTCGTCGTTGTTGATGATTTATGGTCTTATCTCCTGTCCTGTGGGTCTGGACTGTTGCATGTGGAATACGACGCCATCAGTGCACCTGGCAGAGGGTAAGTGGGTGATTAATCTCCAACTTAATGAGGCAGTTCCTTAATTTTTATAAGTGGTGATAAACCAGGAAAATATGCATATATATTGTTTTTTCTTCTCATGCACTCTGTCAAATTTATCTTAATAGTCTTTCTCTGCATCTTGCCTAGTTACAATTTCTGGAGGTGATTATTATTATTATTAAATTTTTTTTTATTTACTTAAACTGTAGAATCACGTCACTATGTCCCACAAAGACATCTTCACTCTCCTCTCGCCTGCATTCGCGCCCCGGACATAAATTGGTAGAGCAGGAGAGACGAAGAGGTTGAGACTGAAGAGGAGACAGAGGGGAGATAAACAGAGGTATAAACAGGGGTAGTATGTAATCTATCTGCGGCTGTTGGGCTGCTGGACGAGCCGCTGCTGGTTCAACAACCCTAATCTGACAGGCACGGCCTGATGCCGATCCGACAGCTGCTGCTAATGTATGGCTGAGGGAACAGATAGGAGCTGCACAAACTTACATATACCTTTGTTTCTTCCATTTCTGTTTCAATCTCAGGTTCTGGATCGCTGGATTTTACTTTAGTGCGCTTCATTGATGAACTAATTGCCGCTGTGCAAATACAACAATGTCTTTTAATTATTTTTCAGCAACTAATAATAATAATAATGGGTACAATTACAATTTCAGAATATCAGACATCATTACTCTGAACATCAAAGTTCATCCTAAAGCAAAGAAAGACTTAAAAGCCAAAGATAATTTGATGTTTCTGGTAAAGAAGCATAAAAATCTCAACATAAATTATTTATTGCAGTAGAATTAGATCTTTAATCTTTATTCAGGAGGAATAAAGTCTTACATTAAGACACAATTTGCTGCTTGTCCCATTGACACACTTTAAGGATGTGTTTATAACACAGTTATGCTGAAGCTACACATTTAATTCCACATTGCAGCTTGTTGAACATACAACACCGGGCTGATATGTCGCCTGCATGACGGCTGTGCTGACATGTCAGGTAACCAAGGCAACCTTTGCAGAATATGACGTTTGCCAGAGGGGAAACACGCACCAAAATCAATCCAACAAAAATCTTAAAGCAGGAATTTGCACACATTCACACTGGCTTAAATCCTGAAAACGATCTTCGTCGCATTACTTCAATGTTACGTCGGCGTCCCGACTTAGCATCCGTCCTGACCTGTGGATTGTCTGAGTCATGCTGTGACTCAGACGTATGAGGCTGAGCTGCGTGCAGCTGGGACACTCCGTCTGCACAGCGTTCCAAATATCTGCCTTTCTGGACGGAAATGGCTTTTGTTGCATGTTGGAATCTACTCAAAGTTTCTGCTCTGACGTAGCATTTGCAAAAACAAACAACTGGAAACCCACTTTTGTGTGTGTGTGTGTGTGTGTGTGTGTGTGTGTGTGTGTGTGTGTGTGTGTGTGTGTGTATCAGCTTTCATTTACTTTTGTGTTCATTTATCCAGATGCAGAAACACTCTGTTGTTTATTTAGCTTTTTCTTTTCTTTCCACAATTTTTGTGAAAACCTACATCAAATATACATTTACAAATCAGAGCGTAGACGATACGGACTTCAAGTTTTTTTCACATTTTGTGGTGACATTGTGATAAACATAAAATTGATGATAAGAATTATTTACTTCATGTTTTCGTAACTATGGAAAAGAAGAAGTTTGATTTGTTTTACTAAGTAACTTCATCTAATCACGTATTCAAATTGATTGACGTTTATTAATAATGTCATTGAACAAACAGTGGAGAAAATAGCAAAACTGACAATCCTCAACAATATGGACAGTTTTTAAATATCATTAATGGGAAATTTATTGTGACAACAATAAATCAAAATTCTTATCAAAATTCTTATATATATATATATGCTGGGCATATATAAAAAATTCCCTTCTCACCCTCTGCGGGTGTCTCCTCTCTCTCTTTCATCCTCTGAGCTCGGGTCCTCTACCAGAGGCCTGGGAGCTTGAGGGTTCTGCGCAGTATCTTGGCTGTGCCTAGTACTGCACATTTCTGGACTGAGATGTCTGATGTTGTTCCTGGGATCTGTTTTAGCCACTGCTCCAGTTTGGGGGTTTCTGCCCCGATGACCACAGGCACCACTGTGGTCTTTACCTTCCAGTTCTTTTCCAGTTCCTCCCTGAGGCCCTGGTATTTCTCCAGTTTCTCATGCTCCTTTTTCCTGATGTTGTAGTCACTTGGTATAGCTACATCCACCACAAAGGCTTTCCTCTGTTCTTTATCCACCACCACAATGTCCGGTTGGTTCACCATTACCATCTTGTCTGTCTGGATCTGGAAGTCCCACAGGATCTTAGCTCGGTCATTCTCCACCACCTTTGGGGGTGTTTCCCACTTCAATCTCGGGGCTTCCAGTCCATATTCTGCACAGATGTTCCTGTACACTATGCCCGCCACCTGGTTATGTCGTTCCATGTACGCTTTCCCTGCCAGCATCTTGCACCCTGCTGTTATGTGCTGGACTGTCTCAGGGGCCTCCTTGCACAACCTACACCTTGGGTCTTGTCTGGTGTGGTAGATCTGAGCCTCTATTGCTCTGGTGTTTAGGGCCTGTTCCTGTGCAGCCAGGATGAGAGCCTCTGTGCTGTCCTTGAGTCCAGCTTTGTCCAGCCATTGGTAGGATTTCCTGATATCAGCCACTTCAGTTATTTGTCGGTGGTACATCCCATGTAGGGGCTTGTTCTCCCATGATGGAACCTCTAGCCCCTCATCCTGTGTTCCCCATTGCCTGAGACATTCCCTGAGCATGTCGTCCGTTGAGGCTTTGTCCTTGATGTATTTATGAATCTTGGATGTTTCATCCTGGACAGTGGCTCTCACACTCGCTAATCCTCTGCCTCCTTCCTTACGGCTCGTGTATAGTCTCAGGGTTCTGGATTTGGGGTGGAACCCTCCATGCATGGTTAGTAACTTCCGAGTCTTAACATCCGTGGCCTTTATCTCTTCCATTGGCCAGCTGATTATTCCGGCAGGGTATCTGATTACTGGTAAGGCATAGCTGTTTATTGCACAGATCTTGTTCTTGCCATTGAGCTGGCTTCTCAGGACTTGCCTTATTCGTTGGAGGTATTTGGCTGTGGCTCCTTTCCTTGTGACCTCATCGAGGTTGCCATTTGTTTGTGGTATTCCCAGGTACTTGTAACTGTGCTCTATGTCTGCTATTGTTCCTTCTGGGAGTGAGACCCCTTCTGTGCGGACGACCTTCCCTCTCTTTGTAACCATCCGACCACACTTTTCTAGTCCGAATGACATCCCAATGTCAGTGCTGTATATGCTGGTGGTGTGGATCAGTGAGTCAATGTCTCGCTCACTCTTAGCGTACAGCTTGATGTCATCCATGTAGAGGAGGTGACTGATTGTGGCCCCATTCTTCAGTCGGTATCCGTAGCCAGTCTTGTTGATGATTTGGCTGAGGGGGTTCAGGCCTATGCAGAACAGCAGTGGGGACAGAGCATCTCCTTGGTATATGCCACATTTGATGGACACTTGTGCAAGTGGTTTGCAGTTGGCTTCAAGGGTGGTTTTCCACAGCCCCATCGAGTTTGCCCCATCGAGTTATATATATATATATATATCTATATACTGTATTATATATATATTATATATTATATAGATATATATATATACTGTAATATATATATATATATATATATATATATATATATATATATATATATATATATATATATATATTATATATATATATATATATATATATAGCTATATATATAGCTGTAAAATGGTTTTCTTCAAAGTAAAGTTCCTGTATCTGATTAGTACAATGGGCTCCTTCATATAAAGTACAAACATGCATGTGGAGGCAGAGAAGCGTGTCCCAGTCGTCGTCCATCCTCCTCCTCCACCAGGTCCATGAATAATGCAGAACTCCCATTTTCATGCCACTTCGCATCCCGTTTTCTCCTTCTCCCTCCCTCCCTCCTCCTCCTCCTGTGCTGTCGTAAAAATAGAACCGTAGACCTGCAAGCTTTCACTCTGGTGTTTACACCATCATGACCCTCCCCACTGCTTTTTCTCCTGACAGTGGGATTATTAGTCTCATTCATCTCAGCCTGCTCCCCTTCTCTATCCTCCACAGGAACCAGTGAGCAGAGACGAGGCAGACGGGTGTTTGCCGGGCCAGGCCAGGAGAGGAGGAGAGGAGGTCCTCAGGTAGCATATAGATGCTTCATCTCCATATCTTTATAGCCGGGTATCACAAATATAGCCCTGCGAAGGCCTCTTGTTCTCGCTTCCTCGAGCCTCCCACTCCTCCTCTGCATGCACTCAGGCTCAGCTCGGGGGGTGGTGGTGGAGGGGGGCGGTGATGAGGAGCTCTCCTTCAAGACGCTAAACGTACAAACGAGGACACAGGCAGTGAAATGAGATGCCTGCACCTTCCCTGCAGGTGCAAAGCTGCAACGACGTCCCGAATCACAACATGAACGGGAGAACGATGGCGGATGGGAGATGTGATTCCAGTTGCATGAAGTTTTATTTAGTGAACAGAAGTTGTTGGTTTTTTTTAACTGATTAATTTAGTATGCGTTTTAAAAATCCACTGCCTGTATTTTTGAGCAGAAACATTCAAAGCCTAGACTGTACAGGTGACAGTAAAAGACCTGGGCCAGGCTTTAGAATGGTCTTACAGGGACAGTAACCCAGGGCCCCGAATTTTGGGGATGACACAAAAAAATTGTTTTCTTATGTAGAGTTTATGTTCTACAAACATTGCGCCTCAAATTAGGGTCATATTGTTAGATTTTTACTAAAAGTAGTGCGGATAGGGCCATAGCAACAAACCTTGTGCACGTTCCCAAAAACAAACCTATTTTTTTATTTTAAAATATAGTGATCATCAACAACAAGGCTCAGCAGCTTCAAATGCACAACAACCAGATTCCAGAACAGCTGCATCCCTCATGGATGCTAAAGTCCCATTAGTTTAATCTTTTATTATATATATTTACATTGATACTTTTATTACTTATGTATTTATTATCACTGGAGCTTTGCAACGACATTTCTTTCAGTTCGTACCTTTTTTTTTAAACGTCCAACTGAATGACAATAAACTCCATCTATGTTTGTTTCTCTGCAGCCCGTTGCTTAGTGACTCCTGTACCATTTCTGGCCCTCGGTCCAGTGGTTGGGGACCCGATAACCCCAGGTTCCTCAGTGCTGATGTGTTCAGGTCATACATTTTCTGTTATGTCATTGTTATGCATCATTTATCTGTAAATCAGTGTGCATTCATCTTTCTTTTCACCTGCCGGTTTATTCAGGAAGGAGTCTGAACTGAAAGAAATGTGCACGGTTTAGTCTCTGGTCTCTCTTTTTTTCTTTTTTCAAAACAGACAGCACAAAGCAGGAGAGCATGAGGAATGGACATATGGTGTTATTTGAAAGGATGACAGAACAAAATCAAGCCGTGTGAGACGAAATTAGCTGAAACGTGCTGATACAAGTGTTGCAGGGGAATCAAAGCGCTGCTTTTTGAATATGAAGCATATCGCAGACGCGCTGCGCGGCTGTTTTTTTATGACGTTTTTTTTTTTCTAACCCTCCCTCTTTCCCTCCACCTCATCCCTCCATCCCCCTGAGTTCCTGCTGTCTCTAAAGCTTTTCAAAAAGCTTTTAGTTTGGCATTTGATTCTCTGCTCTCCTTTTTTCTTTCTCCCCCCCAAATGTGTCGGGCTGTTTTTTTTTTTACATTTATTTTTTCCCTTCTTTTCTTCTCTTTCATGCAGAGCACCTTGGCCACTGAAAGGGAGTGTTGGAGGGGTCCGCGGTTATTGAATGTGAAGGCGGATGACATGGAGAAGAGAGGACATGCAATGAAAATGAAACAAGCAGACATGAGCAGACAGGGAAAGCAAAGGTAAGAGGCAGAAGATGGAAAGGGACAAAAAGAGAAGATGAAAGACGCAGGGAGAGAGGAAAACGGTGGAGATGAGAGGGGAAAGAAGGAGGTGGAGAGAAAAAGAAAAGAGACAACAGAGAGAGGAAAAAAGAAGAGACATGATGAAATAAAAACACACAGACAAAAAAAAACAAGACCAGAGGACAAAAGGACATTAAATAGACAGGAAGTAGGAGAACGTGCAGCGTGGAAAAACGAACTGAGAGATCCGAGGAAACAAGGTGATGGGATAACAGGGAGACGAAGAGGATGAGTTCAGGGAGGAGAACATATAAGGGGAGGAGGAAAAAAAAACAGAAACATGCCTGTGAAAAGTGAGAAGAGTGTATACCAGACCAGAATGGGGTGGCGGGTGGAAGGGGAGGAAGCAATGGATGGGGCGGGGGAGAGGAGAAGAAGAAGAAGAAGAAGAAGAAGAAGAGAGAAGAAGAAGAAGAAGAAGAAGAAGAAGAAGAAGAAGAGAGAAGAAAAAAGAGGAGGACAGGAGGAGGATGAGAAACCAGTCGTTCTTTACCCAGGGGGAGGCACAGCGGGGATGGAGGGGGCGGATGGGGGGGAGATGGGCTCCTCATCCCTCTCTCCCCCAACTGAGCCTCCTTCTTCAAGGTCAGACACACACACGCACAGAGGCAAGCAGTTCTGGCAGACATGGTACACACCAGTACACACACACACACACACACACACACACACACACACACACACACACACACACACACACACACACACACATAGTGGAGCTCAAGTAGAAAAGACGCCTTCTGCCTGCCTTTTTCTCTCTGACTCTGTGTACCAAGCAGCCAAGTCTCAGTCAACCATCTGGAGATAAAAAACATTCCTCCCATACACACACACATGCACGCCCACATATACACAAATGCACGCACACACCTACACACACATATGAAGTGTATGTTTATGATAATAGCCCAAATGCCTCTATTGATTCTTTCTCTTCTTGCGTCTCTCTGCATCTGCGGGTGTGTGCGCGTGTGTGTGCATGTGAAATCAGTTCTTATCACTTCTACATGAAGAACACTTTTCCTTGACTACCTTAAAGTATATATTTGAAACTAAGCTCCCAGTTGGGGCTATGAACAATTTGACATCCCAAATATGCTGCGCAAATTTATCGTGGTTATCAATATTATCACAATCTTAATGATATTAATTGAAAATCTGCCAAATGTTATCCATATTGTCACTGCAGTTGTGGCTAGTCTAAGGGGGAGTAGATGCAAGAGTAGTAGTGACGTTATTATACAGTTATACTAGTAAAATATGTCACTTTAAAACGCAATGTCACATGAGTATTCCTCCATCTTTTTTTCATTTTGCTTTTTTTTATTTTAGTTTTTTTTTCCAAATTGGCTGCTGACTGGTGAAACACTTTTATTCTGAACAGAAAATGATTCAAACACATAGAAAACCTGGCCAGACAGGTAAAGTCGTTGCTTGTCCTTGTTTTCCTGTGAACGTGTCACCACACCTCATGTGTTGCTGAAACCGAGCAGCAGCTGGGGCTTTAAAAAGGAGCGAAAATTGAAACATGGCACAAAACAAACAAAAACAGAGACTGCTACCAGAAAATGCCAAACGCGGACATGATGTAAGTATCAGGCTGGACGTTTTATCCCCGTCAATCCAAAAAAATTACTCGCTCCTTTCTCACTCACTTCAGTTTTTATTTCAGTCTGACCTGAATGCCTTCTTGCACATGTTCCTTACAAGGTTTGTTCCAAACTTCTAATGGAAGTTGGGTTTTTTTTGTGTGTGGCTTTCTTTCTTATTGTGACCTTCCCATCCCTATTTTCCAGAAAGATCTGGTTTTTTTTTGGACATCAAGGTGAAGACCCCGTCAACAATGGAACGTTTGTTTTTTCTGGAAAGCTTGTCATTTTTAAAAACACCTGCACACTTGAGTGTTTTTCGAAGCGTTTCCATCCATGTGGAAATACTGAGAAACGATGCTCCAAAATGCTATTTTTTACACCTCTAGACCTGTCGTGGCGCTAAACACGGCGGTGTGCGGCGTGTGCGTAAAGCCGCCACGTGAGATTAGCGGCAAACACAACACAAGAAAACAAGAAAAGTCAGAGTAGAGTCTTTTATAGGACTTTTTTGCAGCTGCTGCAGAACTATTAATGACATTCTCCAACAGCTGCAGCACCACTAAGAAAATTTAACCTATCATTATTGTTGTTATATATGATGCATATGACCCATTTGGTAAATGGGTTACATTTCAGGTTAAGGGTTGGGAAAATATGTCGCCGTTTTCACAAAAGAGACGTTCTTCACTGTCCATCTGAAAACATTCACTCTGAAATGTTTTAGCTTCCCTAAAACGGCGTCTCCATGTGGATACTGGGCAGAAACAGCTAAATGTTTTTGCTGTGTACTTATGCAGCATGTTATCTAATCCAGAGGACTCCACTTTACACTGCAACAGCTGTTCATCCATTTGTGGTAACCACTCAGATGAGCTGTGGCTCTCTACAGCTCCTCCAAAGTTGCCATGGCCCCTCAGCTGTTTTTTCAGGGTAAGGCTCTCCTAAATGTAAAAGCTGGGACTAACTTTCCTTCCATTTCCTTCAATGAGGTTTGTATATTTTGACAAAACATGAAAAAAACATAGCATAAAGTGCGTCCAGTTTCGTCTCACATGTGCTGCAGAAAGACGCAGTTCTACCTGAGAAGCCTCCCGGGTCGTAGTTCCTCTGGAGGCTAAAAGGGGGGAAGTGGAAACTTGGACTCCAGCTCATTTGGCTTCATTAATCACTAACTGCAGGGCGAGCAGCGCAGAGGGCAGACAAAGGCCCCGGAGCTACAGGATGCAACAGCAAGCCATGCGCAGCCATGTTCACCTTTGGAAGTCCACAGACATGGCAACATGGATCAGGACACGCTGACAGTGCTAGTGTTGTCAATGACAACCTTATGTTAAAGTTGACAACGAGACACAACGGACTTAAATGTGACCAAAGATTTTACTTTCCAACATAAAATTAAAATAGTTATGTACTTCAAATATGACAATCAGAGTGGCTTTTTGGGTGTTATTTTACCATCGTATCATGGTATTGTAATATGTATAAAATCCTGCAGAACTTTTTTTTCTCTCATAAAATCACATTAAACATTTTCTGTTTCACGCACTCATACTCCCCCCAAAAAATATCAATAACTTCATGGCTTTACATGTCTGAAAGTTTAGTTCGCAATATTTGAGTTAAGTGGAGGCAGGCCTGTGGATGTATTTTGTAAGTCAACACTTCAGGCATGCTGCTACTCTGAATTACATCATGGAGAAATCAGCCTAGATATCAGGAGGAGATGGATGGACCTTCACATGTTTGGTTGATCCCTGCGAGCAATTTCCACCTACCTGAAGGTGCCGCGTTCATCTGCTCAGACTCTAAAATACACCAGTTCTGTAGGAGGAATAGGCCAAAATTCCAGCAAACTGTGTGGAAATCATTCACACATGGTACAGCTTAAAATATTACAGAAATCTGACTTTGCAGGTACATTACTTAATTTATCTTTGAAAATCCTTTCTTATGAAATCTGGCATTTAGCAACTAAGAATACCTCTTGTTATCTTTTATGGTCCTAAAACAGGAGAAGTTTAATCTGATAATGTGAGACGGTGATTTTTTTTTTTTTGCATGCCTCAATATCTGATTTCAACTTTATTTGAAGACATGAGACGTTATGCTTTAGCATTAGAACATAGCTAAAGCTAATATAACAAATACAGCTGTTATATCAAGATATTGTCGAGCAGGAAGAAAAAATCCAAAGTGTTAAAAAGCTTTAATCCAAGAGCTTCCTCTAACACATCCAGCCTCTCCTCCTCAGACTAAAATTGTCTCCTGCACCCCCTCCACCCTCCTTTTACTCCATCTTTTTTTTTCCCCTCCTCCCTCCTCCTTCTTTTATAACTGACTACAAATTTACTGCTGGTCATTACAGAGGCAGGGTCAATTCCCCAAACAATGTGTTTGGTGCCACCATAAAAAGGGTGTTTTTTACGGCATGTAGCAGTAAAATGCTATTAAACAGATAAAACACCTGCAACGAGCATCAGGAGGATTATAAAAAGAATTGCCTTGATAAACTCCACGTATCTGCGAGATGGCACACCAGCAGTTCTTGCCTCCGTGGCCGATGGATAGAGGAGAATGGGGGGGGGGGGGGGTGATTGCATGTGCTGCTGAGCACATGGAAGAAGGGCCTGCGTGACTCTGCAGCGCCACCATGTGAGGAGACGTGGAGGACCAGGCAGCCACGCTGAGAAAGAACACACCACTGGATTTATCTTTAACGATGCCCCCTTTTTGACACGTCTCACCTCCCGTTTCGATATATTCTTTAACACTGAATGTACACTGACAGAGAAAATATAGTGGAGTATCAAAAGTGCACAATAAAAAAATATTGGCTAATACGGTTAATGATGTCACAAGAGCTAAACACCCACATAGAAGCCACTATATAGACATAACTATGTTAGCTGTTACATACATGTCACATGTGAACACAGGAAAGGATGGACCTAATATGTGTTAGACATATATACCGCATAATGTAAGTTATATGAAATCTATAAATCATACAGTAATGTAGGAAAACACAACGAAACAAATTTGATTTTGTAATACTGCCTGAATCAATCTGTTGTCACTTCTGCTTGAGCTGTGGATTTAAAAAAAATGCATGGTAAACATGAACACAGAACATATTCGATCCGGTGAAAGCAACTCGCATTTTTATCTAAAGTGTCCAAACGCTGGATGCCATCTGACTCAAAGCTGAGATCTTTTTTTAAATTTTTTTTAATATTTGTCACTGAATAACCTAACACCGTCCAAACAGAACCTTCCCTTCATGTTTACAAAAACGTCTCAAAATCCACGGATAATTTTAATATTCTGCTCAAACTTATGCAGCCGTACAACTGAACACCTTCGAGAAAGGACCTGGATTCAAACCTTTTAAATAAAGAGGGAAATATATGTAAGATATATACAAAAAGTACTGAACTGTTGCCAAATGCCTTTTATGATGTCACCATGTGTGGGAAGAAGCATTCGGGGAGTTTGATCTTGGTTAAATAGCAACTTGAAACAAAACTGAATCTGGCATGTAGTCAAAATTATATAAGATGAGTTCTATTGATTTCCCGAAAAGGTTGGCGTGTAGCTTTAATAATGGCTGATTCCCAGGTGTCTACTAGAGGCAAAATAAAGCGGACCATAAACATAGCTTCAGGCTAACTCGCTCAGTATTTCACAGAAGTATCGGCTCGCTGAAAAGTATCTCCATATCCTCTGCAGCACATTCATTCATTATCCAGTAGGCACTCATTTTGCATGAATTACTCCTGCATCGTTGGAGAGCTGCACAGAGGCCTGCAGCCCAGCTGAGCTGTTAAGGAAGCTTTGCCTGCCTTTTAGGGAACCCTCAGCTTGTCTGCATCGGAGGCGTTGGTGTCTCTATAGGGATTACATCATGTGAGATTGCTAACCAATCAAATACGTTGATGCGATAGTCACTGAATCAGATACTGGTACTTTTAGCTCTGCAGAGGTGTTAAGATATCCTTGAAAATGAAATCAACTCCAGAAACCTTGTGAGCTGAGGGGAGTGCTCTATAAAACATGCTACTTAGCTCTGTGTGTCTTCACTCTTCTCTCCCAAACTGCTTTGCTTCACCTTTCAGTTCTGTGGTGAAACCTTTTGCTTTTGTACCTTTTTTATTTGCCAATTAACTTTCCCAGAATAAATTTTACTACAGCACTCTTTAGACAGCTTTCTCCTTTCATGGCGTAGCATAGCATTTATGCATATTTCTTTTGTTCTTCAATTTCTGAAAAAATAGAATTTTGGTTTTTCATTACCCAAATAGACTACAATGGTATATGTGTCGAAATGAAGAGAAATAAACATTTAAAAGACATTGCAATGTGTGTATTTAGTCTGTATAAAATATGACTCACTTTTTTAATTTATCTACTGAGACATTAACTTTTTGATGACATTCTGACTTAAAAAAAGTGAAGCAGAAAATCTATTCATATATATATATATATTTGCGAGTTATTGAATGAATTCTGGCTGAAATTTTCAAAACTGATCCTCAAATGAAGCTTCTCTGTTAATAAGAAAGTTTATGTTTTCTATTTTACATAAAAACCTGCAGCTTGTTGAAGTATGTTGGTCTTATGCTGCCACCTAGTGGAAACAGTTATGGTTGCACAAAGACTTCCATTTCACAGAAATGATGTTGATATCGTCACCTGCCTAAAATAAAAGCCTGTCATTTTGTGCCAAAAGTGACTTTTACAAATATAAATAAAGAAAGAAAGAAAGAAATCGTATTTCCAAAAGATGATTCAGGCAAATAAAAAAAAAACATGAGCAGAATGTTGTTTATAAATAATTTTCATCCTGTTCTGCTGTTAATGTGATCTCTTGTGCGAATAAAAAATGTACTAATTTGTACTAATCAGGGAAAACGTAAAAGATCTTTGAACATTGTAGGTGAATAACTTCAAAACATGGATTGCTTAGGATCACAACCGTCAGCATGTGTTTAAGGAACACAAATAAACCCAAAATTCCAAAACTTGACTGGTTGTAATGATTATTTTGAATGTAATATCCATGATCTTCTTGGAATTATCAAAATTTTACTTTATGGCTTTTTTTCGATTGCATGTATTTTTTGATGACACATCTCTTGAAATGTTGCTAGCATGCCGAAAAAGACACTGACAGCGGTAGACTTCCTCGAACTCTAAAATAATAATAATAATAATATGAACTGATATTATTATTGTTATTATTATAAGATTAAGTTATTACAATAATAATAATAATATTAGGAGTTTGCATGTTCTCCCTGTGCATAGTGGGTTTTCTCCGGGTACTCCGGTTTCCTCCCACAGTCCAAAAACATGACTGTCAGGTTGATTGGCCTCTCCAAATTGTCCCTAGGTGTGTGTGTGTGTGTGTGTGTGTGTGTGTGTGTGTGTGTGTGTGTGTGTGTGTGTGTGTGTGTGTGTGTGTGTGTGTGTGTGTGTGAGACTGGTGACCTGTCCAGGGTGACCCCGCCTCTCACCCGTAACGTCAGCTGGAGATGGACACCAGTAACCCTCCCGACCCCACTAAGGGACAAGGGTGTAAAGAAAATGGATGTATTATTATTATTATTATTATTATTATTATTATTACTATTATTATTATTTTAACTTCGCCGTGATGTTGTTGTTTTTAAATGCACTGTGTATGATTTTGTGTGAGTGTTTTTTTTTTACTCTATGTTAAACTAAAGTCAAAAATATTCCTGAAGCGCCATCCAGGCGGCGAGTGTCGTCCCGATCCGGATGTCCTCGGGATTTCCCGGGCTCCTTCGTCGATGCTTCGTTGGTTTCCGGTCAGCGTCGCCATCTGCTTTCTCGTCCTTCTCCAATCTCCGTGCTGTTGTTCCCGGTGACGCGGCGGAGGTGTAGCCTGACGCGGGCTCTTACGTGTCGGCCAGAATAAAAGTGGAGCTCCGGAGACCCGGGAGTGACGAAAGGGTGTCTGTATCGGTAAGGAGGAAGGGACGTCCGGGGTTCAGAGGGACGGGAGGCGACCGCTGGAAGTGTCGGTTTGGTCGTGTTCGGTCCGAAGGAAACAAAGAGATCATGGCGCCGCGGTGTGTTTGTAGCAGGATGGAGGGCGGGGAGGCTGCGGCTGCCTGGCGGAGCGTGAGGAGCCGAGGCGCCTTGGCGGCCACTTTGTCCGGTGACGCATTATAAACTGCTAACGCGTTGTTATCGCGCTCAACTGCCAAAGGCTGCCACACTGGAAACGCCGCTACATGCGCAATTTTTTTTTTTTTTTTTTGCGCCGTTGTCTAAAAAGGTGCAATGAAGGAAAATCACCCGATATACTTACTCAGTTTGTTCCCTCCAACTTTTAGCGGTTTATTTTATTGCCCTCTGAAACGTTCTCACCACGCCCGTCTTCAAACAGCTCTCTTATTTTATTATTATTATTATTATTCTTTTTCCATCCATGAAGTTTTCTCGGTCAGATCCCCCCCCACCGCCCCCATCTGTTTTTTTTGGCTGACTCTGAAAACATTATTTTTTTTTCTTTTCTTTTTAACGCTTAATAATTTTCTCTGTCGCAGAGTTTTAATTGAATGTTTTTTTGTTTTGTTTTTGTGCCCCCCCCCCCCCCCCCCATCTCCTGGGACGTAAAAGCCTTTCAGTCTCCCGCCCTGGGTGGGGGGCGTTGCCCGGCCATGTGGCTGGGCTGTCACTCGCAGAGCGTCCAAGTGATTTTTGAAAAGCAGAGGGAGAAACGCGTAAAGCCAATCATGCGGCGGAGAGACGCTACGCACAGTGTGAGATCACCGGCGACGGGGAACAGCGCGTTCCAGCTCACCTACCGATCACCGGAGGCACATTTACCGCCACAGGCCGCGTCTCATTGGGGTCGTTTCGGACCTGGCTCGGCTTGTCTGAGGGTTCTAATAGTTTACATTTCAGTTCCTAATTAAAAAAAAAAATAAAACACATAGGGTCCATATGTGGATCATTTAATTTCTGGTGTGTAAATGTTTGACATTTGCATGTCCTTCTTTGCTAATATTGCTAATAAAAAGACCAACTAGGCAGTCATAATCAATTACAAAAACCTGAATTTCCTGTTTTTTTGTTTGTTTTTAACCATAATCCTGGATGACAGGTAATAATAATAATAATCAATTTAATTTATAATGCACTTTTCATTAATAAAAATCTCAAAGTTCTACATGGTGCATCTAAAAACATAAAATCAGCTATCAAAAACAATTAAAAAAAAACAAAAACAAACAACTGTCATTTAAAAGTGGAGCAGGCTTGTCTAAAAAGGAAAGTTTTCAAGCCAGTTTTAAAATCAGACAATAATTGCGGGGCTCTCAAATAGTCAGGGAGAGAATCCATAGACAAGGAGCCACAGCAAAGGCTCGCTCACCCATAGTCCTTAGTTTTGATCGAGGAAAGTGGAGAAGATTGCAGGCTTGGGATCGTAGGGGTCTAGAAGGTGAATGTGAAGTAAGGAGGTCCTTCAGGTAATCCGGTGAGGTTCCATATAGACAGTGATGGGTGATAAGTGCAATTTTATATTGAATCCTATAGGTAACAGGAAGCCAGTGAAGCTCGTGAAGAGTAGGTAGGGCTGTAGTGATACAATAATCTCAGGGTACGATACGCGATATTCTGCCCACGATACGATATATATTGCGATATTCAGCAAACTATGCAATTTGATACACGTTTGCGATTTTCTGAACGATTTTAGAGGGACAGAGTGATTTTGGTGATATTTTGTGACTGTTATAGATTTGGATTGAATTAATTTAACTGAAAACTGATTAAAAGCACCAACTACACAATACCTGGTTCTGGTTGGACACAGACTTAAAGTCGACAGCTGGACAAAATGAATCAAAGAAGTGGTGAGAAAACATGTTTCTTTTAATTGAAACAGTACAAACTGTAGCTGACATGCATTAGTAAAGTAAATAAAGTGAACCAAGTACCTGCTCTGAATAGTTTGATACCTTTTAAACCTGAACATCTGAAGGAATCACTCTAAGCCTGATGACCTGGTGCGAAGCAAGCAATGAGTGAGAAAGGTGACAGTTGGATGTTACGATACTTGCAGATGAATATACATTTTTTTCTAGGAAAGAAAATATCAATATATATCACGAATCAATGTTATTATACAGCCCTATTGACAGGGGTGTCACTTAGTCTATTTTAGGGGGGCTGAAGCCCTCCTAAATAGTGTGGTGTTTTTTCCCCCCCATTATTTTACAAAGCTGTCAATAAACTTTAAGACAACACGGTGCTTTGGTTTTATGCTATGGTTGCTTAAAACATGTACACAGTAAAGTATCTCTGTTAAATCTTTCTACCCTTGTCCTTAAAAGGTATTATGTGTTTTCCAGGCACATCAGGGCCGTGCAGAGACCACTAAAGGGGCAGGTGCTAAAAAAAGGCAGATCTAACCGCATTCTAGGACAGAATATTAACAAAGTCACACAGCTTTCAGAGTTTAATAAACAATGATAAATAACAAAATTGTGAGATATACAATCAAAGGTAAGGAAAATCTATATAAAACATACAACTATATGCAAGATATTTTATTAGTAATTTCTTTCTGCAGGTCTATTTTGTTATAGGAAAGTATTGCCATATTCAAACCCACATTTTAGCAAAATATGTAAATCAGAACTGGACCACCAGACATATTTTGTCTTGCACTATTAAAAATGTAAACAAGGGCACAATGGAACCTTTTAGTGACTCTATAAAAAAGAGCTGCCTGTTTGCTGCAGTGGAGATGAAGACAATCCATTCAGGAAAGCAGAGCTGCACCAAACTTTAACGTGGAACTGCAGAAAAAAGGGGAAAAAAACAAAAATTTAATTGTTAATGCGTGACACCATGAGAAAAGCCTACAGAGTTTTGCTTATAAAAAACTTTTTCTCACATGACGTCTTGGGCAGGGCCCAAAATCGCAACAAAATATTTCTGATGTGTGCAAATAAAAGTTTATGTTTGGGAAATAACTTTTTAAGTTCATAAGATAAAAATGAGTTATTTAATTTAGAAAAAAGTTAAACAAAACATTTTGTTTTTAAAAAAAAAATCATTACAATTCCAAAAGCTTTGATTAGAAATTTATTTTACTTAACTGGGGCTAATTTTTTTTTCATTGAATAATTGGGAAACAAATTAAATAAATAACTTAATACTCTGTGAACCAGACCCTAAACTTACCCTTCAATAATGACACACTTATTACATTCATTATATCTATCTTGGTAATTCAGGGTGAGTTATTTTGAGTTATTAGCTAGCAGCTAGCTAATAGCACAGCAACAACAGCCTAATGTCTGTGTGATAAAAATACTGAATCGATAGATAAGAACAGGTTGTCCTCACCTGGCTCTCCTCTCGCTCAGTAGTTCTTCAGAGAAACGCAGAGGCCTGTCAGTGTCTGTTGTATTTCATGACCTCTCTATTAAACCGCGACTCCGTGCTGAAGCAGAAACGATACTTCAGCGTTTTCCGTCATCTAACAAGTAGCAAGTCTACTCCACTTTATTCACCAAAAGCTGATCTGTAATCTGGAACGTTCGCTACGTTGAGCTGCAGTTAGCCGCTTTATCTCACTGCGCGAGAGGCAACTGCATCATGCGTCACGGGCAAAAGGTCAAAGGTAACAAGGTGACCAGCTTATTATGTTGTTCTAAAAAAAAATATTTTTTTTTTTTAGTACGTTATGTGTCAGAAGAGGGTTTAGAAAATAATTATACCAACAAAAATTAAAAAAAAAATGACCAAAAGGGCACTTGGGGGCAAGGAGCAAAAGGGGCAGGTGCTCAAGTCCCCCCAGTCTCCCCTCTGCTCAAGCCTGAGGCACATAGTGCCATTTCATTAGCACAATTAAATAACTATTTTACCTTCAGTTGTTATAAAATTGTTACATATATATATATAACAAAACAATATATATAAATATGACATAAGAGATTTTACTTCCTGATTTAATTCCTTGAAATTGCACCTGTCTCTTTAAAAACTCTTGCTCTTTCCAACAAAGTCAATTTCACTCGATTTTGCCTCTTTATAGCCTAGTGACGCCCCTGATGAATGCACTTATTTATTTTTTTTATTAAAACCATCCCTCAAGGGTGAAGAAATGTAAAATCACCTTAAAATAAATTTGTCTTTTGGCTCATTATATGTCTGAAAAACCCAACGATGGGCCAATCTATGAATTATCCATGTAGATAACAAGGTTGCATCACAGATCCTACACCGTACTACACAAACTGATGTAGTATTTAAAGGGCTTTTGATACTTTGATCATATTAAAGTGGATTTGCCTCACAAAAACATATTTGAAAGAATAGTGACATTTTGGGGAAGGAAAAAACCCCCGAGTATTATTTCTTAACTTGAACATTTCCCCCCCAGGATACCAATAAATGTAGATGACCCAAGAGATTCTCCTCAAAAGCTCAGTTTTCACCCACTTTGGCTCTGATGTCCCGTCCTCAGCTTCGCCAATGAAGATGGAGCCAGCAGCCGAGGCTCAGCAGGCGGCGGACACTGCTGTGACTGAGACGGAGAGCCAGCAGATCACCCCGGCACAGATCGCCACTTTAGCACAGGTAACACGAGCTGTCGGACTCTTTCTGCTGTTTGGAGTGCAGAGTCTGTGTTCCTATCGAGTGACGGGAGGTGTTGACTGACACTAATTTGGACTTTTGCAAATTTCACGCCGGCTCCCATCGAACAGAATGTTATCACACCTCTGCGTTTAAGGTATCCATGACAGCAGGACACGCCTCGGCAACGGGTCCCACCGTAACGCTGGTGCAGCTTCCCAACGGACAGACGGTCCAGGTCCACGGAGTCATTCAGGCCGCACAGCCGTCCGTCATCCAGTCCCCGCAGGTCCAGGCTGTGCAGGTAAAACATGCTTTGAGTGGAAGTGGGGGAATAATGTCCAAGACGTTGAGTTTAATCCATTCACCACGTTTTGTTTGTTTATTTGTTGGATTTAGATCTCCACCATAGCTGAAAGTGAAGACTCTCAGGAGTCAGTCGACAGCGTGACGGACTCCCAGAAGCGCAGAGAGATTCTATCGCGGCGTCCATCATACAGGTAACCCAGACTGGCCAGATGATGCTAATATTTTGTATAAATTCATGTTTTCCAGGATCGGCTCAGGTTTAGCTTTTTACTCCTTTTACTATTTAGCTTCTCGTAGTGGCCAATGAACTTGCTGCAATAACTCTAGCTTACCTCTTATTGTGTTTAATCTGTACCAAGAAACCTGCGGTTGTGAATTCTCACGACTGTTTCCTGTCTTAAAAGGAAAATCCTGAACGACCTTTCGTCCGACGCCCCAGCAGTCCCTCGAATCGAGGAGGAAAAGGCCGAGGAGGACTCGTCTGTTGCCGCAGCTACGCCCGCCATCACCACCGTTACCGTGCCGACACCCATCTACCAGACCAGCAGCGGACAGTACAGTAAGTGTCGGTTGGCTTCGAGAGTGTACAGTTTGTCTCTTAATAGGAAACAGGAAAGTAATCGTCTTTTTTGCCAAAATAGACTGTTGCACGTAGGCGTGCACGATATATTGACACTAATGTCGGTATCGGCCGATGTTAATAATTTTTTTAAATTATCGGTTTTGGCCTGATATTGACAACCAATATAAATTTTTTTTTTGTTTCCATTTTTTTTCTGTAGGGGGAGCAAGAAGGGTTGTGAAATGTACATAATATCTGCAAATATCGGTTATTGGCCAAAACAGCGATATTATCAGATATCAAAATCAGTCCACAATTTTTATATCGCTGCATCTAAAATCACGTCAAATGTTACTGCCGCATCCTTTCTTTGCCTTTTAAAGCCGTCAATTTGTGCTTTGGTACAATTTCCATTATCTGATGTACTTTGGGCTTCATTTCTGATAAAGAATACACCATTAAGCACACATAAGTGAATTAAGTGGAAAAAAACAAAACTACTTCCAGAAGGTGACTCAGGTAAAAAATAAAAAAAGAAGTTGTGAATGAAATGAAAGACAGACATCCTCTTTTACTTGCCAATATTATTTACAAAAAATAAAAGTAGAAATAAAAAATAAAGTAGAACTAGAGATAAAACAGAAATAATAATATAAATAAAATGAGAACCAGAATTAGCAGACCACTTGTCTCAGTAGTATGTCCAGACTTGTACTGAGATAGAAATACCTGTTCTTATTTCTCATTTGCTCTGTATGTTTTCTTCTGTCGTCTGTCCATACAGTTGCGATCACGCAGGGCGGAGCCATTCAGCTGGCCAATAACGGCACAGATGGAGTCCAGGGCCTTCAGACTCTGACCATGACCAACGCTGCTGCAGCGGCCGCCCAGCCGGGAACCACCATCCTGCAGTACGCACAGACCAGCGACGGCCAGCAGATACTGGTTCCCAGTAACCAGGTGGTGGTCCAAGGTGAGTGCTGGATCCTTTGTCTTATTATTATTGTTTTTTTTCATTATTATTAATTGCTGAGGAACCTTTGATATTTTCTGTTGTTAGATTCAAGTTATCCTTAAGCGAATTTATTACAAAATAAGGTGTAAAACGCTTTTTTCTTTTTAACTCAACACATACAGCCACCTCAGGCGATGTTCAGGCCTATCAAATCCGAGCCGCTCCAGCCAACACCATCACCCCTGGCGTTGTCATGGCGTCCTCTCCCGCCCTCCCGACACAAGGAGCCACAGAAGAAGTCACCAGAAAACGGGAAGTCCGACTCATGAAGAACAGGTATGAGCAGGGGATGGGCGGCCATCTTTGAGTTGGAGTAATGCCTTAAAGTGGCAGCATTATGTAAAATCAACTTTTTTGGCCTTTATGATGTTATTCGCTCGTCACATTCATACCTGGAGTATGAATGCATATTTGAGAAATCCTTTAATCTCACGTGTCAATCGCTCAGCTGTACGTTTGGACATAGCGCCGTTTTTGAGACCCAGCTCCAAGCTTCTACCTCACAGAGCATTCCTCCCCTCCACTCAGCTCCTTCAGACTAGCCAGCAGCAATTAGCAAACACCTGGTGGAACTGCGCATCTGCTGAGCTCATTATATGAGCCACGTCTCAGTGCAACGCTGGTAAAAACGTTGCTAAATGGTAAATAGAGGATGGAGTTTTGGAAAGAACCAAAATTCTTAAAGCGACAGAGGCCCAATTTCAAGACGTTAAATTACAAAGTCAAATTTCTTCCAAGTCATATTTGAACACAACTAAAGTTAACATTGTTACTTGATAGTGCCGTGTTATAGCACTATGTGCCTGGATAACACATAATACTGCCCCTTTAAGAAAAAACCCAGAGTTGTTTTAACGGGAAAATGGGCCACAATGGTAAACTGGAAAACCTGTGTGCTAGATTTATAACAGGCTCTCGATTAAGAGTCTCTGCAGATTTAAAGATAGGTCCCGTCTTTATTGTTGCTGTCATCCCGTCAAGCCCTTTTTGTACAGACTAGCCAGTACAAAAAACCGAAACTGTGTCTCGTCCTTCCTACAGAGAGGCAGCCCGGGAATGTCGCAGGAAGAAGAAGGAGTATGTTAAATGTCTGGAGAACAGAGTCGCCGTCCTGGAGAACCAAAACAAGACGCTAATCGAAGAACTGAAAGCACTTAAGGATCTTTACTGTCATAAATCCGAGTAGCTTGTGTCCTGAGCACAGAGCCGGGCCAAGTAGTTTTCTGGTTTCCTTCAAATCCTTTGACTGTTTGATTCTGGCCTTCCAATCTGCTCATGGCTGGCCTGTTTTGTTTTGTTTTTGTGTTTGTTTTTGTGTTTTGTTGCTTTTTTTTACCCAATAAGGTCCACCCTTATGACCTTTTCTTCAACAGTACAATACATTTTGACAACATAAAGTAGTGTGCTGTCATTGGGATCAATAGAGAAAGCATGAGAACAGTGTCATCTAAGACGTGGCACTCTAAACTGATAGCCAGAATCCTGTTGAACATTATTTAATTTGGTGCTGGATGCTGCTGAGATCAGCGCGCCGTCGTGGTTTCAAGCCAACACACACATTCATTTGTGCGTCGTTGCGTTTGTGCTCTTCGTTGTGATTCTTTTTCTGTCGTGTTGAAAAAAGGTGCCTGAGTCAAACGATGCCATGGAAATACAAGCTGTAGATTTGTTTTCGACGCCGGCGCTTGATTTCTACTCTTTGCCGCAGCTCGGGGGGTTAGATCCTGGGACGGGCCGCGCATTTCAGATCATGTCTTCTAAACGTTCTGAGCTGTTCATCCTCACTTGGCTTCACCGGACTCCAGGAAAGTTTACTGTGTTTACTGTGCAAGCAATAATGTCTTTTGAAGTTTATCGCTGTTTAGCCCAGCATAGTTAGAAACGCCTCCAACACGCCACCTTTTTATTCAGCTCGAAAATATATTTATGATTTATATATTTTTTTCTTTGTTTATCAACATTTTATGATGTATAAAACGATTCCAATGTAAAATGTTTTACTAGTCGTGGTGTATATAAGCTGGGACTCTAACCTTGACGAGAATTATGCCTTACAAATCAGTCTCCAACTAACTGGGGAAAACTAATTGAGATTTGCTACCAACACCCAATACTGTAGGACAGTTGTGGTGTAACAAAACAAGTGTCTGCTCTGTTATGTATTGTATATATTTATTAACCTCTTTACCTGTAAGTACTAGGAATATCCCAGTGAAGGTTTTTTTTTTGCCTGCAAAACTGATCTGAGTCATTTAAATACAGGCATTTGGCAATATTTACACACAGTTCGAAACTTAACATAAATCAACGCCATGTGCGGTAAAATAAATCACTACATTTCATAAGAACCACATCGTCCACATCATTGATTGAGCAGCATGCAACTCACAAACGATGCTCATTTTTGCAGGTTTTCTTTCTTTTTTTGCCAACTGGAGAAACTAGCTAGCCTCAACCAGTTAGCTAGGTTTGGAAAGCTAATATAATGTTCTAAAACTGCACCACTGAAACATGCATAACTTTATGATTTGTTTATTAACATGTCTTCATAAACAGCCCACTCATTTCTTCTGCTGACAGTGTTTTCATGTGATGCAGTTTGCTAATGCTAGCATTTTCTATGTGACTTGTTGAATCTGGTGGTGAAAGATATCAGCGTAGTTCCAAATAATCAGGTGCGGATAAAATGTTGTGCATCATAACATTTTAATGAGTAGTGTTTCAGCTGCTCTCTCTGCTCCTCTCCCAGGACGGCTTTACTCCTTTTTTAGCTTTCGACGTCGATGTCGTACGCCGTGGTGGGAGTGCTGGTTAGAAGATTAAAAAAAGGTACAGAAAACACAAGTATCCTGGGTTTAGTTGTGAGATAGAAGGTGTTAGATTAACAATCATTTGGGAAATAATATAAAAATAAAATTTTTGTTAAATTTTCTCTTGTTTTTCGCACGAAAAATAGAAAACTGAACAATAGTCCATTTGGACTGTTAGTTGGTAATTGACACCAAAACAAATTTTCTGGAGATATTTTGGTGATCTTATGTTTGAAGAGGCTGTTTCTTCGTGTTAATCTCTTATGTTACTTGTTACATCTCCAGATATATATAAAAAAAAATGTGTGTGAAACGATGCCTTTTAATGCAGAACAGCACAACCTAGAATGGTTTCAAAAAAATAGGTTTGAAATTGTAAATTTAAAATCTATAACCTGTTGTTATCTCAGATAACTGTGCAAAATTATTTTATAAATTCCTCTTTGTTTTTCTCACTTTTGTATTATTTTGACTTTTTTATTTCAGTCATGTAAATGTGGTAAATTGGTGTGTTATTTTATTTTGTAGCAAATTGAATCTAGAAATGCAATTTGTTACAATTTCTTGAAAATAACACAAGTTGTATATTACATCCTGTTGGAATAAGAACCCTTATGTTTGTGTGTGTGTGTGCGTGTGCGCGCACGTGTGCGTTGAGAAGAAACTCGTATGTGATTGTTTATATTTTATATTACTGTACATAAACTCTACAGCATGTGTAGACCTCATATATTTCAGTTTATTTGACAAATGTTTTTATGACCTGTACGGAGAGACAAAAAAAAGAAAACTTTGCATATTTGTAATATACAGTACATTAGTATATAATTCAAAGCAATGTATTATTGTATGTGTGCATTGATGTGTCCCTCTTGGCCAACCAGCGTTATGGCAGCTAGTGAATGAGGAACGGCCTGTGTTGGAGGTGTTTGATCTTTTTGGAGTGTTTTAATCTGTTTCGGATCAGCGGTGTTTGTAGAAAAAGAGTAAATGTGTTTGAAAGACGTCTGGCCACAACACAGAAGTCAATCGGATCTTCTCTTGTCAATCTGTGAATGTTTCTGTTTCAAGCTTTATATAAAAATATACTATCTTTTACGTGTAATCTGCTCCAACGCCAAATCTTTTTATATATAGATTACAAACTTATCAAATGAAAGCACAACGCTCCGCCCCACACTCCAACCCCTTAAGTCTTTATTTTTTTCTTAATTCAATTTTATCTGCATTTATTTCGGTTAATTTTGTCATTGCACTTGAATTGTTTGCACTTGAATGGAAACCAACTCTGAACTAGGTGAAAATAACAAGAAAACATTTAGATTTTTAGTTTGGTCTGAAAACATCACAACATTATAATGTTAAGTTTCAACCTAAAAAAAAAGTTATTATTTGTTTATAAAAAAAAATAACCTCAGTTTTGACAAACAGACATTGTGGTTTGATTTGAAATTACCCAACAATGGTACCCAAGTCCTGTGACAATGTAGAAATTAAATAATAATTCAGCCAAGTGACTTTTTTTTTTACCTATAACTTCTCAACGTTAAATCATCTTTGTTTAGAAAAAGGTTTTGGACATGTGAAAGCACTAATAGCAACTTTAATCATCAGATTAGCATGTAATATAGTTTTTACATCCTGTTTTGGTTTACAGGGTGGCGTAATGGATCAATGTAAACACGAGACATATTCATTAGGTTTACTGTCCTTTTTGGATCTATGGGAATGAGGTGAACTTTATATATACACGAGTTTTGATAATTCACACAGAGTGTCAAAATCAGTATCATGATATGTTTGTTGTGTTCAGGGCTTATTTTCACTGAACGATATTTGAGTTACTCTAAAAAGTGTACCCTTGAAGGAAAAATAAAAATAATTGCCATCCCCCTTTGTGATTCACACATCCAGTGCTGGTGCTAAATAAGACCTTGTGGCATGATTATGTGTTATTTTTACTTACAGACTTAAATTGTGTGAAACTCCGTGCCAGACTTGTTTACACCCATTTGCTATATAAATATGAAATGCATCATTTTTATTGTGATCAATGTAATGATCTGAACATAAATCTCATTTGTTGTACAGTGTCCGCTAAAGACGAGGTTGCAAAATGTCACTTTTCATGTAGTTTGTTTTAACAGACCCAAAATTTCAAAGTGCTGTTACTCTGATATACATCACTCTTTTGTAAACAACTGCGTCTTAATAAACTGCTCAAAAATAGTCCATTGTATTTTTTTAAATGTATTTATGTATACATTCCATGGCAGTAAACAACTACACATTACCACAGATGTAATTATTTTTGATTAACTTGCAATATTAGTCTACACTGAAAGAAAAAACCCATCTCCAACACTCACTGTTAAAACGACTTTACAACCTGGTAAAGAAGGCTGGTTATGTTCTGGGTACGACTGGGGAATCTCTGGAGATTGTGGTGTGTAGAAAGATTCATCATAAAATCAATTAAATCATGCACAACTGGAGAATCCTAGTCATAAGACTGTCAACAACAAAGTGTCTTCTTCAGAGCCAACTGATAAAGTGAGCTTTTCCATTATCTGCTCTGTTCCTCACTGGGTGGGATGTGAGCAGCAACAGCTATGGCGAATTCTCTACTGATCTGCAGTCTACCACAGCTGCAAGGCACACTCAGCAATGAGAACCTTGACGTTCTGGTTCTGATAAACCCAAATATTTAAGTTTGTCTAACAGAAATTAAGTAATTTGACTCCACTGCGCCCCCTACGTTATTCCATCAGCTGCATCTCCTCACTGCATCAGTTGATCTCCACCAGATTTTTGGTGCGTCCAACGCATCGGTACATATCGATGTACGCATACATATCGATATGATATGGTGGACATATTGATGTATGCATACATATCAATATGCAGGGGCGGATCTAGCGGGGTGGCAACAGGGGTGGCAGCTGCCACCCCAAACGAGAGCCTTGCCACCCCTGTTGCCACCCAGCTGGCGACAATGAATCCAATAAATAGTTATGGCAAATCGGACATTAAGCGCATGAAACTCTTTTTTCCCCACAACATTGAATGCAACACAATGTAACCTGACACCTACTGGTGAGTAGCGGGAAGTGAGCGAGAGAAGGAAAAGAGACCAGCAGCATTGATGGATGTTTATGTTACTGGACTGGACTTTATGTGATTTATCGTAAGTCACACATGCACATTTCTGTCCATTGAGTCATAATATCGGTGGTCAGGAAAATACTACAATCACGCAAAGAATCAGAACAACGGACCGATGTTTAGCAGTTAATTCAATCATAGATAATGGTAAGAAGGGCTTCAGATTCCACAGGTGAGGAAAATTTAAAGAAAATGTAAAAGTTTTTGGTGTTGATTTCCCTGATCGGTGATCTCTGCTCTATATGCTCGTTGAGCTGTTGTTTCTCGGTTGCCATGGCAAACGGGTCCATAAAGCCGCCATACACACAGTGAGAAAAGGCGGAATAAAAGTGGTTGGAGCTATTATTTCTTTATTCATTTTAATTTTGTTACTTTATTCTTAAATTTCTATTTTTTTGTATTATTTACAGAGTTTATTTGTAGGTTGATAATTGTTGATTTTATTTATTTATTTATTTATTTTTTTATTATTTTCTTGTTTATTTTCTAAATGTAGACAGGAAGTAATGTGGGTCAGTCCACTTTCTATAAGTTCAGGGGCCTGAAGGACCAGCAGGCATTTGAGTTTCAGCCGATGGTTTTTAAGAGAGGTAGCATGAGAACAAATGAAAGTTTATATCTCTGTAATTGTTTGGTGAAAGAGGAAAATAAATCACCAAGATCAGTTAATAAGTTTGGACATTGAACCATATTTTGCCCGTGTCTAGAAACTTGACCCCAGTACCTTAGTAGTGGCTTGGTGGAACTTTAATTGGATATTTGACTTGGCAAACAGACATAAGTGGTTCAGTCTAGTTTGGTTCTTCACCTGTTTATCAGCTTTATTGTACTTTTATTGTGGCTCACTGCAGCTGCTGCAATTCTTAAAAACAAGTGACAAAAACTGAGCTAATCCCCTGTGTTCTCAAAACATGATGATATTTATAACAGTCATCAAACTACGACTCCTACAGCATATTTAAAATAAAACGATTAACCAATATAAGTAGATATTCGCCCTTTCTTGCATCTTGACAGAACTAACAGAAACTAAACTATCTATAGATTTAAATCATGGAGAATTGATCAAACATCAGTTTTCTAATCTTTATTTTAAGTCGTATTTAATAGATATATCGAATAACAAATGATGGCGCTACTAATATTTTTGTGACAGATTTCTCCTTGTCCTGTATTGGGATAAAATGGTTTCTGGACACAATGCATGTCAATTGATATGCATATCAGTAATGCATAACAATTAGCAGGAGTATGAAAGACTTGAAAATAATTAACTATATTACATTAAGAAATTGTATTTAAGCCTTGGTGCTACATGAAGCTGATTTTGAAACAAAGCAAGTTAAAAACAATATTTTGTATTGTTTATATTATATATATATATATATATATATATATATATATATATATATATATATATATATATATTATATATATATATATATATATATATTTATGGGGTGGCCACCCTCTTGCCACCCCATAAATGTTTTTCTAGATCCGCCTCTGTCGATATGATGGACGAGTGCGGGAACTGCGTGAGAGCGGCGGGCGGTGTCGCCGGAGCTCTCGTGGTCGCCAAGGGGACGGAGCGGCGAGGGCCGTTCGAGGCTGATTGCAGCTTTAATTTTAAATACTTTCACATAAGCAGCACTAGTAAGAGGAATTTAGTTTTCAAAAGTGTTTATAATTAGTTTTTTATTATTATTTTTGTCGGCTCAGAAAGATGTGTTAAAAATATAAAATGCATTAATTACAAGAAATGTATCTATGTGAAGACTTCGATTGATTTAAATTACAGAGGCGATTCCGGTTTCACTGTCGATAAAGGGTGCGGATCAGTGACGCTACAAAAATAGTAGCATCGCAAATACAGTTCGGTGATTTAAACCACCTTTCAGTGACAGCTCGTTTGACCAATGGGTAGTTCCCAAAAGTCATTGTTTTGATTCATCACAGCCAATAGGAGTGAAGAGAACTCCAAGGTAGGTGGGACTACTACATCCCGGTGCCAAGTAGAATCATTGTGAGCTTCAGCAACAGATGGCGACGGCAGGAGCGTTTAGCCGCGGTTCGAATCTGTCAGGGTGGAGGTTCTGATGGCAGAGTCCCGACCCACTTCCTGACTTTTGGTTTCTAATGTTGGATTTGGAAAATAACCAAGACATCCGATTTTTACATATTATTTCCTCTTTATAGTTGTTTTTTTAAAATTTGGTTTGAGTTCAGATTTTTTTTGCTGGAGGCCTCAAAAGCCTCGGACTAGATTTGGCGATCCAAGGAGCCCGGCGTAAGGAGACGTCTGCAGCATTTCTCGCAAAGTTTCCTAAAATGTGTTTGACCAATTTGTGTTGTTTTTAGGTGTTACGATTTCGCTTTATAAAGTTGGTTGTGTTCGCGTCACAGCAAAAGGTGGAATTAATGCGGAGTAAATTAAAGTTAAGGAGACAAGCTAACTGTTTAGCTACATAGCAACGAACTGGATGAATGAATGAAGCAGCTCGCAAGTACCTGGATTTAACAGGAGAAACTGAGTTCATTATCACTACAAGTTTATGTCGCGTATTCCTAAAAGGTGGCACTGATTTTCTCTACTCAGAAAAACATTTATGGGCAAGTGTTTCTCCACTGTTTCACCGGTTCCCCCCACACACAAATGAACAGGAATGCTTTGCTTGGGATGGGCAGCGGCAGTTTAGCACGCTGCGTCGGTGCTGCATCTCCTAATGTTGACTAGGAAGGGCGAGGTCAGCTTTGGCTAGCTACAGATATATGTGCACTACTCGGACTTGTCAGCGATAAGTGTGAAGCTTACGCCTACAGTTTGGAATGGGGAACACGGTGTCATGCTGCGTCTCTCCGGAGTCGAGTCCCAAACTCCCTGCGAGACAACCGGCGGAGCGGCTGGAGGAGTTAACCAGCACCGAAGTGAGCGACGACACCACCGGGCCTTACCTGCAGCACATAAGCGACAGGGAGGTCCCTGATGGTAGGAGCTTGTTACGCACAAACTTGTGACATCTTGTGGTCGTTTGCAATTCCCAGCGCTTTTTCTTCTTCTTCTTCTTCTTCTTCTTCTTTTCTTACCCAACTAAGAAGTGACTTAAATGGAAGAGAAATGTTCACCCCACATGCGAACACCAAGATGTTCCACCATAACAGTGAAAGTATTTAGATGGAGATTACTGGCCAAGTGGCTCTAAGTGTTGTTTTTTTTTTTTTTTTTTTTTGCCAACCCTCTGGCAAGATGAAAGCATTATTGGCAGCGTTTAGATACCCACTGCATCATATTGATCCCACTGGCGTCAAATTATAGTTACACATTAAAAACTAATTCTTTGATTTTATTCAAGAAAATGCAGCGCTTTGTAAAAAGAACAGAAGAAAAAGTATTTATATTCCTTTCAGTTTTCCACATTTTGTCACATTACAACTATCATCTTTTATATGAAGGAGTTTTATTTTATACACAAACAAAAAGTGGTGCATGATTGTAAATTGAAAGAAATTTGATATGGCATCATAACAAAAACAACAACAAAGGAACAGATTGGACAGGTCAGCGATATGGTTGTGGAGAAGTTATGAAACAATATCCCAAGCTTTGACCATCACACACTTAAAAAATGGAAAACGTGTGGCACAGTGTGACACAAACCAAGAGGTGTGGCGAGGAGGACGTTGATCAGAGAAGCGGTGGAACTTCCTGTGGTAGCTTCGGAGGAGCTGCAGAGGTCTGAAGCTTAGGTTGGAGCGATGATCTCTGGACTTCATCGATCTGGCCCGAATGAAAGAGTGTCAACAAGTCTGGAACAGGAAGCCATGAGAAATCCTGTTTGCCACAGGCCATGTGGAAGAACGTGCTCTGGTCAAAGGAGATTAAAATTCCCACCTTTGCCCGTCACTGAAAGACGGTTGTGTTGGCATCAAGCTTTTGGGGGTTTAACTATTTTCTGCAGTGAATGGAAAGTTTGTGAGAGTTGATAGGAGGATGAACGGATGGACCTGCATACAGGAGAATCCTAGAAGAAAACAAGAGACTGGAGCAGATGTCCACCGTCCAGCAGGACAGCTGTCCTAAGTATACAAGCAGAGCTGCTGTGGAATAGTTTCGATCAAAGCTGATTTGTGTTTTTAGGATGGCCTAGTCAAAGTTCAGACCTAAATTCCACTGAGAATCCATGGCAAAACTTGAAAGTTTATCTCAGCAGATTCTCTCTGTCCAATCAGGCTGAGCTTTGGCTTTTTTGCAAAGATCTGGCAAAAACTAGTATATAAATAAAACTAAAATCATCGCAAGGTGATTCTGCAATGTATTCTGACTCACTGTACTAACTCACACTTTTTTATTTTTTTGTCTCTACATTGTTGCACTACTTTACTGGTCCAACGTGTAGAAAACACAAGAAAATACATGGATGTTTGTAATTTAACGTGACAAAATAGAAAGTTTAACGTCTTGTAAGGCATTCAACACATTAACATTTTATACTACTATCTACGTAAACTATTGCAAATAAGTCTTCCAGCATCTACATAAAAGAAAACATCTTAAATCTTGTATGTTTGTTGCTCTATATCTGCTGTTAGGAGTGTCAAAAATGCAAAAATTGATGTTCAAAAGTTCCAGCCAAGGTTTTCCCCGTACCCCCCATTGTCCTGCAGACCCCCGATCAGTTAAGGCATCTCAAATATTTGTGTGTAGTTGCCGTCCGAGCTCACTTTCGCAGCATCAGCACTTGTCTCCCCTCTTCGCCCTGATTTCCAGACATGCAAAGTATCCGTGGCATTCGTGTTAACCGTGTGGACGGTCCGGAGACACCAGCTGTCGGTCAGACGAGGGTCAAAATCCGTCCAGCGGTCCTTCATGCATTCCTCCCAGTCCTGGCTTCACAAACACCCCCCACATCCTAATCCCCTCTCTTTTATGTAACGTGCCTTCTGCAGGGATTTAGAGAAAGAAGACCGTCCTGTCATGCTCATAGAGGGATTTTTTAAATATTTATTTATTTTTTATGTTGTTATTTTGGGGGATTGAGCCGCGATTCATAGAAGCAGATAGCTGAGTCAAGAGGATAATGTTCTGCAGAGTGTCTGTTTATTCTCGGGCCTAGCTATGCGCGTTGCGCCGGGTTCATCTCTGCCCACAAACGGGAGGCAAACAGACACTCCCAGTGACACGCTTCATGTTTTCACAGAGCTGGCCTTGGAATCTAATCCATCGGACCACGCCCGAGCAAGCACCATCTTCCTCAGCAAGTCCCAGACAGACGGTCAGTGGTCCTGGACTATCACACCAATGCATATTTACACACACACACACACACACACACACACACACACACACACACACACACACACACACAAGCTGCATTAAATCTCATTTTATGTGAACAGTGAGCATATATGTCTGAAACGGTCTTCACTGGGATCGTATTTCTATTCCTTTTTTTTAAATGTGGACTTGGAAGTCGCCCTGCTCTTCTGCATCACATTTAAGTTCTTTGAAGTGAAGAATGCATAAATGTTTATGGATTAGTAATGTAGCTTCTCTTTTTTTTTTCCAAGTAAATGTTGTGAGTTTAACTGTTTGGTTGAGGTTCTGTTTCCTGTTTTAAACGTTTTTTTCTTTTATCTTCGCAGTGCGCGACAAGAGAAAAAGCAACCATATAAACCATATCAATTGTGTAAGTGTTTTATCTTCTGCTCCGGTTCTCAGAGGAGGTGCTGAAGTTTCTGAGTCTGCCTCAGCTACATGTAGTTTGGATCGAGAATGATCATGACTCTCTTAAGTTCCGGTTTGTAATTTAGTAATTGTTTTGATTAGACAATTTTTTTCAGAATTTATAATAAGCCTAATGAATGATGCTGCAGACTGTGGTTTAATTAAAAATAGATTTAAAAGATGAAATCTATGAGGTCTATTCAGTCTGCACTGTATGCCATCTACTTGTTTTGTAAAGAGAAACGGGTCTGATGTCAAATAAGATTGACCGTAAGCCGGACAACATAATTTTAAGCTTTAATGAATGTTGGTTTTTTTTGCGTTTGCGTGAACTTGGGCTTCTGTCTCCAGGTTTCTCCCGGTCCGCCGTTGAAGAAGTACAGCTCCTGTTCCACCATCTTCATAGACGACAGCACCGTGAGCCAGCCAAACCTCAAAAGCACAATTAAATGGTGAGACTTCTCACACACACACACACACACACACACACACACACACACACACACTCATACTCATTGAGCGCTGCTGGGAAAACCCTTATTTCTCATGAGAACATCGTGTTACATCACGCTGCGATAATCCTGATGTTTGACTCTAACAGATGTCATCTTACCTCATTTCACCTCGTGTTGATGTTGCGACATTGTTTCAGTGATAACAAGTTTAATCCTGTGGACTTAAAACATTTTGTCAGTCTAAGTTCAGTAAATAGTGTAATTAACAAAAAAAAATATGTTTGTTGTCTTGTCCACAGTGTCACTTTAGCAATATACTACCACATCAAAAACAGGTCAGTCTGAAGCTCGACGTGTGTCTTTATTTTACAGGTGAGTCGGTTGTCATAGTGACGGATGTTCTGCTTGGTTTTTTAGGGACTCTGACAGGTCACTGGACATCTTTGATGAGAAGTTGCACCCTTTATCAGTAAGTGTCTGGATACTCTTAAGTAGCCGTTAACTTTCGGTCCTTTTACTCTTCGTTTGTGGTCTGCAGACGGGATCCCAATGCCAGTTCTCTCGTTTGTCGCCTTTAAACTTTTATGAATTAGAAACGCCCGATGAAAGGCTTTGGTTTTGCAATCCGAAACTCAGCTTTGTGTTGCAGCGGGTCCCACCCTGTCGCCTGGGCTTTTGGTTCAAATGGATGTGAAATACAGTGAGACGGAAGTCCTTCTGTTATGCAAATACCATATGACTTAATTCTGCATAGTATTGCTTCTTAACTAAATGATGGATGCATCTGGATCGCAGAGAGTTTGAAACTGGTTTCCTTTGAAACTTGCAGGAAGCCCTGATTAGACAAAAAGATTTTTTCTAGGTATTTTTATCTTTTGGTGGTGGAGCTAACTAACTCTGGTCTTTAAAAAAAGTTGAAAATCAGACTTTGTTTTCACGTTGCACAACCAACAGTAAACTGATCAGCGTTTCCAGGTTGAAAGCACAGAGAGTTTCACTGACCAACAGCATGGAGGAGGAAGACGTGTATTTCCTCAGTGTTTCCTGACCTGAGAGAGGCTTCGCCTTAAATCAGGACGGGCCGGTCAGAGTTTCAGTATAATAGACCCACTGCAACTTAATATCACAGGAACCTGCTCCACTCTGTCCTTCTGGTTGGCCAAAAAGAGGAGAGTACGAATCTCAGAAAATCCACAAAGTGAACTGAAGCAGTAGAAATGCTGAGAAGTTGTCTTTTTTTCAGTCTGCAGGTTTTCAATAAAATAGAAAACTGATTTCTAGTAGCTAATACAACTCTAAATTTTGAGGTGTTTATGCATTTGTGGGGTTTTCTTTACACAAATTAACTTTGTAATTTGTAAGAAGACCGTTTCACATTTTGTTTTACTGTTTTTAAGAAAAGGAACTTCATTGTTTTGGGAAAGTTTAGTTTTTACTTGATTTGCTTGAGGAGAAAAAAAACACAATCAACTTCATAAAACATCCTAGACATACTGAAAGTTGACCTCTTTTTTCTGTCTGGTTGAGTTGAGCAGTATTGAGTATTTTTGAAGGTTTTGCTGAAAGTTAATACAACGGCAAATAGCAGAGCATTACCTTAAGTCTGTATCATTTAAGTGGTACTCACCATTTAAGTCGTATCGTGTACCTGACTGATAAAGGAACTGGGTTTTTCTTGGGTTTTCCTTTATTTCTGACCGGCGGCGTATTTGTGGTTTTAAACGGTGCTTCAAGCTTCAAACAGAAATGCGTCCACTGCCGCCCTCCAGCTGTTTTCACTACCAACCTCTCTCCGGACCAAATGCTCACATCCTGCTTCCTCCCTTCAGTCATGTGCGAACCTTTCCGTCCCACACAGAAAGAGCCGGTCCCAGACGACTACGCGCACGTTGACCCAGAACACAAACTCATCTATCGCTTCGTCAGGACGCTCTTCAGCGCCGCACAGCTCACCGCTGAATGTGCCATCGTCACACTCGTAAGTCGCTAGCGTGCACAGTAGCAAATTTGTGCTACTTTATGTTTTTTTGGTGCATATTCATTTTCAGCTGCAGCTCCTTATTTAGCCACCAGAGGGCAGTAAAGTCCAGCAACAAGACATACGGCTCTTCACATAGAAAAGTGCAGGATGGACCTGTAAAAATAAAATAAATGTAATGGCAGGAAAAATATTTTTTAGTTATTTTAAGTAATGATTTTTGCTAAGTAAAGTATTGCTTGTGTTCAGTGTATAATAAAAGACAGAAGGGGATACTAAACTATTGTCAATTTTTCAAAATAATACGTCTTGCTGTTGTTTTTTTGTGCAGGTCTACTTAGAACGTTTGCTGACGTATGCGGAGCTGGACATTTGTCCGGCCAACTGGAAGCGGATTGTCCTGGGAGCCATCCTGCTGGCCTCCAAAGTCTGGGACGACCAGGCAGTGTGGAACGTCGACTACTGCCAGATCCTCAAAGACATCACCGTGGAGGACATGTAAGTGACCTGCTGCCATGGATGCAGTTTTGTCCCACATTCATCCTGAGCGAATGTGGAATTTAAGGAAAGGAAGCAACTCTTCCTATTAGAAGAGGAATTCCTGACTAACCCAAAATCGATCTGAATCTAAAGTGTGTTTTTGTTTCTAGAGTATTAGAGGATGTGGGGCTACTGCCAAATGAAACATGCTAGATTTGTATGTATCTGTTTTCTTGAGGTGGAAGAGCAAACCTAGACAAGATCATTTTTTGTTTGTTTTTTTTAAATTGGTAAATCATATAAAGTTTTCATACAAAGTCTGTAATTGTGTTTGTAACTCTGAGCTCCACTGTTGGATCAGTTTCATGTCAGGCTTTTAGTTCTGCCGCCCAGGACTCGACTCCCAACACCAGGACCTTTACTGCAGTTTCTTACCAATTTGTGATCCATTTATTTATTTTAAACAGCCAAATCATGACAAACATATGGAGTTAATGACTCAAATGTGGATAAATGATTCTTGTCAAAATGTTTCTCTGAACATTTTTTCTTTGGTTTTGTTGTTATTCTGTCTCTCCATATAAAACTGGAACTATCATAGATCTCATTCTTTCCTTCTTCCTTTGTTTCGTTCTTTTTTTTTCAGTTTCCTCACTGCCTTCACACTGCAAATATTTCGGCCACAGATTCATAGCAAACATTAGTATCTTACATTGAACGTGTAAGACATCAAGTTCATATCGCTGTGAACTTTTTTGTGAGACACGTAAACAAAACGAGTCTTTTGTTCAAGGAAAGGTAGAAGAAGTGAGTCATCCTCATGATCGTGCTTAAAAAAGAATAAAAAAACTTCAGCAGCTGAAAATAGAACAACCATTTGACAAAAACACAAACTGATTCAGTTTTTGACTCAAAACATTCGGGTGTCCGTTCAGTTTGTTCCTCAGCGCTGCAGTTCCTCTTGTTTTTTTTTTTTTTTTTTTTTTTTTTTTTTTTGCGCTTTCTCTGTGCCACATGAGTTAGATGTACACAGAAAGCCACAAACATGCTTGCCCCTCTAATAAAAGCAATCTAATAAGATGCACTTAAAGCTGGCAGGAAAAAAAAAAAGTGCTGGAATAAATGGAAGCTGCAGCATCTCTGCCGTCTGGCTGCGAGCCGCTGAAGAGGCCAGGGGGGCTGCACTCGGAGCGCCGCGGCTTTATTTCCTGCAATTGCTTTCCCCCGTGTCTGTGTGTAAAAGAGGTTGAGAGTGCTGGCTTGTTTTTTATGATTTGGTCAGAAGCGCTCTCTCTCCGCCCGCATGTGTGTGTTTGCTGCCCCTCTCGCTCCTCCTCCCTCCCCGTCCTCTCCGCTCTCCGTTCCCCCCCCCCCCCTCGCGTCCCTCTGACCCACACGCTCTCTGCTCTGTTTTCATTGCTGCCACTGAAGTGTCTTTGTGAGCTGGTCGGAGTCTGGGCCGAGGGATGGGAAGAATAGGAGAGAGAAACAGAGAAAAATGGAAGGGAGGGTCTCAAGTGCTCTCACTGCTTCTACATAATGGCCCCGGCTCTCGTCCGCTCCATTAGTTGCCCCGGGAAACCAGACATCACTCACACACACACACACACACACACACACACTCTCGCTCGTATGTACTC
This sequence comes from Poecilia picta, assembly GCA_033032245.1. Classification (NCBI taxonomy): domain Eukaryota; kingdom Metazoa; phylum Chordata; class Actinopteri; order Cyprinodontiformes; family Poeciliidae; genus Poecilia; species Poecilia picta. Next base: position 22,146,255 of record CM065354.1, read on the forward strand.
TCGCCACCTTTTGCTGACCAACAAAGCCTCCTGGATGTTGTCTCCTTGGAGACCACCTCCCTTAGGTTTACTCATGGCTGTGATGATGAGGAGCCATGTCTGTCTGGATGAAAACAAATATCAAATCTCTAACTTAACTCACTCCACCAAAGTAATCCTTGTGTTTTCCTGCAAATATATAATTAAACCATTCACCCTCTGGTTGACCCTCGGGCGTCTCCTTCCCCTCCAGGAACGAAATGGAGCGCCAGTTCCTGGAACTTCTCCAGTTTAACATCAACGTGCCAGCCAGTGTTTACGCCAAGTATTACTTTGACCTGCGGCAGCTGGCCGACGACAACAACCTCAACTTCCCGCTGGAGCCCCTCGACAACCAGCGCGCTCAGAAACTAGAGGTGGGTCGACCTCTCAACACCGTTTTAAAAAGGCGCATTTGTGGCGCTTGTTAATGTCTCTTTAATGATGTAGTTGAGCTGCATCTGTAGAGAGTGTTAAAAAACACAAGAGATGAGATGCTTTAGTGTAAAAGAGAATCTTGTGCTTCACCAAGGCTGTTGAAAAATCTGTGGAGAAAACATTCACATCTGCAACAATTTTAATATTTTGATGATTTATGTCGATTTTTAACATTAAAAATTGATCAAATTACCTTTTTTTATATAGTTGCTGATTTTCTAAATCAATCAATCAATCAAATTTTATTTGTATAGCACATTTTAGCAGCAAGGCATTTCAAAGTGCTTTACATAATTATAATAAGAACAGTGAATAAACAGTTAGAAAGACAGAATTTTTTTTAAAAAGAAAAAAGATTAAAAAAGATAAAAACATTAGAACCCTTGTAGGACTGCAGTTAAAAGTCTAAAGGTGATTTTTCTGCTTGAGATTTATGACAGTAGCTGCATTTCTATTAACTGTAGAATTGCACAAATTGAAATTGCATAAATTAGCCAATTAAAAAAAAAAAAACTCCCGGTTTTTGATAAAAAGTCTCTCAGCCATGTCATAACAGATGTATTTCACAGAACTACATGAACTTCAAACACTTTTTTTTGTATCACACGGGTCACATGATCTACACCCAGATGTCACTACTGGCAAAAACCACAAAGAAGACGACAGGAAGTGGTCTTATCCGTGGTTTGTAGTTTGTTTGTTTGTTTGTTTTTTTAGACAAGGTGCATCTAGCTCCACCAGAGCTCTTGCAGCATCGCACAGTTCATAAAACGTTATTCAGGCATGGCGACTCCACAGCCCTTCATGCACATCTGTAACAGGAACCTCCAGTTGACCTTCTGTAACTCCTTTTTGTGCGATTGTTTGCTCAGGCCATTTCAAGACTGTGTGAAGACAAGTACAAGGATCTGAGTAAAGCAGCGATGAGACGCTCCATCAGCGTAGACAACCTGATAGGCGTGCGGCACTCAAACGCCATACTCTCGTAGGTCCGCCCCCTCCAGCCACATCACAGCCGACGCCGGACAAACCCACAGAGTCTCCGCAGCCGCATCAGACGGGGTTCTGCCCGCAAACGCCTCAGCATGGTGGTGGTTCACAGCTGCGTCTCCGATGAAGCTCAAATTATGGCTCCAGAGTAAATCGTGAGCCATCCTTTTCACAGATCTTATTTATTTCTCAACAAAACTCTCTTTTCCTCAGAAACGGTGTTTATAAAAAAACAAAAAACAGAAGGAGCGCTAGATTTTTAATTTGTCACAAAAACGGCATCGGTAGAAAAAAAAAGAGTTCATTCTGTTCTGTTTCGACAGACGAGGTTTTTGGTTGATTTGTAATATTTTGGTTTCTGTGAACAAACGTCTAGAACAGGGGTGGGCAACTCCAGGCCTGGAGGGCCGGACTCCTGCAACTTTAGATGTGTCTCAACTTCAACACACCTGAGTCAAATAATGAGGTCGTTAGCAGGACTCTGGAGAACCTGACTGGACTTAGGAGGAGATTCAGCTGTTGGATTTAAGTGTGTTGGACCAGGGAGACATCTAAGAGCTGGAGGACATCGGCCCTCAGGGACCTGAGGCCTGCCTCTGGTCTAGAAGGTATTTGTACTTGCTTATGTGAACTGGTGAGGTCATTCAGCCTTCAGAAAACTTATATCCACAACAGCAAAGTCTGTACAACAAACCCTGTAATATCTCAACAAGAGACCAGGTGAATAAGAAAACCCCATCTCTTTATCTTTTATTTTATTTTACTTTTACTTTTTATTTTACTTTTTTCAGAATCACATCAAACTAGTATTGGAAATGTTTTCTTTTTGGTTTGTTACTCCGTTTTTACAAACAGATTCTCCCTGTTTGGCACCACTTTGAAGGTAAAATTCATATCTTAATTGTATCCAAATATATTCACAGACTGTTTATTGTACTGTTGATCCTCAGGTATGGGTGTTGAGAATAGCTGCACAGCACTGAGAAATATCAGATGTGAATGTTTTTTGGAACAATTTGATGTTAGTTTTAACTTTTTCTGACGATGCTCATTTTATCATTTTAATTGGGATAGCTAAAGAATTACTTTGTATTATACAGTACTTGTAAAAAAAGTGTTGAATTATCCATAATTAATATTTTATGTATTTGTATCTTTTGGTGGTCGTGATCAAAGGTTCTCCTGGCTTTCTAAAGGCCTTGACATTTTAGAAATCCTGAAATCCTGCTTCTCTGTTAAAAGAGAAGCAGGATTTCATTTCTTAAGCCACTTAATACTGATAACCTTAAAGCAGAAAGAGCTTAAGGGAACTTGATAAGTTCTCCAAATAGTTTACTGGTCAGCTGGATGAGCTACTAGTATCAAGGTGTGTCTAGGCTTTCAAAAGGTAACGACTTCCAAACTACTGAAATAGTTTGGTCATTCCTAGATATAGCTCTTGTTCACAAGGTTTTCTTTTTCAGTTTTTCACTTCTGAGCACATCTGCTTTGAAGTGAAATCATAAACTTTCCAAAACATCCTTTTTTAAATTTATCTGACCACTTTCATGGAACTGAAGAGGTTAGAAAGCCATCCAGCTAGCTAGAATGTTAGCTAGATAGCTGAAGGCCTTAACTAGTTAACTTAAAATACTAAATAGATAGCTAAATAGCTAACTCAAGATAAACTAGCCACCTAGCTGGAAAGATAACATGATAGCCAGCCTCCTATTTATCATCTTTCTAGCGCATTAGCTAGAAATTCTAGCTAATTTCTAGCTAGAAAGATGCCAATTTCTTGGCGTCTTTCTAGCCAACTAGCTAGAAAGATGATGGCTGTCTAGCTATCATGTTACCTAGCTTACTAGCTAGGTGACTAGTTAGCTAGTTATGCATTTCTTGTCTATGTATCAAAATAATACAGGCTATAACATAAATTATAGCAGCATTGACATTACAACATCAGTGTTTTCATAATCACTAACAGCTGGTTGGATGCATATTTGATAGGCGTCCAACCTATCAAATAGGTCACCCTAATCCTAACCCTTGCAAGTGTCAGACATTCATCCTCTGATTATTGATTATACATAATACATGCGATGTAGCTCTTCAGCAGCTGCAATACTAAAGCTCCCAGAGACTAGTGGAGGTTGGATGGGGGATAAAGGAAGAGTCTGGGAAAATATAGCATTTTAATTTTCTCCAGATATTATGCAGCTTGATTATTTTATCAGTATGGAAGTAACTGTTGCGTTTCTGTTTAGAACAATTACATCATGTTGTAAAAGACTACTGTTAAAGCCGTCTTATACTGTAATACTTTGAAAGTTTATCATGTTAGGGTAGGAGAGTCTGATTCCACCCTGTGCCCTGTTCAGTGTTATTTGGCTTAGAACATAATTGACATCGCTGAGAAAAAAGTCTGGACTAAAGCAAAACGTCCAAAATACTGTAAGGCTTTCAGAAAGACCATTGAACTGTGATCAAGATCACTTTAAAATCATATAAAACACAGAGCTATTAGGGATAACTCAAGACTATTGCGTATTATTTGAGCTGAAATTTTAAATGTTTTAGGTAATCTGAAGTGAGCATGTCTTATGACAGGACCTGACTGGTAACACTCCACTCCAGATGGTCGGAGTGATCAGAGCTCCAGTCAGCTGCTGTGCGTCAGAAATCAGGAGTGCCAATTGTGGGATTTGTTGTAATGACATCTATACATGTGTACCTTTTTGGATGATCAAATGCTACTGATTATAGATCAGTACTGCTACTGACTGGAGGGGGGAGGGGGGTCTCCCCTTCCTCACCCCCAATCCAGCTTTTGTTTTGAAGCCCCTCAGATCTCACCATCGACAGAAACCTCCCAACCCTTTGTTCAAAAACACGACATAGATACAGAGGGAACAAAAGACTGATGGACAACCCTCTCCTTTTTGCTTACTATGTAGGCTACTAGCTGTGAAATTATTCTTTTTAATGGAAAGAAGAATTTGCAAATGGAGTATTTTAAAATAAACACTTATTATGTGACAAATACATGCTGTGCTGGTTATTTTTACTCTAAGATGTCAAAAAAACTAATAGAAATGTAAAGTTTAACTGGTATAAAACCACGACAGCAGAGCTGATAGGTTCTTTGCTTTTGTAAATGTAATAATCTCGGGGGAAAAATCACACAATGTGGCAAAACTCAAAGCCAACTGTTTTTAAATCCACAGATCTACAGTTAAGTTTATAATTTCCTTAGAAAATATCTGATATTTAAAGCGGAGGTACGGTAAGCTGACTGAACCCAAACACCTCCATTCGCATCGCGTTCGTTCACGCAGCAGACAGAGCAGCAGCGTCGCACAGCAGGATGTGAAACGTAACAAACCAGTCATAAAGGCTTCAAAACAGCCAACAAAAAGACATTAAGCAGTTTTATACACACTAAATGTTTTTTTCCTTTTAAAATACCTTTTAGGACTTCACTTCATAGACTCAAAAGATTTAGTGGTTCTTGATCAGTGTGAGTTTAACTGGTATAAAACGTGACTGACGTGAGGAACATTTAGAAACTGAAATTTGTCAGCTCTGTTAATGCTGCCCTTTTAAACTGGCTTCTCTACGGTCGATGAAATTTCTGTTAAACGTATTGAATGGCTTACAGTGCTTGAATTTTAGCAAATCCAGAACAAAATAACATTTAAATGTTAACTATCAAAGATTTTTTCCAATGTTAGGGGAGTGCAGTTGTAATTTTTCTATGCTTGCTGTCATATTAAAAATAAATCGGTGTTGAAGAGGTTGTTGATTTGGCAGGGGGAAAAAAAAGTCAAAAAAATGTAAATATTCAGCTCAAGCCCAAAATTATTCACACCCCTGATGGATTTTACCAACTTGTTGAACAATTGTAGGAACATTTTTGATGCATTGTTTAAAAGTGTGAAATGTTTTTTTTTAAAATGTAATAAGCCAGGGTTATTTTCAGAACTGATTTGTTTCATTATCAGAAACAAAATTCTCGGTTGAATTAAAAGTACAGTGTAAAAACCACTTCTACCACGCGTATGAATACTTTTGAGCTTCATTGCAAATTGCCGACTTGTGTCAAATTTTAACACGTCTTGTTAAATCACTGCAAGCGTGTGCAGTGACGGCAGGATGCGGAGGTTTGAGGTTTATCTATGGAGTCTTCCTCCTCTAGAGAAAACACAAAGCGAGCAGCTCCATTGTGAACCAGTAGGGGGCGCTAAAGACCGAGTTCCTTCTTTTATCTCGTTGCCTTTGATCGTTATTGTGCGTTTCTTCACACAACACAGACAGAACTGGCTCTCCTTTCACAAAGACACTTTAATGAGTTCACAGAACTAAAGAGGTCGTGTTAGAGCGCACTATACAGACGAAACAAAGGAAGTTCCTAGTCACAGTAATGAATTTCCAAGAGCACATTCAGTTTGGATTCACACAGAGCACCACCACTCAAACGTCGAGCTACAACATCACATTTATGGACAATTACTGTTTCTGTGGTCTCTTATACATAGCTTGGCAGTATGTTTTTTTTTTAACAGAAACATTACGTTGTTTTTTTCTCTTTACAACAAATATTTGCAGTATGTACAACAATAAATATATATTTTTATTTTTTTTCCAGTGCTCAGGAACATCCGATTACCTCAGGGGAGGATTGCTTGTTTTAAGTGAGAGTCAGATTTGGTCAAGTGTCTCAGCTGCAGTGCAAAAAAATAAAATAAAATCACTTATAGAGATTTTTGTCGAGATTCAGAGTCTCAAACGTATGTTTTGCTTTTGTTTTAACTATTATTTCCCATACTGTACGCTTATATAGGCATATACTTTTTACCTTTTACGCTCTGAATCTTTTTGTTCAGTATTTACTGTTTATAGTTTATATTCAGGATAAAATGACACAAACTTATAGTTCTGGTTTCTTGTCCACAATCACGGGTTCTCTAAAATGTTTCGTATTGCCACACAGTTCATATATGGGACGGAGGGGCTTTCTGATAGATCCCCGATGACAACCCAGTTCGAGTGTGGCCCGTCAAGGCCGTGCTCGCTTCGCTGTACATGGAAGGCGGCGCAGGGACCTTCTGTGGCCAGCAGGGGCAGCATCTGGCCACAAATCTCCTCCAGGACTCCAGAGTTTTTCCCGACCAAATCCAAACTCCGGATGTGATGCCCACCACCAAGCACATGAAGTACTTGAGCATGAAGATGGCGTAGTCCGGGCCCGAGCCCGAGCGCTGGCGCTCTGACAGGCAGGAGCAGGCCAGGGCTCGCTCCCAGCCGGGTCGGTAGTGCTGCTCGTAGACCAGGCACGCCACCACGATGGTGGCCGGGACCGTGTACAGCACTGTGAAGAGCCCGATCCGGATCATCAGCCGCTCCAGTTTGTCAGTCTTGGTGCCACCTTGTTTGATGATGCTCCTGATGCGGAACAAAGAGACAAACCCAGCCAGTAAGAACAGCGAGCCAGAGAAGAGGTAGACCACAAGAGGGGCCAGCACAAACCCCCTCAGATTCTCCAGGCTCTGGTTCCCGACGTAGCAGATTCCAGCCACTGGATCCCCGTCCACGGAACTGAGAGCGAGGACCACGATGGACTTGACACTGGGGATGAGCCACGCAGCCAGGTGGAAGTACTGCGAGTATCCAGCAATGGCCTCGCTGCCCCACTTCATTCCCGCCGCGAGAAACCACGTGAAGGACAACACCACCCACCAGATGGAGCTGGCCATCCCGAAGAAGTACACCAGCAGGAAGACGAGGGTGCAGAGAGCGGGGCCGGAGGCGTCGTACAGGATGTGCAGCTGGCTTCCGCCGATGCCGCCGTAGCCACAAGCCACTCGCTCGTGACCCGCCACCAGACGTATGATGTAGCCCAAGGAGACGAAGAGGTAGCAGGCAGCCAGGAAGATGATGGGCCTCTCTGGGTACTTGAACCGCTCCATGTCGATGAGGAAAGTGGCCACGGTGGTCAACGTGGAGATGAAGCACAGCACGGACCAGAGTCCCACCCAGAAGCTGGTGAAGGCCCGTTCGTCCGCCGAGAAGTAGGACAGGTGGCAGGGCTGGGCGCAGTTGGGCAAAGGGCCGGTTTGGACTCTGCCGTAGAGAGCGTGGGACTCCCGCTTGATGGGGACCAAGGGGTCTCTGCAACGGCACTCCCTGTCACACTGCGACGGGCTGGGAGGTCTGGTTCTGACCTTGGGGGTGGACTTCGGGAACGAGGGGGCCAGAGTGGTGGTCTCACTGCTGTTCTGGTCCATGCACAGGGTCTCGTCGCCGAGCTGGGGCAGCTGCTCGCAGCTCATCCTCTCAGGCCACTCGAAGCCATATTGGCTCATGAGGGGGGAGCAGCCTCGCTTGGCCCGCTCGCACACGGAGCGGCAGGGGGGCAGCGGCTTCCTGTAGTCCGGCAGGCAGATCGGAGTGTACATGCTGCAGAGGAAGAACAGCAGGTCCGGGGAGCAGCGGATGCGGACCAGGGGCCAGAACTGGTGCACCTCTAGTCCCACTTCCTCCTGGGTGTCGTGATTGAATTGATTGGGCATGTAGGTCAAGTTGTAGCCAATGCCCTTACACATGGGCACCGTAATGGGCTCACACACCAAGTCCTTGGAGGCTCCCGATGTGAAACCGAGAGACCAGAAAACGAGAAACAGGGTCAGCGTCAGGCTGTGCGGCATGAGTCTCACTGCTGATGCCATGGATGAAGTCGGTCTGTTATCCGGGTTATGGCAGAGTCAATAAAACTGAGGCAACTGAAATAAAGAAGGGCTCGTTTTACCCAAGTTCATGGCTGAAACTTTGTGTTTTAGAAGAGTCAACAGAAGAAAGTTCTGTTCTGAGAGAAAAGACACAGATCTGCCTGCTGAAGGGTAAAATGGATATCTGACGGGGAAACCGGTGGTGCCAAACGCTGTCAATCATTCACCAGCGCTGCTGCAATCATTACGGAGAAAGTTCATATCCGGCGGTCACGTTCCAATAAATTTAACGACCCTGTAACATTTCAGCCCCTCTGCACGTCCTCCAAACATGTCCTGCATACCGGAAAGAGTCGCATCATCAGCGCTGTAGAGTTTTCAGAAAAAAAGAGAAAAGAAAGAAAAGAAAAATAAATAAAGGAAGGAGTGGTAAGACGGAACAGCTGGAAAATGTGAGCAATATAAATATCCAGAAGTTTCCTTTCTGTGCCACGAGGAACCAGGTGAGTAAAATCCACTTGATGCGTTTCCCTCGATGGATTTAATCCGCCCGGGACTTGAGCAACTTCCGAAAAGTGAACTTTCTGATTCTTCTGAGTGAAAACAGCCGGAGCAGGAACGAGCAGCAGAAGAAAAGTCCCTCCGGGCATAAACGTATCCCGTGCCGTTGTGTTTGCTGCGCTCCCTGCGCCCGAGGACGAAGTGAAGTCCGTCTGGAGCTGCGGCACCTTCTCATCAAACACGGGCTCTGCTGCGTTCACGGCGGTCGGAAATGTCCAAACCCAGCTGGGAGCGCGCTCCCGCTTTCTGAGTGTTACTTGACGTTAGCTTAGGGTTTATGAGGCGTCAGTATCGATCGCTGTCTGCATCCTTGGTCCCTTTTTAACTTCTGCACTGCACTCTGTGCTGCTTTCAAATGTATGAACGACGTTCTGTAAATATGACCGATTGACATGAGATAACTTGTTGACATTATGTCGGATATGTAAAAACTATTCAGTCGACCTAATTGTTTCAAGCTGAAAGTAATCAGCAATTTTTACATATTAATATTCAAAACAGAGCATATATATATTGATGTGTAGCTATATTGATCAGTTCTGTGAGAATAAGGGGTGGCAGGTCTAATTTAGTAGCAAAAAATCAAGTAAGTTTTGATTTTTCAGACTGTAAAACAATTTATTTGACTTGTTAATGACTGAATCAGCAGTTCAACAAAATATATCCGTGCTAATATTTTGAGCGGAGTTTATATGTTGTGCTTTCAGCTTTTCGTCCCACAAAAATCCTGAATGTTCCTCTTTTTGCATCGTTAGAAACGGATGATGTCCGCAACCACTTGCTCTGATGCTCAAATCAAATTTCAAATACCTAGCGGTCCGTGAACACATCAGAGAGCAATTTGATGTTCTAAGACTTCCTGCTCGAGGAGGTGGCGTTTCCCAGAGGAGCCTAAACGCACCTGACGAGTGTCTGTCACCTTCACAAATCAGGACGCTATTATTTGTAGTTTGGTCCTGTATATTTTTTTTCCTGACAGAAGGCAGTGGCATTATTTTTTTAAATTTATTCTAATGCAGACTTTGCCAAAGTATTTGTCCTGAATCATGAGTTTTCTGAACCAGGAAAATGGTTTTAGTTGCAGTGCATAGATGGTCGTCACATTTTGAAGAAATATGTTACCAGTTCACTCCTGTCAATCTTTGCTAGCTGTGTTATCTGGTGCTTTGAAGTCAGTAAATAGATGCAACATGTTGAGAAACTCCTGCTGCAATTAGGCCCCAAAGTTACTCATGGACCAGGACAATAACATGGAACAATATTATGTCTACGATATGTTTAATACACAGTCCTTATTGTCTTATAACCACAATATTCTTCTTTAAGCTACTCAGAGGTCCTTTAATGTTTCTTTTCTTTGTATTTTCCTGTCAGGAAAGCAAAACCAACTGCAACACACAAACTTTGTGTTGCAATCAAATTAGGTACCATTAGAGCATAAACTTGGCATCATTTTTCATTTTTAAAAAGAACAAAAGAAACCTTTTGAAATTCTACAAAACATAACTAATATCTGCAGTTTTTCACTCGTATTAAACCAGTTTTTTTTTTTAAATAGATGAATCAGTTGTTTGTGATTTAACTGGTCCTAGAAGAATACGTTGGTATTTTTATTAGATGTTACAAAGTTGCATTGATTTAAGATAAGACATGAGACCCAGACTGTTTCCCAGTCCATCATGTATTATATGAAAAGAAAAGAAAAATAAATGAAGCATCATACAGTTTCATTACAGAGATAATGTACAATCACAAAAAATTTTACAAAAATCAGGGAAAAGACAAAACAATCTTCCACTTTTTTAAAGAAACATGTTTGAAATATTGTCCTATTTCATCTCCATTTGGTCTAAAAAGTAAATTCTCTGTAATCTAACACAGATTACAGAGAATTTATCTGTGATTCAAGCGGAAAGAAAACTAAATCTGTGGTGCTCAGTAACCCAACCTCTGCTCTCTGCGTCTCAAACCGCCGCATGAGACAAAGGTCACAACGCTCTCTTGGGGACAAAGGTCTCCAAAGGTGTGTTTGTGTGTGTATGCGAGTGTTTGAGCAGTGACGGTGTGTGTGCTCAGCGTATCAGCTAGGAGGAGATCAGACCTGATGTACCTTCGCTCAGGTCTGTCTGACAGATGAACGTAAACAGTGGAGAGTTTTGAGTTTACACACACACACAGTACAGACGAGGATGTGTGTGAACATACGTGTGATTATAATGTAGGGATTCTCTCAAGTGCCAGGTTTGTTTGACTAAAACAAGAGAGGGTACCGCAGTTATCCATTAATTTATCAATTATTCAGACTGTTAATTGATTAATCGGATAAAAAATCAGCATGTTCTGCTGATGTTTTTTATTTAAGATCTCATTAGATCCGAACATTTTAATGCCTAAGACACAATTGCATAGCATTCCTGCAGCAAACAGTTGATCATCTGTAGCTAAAACAACAATTCTAACATCAACATGTGAGAAGCTCAGACATTTCTGCTTGACGTCGCATCAGTGCATCATACGACTGATCTGATGGTACCTTTTTAGGATTAAGTGATTTGTAATTTGATAGCAAAATGTGCTTTATATGAGATTTTCTTATAGAATTTAACAAGATGGTGATAAAACTGCTGTGTTGAGTTCTGAGTAGAACAGATTTACAGACGATGTTCTTTTTTTTAATCTTGAGTGCAAAGTGTATTTACTTTTTGTACAGTTGTGGCTGAATTACTGCTCTGACTGTGTTGTTCTTTCAGGAAATGGCCTCTTTTTTTAGTCGTCACGATTAATCGATCAAATTAGCTAACGATCATTTCATCATTAATTGTTTCAGCCCCATCATGCATATTTCCACTTGCTATATCTGTGATGAACCCTATTTTAAGCCTTCACATTTAATTTTAAACATTTAAGTCAAGAGAATCTAGCTTTTGTCAGTCTTGAACATTTTTAACGTATCCATATATCAGGCGCTAATACTGTAATAGTCACTTAGAAGGCTTTAAGATATTTAAGGAATAAAAATATGGAAAGTAGATTCCATCTGTGTGCAATTTAATCCCAGGATGAGTATTTTTTATTTTTTTTGTGAATCCCTTCAAGGATTATTAGAGAATAAACATGAAGACCAATGAGAAAAACACCAGACAGGTCAGTTTCAAGCCAAAAATATTTAAAACAATAAATATCCTAAACTTTGATTCAACATCTGAAAATGAAAAGGATATAGCAAAGCTACAGGGGCATCTATCATGCATGACAACAGTCACTTTACAAATCTGGGCCTAATGGAAAGAGTGTCAAGAATTAAACATTTGCTGAAAAATAAACCCATGAAAAGTCACATTCAAGGCAATGAGGCCAACACTTCACAGGCTTGTGGATGTTTTTCTTTAATGGAGGCAGGAAAGTTACAGAAAACTTGGAAGAGAGTCTGGAGAGGAGAGGATGACAACCCTAAACATACAGCCAGAGTCAAATTAAAACCTGTGTGTTAGAATCAGATCTAAATCCCACTGATCCCATTGTTTTATCAAAGAACACTGCAAAAACACAAAATCTTACCAAGTAAATTTGGTCTAATTTGTAGTGCAAATATCTTAGATAAGATAATCTAACTTAAAAGTAACTTTTCAGCAAGAGGTGTTTGTTTTAAATAAATAATTCCTTAATATTGATGAAAAAGGACTTCCCCATGTTAACGTATAACATGGAAATATGTCTTGGTACAAGTGAAATAATCTCCCAATGGAACAAATAATTTTTTTCATCAATATTAAGGAATTATTTACTTAAAACAAGCCTCAATATCTTGCTAAAAAGTTACATTTAAGTTACATTTGTCTTATTTGAAGTATACTAAGGTATTTGTTCAAGATACTAGACCAAAAATACTTGATAAGATTTTGTTTTTGCAGTAAACAGTGAGTCAGAAATAAAAAATAAATAAATCTGTATTACGTGTGGTTAGCCTGGTAGCGACGAACCGCAAAGCTTGTAGCAGCTGTAGTCAACAAAGTCACAGACTTTATTTCAGACAAAGCCTCAAAGCCTCAGCTGAATACAGATATAAGCCCCACGCTGTGGATTTCGGTTCACACCGTGTGTGACCTGAACACACCTTCAGGCTGTTTCTCTACCATCAGTCTGAACATCAGAGCTGAGCTCCTACGTGCCGAGTGGGTTTTGTCTCCCCCTCCCTCCCTCACTCACTCCCGCCGGCGACATGCAGAGACCTGGAACTTGTTTGAGCGAAGCAAACAAAACAAACGTCGAGTCTTTGGTGACGAACCTTCATAGCAAAGATTGGCTTTTTCAAAGTAAAAGCAGTCAAAATAGTGGATTTGTACTGTTTTTTTCTCCTTTTTTTAAATTGCAGCAAAGGTTGAAACCAGTCGGCTCTGCTGCAACCTGCTGAAAGCTTCAATGTGGCCGATGAAGCTCCTGAATAACCAGGTCACTGGGGACACTGGGGCCCTGCCAGCTTTTGTGCAGAAGCTCACTAAAATGTCGTGAGGGGGCAAATTGTGTGTGTGTTGGCCCCGTTCTTCCCTCCTCTGTAACCGCTGTCCACATCCAACCCCCAGCTCCCCAAAGCCTTCGTTTTCCTCCCTTCATCCCCCTTTTTCCTCCTTAAACTGTCTTTTGTTTTCATTTAGGGTGGCATTTCTGCTCCGCCGTCGACAGGGCCCCTCAAATGAGTCTTGACTGGCTCGCAGGCCACTGGAGAAGCACAAAGGACTTCGCTCTGCTCGCTACAGTTGATCCATTGTGGCCGTCCCACAATGCACTAATTGGCGATGACAATTAAGCGCGGTCGACACTCAGCTTCAATTTGCGGCTGCTGCTCGACGTACATAAAAGGCAAACGGTTCGGCCTCCCGAGCCCGGCGCTCTCTCAGAAAATGTCCAGACTCCCCTGGGAACACACACACACACACACACATATATATATATGTATATATATATATATATATATATATAGATGTACGTTTCCCCCTCTCAGCTGAGCCAGATGAGCTCATAAGACGGCAGGTGAACGCGCACCAATGTGAGCAAACAGTGCGTCCAACTTAGCATGACCTCGGAGTTTGGGGCTTCACAGATTTAAATCGCAGCCTGTCTTTTAATATACACATGTTGGACGTTTTCCGTGTAAAGAACTAATGATGTTTACATTTCTACATGTACAAAAGTGCGTACAATCATGCTCACATGTCTTAATACTGTGCTGGTGCCTCTTTTGCTGCCAAAGCAGCCTTGACCCATCTAGGCATGGACTCCTTCAGGGTCCGTCAGTCAGGATGTAGTGGGTAGCGCCAACACGCTTGCAGCAGATCCTTAAAGACCTGGAAGTGCCGATACAGGGTCTCAATGGTTTGGACATGTTTGTCCAACACATTCCACAGAGGGTTGATTGGATTAAGATCAGGGACATCTGGAGGGAAAGCCACCAACTTAAACTTTTGTTCCACATCATTGTTGCTCTGGTGGCATGGCGTCTTATTCTGCTGTAATGAGCCACCGCCATCAGGGAAGGCTATTTTTCCTGTGACAGCGTATCTGTGATCTGACAAAATGCTTCAGTCGCACAAACAGTCGCACTGTTTCCATCTCATTTGCCTTCTCCCCACAGCGGTACCTCATGTTCCTTAGGGAAATGACACACAAACACAACCACAACCAACAGTAATCATTTTTTTGGTATTTTGGCAGTGGACAGACTCACCATGGACATCCTTAATGTTTCTCAGCTCCAAATGCACCCAACAGCGAAGTGTTTTCCTTCTATCAGAACTGGGAATGAGCCTCGGCCGCCAATGAACATTTCCTCCGTTGGACCAGACCACTGCATGCTGGGAATCCCCCTAAAGACCTTCAGCTCTGGTTTAACCTCTGACCCAGTGATCCAGGATCACAATCTGGCTCCAGTCTCTATAAATGCCCATTTTTTCCTTGCTTCTGACATAATGTTTTTAAGGTAAAATGGTCTCTTGTAATGTACACCGAATACTATCAACAATAAAAACCAGTCAGTGACTTCAGAGTGACTTGAATCCTCGTTTAGCCGGGTTTGCCACAGTCACTGTTTTGAATTCAGAAACGACCTTTTAAAGGCTTCACATCACACAAATTAACAAGCGGTAAACATTACATTTTAAGAAGTGCCATAATCAAAGATCATCAATTTGTACCAAATGTCGATCAGTGATCCATTTACTGCTAATCAAAGGCGACTCAAGTCCCTAAATGTCGCTTTGAACAGCTGCTGGGGTAAATGGACAAGTGTCTATCATATTTATTCCAGAGGAAAAAACCTGTTCTGGGTTTACTAGTTTCTGCACACTTGATTATTAAGAAAAAGAAACAAAACAAAGAAACAAAGTTTCAAGGCTGAGTTACTTTTCCTGAGGCATGGCTGAGTTTTTTTTTACTATTATTTCTTAATGTTGATATTTTTCATTGCGAGTTTAATCAATAGCTACAAGAGAGAAATTTTAACCATCTCATTGAAACTTGGTGCTTAGTTGTTGCTGTATTAACTCACACTGTCCTAATTTCATCGTAATGAATGGTAGAAGCAACAACACTGTATAGTGTTACTAACACTGTTTGAATTGACCTCTGAACTCCAGCCCCTAGTGGCTGTAAGTGGTATTACCATTACGTGTTTTCTGACTACAGCTGTGTGAATCGACCCGACTGTCCGTAAAACACAGATAAATTACTAAATCAATATCCATTACACATTTGTTTGTTGTGTTATGTATGCATAAATTATTTTAAGGCAAATCTTGGCCTGAAAATTGTTATCAGAGGGAAAACATTGTGATTTTAGCTTCATCATCATAGAAAGATTCCCCACGTTTGACACAAATAAGCAAATAAAGAAAATAAAACTTACCTTTCTCAGTTGTTACAATCAGAGACAGACATTTTTATTCTAAAATAAGTCATTTTACTTGTTTCTAAACTTGGCCTTTGCATTCAGCTGCACCTCTGAAAATGTGACTGTTTTATTTGCAAATCTAAAATCTTTGAGGCAATTTGCTTAAATACAGTCAGATTATCTAAATAGCAATGCTGTTAGCTCACTTATTATTATTTTAAAAATAAACCAACAATGTACTGAAATCCCAGAAGCCAAAGCAATAAATCAGGATTAAAACGCAGAAAAATCGGCTGCTATTAATACGTTTGTTTTTATTGGCATCAGTGGGGCAATTCATACAGAACCAGACATGAGGACGAGCTGCTTTGATCGAAAAACAACTCCTTGTGCTTGCATCAGAGTTTGGCTGCAGAAACAATAATCAGCTAAAAGAAAAGGTTCAGAGGTTCAGTCCGTCTACTGTCCTTAAATACTGTAACATATCTTTTGTAACAATGAAACATGAAGAGCATCTTCAGCTGCAAACTGAAAACAATCAAGTATTTAGCTGTAACAACTGAAATCAAATACAATTTCCAGTTGAACAGACTATCAAGCAAATGCAGGTTAAAGAAAAACACAAAAAAGGTGCCAACAAATACAAATGAAATAACTTATAAAGTGATCTGATGCACAACTTTAGCTGCACAGAGGCAAAGAGTGAAGGCCTGCAGGTCCTTCTGCTCCACAGTCCTGGGAAAGACACAGGATTAGTTTGCAACATTGTGTTTTTTTACAGTGCTACAAATTAACTCTGTCCATCTGAGATCTGAGATCTAAAAAAACCTGGGGAAAAAAACAAAAAACCCACCCTGGTCTTTTAGAGAAAGCTGTTTGTTCTGGATAAAACTGAAACGATTTAAAAGCAACATGAACGTCCTCTGAACACATTTCGCTGGAAATACTGACGACTATGTCCATGATGTTGTGAATAATGAGCAGAGGTAAGACTGGAGTTTGGTGCCGATGGTTTAGTTTTGTGGTCGTGTTCAATTGGTGTAAATACACATACACACAATCAGCTTCCCTGAAACCCGTCAGGCAGCCAAGCACTAACAATTAACACTACTTAAAGGAACAATGCAGTCAAAACAAACAAAACTAAACAAGATTTTTACTTTTGTAGCATGAACATTCAGCGAGGAACAATGAAACACTTTATTCTCAAACTCAAAACAACAAATAAACCAAAAAATAAAAATAAAATGCATCAAACTTAAGGAAAAATAAGCATGTCGGCCATCTTGTAGTTATTCTTTGTCATTTTGTCCCTAGCTTCTTCCATTTTGCACCTGGCAACCCAGAACTTCAAGTCTACGCCCCAAACCTTCAGGGCAGCAGTTTATTAATCATTGCAGATTTCCTGTTATGGACTACAGTGATCATTTATCAATAAATCCATAAATCTGATGTATAACTCAACTATTTCTAGATTTTATAAAATCTTCTACTCCCCATTATTCCCTCAGTTTCTCCCATTTGGGCCAAATGACATAAAATACGTCCAATTATGAATTCATGATCAAACTAAACTAACAAAGCGACTTCTTTCAGGTAACTATTTTTCACTGGAATAATGGAAAAGATCCTAATATTTGTTGCCGGAGTTGGAACAAAGCAAGTCGGGCTGGAAGTGACAAAAAAAAAAAGGATTTTCACATTAGCCAGCTTTGAGCTGACAAGTTTCTATGGCTCAAATGAAACAAGATGAAACAGCGGCAGAGAGAACAGCACTAACGTCTCAGTAGAGCAGCTAAGTTTTTATTTGTTTCAGTCTGAGAGCAGCAGAAGTCCAAGTCATCTCTTCCTACAAGTTGGAACTTTTACAGCAGTAAAAATCCGATGTCGTTTCCTGCCTTTCTGACCGGAGCTGAGTCGTTAAAATACTGTTTTTCCATCGTCAGGGAATTAATCAACCAAAATAAATGCGGTGTTAAAAAGAAATCTGGATGTGAATTACTCAAGTTTTCACCAAATCTGGGTCAAAAACTGGATGAATCACAGCTTCTGGGTTATGTGGAAAAAGGAGAAGGTGGGGAATAAAAGGCCGTCCAGGTTGCATAGAGATGCTAAAAGCTAAAGCTGCTGTCAGGTCTGAGAGGTTAAGCATGAGCAAAGCACAACAGGAAGTAGAATCACAGAGGCGGAAGAGGGAAGGCGGAGAGGAGCGACAGTAAATTATTATTGACATTTTATCTTCCAGTTGGGACGAAACGCACAGCCAGTGGATTTTATAATCAAGTCGTGCTTTTGCATTTACACGAGGAAAGGGAGAGAAAAAAATATTTTGTTAAAAATTTAAGCAATAAATCAGGAAGATTCAAGAAAGGTCCAAATCTGGTTACTGTCACCTGCATGTGTGACAATTATCAATCATTTAATTTATAGAAACATTATGGTTGATTTCTCCCAGCTTCTCCTTAGAAATAAAAAAAAAAGTTTCTTAATTTGTTTTATACGAACACCTCTTCCTGACTAAAGAATCAATCGGTTTCCGTTTTAATGATTAAGGTTCAGATTCATCAAATTTTGTTCTCAAAAAACAAAAGTTTTTCAAATGAGATTTAGTCAAAACGATTTAAGTCCATAAGTAAAAGTCTTCAACAAAGACATTTGAGAAATTCATTTAAGTTGCATTGCAGGTTTAAGAAACCTAAAAAACACATTTTTAGAAGTCTGATGTTAATTATTTGAATTAGAAAATGATTAAATTCTGTTCTCCGGTCATTTTTAACAAAGTTTCAGTTCAGCCAGAAATCATCGGGACATTTTCTAAACATTGTTTTAGGAACACAGTGTTTTGTTTTTAAACTTTGACTTATTAAGAATAAGTGTAGACGTGGATCAACAAATCAGCTGCAGATCGGAATCAAACAGTTTTCAGATCAATCAGCCTTCGGTGACGACTCAAAAATATCAAAAATTTATTTCTTTCTTTCCCCAAACCAGTGAGTCCAGGTTGCTAACTTACGCTGTTAAAAAGCAAACTGCAGTTTTCAAAAGCAAGTCGACACACATCTGCTTTCAATTCAGGCTGCGAGAGAGAGCGATACTTTCAGCAGATAACAGGAAGGATGAATATGTTACTGCAAAATTCCCTTACTTGTCGTGGAGTAAGAAATGTTGACGGCATTTTGGCTCAGAGTGAAGGAAGGGATCAGCATTTACTACCATCTACCTAGAGAAACTTGTGCTTTATGGTGAAGCTAAATCAGCTAATCAGGCTAATCAAGGGCTGGAAGAAACATTTAGAATGAAAACTAAAGTTAAGGAATCAGCCACAACATTCTAGTCAATGAGTGTTTCAGTTGAAATGTAATATTGGAAACAAACCGTCTAAGATGAAACGTAGACTGTGCTTTTTTTCTGCCATAAGTGTAAAATGTTTTTTTTTTTTTTGTGTAAAAACATTTCTAGAGAAATTCTGTTCTTGGCCAAACATCTCCTTATTTTTCCTGCAGCTTCTATGACATTCTGGACATTTGTGCACAAAACACAGTGTGCTAAAGGTAACGGCGCTCCGTTTCTGGGCAACTTGACCAACTTAGTCTTGTTAAAAGTTAAATGTCTATTTTTTGTTTGTTGAAATTAAAAAACAAAGAGGTTTTAGTGATTGTTAAAGGTCCACAGGACCAGTTTTGAACCTTGTCTGGTGGCCGTAAGAATAAATTCTGCATTTCTGAATGAGTTTACGTTCATCTATGGGGTCCTGTTGGTAATTCACAAAGGAAAATGAGATATTTAAAATAGAAAAAATTCAAAAATTGACAAAGACAAGTTTATCAAAAGATAAACTCTATTTTAAGTAGAAATCAATGTAAAAAAAAAAAACAACAAAAAATGACTTTTTCCACACCACATTTTATACTTTTTCAGGACAACTTATGACCCGTTTAAGTGCGGGAACGAGAAGGAAGAAGATTACTGCCAGTCAACCTTCATGGTACCTAAAAGCACTGGAGTATTGCTTCCAGACAGACACAACTCCCCCACTATGATTTCTAATGGCTAATTCTCTGCGTAATTTAGAGTTCTACGGAGTGCAACAATATTCTTGGAAGGCTTACAGCACTTAAGAGCAGATATATTTTGTTTCTCTTTTTAATCCATGATAGATTAATCAATTTTTCTTTATTTTTTAATCTAGGTTGAAAAAAAATTAATCAGAAAGCATCAGCAGGCTCCTCATGTCGGGATAAGACAAGCAGCGGGTTTTGTGCTTTGCTTCGCCATCCTGTGTGCTGACTAACGGTTTCGTCTCTAAGAGGTTACAACAAGCGGCCAGGTTTCATCGATTTGTTGTGTTTAACCTGGAGCGGGAGGTAAGTGAAGACGGGGAGCAGAGAATGTGACTAGAGAGCAACAAGAACTCGGGTCTGCAGGGCCTTACGCAGCATTTGGTTCTTTTCTCCTTCCATACAGAATGACGCAGGAAGCGCCGCAGCTGCATCCGTCCTGTGGTCAAAAAGCTGCAGCGAGCTCCAACCTGCAGATGCAGGAATAAAAAAAACAAAACAAAACAAAACAAAACACAGGCCCTTTGTCCTGTGTGGCGGCTGCATGCCGGCCCGTTTGCTCCTGGCCTCTGTGCTCGTGGCGGCGGACCTCAGGTGTCTTGGTACGGCAGGTGAAAGCAGCCGGGGCTGTCGTCGTCGGGCGACCAGAAGGACGACGGCCGCTTGTGGTGGAGCTCTCTGCGGACGCAGCGGGGACACGGCTGGGCTTTCTGTCGACACTCTGCGTGGAAAACGGCGCCGCACCCGTCGCACCTGTCAGCCAGGAAACACCGAGGTCAATCAGGGCTGAAATGAATAATCCAATTAATCGCAATCAATTCCATTAATCACGACTAATTCGATTAATCATGATTATATTTGTATATAATTTTTGTGTAGTTTCAGGCTAATTACTGCTCTGATTAAGCTGTTGTAGCAAATTGCATGACTTAGTCAGGATGCGCTACTTAATGATTATTTGATTACTAAGTTAGTAATCGAATAATCATCATAATTAGAAACCGATTATTTCAACAATAGATTCATCATGACTGATCCAATTAATCACAATTGATCCGATTCATCACAATTAATAACGATTAATCGGATTAATCAGATTAATCAAATTAATAGCAATTAGTCATGATGAATTCAACAATTGATTCATCACAATCAGATTTTAATTTTTTTAATAAGAAACAAGCTTTGGATGAAAGCAAACTAGTTATGTATCCATTTACAATGAATGCAAAATACACATATTTTTGTACTACAATAATCTTAACATGTTCAAAAAGAAGTAGAAAGAAGTAAGAAAGAAGTAAGAAACTTATGACATCCTACCCCAGCTGAAAATACTACCATATTTTCAGCTGGACTCTCATTACTAAATAAAAAAATAATAAACAAACATAGGTTAATTAATTTTCCATTTACATATGTCTAAATATATACATCCATTTTGTGCTTCCTAGTCTTAGGACAAAGACTGAAATTTAAATATTGAGGTAATTCCTGCATATCTGCACTGCTATGTATTGTATTAATGTTGATAATTTCCAATGTCCTAATCAAAGCAATTTAAGTTAAAAACGTTTACGCCATTTCTGAAATTTCTTTTAACAAAATTATAATCAGCATGAATGACTCCAGGGTTTCTATTTAGGCTTTGGTCCAGTCTCTTTTGGACGTGATCTCACGACATGGTCAAAACTACAAATATGGCTTCCTATTTAAACACAACCAAAGTAAATAGATTAAGACCTGGGTCTAGTTGTTGCTCTGTTCTCTGCTGTCAAGAGTCTTACTGGCCAGCAGATCCAGCTGTTATCAGTTCACACTTTAACACTCAGCTCAACAGTTGGGTGTGAATGTGTGTGTGTGTGTGTGTGTATGTGTGTGTGTGTGTGTGTGTGTGTGCCACGCCACGGCTCAGCGTCTTTCAGGAATCGCTCTTGTTCAGCTCTTATCTCTGTGCTGTCTGTCTCTCTCTGACTCTCGGTGATGAAGACGAGGCTCTGGACTGTGTCGAGGAAAATCCCCTCTCCCTCTGACTCAGCCGGTGTTATGAACAAAACGCAGAGTGAAAGCTTAGAGCGACACGTCCACGCAGATTATCACACTTTACTGGCCAGAGGAAAAAGTCCTGTTTGTTTTCAATATAAAACAAACAAACAGGAGGTTTTATGACGATAAATAATCAGTGAAATCAACTCAGTTCTTATTTTAGCTCACAGAAATGATGAAACTGTTTATGTGGGCTCTATGAACACCTCTTAAATCGAGTCTAAACCTTGATTGAACACGACCTCTCCGGGTTAGCTGAGGTCTCTGGATGAATGCATACCTTCGCGTGACGTTCTCCTGAAAGGGGTAGATGACCTGTCCGTTCTGGCACAGCTCGCAGATGAAGCCCTTCTCTCGACACAGGCTGCAGCCGAACACGTGGGAGCTGGCGAATTTGATCACCTTGGACAGGAAGGGAGCCAGTTTCCCGTCAATCACCTGGAGGAGGGGGAATAGAGGAGAGGGGTGAGTGATATGTAAAGCCGATAAATGTTAAAAGGCTCCTAATCGGCCATCGGATCACTATATCATCATGACAACAGCTCTGGGCTTGAAGTCAACAAGCTCGGTTGGGGAATATGCTTTGAAGAACAACAGCAGGGAGAACAATGCCAAGATCTTCTGTTTTCTTTTGAAAAAAAAATCTTTGATTGCTGTTGTTCAATGAGGCAGACTAAACATTGAGATAAGATGCAAACCTTATCACTCATCGGACCAAAAAAGATCTACGGCGTCCATAAACCATCCTTTGTATGCCCAGTCAGAGAGCAAAGTTGGATTCTGCAGTAGTTTTCTGCTGAAAATCTGACTTGATGACCTACATGTCATCAACAGTCACCAACTTGTGGCATGTCTCTACCACAACTCAAAAACTAATCAGGGAAAATACATCAGTCTCTGCAGGGAATTGTAATCACGCCTGTTAATGCAAAGTCATCCACAATTTGCACATTTTTGGGTGGTCATCGGAGCTTTTCCACAAATCTGACCAATCACCTGAACGTTTTCTGGATTTCCTTCTTCTCTGACATTCAGAAAAGAGGCTGAAGTTTGACCAATCCCGTTAGCTACCTTCTAATTTAACTTCCTGCTTTATGACGTCTTACAACATTCAAGATTACATTAGCTTTTTTAAAACCAATGCCAGATAAATAGATAAATGTTGGCTAACGTTAGCTATACCAGCAAAAAAAAAAAAATAGCTACACAGCACTTTTACTATACTAGAGAGGCTCATTACTCTCTTCAGTGTTCAAATTATTCAGATTAATAACATGATCAAACGCGATTTTTAAACTGCTAAACTCGAGTTTTAGCTTTTAATTAAGCATAAATGTTTTGCTGTTGAAGATGACTGTTTTTTACTTCATTTTCTGGCTTCTGCTTGTTACATTTCAGCAGTTGTTCTGTTAACTACAAATAGTTATGTGGTTTTCAGCAGTTACCTTTAGCTTACAGTATACACACTTCATTTTTTTTCATGGAAATTTATAGTTTTATTTGTCTAAAGGATGCTATTTCAAGAGGATGCTTGAACACTTTAAATATTAACTATACTAAAGTCCTGTCGATTTTTTAGCCATGATGATGTTATGTTAAATATAGCAAATTTTGACTCCAACTTTAAAAGAAAAAAATATCTGTAATTTTACGTTGCAACAGTCACAAAAAGCAATATTCTGGTGGGACTGTTAAAATTAAACAAAAAGGTGACAGAATATTGCTAAAGAGGTGTATGACACACAAAAGAGGTTGTTGTTGGTTTATGGAGAAGAAAAAAGAAGAGGAGAGGAAGCAGAAGGAAGAGAAGACAACAGGTAACAGAACGGCCATCTTGTTTTTTGAGATAGTCTTTTATGGCCTGGCGAGTTTGTAAAAGGAGCGGCGGTAGGATCGGATGGTGGAGGGCTGAGGGGGGAAGGAGGAGCTGAATTGTTTCGTTTCTTTTGTGTACGATTGAGCAGAGAACATAAAAACTCAACATGTTTCCAAAGCCTCGTCGTTTCCAAAGCTACCGGTTCTTGCTTCGCTACCATGAGCCGGTGGTACCCGCGCATGCGCATTAAGAACTCCGACCGTTGGAGGAGTTGTCAGTTCAGCATATGCAACAAGTTATGACGAAAATAAGTCATTAAATTGTTTATAATATGATAACTAGATAGATACACATGCGTTGTCGTGGTTTCAAAGTGTATTTAAAGCGGGATCTGGCTGCAGCTGCAGTCAACTACAACACAAGCCGCGTAAAACCCATTAACCTACTTAACAGCTAAGTCGGGATGCCATATAACTGTTAATAACAAAGTGTATGATGATCTACGTGATGATTCTATGTTGCTGATTAAATAAAATCATATGGTAATGACAGCGTAGACATGTCTGAGCTAAGCGTATGACTATCTGACAACGTTATGCTGAACCGGTTCATGAGTGTTTCAAGACCCGCGCACGTCTGACAGAAACGGGGGAAAAGTAGCAGGGAAAAAAAAAAACACAGGAGGAGGAAGTAGGTGAGCGTGGCAGAGGTATAATAAACATGAGATCTTGAGAGAGAGGCGAGAGCCTGCATTCAGATACGAGTGGTTCCACCTGGCAGAGCTCTGGACCTCCCAATTATAACCTCCTTCACGCTGTTTTTCAGACGACGAGAGGACAAGAGGAGGACTTGAGGTAGCGAGTGGAGGAAGAAACCACACACGCACACAGATGAAACATAAAACACTAAGATGTCCTCATCCTGTTTGCCCCGAATCAGATAGAGCCGAGTAAAGAGCTGCGACACTTCAAACTGAAATGAAATGGTCTTCGGCAGGCAGCAGCCCAAACCGAGCGCAAGCAGCTCATAGCGGGACACTGACAAATATGTCCTAAATAACGGGTAGAAAAACAACGTAGGACCGAATAAAATGTATCGTTTTGATTGGTCTTACTCAATAATTTCTGTAAAAGAAATGTGAATAAAGCGCTTTTTCAGTATTTAGGCTTTTGTTTTTCAGGTTGTCAAAGTGTATAGGAACTTTAAATGAGTAAATCATGTGCCTGGGGTGTAATTATGATGCGACACAAAGGTCGTGTTTTTCTTTAATGGCCTAAAAAAGAGGTAGACTTCTGCGTACTCAGGAAATAGCTAAAGGCGTCTGTATCTACAGTTCGAGCAACGTGTAAAAAGCTCAAAGGAACCAAAACTGTGACACGAGAGAAATAAACCAAAAACTTAAGTTCAATGTTCATCTTGGGTTCCCCAAATCTCCATAACGACCATTAGACGCTTTCTACTCCACAAAGAAAAACATATTTTCTGTCCTAGCATTACAACAATAAACTTATGGAGTCTAATGGGACTTGAACTGGATCTGTGTGATTCAGCACTATTGTGATAATGACAAGAAAAGACAAATGGTACTTGTTCCTTTTTTTTAAGGTAAGTGTATGGCTGTGACTACATGACACAGCATTAGGCCCCACATGTAGCTTTAAATACCGCTCTTGATAGACATTTCCATTAGCAACATGTTTCGTTAGGACGCCAGTCACACAAACAAGTGTGATTTGTATCACTAAGCTGCACACAGTAAATGCAATTAATCATATTTTCAAATGGATTGACATTTGTTGATATTTTCATTAAACAAACTATGGAGGAAAACTAACAATCCCAACAATTTCCATCCATCCATCCATCCATTTTCTTACACCCTTGTCCCTTTAATGGGGTCGGGAGGTGCTGGTGCCTATCTCCAGCTGGCGTTCCGGGCGAGAGGCGGGGTACGCCCTGGACAGGTCGCCAGTCTGTCGCAGGGCAACACAGAGACACACACAGGACAAACAACCATGCACACACACACTCACACCTAGGGGCAATTTAGACAGACCAATTAACCTGACAGTCATGTTTTTGGACTGTGGGAGGAAACCGGAGTACCCGGAGAAAACCCACCATGCACAGGGAGAACATGCAAACTCCATGCAGAAAGGCCGGGGCCGGGAATCGAACCCAGAACCTTCTTGCTGCAAGGCAACAGCTCTACCAACTGCGCCACTGTGCAGCCTCCCAACAATTTGTTTTTTTAAAAACATAATTCATTGTGACCACAATAAATCTGAATTTGTATCGTTTATCACGATAAACTATACGATAAATGCCCACCTCCACACCCCTATTAAATATTAGGTCCATATTAAAATGCATGTACTTGTATGTTTCTGTATGACTGGACTGATTTGATTATATATTCCTGTACTTGAATTGAATGGTTTGACTTGGAAAGCAACTTGAGATGAGCTGAACTGACTTCCTTTCCATGGGTAGGAAATGCTTTTACACCCAAGCAGAAATGTTTAGAAACGTTCTCACGAGTGTTGCGTACTTAAAATAAAGGAACGTGCTCAGTCGAGTCCAGATAATCAAGATCCAACGGCAGCCAGACGGATCGGACCGGTCCCGAGGGAAGCAGAGAGACGTGCGTGTCCCCCTCCACCCGCACCGAGCCAAACCAAACCCAAAGTAAAGCAGGCCTGCTCAGCCCGGTCCAGCCCAGTTCCACATGACGAATGGATCTGCTGATGGAGGCTGACAGGCTCGGTAATTAAGGCCCCCTATAATTGGACTGGGCAGAGTCAAGCGAAAGGCGGCAGAGCTCTGGTGACTGACTGGGTCTCCGAGGGGAACGGCGGGGAAAAGAGCAGGAAGGTGGCCGGTCTGATGGAGAGGCATGGGAGTAACTCTGTGAAAGAGCGAAAACTTGACAAACAGAAAACAAGTAAATCAAATACTCCGTGTGGATAAAGCCTGGGTGCTTTTCATTAAAGCATCCAATACCAGAGGCTGGTACCAGCTTGTTTTGATCTAAACTAGTTGGCTAAGGTCAAAATTGGCTTTCATTTTCCTTAAATGCCCATACGTCGGCTGTTACTGCCGCAGTAAATAACCTCTGACCGTTTTACTCGCTCCATCAAAGTGCCACTGGCTGGTGGTATCACACCAGGACAATAATTCAGACCGTGAAATTTCTATATATTTATTCTTATATAAATATATAAGAAAGTTGCAGTTGTCCTTAGAGACGACAGTAAATCAGCTGCACTTCAGAGTTGAGGAGTTCAGATCTCTGCAGGTTTCACAACCACCAGATATACATCGTGATTTAAGATCATTTAGAGATGCTGCCATCTGAATTTAGTGACCAATATCTGGTCTCCAAATCTCGTAAAGCTTTAATTTTCACACGCAGATTCTCTAGCTGAGTCTTTGTCTGCAAGAACAAGGACGTAAAAAGCTAAAAGAAGAGCATTTTAGGGATGAAACGATTAATCGGGTTAATTGTGATAAATCCATTATTAAAAAAAAATCATCAACTAATTTAGTAATTGACTCATTGATAACTGGATTCAAAAAAAGCAATTTTCTGAAAAAAAACCCCAACACGCTCTGAGCAGAAATCAACAGAAAACGGTACAAAAATATAGAATATACTTTTTGCATTTAAGATTTAAAGCCCCGCCTGCAAAAAACCCCTATTTGTCTGTAAATATGTTCTAACCAGAACTCAAGAGGCAGTTTTAGCTTCACCTGGTTCAAATTTTATAGAAAAGCAAATCTCCTATTAAGTTCCTATCCAATTATCAGTTTCTAATCCAAACAATAGTCACCAAGTCAAGCAGAAAGGCCTGAGCTCTTCACACGTTGATGTTAAACGCATTTTTTTAGCTGCAGATCTTTGCAGCAAAAGATCAAGCATGTACTAAATTACTGCTGTTATTGCATTTTAGACAATAATATGTTTATTTTCTTATTTTAAAAAATAACTGAACTGTTTATTTGGATATTTTAATGCATTTCTAATATAAAAAAGACATAAATAAATATATCTGCAAAATGTGGCATTTCTTTTATGTGATTAATCGCCACACTGCCTGATGTTTGATCCTGAAAGAGCTGAATGAACCCGTCTCACTGACCAAAGATAATTAAGATAATTAAGACCAAATATTCAGCCAACAGATAATTCCACACTGTAAAACCAAATTTTTCTTGTCTAAGGAACAAAACCAGAAAAATTCAATAAGTCACTGATTGTGATTCGCCTCCAGTTTAGGGAACATTTAACCATAGTTTTCCAACCTATAATGATATCTTTGGTTGTTCCATCTCCTAACATTTTTTTTGGGTAAAAATTAAAGCTGTTACCACATCAGAGAGTTTTTTAAAGTATGAGGTCACAGAATTTAAGATTCATCGGCATCAACTCTGACTTCTGATCAAAAAAGAATAAAGAATAAGTGGAAGTATCATGTAGTCTAAGGTCTTTAGAGAATAATGACTTGTGCAAAGGCCTTTCTGATGACATAAGACTAAACGTAATGCGGTTAAATCCTGAAGAGGATGAACCTTAGATTATTTTTATCACACACACCCACACACAGGTGTTTGGACTCAAGTGTTTACAGATACACTCCATGTTGGGCTGCGGTTGCCACTAAGTATATCTTGTATTAATTATTACCATGTGAAAATGTTTGTCATTGTGGTTTCTCAGTTCTGTTTTTTTCTCTCTTTCTGAGGGGGAGAAGCAGACTTCTAAGGTGTTGTCTTTTATTATCTTTCTTACATTTTTTCTCTCCTCTATTCTCATTTCCTTTAAATTGTAACTTTTTGCCCTACCTCTCTTCATTTTTTGCTTTTTTCTTGTTTCTTTTCTAAATTTTGAGTAAAGGAGAAGCTAAATGCAACGTTTAAGACCCCGATTAGCTCTGAACTTACAGTATTTATATGCATGTAAATAATACTTATTGTTGTTTGAAGTGAAGGAGGTTAGCGAAAGAGTTCTGATTTATGTACATTTTGAAAACAGTTCGCTCCAAAACCTTGAATTATACTTTTGCTTTCAGTCAGTGGAAAATCTTATTTATTTAAAAAATGTTTTTGAAAAAGTAGTAGAGACTTTTTTTCCTCCCTAAAATCTGATGCTTTGTTTAGTTGCTTCTGTCTGAGTTATGCTAAAGAAGAAGAGAGTCAGAAAGTGATGGGCTTACACAGACTAAGACAGAGACACAGAACCAGAACCAAGGAGAGGTGTTGGCTCAGTAATTGGTTTTGCTCACTAATACTAGAAGTTTCAGCTGTCATTAAGACAGAAATCCAAATTATGGAAAACCTTTGCTTTTATATTTCAGAAATACATTGGACGAAGTCAGACCCTAAGTCAGATGATAATACTCTGACATGTAATCAATAAAATAATGAAATTTTAGATGAAGTGTGAATTTTGTTTTGCTGACCCACGACATATTTCATGATATATAAAAGTAATTTCACATATGTAATCCAATGACTAAGCAAAATAACATTGAATCAGATAAATTATTCATGGAGGCCAATTTTCAAAAAAACAAACAAAAAAAATTATATGTCTCAATAATGAGACTGAAAAAATTCGTAAAACATAAATATAATTAAGTGTTTTTAATATTTTATATAGATAATGAGCAATATTTATGAAAATCCTTAATTACAAAGAAAAATAAATAAATGCTTTATGTACAAAATGCTTTGCTAATGGAGACAAAACGGGATTAAATGGCATCATGAGGCGTAATTAATGTGCTTTGAACTAATTCATTGAAAAGCTATGGGCATGTTTTTGGTAAGTGCCAGAGTTCAGCAAAAGTCAAAACAATACCTAAACTATCAACCAAATTATTGATTTTATGTGGAAAAATCTCTGCACCTGGATTATCTTTGACCTTTTCCCCTTCTAAAAAAAGCTCCCACAAAACCCCCCCAATAACAAACACCCACTTTTCAGCTTTTCTCTCTCCGCCCCTCCTCCTCCAGTTCAAACTCTTTCTCTGCTGCACGCAGAGTCTTTGTGCTCCAAAACCTCCTAATCCCCTAAAACTGCTGTTTAACAGCCGTTAGCGTGCCCTCCTCGTTCCCTCTCACACGCATGTGCACGCACACACACACACACACACACACACACTGAAGCTCCATTGAGAAACTGGACAGCCAGCTGGGATAACGAGGCTGGGAAGAACGGGGTGAACTCTGTTTGGATAACGCGCTCTCCTCCATTAAAGGAAAAATACACAAAACTTGATGGATGCTGTTGTGCATAAAGTGGAAACTGTGGATTCCAGGAGTTACTAAAATTGGTCTTCAGTAAAACTACTATGTTTTCACAGCATCACACCATTTTTTTAATTAATATTTTTGCTCTTATTTTAAACTGAAAACTGATATAATATTGCCATCCATGACATCTAATTCAAATGAACTTAACCAGTAAAATAGAATAAATAAAAGATCCACAGTTTTTAAAAGCGCTTGTTAAGCTGAATATTTTCTGTTCTGCTCCTTATGGCGTAATTGAAATATAACAATGTGATATTAGCAAAGTGCAAAAACTGAGGTAAAGTGTTGCGAAAGTATCAACATTTACAGCAATTGATGCAGAAGATAATCTTGACCCATAGTGGTGGTAGTATTATGATCTGGGCTTGCTTTTTTTCTCTTTTTTTTCTGTCAAGGTCAAACTAAATTAAAACCAGTTCAAGATGTCAGCAGGTTTGACCTTGCAGCTTTTATTTGTTTGCTAAAAAGCAGAAGATGACCAGAGATTTAAGTTTTCAGCATCACAGTGGGTCCAAGCATTCATCACTCAACACTACAGGGTTCACCTGAACAAATTTAAAGCTTTGAAATGTCCTAGCCAAAGTCTAAAATTTGATGTGACACTTATAGTGGAGAAGTCTCAAAGTGAGAGTGGAGTTAATATTGACAGACCATTACTTAGTAAGACTAAATATTGATTTTGAATCAGGAGTTGCTCTAAGAATTTCCACGTTTAAAAGTGTACAGCCTATAAAATCAAGCTACTGTTGCCTTTTTGTCATATTTTCACCAACTCTGTTGTTTTTTGAGTTGAAAAGCGTATCATATATGTCACAGTAAAGGTGGGAAACACATCGCTTTTTTCCAAGACCAAATTGGACTTGAAGACAGAGAAAAACTGCTAAGCTGTCTTTATGCCATCAATGTTCAGGTTCGTGGAACATTATTGAGCCACTGACCTGATTGGTGATTTATGAACGACCCCCACTGCACCACTTTAGCTAATTATCTTAATCATTTTTCATAGTAACCAGTAAAATAAAATAAAAAAAATGACTTTGTTTCGCTGCATGCTGTTACTTGGACAATAAAATGACAACTTAGAGATCTCACATGACCGTAAAGTTGAGGACACCTGATACTTCTCCCCCATCTATGTTTGCTCCTCCTGCGGCTGAACCCACGAGGAGAAGGTGGAAATCTTCCTGAGAACACCTAGCGTTTACTTAAGAGGCCTCTGTGTGTCTGGTCAAGTGTGAGTGGAGAGGCATGCCAGGCATACAGGGAATGCCAGGGTGTCACTGTGGGAAGTGGGCTGCATGCATACACACAAACATTTTCTTCCTGCTACTTTAGTCTTCGCACAAAACCACAGAAACCGCCCCTAAAGCCGGCCGAGGAACTGCGATGAGTGTCCCTAGACAAACACATATGGCTTCTAGAAAACCGACTGGCTCCTTATTGAAGGGTGGGGGGGTGTTTAGGGTGGAGGCTGTTTGTCAGGAGGTGAAAAGACTAATGTGGTCCAAGCTTTAGCCAGAGAAGCTCAGCCTTCGCTGACCTCTGAGCTGGAACAAAAAAAGCCACGTTGATCAAGTGCGTCATTTTATTCAGGAGGAGAATCAAAAGAAACAAGCTTGTTAATATGGAAAACCAATTAAGAGACAGAGTGCTCGAGAATCTCCGACAGAGAGCGGGAGAGAGAAGTGGTGGGGGGGAGGAAAAGAGGAGAGGGCAGACTCTATCAAAGACTCTTGTTGGAATTAGTAGCAAATGTCTGCTCTGGGGGGTTTTCTGAGCGACTCGTCGGGCTTTAGCAGGGGAGCGCACATGTGCGGCGAGCGTGTGCGTGAGGCTGAGGGGATGTTGGGAAGAATGGAGGGATGTCACGCTTTGTTTTTCTGCCTGTTGATTCTGAATGTGACCAATTAGTGAAGCAGAGAGAGACACAGAGTGTGGGAGTGGAGGAGGAGGGGGTCCAATCTCTTTCACCGTGAGAGTCTGAGGCCGATCTCTGAGTCAGAGCGGGATGAAAGCAGAGGGGAAGAGAAGAAGGAGGAAAAAAAAAGAAAAAACAGGGGCAAGCTACTACATAATGAACATAATGACAAACAAAAGGACTTTTCAGTCATTTCTGCTCGCTTTTCCTCAGACCCCCAACTCAGTTTGACGGCTCAGCGCTGAACTGCGGGAGGCCGGGGCGCGTTTTCTTCTTCTTTTTTTTTTTTTGCTACAAAAATGTGAGTCTTTCATGTGAAGCTGAAAACATGACATCTTTTAAAACAAACTGGAGACAAAGGTGAGCAGATACAAAATCAGAGGACAGTCAGCCGGGAAAACAATCTTTAGGCAAATAATCCTCTGAGGTGTTTTGACTGTTTCAGAGCTGAAAGACGAGTTTTCAGAAACTTGGATGTGCATTATTTCAACAAGCTAATTATCAATGAGGATTTTATTTGTCTTGCTGCTTCTTTTGACGTACTTTTCCACATCAAAAACAGCAAGAAAAGATTAATTAGCTGTTAATTAATTATTAATAAAAGATTGCATGTCCCATTTTTCTAACATCAGAGCTGCATCAATTGAGAATATTGCACTGCTACTGTAGAAAATTGGGGCAATGATGTTAATAATACACAGGGGTGCACCGATTGCAGCTTTCTGGCTGATCACCAATCTTTAAAAGGCCTGATCTGCCAATTTCAATTTTAAATATGTAATTTTTTTTCTAAATACAGTGACAAAGTTGCTAGATTAGCAACATTGGGGTGGCTAGTGGTAAAGATAGACTAATCGCAAATCTCCCAAAATTAAGAAAATCGAGGCCGATTTATTGTCAGTGCAATTTATCAGTGAATCCCGATAAATATAATAAATATCTTTTTAGATTAATTTCTTAATCTTCAAACAATGTCCTCAAAACTCTCCACATACTTTAGTATCTCAGCTATTAGAAACATAAATCCAGTGTATGCATAAAAAACGCTAGAGTCCATTCAACTGGCCATATGTTACCGAAATAAACTGAGCCAATTGAAACTTTGCATCATATTAAATATTGTGCCAAGGCAGTATTTACCAAACAGAGCAT
The DNA here is from genome assembly GCA_033032245.1 of Poecilia picta. Lineage (NCBI taxonomy): Eukaryota > Metazoa > Chordata > Actinopteri > Cyprinodontiformes > Poeciliidae > Poecilia > Poecilia picta. The sequence goes on from CM065354.1 coordinate 22,179,160, forward strand.
TTGAATTAAATTAGTGTCCAATCATCTCAAATGTTGTGAAATCAGAAGGCTACAAACTGTTTAAAGGCATGTTCATCTCAATCGATGTAAATTTCTGATTTTGAAGAATGAAATTGTATCTAGAATATTCTCTCTCTTAATATTATGAAGCGAGCTAAGAGATATAATTTTGGTAAAACTAGTAGACATTAAGCAGGAAGGTTTACCTTGATAAACAGTGTAAAAAAAGAGTTTATGTGTCTTTAGTTGGTGACTAAAATACATCATATCTGTTGTATACAACTACAACTCCCATGTATGTTTGTGTGTGTAAATGTGTACCTGCTGCAGGTCGGCCAGAGAGTACAGGTGGATGTGCTGTAGAAGGTATTCCCTGGGAAAAATCCTGTTAGAGACACAAAAACATTTACTGCATCATTTTCCCCAAAGCAAATCAACTGGTTAACATGAAGTAATTTTATGCTGATGAAAACATCTGAATCTTTCCTTTCCCATCAGATAAAAAGGAGATTGGCCCCAGTGTAGTTTATTATGTGCCACACGATTGTTAGCATTGTTATTATCTTAGCATGCAAACATCTGACACCCGGCTACCTCTAAATAAAACCTCAGGATTCCCTTCATATGTAACCTAGTTAGTAACCTGGCCGTCGCCTTGCTATCTTATGCTCAATTCTCATCTCCCTTCAGTGCTCTGTCTGGGCTACCTCCCATTGAAGTGGATTCCTACAGTAGAATTTTAACCGGGCCAATCAGCAAAGAGGAGTGAGAAATTGTGAATGTTGACGACTATTTTCTGCATTGTTTTAGATTTGCAGTCTGCCTGCAGTTTCAGCAATGGCAGGGGAGGAAGTGAAGGAAGTCGTTCAGTCCGTGTTGGCCACACTTCCAAATACTGAATCAACATCAACAGCCAGGACTGCTATCTTCAGTGGATGATTATTTGCAGTGCAAGCAATATCTAGTAAGCTTCATAGAGCCAAACAGCCCGAAAGTTAGCGATTGGATCAAAATTAAAACTTTGAGGGTGCAGACCTTCTGCACGAAGCAAAGATTAGAACAAGGGGCTAGGTTTTACCAGGCTATCTAATTAGTAAAATGTCCATTTGTGTGTATAAAGCCGTCAATCAGTATAAATTGATGGCCTTGTGGAAACCTGGGAGGTTTAAGCAAACATCAAGAAGACCAAGAAACACAACCAAGGATTAAGGGTCGGGGTTTACACCATCATCCCAACCTTTGAACATCCCATGGAGCAATGTTCAATCTGAAAATGGAAAGAGAATGGGATAACTTCAAATCCACAGAGTCATGACCGTCCCCTAAACTGACAAACAAGGGAAGAGAGCAGCAACCAGAGAAACAACCTGGAAACCCATGAAAGCTTGACTAGGAGAATCTGCAGAGTGGCAAGAAGAAAAACCATTATTGAAAGGATCCATTAGGAGTCTTGTTTAAAATTTACCACAAGTCACTTGGTGTTGGTCTGTCACATAAAATCCCACTGAAGTTTGTTGTTGCAACATAAAATGTGACAAAAGGTGAAAGGAATATAAATAATTTTGCATGTTCCTGCAGCAGTAATACTTCAAGGTCAGAATAAGGTTAGAGATAGTAAATAATAAAAGATTGTCTTCAGTGTGTGAAAATGTAGGCTTCCTCTCAGACAACCAAGATAGACGGCACCGCGTTAAATCCTGTCTGAAGCTGTGATGAGTGTCGCTGTGGTACATGGACGATTGTGATCCAAACACGCCATGGCGATAGATGCCACCGATCATCTGGCCGATCATGTTTGGCAGGTTACCAACGGTTACCACATCAGCATTCACGACAACAAACACGCGCAGACACAAAAACTGAGATTGTGCCGTGCGTGTTGATCTTGATTAGAAACACTTGAGAGCTAACACATCAGAAGATTAGATTAGAAAGGCCTCACACAGAATAGCAACTACTTAAATATTTGTGTCTGCAAGACCTAATATCCCTCAAGTCAACATTTTACAGCAGTATATTCTGAAGGATTTTTTCCACTACACGGGACACGCCTTTTATTAAAACTGTTATCGCTCTGGGATTATGATGGTTTGCCAAAGGAAGGTCTGACTTTGCTAAGTGTGTGCAGAATGAAGTGTCAGGGTGTGTGCAGGAAGGTGGCAAATCAAGGCCTTCTATCACCAAGTTATCTCACCCTAGTTGAACTTTCAATAATCATGTTGCTGAGAAGTGTCAGAAAAGCTGTCAGGATGCAAAGTTGCTGATGAAAAGTTTTACTCCAATAAACCTATAAAAAAATGTCTGTAACCCGGAGAGTTCAGGAGTCATCCTTATTAGTAAACAGAGAAAACACACCAGAAAGTAGGAGGTGAAAATGAGTGTTTATAACAGAGCTGGGTTACTAAACATCAACCCAAACTTTGCACATTTCACTACACACTGCTTCCACCTCAAGGTTATGCACTTCTGTGACTTATTCTGTCCCATAAAATCACACTAAAACACAGTTATCTAAGGTTGTAATGTGATAAAAATGTGACAAAGTTCAGCTACAGGAATGTACACTCATTTTACACACAAGTAGGAATCCTGGTTCGATTCAGGTTGTAAAACTATATCACTTCATAAACAAGAGGACAACAGCAGAACTTACTGTGTACAATATTTTACTTTCACCAAAATCCCTCCAAAACAGATCGGCTCTTCTACTTGGCTGCATTTTTTGTGAACTGATTGTAGGACATGGAGTCAACTTGGCCACAACATTATTTATCCCAGTATCCCTGGAAACAGAGGCCCGGTCATTCCAACCATAGTTTACTAACAGCTTTAAACAACCAGCTGTGCTTGTGACAGTTTACAGTTTTAAACCGCTCATTTTTTAACATTTATTTATCTGCATCGGCAGCAAAACAGGAGAAAACAGCTTTTAGAAGAAGATTTATTAAGCTCCAGTCTTATAACAAGTCGCTCACGACATTCTGATTGGCTGCTGTTCCCCGGGAGCCCGCCCTCTGCACCTGACGAAAGCGGTTCTTTCCTCTGGTCCTGCAGGAAGCCGGTGCCGGTGTAGCTGGTGTGTTTTGTGGAAACGGAAAGAACTGGAGCGGCTTCAACAGTTTGGTGTAAAAGTTAAACTGTGTGCATGTGTGTGTCCACAGATTTCTCTTGTCAGAGCCCCGTCCCCCCTGTAGACGGATGACATCAGGAAGGTTTTAGCGCCACAGACCTCATCAATCCTGGAGTGTTTGGAAGTGGTGGGCCGCTGGCCGCCATCGCCTAATGGGACAGAAGTAAACACAGAAAGCCGCAACGCTTCTCTGAGCAGCAACTCGCTTTATTTAGCTGACCTCGGTCGAGCAACGTAACATGAAAATACTTGAAACTTGCTGATGAGAATGTAAAAGTAACGTTTCTGGATTTTCACCGCAGCCGTCATTCGAAAGGAGACAAAACGTCACAAACAGAGGGGTAGGTTTACACTACTGCATGCTCAAATTATGGCTAAACTAGTGAGAAGTTATGAAAAAATAAATAAATAAACAAACGTATGTGTCTCGATTCATTCAGCGAATCATTAATGTCAAAGTTTTACATGAAGCAAAAATGTAAGGTTCAGCTTAATGCCGAAACGCCACAAATGGTAAAAATAAGATTTTTGGTATTCTGTGCAAATACACCATTGGAGTAGCACTGTAAAACATTGTGATGACAGTTATGATTAACCCACATGTTGACTCTTTCCTCTATTTTTCCTCCATAATCAAAATGCCCCCACCTCGTCCTGTGAGCGCAAGGATCGCAGATGCCATTAAGGCATCAAAGGAAATCCATCCCTCCATCCAGCCGAATACATGACATGCATAGAGGTCACGAAAACCTGGTTTTCATCCAAGCAGTCCCTTACAATCTTATTACAAATATTATTTTTTGTGTATTTACTAGTGCTGTCAATTGTTTTAAAAAAATGTTAGCATATTAATCACACTCAGATCATCTGAGGAGATGTTAGAGGTTTGCATCATCACAAATATTTAAATAAACACAGCTTGTGAAAATTTCACCACATTCTACTAGTGGAGGCAATGGAGTTGTTATTTTAACTTTTCTTCAATATAAAAACAAAACAAAACAGGGGGTGAGTTCATCTGACATATAGGAGCCTCATGTTTTTATTGATTTCTTTATTTGTTCTCCTTCCTTCTTCATCAGTTTCAAGTGTTTCTCCAAATGGCCTCAAGAAGAAATAAAGTCATCTGACTTGCTATTTTTGTTTTAAATGCTTTATTTAAAATATCTTTTTAAAGCTTTTATTGCTAGTTTAAATCATGGAAGAAATCTATGTAAACTGCTGTGAGTACATTGTGTTATATATAATTAATTTTTCTTGTTTAAAAGTTGTTGTTTTTTTTATATTATTGTACAGGGATCAAAACTTTTTTTTCCTTATTGTTGTTTTGTGTTTTTCAAATTAGACAGTGAATATGTAACGAAGAAAACCAAATAGCTTCTCAACCACATTTGACCATACTTAGCTGTGTAATTGTCTAATAAACAAAAGGATGTCTGCCTCACACACAAATCACACAAACGTCCACTTTGTATTTTGTTAAAAAGCAAAGTTAGACCTAAAAGTTGCAGTCATACTCTGCATGGTGTCTTGTTGTCAAAAGCTGTACAAGAGCTGCAGTAATTGGTGGAATTTCTTCTGCAGGGTTTCTTTTCATTAAAATTATAGTTTTATTTTAGTTTCCAACCTGCCGTAACATGAAATTGTTCCTAGGGGTAACAAAGCCAATTTGCCGTTCTTGATTTGCTCCACCAGGTTTACAGTCCAACCTTTCGCCTTAAAACAGAAGTTTTTTTAAGGGGTTTTCATCAGGCAGCTGTCTACTTCAAACACACTGAACTAGACAGCTGCCATGTGACACAACTCAAGTTATATTTGTTCAGATTCCATCAGAACTGATTTTGTTTTGTCAGTGTATTTTAACTGATCATATTTAAAGGCTTATGAAGAGTAAACTCAGAAAGCACCGGTGTGAGAAAACAAGCCAGTAAACTCGTTTCTGTAAATGACTTTTTACATGAGCTCCTGCTCAGTAAGTACACACCACTCGTGATCACACATTATTACCAAGCTTGTTCATTTCAAAAAAGATTCTTAACGTTTAAAATGCATAAACTGAAGCTCATGTGCTGCAGTCGAAGCCTCCCTACAGAAGGTTTTCATCTTTTAGGTGCTCATGTTGCTCATGTGAGCAACTTGCAATGCTCACATGAAAATGCTCAATAAATTGGGACCGAACTTCATATGAGATGAGAACTAGATTAAGTAAACTCAACCATCTTGCCTTTATTTTTCCCCCTTCGTGTAGGATCTAATTTGTGTTGCTTTGATGGTTCTGAGTTGAATCGTTTCCGAAGCCTCAGGATGTTTACTTCAGGTTGTTGAAGTAAAGAGCAGCTGCTCACTGCATCATTCAGGATTAACTAACCTTTTACTGGCTGACACATATTCATCAGTGCAATACTTTTCCAACCGGAGCCTCTCACCTGGTTGTTTATTTAAAATTCAGGTGCGTTTTAGGGCACAAAAGAGTTCCTTTTCACTCTCAATTTCCTTTTGAAACGAGAGAGCGACATGATCGACGAGGGCTTAAAAAGCAGAAATGAGGTTTCAGGCGACCTACCGTCGCCTCAGGTCTTCGGCGACCGTCGCCCTGCAGCTGAACAGGTAGGCCCTGAGCGACTGGAGCTGCTGACGGAGGCGCAGCACCGAGCTCAACGCTTCACAGTGTTCATACAGGCAGGGGTTGAGCTGCTGGATGTCCAGCAGCGGCTCCTCGTACACAAACTCCAGGAACTCCTTGGCCTGTTTGGACACCTGCAGGAGCACGTTAAGAGTTTATTCTTGGGCTGTGTGCACCGAGCACCGCCAACACATTACACATAATCCCAAGCAAGCTGTACTTTCCATGCGTGTTTTGGATGAAGCAGGCTTAAAGAAAAGCCCGACATAAAGGCTGCGGTTTGCGCAGATTAAAAAGGCGGGATGTGACACGCTCGTTTGTGAGATTTAGACATGCCTGGTGATTTTCTTTACATGGTGAGACAAGGCCAGGCTGGCTGTGTGTGCTTTCCCCACCTTGTGTTTACTGGTATCCCAGTTGTGCAGCAGCCGCGCAGGGATGAGGAAGGAGTTGTCCTGATGGCAGCTCTGGCAGTAGTACCAGCCGCTGTAGTAGCAAACTTTGGCCTTTCCTTTGGACAGGCCGACCGGACGCTGACAGCCTGAGGACAGAGAGAGAGAGAGAGACAGAGAGAGAGAGAGAGAGTCAGTAAGCATCGGGGGCAGTCATAAGGTTTTTTTATATTGTTAAATAGAAACGTTTGGATTTTCCAGATTTACATTTTCAGACCTTCCAGACGTCGTTGTAGCCATTTCTTGAAGCAAAAATACAAAACCTCTCAGTAAATCTTTGAGTCGTCAAACTTTATGGAAAGTGCAAAAACTAAAAACTGTAAAGAATGAGGGGCAAGACCATGATGCTAATGGAGAACGTTACGAAGCTTAAAAAGAAAGAAGGAGGGATGCAACTAATGATTATTTTAGTAATCGATAAATCAGATAGAAAAAAATGGCACATTCTGCAGATCTTTTTATGTAACAACTTAAAACATGTTTTATGAAATATTAGGAATAGATGCCAATACCAAGGTATTTACGCAAAACATACCCAAACTAAAGAAGACTATTTAAAAGTTAATGTTTAGAGCTTCAAAAACAAACTTCCTGTCCATTTCATCAGAAGGAATCCTTTTTTGTAGCTCCATCACAAGAACCCTAACTAAGCAAGATCTCTGAACACCACCAACTCCTACAGACCTCTTTTTTTTTAACTATTCAGCCTGATAGCTTCCCTGGCCTGCTTTGTCTTCTCAACCCTTTAAAGTTTGTGCTTCACCCAAACACCCGGGTCCGCTCTGTGATCAGGAACACCCAAACATCGGAGTGCTGAAGGGCTACAACAGGTGTCCCTTATCCACACCATCTTAGAGGATAGAAAGCCTAGAGGGAAATAGAAAGATCCGGAAGAAAAGAAATGGGAGATGGTTATCGGTTATTTCTAAACAAAAGCAGAACCTTACCTAAAAAAACAACAGAAAAAAAAGAAAGACGGAAGTAGCTAAACATGTGTTGGCATGTTCACGGTGCTCAAACACGAGATAGAATAAAAGAAGGAACAGACTATTGAGAGATGAGAGGAAAGAACGAAGAAGAGACAACAACACGGACAGATTAAGACGGATGGAGGGAGCCAACGGGGCTCAGGTGGCTCGGCTAGCTTCCTGTTACCTCTGTGTCATCTGATCAGCACAAACAATGCTGTAATCAACATTTAAAGCTATATTCATCCTTTATCTGATAAAAGAAAAAAAAGATACCCATGCTGGAACTCAGAGACACACTGAAGCTGTAAAATGTTATCCTCACAGTTCTTTATTGGAGAAGTTATTTTCTTTCCAGTTTTTTTTCTAAATCAGTTGCGTCACTGGATCCCATATAAACACACCAATAAGCCAAACCGTTAAAATTATAGCACAATGTAATATGCATGCTAACGTCAGAGCAAATATTAGACTTCTGGGTGTCTTCTGGGTGTTTGACAACCAGTATGTCAGCTGTTGGTTCATGTTTAATGCTTTAGATCAGGGGTGTCCAAAGTGGGTCCTGGAGGGCCGGCATCCTGCATGTTTTAGTTCTCTCCCTGGTTTAGCACACCTGCATCAAATGATGGCTCAGTAGAAGGCCTGAGGAGAACACTGACTTGCTGAGGAAGTTGTTACAACCAGAGAACTAAAACATGGAGGATGCCAGCCCTCGAGGACCCACTTTGGACACCCCTGCTTTAGATTAAAACGGAGCAGTTCGCTCCTGTGTATCCACCCAAACTATTCCTATTTTTGAGAGAGGTCCTATAGAGTCATTATCACTTTTAGTTCCTTACGTTTAATAACAGACTGTCATTTTGCTGCGAGTTTAGAGAAAAGTTGTAAATCAGAGACGTTAAACGTTAGACGCTAACAGCCAGTTGCTTGTTTTAGCTGATTTTAGCTGTTTAAAACAACTCAAATTCAAGCTGTTTATATCGGGGGGTACAATGCTACACTGCTACGCTAATGTTAAACATCTCAACTTCACCAAAGGAGCTTCATTAAGTTTGTCAGCGTTTTCAACATCAATTCTGTTCATAAAAACTTCATTTCTCCCAAAGGGAAAAAGTTGGGTCATATGGTGATGCTGTGGCTAGAGAGGATTTCCTGTAGCAGTCAGTTTTGCAACAAACCTAAAGATGCCTCTGATTGAAGATACTGTAGCTGTATGACAGTATCATCATTATCCCACCCAAACTTCTATGTTACAACACGTAAGTTGTGTTTTCAAAAACTGTACCCGGAATTTATTTGGCCAAGAAAACGGTGGCAAACGTCACACATACAGCTCTGTATTTTAAGGAAATACTATTTCTTTTAGTGCTGTTTTTTTTTAATTGCTAAAATGAAAGATCATCCCACTAACCTTCCACCACTAAACCTAATTAGCACAATAATTATGTGCTAAGAGGTTTGAAGATAAAAAGTGTAAAACTTCTTCTACTGGCATTTCATGTTTTCTAGCTAATCCGTAATGAAATTCACTCAATTTAAACATGAAATAAATTATCAAAGCTTTAATTCTATGTATTTCTTAGAGATTTCAAATCAAAATAAAAAATATATATATTTTCTGTGGTAATGGAAACCACAAAAATTAACAGTTATGACTTAAAATGATGTCTAAAAACTGACACAAGCCTAATAAAATTAAAGATTAACCAACCATATACTGACATTCATGATTTATAGACTGTGGAAACGGTGAAGCACTGTTGGCTTTATTGTTGCATTTTTACAAAGTGATGTTTTAGGTGAACAAAGCAAAAACGTTTAACAAAAATTATTTTAACATGATTCCTCATAAATGGTTAATTTCATACAAGTAAGAAATAGAAGGGAAATCAAGCAAGTGTGTATAAAATTGAATCTTTCAGAGAGTTTGTTAGCGTTAAAGCTTGGATGGATTTTAAAACACGTCGATAATCTGGTAAAAGAAACTGGGTGCAAAGACACACCTTTGTACTGTGATTTTCTTTGTATTTTGATAAAAGTACAAGAAGAAAACAGTCAAGTTTGAACTAAGCTATGTAACAGCTGCCTGTCTCAAAGGGTCACTACAAAGTTTATTCGTCATAAGAGAAACTTGCTCTGCAGCTGTAAAATCCGTTTCGCGTTGACACGAGAGCAAAGGTCTGTGCACTTCCAGCTACGGTCCCGACACACAGGCCCGTCCCGTTTGGTCTCGTAAAGCTTTGGTACGGATGATTCACGTCCGGGACTGTAAGTGAAACTCAGCAACACATCAGTCACACCGTGTTGGCTGGCTTGCCATTGATCCTTTAAGTCTCCACGAAACCTGTACTGGTTTAAAAAAGAAAGAAACCTGCTAACATGAGAACCAGCAAGTATTAAAAATGGTTTTTCTTGTTTGTCTGATGTAGCATTGAAATTAACCAAGGAAATGTCATTTGCAAATCAAAATTGGCAGAAATGAAAGCTGGAAAACCACTAACCAGTGTGAAATGAATTCATGAGTTTCATTTTTTGAAAACTCATGAATTCAGCGAGACAAAAAAACTCTTGAATGATGTTGTAATGTACCGAGACTCACCTACATATGATTTCTTGCAGAAACCATTTAAAAAACCCAACATCCATAGTGCATATTTTTAGCTTCGATAAAGTTGGGCTAATTATAGAGGTGAGCTCATGCTGGTGTTTGGGGTGGATGCTCTAGCAGTAAACCACAGTCCACCGGTGGCGAGCCAGCACGCCGGGGCCATGGTTAGCAGTCAGGGAAACACTGTGTCACTTCGAGGAAGCAGCAAACCGCCAGAGCAGTTCGCCGGCCATATGTGGCCTTGGATTTAGTCTGCCTCTGCCGGGACCGCGGGAACAAAGAGGCGCACGTAAAAAAGCCCAGAGACGTTCACGAAACCAGAAAGCCTTTACCTCAAATTCTATATCATGAGCACAAGAGGTCAAACACACCCACACAAACAAACGCACGGAGCCAAGAGTTTGTCCAACTATAACGTCTCCGCAGAGGAGGACGAGTTTGACAGAAAACATCAGCTGCACGGTGGAAGACTGACAAGAAGCAAATAGCTGTAAAATCTTGGATCGCTGAGCTGTTATTATGAAATAAGGAGTGTTTATATTATATGCGTATAAAATCTAACTTGAGGACTTTGTGAGTCAGACTGACATGTTTGGTCTCTGCTTACTAATAGTGAATTAACCAAAGAAAATTAAGGGACTATTTAAACTAAACATGTTTTATTTTATTTTTTTTGGACTGATGCAGCCTCTTTTTGCCTTTAAAAAACCCTAATTCAATTAAATTGATCACACAGCTATAATTTGCCCATTTAAATTTGCCTCAGTACTATAAACAACGGCTTGATGAGCTGACAAAGATGACATACTTGCGTTTACCAAAATAAAACACAGCACAGTCCCTGATTTAACGAGTTTTCATCTGTCCACTCCTGCTTAATTCAGAAGAGATTCAAGCACAACTTTTCCAGGCTGGTCTGAAAATCCTCCCTGACCGATCTCGATCTTGGTATCCTGCCACTTATAAACACAAATAAAATACTTTGCTCACATTTGCTTCAGTTCCTTTATGAGTTTTGCAGCCTAATAACTCCATAAAAACCAGAGGAGTTTATAAGCTCTAGATGAGTCTACAAAAAGCGATTTAAAAAAGAAAAAGCCATAAATGCTCTTGATTTGAAATATGTGTGATTTTAACACTCAAAGCTTAACCACAGATGTTGCCCAATGCAGTCTTATAATTCACCTTGACGACCTTCCCTCTGTGTACCGGTGATCCTTCAGTGTGTCCCAGGACAGATTGTATTCAAACTGCTAAACTAACACAGATAAATTAACTTTGTCAATTTATCGGCATGAAATATTCCCTTAAAATAGCTTGAACACCTTAGAAAAGAATTACTCAGTACTGGGGATTTATGAACGCCATGATTTCTGGGTGTTATGAAGGGTCTCTTCTGATTTTGGGGTATTTAATTGACAAAGAAATATACATTATTGTCAATGGCATTACAAGATTTTTCTTTGTTTTTGGCAATGCCGGTGGTAAAATGGTTTGTTGTTCAGATGGAGACAGTCATCAAGCAGAACCATCGTGGCCTTCAAAACACAAAAACTTCAACTTCAGTTTTGATATTTTAAGATCGTACAAAGCCCAATTTTTTTTTACCTTAAACCTGATGCTGTTATTTTATTTTTTCTTCTTGAATGTTCGAGTAACAAATAACAGTTCAACCAGCAGAGCAACAAGTGAATTTTCTGCTGGTCTCTGATCTTTTATGCGTCTTTCTGGGATGAAGAGGAAGAGGGACAGAGGGAAAGATGAATGGGAATTCAAACGTGGCTCAAAGGTCCACCGATTGTACTGGGCTCTCTGTAGTGAGAGAGGGTCACTTTGACCTGTTCACACCGGGAGAGAGAGTGAGAGAGAGGGATACGAAGAGAGAGAGAGAAAGAGGGAGAGAGAGAGATGACATCAGGGCAAGAAGAGGACTCCTGCTTTCATCTGCCCGTCCGCTGGTTCAAACCACCACACCTCTGACAGGACACTGCTGTGTGTGTGTTTGGTCTGTACAGTGTGAATTAAACTGAAAGACGAAAGCGTGAGCTTTGATGTTCCTCATTCATAGCGACAAACACTCAATAAATGACAAAGGTGAGCTAATGATGTCTAGTTCGTGGTGTGTGTGTGTGTGGTTGTGGTGTGTGTGTGTGTGTGTGCGTCTGAGACTGTCAATCTTTTGAAGTGAACCTCCAACTTCCGCAGTTCCCTTGAATTTACCGATTCCCACTTCACTCGAAACACCCGCCACACCCGCCTTTCGAATCTAATGGACTGACATGGTAAATCAGGGGCCTGAGAACGGGCTCCAGTGCAACAACAGGGGCCACCAAATCAGGAGGTGATATGTGTGTGTGTGTGTGTGTGTGGGGTAAATCGCACGTGTGGAGAGGTTGAGGGAGCGACGGGGAGTCAGTCTTCAAACGTAAAGCATTTCCTATAAAAGGAATGTAAAAAGTAGCTAGCTTTATGTACAGTAGCTAGCTGAATACATTATGAAGCTAAGCAACTAGCCGTTTGTAACGTATGTGGATGGAAGCAGAAAATGCAAAAGGTGGATTAGACTAGAAAATCAGATTAAGAGAGATTAAGAAAATAAGAGTGGAAACTGAAGATGGGTGTAGCATCTTCTGTTTGTTTTAGCAGCTTGTTGCTTGTAGCCTTAACCACCGTCAAATCAGTGAAGATGTCTGCACACAACGCAAACTTTTGTCTGACAGAAAAGACCTGAGAGAAGAAAACATCATAGATTCATATGAGATTAAATATTTAAGATCTGTGACACATTTAAGGCCAGCTTACATTTCATTTAAATAATTTAAGACATTTTATTATAGTACCTCCCCTAACTGTCGCAGCTAACCTGAGACAAATATCAGATTGTCTCCAATCTGATTCTCATTTAAATATTTCATCTTAAAAAAATGATAAATTGCAGAGCACCAAGGTTTTAAAAATGGAAAACTAATTATCCCTCTTTTCTACTGGAATATTTCTGTAAGTGCTGTACAGTATGTAGCCTTTAAAGTAGGTGAACCTGCATCTAGGATACACTTTTCCATTCAAGGAGCCACTTTTGCAATCAGTACCACAAAATAAAACTCGTATATGACACAAAAAGTGATTTTATAAATACATCCGAAATAAAATGTTTCACTATGAAAGCAAAGGAAATTAAACTAGATTTGTTTTCTATAAAATAGAAAATGAATGAAGATGGCACAGTTTGTAGTTGGGTTATTTTTAAAAGCTTGTTGTAGATGTTGCATGTATAAGAACTTACAGGAAAACCATTTTTCTTCTTTTTTTAAGAGCCACAGTGGCGCGGACCCAAAGAGCCAAATGGGACCTGGAGCCGCAGGTTTATGACCCCGGGGTCAAGAAACTTCATGTCCCCTTAAGCTCTAGTACTAAAGTAGCTCATGCTGGATGAGTGAAAAGGAGGAAAAGTAGTAAAAGCAAAAAAAAAAAAAAACTGCCTGTAAAATTCTAAAATAACCTTTTTTTAATCTAAATTTTTAAATAGAGTTGCAGGTTTCTGCTAATTAACACAGCAGGAGAGTAAGAAGGGATACTGTCCCTTCAGAACGGGTGGACAGCGGGAGAAACGGAGACAAAAACAGGACATGGCTATGAGCATGAATGAACTGGTGAAAGCAAGCAGAATGAAAAGGTAGAAGAGGAGAGCAATAAACGGGTTGAAGGAGCCGAGGTGCGCGCTCTATAGAAAACAGACGTATCCAGCTGTCCCGTCCATCCAGCTCTGACCTGAAACCCTCCAACAAACCCCTCCGCTCACAGCTGTCCACTGTAGCGTCCCCCGGGCAGCTTTCATTTGCTCTCATTCACCCACAGGTTCATTCATTCATCCATTTTTCCTCTCCACCAACGCTTTAAGCCCGCCAATTATCATCAGTTGGCCCCGGACGGCCCCCCATCCTTGTTCCCGTTTCAGCTGTCCTTTCAGACAGAACCCGCATTAATAAAGCCAGTGGTTACAAATAAAAAAGGAGGTGAGCGGCGATTATTCAAAGCCCTCCAAAAGAGAGAGGAGAGGAAGCCCACATTTCACACCCAGGGGGAGTAAAAGCACCGCCTGCCATTCGCAGGGTTGTCCAAGGGTCTGGTATGAGGACTAACTGGAATATTAATGGAGAAGGCAGGGACTTTAATAGTCCTAATCTGAAGAAGGGATTTAAGAGTGCATTAAGAAGAAGAAAAGAAAATCTAATAAAAGTGAAGTTAACCGAGGTCATGGAGTGGTTTGGGAGTCGTGATGAAAGACCTCCATGTTTTACTCCAAGTCCGCATTATTAATGTACAAGTTAAATGCGAATATGTAATAATAATGTTATAAAAAGATAAAATTATGTTGAGTAAAGACATTTAAAGAAAAAAGTTAAAACAGCAAGGCATGACGTAATACAAATGCTTTTATTCCTGCCACTTCTGGAACGTGGTATACTGATAATCACTGTGGGGTTAAAACAATTAATCGGACTAATAGTGGTTAATCGATTGTTCAAATAATCGCCACCTAATTTGGTAATCGATTAATCGTAAACTGAAATAAGGCCATTTGCTGAAGGAACTACAAGTCCATAGCAATAAAACTGTAAAATAAATAAACATTTACCTTTAAGATGAAAAAAAACTGTCTGTAAATATGGTTTACAGACAGTATATATATAATCATTCTACACTGTATTGATGTCAAGTCAATGTTATTATTTTAGCTACATCCTTTGTTACAAATGATCAAGTAAAGAAAGGCTGCATTACTGCAGTTTAAGCAATAAAATGCTTATTTTCCTGATTACAAAAGGAACACAAAGGATTACAAAAGGAACAATTGTTTGTTTATTGGCATCTTTTAATGCATTTCTAAGACTGTATAAGAAAAACTTAAATTAAAAATCTACAGAATCTGCCAAGTTTGGCTTACCAGATTAACTGATTAATCATTTGAATAATAGACAGATCGATAAATAAAGTAATTATTAGCTGCACCTCTGAATTACTGTTAAAAAACGGTGAAGTATACCTTCTGTTCAAAATGAAGTTATTATGAACTAATCATTTGCTACATTTAATAGTAGTTCTTAAGCTACATTTCTTACTCCACAAAATATCACTGCACAAGTTGGTGGGTAATTAGACGAGCTATCTGCTCAGGTAGCCTAACAGACTCTTTAACAAACATGCTGCTCTCTTCATTCTAACAGCAGTCAAACGGCGTTAACATGAACAGCAGCAACGGATGGAGCTGCTTTAGTTTTCACACAGTGACAGTCTTTTTCAAGATGAGCTATTTTAAAAAAAAAAGCATTGGGGGACATTATTTTCCAACTAAGGTGATCAGCAGAGCACAGCAACAGGTGGGTTAGAGAGAGCACCGCTCCCCACAGCTCATCTCGTTAAAAGGGCTTTCAGACCGAGGGAACATCATGAAGGAATCTCCTACCAGTTTTGATCTAACTGCTAAGTAGAGATAAAAGGCTACACACCTTGTTAGGCCTTATAAATACAATATTTAATTTGGGTATATAGTAGCTTTTTTAGAACTGGATGAGGAAGTCTCATGTTGACGGTAAGAGGCTACACAAGCAGAAGATAAGCCAGGGGAATGCGAAAAATGTTTCACATTAGGAGCCTCAAAATATCGCACGTCCAATGAAGCTGTTTTTAACTGCAAGTTCGGGTCGACCAGTCCTTGTTTTTAGGGCTGTAAACGTGACTCTTTTAGCCCGTGGGTCCTGTGGACATTTAAACTAACCAAAGACGTTTAAAGCCAGACTTGGTTAGCCCATTTCAATGTCAGTAAACATCTTTACGAGGACGGCTTCACACTTTTGGGCCACAGTGTGTTGCAGCTGAGGCAACACACTTGACATGATGCAGCACTGAAGTATTGATAATACAAATAGAGATATGATGCTTGTCTGTGTTTTAAGCAGAAAAGTATGTTGTTACACTTTCTGCTGTGAAATGATCTCAGTAGGAATCTGGTAGTGTCTGTAAATGTCACTTACCTGCACACCTAAAGCTCTGAGCGGTGAGCCCCTTCTCCACAGCCAGGCAGGTGAGGATACTGAGGAAACTGGTGGTGACGGACTGCCGCTTGGCTCTCTGGGCCTCCCTCTGCCTCCTGTCCCTTGATGGTTTCGACCTCAACAACACTCCTTGGAGACCGGGAGGTCCGTCTGATTCCCTCTTGTCCTCTTGCGTGGGCTTCTGTGCGGCCACCACCTGCCGCAGCGCCTCCACCCATTCCTGGGCTTTCAGGTGATCATCCGCCTTGAGCTTGAGGATCTGTTTGGGGAAAGCGGCCTGGAAACACTGCCATTTATCCGCCCACGACTCTCCGGCTTCTGGTACGAGATCCTGTTGTACTGACGAGCAGGAAGCCAACGGGAACGGAGGACCGGTTGGGACACGGACCCCCTGCCTTCAGTCGGAAAAGCTTGGAGAGCCGATCTTGTCAAGACGAAGGTAAAGGCCCGCCAGTTGTTCTGATCCATCAGCAGGTGGAGAAGTCCAGCTTTCAGCACATCCTGGAAGCGCTGGTTAAACAGAGGGAGGGTGGTTGGCCGACTCAACACTCCAGAGTTCACAGAAAGCGACGCCTCGGATGAAGTTGGGGTGTCGCTATCCCCGTCGGGTCGGGTGTCGAGCCCAGAGGGAGAGGGTGACGAGGACGGAGACATTGGTACAGGAAACTTCTGCTGAATCTCCAGGCTGTTCTTATGCTTGCGGTTATCCTGCCGCGCGGGCTTCGCTGCCTGAACCTTCTCCCACATCAGCCGCCGCCACTCCATCGCCTCCCACTGGTTGGCCGCCCTCAACTGGAGACGTGTGCTGTTGAAGAACAAGGCCTGGAGTGTGCGCTTGTCGCCAGGCTGGCTCATCTGACTGGACTGGCTGCAGGGTGCCGGGGCGATGACGCTTTGGCAGTGCGACAGAGAGTAGGCAGTGCCCAGTTGGCGATTGGCACTGCTGTCCAGAGAATAGAGTCGCAGCTCACAGGGAGTCAGCTCAACGTAGCAGGATGTCCAACGCCCCGTGGGCCTTCGCGCTGCTCCATCTCACCCTGCTTCACCACGCTGCTGCTGCTGCTGCTGCTGATGCTCTTGTCAACTGGAAGCAGAAAAGGAGAAATGAGATAAATGACTCATATTTGCATGTTTGAATCAGTTCATTCAACATATAGAAAAACAACCCACTGATCATCCAGATGGTGCTTCTGCGCACCCAAACAAGGTGTTACAAGAGCTGGTCTTCAGAATTTCCAAAAGTGACTAAAAAATAGTTTTTCTTTGTTTTGTTCTGATAATTATAATGTTTCTCATCATCAGTCTTACTGGCACTTTGTCTGCCTGCAGGACTATCCATCAAGTTATCCTTAAATTTGACTTGGAATCGTTTTCACGGTGTTGTTAGACAAAAGGTCTGTCGGTCACCATCTGTTCACACTACTGCTGTTGGAGAGACGGTGAGAGAGCATAAAGGTAAAGACAAGATCATACTTGTGTCTTATGTGTCTTGTCTGTTTGACTATTAATCTGCGTTTTGTGCAATGACAGTACATCTAATTAAACAATCAATATAACGATGTCAAATGCCCTATGAAATACTGAATAACGTTTTAATGCAATGAAAATATTAAAACCAATAAAAAGAGGAACAAATTAGCAACCTGCAGAACAAACTCAGAAACATGTTTCAGCTTTCACACAAATAGCAAAGGTATGAAACGGAACTAAAGAAAAATGGAACAATGAACACCAGCACTTAAAATAGGGAAGAAAGCAAAGCAGGCTTCATCATGACTAAAATAGAAACATGATGCATCCTGATCACTAAAGTCTGGATCCCTGTTTCTAAGAAAACACAGCGAGCAGAGAAAGACACGAGCTCATGTCCAGAAGACTGTACGCATCGAGCCAAAAACAAATGAATAAGCAATGCAGGTTTGAGGTGATGTGCTGTCAGAGAACTATAGTTACTTTCTTATTCATAATAATAAGTTCCAAATGTTAAGAACTTGCATTTTTTATGCAAATATAATATTGGGTCAATGAACCGATGCTCCCACCTGACACTAATGACAAAGTTAGGGGTGCACCAATTTGCAATTTTCTTGCTGATCTGATCTTTAAAAAAATCTGACCTGCTGATTTAGTTTTTTTTCCTTTTAGTGGGGTGACTACTGTTACCCACAGATGTAAAGATGTGGCATTTTGAGTGGGTCCATCAATCAGTGCTCTCTCACAGCAGACAGAAATGGGACAGTGGCTGATTTTCAGACTTTTGTGGCGATAGATAAGATTGATTTCTCATGTATTGATCACAGATCTCTCAAAATTAATTTAATTAAAATGAAGCCCTGGTTTATAACTGCAACAAATTACTAAAAGAGGAAAGAAATGGACATATATGGCACGTGATATTGCCATCACAATGTATATATAACCTTTATCAACGATGCAAGGTTTCTTTATATTGTGTAGCCCTAATCCTTTACCTTTTATCAAAATAAAGGAAAAACATTTTCAGCTTTAAAACATGATTGTTTAACCTGAAAAGTTGTATTTACAGAGTTAAGAGCTTTAATTAAAATAGCAGCCATCACAATCAGTTTCAAAACCACCTTCACAATCTCATTTAGTTGTAAAGTACAATACACAGACTAAACGGGGCGAAAATGCATTTTGTTTCTTTAATGCACCGGATCACTCATCTAGAAAGCCGTAAGGGGAAATAATTCACGGCTCTGGTTAGCCTCGGGGTGGCGAGTGCAGGCTGTCATCAATCTTATCAAACCGGCGGCAGACATGGAGTCACTCAGGATCACGGACCTTGCATGTTAACAAAGATTTTGCTAAAGGGACAAAATAAATATGCAAATAGGATTAACCGGAATCGGGTCTAACTGATTGGCAGACTTTACGCTTGGGAGAGTCGAGATGAGAATTAGGAGTAGCGGAGAGGAAAACTGCTTGATTTAATTAGCCTTCATGGCTACCTGCTGGGTTTTTACACCACACTCTAATAATAGTCCAACATTAGTCATAGCTAATACTTTACACTCAACACCGCTAAATAACTCTCCAGTGTTTCCCTCAATCATGCTGCAGACCTCTGATATATAAAACAAACTAATTTCCAGTTTGACAGTTTTACCTGCTGTTATAAATTAATACAACTATTCTCTAAATCAAAGTCCTTTCTTGTCACTCAGGTCATGGCACAGTGTGCCTGTGTGCAATGGTAAGAAAAAAAGACTAAGACCTAAGCTGTATTTTTGGTGGTTAAAGCTCACCAAGTGCAGTTGGGAGACTGTTTAAGGGTAAAGGAGGAAAATAGTTTTTTTAAAAAAATATTAATTTTATGGTTATTGAAAATGTCACCGGAATTTTCAGCAGTAATATTTCAATAACATTCCTTATTTTGACATATTTATGAAATAAAAAGCAACATGCTGATGAATATTGATTGTCTTGAAAGGCTAAATGAACTCTCAGTTTTTCTAAGACGAGTTAGGCTTCTGTGTATGATCTGTCTCAATGACGTAACGTGCCACAAATGATCTTACTTCACAAACTAAGTATCAGCAGTTTAGTTTTTAAAATATATTCAGGGAAAAAAATGCCACAATTCTGAGAAGCAAGAAATATCTTCTCTAATCAAGACCAAAAGGAATCCTAAAGAAATCTCACATGGTCTAAATGCATGATGCATATTGTTTACATAAATCTGTGCTACTCGTTTCTTTTTACCATCTAAACATCCGCAGCTGTCACTAATGGAAAGGCAAACAGGCCCCCTTTTTGTTATTTATGTGAGTAAAGAGGCACGGCGAGGCCCAGTAAATCACTTTGGCTTCTGCTTATTACCGTCTTTTTCCTACTTCTCGTCTTTCAATGCACATCTCGCCAGTCTAAACAGCCTGATACCTTTTCACACATATGCTAATACTAAATAATCCTGCCAGTATCAGCGGCTGGGTAATTGGGTTGCCTCTTCTCTCGCCTCATTTGAGTCCATTTGCTGACAGGATTACGGGCTATTATCCCTCAGGATCCCGTCGGATCTCCTCAGGTCTTCGGATAGCCAAAACACACAAACAAATGAGCTCTCCGCAATGTGTGTGTGTTGTGTGGTAGCGTCTCAGTCTGAATATGGACGGTCAAGCCACAGCTGTGTCATTTTAAGTTATCATCATCTCTATCATTATTGCTTTCTCTGGGGATGCTTCAACCTAAGTACAGCACACGCCCCGATCTGCAGTACAAATAGTCGGGGACTTCTGTCCTCCATAAGCCTCTCAAAAGCTGAGAAAGCTTTCCATTGAATGGTCTGCCGATCAGAAGGGGAAGGGGAGGGAAGGCTCGCTCAGGTAACGGCCAGCCTTCTGGTGAGCATCAAGAATACTTCAGGTTCAACGATTTTGGTCAACTGAGGGCGTGACATCATCTTCAAAGAGCGAAAGCAACAATTTGCAGCATCAATGTCCAATTAGCCAAATGCTATGTCATTAAAGGGTCAGTTCACCTAAATAAGAGAAATTACACCAGGGAGGCAAAACTGTAAAAGCACACGCACACGGATGAAGTTAACAATGGCCACCTCATAAATGTTGCTCGGTTATTAGTGCATGTGCTGGGTGAAGAATATGTTAGCTGCAAGAGCTTACTACAGCTTCCTTGGGAAAGCAAGGAAGCAATAGCAGACAGAGACAAAAATAAAAGCTTTTGCGGGGTCGCTTCTCGAACACCAATATTCATCAACAAGAACAGCCTGTTGCTAGTGAAGATTTTTCTTGAAGTTGTTGTGAAACCAACAGTAGGAAACAACAGAATTTCCAATTATGCAATAAAGTAACAACAATATGCTCATCACAGGCTGAACATGGCTCTCATCACCACCTGACACACATTCAGCGAATGATTTGTTTCGATTGAAACAAATCATTCGATTTGTTTCAATCGAATGATGATTTAAACAAAAAACAATAATATCAGACACAAACTCCTCAGCATGAAAATAAAGGACGGTGTTCCTTTGATAATACATTTTTTAACAACTACTCTGGTTTATGAACTACTGCTAAGTGTAAATGAACGTGAAAGTGTGTGTTACAGTTCTGGTTGATTCCAAGCAGCCAGGTTCAAATGCAGTCAAAATATCAACAAGCAGACATGGGGCCACAGACCAGGGGTCAGAGACAAAAGTGGGAAAAAACTACAAACTGGAAACTAAAATCTTACTGTAACTGAACATGAATTTTCATGCTACAAACTGCGAAACATCTAAAATAGGAATGACTTTCAACCCGTTTTGTCACCATTTCCTTTTAAGCTTTATCATCAAATGAAGGACGATCTTGACCGTGCACTCACCGTCCTGCTGCTGGTTGAGGATCATGTTCTTCAGCGTGTCGCAGTCCACCGCGGGCAGCCCGTTGTCCGTGTACGCAGACGGACGGTAGTTGATGTCCGACCTGGACCGATTGTGTCCTTTCTTAAACACCGACTTCGACGAGGCGTTTCCGGCGTTGTTGGCGCACTCCTGCATGTGGGCCACCAGGTCGTTGGTGGAGCGCGCCCGGCTCCTCTTCCCGTGCCTCAAGCCCATCCCCAGGCCCAGAACGCTGAAGTTGTCGGCCCAGGCCAGGCCGAGGGGCCCCACCTCCGGCTGCTCTCCGGCCAGCAAGTTCCACACGCCGCTGGAGCTCAGCTTGCCCAGAGCGGCGCTGGACATGTCCTGCAGCTGCTTCGGCGTCCTCGCAGGCTGGCGGTTGCTCGATTGAGCGAGGCTCGGGCTTTGACCCTGGATCCCAGCCATGGAGTGGATGAAGTCCTCGGTTGCTTCCAGAGCTGGGCTGATGTCACCCACCACATCAAGCTGCTCAAGGCCCTCCATGGCTGTGAAAGGACGGCACTTCCCCTGAGTAACTAATCTTGAAGCAAGAGTTTTTTCCAGAACAGGAACAAAAGCCCTGCAATCATGACCACTAAGCAAAACTAGCATTTACAAGGACATAACAGAGTTTTCTGGACATGAAACTCAGGTATGAATAGAAGAACCATCTTCAAGATGTCTGAGATTTTCTCAAATAGTTGCTAGAAGTCCGACTGACGATGTCTTCCGCTTTTCTTTTCCAGTTCTGAAAGTTTGATTCTTTCTTCCATGAACACACAAAGAGATGCCTGATTAGAAATGTGCTGTGCTGACACTGAAATCAATGCTCTGCTTTCGGTTGTGAGGTGGTTATGAGGTCAGCTGGCGGAGAGCGTCTGGGTCGTTCTCTGTAATAAAAGAGAAGAGAGAAAGAGGAAGTGAAGACAAGATGTGCAAAACCAATACCAAGAACAGATGCGCAGCTGACAGGAAGAAAGCTCTGTCCCGGATTTTTTCTTTCATTTTTTTTTCAAAGAAGCAACAAAACCACTTCATGTCACAGTTGATTTTGTTCATTTAAAACAAGCGTTTGTTGAAGCAAGCAGATAAGTAATAAAGATTTGACTTCAAACATACCAAAGGTATCTCGATTAGCTGAATAGAGTTGGTCATCCTGCCATTTACGTCCCAGTGAAATAATGATGGACTTCCTCCTCTGCTGCTTATCGGCAGACTGAGCAGCAGAGGAATCAGGCCAGGGTGGGGTTACCATCCATCTGCCTGACATGCCCATCCGTCCTCATCCTCCTCCCTCTATATACCATTTGTATACGCTGGGTCATTTGTGCTCCTATTGATTTTTCTTCCTCCCCCGTTCATATATTAATTATTTAATGGACATTACATCACTACAATGCAATGTCTGCTGGGTTCAAATATGTACAAATCATTCAAGATTACAAAAGGGAACTTTCTAAGAGGGTTTGGTGGCAGCAGAAATATTCTTGATTTTAAAAATCTTTATGATTAAGATCTGATTTTTTGTTGTTTTTTTTTACTTTAAAATATTTCCCTCAAAAAAAGACAGAAAAAGACTTGAGACCTACGAGCATAAGATGGTATGTCACAAATGTCATCCATTTTATTTTTCTATTATCTAAATTCAGAAGATTTGTAGCTTCATCACTTTGGATTAAATTCTTAGAATTTGTCCAGTTTGTATTAATTAACATTTTACCACTCACAGCCGCCATATTTAGAATGGCATCATGTGCCTGCAGACTCAGCTTTGAGTTCATCGTCATCAGTTACTCATCAAACTTCCTCCTGACCTCCACATGAATCACAAAAAACCAGACCAGCTGGCAAATCCATCTCCTACCAACCAACTAACAGGGATGCTGGAAAATATATACTTCTATAAATATTACACGTGAATCACAATCTAAATGCACCAGTTGTTTCCAGGTACTGTTCTGCTGTTTTTACCACTCTGGTAACTTTTTGTGTTTTTTCATGCTATATTTCGGAAGGAGTACTTTTCGATGACAAACGCAGTGCTGGACGCGTAATCACCATCTTCAACTGACCAGATATGATTAACAGATGCCCACAAGTGGGATAACATTTGTCACTAATGGTTTGAGTAATATGAGGAAATGCTACAGTAGGTTATTCACCTGAAATACTGGATTTGCCCTCTGTTCTTGAGTCAAAGCTTTGGCTCATCTGTCCAAATGACTTTATTCCATAAGTTCAGATACACAGTCCAGTCACATTAATGTGACCACCACGTACTTTCCACTTCAGAGTTAAATAACCAATCACAGAAGGCAGGTGGCAGCACAGTGCAGTTGAGCGTATATAAAGGGTGTGTGTGGGCTTCGG
Source organism: Poecilia picta (assembly GCA_033032245.1). NCBI lineage: Eukaryota > Metazoa > Chordata > Actinopteri > Cyprinodontiformes > Poeciliidae > Poecilia > Poecilia picta. The sequence goes on from CM065354.1 coordinate 22,202,732, forward strand.
AAAACATTTCAATCGTTGGCGTAATGCAGAAACGAAGCGATTTATCCGACGTCCAAAAGGGCATGATCATTGGCTTTCGGGCCAAGGGTGGAAGCATTTCCGAAACGGCTGAGTTTGTGAACTGTTCGCGTGCCGCCGTGGTAAAAGTGTACCGTGCATGGCAAAATGGGACTGTCCAAAATCAACGACGTGGCAAATGTGGTGCACCACGGGCCATAGATGACAGAGGCGAACGACGGTTGCGGAGATGCGTTCGGGCAGATAGACGGGCTACCGTTGAGCAACTGACCACTAAAATGAACCAAGGGGCTACCACAAGTGTCTCCCAAACCACTATTCAGCGAACATTGCTGCGTCTGGGCCTCCGAAGCAGACGCCTGGTTCGTGCACCTATGCTGACTGGTGTTCATCGACGACGAAGGCTAGAATTTGCACGCCAGTACAGCAGCTGGACGTCCACTGAGTGGCGACAGGTAGCGTTTTCAGATGAATCGCGTTTTATGCTCCATCGGACAGATGGACGTTGGCGTATAAGGCGTGAAACCTCTGAAAGGAACCACCCTGCAACCATTGCAGGAACGGTCCAAGCTGGAGGCGGGAGCATTATGGTCTGGGGAATGTTTTCCTGGCATTCTCTGGGTTCACTGATTATTGTGGAAGGCACGATGGATCAATACAAGTACGCATCTGTCCTTGCGGACCATGTCCACCCCTACATGCGCATTGTTTTTCCTCAGGATGATGGCATCTTCCAGCAGGACAATGCGAGGTGCCATACAGCTGCCAGTGTACGTGCGTGGTTCGAAGAGCACCAGGATGAGTTTACCTGGCCAGCAAACTCACCTGACTTAAACCCAATCGAGCATCTGTGGGACCATCTCGATCGAGTTGTTCGCGCCATGGATCCTCAACCGCGTAATCTAGCGCAGCTGGCCACGGCATTAGAGTCGGCATGGCTCAACATCCCAGAGAAGACCTTCAGGGACCTAAGTGACTCTCTTCCTGCACGTCTCGTAGCAGTTCGCTCTGCGAAAGGTGGTTATTCTGGCTTTTGACAGATGGTCACATTAATGTGACTGGACTGTGTATTTGTCTTTGTTCTCTCTGACAAACTGTGGAATCCATTTTTTTTTCTTTAAGAGATCAAATGTTTTCTCCCTGGACAACTCCCATGAAAGCTAAATATCTTCCGTCAACTTCTGATTGTAGAGGTATATGTACTTTCATATCATCTGCTGTTAGAACCTGCTACAGAGACAGTTTTTTTTATTTTGCTTCTTTTAGCATCATGCGGTCTGCTTTCAGGGTGGACCATCTTGTATGACCATGTTGGCATGTTTTGTTTTGAATGTCCTCAGTGGAAAGAAGAACCTCTTTAAGTCACCCAACACTTTCACGCTACTCCAGTCCACTTTCTTGAAGTCCCAGAAGGCCTGACTTGATACGCCTGTGTACAAGTTTAGCCATTTTAAATGTAATAAGATGGCATTTTTTAATATTTTAATTACATAAACTTCAAAAGTATGGTCTTGGTTAAATTATCTGATGTCTCCGTATTGTCCCAAAATGTTAAACAACATAATCTGTGAAGGGTTCTATAATTTTTTTACATTACACTAAAATGTAATGTGACGTCTTCTATATCAGGCCCATACAGTGCTCCAAAAACAATAGAACTAAAACTATGCAATAGTAGACATTAATGAGATCGCAATATTATTTCATTTACGTCGTGGTGATATCTGATGAATCAAGATGCTTCCAGAATGGTCTCTAATCATCTACTGCAAATACATTATTGATATGCTGAGCTTAAATTCATGACGCAGCAAATATTGCATTCTTGTAATATTAGTTTGATGACTATTATATGTCTTCAATACATTACACTTAAGTTTACCAGTTTTAGCAGGACAATTTCATTCATATTTCTGTAAAAACTCAGGAATGTTAATGTATAAAATAAAAAGGCAAATATACACTCCATAGTGATGTTGGTTATCAAACTCTTGACAAATTGTTCACTTATTTTAAGCAAAATAAAATACATATGAGGTGTGGTTTCTTTAAAATGTCTGATCAGGTGGATGTTGCGTTTTAATACTAAATTTTAACAGAAAAATTCTCTCAGGCTGAAAGTTACATATTTAATTTCAATACGGGTGACGCATACTTCATGTACTCTTGAGAAAAGCAAAGCAAATTGTGTTTTCTTCTCTTAATTATTTTTTTCTTTCCAGTAAAAATTGTCTTTGTTCATATTTAACTCAATAAATTCGTGTTAAACCTGAACCTAATGAGATTAAAATCATCTGAGAGAGACATCAAATTGTCATTCAACACATTCTCCGCTAATTAACGAGTTTGGTTGAAAACAAAAATCTCTACAGGAAGATTTCACCTCAGAGTAAAGATGCTAGTCGCTGTCAGAAATCAATAATCAGCAGCTTCCACCATCCAGTCCTACTCAAGTATTTGCCTCCGAGTCCATTAAGACTCAGCATCTTTGTAGAGACTAATTGAAGCCACAGTCAGCTTTCTGTGTAGTTTTAGTCCTTGACAATGTATCGGACACTCTTCTCTTTATAACCAACACTTGCAAACGACATAACTAAGTTCATTAATCTCATATTTGACCGGCAAATCTGCTTGAGTCAGGCCTATTTATCCTTTGCTAATGTGAGCTAACAGCTAACGGTAGCCGCTTTCCATCATGGATGAATGTGACTGTAACATCACCGATAATGTCTCACTAACTCTGAATACATCCACCATGTTTTACTGGACCGATGCTGTATTATCTGGTGGTAAAACTGCCGTCACGCTCCAACCGGTAAAGGCAAATAAGACTCACCTTATTATGTTTACCATTATGTCATTCCAGTCCGTCAGCGCTGAAGTCCTCGGCGTGAAACTCAGACTGGAGAATAAGGTTCCACAAAACGTTCTCATGGAAATGAAAAGGGCAGATGCCCAGAAAAACATTGACCAAAATCCGATGCATTGTATAATAATAATAAAAATAATAAAATAAACAGACGTGTAGTATTTATTTAAAAATAAAAAATTAGCAAGTGACTAGTTTACAGCTCTGTCTTTACCCAAGAAAATAATATCACAGTAAAGATATTCTTACTACACTATTGATAGATTAGGAGAAAACATCTCAATCCAATATGTTAAAAGTAGCATATCTATTTAGTTTGTTAATATATCTGTCATTTAAAAAGGGATCAAATATTTTATTAAATAAACATGGTACACCATTGGGATGAAAAAGGCCCAGTAAGATGTTTAAATCATGGGAAAAAGGAAAGCTTGTTTTATAACTTGATCCTGCTTTAAATTTGAGCATGATGTTCGTTCACTAATGTCCTCTAACAAACCTTTCACAGAACAGATAGATTAACTGGGATTTATTAAATTACAAACAGATGAACTCTATTTTCTAATTATGTGACTTCTGAGGACAATTGTTTGCAGTATATTGCATTTAGGGGTATCAGAATAAATATGTGACAATGTTTTGAAATGTTTTCCATCCTCTTCAAAATTAGCTGTACTGTGGGTTCTTCTGTTAAAATCTTAATAAATGCTCTGAACACTTTGGTTGTGATGTGACAAAATGTAAAAACGTTTTTCTAATGTAAATAGTTTTGCAAGACAATCTGTATGCATCCAAAGTAAATATAGTCAGTTTTTCTTTCTCAAGAAATGAGAAGTTAATTTGCATAGCTGAATTTTTCAATCTTGTTTTATTTAGGTATACATATTCAGCAGTTTCCCAATCAGTCATTTTATTAACAATGGTTCAACATTTTTTGTGAAAAACATAAATATTTTATTAATTTATTTATTATCCACACAACTTAATAGATCTCCATAAGCTCATAGAGTAAGCTATGAGAATCAATTTTATATCACAGTACACAAAAATACTATCTGTCAGACTGAGGAATAGAAATTCTTATTTTATTTATTGTACAATAACCCCCCCAAAAAACACTTCTTACCATTTAATAAATAAAGCAGCTATCATCATGATTATTACTGTTATTTTGCTAAATTGTTCACAGTATTGTTTTACACCTATATTGATTGTAATTGATTTTGCTGTAACTCTTTGCTGGCATTTTTCATGTCAAAATAGGACACGTTGGAAAAACATCACACTTTTCTTTTCTCCTGTTTCCACTCTTCATTTTAGAAACGAGGATCAAAGATATTTTCCGAAATCTTATAAAACCTTTCAGATTTTTCAAGAACCGTGCTCTGATGTGTTTTGCATCAAACCAATTCTGAAACACATAGTGCATTTCCATTATTATCATTACCATGAAATGGGATGAAAATCTCTAAAAAGCATGATCAATACCAAGGGTGGCAGGTAGGATGTAGTACATTTACTTAGTCTCACAAAGAAAGGTCATGAAATACGTCTGCACTGACAAATTCAGACCAAAATGAAAAAGGGCCAGAAGAAAGGAGGACACAGCCGAGGTGGAGAATGGGCTTCTGCTAATGGGCTCCTTGAAGCTGACCTGCCACCCAAAGTATCCGTCTAACGTGGTAAAACACATAATTCTCCTCCAAACAGAGTTCTCACAAGGGCTGAAACGATGTGAGGCTCCCATGGAGTACTTCTCATTGTTAAATCTATTTGGAGAACCAGTTTCCTTTATCCCAACAAGCACTGCTCTAGTTTCCTTTGTGATGGTCATTGTCGTTATTTTAGAGCATTTTGTACCCATTCAAAGATGAATGCAAGTAGCCATATCTTATACAAAAACATAAGTGCGCAGAAAATATTGACAGAACTATGTGTAATTAAAAAAGAAAAATCAGTGTCTAGATGCACTATAGTCATTTGCTTCCGGCTTCTATTGAATTCCATACCTGCGCACATCACTTCATTTCATGAGAACAGATTAGGTGATCGCCTGATCCCGGCAGCAAAACATATGAAAGCTGTGATTAAAAAAATATAAATCAATATTCTTCCAACATAGATTTATGTTAGGATAATAGAAGTTAAAGTTTGGTATAAGTAAGATAAAGAATAAATGTCGTGTCATTTAAACCTGACTTTTTGCGATCAGAAAGCCCCACATGTAATACTGATTATTTTGGCTTTTTCCATTTTCTGTGAATAAATTCTCCGGTTTAACATTTTTATTTGAAATTTGTTTAGAGGTAAAAAATCTGAATAATCTCTGCATCGTTTTCCAAAGTTAAGAGCAAAGGGAAAACAAAGAAAGTGACTGATATCAGTCCAGTGAGCCAGAAATGGAGCAGACATGAACCAGTGTGGTCAGTACAGGAGTACCCAGTTGACTCCTGGGTAAGCTTTCCCAGGAGTGGGAAGCTGATCAACATGATCCAGGATCAAATTAACAATTCATCTAGGAGGATGAATCTAGGAAGAAAGGAATCCTGAACACCTAAAGATCTCACTTGCCTCAATTAAGCGGCATGTTTATGTAAAATCGACTTTTTTGAGCTTCATGTTATAATAGTATTCCCTCATCAAAAACATACCTGGAGTGTTGCCTTGATTCTTTAAAGCATGTTAGAGAAATCCTGAAATCTCCCGTGGCAAGCATTCAGCTGTCTAAAACACCTGGGTGGACACAGCTCTGCCTTCGGGGATGCTCCTTCAGACTAGCCAGCAACAATTAGCAAACACCTGGTGGAGCTGAGCATCTGCTGAGCTCATTAGATGTGAGTGACTTCTCAATACAACACTGGTGGATGAGCGTTGTGATGACTTCCTGAAGGTGGAGTGTTGGAAAGAACAGGACTTTCTTAAAAAGACAGAGGTCCGATTTCATGGCATTAATTTATGAAGTCAAATTCCTTTGAAGTCATATTTGATGTATGCAGTATTTTTTAATAACAACTGCAGATAACATGTTCTACAAAATGATTCTAGGTGATTGCAAAACACATAATACCGCCCCTTTAAGGTCAGTGTTTGTGCTTCAACAGCAAGAGACATGTCCGTTCATCCATCCGTCCATTAAGGTAATGTTTTTATTTTTGGGATTCCTTTACAGGTTGTGAATTCCCCTTTTAGTCTGTGTAAAGCTTCTGATTTGATGTAAAACCATATTAAAACCTTGTTTGTAACATGTCTTTGACAGCCTCTTCATTATCTGCCTTCAGAGAACCGGCTTTATAAATTGCTGGAAACTTTATCACTGTTCCATTCTTCTCGGTTTGCGGTTTCTGTCTGGCTTTTGTCATGTCATCTGTCATAATTTGACATCGTCTGAATGACAGTCCAGACATCCGCGGAACATTGCTCCGTCTGCGCTTTAGAAATCCTTTTAGGGTAAGTGCCCGCGCCTGGAAATCAAGACTGATGCAAGAAATAAGCATCAGCTTTAGGAATCAGGCCGTCTCTGATCTATCATTTCCCATTTCAGAGCGGTCTCACATCCTCCCCCCCTCCCCACCAGCCCCCCGTCCCTCGACTAGTGCACTCGGTCCCTCACTGTCCTCAGTCTTGCCTCTTTCCCTCTTTATTTTGATCAGACCGTCTTCTGCTGCTGAGGACTAAATTATGATTAGATTTAAGGATATGCAGTGCTTTCATCTGTCTACTGTGTTGTTCAATGCCGCTCCCCTCTAACCCTCCTCAAGCCAGCTCCCTGACCCCCCAAACACACACAGCACAATAGATGTCTACATCAACTCACTCACAGGCAATTGAACAGCAGAGTGGCCGCTTGGTCCCCATGGAAACGTGTGTGTGTGTGTGTTTAGTGAATTGTTTCCCCTTTGCTGACACAAAACAGAACAAGTCTACGTGAGACACATAGACCAATGCTTTACATGTAAATGATCTGCTTACCTGTGATGCAACCAGTCTGCAGCTACATTATCAAAGCAGGGCGTAATTGTGAAAAGTGAAAGAAGAGTCACTTATTCTTTTCACTGTTTTGAAAAAAGTCTGAAAAGTGCGACTTTGCGTTCATCAGTCTTTACTTTTGTACCCGTAGATAAGAATCTGTGTGAACGATCCACCCCACAAGTCTTCTTATTGCTAAATAAAGACCACCGTTTGTATTTTAACGGCATAAATACAGCTGTTCTAAGAAGGCCTACGATGTTTATTAAAGAACATTAGAGAAAAATCAATATCATGAAGGTCAAGGAGCACAGCAGACAGGACAGGGAAAAGGTTATGGAGGAGTTCTGGCCAGATCAGCTTTATTCAGAAAACCTTCGAGTTTTTGGATCAGAAAATAAACTGAAAATCATGACAATCTTTGAAGAAAACATGCTAAAAGCTTCAAATGGATTGGTTTAGAGATGTGGGCTGCCAAAGTCCAGTCCTCAAGAGCTACAATCCTGCAACTTTTTTATGCATCTTTTGTCCAACATGACTGAATCAGATTCTGGTGTTGTTGGAAATGGATGCATTTGCTCAGAGAAAGAAATCATTCGTTTAATGATATAGTCATAAGTCGTTGGAGCAGAGATGGATCTAAAAGTTGCAGGATGGTAGCACTTGAGGTCCTCTACGTATTAGAATGATCTAGTCAAAGTTCAGACATAAATCCAGTACAGGAACAATAGTGAGACTTGAACAAGGATCTTCACAAATGCTTTTGAAAATTATGTATCACTTTTTCCCTGTTTAGATTTCATGTTGGTCTATCACAGACCAACATGAAACATTTTAAATAACCATTTTAGTCCTTTGTTCAGAGCTGCAAAAGGTCTATGATCCATTGAATGACACATTAAAATACATAAATATCTACCAGTTTGATATGAAAACTGATCCCACATGTATTGGTCAGATATAGTAAAGTAAAACGTGGGAATCCAAATGTCAGTGGACCACAAATGTGTTTGTGTTTGACGAAACTTTATAGGTGAAAATATCTGGAATAATAATCTATAGTATACATGTCAATGTAACAGAACGACTGGACAACTTTATAAACTACAGAAGAAGCAAACGAACAGTATTTTGGGACTTCAAAGATTTCTTCATATCTTTTTGTCGAGAATAAAATCTGAGAAACCTTAAGTCTGTTCTCTTCTCTGTATTCTAGTTGCTCTCAAAGGTTGGTGATTGTAAGTTCTTCTTATTGCAATAAAAAATTACATTTTCATAAAATGGTACTTTAAAAGAGCCCTCAAGAGAAACATCTCCAGTACTATTCTCCATTACTGTCTGTAATCAAACACTTCTGCATTGTTCATTTTTATGACCTTTGTTTATGGTTTATTTGAGGTAACAATACATTTCCAGCACACAGTGCCCACCCCCCCAAAACCTGACCAGAGGGTCCATGGCGATACCACTGGAAAATTGTTGGCCACTCCCTTTAAATCACTTCATTTCAAACAAACCTTTAGACACCTTATTCAATTAAGACATAAATATAAAACCCAATAAATAAATACATAAGTATAGAATTTTAAAAAGCAATGTACAGCCAGAGGCTGACTTCTACCTGAGTAACCAAAACGGGGGACCAGCTTGGTGAGCCACACAAACACTGACCACTTCTGGCCAAACTTATGAACATATTTTAAATATATCTTAGTTTGTCAGTCACTTTACATTGTTACCAATAAATAAATAAATAAAAATACTCCTGTGGATAAAATATGGATTTTAGACCTTTTTTGTTTGTGTCGTCCTCCTGTGGTGCTTTCCTAAACTTATCTTTGCTGTCTCCTAACTTTAAAGCAGTTTGTCTTTCTGAGAGAGAGAGAGAGAGAGAGAAACACATTTTAACTAAAAAGTATATCTGCAACCCCAGAAAATTGTTATTTCGAGTATTTCTTTTTACTTTTTTTGCAGTTACAGAGACTTTGAAATGCAATCCCATTTTAAAAAATATATTATTTTTATTTGTAATACGTTCTATTAATAGCTTGTCTGAAAGATTAAATTTATATATTCAATTGAAAATGCCCTTTTGTATACCATCTTCTGCCTTGTGAGAATTCATTCTTCACTCTGGAGCGCCCCCTGCTGGCCGACAGACCTAAGAGATCGCTCTGTTCAACCTCAGTTAATTTTTATACATAGATATTACTATTTCCCTTTGTTTTTAGTAACATGGTTGTGAAGTTAAATGTATCTGCTTGTTCAATTGACACTTTTGCTTGTAAGGATGTTTGGGCACTAAATGTTTTATTTCTGCTCAGCTGCTTGCTCCATTACTATACAGAATACACAGTACACACAGAATACAGTACATAATTCATGAAGCTCATTGAAATTACACACAATCAAAATTAAACCTCAACATGACCGCGTATGCTGAAATATGAAAGGTACAATGCAAAACAAACCCTAAGTTAATGAGTCTTTCTTTGCAGAAAGAATAATGAACTTCTGAATCTTCAGTTCAGAAATTAATTATTAAAGTTGCAACTCATACACAAGAGGTCAGAAAGTAACAAAATATTAAGAACATACTCTTCACTTGGATATTTTTCACAAAGCAAAATTAGAAAGAGGAAAAGAAAAGAGGAATATGGTAAAGAAAAGCCACAACTTTAGAAAGGCATTCACTTCAATAGCAGAAGGAAATTAAATTAATTATATTTTTTCAGTTTTTTTAAAAAATGCATGCATTTGCTTTCTTTCATAAGAACTCTGGGGTAAGGAGGTAGATTTTTAACATAACAATAATACATAAGAGAAGGTCAAATTATAAAGAATCATTTCCAGCTATAACTAACTCACTTCACTGCAATTTTCTAACAGGGGACATTGCTGATTTCTGTAAGTATATGATTATAACTGTTGTACTTTCTGCTATTGTTATGAATCAAGAGGCCAAAGCTTTCTGCATTTCACCACTTTAAATAATTCCTGAAATTAATTAGACTATAAGCTTTTTCTCAAAAACCGTAAATCTGGAACTTTCTTTTAATTTATGTATTTGCTCTATTTGGTGGTTTGACATTTTTTAAAATTGTAATTATAATGTCAATAAACTCCTTTTAAAACCTTAATCCTTCCACTAGAACGTCCTTTTAGCATGGTTACTGGTTTATAAGCATAACTTCTCACCACATCAACATCACTTAGAACATAGATATACAATTAAAAAAACACAGTACTTTTTGTGACAAGTGTTTTAGTGATCATGTCCTACTAATGGGTCAGTCGGTGAACACAGAGGGACAAAAGCTGAAATTAGTCTGATTCCTTCAGGCACTTTAATTTAATAAAAGATGGTTGTTTCCCATCTACCACCATCGCTCTCCCTGATCCAACCCACTCAACAGTGGAGAAAATCACGTTACTTCTGATCTAGAAGATCCAGGTTCCTCAGAGCTCATTTACAATTATATTCATTTTGAAACTTTGTAAGAATTATCTGATTATTTTTTTCAAAATACGCTGAAAACCAAGACGTGTTTCTCTTTTTTTAAAAAAAAACAAAACAAGACCAACGGTGTCAACGGTGATGACAGTAAAATGTGACGCATTTTACTGTCATCACCGTTTTATCACACAGTGTTCCTAAGTAATCTCCGCATCATCAACATACGCCCATCCATTGTCGTGGCAATTGCGTAACAGCAGCTCCACAAGCTTGCAGGGCAGAGGTTAAACGTTCAAGAGGATCAGGACCTAAAAACCTAAAACCATGCAAACATAAAAACCCCAAGCAGAGCATTCAGTACGATACAGTGTTATGTTTCTGGCTTGATGCTTTTTGGGGGGTTTTTGCAATTATTGATAAATGGACTCTCATCAATTGATAAGTGAGCTATTATATAAAGGGTTTGAATGCTTTACTACCAAAAGAAAAAACTTTTCAGTTGATTTTGGGAAAGGTCATATTGTTATTTGTGAAGCAAAAACTAATGCAAACAATTGTTTGATGTAAAGTTTCTATTTTGACCATTTGTATTGAAACTACTCACTTAGATGACATGTTCAACATGTTGATATTTTAAAAGTTATAGTGACCATGACTGAGAAAACTTTTGAGCGTAATATAAATGAGGATTGTTATGAGGATGTTTTCTTGTGGAATGCCACAAGAAATGTAACAGCAATGACCAAATGTACATGCAACAAAGAGTCTGGTAAAAGCAACCACATTGGATTAGAATATAATCCAGCTAAATAATGAAGCTGACACAAATTATGCATTATATTAAATCCAATGGAAGAAAATACAATGTGTAAGAAAGTAAAAAAAGTATTTTGAAACTATAACCGGTTGAAAAAGAAGCAAAACATGAATGCCAAAAATAGTTGTAACTTTGAAAATGTGCGTACGACTTTCCCACGATCTGCGGCTCTGGGGCTCAAATTAAAGCAGAAAAAGAAGAAGCACATGTGTATTTTCAAGAAAAAAATAATCAAATTCTGAACAGAATTGAGTGCAGGTTCAGAGCATTGATAGCGGATTAAGTAGTGGCAATACTGCACTTCCTCTGTCATCAACCGCAGTGAGAGGGCCAGAAATAATCAAACCCACAGAAGCAGCAAACCTTTGTGCAAAAGTTATGAAGTTAGGGTTTGCGTAAATCTTTAACTGTCAAACTGGCATGTGCGAGTTTTTCAGGCGAGATATTTTTATCAATCATAACGTGCTCATTAGCTGCAGATTTGTACTATAAATGTACTGAAGATGCAAAAATAAACTGCTCAGCAAAGTGGTTTGATTTTTTTGTTCACATATTCGCTGCTTTTTTTCAGGATTGATGGAAGGTATTTATGTAAATATTTAATTAGACTCAACTAGATTAAAATAATGAATTCAAATATTAAAGATGTGTAGATATTCATGTTTATAATTTTATGTCACCATTTCAACTGTCCTCTACGGTAAAAACAATATGCATTTTTAAATGATACATTTCCTTTGAGGAAACATAATTGCTGTTTACTCAATATGAAACTTTAGAAAAAATATGGTCACCTCTGACGTCTGACTTCCTCAAATGAAAGGAGGTTGAACTAGATGCCTTTTTCCTGAAAACTATTTCTGCAGATCTGACAATCAGGCACAGGAGCAACATCTGTCCAGACAATGGAGAACATCTACGCCAATGAACCCGTTCAAGTTTTCTCTAAAGGTACAACAATAACTCTAGGAGGAAAGAATGATTGGAGAAAAGAGCAAGGTGCATATATGTTTTTGTTTTTTTCAGCCATTGTTAAATGTCAAATTGTGTTTGATTCCCATTTCTTTTTTGTTAAGGTTTAGAAAACTCTAAAAAGAGAGTTTATGTCGGTGTTATCATCATACTGGGGCTCCTGGCTACTTTCCTGCTGGCTGGACTGATCTACGTTCTTATCCGCTGTGAGTCTGGTTCTCCAAAATCAATGCCTTCATTCCAACTGTCTTCATATAAACAGAATAAAGTCTGTGCTGCTTCCCTTTCATATCAAAGCCTTCTTCCTCATGCATAACAATGTAAACTTATTTTTAAAGCAGAAAGCGTAATGTGCTGATTGCAGGCTGCAGACCCCACCAACAGTGATGGCCTTCAGTAAGCATAGACCAGTATGAGATTCCCATAATGATGCTGAGGTGTATTGAAAGTTTTATAATTTGCCTCAAGCTAAGTGAAGAAGTGAAGACACAGACTTAGATGATTCCAGGCAATCAAAGCCAATAGAAAAGTTTCCCCCAAAGAAGTACAGTGATTGTCATACAAACATATTTCCATTTGTGTTCTCATCTTAGCTTGTCTTTGAGTTGTTTGGTGCTATGTGTTCATGTTTTCTGAATGCTTTGAAAGGCACAGCTGCAATTTCTGTATCCTTGCTCCGTTTACTCTTATGTATGTGCATGTTGTACTCCAGTTATCCACTGAGAGCGAGTTCTTTTGTGTAGGCAGCACTGTGCTGAAGAAGAAGCTGCACCTGTAAATTAGCAATAAAGTGAACACAGCTATTCGACGAAAAGAAGTGTGTCTCATTGTGAACATGAGTACTGAACAAGAAAACAGCACCATATCACTTACGTGTCTTGAATCTTTGAGTTCTTTATGAATGTTTGTTCATTTTAGGTCATCAAACTGGCAATTTGGTAGCGGATTTCTCCATCAAGCTTTCTTTGGTGACTCAAGAGAAAGACCGACTGAATGCCAACCTCACTGACATGAATGAAGAGCTGAGCAGGCTTAGACAAAGTAAGTCCTCTGCTGCTTGTGAGAATGCCTGTTCAGGGCTCTTTGCACTTCAGTTTCCACATTCGAGGAAAAACGGCTCGGTCGTTTCGGGTGTACAGAAAATGGCATTTTACACTAAGTGCTAGCAAAACTTAAGGTAACAATTAATGACGTTCCTCGACCCAAAGCCCCAACAAGTAAGCTAGAGAAAGATTTTAATTTTTATTTGAACACCTTTGATTCTGTTCCCAAAATCAAAGGTGCTGTTCCCAAAAAAACAACAACCTCGGATAAGGATGATTACATTCACAGATACGAAGGTGAGTTTTACTTTCTTTAAACTTTGTGGCTAACATTAACTTTAGCTTATGCTAGTAGACAATATTCTCTGACATTTTTCTTGTAAAAATGTGCCATTTACGTGTAATCATTTAAATCCATTCTAACGGACAATGTTTTTACCTTAGCTTGTATTTATTTTCAAGTGTCAAACAGAGAGCAAGTAACTGGGGAATGTTAAGAAAATATATTTAAAATATGCTAGTTGTAAAATGTAACCTGATTTAATCGAAAATAGTCTAATAATAGTTTTGGAATTAGAAACTTATTCTTATTGACCTTTACTTTTTGGTCTAGAGTGAATTGTCATATAAGGTTTCAAATTAGTTTTTTTATGTCAGGATATCACCAGTGGAAGTTCCAGCTGTTTCACAGTAATTTACGAAAGGCCATAAACCAACAGGGGATCGGAGACATCCTGCTTCTAACTTATTTAAAACAAAAGGAGAAGCCGCGTTTTTTGTTTCTGAAGGAACTCTAGGGATTTTCTGAATTTGAAAAGGGTCAGAGACAGCTTTTGGTTGGTCAGAGGTGTTGCACCCTATTTGAATAGAACACACCTACGAGTATAAAACCTCTTGCACAAAGGAAAATGAGCCAGAAATAGCCAATTTTTAGCTCCTTTTGGCTGACTATTTCTTCGAAGACGTCTTTTTTTTTCTCTATCTGTCTTCGTTTTTTCTCTATCTGTCTTATTCTATCAGGTGACTAATGTGTGACTGTTTCTTTAAATTTTCTGTCTTGTGTTATACTGTCCACTGATTGGATTAAACTCTGAGCTTCTGTGACGTCAACACGTAGCGTGCGCCTCTGTTTTGTGCCACACGGCCGCGGCTCCTGCTTCGGATACAAGAAAGAGTCTAGGACCAGGAGGAAAGCCCGAGCCTAGTTGTTTTTTAATAGTTAAATAAGGTTTTCCTCAACAGGAATTACAGTTCAGGCTTTTTACTTCCGAAGTATGAGTTCTAACAGAGAGAAAGATAAATGTTGTTTTCGTGTTTTGAAGGTAGTTGGTCACAAGGGAGTTAAAAACTTACTGAAAAGAGGAGAAAAGTGGATCAACAATCGGCAGCTATAAACAGGTTTGCCAGAGTTTGCAGGCCCACTTTCTAACAGGTTCGCATAGTTTAAAATGTATTTTCAGATGCTTTATTGGACAGTTACTTAGAAAGCCAAGCATTCATATGTAAAGTAAGGTATATTATTTTCATTCCCTAGCGTGGTTGTCCCCAGAGTGCTAATGTTAACAACTAGCTCAGTGCCGAGTCATGGACAGAAAGTATAATGTTCATTCAGTGGGACTTTCATGCTAAAAAAATAAAAAAGCTAAATAAATTAAATATAACCTGCCCAGCCATATGGTCACAGTGAGCTGTGACTATTCCCCCACACAGTTTGTGTCTGGACACAAGCTATATTCGTGGCCAGACAGAAACATGGGGTCACTGTAGGTCGCTGCGAATAGTTGACCCACATTGGACCTGAAACCAGCGCCCAACAACGACTCAACATTAATGAACAACTCCAGCATTAATTTGAGTTTACAGAAGCTAAATAAATTATTTACCAGGAGATCCAAGCTTATAAAAATAACATGGGTTAGTTTGTTGTTAGTGAGCATCGTTATCATAATTACTTAAAATAGCACAATTCACTACTCACTCTAAAAAGTGTTTTTTGGGCTGAAGTTCATCTTATGGACTTATTTACATTTATTTAACTTAACTATTTTGCTTTTGCTAAGCCAACTTACTTTTTTGTGTTTATTTAACTCAAACCTTACACTAAATAGTTGAACCAACTTAATTGAATTGCTTCCATAGGTAACAAGCAATTCAATTAAGTTTCTCCAACTTAATTTGTTAAATTTATCCAACTTAATTTGTTAAATTTAACCAACTTAATTAATTAAGTTTATCCAACTTAATTTATTAAGTTGGATAAACTTAACAGAGGGAGTGGTTACCTAGCGGTTCACCGGAACAATGTTTAAGATAACAGATTTAAGTCACTCTTACTCAAATCATTTATTTTCTTCTAATAAACATTTAAAATCTCTTTGTCTTAATTCTACAGGTATAACTTTTGTATTAACTTTTGGGAACACTCTTTAAGTGTCTCTGAATATACTCAAATTTAAATTACAAACTTTCCTCGAATATACTAATTTAAAAGTTACAAATCTTTCCTTAAAGGACCTTTTTACTTTGACTTTACTTGAAATAATTAAGTTCAATACCATATTTGTATCGTCTGACCAGGTGGTTTTACTTTTTCTTGAGTACATTTTTGTCTGTGTATTTGTACTTGTACTTAAGTAAATTTTTTGAGTACTTTTCCACCACTGTCGTTTCCATACCAACGATCAGAAGCAAGACCTTGCCTCAGAACTACAGCGAGGTCATGGATGAGGTCATAGATGACATCATGTTCATCACAGCAGATCAAAGAGCAGATCAAAGAAGTTCTGAGGCTTTGAATGTTGGAATCTCAACACTTCCGTCAGAATCCAAACGTTCCTCTGAGATTCAAATCTTGTCTAGTGACTATTTTTATGTTTCAAAGATGACATTCCCTTTTGTTCTACCATTCGGATTTCTGGCGGCCACAGGAGCGAAGGTATTTGACTACTTCTTCCCGGGAGACGACACAGATGAAAGGAGAGGAGACGAATCAGAAGAAAGAACCACTAAGGATAACGAAGTGAGAGATTGGTTCTGGGACGGACTTCCATCCCGTCCCAAAGCACAACCTGATTCGAATGGGGATGAAGGAAGAGATTGGTTCTGGGAGGGACTTCCATCCTGTCCCAAACCACAACCTGACTCGGATGGGGATGAAGGGAGAGATTGGTTCTGGGACGGATTTCCATCCCGTCCCAAACCACAACCTGACTCGGATGGGGATGAAGGGAGAGATTGGTTCTGGGACGGATTTCCATCCCATCCCAAACCACAAGCTGACCCGGCTGGGAAAGTTTGTAATGAACAGGCGGCAGATCCTCAGTCTACAGAGACTTTACAAAACAGGACTGCAGATGTTGGAACTGACCCAGCTGGGGAGGTTTCTGGGAATGTCACAGCTCCCAAGCTGTTTTTGGGAGTGTTGGGAACGGAAATCCCACTCGATGAATCATAATTTGTATTGACACACGGAGCATAAAATCAGCCAAGAAAAGAATTCAGACTTTACTTATTTTATTCACTTTCAGCGCTGAAAGGAGACGCTTTTACCATTACATCCGAGAAGAGTTTCTAAAAAAGTCTGTGCAGCGTCTGAGGAGAAGGAGGAAGGCAGCTGATTATATGAACTGAAGACACTCCCTGAAATCTCACCACGTCTCTGTGTCCTTGATAAGTTTTTGTTTCGTGAGGAATGGACCTTAGAGTCTAACAGAATCTAAAATGTAACTTTTTACTATGGGCCCTTTGTCTAACAGCATGTGACTCGTTCTCGACCTTGGTAAAGCGTCTCAACATTCCCCCTGTTGGGCTCTAAAAGAGCCCAAAAAAGAGAATGTAAACCCTAGAGTAGACACTGTCCCTTCCGGAAAACATCCCCCGAGGCTTTTACAGATGTTGATATACATAGCATCAGTCAAGTATTGATGTTGTCTTTCATTCATGTTATTTCATGTCATCTCATTTTGGGGGTAAAAACGGACAGGGCACCCCTACGCCTCTTAGGCAGTGGATCGAAATCACAATGTCCCTCTTACAGTCTAATGGAGAACATATAAAGAAAGAAAATTGTTAAAGGATGTTAGAGTGTTAAATTTGGAGGAACTTAAGTCAACCCACTATGGCATGACCCCTTTTTTTATTTTTTATTTTATTCTATTTTTTGTGGAAGAAAATATTTTTTGCAGTTTTGGCAGAGCTTTGTCATCTGCAATTACACATCAATCATCCAGTCAAACCATGACACTTTCTGGACCCAAATATTTTAATTATTACCTTTATGTTTCTTGTTATTCTTCATTTCTGTTTTTATTTGTTACCTCAGGTCAACGTCATGCCATAGAGGGGTAATGAACTATAAAAGAGCAAAATCCGAAAAAGTTTTTTTGTAGTAATACAAATTAAAAAGAATAAATGTTAAATTTATGAGAATATGATATGGGTGAAGTGTTAGGAGGATATAATTTTGTCTTTAAAGTAAAAATCAATGTATAAAAAGTTATATTTACTAGATTGTTAGAATTAACCAAACTGTAAATTGAATAAAATGTCAAGATGATTTTCAAAACTTAGTAAAATGGAAAGAGAAATAAAGTGTTGGGTTAATATTTTAAAATCAATAGAATGTAAATGAGTAAGAGTTACTAAAATGCAAAATCATTAAAATGTTAGGTAGTGTGCAAGATTTAATAAACCCAAAATGAATGAAGTAATGAATAAATGTGAGATAGTACTTAAAATAGAAAACCCAGACAAAGGAATGTTAAGATATGACTACTGAAGTTAATAAGTCATGAATCAATGAAATGTTAAGACGTTAATACACTATGAAAGGATGCAAATTAACAGATGAAAAGAAATGTTAAGGGCACAGAATATAAGACGAGCACATTTTGAATTTGAAAACCAATGAAGTAAATTAGCATTACAGGCAGTACAATCAAAATCTAATGATATTATGAAACTAACATTAAATGATTAAAATTCTGTATAAGTAAAATGTAATGGTACTAGTAAAGTCAAATGCTTAAGTAACCTAAAAAATGCAGTAAGATTGAAATTTTAATGAGATCAATAAACTGAAATTAGATCAGTATTTGCTATAGCAACATCTATCACTGTCAAATCAGTTTCTGCGTGTGTCCAGATGTAGAGGCGGCGCAGCAGATGTGAAACCCCGACAGGCCCAGGAGGCTTCAGTGTGGCGTTTCAGCTGTAACTCGGTCCACCAATCGTGGAAGGCGCCCACAGTCTGACATCCCGGCACACCCAGAAAGGATTGGACTTCATTCTGCAACAGAAAAAACACAACAAAAAGAAAAATCAATGGATTATATAAAGAACATTAAAATGATGGAAAAATATCATCTTTTATACTAGATACTAGTACTGCCCTTATAGTCTAGAAAGCTGGAGTTTCACGGTCGTCTTTTGGTTCTGGGGAACCATCTGATAGGCAGGTGGGGTTCAGTCGGTACCGCTGCTCTTCTCTATGTTGGAGGTGATCCACTGAACAGCCAAGGACCTCAGGCAGGGAACAGCAGCATCCACAGGTGATGAGGAGGGAAGATTCTTTGAGATTGTGCATCATCATAATGTTTTCTTTTTCTTTTAAAAGGCTGCTCCCTGAAGCTGAAGATCAAGCTTTTTTTTTTACTAAGCCAATAGAGGATCAATATATCACTAGCATCTGTTATTTAAGCTCTCCTCTTAATAATAGTTAATGAAATGTTCAAACCAAATAACATATTTTATCATTCAAAGATAACATTTGCTTGTTGTAAGTGTTGGTATATTCATAGGATCAGACAAAATCAGAAACCAAACCAAAAATCATGTAAAGGATCAGATTATAAAATGAAAGTACGAAACGGCCCACAGGCATGTTTTATCAAAGAAATATAATTTGAAGTGTATATATGAATTATCCCTAATAGAAACTTTACCAGAAATCTTAAACCATAGTAAATCTTTTGCTTTTTGTTATTTTAATTAAAGTCAATCAAATAGTCCTTATTTAACTAGAAGTCGCCCACTATACTAAAAGTTTGTAAAGCTGAAAATCATTAGTGTGAAAAGTCAATAATACATGTCAAACTAAGATCCCTTGTAATATATTCCATTCATAAAAGACCACCCTGTTTTGCCTCAAACCAAAAACTGTAAATTAAGATTATGAAAACTGTTTAGACATTATTACCTTGGATCAACAATTACACATAGCACTATGTTCCTTTTTAAAATTCTGTCAACCCTTTTGACCCGCTTTAAGCAGTTCCATAATAGCTCATTTGTAAATCCCAATTTACAGTAGTTTGAATCCTCCAATTTTCTTCTCATTTTAAAACCCTCATATAATGATTAGCCTTTTTTTTTACAAGAATAAAAATTTAGGGTTTTAAATCTCAAAAGTTTAACACTTTTAACCTTTGAAAAATCTGTTTTTTTGAAAACCCATCTATAAAAGATTTATTTAATTGAATTTCCCTCTTTTATAGTGTTCATATTTATCAATGTTTCTGGCAGTTTTGGGGAGAAGTTTGATACAACTATACAAATTATATATTAAATTATATAATTTTCAGGTTAGACCTTTCTGCATGACTTGATTAAACAAATTATTTTCAATCATAGCAAGAGAGAATTAGCAATCAAACAACCCCTTCCATGTTTTTTTAAAAAACTCTATTTTGTAGAAATCTATTTGACATATGACATCATTGTTAATTTTAATGTATTCAATTCAGAATATTCAGTATTACTTTGGAAACTCATTCAAATAGTTCAAAACATTTGTGAATTTTGATTTAATTTCTTTTATATTTGTTGAAGTCCAAAACTGAAAAATTTCTCAATACATTAGATTTTATTCCGAATTATAATTTGTAGATTAGAGTAATTCCATGCATCTCCCCCTGTTTCTGTATTGAAACACTGTTTAGTGTTTCGGTACAGAAACTCCGCAGAAATTCATGCAAGTCAGTTAGACCAAATTTTCTTTGATTGTTAGCAATGAAACAGTTAGATGTAATTTAAACAAGGTGTTTACACCTCAGTGAAATAATTTAACAGTTGAATATGTGCAGTAAACCCATAATTTGGTCCTGTAATTTTTCTAAAGAGTAGATTTTCCTAAGATTTGAAATGGACTCAAATAAACTTAAATTAAAATTTGAGATACTAGTTGTCATACTTGTAGCCACCGTAATTTGAGTCAACTAGAACGTAGACTATCCTCTTTTGTATTTGAAGTGTGGTTAGTTAGGCTTTGTTAAATCAGAAAATTAACCATTTTACCGTACTTTTATCCGTTTCCAATTGTTTTCATGCTGGAGGGGAGAAAAACATTAGCCAGATGTGGGACAAACAGAGATAATCATTCAGGCAAAGAAAATATTTCTGTAAACTGCAGAGAGTTCTAACACCCTGCTGCACCGTTAAACTTATCCTGGGGATCAAAATAGCAGAGGTCAGAGTGCAAAGGCAGTAGATCATGAATGTGTTGTAAATAAACTAAGGTGGGAAAAAGTGGCATAACACAATTTGAAAATTCAAGTAGAACAATTAAAAGTTGAAGTTTGTTGGCAGCCATTTTGTCTTCAACCTGTAGACTGAGGGAAATTCCAGGCCCAACCAGGACAACAGATAAGCAGGACGGACTCTGAGTCTCAGGACGACTTTACATGTGATGTTCCGTTTGCCACATCCGAAACTGTCCAAGGCAGCATTCAGTCCCGCTGTGTAGAAAAATCTTGACAAAGTATGTGGTCCCCCTTGATAGAGTGAGTGGGAGACGGGGAGATACAGCAGATGAGTCTTTGTTTTCAAACCTGCGTCTCACGGTGGGCAGAAACTGGTGGTCTTTTTGCCTTAGGAGACCCTCAGAAATGACGCCTAGGTCTCGTCCTTTAATCAGGTGTTTCCTCAGAGATCAGATCCTGTAAGCTGCAATCCGCCTTCGGGTGACAACAGGAAAAATCAATCCAATCTCACTGACCTCTGTAGAAGATGTAAGAATCGTCCAGTAGGTCTTTGCTCTCAAACAGCGGTCCAGCAGAAGATGGCACAACTCATATGTGTAGAAAGTGCAAATGTCCAAGAGTGGCTAAAAACAGTGGGGGCCTGAAACCTTCTCTCCTCACATTCTCACACGGCGAAACCTGGCCCCACGGTCCCCGTCAGACCACAGGACTACTGGAGTAAAATACAAAGTACATTAAGAAAATAGCAGTGTATGCCACCTTTTGCTCACATGATTAAAAATTAAATGTTTTCTGCAGCTTGTAATGTAGAGAAGAGTTGCCTCTCTTTTTGTTTCTTTTTCAGCCAGGCTCAGGGTCACTGGAGCAGCTCAGATAAGATCCACTGCCTCAGTCTCTGAGCTCCAAAGAGAAAGAAAATTAGAAATGTGTCAAGATGATTCACCCTCAGATGTTTAGAATTAACTGAATGTGGAATCAACTCCGCTCAAGAGTTAAACTCTAAGAAATTATTAAAAATGTATACAAAATGTTGTATTTCCAGCTTTATACACTTTTCATAAATTGGCTATTCAAGTGCATATGTAGAATAATTACTTTAATAGTGTACAATTTTACACAAATGTGATAATGCAACGCTCCAAAACAACTAGTCAAATTTCCTTAATAATTTAGGTCAAAAGAAAACTGTAATCAAATATTCTTTATGCCATTAATAGAAATGTTACCTTTATCCTGAATTTTTCAAAGCTGCTTCTATTGTTTTATTTATTAATGTTTTCTTGAATTAAAAATTGTTCACATTGTTTTTATTTTAAAGTACTATTAACCCAGATTTTCTCAATGATAACAATTACATCCAACTGTAACTCAACACAATCAAAAAGTAGAAGTGATGCATGAGAAGTGATTTATCAATCATTTTTATGCAAATTAACATGGCACAGATAATGATTGAAGCTATTGAATTTTAATTCAGTAGCTTCCAATTTTAATTTAGTAAGAGCTTCTATATAACTCTGTGTTTCAGTCATGCAGGAAGGTACAATATGAGAGGTAATTAAGCAAACACAATATACCAAAGGTTAACTGAATAAATTCATAATTAACCATATCTGTAAACGACTAGAAATTAGAATCTATTTCTTCTTCACCCCCTGTTGATATAATTTAAAACACGTCTGAAATCAATTTTGCATTTGTGACTGTTCTCCAAAACTAAAATATTACAGGGTGTGTCAAGTTTTCCAAATCTTCTGTCTAGAATAGAAAGTAGACTATGAGATGTTTTAAATGTAAAATTTTAGCAGTTCTATTTTATGTTTATCATTTATCATTATCATTTCCCCCCTTTTTTATTATGTAATTTGAAAACAAACATTTCTGACAACAACATTCCTATTGTTATCAGAAATATTGTTCAGAGACTCCTTCTATATACAAATGTCCAACTGAAATTGTACTGCAAAGGCCAAAAGTTTTAGTTATTTTAAACGAGTTCAGATCAGAATTTGGATTGCTTTCCTAAAAAGCAGTGTCAATGTGCTGTTTGAACCGACAAAAGAAGAATTGATCAATTTAGGCAGAGGAGTCAAAAATGTAGACAAAGATTATGCAGTACTGTAAGATGTCTTTGCATTTCAAATCAAATGTTTTGTTGGACTTTAATTTATGCATCAATTCAATCCAAATTTAAGGCACACAAGTGTTGTGAGCCAGCTGTTGTCCAATCAGTTAGTTTTATATGATCAATTATTATCATATCCACTTTAAAAATTTCATCATGCCCAATTTGTGCCTTTCTACCAAGACACACGTGTTTCAAAACCAGCAGTTAGTTTAGTTAGTAGGTTAGTTAGTTTGTTATTAAAAATAAAAACAGCAATAATGTTAATAAAAATGAAAATAAAAATAAAAATAAAATGGCAAACCAAATAAAACAATCTTGTAATAAATGCTGTCTGGTCTTAAACCAAAGCTGAAATGTGATTTTACCTTTTGAACATATTATTTCCCACTTTGAAGCAAGGTAACCGAATTATCTGGATTTAGAATCATAAATTGTTTTGGAGACAAGAATATTTTGTAATGAACCTTAATTGAATCTAGAGATGTTTTATAATTACCCTTTGAATCAAACGCAAACTCATATTTAGTTAACAATCCTGTTCCCTCATTAGATATTTTAAAATGACCCAAGTTTCAAATGAAAATAAATCCTGTTTTGATGAGATAAGGAGAAAAAATGTTGATTAGTCTATGATAAAGTTCAAGTCTGCTATAAACCTCAATTTTTCAAGTTTCATAAAGTTTAAATTTTAACCTGTCTACAGCTAAGCAAAGTTCAAAAACCTCAACCCATTAAATGCCACTTTATTTTGTTAATAATTTTACCCATTATGTAATTTCATTCATCTTTAATTTTACCACAGGTGAAAATAGTGAATTGTGCAGGATTAGTTTAGTTCCAATCAGTTTTCCCTTAGCGTCATTTATTCCTTTAAGCCAGTATTTCCCCAAAAGGCTGTCTGTCTAACAAGTCGCCTTCTTTCTTTTGCACCAGGTATTCTATCCCTCTTTTTTTTTTTTAGTTTTTCTCTTTCTCCCTTATTTTGATATTCATCCTGCTCTGCCAAGTAAGTTATTAATGCTTCTATTTGATCACTGAGTGCAACCCATGTCCCAGGGCCCCATTTAGGATCCAATTGTTTATTTGCAGGTGCTCCCTCCATGAGTTTTAGGCTAGAATTTAGGTTCCACAATCACTTTTTTTTACCTCCTCCTTTCTTTTTTGCTCGCACGGCGGCGAGGAAACCAAACTCAACAGAAAAACTTGCTCGCACAGCGGCGATCAAGTCGAAAAACCACAGATAAACTTAAACCCCTTTTACAGATTATATTTCCCTAATATTTATTATGATTTTAAAACATATTACAATAAACAGAGAACAGTACCTTTGGACACATAACGTCTGCACAGCGGCAGAACCTTACGCACACAGCTGACAGACACACACACAGCTGATAGACACACACACACAGCCTTACAGATACACAAAAATGGATCCACGCTTTTCAGCTCCTATGGTGTCCTCTCTTAACACTTATTTCACTTATTTCACTTATTTCACTTATTTCACTTATTACTACTACAGAGGACGGGCCGCGGTTGACCTTTATCTTATTCTCTTATTCTCTTTTTCTCTTTTTTTTCCTATGGTGGACCGCTCTCAACGCTTTGCGTTTCTTGAGCAAAGTCGCAGATTGGCTGACCCGGTTGTTTTTACGGGTGCATCACTCCCCGAGGATAAAACCGACAAAACCTGGCATCAACCTTCCCCGCGTCCAGCAGAAGGGGGGGGGCGCCACTCCCCGCTGCAAAGCCAATCGACCTTTTATCTTGACTATAGACTATTGACTAACCTTAACCTTACTCCTATGAACATCTTGGAAGCATTTAGACAAACCAGACGAAAGCTGTACGAACGACACCTGACAATCGAACAATGACAGACAACTTAGAAAACTCAGTGACAAGCAGACAAACATGGGAAACAGTACAGACAACGGCTGATAACTGAAATTTATACAGACCTGAGAAACAGTACAATGGTGTATTAAGGAACAAGTGTCCTTACCTTTCATTTGTGCGCACTACACCAGAGTACTGTTCCAGAAAGTCTGCGCCTGAACGGCCTAGTCCAATCTCCTCTCATGTGTCAACACAAAACCATCCTCTGCTACCAACTGTTGGGAACGGAAATCCCACTCGATGAATCATAATTTGTATTGACACACGGAGCATAAAATCAGCCAAGAAAAGAATTCAGACTTTACTTATTTTATTCACTTTCAGCGCTGAAAGGAGACGCTTTTACCATTACATCCGAGAAGAGTTTCTAAAAAAGTCTGTGCAGCGTCTGAGGAGAAGGAGGAAGGCAGCTGATTATATGAACTGAAGACACTCCCTGAAATCTCACCACGTCTCTGTGTCCTTGATAAGTTTTTGTTTCGTGAGGAATGGACCTTAGAGTCTAACAGAATCTAAAATGTAACTTTTTACTATGGGCCCTTTGTCTAACAGCATGTGACTCGTTCTCGACCTTGGTAAAGCGTCTCAACAGGAGGTGCTGTTCCCAAAATCAAAGGTGCTGTTCCCAAAGACAAAGGTGCTATTCCCAAAAAAATAACGACCTCGGATAAGGATGATCGCTCGAAGGATCAAGAAAGACAACACCACCCCCGACGGCGTGGTTCTTCTTCCAAGGAAAGACATAGGGACCAATCTTTGATCGGGTCCCAAAGGAAGAACGACGTCGGACGGGGTCGTTCAACTTCTTCTAAGGAAAGACGTTGGGACCAGGTAAACCTCCCTGGACGGGGTGGTTTACCAATGGAAGATGAGGAGGAACTTTCGGACCAGTCTTTTAACATTTCACCAAGGAACCCCAGACGGCGTGGCACAACCTCTTCTTCCAAGGAAAGACATTGGGACCAGGATTTGAACGTGTCCCTAAGGAAGAACAACGCCGGACGGGGTCGTTCAACTTCTTCTTCTGAGGAAAGACGTTGGGACCAGGTAAACCTCCCCGGACGGGGTGGTTTACCAATGGAAGATGAGGAGGAACTTTGGGACCAGGCTTCGAACATTTCTTGTAAGGAAAGACATTGGGACTAGGCTTTGACCTTGTCCCAAAGCAAGAACCACCCCGGACGGGGTGGTTTACCTTTGGAAGAAGAGGACTTTTGCGACCAGGCTTTGAACATTTCTTGTAAGGAAAGACATTGGGACTAGGCTTTGACCTTGTCCCAAAGGAAGAACCACCCCGGACAGGGTGGTTTACCATTGGAAGAAGAGGAGGACCTTTGGGACCAGTTTTTACTGTGTTCCCTACAGAAAAACTGATCCAGAAGGTGAAATGTCTATGACAAAAAATTATTTTGTGATAACAGCTGCTGTAAAGACAGGAGCCTCATGACAACGACCGAGGACAACCTCTGTACAAGTTTTCCAACTGGCTCAGAAATTGTTGGCAGTTTTTAAAGCGATCTGAAGACGACACCACACTCTGCAGAAAATCCTAGCTAACAATTTCTCCTGTCACTCCTCTCGAAAGCAACCAAGCTCGATTTGGAGAGGAGCAGGAAACATTGAATTTTGTGATTCAACTATAAAAAGTTAATATCCTGTTTGCAGGTTTCTCTCCGGGCGCTCCGGCTTCCTGCTACAATCTAAAGTCATCATTGTTGGCTTGATTAGTCTCTAAATTTTCCTTTGGTGTGAATAAAAAATTCATTTTGTGAATAAAACATCAGGGCTGCACAGTGGATCAGTTGGTACCACTCCTGCCTTGCAGTAAGAAAGTCGTGGGTTTGAATCCCAACCTGGTTCTGTCCGCATGGGGTTTTCTGCATCTCCAGGTCCATATATTTAGCCACTGCTCCACTTTGGGGTTTCTGCCCCGAGGGCCCCAATGACCACAGGAACCACTGTGGTCTTCACCTTCAAGGTCTTTCCCAGTTCCTCCCTGAGGCCCTGGTATTTCTTCAGTTTCTCCTTTTCCCTGATGTTTAGTCACTTGGTATTGCTACATCCACCACAATCAGTCCTGGGTCTAATCAGTTCTGGGTCTAATCGGTTCTGGGTCTAATCGGTTCTGGGTCTAATCAGTTCTGGGTTTGAATAATTCTGGGTTTAATCAGTTCTGGGTTTAAACAGTTCTGGGTTTAATCAGTTCTGGGTCTAATCAGTTCTGGGTCTAATCAGTTCTGGGTTTAATCAGTTCTGGGTTTAATCAGTTCTGGGTTTAATCAGTTCTAGGTTTGTATAGTTCTGGGTTTGAATAGTTCTGCGCTTAATCATTTCTAGTTTTGAATAGTTCTGGGTTTAATCAGTTCTGGGTTTAATCAGTTCTGGGTTTAATCAGTTTTGTCAATTTTTAGGTGAAAAGGGTCAAAGTATTGCAATTAAATTTGTTGATGAATACTCAATAGAACATTTTTAAAAGTAAAAACTGTGAATATAATGAGAATAAAGTCGTACAAGTCAAAATAATGTATCAATAAATTTGAAGTATTGTGAGAAAAAAGTTGGATGAGAATAAAATCAAAATAATCTGTGAAGTCGTAGGATTACGAGAATAAAGTTCATATATTACAAGAATAAAGTAATAAAATTACCATTTAATTCCAATTAAAAGTCATAATTGGACAACAGCCCAGGGCATTCTGGGTAAATACAGCCAAAGCTAACATGCTAGCCTAGTGCTAGCAGCAGAAATGGCTCCTGGTCTTCAGCCAAAAACTAAAGAGAAATCCTCCAAACACTAAAATCTCCATCTTGTTTCCATCTGAAGAAGGAAGTTGCTCCAGGCTCGTTAACTGGTTCTTTTGGAGTTGGTGGATTTTGTGTTGCGTCTGGGCTGCCAGCCTTTTCCCCCAACAGTCTTAAATAACAACCAGCAGGTTAATAAGTGAATGTTTCTGGTTTTGCAGCTTCGGGTCTGTTAATTCACTCAGAGGCCGGATTTTCTCCGTTGCTGTTTTCCTTTTAGATAAGACGAGCGATTAATGAGAGGCGAGTTCCAGAGCCGCGATTACTGAGCATCATCAGTCCGTCGCCCTCAGCAACATGGCTGCTCGATGCCCTCCTAACGTCATCTACTCCCAGGAACTGTGGAATATGGGGCAACAAATGTGTTTTTTTGCGTATCGGGTGACAGACGGAGTTAGGCAAGCAGAGTCTGGAGCAAAATGCTCATTATGAACCACTAAACATATGTAGCAAGCCAAGCCGACATGCTTTAGTCAGATGCTTTTGTTTTTACATCAAGTCTTACAGAAAAAATCCAGTTTATTCAACTTTTCTATCTATTTTCTATGGAGCTAAATTGGTGCCCATATGTTTGCATGAAAATTTTTTTAAAAAACAACTTTTTTCTCACAATACTTCAAATTTATAGATGCATTATTTTGACTTGTACGACTTCATTCCCATATTACAACTTTCTTCATTCACTGTTTTGACTTTATTCTCCTAAGATTTTAACTTTATTCTCATTTTATGATTTTAAACTCGGATTTTTAAATATTTTATTTGTGTGGCCCTAATACTTTCATACTATTTCGACAGAATTTTCCAATCAACACTTTCTAAAAACCTGCAAAACTTTTTTTTGAAAAGTTTTTTAAAAACTTTTACAGTTTCAGTTTCAAAACATTTTCTTTCAGTTTGTAAATTATAAAATTTCTGCAGTAATGTGACAAACCCTCCGCTGTGTAAAATTAAAACGGAGAGTGAGATTAGTGTGTCGGGATTCACTGAACTAAATTATGCTCACATATTCAGAATCTGATTAAACTATTTCTCAAAACTCTCTGCACTCGTTTCTTTCCCCCCCAAAGCTCCTGAAACCCAAACGAATCTCCCAAATGGGTCTGATGTCGACGCACGGCGACGCACTGGCGTCCATGTTGAGTAGGTCGCGTCGTCCCCAGGAGGGAAACAGGGACGGGAGCAAAGCATGATGGGAAACAGACGAGGAGAGGGAAAGTGGCACATCAAGACGACGGCTGATTTATTTCTAATGAAAGTCATGGTCAGACATGGCAGAAATAAGTCACAGCCACTTAAAGCTGCTTTTGATCCTAAATGCTTGACACAACATGAAACTAAATGATTGTATTCTCCAGGCTTTTGAAAACTTTCTTCTGGCTCATCATACAATATGAGGTCTGCAGCTCCAGGTAGTTAGTTATATGGATCGCCTCAACACGTTATGCAGTCCTTTTTACTCAGATAATACGGATCATATCCTAAATATACACGCATTTTTCGAGATGCCTTGTTTGTTTCAGCCTATTTAGGACATTAGCTACTCGTGATAAGTTTTGCTTTGTTTTGAACCAGAGAAATCCACTTCCGGCCCTCCATCTGAATTTTGCACTTCATCCAGGTCACGTGTCTGAAACCCAGCAATTGATCAAAATTTTTTTTTTGACTTAATGTGAAATTTGTCACTAAAACCATGTAATAAAAGTTTGAGAAAATTCTATGTAAAGTCTCTGTATATGATGTAAGGCTGCATCTAAAAAATATTGCCAAAGCTTCACCTTTTTGACATTTTGTTATGTTACAGCCTCATTGCTAATTAACTAATGACTCACACACAAATATCTCATTATAAAAATGTGGAAAAACATTTTAGAGGGTTTTACAGATTTACTAAAAATAGAAAACAAACAGAATCCCATTTGCATGTTAGGAAGGTTTTTCTTCAGCATTTGATATCGGTCAGAAATGAAGGCAAATGTGTAATTTTGGATGTTTCTTTTAGAGGAGGGATGTCCTGCAGGATGGACAAGGTTCTATGGTTCTTGTTATCTTGTGTATGGATGCGGTTCCTGGGATGCAGCCAGAGAATACTGTGTGAAGAAAAACGCCCATCTGGTGGTGATAAACAGTGCAGAAGAACAGGTACTGGGTTCTGTTACTGGGAAACATTTTTTTTCTTATGGCACTTTGTGTTGTTCTGTGGTTTTCCACTTTTTGATGTTGTGAAGACCTTCAGAAAAAAAAGGTTATTTATTATTCGATTGTTTCTGGAGCTGCACAATTAAATACTTAGTTGCCGTCACAATATCAGTGTTGGCAATATTGTAATGGATGCTTGGAAGCAATTTTGCAAGTACTTCATATTTCAGCATTCAAACTTTCCATGCCCGTAATGTATTTGGCCAGTTGAAGGAATTTTGGCTCTAGCTCAGAAAAATGCTTCCTGTTTTCGTTGTGGAGGAGTTGTCTCTTCCTGTGATTCACAGTTTTTAAGGAATTTTGATCAACTGCAGCTAAAAATCTAAAATATGTAACCTAATATAAGATGGACTGATTAATCCACCCTGATCTAAGATTTGTTGAAAACACATTTAGACATGAATAAAACCTACAGTTTATATGTAAAACCCCCGAA
Organism: Poecilia picta; assembly: GCA_033032245.1. Lineage (NCBI taxonomy): Eukaryota > Metazoa > Chordata > Actinopteri > Cyprinodontiformes > Poeciliidae > Poecilia > Poecilia picta. Next base: position 22,232,819 of record CM065354.1, read on the forward strand.
CCCTCCCAAAAACAAAAAACATTTTCAACATTCTCTTTTTAGTTTTAGAAGCAGATAAGATTGAGTGAAGTAAAAAAAAACTACAAAGTTTGTAATATTTATAAACAAAAGGATGGGAAAAGGTACCATTTATGGTACATCAAATGCATCAAATGCTCACCACTAAACTGCATGTAATGTAGTTCAAACTAAATGTATTTTTTGTACATTTGGCAGAACTTTGTGGCTTCGTACACTGAGGATTCAGTTTGGATTGGTTTGAATGACAAACAAACTGAGGGGACCTGGGAGTGGGTTGATGGATCTTCTCAGGCTCTGACGTAAGTTTTATTCCTTTATTTCTTTCGTCGTTCAGTGTTGACATTGAAAAATATGTATTTTTCTTAGTTTACACTTTGGCTTCTGTTTTGAGGAATATTTGACGCATGAAGACAATAAAAAAAGTGTACATTTTTATTAATATTTATTTTTGGATTATTACCCTCTTTATTTTTCTTAGTCCATAAGAATAGACTGGACCAAGATAGAAATGTGCTTCAAATAAAGCATGCTGTTTAAGACTCAGAACTTTAAATCATACTCTTGAGCAAACTTTTAGCAAAGTCAAGAATTAACTCCAGTAGTTAGTTCAACAATCAACATGAATGAGCTAAAGTAGTATACTTTAGATATGTGGGGACAAACATCTATGCGAAAGGACGATGTTGATTAGCTTCAGATTAGCTCAGAAACATGTAACTTCATGAAATGCTTCTCTGGCCTAGCAACCGCATCCAAGACTTAGACTCTGACCACACTGAGACAATTTTAGGTGGAGACACAAAGGTATATTGTCATTAATGCTGTGTGTCCCTAAAGTAATTCCATTGTTTTTATTCCGCCATAACATAAGGTGATTACAGTGATTCTTTTTTCTTTAATATTCAGGTTCTGGGCGGTGAATCAGCCTGATAATGGCGGTGAAGCCGCTGGAGCTGCAGATGAAGACTGTGCACACATCAGAACTGATGACTTTTGGAACGACCTTCCATGTTCTCAATCTCAGCACTGGATCTGTGAAAAAGAAATTATGTAGACAGTCTAAATAAGCATTTCTAACTGCTTTATAACACAGGCCAAAATGCCATTATGGACTGTTTTTAGATAGATGCAGCTTGAAGTGACTTTTTCAAGCATATTGTTTAATTTTGTATGTATATGTATTTTTGTTGTTAATAATCAGAAACATTCCTTAAGAAACTTGATCCATAAAACAACAAACACACATCACTGGTAGAAAAATTAGTAATTGGTGGAAACGTTTAAGTAAAAACATTTTAACTATTAATATGATTAGTTTTTAAAAATCATTTCCAACAATCTAACATTCATTATGTAATCAGTCATAATGTCTCTCTGTTCTGATTCATCTTTTAGTGGCATTAAACAGATGCATGTTGTAGCAATATCAATATTTTACAGGAAGTTACTAATTCAAGGAAGAAGATTAAATCTGCTGGTGTTAGAACTTACTTGGATTTATATAATAATGATTTTTCAGAAATGTTCAATAAAAATATGTATTTCTGTGTCATATACATAATACTTATGTCTGATGCATTTTCTTCCATTTCCAACAATCAACAAAAATATTTTTGTTGATTGTTGGAAATGGAAGAAAAGTGTTATGCATGTTACCCATTCACATTTAAAAAATAAGTACCATTAACTTCAATGACTTTAAAAACATGTTTAGCTTTGTGACACTGACCCTACTGTCACACAGGCCTGACTGGTAATTGATTTGTTTGTTTATCCTTAACATTAATTTAGACATTAATTAATGAATAGTTTAGATTTTTATTTTTGAAAATTATTTTCATTAGCCTGACTTTTTAGTTATCTATTTGAAGTGCACGCATTTAGTTAACTTTATTTGCCAGTTCTTCATATTTTTGTTAAATGCAACAGATTCATTTCTTTGTTTTGAATTGCCAGTTTCCTTTGGAGCTGCAGAAGAGCTCCAGCTAATGACGTCTTTATATGGCTGGAAAACCTCCTCAGCGGGTCGTTCCATTTGTTTGGCAGGGGACGGGGAAATTGACAATTTCTTTAATGTTTCTTCTATTTGGTAGTTTCATTCTAATATTTGTTTAATTTAAAGATTTGATTTGTTTGTTTTGTTTAAGTTTTTGTATGTTTAATTACCCCTTGTGTGTCAGCAGTGGTCTGATCAGTCACTATTAAGTTCCCCTCCTGTCTTGTTTTTTAGGTCAGTTTTGTGCTTGAGTTCTTTGTGTTACTACCTGACAGTGGCCCAACTACACATTATTCAGGTGGATGCAAAACATAAATCGGCTGCAATGGTGACAGTGACAGTGCCATCCTCTGCACAAACGCATCAAATAAACACTTATTTTCAAGTAATTTGCTTTTGCGTAAATCCTTTATCAGTAGTTCACCACATAAAACTGATGCAAAAAACAAAACAAATATGCTTCTTGTCTTTGTCTCAGTTCATGACTTGTGAATTAAACGTGAACAGCCCAGAGTTCACACATCTCAAAAATCTTTAAATCAGTAAAATCTTTCTTTTTCTTTTTCACACCTACTGCGTTTGTTGGTGAACAGCTTAGAGCCGCTTAAAATAGGTGGTAAAGTTTGGTGCAGACATTTATTCTGTGTGACTTACTTCCTCAAACTTTGATCTGAACATCGTGTTGCCCCACGGCGCACCAACCACGGTTTCATAGTATTTAGTTTGGCTGCTGGTTGCAGATCTAACGGGAAAGAAAATATTCAGCTCCCATTTCAAGCAATGGAGGATATATATGTTAATGTTCAACGTGTCAAACCTATTCCCCAAATTTCCCACCAAGTTACACAGGTAAGTATGACATAATTACAGAAACAAATGTGTTTAGTCATTATTTTTCAGTAGAATCATGTGTATTTTTTTAATCTTTGCTAAGGTTCAAGCAGCTCTGAGAAGAGGCTCTATTTAGGTATTATTATTGCTTTTGGACTCCTTAATGTTTCCCTCCTGGCTGGACTGGTCGTCCTTGGTGTCTACAGTGAGTCCGACTGCCTTTGGTTTACCCTCCAACTGTCTTTAGCCTAGTTATGAACCTTTTGCTGCTGTCTTTTGGATTTCTTCAGCCTCTTGATTAAATATAGTCAAAGTAGCTACTTCTTGAAATGGCATATTTCACCAATTCAGTGGTGAAAACTATTTAAGATGTGAAAGTTAACAACGAAAGAACAACTTGTTTCCAGTTTGAACATTTCTGATAAGTGAGCTGAAAAGACACGCTGCAAAAGTAGCAGCAGCTTCATTTTTTGTTTTAAAAGAGGTTAATGTCATACCAAACTCAATCCCTGGTGTGCTTCATCTTTCTTTGTACTGGTTGTGTGCAAATTTACTTAACTATCTTCCATAATGACATGATGTGGGACTTTATCTTAAATATTATGTGTGCTCAACTTCACTACATGTATGTTTTTTGAACAACATATTCTGCTGTCTGTGGATCATAACACAGGTGATATGGCAGCAGGTCTCAGCGCCAGCGGCAATCAGACCGAGTGTCAACAGGACAGCAATAACAGGTTGTCATCTCTGATTGAGGAGAGAGACCTGCTGAATGCCAACCTCACTGCAATTACTCAAGAGCTGATGAAGCTTCGAGGTTCGTCCAGACAGCTTCACTTCTTTCATGATTGTGTTCTGGTACTACGACGAGGCGGATTGGTGATCCAAACAATTTTCCGACTTACGAGGAATTGTGGATTAATGATTTGTAAGATTTAACTGAGTTCCAATCGACGTCTGCTTAGATCTGCTTTTAGTGTTGTAGTCTCACAGCAGATATATTACCTTGACATTAAGAAAGACACATGGAGACAGATCATCTGGAAAATGATTGACAGGGAGAGCCTGACTAAAATACCTGCTTGTCAGACAACTTTTGGGATTTGTTTTGTGTCCCTGCTTATTTTCAAGCCCAAATGAGCAAATTAACTTTTAAAAACAAGCCCAAAAAACCCACAACCCGTGACTCGTTACATCTGCAATTAACTTTAGAAAAAGCAAGGCCAAAGTCGCTTATAATAGTCGGACTTATCGACAGAAATTCAAAATAGTTTTAAGCAAAACCCCTCCCAAAAAAAAGATCACACATCTCTTTCCTTCCTTCCTTGTATACATTTATGTTGCAGCGATCAGCTGCTGCTGTCACATAGAAACGGCCATCACTCCCCAAAGACGCGTAGAGGAAATAAAATAAAATTCCCAAAAAAATTAGCAACGCACGGTGATTTGGGTAAGAAACTTTAATCTGATTACTAGATTTGAAATAGTAATAGATTACTCGTTCCTGAAAAAAGTGGTCTGATGTTAGTGTAACGCGTCACAAAGTAACAAAAGTAACACTGACATCCCCGGTAGTCTGGTCACCCTGAAGCAGAGCCAGATGACGCAGGAAAGATGCCGGAGTCAAACCAGAAGGAGAAGGAAAATGTGGGATGAAAAATGCACTTTATCCGATTCTGTTTGAAATATAAACTCTTTAAGAATCACCTTCATTCAGCCGAGCTGCATGACGTGAAGAGTCGGGTCTATTAAAACATTTATGCGTTAACAACTTTCTATTTATATTCAGTGTCCTAATAGCTTCCTGTGTTTATAAAGGTGACAAAACCACATTTTCTGCTTATTTAGTCAGTATTAAATTGAACCGACCCTAACTACAGATTTTTTTTTAGCATATTTTGAAATTTTAGCCATTCGCGTTATTGAAAAACTGTCAGGCCTCTCAATACAATAGAAAACTTTTTTTTATTATTCTTTTAGAGTCAACATGTCCCACAGGATGGATAATGCCCAGGGTTTCCTGTTACTATTTCTCTAATGAAGCCGGTTCCTGGGATGAAGGCAGGAGGGACTGCATTCGCAGAGGAGCAGATCTGCTAGTGATGAACAACGCAAAAGAGAAGGTGCTGCGTTCTCTTTATTAGTAAAATACATTCTATTTGTGTGCAAAATAAGTCCGTAAATTTCTTAAATCTTTAATGTTACGTCATATGCTCTTCATATTAGGGAAAAAAGGTAATGCAGCTGTATGTTGTGTCTGTTTGCGACGTATGAACAGGTCTAATTATTTGTCACAATTTAACATGTTGACATTTTTGTCCTGTTAGAGCATAAATGTCAGTCAGGGTGTAATTTTCAGTGTTAGTGCCATTGAAACTTAACCAAAGTAGCACATGAGTGTGAGGTGTTGGTGAAGTGATGCATGGTTTGCTCATTTCTTTGGAACTAAAATCTTAAAAGTGCAGCGTAGCTACGTTTGTATTCTGAGTCGATACTTTGTAGAGCCAGTCGTTTGCTCCAATTACAGCTGCAGGTTTTTGAGGTACGTCAACCAGATTTAGACAATTACAGACTGAAAAAGACACAAGTGTATCGCTGACCAGTCTGCTGTGTTCCTTGTTTGTTTACTAAATGTTTTACCATTGCAATTAAATCACATAGAAGTTGAGGGTTATGAGAGTAAAAGAGGGCTCAGCTGTCCAGTTGTTTTTTTGGTCTTGTTAGGGCCAGGTATCATTTCCCTTTTACTTCACAGTACTTTGTGTTTGTGCATCACATGACAACCCTGTGAAATACATTGAAGCTCAGGGTTTTTGTAAGATAAACTGTAAAAAGAAAGAAAGAAAGAAAGAAGAAAGAAAGAGAAGAAAGAAAGGACGAAAGAAAGAAAGAGAGGTGGCAGTATTTCATACGGTACTGTATAAAATCAAGACCAGAACCTGAGGCTAATTTAGTGTCCTAAAGTTAGTCAGTTTGGTCTGTCTAATAAAGTTTTAAATTATTAAAATGAGTAAAAATAAATTAATTAAAAGGGGGAAAAAATGCGTTTTTTTGTTGAAATTATTTATTTTTGCTCATATATCACATAGACTTATTTGTATACAGCATTTGGCATACAAAGGTTTCCATACATTACATAGTTTTGTGCCTTTTTGACAGACATTCCTTGCTGCACTCATCAAGCAGGAAGCTTGGATTGGCTTAAATGATAAAGAAACTGAGGGCTCCTGGAAATGGGTTGATGGAACCTCCCCAGAGTTCAAGTAAGTGATTAGTTATTTAATTCAGTGCTGAGACACAACAGAGACATGTGGTTTGACATGTCGTTTTATTTCTGTGCTTTAAAGGACAATCTCAGCTGTATGTTTGTGTCTGTTGTTGCGACGTATGAAACGAGGTCTAATTTTATTTGTCACAATTTTAACAGGAACTGGCTGAGCTCTCAGCCTGATAACGGAGGAACAAGTGGAAGATGGGGTGAGGAGGACTGTGCACATGTCAATAACGACGGCAAAGCGTCTTGGAACGATTTTTCATGTGATGCTGCTAAACACTGGATCTGTGAAAAAGTGCTGAAATTGACTGTTTGAAAAAAAGGTCTGCATGTATAAAGTTTTTGATCTTATTCTTGAGTTTTAAGTATTCGATATCTAAACACAAAGTTTTTATAAAGTGTTTTAATAGACAATGAATTTAAATATTACAATAAACTCTATTTTCTGCTTTCTGCCTGTTCACTGTTTATTACAATTTCCAATGTCAAAAATAAAGAGGCGACTTGTGCACAGTAACCCACCTGCAGTATTAACAGGTGTCTGTGTGTGATTCAATGCTCCAGGTACTCAGTTTATGTGAAATAAAGTGAGTGTATTGCAAGATGAAGCAACATGACGGAGGAAGTATTCAAGTGATCTCACAGTTTGTCAGAGATCAGAGAGCGCCATCTGCTGGAGTCTGTAGTGATATGAAAACTGATGCATGGCTCGATGCTGCTGAATGGGGCATATTCTAGTGAACACGTACAGCTAAAGAAAATCACCACTTTCTGCAGAAAAATGCCTTCAGACTGTATCAGTTGGGGATTTAGTAGTTGTAATATTAAACAATTTATTCATATTTGAAGATTAACTCATGGACTGCAGAGAACCATGAATGAATAAATGAATTGTTGTCCTCCATGATGTGTGGGTTGTGTCTACATTGTGACGCATTACTTTCTCGGGTCAAGTCACAATGAACTAAACACTTTTATTTTGGTATTATTTCATTACAGGATGAATGATCATAGGCTTTTAGATTTAAAGACAACTTTTAAAAGCTTATAAACACACACTGACAAATTCAGTTTAGGTGGAAAATTCTTATTTCACTGCAGATTTTCTGTTTACATTTCCATAATGGTTTGAATTGATGCAGATAAATTATGTTTGGGTCATTACATGTTTATCTTCTAGTCTGTAGTTTCATACGACTAATTTAAAGGCATCTCTATAATTAATGCTTCAATAACTTAGGTATGAAGACATCAGTTATTCATAAATGAGGCATTAAGTTAAAGAAATTTTGCCTGAAGTTTTTGTCTGTTATTTTTTAAAACATGCAGCTTCCTCATATGTCAGTGCATATATATATAATTGCTGCAGATCGGACAGTCAATGAAAAAATTCAGCATCTATCGAAGCAATGGGTGACTTCTACGCAAATGTCTATTCTGCTTAAGCTGCCAGCAAAATTCCTGCTACTAACAGTGAAGGTAAGAATGAGAAAGACAAATGTATTTTTGTTATTATGCGGTAGAAATGAATGTTATTGAAATGTATTTCTTTTGTGAAGGTTCTGGCAGCTCCAATAAGAGGCTCTATGTGGGTGTTATCATCTCTCTGGGGCTTTTGAACATTTTCCTGCTGTTTGGACTCATCAGCCTTGGTGTTTTCTGTGAGTTTTGTTGTCAAATGTTTAATTTTCAGTATTTGCTTTATTTTTAAAGGAGAAAAAAAGTCTCTTAAAAACACCCTGTGTTGTACAAAACACAAAACAATATTTTTCGTGGTTGACATTTGAAGATATTTCTGTTTCCAGTCATTTACCTCTATTTCTCTAGAGACCTTTATGGTCCTCTAGAGAAATAGAGACCCATTATGGTCTAGAGGACCCATTTATGGGTCCTCTAGTCCTCTAGAAGACCATTATGGTCCTCTAGAGAAATAGAGGTTAAGGAATCAACTTGAATTTGGATGAATGCAAAAAACAAAAGGCGCCTGATGGCAGGTTGACAAAACTTCCACAAATCTCACCAAAGTGTTTCCTTTTTGTTTGTTTGTTTGTTTTAACTTTAAGTGTAACCTATAAAGGGGTTTTTATCCTTTAGTCCAGGGGTGGCCAAACCTTTTGAGAACAAGATCTACTTTTTCTCTCACCAGCCGCCTGCGATCTACCTCATGACACAAAGACATAAAAATTGCAAATTAAACTCTATTGGCTTATTTTAAATGCGAATATACATCAGTTATAGAAGAAATCGCAAACACCCGTTGCCGTGGCAACGGCCTGCACCCTGCAAGCCAAAGATTAGATTAAAAACACAACATTCAGTTACCATATCAGGTTTCCAGGATATTTATTTCTCGATTTTTATTAATAAGCCTCCCATGAACACAGCGGTGGTTGAGTAGCTGATTTAAACTCCTGCTCTGCTCTGTCGTCTTTGAGTCGCTTATTTTTGTTAATGAAACCGAAACGCACTGAATTGCGCAACACCTTGTTGAAACAATAATTACTGAGATGATAAATTTTAACATGTTTCGTTGATTTTTTTATAATTATTATTTTTTAATGAAGCTAAGAACTTTAGGATCATAGTGAATATTTTTGATAAGCCTATCAGAAGAGGAAGTTCTGGTCTCAGCGTCCTGGCGGCGATCAGTTGTCTGCTGCCGAGATCGACTCAAAACCTTTACGCGATCTACCGGTGGATCGCGATCGACGTAATGAGCAGCCCTGCTTTAGTCCATACCACGTCAACAGCATTGAAGACTGGACTTTGGTTCTCTGTAAAACATTTATTTTCAAAGTAAATGAGTTAATAGTCTAATTAACAGCACCGTTAGTCAGTTGTTTGCACTAGCAGCTGGTAGTTTGATAAAATGATGTCATCCGGAACAACACGTTAAGTAGCCAGGTTGTCACTTTTATTGCATTTCTCTCTGAAAATCTGAATAAAATGTCTTATTTTATGTATTTAACCAAAGAATAGTCGATTTTAAAATTTGATTGTAGAGGGATAAATACAGAAAGAAATGCAGAAAGAGTGAATGTGTGAGATTTAAACTCACACATCACAAACTATCATTTGTTTACATTGTTTACATTACATGCGCTAACATCAGTCTCACTGCGCATTCAGATTTGTGGCTCAAAAATAATGCCATAATTATCTGCAGTGTGAGACAGATACTGCGGCATGTCACTGGTAAAAGTGTGGCCGTTAAAACACGAGTGTGATAACCAGCGTGGTGGATGATTCTCCGTCAGAGCATCGCTAGTGATTTTTAAATCCTCCTCATCTGCGCTGCATCCACTCTGTCTGACCAGCCCAGCCTACTGCAGCACACAGCATAGACACACATACATAAACAGCTGGACCACAACCAGTCAGGAGTGAAAAATCAGAAATACAGACGTGAAGCAGTTCTAAAACATATTGGTTACTCAACAAAACTCTTTCAGTGATTAACAATCTTCACCAGCTTCAGGATTTAAAGTGTGTGCAGAAAATTGTAGACCCAGTTTAATGCATATTCTTATTTTCAGGTACTCAATAACAAATCTGATATATTTTGCTATAGACTGAAGTGTTACCAGTGAATTTGTATGTATGAAAATGAAGGCATTGTTGACATATTGACCTTTACTCACTTTTTCTTTTAATAGCACGCTGCAGTTACTTTGAACGCCGCTCTCAAAAGTAGAGACTCTATTTAAAATATAGAAAGTTATTATGTTAATGGTAAATGTCAAAAACCATTTCTTTGTCTTCTGGGGTTCAAACCCCCAATGACGACCCGTCAAGTAGGGATTTTATTTATTTAGCAAGTCTTTAGGTGAACTGTTCAAACTGTACATGAACTTTTGCTGCGAATGAGGAGTGTTGTGGATCTGCTCCTGTTTGTGGAGCTGCAGATTCACCACTAGAGGGCGCCATCAACACGGTAGCTGCTACTATTCACCAATCGCTACTTCAGACCCACTGTGTTCAACCGTTGAGTTTTAATTTAATGCATCATATTCAAAATATTTCAGTTTGAATTCATTTTGTTATATTAAATGTTTCTTAAAGGGTGCTGAGCAGGAAGTTTTTAAATAAGTCTGAATGAGGTCCAGTGATGATTTTTGGGTGTCACGCTAAAGAAAACTAAACGTGAACAAACACAACTGAGAGTCTCACAACATGGATGTCAAAGACTGACAATCATAAACACATGAAACATATAAATAACTAGAAAAATAGCTGTTCCTGTGAAACAGCCGTGAGAATGCATATTAGCAGAATGTCTGCTGCAGAAATGCAAGAAAAAGTAGAGAGAAGCATAAGAAGTGAAGGAAAGCAGAAGAAATGGAAATAGTTTAAACAGTGGAACAGTAAAAACAAGAAAAAGTAGAGAGAAGCATAAGAACTGAAGGAAAGCAGAAGAAATGAAAATAGTGTAAAAAGTTGAACAGTAAAAATAGCATAAGAAGTGAAGGAAAGCAGGAGAAAAAAAGTAGAGAGAAGCATAAGAAGTGAAGGAAAGCAGAAGAAATGGAAATAGTGTGAACAGTAAAAATAATCAAAAAGCATAAATTTAGCATAAGCGGAATTCAGTACAAAACTAGAAAATTCCTGCAGAAATTTTACGGGGCCTGCCAATGTGTGCCCGTCGGATTTTTAATAAACGTTCTGGTGGTAAAAATGAGCAGTAATGCTAAAGAAAGCTGCAGTGTAATCAATAACCTGTGGGGAGTCAGAAGCATGTTCACTAAGCTGCACTCGTACCATTTAGTATGTTGCATAAGCTAAAATTAGCCAAAATGCTAATAATAGCATGATTGCTACTAGTAGCATGTGGAGCATCACTATCATGTTGTCTGTCATTACTTACTCCATTCATTATATGAAACATTGGTAATAAGTAAGAAAAGCGTTCTGATGCTCAGCATAGCATCAACGCTAACCTGAGCTAAATTGTAGTCCAAAAATGCTAATGCTCTGGCTTCCACAAGCCAGTTGTAAAATGTGATTTAGACTGTTAATACTATCGCTGTACCTATGACAGTGCATAGATTGACACTGTTGAAACGGCTTATTGCAAATCAGTATTACATAAACTGATGGGTTTTAAATGTTAAATGGACTGAACTTATATAGCGCTTCATCCAATCATTTCTGACCACTCAAAGCGCTTTACACTGATGCCACATTCACATGCAGCTTGGTAGGCAATTTGGGGTTGGCTGTCTTGCCCAAGGACACAGCAACATGTGACTTCTGAAAGGTGGAACCAAACCTGCAACCTACCAATCGCAAGACCACGACTCTACCCCACACGCACAGTTGTCTGTGTTGCTAATGACTGAAGCTTCTGCCAGATCCATCACCACATCTCTGTAGCTGATCTGATTCAAAGTAGTCATCAGCTGGACTCATTGTTCAATGAAATTCAGCACCAGACTGACAACTATATAAACTTTGCACATGTCCTCCTGACTCACGGTCTGAAATAAAAAAAAATAAAAGACACTCAGTAATTGTTTTTTTCTTGAAAATTTTCAAGCGTCATACTATGTATTTTAATTCACATTCAAAAATTCAGAGACATAATTATTTTATGTAAGCAAAATATGAATAATCAGAGGAAATATGTCTTCTCCCACAATGCATTGTGACCTCTCTGAGCCCGTTTGTGAGAGTACAGCTGCCTAGACTGAGCTAAATAGTCAGAAACCTGTGGAGAGTCAGAAAAATGTTGATTAAGCTCCTATGCTTGCAACTCTCAACATTGCCAAAAAGTTCAAGTATAAAACATAACATTCAAAGGCAAAAACAGGATCAATAAACATTCCAGAGTAACTCAATGGAAACTTCTGGTTAGCATAGCGGCTAGCTGATTGCTGCTAGCTCTGATTGACTGTTTCCGGCTGAGCGGAGTAATTATGCAGAACAGGGAGGAGATCGATTATTTTTTAGAGATCATCTGTCTCATGTTAGGACAGCGAAAGTTTTAATACTATGTAGAATGTATATTTTTAGTTAGATGCTGCAGCTTTAAACACATTCGGTCAGAGAGTCACTAACGAGTGGAGCAGAAGCGGCTCCGTGTCAGATATTAAACATTACTGCCTGTAGCTAGCAGCGGTTCAACAGCAGAACCAGCGTCTTACATCGCAGCTCTAAGATTTAAATAATTTTACAGGTTATTAGTTTAGCTTTCTGACCGTCATGCTGATCCGGGTGAGTGTTTGTGGCTCCGCCGCTTTGCCTGCTGTCTGATCCTCCGTGTCTTTTTTGCTCCGCTGAGCCTCGATGTAGCCAAACTCCGTCATTGTTTTTGTGTCGTATTAGCTTCGTTGTGTTGATGTATTTTGTCCTGCTTCAATTAACACGCAAGCTTCCCCATCACTCAGTGCTTTGCGGTTCAGGATCGCTTCGGATTGGTTCCTGTGCGGAGAGCAGCTGCACAGCAGGTTGAGAAATGAAGCTCAGCTGATCGACAACGATCGCCGCTCACCGCTACTTGACACTGTTAATGATTAATGAGATTCAGTCCGTGTTCTTCTCACTCACGGTCTGAAATTAAAAAAGTCAAAAAGTGGAACAGAGCTTAAGAAAAAGCATAATTGGCACAAGAGAAAATTTGTGCAAACCCAGAAATGGTTGAAACAATTTAATAGTGAAAAATTAAAAGTGAAACTAAGCTTAAGAAAGTGCATAATTGAAACAATAAGAAATTAGTGCAAACATAGAAATAGTAGAAAAAATTGAATAGTGAAACAGCAATAAGCTTAAACAATTAGTAGAAATATTTGAAGAGTAAAACAGAGAAAAGCCAAAAGAAGAAAATCTAAAAAAAGAGAACATTTTGATATATGAATTGCTAAAATTTATTAAAGATTGCAGAAAAGCGTAAAAGATATTAAAACCTGTAGAACCAGAAGTTAAACAGGAAAGTAGACCAGCATAATGCATAGAAACAGATAAAAACAGAGCACAAGACAAAATATATAGAAAGAATAGGAGAATATGTAATAGTAATTGTGTTAAATCAGTCATATAATGCTCAAAACACAAGTAGTTCTCACTACCAGCCAAGTCCTTCTCTCTGGTGACAGACAGTTCCGCCATGTTTTAGTTCTGACATTCTTCTCAACCCCCTGTAAATAAGTAGTGGTCAGACCTAGTTAGAACTACAATCATGGCGTATTTGTAGTCCAAAGCTGCTCCTCTGTGAAGCTGCTGCTCTGCTGGGTTCCGTTTCTATGGTGATTAATCCCATCAAGGTGCTGCAGGCAGAGGGGGAGAGAATTCTCTGATCAAAGCAGCCAGTTTCCCACAGAAAAACCCCTTCGAACAACTTCTTCCTGTTCAGGAACCGTAGCATGTATTTGAACGCCGCTTGAAGCGTCTGAAAGGGCTATTTGTCTTCTCCGATATACCCGAGTTTCATATCTGTAACTCACTCACAGTATTAACAGTGATGAGAGAAAGATGATGTGGGCTCAGGTCTGACATTTTTCAAAATACATGGAGGAAGATACCTCTGAGCCTCGTTCCGCTTCATCGATCACAAGCTCCTGAACTAAAACCGTAAACCCTAGACAAATTTTGAAAACATTTTACCGGAGCAGGACTTGTTATCTATGTTCTGACCGACTTTCATGCAAATCGGGCGATATTTGAGGCCGTGAGAGCGAGTTAGAAATTATTTGGCGGTCAGAAATCCACTCTCTCCCACACTCTAGCGGACAGAGAGCCGCACTCTAACTTTTGGAAAAATCGAAAACTTTAGGTCGCTTGGAGACAAGTTGTGGACAAACCGTAATTGATATCGATGTACCGTCTTCACTTTAGATAAGATGACGGGCGTATCTACATGCTGAAGTTTGAATGGGATTTCTAAGTGAAATTATGATGACACAGTGAATGCTCAAAAATAGTGAATTTTTAGGATCTGGCTCCATTGAACTCCATGTATTTCAATGGAGCAAAAATTTGCACAAAAGTGCAATTATTTCAAAAAGTGCAATAGTGAAGTTTACCAAAAGTCATAGCATAAATCTCCAGAAGAAGCTGAACGTTTTGATATATGAATTATTACAATTGGTGAAAGATTGTGGAAGTAGTAGGACTTTGAAAAACGTACGGAAGTCGGAATAATAATAAAAAAGATAAAGAAAAACAGAAACACTGTTTTTCTCACTGATTATGAAACTATAGTTTCATTCTTAATGTGTTACTCATTTAAAAAATACTATGATTAATGATTAATCTGAGATGGTCTGGTATATTTTACTGAGCGGAGTGATTCTCCAAACCTCCTGGTGGAAAATGTTTTGCATACAAACTCCTATCCCCGCCGTCTTGTGACATTACAGTAGCTCATTTGTGTTTTTACACTTTTAAGCTGCAGCACGCCTCTGCTTTCAATGAGAAAAAGATGAAAATTTCTTTAGATAAAATTCTGACGGTGGATCAAGGAAATGACGTGATCCGCCTACAGTATGAGTTATAAATGCACCTCACACAATCTTAAGTAGACAACAGGCTGCTTAAAACGTTGTGTCTCTCCTCCAACTCTCTGAGTCAACATCTATGTCTGCCAGTCCTGCAACAATCTGGTCTTCAGCTTGAAAATATCCATGTGGCAATGTATTTTAAGGAAGCTGTGTGACTGAAGTGTTACTTTCATTTTGGGGGTTCTTCAGGGTCGTGTACTCAGTCCTTTAGTCTTTAATCTGCTTCATCTACTCCACATGATGCATTGCCAAACTCAGCAATGAACAACTCATAAACTTCATCAAGAATTCGAAAGGCGAGAGACTCAGGAGAAGTAATGATGGAAATGTGTTTAGCTGATGTGGCGTAAATAATATGCTACTTATTGTCAACACACTTCGTGGTGTTGATAAGTAAGAACAGTTTATGGAGTGTTAATTCAGCAAAGCTCTGCAGAGGATGCAACTTCCTCATGCCACACTTAGTTTCGCAATTTTCATGTAGTTTTGGTTTTGCTGCAGATTCGACAGTCTATAGAGAGCTCAGCATCTGTCAAAGCAATGGAGGAAATCTACATGAACGTTGACCCTGTGAAAACAGTCTGCCAAATTCCTGTTGCAAAAACTGAAGGTAAGAACAACACAAGAAAGAGAAGCATGCATATATTTTGTTGTTATTATGTGGTAGAAATGAATGTTATTGAAATGTGTTTCCTTTGTGAAGGTTCTGGCAGATCCAAGAAGAGGCTCTATGTGGGTGTTATCATCTCTCTGGGGCTTCTGAATGTTTTCCTGCTGATTGGACTCATCAGCCTTGGTGTTTTCTGTGAGTTTTGTTGTCATCTGTTTAACTCTCATCAGCTTGTTCTTTATTTTTAAAATCAGAAAATAAAAATTATTCTGTCATCAAAATCTAGAGTAGTTTAATCACTCTCAGCTTTACAACCAACTTTTTAAGCTAAAGTTAAATAAATATATCTTGTTAAGCTTCTCTGCTTTTTGCTAAATTATACTATAATTACTTTTAGCTCAAGATGTATGCAGCTTGGCATCAGATCTCACCGACACCAAAGACAACCTGACGGATCGTCTCCAGGACAGCAATGACCGACTTTCTGTCATGACTGAAGAAAGAGACCGTCTGAATGTAAACCTCACAGAAATGTCTAAAGAGATGATCAGGCTCCAGAGTTTGTTGAAGAAAAGTAAGTCCTCAGGAGTTTGTGAGAAAACTTATTTTATAAAGACAGATCTTTATAATCCTATCTGCTGGTATTTTATGTGTTTTTAATTGTTACTGGATCCTCAAAATAATCTGCTTATTTTTCAAATTTGAATGACTCGACAAATGGGTGATTAAGCAAAGTTGACTTCCTATTACCGTCATAATTAGTAAGCAGTGTTTAAAAAAAAGCTAAATATTCTTTTATCTTTTAGAGAAAACCTGTCCTGAAGGATGGAGGATGTTCAGCTGTTCTTGTTATCTCCTCTCTACATCGTCTGGCTCCTGGGATGAAGGCAGAGCAGACTGCAGGACCAGAGGAGGAGATCTGGTGGTGATAAATGACGATAATGAACAGGTGATGTGATCGTTCAGGTAGAAATTATTTATTTATGTTTGCAAATTAGATTCATATTTTTCCTTCATACTATAATATGAATATTGTGAAAGATGCTTCCTTATTGGCGCTAACCTTTTAATACAGACCACAGACATCACCGATGTATTATACAGTTACACAACGTGCCTGTGTAATGCGTATTGCTGTTTTGAATATGTTCACTTTTAAATCTTTCTTAGAAATACTTCACACAATGAAAATACATCCAAACAAATTCTAATACTTTAACATGAACATTTTAATTTTAAATGACACTTTCATGAAAAAGAGTCCGTCCCCAACAGATTTCATTGAACAAATTAATATCACAAAAAGATAAACTCATGTGGTCCAGATGCAAGCACAGTCTTGAAATCGCCTTCATTAAAGTTTCACAAATCACAAACTTGGTTTTAAATATTCTGCTATTAGAGAAGAATAATCTAGTCCTGGTTTTTGGTGTTGTAGTTTTTTAACTAGAATAGATAAAAGACACTGAAAAATTAGGTGAAATTGCCCTTTAGCCACTGCCCGACTTAGATGCTGCAGTCGGAAACCAACTTCATCTTTGTGTCTCTTACCACAATAATTTAATCTGGTTCATCTTTAGACAATAGGAAACGTTGTCAATCATCCTCTGTGTCTCTCATTTAAATCTCACCACCTCTACCGGCATTCCAGAAACTCAGTCTTTCCACCCAAAAAGGGAACACACTGGTTTTCAAAAATGTTTCTCAGGAACTCAGAAAGGTTGGTCAGGATTGCTTTTTTTACTTCTTTGTCTCAATGTCGCCTTAGGGACTCCCTGCCATAGAGAGCCGCTGAAAATAGCAAAAACAACTGTAAACTCGCTCCACAAAACAGAAGTGCTCCAGACCACTAGGGGGAGTCATACAAAGAATAATTTTGTTTAATTCCGTTTCTTTAGCCCACACACTGAGACTGTGAAAAAAGATGAAGGTTTAGCTGTTTGTGTATTTATTTTTTTTCTGTACAATGAAGAAGTGTAGAACTGACCTTAAAGAGATACAAACAGTTAAAGCTAAAGAGAGATTAATTGTATTATTTAGAAAAAAATTATTTAATAGGTGAATAAATTCTGAAACCTTTAATAGAACAAAATATTTTTTGCTTTGGCTTTTGTCGTGATATGTCACATTACATCTTTTTCTATTGACAGAAATGTATTTCTACGTTCAACAATAAAAAAACATGGATTGGTTTGAATGATAAAGAGACTGAGGGATCCTGGATGTGGGTCGATGGCACTCCACTGTCCCAGCTGTGAGTTTTCCACTTTTTCTTATTCATTGCTGATGGCAAGAGCTCCGGTTCTACTGCTCCAAAAAGCAGTTGGTATTTAGGATTCACAAAGATCATCTGTTGCCTTTAGCTGTTTCAGAGGTTTGGCTCTTCAGAGCTAAAGAGAAACAAATCAAATCAAATTTTATTTGTTTAGCACATTTCAGCAGCAAGGCATTTCAAAGTGCTTTACATATAATAATAATAATAATAATAATAATAAAAAGAACAGCATGTGATATTGAATAAACAGTAAGAAAGAGAAAGAGATTTTGAAAAAAAGATAGAGAAATTAAGTATAAAACTGTCTGTGTGAATGTTTTTTCACTTGCTTCCTTTGCTGTTATCATTTCACTTTACTGTTGCTGTCTTGATAGAAATTGTTGAAACAGTTTTTCCCACAGCAGCAACATTAATCTTCACAACAGCAACATCACAGTATAAACTTAATATACACTAAAAAAATGAAGAACTCCTCCATTAATCCTTCTTCATATCTATTACTGTTAACCTCCTGTAGGTAATGTTATCTGGTAGATGGAAGAGTGGTTGGCTTGTCTCAGCCAGTAACTAAGTTTACAGAGTTGTGACAAATTTAAGATGTTAGACTAGTCTATAACACAGTCCACTTTCAATTTATTTATTGTTTTAACATCTGGAGACATTAAAATATTGCTTTATATGTGTCTATGCTTGTTAAAAGAAATACATTTATAAAGTATTGTTTTGTTACTCAATGGTTTCATTTAATTTAACGTCACCTACAGTAGTGAGTTCAGGTTTGAAGTGTTCATGTACAGTAACTTTTAAACTAGAGCCGATTAAGAAGCTCAAGGTAATAAAAAATGAGGTGGAATTTCCCTTCAGCAACTTCCTAAATCTGATGCTAAAATCGGAAGCAAACAGCAGCTTTGTAAAGGTCTCAGTGAAACATCAGTAGTGGTGTTGATGCCTGTTTTTGTTGTTACTGTGAGATTGGCTGTGCAGAGATGTTTGGAGGGACAGATAATCAAAGTTAGAAATGCATACATTTTTTAAATCAAATCCTTGATGAAAATTTGCCTGAAAAATACATAATACTGCTACTTTAATGGACAAAATAAAGGACTTGACCAAATAGCTCCATGGCCTCCTGACGAGCTTAAAATGTCAAAGTTCTTATCATTTTATAATGCTAAAGATAATCTGCGAAATTGTTTTCTTGTTTGCAGACTTACCAAATACTGGGAGACCCCACAGCCTGATAATGGTGGTGGAGACCCAACGTGGGGAGAAGAGGACTGCGTGCATATCAGGACTTATGACACTTTGTTATGGAATGATCTTAACTGTTCTGCTTCTCAGCAGTGGGTCTGTGAAAAGGATCCAATCTAATGTTGGGAGTGTGTTAGTATGAAGCCCCCTAGGGGACATAGGGAAAAATGTTTCGCAATAAGTTTTGCGTTACCTCGCAATATGCTTACTGCAGTATTTGCTGGTCTACTTTGTATACAGTCAGAAATGTCCATTTAAAATTTCACATTTGAAGAGCCTTAGTGAAAACATGCTTATTATTAACCCTTTGGTGCATTTTCTGCATGTTTATGCTTGTTTGTGTCAGGTTTAGATGGAAATGCATGTGGAAACTTAAAACCATTCAGACCAACACACACACACACACACACACACACACACACACACAAAACACAATCAAAGCTCTCATATGACTTAATGCCCCGTGCTAATAACTCAGAAATAGTTCAGATAGTTTGAACAATTATTTTCTTTATTTTCTACTTATGGAAATTTCTGTTTAGGTTTGTTGTGCATTTCTATTGTAAAGTAAAAGATACAAAACTTCAGATATTTCACAACGAGATATTAGCACACACAGAAAAACCTAACAAAAACCTTACAGCAGAAAGTACGATGGCCACCGTAAGAAAAGCTTACATTTTCATTTATGCCGCATGAACTGATCAGTACATTATTGTGAGGGAATGCAAAAGGAAAAAAAAAATCTCCGTATGTTAGCTTTACAATTGAGACTAAGTTTAGTTTGCTCTGCTGTATTAATAACTGCATTGTTGACTGTGACTGCCCGCTAGTTTCTCTGAATATAAACATGAAGGCCTGATTGTAGTGATACCAATGCTGAAAATCCAAAGGGTGGCGCTATAAAAAACAGCAAATAAAGAAAAGAACAGCTCATGAACAGAAGAAAAAAATAATACAAGACTTGTTTTAAGTATGACAGTGAGAGGAGATTCTGTTTTTGACCCTCTTTGTATTATTTCTCAAGAAACACAAGGACAAAAAACTGCATTATGTTTTTTCTGTCTGTCCATGGTGATGATGGCGTTGGAAAGTGCTGTACAGATGACATTAACTTGAAATGTTGGACCTGTATGTTGTAATTTATTGTGGCTTTTTAATACAATTAAATAGTAAACTTTCAAATTCTGGAAGTTAGCTTTTATCTTTTTTTTTCTTCAGGTTCTGGTGATCATTCAGACTACAGAAAGAATTGCAAATTTAACTTCTGAAAAGTAATTATGAATCACTGAGAAACAATGAAGTTCTTTCCTTCCTTTTTCTTTTGCTCATTCCTTTCTTTCTTCCGTTCTACATTTTCCTTTGCCTGTCTATGCTCATGTTCCATTTTAAGAAAACGGCTCTGAGAGGATCAGACAGAACCTTAAATAAACAAATACATGAAGAACTTTTACTGCCAACATTTAAACACTCTTCCATTTTTCAGTCTAATTACACTCCAGGTGGATCTGGAGACAGACCTTCTGCAGGTGTTCTGGTTTCTCATTTTAGAAGTTCTTTTTTAGGTTTTATTTCTTTAGTATAGTTTACTAAAGTAATTTTCCTTGAAGTCAGAAAATCCTTGTGTGGTCACTTTTAATATTACCCCACCAAACCAGCCTGGTGGACGTAACATATCAAAGAGATAAATAAGTGCACACTGTTAGGATCTTAGGTTGTTTTTTTTTAGTTTAATTTGATTCTAGTTTCATAATTATTTTGTGTTAGTTTCTTATTTTGGTTAGATCAGTCTTATTTCAGTTATTGGCATTTTGAAATAATCAGAACCCCTGAAGAAAACACAAATGATTTTAAAAGTTTAAAAATGTCTCTAAGCTGACATTTCTGTCTCTAAATGATTGAAGGATCATGAACAAATGAACCAATTTATTAACAGGTCAAATTAAAACAGAGAGTAAAACATGGTGACTCTAAGAACCGCTCCAAACTGGTCCAGATAAAAACATGATCAGCAGGAGAAAGAAATAAATTAATTGAAGACTGCAGGGGTCTGTGTCAAATAAGAAATATCTGTAGTAAAACAAAATAAACCGATGTATTGTCGGAATGCTAATGTAGCACTTTGACTGAAATAACCCATGTTGAAAATGTCTTGCAGAGACCACTGTCTGGACGAAATACCTGAATTTATTTTGAGAAAAAGATAAGAGGAACCGCAGCCTCCTGGTTATTATTATCGGTGAGTCACTAGCAGATTATTTTACTGCAGAGTTTTCAAGAACACACAACAGATTTACTCTCTAAAAAGTGTTATTGACTGTAGTTCATATTATGGACTTATTTACATTAATCTCATTTAATTAATTTGGTTTAGTGATGACAACTCATTTTTTTGTGTTCAATTAACTTAAAAGTTACAAATCTAACCTACTTAAATTAACTTAAAGGAACATTTTACTTTGACTTGAAACAATTGAGTTCAATGTCAGTTTTGTATCCTACGTCTGACCAACTCAATTCATGAAGTTTATCCAGCTCATTTTACTGCGCTTTTATAACTTAATTCATTAATTATGTTTAACATGACAAATTTAAGTCACTCTTAGTCAAATCATTTTTTTCTAATAAATAATTAGAATCTCTTTGACTTAACTCCACAGAAAGTCAACTCAAATGTTTAAGGTCACTTCCAGCCTGATGACCTTAGCTGCATGTCTTCCCTCTCTGTCAATGCCCACTTTCCTACAACTACTCTCAAATAAAGGCCAAAGAACTCTGGTGAAAAAAAGATTATTTATTAGTTACCTTCTTTATTTGAAGTAAACTTAATGATTTGAGTAAGACTGACTTGAATTTGTCATTTTAAGCACACTTAATGAATTCAGTTAAAAACTTAATAAAATGAACCAGATGAACTTAATGAGTTAGATGATCATAATACTGTATATTGAGTTGGATAGAAATAAAAACTTGAGTTGGTTAAACGTAATAAATTAGGTGGGATAAACTTAATTGAATTACTTGTTACTAATTGAAGCAATTCATTTAAGTTGGTTCAAGTAATTTCTACCAATCCTGCTATTTTTAACTTTTGTAACTAATACAAATAAACTCTCCGTCCAATCTCCTCATTAATGAGGTTTTACCACAACAAATATTACAACAAATATTTTGTCATTTTAAGCACACTTAATGAATTCAGTTAAAAACTTAATAAAATGAACCAGATGAACTTAATGAGTTAGATGATCATAATATATTGAGTTGGATAGAAATAAAAACTTGAGTTGGTTAAACGTAATAAATTAGGTGGGATAAACTTAATTGAATTACTTGTTACTAATTGAAGCAATTCATTTAAGTTGTGTGGTATGTTGGTGCGGATTCACCTTTAAGGTGAGTGGTGGGCGGCACCAATGTAGCCTTTAAAGCCAGGTGTGTGCGGTGCGCGCTCACATACAATTGTTTGAGGTGTGGAGATGCCGTTGTGTGAGCTCCTGTGATCCTGTTCTTCCTCAAGCCTCAAATAATGGTCTTCAGGTTAGTTTTGTGATTTTCCTTTTGTTTGATTTTTAGATTAGTTTGTGGTGATTGTGCTTCCCTTGGGTTCAGGATTGTGGTCCCGTTCTGGTCTGGAAGTGTGTGTGGTTAGGCAGCGTTGTGGGCGTGGAGGTCCTAACTGAGGTAGGTGGGTTCATTGTCAGCTTGTTGGGCTTGGTGCCATAGTTCACCTTAAATTCTATTTTTAGATCCTGAGGGGTTCGGGACTTGGCGGTGGTTTGCCCCTCCGTCCTCCTGCCGCTTCCTGGTGCGCGCGCACCCACTCCGTAATTGTCCGTGGCGCAAGGAGAGCGCAGCCACACCCACGCCGTTGTTTTGTCCAAGCTTTTTGCTTTGTCTTTTCAGCTGGGTGTCATTTACCCAATTGATTTATTCTTTATTCTGGCCAGGGTTCAACCGCTTATGGCGAGTCCCTCTACTTTTCAATGTTTATTTATTATTTGCATTCTTTTGTTTTTTGTTTGCATGTAGGTTTAATTTGTCAATTACTTGCATGATTTGTTTTGTTGTTTAGATTGTTCGTTGCTTTGCTCATTTTGTTTCTTTTGCTGTTTTGCATGTTCGTTTTTCTTTTGTTGCAGTGTTTGTTTTTGTTTTGTTTTGTTTTCTTTATAATTTCTTCTCTAATTGGGTTTGAAAACAAGTTGCCGCTGAAAAACTGAGGTATGTGTTTGATGGAGTTTGTAAACTGTCTCATTTAAAATATATATATATATGTATTCTATCATCGTAGGCCTATTTTAAACTTTTGGAAAGAATAAATTATACATTTTTAAAAGTTATGATCCACCTCTCTTTGTTGTCCGAACCTGGCGTGGCCATTTTGTAGATGTTAGAAGCTGAATAGTCCTGGGGCCAAGATCCCAGGTGGCGTTGTTGGTTGTAACATTTCAACATTTCATAGTAGACACTGCTAGCGCCACATTTGGCGTTGTTGGTTGTAACATTTCAACATTTCATAGTAGACACTGCTAGCGCCACATTTGGTTCAAGTAATTTCTACCAATCCTGCTATTTTTAACTTTTGTAACTAATACAAATAAACTCTCCGTCCAATCTCCTCATTAATGAGGTTTTACCACAACAAATATTTCTTACATCAAAAAAATGAAGCTGCTTATTGGCAACAATTTTGACTATTAAATCATTTAACAGCTTGAAAATATTTATGTGTCAATGTATTTCAAGGAAGCTCGAAATGCATTACCACATTGAACAGTTTGGGGTTCTTCAGGGTCGTGTGCTCAGTCCTTTGCTCTTTAACCTACTTCATCTACTCCACATGATGCACTGCCAAACTCAACAATAAACAACTCATGAACTTCATCAGCAATTCAATGGGAGTGAGACCCAGAAGTAATGATGGAACATCTTGCTGGGGAAAATGAAAGGGAAACACTGTGATCAACAGGGTTATGGGAGAGACAATTTAGTCTCACTTCCCTTTTCTAATTAAAATTTCTTGTGGAGATATCAAAAATAAGTCCTATGTGACCCTTCACATCCTACCGCTGTCATTTAGTGACAGAGTGGCCTGCATAAAACTAATGCTGAGTTGCTTCAGTAACTGCTAAACGTGCATTTTCTCTTCTTTTCATCTGGACTAAACACTTTCATTTCAATATACATTTTAGTATGTTGAAATACTAAAATGTAAAGAGAAATGACCTGATGTTTGTAGATTTCAAGACATCATTTTAAAAAAAATATATTAAATGTAACAACCAGTTGAAACAAGGTATTTTGACAGTTTAGTTCTTATTCTACAGCAGATTTGCTGTTTTTCACTTAAACATGGCTTATGTAGATGCAAATGAGTTATGCTGCGTATCACAGGAACATTTAATGTACATCTAGTCTCTCATGACTAATTTTAAGGCAATATTATAATTAATAACTCAGTAATTTTTCTTATTTGTAAAATGATAGAAGTATAAAATCACACACACAAACAAGGAATACACTGTTTTTGTACCACAATAACATACTTGAAAATATATTTAGATAATATAAATAGGTAATGCATTTTTTATTTATTTCATTCAAAAAATCAGTTTTTGTCTGAACGATGTTCAAACACACATTCAGCAGGTTGTGGGGACCACTGCTCCTTGCGGGGACATTTTCTTGATCCTCAGGAGGAGAAATGCTGTTTTTGCATTTGGGGTTAGGTATGTGATGGCTAAGGTGAGGGTTAGACTGTAGAAAATGAATGGAAGTCAATGTAAAGTCCCATAAGTCATGAAAACAGGTGTGTGTGGGGGAACTTGTGAATGACTGCATGTAGTTTAAAGCGCTTTGGGGGTGTGGACTTGAGAAAGTGCTATACAAGTACAAGTCATTTACCATATTTATCTTTCTCAGAACTTGTAACTTCCTGCTCATGTCAACAGTTTCACAACATCCATATACTTCTGGTTTTGCTGCAGATTCAACAAAAGTTCAGTATCTGTCAAAGCAATGGAGGAAATCTACATGAACGTTGATCCTGTGAAAACAGTCTGCCAAATTCCTGTTGCAAAGACAGAAGGTAAGAACAACACAAGAAAGAGAAGCATGCATATATTTTGTTGTCATTATGTGGTAGAAATGAATGTTATTGAAATGTTTCCTTTGTGAAGTTTCTGGCAGATCCAAGAAGAGGCTCTATGTGGGTGTTATCATCTTTCTGGGGCTTCTGAATGTTTTCCTGCTGATTGGACTCATTAGCCTTGGTGTTTTCTGTGAGTTTTGTTGTCATCTGTTTAACTCTCATCAGCTTGTTCTTTATTTTTAAAATCAGAAAATAAAAATTATTCTGTCATCAAAATCTAGAGTAGTTTAATCACTCTCAGCTTTACAACCAACTTTTTAAGCTAAAGTTAAATGAATATATCTTATTATCGCTAATAATATACTATAATTACTTTTAGCTCAAGATGTATGCAGCTTGACATCAGATCTCACCGACACCAAAGACAACCTGACGGATCGTCTCCAGGACAGCAATGACCGACTTTCTGTCATGACTGAAGAAAGAGACCGTCTGAATGCAAACCTCACAGAAATGTCTAAAGAGATGATCAGGCTCCAGAGTTTGTTGAAGAAAAGTAAGTCCTCAGGAGTTTGTGAGAAAAACTTATTTTATAAAGACAGATCTTTATAATACAGGTTTTAGTTCCTTTCTGCAGGGTTTCACTTATTGCCTCCTCCTCCATCTGCTGGTATTTTATGTGTTTTTAACCGTTACTGGATCCTCAAAATAATCTGCTTATTGTTCAAATTTGAATCACTCGACAAATGGGTGATTAAAGTGGACTTCCTATTACCGTCATAATTAGTAAGCAGTGTTTAAAAAAAGCTAAATATTCTTTTATCTTTTAGAGAAAACCTGTCCTGAAGGATGGAGGATGTTCAGCTGTTCTTGTTATCTCCTCTCTACATCGTCTGGCTCCTGGGATGAAGGCAGAGCAGACTGCAGGACCAGAGGAGGAGATCTGGTGGTGATAAATGACGATGATGAACAGGTGATGTGATCTTACTTTCAGAGCTGATTCATTTATGTTTGCAAATTAGATTCATACTTTCCCTTAATAGTTTAATATGAATATTGTAGAACAAGATGAATCCATTTTGAATACATCCATCCTAACCGTTTAGTACAATCCACACACATCATTGTGTTATACTATTACATATACCACAATACCGCTGTATCTATATTGCTGTTTTGAAAAGGTTCAGTTTTAAATGTTTCTTATAAATATATAATACAGTGAAAATGCACAAATAAAATTTTAATAGTTTAATGTGAGCATTTTAATTTTGAACAATGCTGTCGTGAGAAAAATGTCTGTCCCCTAAAGACTTCTTCATTTTTGCTTATTCGTCAAACATATTGATATTACATTAAGATAAACTGAGTAGATATTAACCTTAGAATTTCTGATCTTAATTTATGAAAGGAAAAAGCTGTGCAAACCAACCTTGAAGTCTCTGACAAAACAGTTGCTCTCCAAATCTAAAACCCTGGTTGTGTATCTGTGTTCAACAACAGGTTATTTCCATCTCTGTGGAGGAATTTAAACCCAATCTGGTTTGGGAATTGTTTTAATTCAACCACATTGTGTCATATTTGGATTTGAATTCTTTATCCAGTCACACTGAAACACATTGTGTGTTTAGCTGTGTATTTTTATTTTTATTTTTTTCCATAAAGTAATGAAGTGCGGAACTGGCTCGATAGAAAATAAATCTTTTAGATTAAAGATTTTTTTTATAAAGACAATGAGAAGAATTTGAGTGTTTTTTTTAGGTGAATAAATTCTGAAACTTTTAATAGAAAAAAATTGACATAAAACAAATAACTGTTGTACTGAAACATTACTATTTTTTTTATAATGTTGACAGAAATTTATTTCTACATTAACCAATGAACATACATGGATTGGTTTGAATGATAAAGAAACTGAGGGATCCTGGAAGTGGGTTGATGGCACTCCGCTGTCCCAGCTGTGAGTTTTTCCACTTATTTTCTTATTCATTGCTGATAGCAATTGTAAAACTACACTTAAAAATATATATATGATAGAGTTTCTCACATTAGGAAAATGAGTAAAACATTTGGTAACACTTTATTTGAAGAGGGGTGAATAAGACTGACATGATACTGTCAAGAACATGATATAACAACATGTCAGAAACATCAGTAAGTGCGCGCGCGATCCGTTGAGAGCGAGTCCGACAATTTTGTTGTGGAGGGGGGAGAGGGGGGTGGGGGGACTTAACGCCAGCCAATCAGAAAGCGCGGATTGTCCGCCTGCTTTCTGAGGGGAAATTACCAGGGGAATCCCAAACAGCTGAAGCGGTAGGCCTGGCGGCAGGGCTAGCATAGCATGGCGGGCCGCCATGCCTATGATACACTGGGGGAAACCCTGCCAAGACAACGTAGTTGTCATGACAACTTCACATTAAGCAAGAAATTATAACTTGTTATAAATGTAATAACAGGTGAATTTATGGGCTTATGAGGCTTATGTCCTTATAAGACAGCATTAACAAGTCATGAATATTTCCAGTTATCTCAAGTAAAGTGGACCACATTAACTTAAGGTAACTGGAACTGTTCATGACTCTGTCATTAAAGCGATAGACTAATGACACTCAATGGCATCTTCATTACTAGTTTACTGTGCTACACTTTAACAGAGGAGGATAATGTCACAATTATAATGGTGGCATGGCTCATGACAGCAAAAGATATGTGTAACAAGTGACTTGTTAATGCTGTCTTATAAGGATAAGATTTTAAAATTCACCCGTTATTACATTCATGACTTGTTATAATGTCTTGCTTAATGTCAAGTTGTCATGACAACAATGTTGCTTGGGTGATGTCATGTTGTCATAACAAAGACATTTTGAATAATGCCAACTTTGTATTAAAAGTGTTATGATTTACCGAATTATGTTTATGACAACAGTCATAGATATTCATGAAGACATGCTGATGTTCATGAAAGGTGTTATGCCATGTTTATGAAAGTGTCATTTCAGTCTTATTCACCCCCCTTCAAATAAAGTGTTACCAAACATTTATTCTCCTAATAAGTTCATCTTATCCAATCCTAAATGTCTTTATATTTATTTAGACATTTCAAACAAACTAAGGAACACATTCAGGATCCCATTACTAATAAGAATATATGAAAAAACAGCATTTTTACAACAACTGAAAGCTACATTGTGTGTGGGGTTGGTAGTGCTTTAAATGGCACTTTTTGGAAAACACATAATACCTCACCAAGTGGCTCTACATGCCCCTCCTACAGATCTTAAAATGTCAAATTTCTTATCATTTCATAACATTGTCATATATAAGCTGTGAAACGATTTTCTTGTTTGCAGACTTGCCAAATACTGGGCGGCCCAACAGCCTGATAATGGTGGTGGAGACCCACAGTGGGGGGAGGAGGACTGTGCACATACCAGGATTAGTATGACATGGAATGATCTTAAATGTTCTGCTTCTCTTTATTGGCTCTGTGAAAAGGATCCAGTCTAATGCTGGGAGTGTGTTAGGAATTACTTTACACTTAAGACTTAAGTTTAATTTGCTCTGCTGTATGCGTAACTGCATTGTTGTCTGTGACTGCCCTCTAGTGGTCTCTGTGAATATAAACATGAAGGCCTGATTGTAATGACTGCAACAACTGCGTGCACCAATGCTGAAAATCCAAAGGGTGGCGCTAAACACAGCAAATAAAAACAAACAAACAGGCAGCTCATTAATAGAAGAAAACAATAACACAACAATTGTTTTAAGTATAACAGTGGGGAGACTCTGTTTTTGACCTCTTTGGATTATTTCTCAGGAACCACAAGGACAAAAAACAAATGCATTGTGTACTTCTTAAGAAATTATGTTATTTAACCCTTTCTTCTTCTTTTGTAATAAGACAGTATACAAACTATATCATTCTCACCATAAGACACATCTCTGAGTGGAGGGCAGCAGTTCATCTTAGTGAATATGAACAGATTCCTGTCCTCACAGTCTTAGTGACTCACATTTCCATCGTTCAGACCTCAACATTTGATCATGTGATCAGTTCTCATTAACTAATGTATGTTCAGTAAACTTACAACCACCAGCAGCAACAACAACAACAGCAGGTACAAAAGGCCTCTTGTTGTTACTTGACAGAACAAAAGCTCCTATCTGCTATCTTTACCACAGCTTACTGTACTGGTTACTGTTCATTGTGATGATGGCATTGGAAAGTGTTGTATGGATTAACTTGAAAAGTTGGACCTGCCTGTTGTCATTTTTGTAGCTTTTAAAGGCAATAGTAAACTTTCAGATTCTGGAAGTCTAAATTTTGTGTGAACTTTCTCTTGACCTGTGTCTCTCTCTCTTTCTCTTTCCATCAGTCTGTAGTCAATTAGCTAATCAGCTCAGGTCTGTTGTTTCAGCATTCAACCTCCTACTACTTTAGCTCCTCTTTTCAGTCACTCCTCGCTGGTTCCTTCTGCTACTTCCCTGGTTTTCTTGCATTCTCCTCGTGTCTTCTGACTTGCTTTTGTTATGGATGATTTTTGTTCTATTCTAGCTTCCTGTGTTTTTGTAAGTTTGTTTTTCTCATCATTTTTTAAAATTAAATCCTCAAAATTGTCTGCTGCCCCTGCCTCTCTGCATTTGGGTCCACTGTAAAATACACACAACATGACACATACAACTTCAGAGGGTGCGCGGTTCAGGGGAAGATCCAAAATGACAACGAGAAGGTACAGTTTATCTTCCTCAACTTTTTAATCTTTGCTAAAAATGGTGGTCAGCAAGCTCAACATAGTTTCACACAGTAACACTAAACATATCTGTAAATCCTCATTCAAAACACCTCTAACACTTTAGCATCTCCTAATTTTACACAGAATTAGTGAAGTAAGCAAAGTGCAAATACTTCCTGTATGCTGGTGGAGACAAAAAGCACATCAACACAGTTCATTGTTGGAAAACAGGTGAGCTAAAGAGTAATGTCTGCTTGGTTGCTGCAGAATAAAAGGAAATTTTTTTTTTAAAATTATGCAGTGAAAATTGTTGGTGTTTATTCACATATCCACCACCTGGTGGATTGTGAATAGATAGAATCAAGTTGATTTTTAAGAATAAGAATCAGTTGATTTTTGCTATAGATACCTATAGCTTCCAATGAATTTTTACTATTTTAGATTAAAAACAAATCAAACTATTGAAAAAAGGAAAAATAAGCGGTGTATGTGTTTAGGGCTTACTCTGCAGAGACAATCCGTTGTCGATTCCCTCTTTAAGAGACTCAATTAGCCGGACGTTCAGCTCATCTCTTTGTTTGGTTATGTTGAAAAGCGATTCATTGCAGGCAAGGAGACGATTAGTCAGATCTCTGGAGTTCATCATTTGAATGACATTCAGAGTCAATCTCTGAAAATAATTTTAAAAAGGCATGACATAAGAAAGATGATATCAGGAGAGCTTTGAATTTCACATTAAATTTTATTGACAAAGACAAAACTGATCAATAGAAGAGGTTTAGATTGTGAGGACTCACTCTGAGCAGACATGCTTTGCTCTTTAGATTTCTCATCCAGTTTTATTTTCAGACGGTCTGTTTCTGAAATTGTGGAGGCATGAGTCCTTTTCAAACCCTGGAGATCCTCAGTCAGTCGACGTTTGGCGTCATTGTCTATAATACATCAACATGTTCAGACAGTTTTACTGTATTTACTGTATATGTTGAGAAGTTGAGTGTATTTGTGTTTCAATTTAAATTTAAAAGAAAATAAAGGAAACAAACAAGCACTGGATTAATAACGGCCATAGGTAAGTACACAAAACAGTTGTAATGTTTCTAAGCAGACTCACACTGAGCGTTGGCGACCAGCAGTCCGATGAGCAGGCAGATACTGAACACTCCGAAGAACAGAATGACACGCAGATGGAAACGACTCTCTGAACCTGAACAGAGGGAAGATTACAGCCAAGACAGCAGAAACATCATCAGGTTGTTGGTCTGAACTAAACTCACCTCTGCAGTTTCTCAAAGAAGCAGAGTTGGAAAGTCTGCTGTGTTGAACATGCATGTGCTTTTTCTCCATCGTGACCCGTTGGCTGCAGGCTGTGCAGCACCAACAACTAATGTAACATGAAAGATTGGTTGCAAAGACTCTTACTGTGCATACGACACCCTCTTAGACATGATAAGTTGCCCAATCAGACAGAAATCAGATCGACGTTTTGGTTTGCAGTTTCATATGCAAGAACCCCCGATAAAAAGTCAACATCCTGCTTTTTCTGTGGCTTGTACTGTATACAGGCTATTTCACTGAAGTCCCAAAGCCTGATAGATGTTCAGTGATTTTTAATTACTTTATCTTCTGTCATTTAATTTTTTTCAGATCACATCATAAAGTGTGATCTGAAAAACCGTAAAATCTCAAAAGCTTTTTGAGATTTTA
Source organism: Poecilia picta (assembly GCA_033032245.1). Lineage (NCBI taxonomy): Eukaryota > Metazoa > Chordata > Actinopteri > Cyprinodontiformes > Poeciliidae > Poecilia > Poecilia picta. The sequence goes on from CM065354.1 coordinate 22,264,109, forward strand.
CAGCCTACTTCACTTTGGTTTGGATATATTCTTCCTGAGTGTTGGCCTCCTTATTCGACTCATCAGACTTGGTGTTCACTGTGAGTTGTATTGTCATACATTTATCTGTCATCACCCTGCTCTGCTTTATTTCTTAAGGCATAACACATGGCTTGAAATAAAGAGAAGGAATAATTTTATAAATGAATACCATCACAATAATACAATGGCTTGCAAAAATATTCATGTCCCTTGAACTTTTCCATAGTTTATCATATTACATCCACAAACATAAATGCATACAATGTATCACAAAAGTGAGTACACCCTCACATTTCTGCAAATATATAAGTATATCTTCTCATGTGACAACACTGACAAAATGACACTTTGACACAATGAAAGGTCGTGTGCGTGTAGCTTATATAACAGGGTAAAATTAATCTTCCCTCAAAATAACTCTATATACAGCCCTTAATGTCTAAACCACCGGCAACAAAAGTGAGTGAGTACACCCCTATGAGACCACACCCTAAATGTCCACTGATCACTGAGCTGTCAGGTGAGGAGGACAAAGATAAGTGTGTGATGCATACAGTCAAGCATGGTGGTGGGGATGCCATGGTCTGGGGCTTGTCGATGATCATAAGGGAATTCTTATTGTAAAACTTTTAAAACTATGCAATTTCGATTCTTTCTTTGTTCTTGGGTCCCGGTTTCTTGTCCGCGGTCTGATAACTCTCGCGAGACACAGAAGAGACGTAAGCAGCGTGTTGGCGTCACAGAAGTTCAGAATTTAATCCAATCAGAAGAAAGTATCACACAAGACAGAAAGTTAAAGGAAAACACAGTCACCGATTAGTCACCTGATATAACAAAAACAGATAGAGGAAAAGACAAAGACGTCGGAGACGTCCTCGGAGAAACAGTCAGCCCATGGTGCTAAGAATTGACTATTTTTCTGCCTTATTTTCCTGCGCAAGAGGTTTTGTGCTAGTAGGTGTGTTCTATTCAAATAGGGGGCAACACCTCTCGACCAATTAGAAGCCGCCTCCGAGCACCCCTGAAAACGGCACTTCCCTACAATCTGCCGAGACATCAAAGAGACTTTTACCTCCTTGATGTTATTTGAAGTTAACCAGAACTCTAAAAATCCTGCTGACTTTTACAACTTACAAATGCCTCAGGAGACTTAGCTGTATTGTTTTAGACCAAATTGTCTTAAGGTGAACTGCAGGTCAATAGTTTACCCCACCAGATGTCCACCGGAGATTCCTCCCCTCCTGAGACCAAACGTGGGCCTGTTTTAAATGATCCCCACACAGATAAGACTGCTTGTCTCCTGTGGTTTTACGACCCCAGTGACTTCAAGTAAACGATAGAGCTAACTCAAACACTAAAAATGGTTATATTTCCTTAACAGTCCCTCTTTTGAGGTCTGAGTATTTACAGACCTCACAAAATAAATTGATTAGTGTTTTAACCAAGGAATCAAAAAAATTTAGAATGACCAAACATTGATATACTCCTTTAACAGTCCCCCTTTTTAACTAAAAGCCCTGTCTAAGCAGGACAGCACTGGTCTACAGCCCATCATCTGCAGCACCTTGGAAAAACCACTAATAGGGAGGTGGATTAGGTAAGCTACTGCCACCCGGACCAGTTACTTGTATCTCAAATTAAACTCTGTATTCTACCTAGAGATGATAGAATGATCCTGAGCGAAAGTTTAATACTCACCTGTAGAACCTAAAGAATTCATAAGCTTTCCAATCCAAATGTCAAATACCCATTAACCTTTTTTAAATATGAAGATCTTATAACTCAATCATTTCAGGGGAATCAAACCACATTACAATCCTCATCCTTCCAACATATACAACCAACAGACTCAAAGCTGTGGAGGGAAAATCAGAACACACAAAAAGCAATTACAACTGGTTTCAATGTTTGTTTGTTTTTTTACACAGAATTATAATAGAATCTTAAGAGTCCGTATTATGTCTTCTTTGCTAGTCTGCAAAAATGAGATCTTCATCAAAAATGTGACCAAAATACGCGCATAAAGAACCGAAAGTTCAGAAAAAGTCCGCAAGATCAACGATAAAAAAAAACGCAAAAGTGGGGTCGATGTGTGATCCTCTTGAGGCTTGATCCATCGTGTACCCTCATCGGGTATTTACAGCTCAGGTTTCACACCTGAGTAACCGTTGCTCACTGAGAATTGGATTATTATGCCAATTAAACAGTGAGGTTAAAGAGAAATTTCAATCTCCTCTTCTCTCAATAAATTGAGACCAAAACAGGATTATTATGCCTGTTCGGATCTCTGAAGACCTCAAACTCAGAAAGCAAAAGTGGTCTCAGCAGGAATTCCTGCTGCACTTATTACTGGAACCATCGATCCTCCTTGGTCTGGGGAACTGCGTGTCGAAGCTCCTTCGTCCGTAGAGTGAAGCTGCAGGTCCTCCTGATCTCTCAGCCTGGTCTGGTGAAGTGAAGTTCAGCCCCCGTCCTTCTGATGACTTTAATTTGGACCCAGATGATTCCTGGAACTGGTCCGGTGACGTCTGGTATTCTGCAAACTCCGGTCCCAAACCTAGGACTTCTCAAAAACATCATTATGAAATAAATGTGCCGGTTCACCTGTCCCTTCTGGAGTCCATGCGCAGGTGTCGGAAACATCCTTCTCGTGTCAAACTCGTATGAAGAGAACCCTGTTAATTTGTTAATGGACAACACATAAAAATATCGACCCATAGCAAAACGTTTTATCTAATTTGAATTTAGACTGTGCACAGTTTGTAGCCAATTTTCAACTTTTCTTAAATTTTATCCAGAATTATCCGTATAACGAATAATCAAATTAGACCCAATATCCCGCATATAAAACGCTTCGAATCCATCAATAAATCTACAGTCGCTGTGAAAATAAAAAATTGATTAGGAACAATTGGTTGTACAAATCTTCAAACATATCTTCATTTTGGGTCTCTGTGTTAAACATCCTTGAAGTAAAATGACTTCCTTGGCAAGTCATAGATGAAAACGTAGTAAGAGGAAACAACAATAAACGATCCTAATTATTTTGTCGTTTCAAATCATATATTATTCTTATTATCAAATTTTATTTAGATAGTTTATTTCAATTTATCAGGCATGTAGAGATTTTGTATTTAACTTTTATTTTATTATTCTTATGCCTTCATTTCAGATTATAATTTCATTCCTTAAGTTAACTCTCTTTAGAAACAGTTCCATAATTGTTCCTTTTAAATATCCAATTTAGACCACTTTAATTTTAATCCTAATTTTTCATTTTAAATCCTCAAAGGATGATCAGCTTGTCTTGCAAGAATATGTTAACCGTGTCATTAAATAAAAATGATTCATCCAAATTACTCAAAATTCCACACTCCAAATTTCAACCCTTTTAATATTTGATTCAGTTTTTTCTTTTTTTAAATATTTATTTATCTTATTTAATAATGAATTATCCTTTTTATTTCTATCAATATATTTTCAATTTACTGGGGAGAAGCTTGATACAACTATATTCTGTAAACATTTATTTTTAGGCCTTCCTGCATGCCTTATTTAAACCACTTATTTTGAATCATATGGAGTGATATGTAATTATGTCACGATCCCTTTCCCTCTTTTTAGGAAACACTGTTTTGTATAAACTATTTGATTCCAATCATGCATGTTAATTATTTCTTATTCCCTCTTTATTCTATAACAGAACAAATGTTCTGTCATAGAATACCATAAAAATGCCATATAAATTAAATAGAGAAATCAGTCACTGCTAACCCATGTCCCATGTTCCAGGTGGATGCAAATGTAATATGGTGTCCCAGATTCCGTTACAATCTGCACACTGCCATCAACAAATTCATATTTGAGTCAAAATTTAGAAAGTAAGAAGGAACGTGGTGCTTGTAGCTCATTGTGTACTCAGTCCACTTCAGTATGTTCAAATGCAAATGTCAAATGCAGTCGAACTCCCGATCTCACTAAAATACTGCAACTGAGGAATAACCAAATGACATTTAAATCATATACCGCCGTAGGTAAAACGCGGCACCAATGTAAGTCAGTTATGGCCAAAAATAGGAAATCTGAATTATTCCCCTGCACCACGCTCGTCAGTCTGAAATTAAAATAAGTTGAGACAAACGAAGTGAATCACTGAGGCAAAAAATGCTTGTTCGAAAAATGCAGAGAGTCACAAACACCAGTCTTGCAATCATAAATCTTTTGAGACATCCTGTTCGTTGTCACACCCCTACCATAGCCAAAAGGTCAGAATGTCAAGCGAGAGGAATGTGAGGCAATAAACCCAGGAAATATAGTATGCCCTGTGGCAAAGTAAGTCAGCTAAAATAAAAAATAAAAAATAAAAATAAACATCTCACTGAATACAAGATAAATTTGGAAAAATAGTGAAATTTCACCAACTCAAACCGACAACTGGCAGTGGTTTGCATCTCAGAGGCCAAAACACGCTGAAGGAGGAGTCAGAGGACTAAAGTCACATGCGACAGGTGGAGAATCCAGTATCACCCAGCAACCAGACAAACAGGACATCCACCGAGCTATAGCGTGAACTGTGCAGAGTCCATGTGACTCAGAAACGGTACAGGGTATGCATGTCCCGTCTTTGAACTGAGGTAAGCTGTGAATGACAGCAGTGGTCCCGAGGGAAGAGACACAGCAAAAGTCACAGAACCACGGAGGATCCCCTCTCCTCCTTATCCATTCCCAGCAGAATGTCTTTTGATCCATGAAGTGTGACCTCCTGCCAGCACGCTTGAGATAACAGTCAGAGTGTAATCCATCTCTGGGTCCTGTCGTGACCCAAATAACAGGAAATAGCAGTAAACTCCACCGACCTCAGTCTTTGAAGATGTCGTCACTTCCACTGAACAGTCCATTTCAGAGGCACAGTTTGTAATCGCAGCGGAGCGGAGAGCCGAGACATCGGCTTAAAGCAACAGCAGACACCTGAAGCCAGATGCCAAGCGACACCATCATCTCACACCTCCAAGCATGGTTCCAGCCTCAGAAACCTACCCCCACAGCACTTCAACCTCCAAGAGCAGAACTGCCAGTGTAAAACAAACCAAGTTAACAAAAAATAAAACAAAAGGCTATACCAACGTTCCTTACTGCCAAAATGTCAAATTAATGTCAGAGCCATCTGACATTCCTCTGACTTCACACCCCACCTTCTGTAAAGAAAGGAAAAAAAAATAGAATTAAAACAAGATATTTCACAACCAAATGTGATAGAAGTGATATAATAAGCTCACTTACTGTTTTTTCTTTGTTTTGATCTATGCAAAATAGCACCTCGAAAGCATTCACTTCGCTTGTGCCAAAAAATCAGCAGTGACATAGAAATCTGCTATATTCCAGATGTGTGTAAACATGACAGATGCTTAACTGTCATCCGGCTTCATTACCTCAATTTGTAGTCCACTTATAAGCAGACATCATATGTTAGTGAATCATAAAGGCAAGATAAAATCTCCTTACATAATTAAATCCATAATCCACTATTTTGGAATGAAGGTCAAAAGTTTTGATTAAAAGATTCACAATCAACTGCCCCCAAATCTCACCAATTTAAGTAAGGCCTATTTTAGCCTACTCCCCCATCTATTTAATAAAAACAGAAATTTATTAAAAAACAATTTATAGGTGGAAAACCAAAAATAGAAGAATTGTGCTCCTCTCACCATGTCCAAATCAGTAACCCATGTGTTACACAGACCAACCATTAAAACAATTAAGTTAGTGTGTTAGTCAGTAGTTAGTACATTATAAATAGAACAAACAGAATGCAGGTAGAACCCAAAAACATAAAAACATATGGAATATCTCACAGCAACTAAAAGAGTCTCAATGTACACCCATAGTGTACACCACATTCCCACATGTGCAAGAAAGAGTTTCGTTTCACATACAGATAAAACCTGTTCCAAACATATTTCCACGCAAAATGCATCGTCGTGTGCGTAGAATCACCTAAGAGAAAAATATGGATTAGTCCACACGTCCCGAGTTATCTATATGAAAAGTAGGAAAGAAAAACGATTAAAGCAGTAAATGATTAGAACCTGTTGGAATTAAAATACCTTATGACAGGAACAACAATTTCCAGAATTATCATGTCAATTTCATATATCATGCAGGTGTGTATCGCAAAAAACCTTATATTCAATATTGTCTGTGTGTCTAACCAAAATCCTAATTAAATGACCAAATTAAAAACTGAAGTCTCCAACGGGGTGCCGACTGTAATGTCATTTTAACATCCTCCCAGACTCACTGCACTTTCGTGTCACACACTGCTCCATTCCATAATTACATATAAGATCGTCTGCAGACAGACTTAGTACATTATCACTGTGTAGCACTCCAATGTGCTGTGTCTCTGGCGTCTGGGGCAGAACTGCGTGCACAGACAGTTCAGCCACAGAAACAGTAAGACAAAAATGCAAATCGCAATGAAATAGAGTCAATCAGCCAATTATCCTCAGTATATAGCAGGAGCCTAATTCCTACCATACCTAAGCCCATGGGACACGCAACCATCTAAATGGTTCGAAACAACAAAAATATAAAAATAAAAATCAACTGAACAAAAATCCATATACCCGGAGACTGGCCGCTCAGATCGTCACAGCATAAACTACACATTCACTGAACTTCAGAATAAAAATGCGCGGCCATAATCCATGCATACAGTGAAAGTGCGCGTACACATTTATAGCGTCGCAGTCCTGCATTTTCCAACAGAAGCTGCGAATCGTCTGCCGTCACTTCAACAGCTCCCCCACACACACACACAGCTTGATACACACGCACTGACACACACACAGCTACACACGGACACACAACAAGACACAGAACGGCCGATAAGACGCACAATGACACAAATAAAAAGACAATAAAACACAAATCATACACTCACACAGAGAAAACTACACGCTAAGTCAGGTAACCAAAAGGACAAACAGATAGTATAGCAAAATAGGAGCCGGCTATTATACAATGCGAACAAAACCTTGCGCAGACTTAGTTAACTATTTCATTTACTCATCACTTCCAGTCTGCTACGAGCCGGTCAAGCTCAATCGAGAAAACGCCGTTCAATCGACTGATTCCCCTACACTTTTTGTAGGTAAGCAGGAAGGTCGCGTCACCGTAATAAACCCGTCCGAATTAGAATTTTTGCCGCAACGGATCCCAGACCCGTCCGGACCCAGTTCCCAGAACTGTTCAGCCAATCGACCTTAAATGGTAAGTCCACTTTTGGAACGAGCAATTTTTCCTCAGTCGATTCAGACTGATTAAAAACACACCAACTATGCCAAATTATTGTTTTTTGGAGACGGTTAAATTCCAAGGTCACAACTACCTAGCTTCAAAAGCAGAGTGTGCAGCTCTGCTGAGCGTGCCAAAGCTCCCCGCTTGCTCCGTGTGTTCAACAATTAACCATTAAATCAAATATGCTCAATTTCGGTTGAAGATTCCGTACGCATTGTACACAGAAAGTAATTCTGAACACCTGGAACGCCACTCACAAGATGGCGCACACAAGATGGCGCTTACTACAAACCGAAAGCAAAAAATGAATAAACTCACCGTTCACAATTAAACACCGCAACGAATCCTCAGCGTTCCCACAGAGGGTTCCAGACCGCGCAACCGGACGAGCCTCCAATTTGTCGATGATCATAAGGGAATTCTTATTGTAAAACTTTTAAAACTATGCAATTTCGATTCTTTCTTTGTTCTTGGGTCCCGGTTTCTTGTCCGCGGTCTGATAACTCTCGCGAGACACAGAAGAGACGTAAGCAGCGTGTTGGCGTCACAGAAGTTCAGAATTTAATCCAATCAGAAGAAAGTATCACACAAGACAGAAAGTTAAAGGAAAACACAGTCACCGATTAGTCACCTGATATAACAAAAACAGATAGAGGAAAAGACGAAGACGTCGGAGACGTCCTCGGAGAAACAGTCAGCCCATGGTGCTAAGAATTGACTATTTTTCTGCCTTATTTTCCTGCGCAAGAGGTTTTGTGCTAGTAGGTGTGTTCTATTCAAATAGGGGGCAACACCTCTCGACCAATTAGAAGCCGCCTCCGAGCACCCCTGAAAACGGCACTTCCCTACAATCTGCCGAGACATCAAAGAGACTTTTACCTCCTTGATGTTATTTGAAGTTAACCAGAACTCTAAAAATCCTGCTGACTTTTACAACTTACAAATGCCTCAGGAGACTTAGCTGTATTGTTTTAGACCAAATTGTCTTAAGGTGAACTGCAGGTCAATAGTTTACCCCACCAGATGTCCACCGGAGATTCCTCCCCTCCTGAGACCAAACGTGGGCCTGTTTTAAATGATCCCCACACAGATAAGACTGCTTGTCTCCTGTGGTTTTACGACCCCAGTGACTTCAAGTAAACGATAGAGCTAACTCAAACACTAAAAATGGTTATATTTCCTTAACAGGCTGCATGAGTGCAGCAGGTGTTGGAGTTACATTTCATGACCTCCAATACATACTCTGAACTATTGAAGCAGAGCGTGATCCCCCTCCCTCTGGAAATTGGGTCGCAGAGCTGCGTTCCAACATGATGATGACCCCAAACACACCTCTAAGACGACCACTGCTTTATTGAAGACACTGAGAGTGAAGGTGATGGACTGACCATGGATGTCTCCAGACCTAAAGCCAATAGAACATCTTTGGGACGTCCTCAAGCGGAAGATGGAGAAACGCCAAGTCTTGAATATCTGTCAGCTCTCTGATGGAGTGGAAAAGCATGGAAAATGCAGTTTTTTTTGTTGACATGATTTATTTTTGCTCATATGGTTTACATAGACTTATTTGTATACAGTCATAAAAATTATTCACCTGACATAAAATCTAATTTTAATCAATGTCTTTATATAAAAATAATAAAAATCCTATTTAATATAAAATTTACAATTTTAACTATACTGGCATCTTAAATCCCCTTTCCGGTAAGAAATATCCACACTTCTGTGTTTTACCAAAAAAAAAAGTTAAACCTTTATCTGCTATCAGTGTGTTTTTAAGTGTGTTGAGAAAACTAAACCTAAACATGACACATTGTGGCTGAATTAATTTGCAGGAAATTGCACAACCAGTTTTTAGCTTTAAAGACTATTTTCTCACACAAGGCAAGATGTGTTTACACAGCTTTGTCTCTTCATAAATTAAAAAATGTTCTCAACTCTTTGATATTATTGTTTTGGCATATAAGCAAAATAGAAAAAAATAACTAATTCAAAGCAGCAATAGGGATTACTGACAGAGGTACTGCTGTATGTGTAACATTTAAAATACACAACTACATTGGAAATGACTTTATGTATTCAAATGCGAAACATTATGAAAACATTTTGTAGTACAATCTTTATATTAAGGCACATAGGAAAGTTTGAATCTGATTTGCAAACATAAATGAATAATCTCTCACTGAAAGATCACATCACCTGTTCATCATCGTTGTCTATCACCACCAGATCTCCTCCTCTCTTCCTGCAGTCCTCTCTGGCTTTATTCCAGGAACCAGATGTGTCAGAGAGGAGATAACAAGAACCTCTGAACATGCTCCATCCTGCAGGACAGGTTTTAAAACATCCAAAAAGCAATTAGCTTAATTAAAAAAAACTACTTTGCTATTGTGAAAAAAAAAACAATGTTTTCAAAATCAGTTATATTTTACAGTGTAATTTTGCTTTAACATTAAAATATAAACTATAAGTAGATAATTTAAAACCAACTTAAATCAAAGACTGCATTGGATATCAAGTCTATAAATATACTATACAAACGGTTCAAACTGTTCTTACTTGACAAACCCTGAAGCCTGGTCACTTCATTAGACATTTCCAAGAGTTTTGCATTCAATTGGTCTCTTTCTTTAGTCATGGCAGAAAGCTGGTCATTGCTGGTCTGGAGACGATCAGTCAGATTGTCTTTTGAGAGACCTGCTGCCGAGCTGGATAATGCATGAGCTGAAATCATTTAAGGTGAAATATATCAGAAATGCAAAATGTTGTTAAAAAAATTATCAGACTAAGACTTATAACACTCTGGATTTTGATGATATTAATACATTTATAAGCAAGGCAATCATTTTCATGATTTCAGTATGAATCCAGCTGCTCTGTGACGCCTCAGAGGTCAAGAGAATATTGGGAGCAAACAGCATCATGAAGTCCAAGGAACACACAAGACAGGTCAGGGAGAAAGTTGTGGAGAAGTTTAAAGCAGGTTTAGACTATAAAAAGCTTTCCAAGCTTTGAGCAGAGCCCTGTTCAGTCCATCATCTGGAAATGGAGAGAGTACAGCAGAACTGTGACCTGATCAAGACAAGGCCGTCCACCTAAACTTACAGGCCGAACAAGCAGAGCTCTGATCAGAGATGCAGCCAACAGGCTCATGGTGACTTTGGTGAAATGCAAAGATCCACAGCTCAGGTTGGGGAATCTGTCCACAGGAGCTACTAGTCATCACTGCACATATGTGGTTCTTATGGAAGAGTGGCAAAAAGAAAACCATTGTTTTTGCATCCCAACGGTTATTCCACAAAGTATTGTCCCAGTGACGCTGAATAGTTTTGCACACCACACTTTTCTGTTTTTTTTGTCTGTAAAATTGTTTTGAATTACAAATCATTTTATTTCTACTTCATAATGGTAATATCACATTGTGTTGGTCTTTCACATAAAACTCCAATGAAATACATTTTTTATGTTTGTGGGTGTAAAGTGATAAACTATAGAAAGGTTCAAGGGACATGAATACTTTCATAAGCTATTGTGTTGTGATTTTATTCATTTATGAAATTATTCCTTCTCTTTAAATAAGCTTATTTCAAGCCACGTTTTATGCTTTAAAAATAAAGCAGGACAAGGTGAGAGATAGATGAATGACAAGAAAACTCACTGTGGAAACCAAGTCTGATGAGTCCAGCAATGAGGGCAACACTCAGGATCCCCAAAGAGATAATAACCACATAGAGCCTCTTCTTAGAGCTGCTAGAACCTTAAAGACAGTTTATTTTAAGAAAATTCATTTCTCCTGGATAATATTAGAAAAATACATTTGTGTTTGGAGGGTGGAGTAGCAGAGGAATCCTGGAGGCTTACAGTGGTGATGAAGGAACCAGAGATATTCAGAGGAACCCTTGAGACCCAACAGAAGAACTTGTGGAGAAACTTGTCAGCTGGTCAACTTAGAGAATCCATAGAGAAGATTGTCAGAAGATCAACTGTGGAGCTTGCAATAGAAATTCTTAAATAACAAAGATTGATCTTTGCCTTTAAATGTTTTATTTCGAAGGTCTGAAGTATTTGATGCTCTGTCACAGGGAGACAAACGAGCAGAAGACCAAGAAGTGCAGCTGTACATAATTCTTTATACACTTCAGTGAAAACCACATCCTGTCTTGATACACACACATAAATACATTGGAAAGAAATAACATGGAGAAAACTTCAGTCAGTAACATAGAAAGGAAAAAACAACTTAAAGCATAGATATCTAGGTTGGACCCATCTTTCATTCTGTGGTACCTTATCTGACCTTTCAGCTTCACGCTCTTCTTGAAACGTGCCTAAAAACTGATAACATGCATACTTGCAAAAGGAAATTAAACAGACATCAAACATCTATAAAATAAGAAAACCGACCGACATAAGTATCAAATTTTGCCACTTCATTTCCTAACTTCTGATTGAAAAATCATTTACAATAAAATTGTACATAGTCATAATAATAAAAACATAAAAATATTAGAACAAGATAAGAAAATATGAAAGCCCAGGGTGTCGGGAGAAATGTTAAGTTTCAAGAAAATTGTGCAAGATCACAATAGGCACTTAGTTTTTCAGCACATAGACATCCTTGGTCATTAGCCAAGCAAAATGGCCAAGGATCATTTTGATCAACCTTTCAATAAAACTCACATAATCATTATTCATATCAGGAATAAAAAATATTAATGCAAGGCAAAAACATTTATCAAAAGTAAACAGGAAAACAAATGAAGATGGGCTAAATGGTGTTGATTAAAAATAACTCACACTGCATGAAAAGGTGGAGTTTTCTCTTATATCATCAAACTCTATCAATCTCTCTTGCCGAACTTTCTGACACCTGTATTCTTTCAAACTCTCCTACATATACCATCACTCTCAAACACAGTACATTGCTTGAGGATGAGCATAACTTTAAGCAAAATACAGCCTGGGTTAGATGGAGTAAGAGAAAATTGTCTGCATATCAACATATTTTTAAGTTTTACTTCTTTAACAAGAACTCTCTTTCATCTTAAAAACAACAGGATAATACTCAACATGAATAAATTACTTAATATTTAAATGTATTAAAACACCAACTGATACAGGCAGAATATGTTTTTTTGCATAAAGTGGTGATTTTGTTTAGCTTCACTTGTTTATTCATGTATGACATTTCTAGTCACATTTAGCCATGCATCAGTTTTCATGTCATTTACTTAGTGCAGTCACTACAGACTCCAGCAGATGGCGATCTCTGATCTCTGTCAAACTCATGAACATAATTTCCTCTGTGAAGTTTTTAAGTAAAAGTTTGTAACGTAAACAAGACACTTACTGAAGTATTGAATCACATAAGAAGACACCAGTTAGTTCTTCATGTGGATTATTATGCACAAAATGTTTCTTGGTATTTTGTGATTGATTACTGTGCTATGTCTTTATGATCTAAAGCATTTTTAACTTCCTTATTAACATACTTTAGAAATAATCTTGATTTGTAATATTTTACATAATACTTCCATGAAGATTGTTTGACATTAATTTAGTGTAATGTTTCATTTAAATATGTTTTAGTGGAATTATTGTGAATCAAGCCCAGAATTAAAACAAAAGACTTTGTAAAGATGCTGACTGAAGTTTATAAGAGACGTCACACGTTATGTTAGCATGTTACATGTCGACGTGCTAAAAGGTCACTCAGCGAGGATGAAAACATTAGTCAAAAAACAACAGAAAACCTTCAGCCATGATGACGTTTGGAGCACAAACCATAGAGTTTGATGTCATGGATTCAAGAAAGATATTGATCCACCGTCATATACAGACCTAACAACCGCAGTGATGGAAGCCAGTGCAGTAAGCGAGAGGTTGCACAATCCCAGGTGAGGCTCAGCTCGCTGCTGCTTCACCGCTTCACTTTCAAGCATTTGAATGGGAAAATGCAAAAATTCAGTGATTTTGAAGAAAGAAAATCATCAGATTTGGTTAAATTAAATGAAAAATAGGTACTTTAAAGTACAAACCACAGGGTGAAAATATCTTTCTAAATGATTTTATTATATATTACCGCATGTGAACATGTATAAATATGTATAAGTACACACGGATTATAAAAAATATATGCGAAAGCTAACCACACTCCATACCAGTAGGTGGCGGTAATGCTCCAAAGCATTTTTTCTTTTTGACAACCCACCAAAGATGAAGTAGAAAAAGAAGTGCGCCTGAGAAAGCATTTCATAGCTCTTGTCAAAATATGCCGTTTTAGTAAAGGGCAGAGCGATAAAAATAGAAATATTTGGCAAAGAGCAGAAGGCATTGATACCATAATTAAGTGTTTCATTTCGTTGAAGTTTTAGCGAGGCAGTTCCAACTTATGACCAATGGTTGTCGCTTGTTTTTTATCTATTGATAAAAAACATTTGAAGTGGTTGAAGGTCATTTGGGCTTAAGATCGCAAAACAATACAGACAAAGGTGCTTAATGCAGGTACAGTTTATTTTGTTTTTTGCTAGTTACTGTTGTTACAGTATTCTTTGCTTATTTTTTGTGTCCCAAATATGGAGTCATTTAATTCTAAAATAAATAAATAACTGGGACACAGAAGGAAAATATGTCCGTTAGAAAGAGATGGTATTTGTTGTGCAAGACAAAGTAAAAGGTTTTATTTTTACTTAGAATTTTCCTGTTTTCCTTCAGTATCCTAATAGGGGCTCATAAGATTTGTAATTAACATACATATAATAAAAATGTACAACTAATATGTGTTATTTTGGATACGTTTCTCATTAGGTGGTGTTAAGGAAGAGTATTCTGAATTGGTTAATTTTGGAAACAAGTCTAGCTCTCTCTTCCTGTTGTGTCCCAGGTACTCCCAGCGAGCACAAAACACAACAATGCGTGATGACGTCACAGAATTGCATAATTTAATCCAATAAGGGACAAAGTATGAAGATGCAACAGAAACCTGCAGAACAACAGAGACAATACATTCATTACCTGAGACAAAGATAGAAAAAGGGCAAAGACGCGTCTTTGGAGAATGCTGAATGCAGAAGGAAACAAACCAGAAGTCTGAATTGATACTCCTGAGTACAAACTTTTATACTTGAGGGCGTGTTTTCTTCTTTAATATATTCAAATAAGGTGTACTTCTGCTTGACCAACTGGAAGCTATTTTTGAGCGTCTGAGAAACATGGAACTTCCCTTTTTTATTACCAAGATCAAAAGACATTTGCTCCTTCGTGATAAACAAAATGATGGAGAGTTTGTCCAGGCCTCCTGCAGCTCTACAGCCATCTGGGCAAAGAGAAACAGAGGAAAGAATTTCACAGGTAGCTGTGATATTCTGGGATCTTTCCGCTTTCTCAGGAACAAACTTTTTATTCTACATCTTCTCATACCCAATTTGTTCTTCTGCACCCAGCACCTCAAAGATTTAGTCGTGCTATAAAACCAAAAAGCAATACATACAATCAACAGAAAAGAATGGAGTAAAATTCCTTTTTTAACCTACTATAATATTCAATCCTAAGTATAAAAGTTAACACCATCACTTTCCAAAATCCCATTCATCATAAACCTGGGCAATTTTCTAATACTAAACAAAACATTTTCATGTCACACCATTTCCATTTGATTCTGATATAGTCACATAATACCATTTTCAAATACATTCCTCATTGATTAAATTAGTCATTCTAAAACTAAATAACATTTTTAATCAGAGCTTGTGTCCTGTGATGTGGTTGGTGGTGGTGAGGATTGACACCGAGACTCAGGTATGGTGAAGATTTTTTTAATAATGATAATGCTCTGGACAGTCCAAACACAGGCAGCACTGCAGGAGAACTAGCACACGGCTAACACCGGTAGCAATTGATGGAGGACTGGACACGGGAGCCAACGCCGACTTAGGACTAAACAGTTCTACTAAGATGACTACTATAGTTAAACCAACTCAGGACTTCAAGACTTCACTGAATGGCTAACTGACACAGGCCAGTACGAAGACCAAGACGAACTTAAACATAGACAAGGTCCTGAGGAAGAACACAGACAACAGGTGAGACTAAATACACACGGGGTAATCAAGGGAACGAGACACACCTGGGAGAAAATCAAGGGGAAGACACAGAGACAGGGAACAGGATCACAGAGAAAACTCAAAAATAAACACAGAAACACAATCATGACAGCTTGCTATTAATAACTAAGAAAAATGTCTTACAAATTAAATGTTAGTGGTTTAAAGTTAAATTCAATTTTTTGCACCATGTTAGTTTTGGAAGACTTCCGATCTTGCTTGCGTGAACCGACCAAACCTCTCTTTCCCATAGTGATTAAAATGTTGGTGCCTTCCGCCTTCCCGCATATGTTAATTTTATGGACTCCTGTCCTCTGGTAACACCACAGGGGTCCCAGCGGAAGCTCTTCTGCAAATCTCTATTTTCCTTGGTACTTTAAATACTTACCCAGCAATAATTTTCAGTTTAAATCACTAACAGAAACCTGTTCAAAATTTTAAAAATTGTTCAAAAAAGATTAAACTGAATTAAACACTAAAAATAATAATTTTTCTTTCAACAGTAGCCAAATCTGTGAGAAGGGCAATATGACAATGACGATGTGTGGAAATGACAGTGGGACCCAAAATCTAGGAGAAGAACATTCTGTTTACTACATAGGACAAAATATCATGCAGGACCGTGAACAGTCATCGGATAAAGCTACATTTCATGTAAAACAACACCAACCACATGATGAAAATGACGATATAACAGAGGATACAAAAGGTACAAAATCAAAGGAGAAACCTATCAAAAGAAAAAAAAAATGACAGAATAGGTCAGGTAATTGTTGAGCTCCATAAATGTTTGGACACACCGAGTAGTACAGCCCAAGATGCGTACTTTGACGACAAAGGACAAAATACGACTGAGGACAGGGAGCCGACAAAGGACAAAGTAGAAGTCAATAAAAAAAAAAAACCCAGCCAGATTCACAACAACAGAACAGACAGGACATGAGGACAGAACAGAGGCTCAGAATGAGGAAAGAACAGAGGATGGGAATGATTACCAGAAACGTGCTAAATCTAGAAGAAATCCAAAAACGACAATGGACAAAAAAGAACATAAACACAGCAAAAGTGACGACAGAGAATGCAAGGCAGGCCCCCATAAGTTTAAAATAAAGATAACAAGAGTGGAAAAAAAAATCAAACCCAAACATCGCCACAGTCAATTACGACACCCTTGGACTGAGTGAGATATTATGTGATCAATTCAACAAAATAAATCCATGTTGTACACTTTCCTTTAAATATTAACATGTGAAACTCAGCAGCAGCCGTAAAAAAAAGTATCATTTTTTTTATTGCTCGTGCCAAATGCACCTTTAATGGATGCAATGCAATTAATTTATACTTTTAGAAAGAAAAACATCCCTAAACCATTTGACGGCAAAATCTCTATTGTAAAACGGCTTGGTTTGGTGACACACCATAAAAAAGAACGGAGATTCAAACCAGCAAAATACTTAAATAGAGATAAGATAGAAAAAGCTGTAGCAGATGGAGTCAGTCAGTACTACTATTCAATGTTGAGGCAGATACCAATCCAAGAAATCAAAGCTGGGAGCAATACCAAAAACCTCATTAAAGATGTATTAAAAAAAATTTAATCAGAATTAAAGAAGAGTACAAGACTCCACAAAGACATAATACTTGATCTCGTGTTAACACAAAAAACCGATTAAAGAAACAAGCATTAATTCAAACTCCAAAGGATACTTTCAACAACGTCACATTGACCCTTTTGCAGTGTATTTACAGACACTGGATTACAGATTTTGGCCCACCATCTAAGAAATTCATCACTTGTTACCCTCCACCTCAATGCCACAGGCAGGAGCGATGTACAAAAAACACCTGGTCAGGAATCTTAGTGTCCAAAATGTGAAAACATAGAAGAGGAACCAGTCAGATTAGAGGGAATAAAGCTTTATTTGTTCTCAGTATAACTTGGACATCAGGTGAAACATAATTAAACATATTGAAAAGTTAAAAACAACAGACTGTTAATGCACTTCAACTCCGTCAGAACATCAGACAAGTTTTTTTAAATCAGAAATATTTCATCAGCATATTGGGGTCATGTGATTCCTGCTCCAGAAAGGTGAAGGTCTGGACATCCTGAAGGTCAACACCGACCAGCAGGAAGACGGACACTGATGAGATCCTCCAACCCAAAGAAGCACGAAGAACCACGATGGTCTGCGGCGGCAGTTTGCCAACATGAAAACACATTGGAACATATTAGGAATTTATTCTGACATTTTTAAGTTATTTGCAACACCGTGACTAACATTAGCGCATGTATATTCGGCACGATTACAAGTTTTATCGTAGTTTAAAAATCATCGTTATCTCACCTGAACCGTCTGAACCTCCTGCAGGGCGGAGATCAGCTCCTCCTCACCACATCCAGCTTTTCCTCCCACTGTCACATTTTCTTGAAGTCTCAGAAAAATAGCAATCAGGCTGTAAAAAACAGCTCAGCTCTCTCTCCTTCTTTTGTATCAGAAAAACAACAACTCGCGTTAGGTCGCATGTAACGAAGCACAACACGAAGCTCCTGGAGGCGGGGCGCTACACCCCCCCTCCACCAGGAGGCGGTACCTGCTACAGAGCCGAGAAGAGCCGGTGGAAACGAGCATTAGAGAGCCTCCTCTTCTTCATAAACTGCAACTTCTGCAGCTGAAACAGCCTTCTGAGAATTTAAAATATGCAAATTAGCTTCAAGTTCAGTTTTCTGCTTCATTATGGTTGCTTCTTTTTCTGAAAACGCGAGCTGAACACGTGTAGCCTCTGCTTCAGCTCTGCTTTTAATGCTGCAGAGCTTGTGGACAAACGTTTGGATGTGCTGAGCGTGTAGACTTGGAGCTTGTGTCTGTGTTGCTTGCTTTATCCTTGTTCTCCATGTCATCTGCTTTATGTGACCGCAGGCTCATGATTGACCTGCTGAATATGTCCTTGTGGTTGTGGCTGATGTTCTTTACTGTGTTGTTCTCGCCCTGAGTTTTCGATCTTTTCAGCAGCTGGACGGCCAGACAAGGACGCCCCAATAACCAAATTTAGTGTTTTAATTGTTTATTGAAGAGTGGCCTCTGACCACTACGATCACTTTGGCCATCGTAAACTGCAACATACAAGGCTAAATATTAGCTAACATAGCAAAATAGCCATTCTTACTGCGAGATAAAACAAAAAACATTTTCCTGAATTACTTCAGCATACAATTTACTCACAGCAGAGTTACATAAACAAAGAGACAGATATTATTTTCACAATTAACCAATACTTACGAACAAATCTTGTCTGAAACACAACGAGTAAAGACGATAATCAGCTACTCCACGAGCTGTTTGGCGTTGTGTTCCACCATCTTGGATCGATTTTTTTAGATTTTACCCATAACACAAACATCCACCAGGTGGCGCTCGAGTGCGGTTTTCAAAACCTTGCTGGTTCAGCTTAACTAACAAAAGGCTTCACATTGTATATGAATTTAAAATTTAATAGATGATATTGTGTCTCATGTAAAAGCATGAATAAACACTGACAATTATTTAGTTGATTACAATTCAAGGTATTTATTAACATTTGCTTGACAGGAGTGCAAACGTACTGAATTACCTTTTTAATTGAATGTTCCCATCTCATCACTGAACAATTAATTATCACTTAAGTATCTGTAGTTTAGATATTACAAAGTATATGTAGGATAATGAAATGTAGGAAGAAATAAAAAACTCTGGCAACATTCTCAGATGATTAAGCAGCAATAATTTTAGTTAAAATTCAAAAGCTAATTGAGAGTTTTTATTGTTTAATTAGTTGTTTTTTTCACAGAAGACCTTTTCTATCTGTTGAAACCTCAAACATTTGAATCACGTAAAGGGGAAGTTGAAAATTAGGTCGAGGCTCATGTGTTTCTTATCACATCATTTATTCTAAGAGTTTTAAAATCTGTGGTAGATTAATGCAAAGACAAACTGACAGACGAGCAAAAATGTTTCTTGTTGGTTCAAATTACTTTCCCACAGCAAAGAATAACATTAATTTATTGATGTTATTTTTTGCTTCATGGTGAATTTTTCATTAGTTATTAGCTGAAATTGCTGTATTTTTTTATTTTTATTTTTACAAATCATCAACTGTACTCTGACACTTTGTAAAAATATCTAACTTTGTTGGTTGTCCCTGTTTTTAATTTCCAGTTTTTGCTTTAAAATTATAACCTACGTTTCCAGATAAAAAACATCAATTTTATAGTAATTATCAATTTAAAACTGAATGCAGCCTGATGCACTTAGTTTGTTCTTAATTTTTTATTTTTCAAAGCAAATCTTTTATATCGACAAGCTAATTTTAATATCAGAAAAAGATGATCTGAGTGAACGCCACAAGTGGTTTTCAAATGATGTTTTCAATTATTAAGAACAAAAGACATGCAAACCGAAGTGACATCAATAAGGTCTTGTAGCCTCAAATCGCTTAATGCCCCCACAATGCCATCCATTTTCTAACACCCTTGTCTCTGGTGCGGTCAGGAGGTGCTGGTGCTGATCTCCAGGTGAGGGGTGGGGTCACCCTGGACACAGTCTGTCCAACACAGAGACAGACAGGACAACCAACCATGCACACACACCTAAGGATAATTCAGAGAAACCAGTTAACCTGACAGTCATGGTTTTGGACTGTGGGAGGAAGCCAGAGAGAGAATCCACCATGCACAGGGAGAACATGCAAACTCCATGCAGAAAGGCACCAGGCCAGGAATTGAACCCAGAACCTTCTTGCTGCAAGGCAACAGCTCTACCAACTGCATCACTGTGCAGCCCCAAAATTCAGTCTTGCTAAATTAAAGCAAGTCTACAAAAACGTCCCCCACAGTGATGCAAAGCACTCAGTTGATTTCAGTTGTTGAATAATTATTTTTTACACATAGAGCCAGGATTGTTGGATCCTTTTCCCTGATAAATGGAAGCATTTTGTATTTTGTTACAGATTAATGGTCTGAAACTCTGTGACAAAATGTAAAAACAGAAAAAATCTGCAGAGGTACAAATGACTTGTTGTGAAACAATATTTTAAATATCTTAACCTGTAGTGCTTTAACATTTTTATCAAACCAACAACACCAACTACAATAGATTTCATACTCCATTAATGTCTTGTAAATTAATGTGTATAAAAATCAGCCCAAAGTAACATTGTAAATTTCCTCCCATGTGGCATTAACCCTCTTATGAAAAATTGATTAAATTCAAAATATGAATAGTATGTTTTTTATACATACATAAATTAAAATCATGATTAAACTTATAAAACACCTCCTGACCTCAAGGATTTCTGCACATTTCATAGAATAACCAACTAGAATTTAAATTAGTTTTCCTTCTTCAAACTCCATGCAAGTCATTTTTTATCAAGTATCATCATTATAATGTTCCCTTTATTTTCTCACTTGCCAGAAATGCGCCACAAAATGTCTAATTTTCGTTGCTCTTATCAGGCCTCGTTGAAAGCAGGATGTTGAGTTTTTATGGGGTTTTCTTGAAGAAACCAGCAGAAAGAAAAACAGTTTTGAACTGCAAACCAAAAAACTCCACCTGTTCATCAGATTCCTGTCTGATGGTGCTGCTTATGCTGTGGGTGTGTCTTATGCACAGTAAGACACTTTGCAATCAGTCCTTCATGTTACATTAGTTGTTGGTGCTGCACAGCCTGCAGCCAACGGGTCACGATGGAGAAAAAGCACATGCATGTTCAACACAGCAGACTGTCCAGCTCTGCTTCTTTAAGAAACTGCAGAGGTGAGTTTAGTTCAGACCAACAACCTGATGATGTTTCTGCTGTCTTGGCTGTAATCTTCCCTCTGTTCAGGTTCAGAGAGTCATTTCCATCTGAGTGTCATTCTGTTCTTCGGAGTGTTCAGTATCTGCCTGCTCATCGGACTGCTGGTCACCAACACTCAGTGTGAGTCTGCTTAGAAACATAAAACATATGTACCAATACATCTATGATTGACATTACATTTTGCACATAGGGTTAAAAATAATTTTTACATATTTGCATTGGATTCAGAGTCCTGATATGAATCCAATGCAGAATCTTTGGAGGGATCTTAAGATTAGTGTGATGGCAAAGAGGTTTTCTCAGGTCAAGAACTTATCAGAAGAAAGATTTGATCAGGAGTTATACAAAGTGTCATCTGATGTGTTGTAGTAACATTACAGATTTTTCTATTGATTAGTATGGTATCTATAACTTCTTCTATTCCAGTTTTAAAACAAATAAGTTATATTTTTCAGTGAACTTTCTTTTACATTGTTTTTTTTAAATAATCTTTTAGAAATACACATAACATTTCCAACAATAAATACTGTTCTTTGAGTTTTATTGATTTTAAATCTAAATATGCTGGAGCTATGAAAATTATTAGCCAATACATATGTAATGTTTTTTGGGTTTCATTGTATTGATGAACATCTTTCCTGACACAAAATCAAATCAGAGTCCAGTCAGGACATTGTTGTGTCTTTGTCGTCTTTCCCCCAATAAAAAATTATTTTCTTTATGTTTTACAGACAACAACGTCAAACGGCAACTGACTGAGAAACTCCAGGTCCTGGACAAATCAAACCAGCTGAATAAAATGCTTGGTGAGAAATCTGCAGAACTAAGCAGAGTCTGTCTGCACAGAGTGAGCGTCACAATTTATGTTCCCAAAGCTTTTAAATTAAAACTCTGGAAATTAAAGTGTTAAATTCAAAGCTCTCCTGATATCATTTGTATTATCTCACACTTTCCTTTTTTTAATTTATTTCAGATATTGACTCCAAATGTCATTCAAATCATGAACTCCAGAATGATCTGACTGATCGTCTCCTCGCCTGCAATGAATCGCTTGTCAACATAACCAGAGAAAGAGACGAGCTGAACGTCCGGCTTGAAAAGGGAAGCGGTGATAAAGGATTGTCTGAGGAGAGTAAGTTCTTTTTTTATTTAAAAGAAAATATAGTGTGTAGTTGTTTCTGTATTACTATATATATATATATTATATATATATTTATATATATATATATATATAATAATATATATAATCATCTAAAAACTGATGTGGTGTTGAATAATTTTGTTTTCAACTTTCAAGTCCTTTTTTCCTGATCTATTTTCAGATAACTGCACGTTTAATAGGACAGAAATAAACAATCTCATTGCATTCTTTGACCAACTGATAACTATATTACACCAAGAAAGTGAGGAAAAACTTTCTTTCCAGTCCAAAGACAAAGACCTGCTGAACGCTAAGCTTGGTGAAACACTAAAGAGTTGCTGCGGCTTTGTCATTTGTTTGAAAGTAAGTCTTTTTCTTTGATAAAGATGGATGAAGTGAAATTAAAGTTTAGACCAAATTGGTCCAAATCATCTGGAATGTTCACGAAAAAGTGAAGACATTTAAATATGTATAGCTTAGGAGTTTGTGGCATTTACAAATAATGCCTTTACATTAATATATATATATATATATATATATATATATATATATATATATATATATATATATATATAATTATATTATATATATATATATAATATATATATATATATATATATATATATATATATATATATATATATATATATATATATAATGTACAAATAAAACATTAGTACAATAGCGTTTTCATGCTATACTTGACAAAACTATTTTACACTTTCTACTCTTCAATTTCTGCTCTTTGGCACGTTTGTTATTGGATTATTATTTGTGGTCCGAATATAAATAGTCTGAACATTTTGCAGAAAAATTTAAAACTGATCTTCATATAAATTGATTCTCTTCTTCCAGACACAACGTGTCCTGACGGTTGGTTGAAGTTCAATTGTTCTTGTTACCAAATCTCTGGTGAAGGTTCCTGGGATGAAGGCAGAGTGAACTGCATAAGAAAAGGAGGAGATCTGGTGGTGATAAATAATCCTGAGGAGCAGGTGATGGGAGAGTTTATAGGGTTACAAAAAGAAAATAAAAATTATGAAGCTTATTGTGCTATTTTATGTAGTCAATAGGCATGTGGTTTTATATTCTCTGTATATTTTTATGTAAAGATAAAAGACTCGAACAATAGATTTTCCACTGACAAGAAGTTTTCTCTAAAAATTAAATTAATATTTAGCAAATTAAATATTTGTATATGTGATCAGTGGTACAATATTTGGAAGAAGATAATGGAGCGAGGAAATTAAGACGTGTTTCTTTAAACTAAATTGATTATCAAAACTAAAAGAAACCTTTTTATGTGGACATTTTACAGAAATTTCTTTCTGAATTCAAGAAGGAGGCTTGGATTGGTTTGAGCGACAGAGAAACTGAGGGATCTTGGCTGTGGGTTGATGGAACGGCTCTGAATTTCACGTAAGGATCCAGTTTTTCATTGAGCTCCAGCAGTGATCTGAATGTTGTTTCCTTTAGTTTGCAACATGGTTTCTGCATAAACACTTGACATTTGTGTAAAGTCATATTGTCAAATATTAACAAGAAGTTAGATCACTTGGATTTAAATATTTCATTGAAATAAGTTGCAGCTTCAAAACCTTTGAATTTCATCTTTAGTGTCATTGTCAAGATTATTAACCGATCTGATCAAACATTTTACCCCCAATAACTATCAGTTATTTAATATTTACAGAGTTCACTGGGAACATAGGGAAAAATTTTCGTTTGCGTTCCCTCCCAATATCTTTTGTGTTACCTCGTAATCTGCTTACTGCAAAACTTGCTGGTCTATTTTGTAAATAGTCACAAATATAGATTTAACATTTTAAACATATACACGTTTTAAAAGCTACAGTGTTTATTCTTTACTCTTCGATGCAAAAAACAGATTGGAAATCGATTTATTTACTGCATGTTTATGTCTGTGCCACTTTATTTAGCACTGCACTTTAAGCAGAGATTTGCACATAAATAATTTGCACACAAGAAGTTTTGATTGTATTTATTAAGTATTTTAGTGATTAGCATGTAGCCTTTTGTTCTGGGCTCTGCACAGCTGCTGCTCATTGACAAGTGAGGGTTGCTGTGAAGGAGGGATAATTGTTACTCAGAGCAATGAGCTACTGGTGGGTAAAACTGAGCAAATGTTTGTGCATAATCTGTTTAGTGTGGAGTGCTGATATTAAGTGACTCAGCTGTCTTTTCTGTGTCCTCTCCAGGTGTTTGGACAAATACTACCCTGGGGGTCCAGACACCATGTATAGGTTCTGGGAGAGGCCACTGAAAAGTGTGGGGAGGAAATTGTTTATGGGTTTTTTTTGTGATGTTTTATTTGGTGAAAGATAAAATATAAAATATTTTAAAAAGTAAATTAAAATGTTTATATTTAGTAAAATGTATTTTATTTAAATAGGTGGAGATTTGTTAAGTGAGATTCCCCTGTGAATTGGAGGTGGTTGGATTCGTCACAGCTGAGACTATTTAAGCCTGCAGTTTCACGTGAAAGGAGAGAGTTGTGTGTGTTGATGCTGTGAAGAATAAACCCACTGCTGTTTCCACATGACTCTGCCTCAAGTACTCTTCCTCACTGTAAAATCCAACCACAAAAGGTTGCCATGTTACACACATGAAAACATTAAACCGTTCAGACTTTCAACACAAAGAGACTCAATCAAGACTGTCTAATGATTTTATTACCCTGTAATAATAACTCAGAAATCGGTCTCCTTCTTAACTCGTCAAAATCTGAGGACACTATACAATACTGGTTAAATAACCACAATTACAACTCCATCACAAACCTAATTATTGCAGGCTAGAAATGATTAAACTTAAACTCTAATGCAAAAGGAAAAAAAGTTCCATGATTCTCTCTTTCTCAACTCTGTCAGATCCTGGAGCTTCAACCTGCCTGATAACTTTGATGGAGACCCAACATGGAGTGATGAGGACTGTGCACATATCACATCTTATGCCAGCGCAACTTGGAATGATGTTTCATGTAATGCTACCAAATTGTGGATTTGTGAAAAAATACCAACAATGTTTGCTCCATAATTTTTGAAAATGATTTATTTTTATTCTTTGGCAATCAAGCAGACTTCACCGTGTATAACTCACCTGTTACAAAATTGCAAATAACCAGCAGAAAACATATTCTCACTCTGCTTACTTTTCTAGCTCAGTAAAATTTAGGAAATGTTTAAGTTGCCAGAAGTCACTCGCTGCTTCTTTTCATCATGTGTATATTAAATTCTTCTCTGTTGCTGATTAAATTCTGACTTGTAGTGCTCCACGTTTTCTTTTTATTATTTACAAAACATCAACAGTGCATGCTGGTTTTCCAGTACATGGATCTTTCCTTATCTTTAACATTTAGTAGAAATATATATTTTAAAGGCTCAGTGTTTGTGAACGCAGAGTGAGGCACAGCAACCGTTTGGGTTCTTGTTGTTGCTCTGCCTGAAATCAGATGCACAAGCCCTCTAAAGTAGAAAATTATCAGATGAAACAAAGATTTGAAATTGACTTTGAACAGAACAATTTATTTCATGTAGACATAGAGGATATGTGAGTTTTGCATTGGCAAATTTGCTAAAGTAAATTTGGTGTTACTTCTACATACATGGTAATTGACATTCACTGTCATGCAGGGAAGAACTTGATGGGGTTAACATTTGTTGTTATTCCCCTTTATTGTGATACTCCTATAAACAATGTATCTAACTTCCTTCAGAAGTCATTTAATCACAATTCAAATGCAGCTGTGTGTTAAAGAGCATAAAACAAACAGCGCATGTAGATGTTGCACAGTTAATCGGTGGTTTCACGGGTTTTTATTTGTATTGTTGTTGACAACTGTTAACTGATCAGAGACAGGGAGGCCTGTTGAGTCAGAAGTGCTGTTTTCAATACGCCCTCTCATGGTGAACTGCTGCAACTACAGCTTAATGCCTCCCTTAGTACCAAGAGGAAGAGACAGTCGAGCAAAAATGTTTGTTAAAATTTAGGTTTTCTGCTTTATGAACAATCTGGAACTTTTCACTGCCTAATAAACAACAAAAACAAAGACATTAGGAGATAGGAATAATTTATCTAGATTAATCTTTTTTATATTCTTTTATTGATGCATGTCTCAAAGCAGAAGAGCACTTTATGAGTTAAGATCATTTTAAATCTAAATGTGCTGGGGCTAATAATTTGTGGGTTAACTGTATGAGACGCCAATAGACAAGTGTCAATCTATGTATAAAATATGAACAATCATGTTGGAAACCAGAGTTATGGTATAAAAAAGCCATCAAGAACCTAAACAGTTCATGACTGTAGAGTCAGTGACTCGATGTAAGTGGTTGAGCTTCTTTAAATAGAAATCTATTAAAGGAAAGAACATCTTTCACCACACATGTATGTTCTATTTAAAAACCAAGAAGACATTCCTGCAAAATTATCTTATTTGCTGCAGAAGATTCTCACAAACTTATGAGACAGTTTGTGGTTATTTTCATAAATGAACACAAACGTTTGCTTAGTTTTAGATGCAAAGTGAGACAGACACTTGCATTTCAGAGCTCAATTTATGTTCCTTATCATAACTATCTGTGATCAAGAAAGAGAGAAAGAGTGAGTGTGGCAGTGGAGGAGGGGTAAAGAGCGACCCAAATATGGAGGCTTTAGTCGTCAGCTTGGCTGTTGAGGGTTTGGTTTCCGGCCTGATGGCCTTCGGCACATGTCTTCCTTCTCTCTCACATCCTGCTTTCCTGTAGAGCCAACAAAGCCTTTAAAAAATAATAAAAAAGCATACGCAAAGTTTTGGATGGTGGGAAAGCCAGAAAACCTGAAATGTTAAAAAAAGACACTTCCAGAATCTGCAAGTTTATTATTTAATTGCCTTTAAAGGCCACAAGGAATGACAACATGCAGGTCCAACTTTTCAAGTTAATGTCATTAATCAGTGGCGCAACTACACATTATAGCGAAAACATAAAACGGCGCCCCCCCAAGGAAGGTGGAAGGAGCATGGAAAACATATGTCTGCTCTACCAACCCCTCTCCCCACAGACGATGATACGTGAAAGGTAAAACTTGCCACATTTACCTCGTCACGTGCGCGAGGTGAAGGAGCGTAAGGTGCACTATGGAAAACATCATTGGCAGGTCGCCCCCTCCAGATGGGGTTTTGACGCCCCCTCTGGTGCTGCGCCCCTATGCGTTGCATGCGCTGCATACCCACTTTTTGCGCCACTGTCATTAATACAACACTTTCCAACACCACTGCATTTCTTAAAAACAAGTGTCTTGTTGTGATTTTTCTGCTCATGATCAGTTGTTTTTCTTTATTTGCTCTATCACCACCACTTGAATTGTAGCTCTAGTTCCAGTATTGTTGTGAACACTTGGTGCAGTCACAGAAATCAGGCCTTTTTGTGGATGTCCACACACTGATAGATGTTACAGATGACAGGATTTATTTCAACAGGCTTTACAATGAAGCAGACAGCAGATTGGCAGCAACAATAGACTGTAGAACCATATTTAAGAAGGTTTTATGTGAAATAAATGAGAGTTAAACATATTCCCAAATGAAGCATTTCAGGGTTTTTTTTAAAGCATTAAATGGTTCTAATGCTCTGTACCTATAAGATGTAATACTAAAACCTTTTCAGGTATCTGCAGTGGAGTAAACGTAAAGCTTAAACTTAGCCTCAATTGTAACTGCTAATATTTACCCATCAACACTCTGGAGACTTTTCACAGATCCACTGCATAGAAACATCACATCTGAGCATCATTCCATTTCTTGAGGTTCTTCCAGATATGTACACAATCCTCTTCTCCATTTCTAGGGTCTCCACCACCATTATCAGGCTGGTAATCTTCCCACATTTTTTTAAGTCTGTGAACAAGAAAGTTATTTCATAGATTATCTTTCACAACAAATGTAAAGGAAATGTTAGTTTATAAGCTTTGATGTTTTACAATGCAAGTGGATATACAGTTTTTGGTTTTGGAGTCCAGAAGATAAATAAATGATTTACATAGTTTTCATTAGCACAACAACTTCCCATATTTTCAGGACTCTGTTTCTCTTTCAAAAGTAAAAAAAATAAAGTTGTGTTCAAAATAACTGCAGTGTGTCTAAAATAAGTAAGTAAATGTCAGAATTTTCCATTTTCTTGATTATTTCTCATTTTTTTCCTCTTCAAAAGAGTTTATTTTGGCTTAATGTTTCTGTTTAGCTGTGAAACCTTCCTGGAGTGACCATCAGCCAAGTTATTACTGCCAAAAACTTAATATTATATTTCTATAGATAATGGATTTGACAATATTTGTATTTCAGAGTTTAACCCTTACGGTAAGTCATAATATTACAAAACTAAAGTCGTAGTTACTTGAGAAAAAAGTTATATTATTACCAGAATAAAGTTGTAATATTGTGATAAAATGAAGAATGTTGAGCATCTTGTGAAATTGGTTTGACAAAGGCAGTCATTGTCTCTGTCCAGGTTTCTGCACTTCCTTACTTCAGTCGCTCATCAGTTCAATCTATAACAGTTC
Source organism: Poecilia picta (assembly GCA_033032245.1). NCBI lineage: Eukaryota > Metazoa > Chordata > Actinopteri > Cyprinodontiformes > Poeciliidae > Poecilia > Poecilia picta. The sequence goes on from CM065354.1 coordinate 22,293,068, forward strand.
ATTGTTCCATTGTTAAATATCTACTCAGGCCAATATAGTTTGATTTCAGAGAAAACTGCAATTAATTAATATAACCTGGCTGTTTTACTTTTTTTTCACATGAATGAGTGACATGACCAATTAAACTCCACATTATTATTTTAAACATTTCAATTAATACATTAATTACAGAGCATCAACATTATGCATATCATTACAGTTGAGTCTGTCAATTTTCTGTTACTCTACAGACTAGTAACTTATGTAGAAAAATTAAGATACAAGTTTCTATCAAAATCTGATTTCTAATGTTCAACTGTTATTATTTTGAACACAAATGTTTTTAAAGAATAAAACACCAGTCTTGGTACAAACTAAAGTAAAACTACTCCACTCTGGATTAGACTCAGGAATAATATAAAAAGAGGAAAAACTTACTTAGAACTCAGAGGAGTTCCATCAACCCACTTCCAGGATCCCTCTCTTTCTCGATCAGTCAAACCAATCCATGTTGACCACCCAGTAAGAGTAGCAACAAATTTCTGTCAAAGTATAAAAAGAAATATTGCTTTTAGACTTGAATTACAAGTGAGTGCATATTATCATCGATTATGATGAAACATCAACGCATTATCTCTTGTCAATCAATCAATTAATTTTATTCATTGAATACCCTTCATACTAAAAGCAGCTCATGTAAAATACTGTTAAAAAGTAATTGCTCCCTTATGGATGTTTTTGTTTATATATTTCAGATCATCCATGTTGGGATTCAGCCATGAAGGAATTAACTGTGAGAACAAACAGACTGTAATGAAAAAAAAAAACTACTAATCCCAGAATTAACTGCATTAACCCATTTTGAGTCTAAAAAAAAGAAGTGTCAAAGTGCGATCATGTGACATTACAAACAAGACTTAGTGGTTCACTTCCTTCACTTCCTTCCCTTTTACAGGCTACATTAAACTGGACATCATGTCTAAATCCAACCTCTCTGAAAGAGAAGGTATTGTAACTTCAAAGTAACCCTTGTTGTCTGGTCTACTGGTATTTTTTCTTTGATCTCATCTCGCTAACCTGTAAAAAGTACTAATCTGTTACTTTAATGCAAAAGGTAAAATGATTATATGCTATTAATACAAAGGTAGCCCCATCCTCTATGGAGGACCAAAACTGACATAATAATAAATAAAAGAATAAATATATAAAAGAATCAATATAAAAATAAAAGTAGAAATATATAAATAAAAGAATAAATATATATCCAACATAATAATAAATGAAAGAATCAATATAAAAATAAAAGTAGAAATATATAAATGAAAGAATCAATATAAAAATAAAAGTAGAAATAAAAGCATAAATATATACTTTGCTTTGATTTTATTACTTCTCCCTTTTCCATATGCTGTATTTATTTCTGTATTGTTTTCTGTATTCATTTCCGTATTTATTTCTTCCTAAATTTACTTTTTTACTTCGTCCGTATGCTAATGAGGTGGGCTGTCTTCTACATGTCCAGCTCTCCATTGGTCAATAAACAGGAAACAGAACCATCCGTGTGCAGATCGATTGTTAATGTCTACCTACTCGGCCGCTCAACAGTCCTCGGGAAACCTGACCGAAAAATTCACGAATACTCATTATCTTAAGGATACAATAAAAGGTAAGGATAATAACTGCATTTAAGTGCTAGATAGCCGTTATTACTCATTGTCAATCCATCATTCTCTCACTCTGTATAAAATAAACAGACTCCGATCGGAGAGTAAACCAGCTAGCAGCAGCTTTTTCTATACACCACTGTCAGTGCTGTAACATAAAAAGGTTCACTTTCTGTATTAACTGTAATAAACAGTATTTACATGTTAGCCTTCATCAGTCATCGTCAATTTACCATCTCCAACTGTATTCAAAGGGACCAGCCTCCGATCGGAGAGTAAACCAGCTGGCTGTAGCTTTAACCACAGTTAGGAAACATAAACACCGCTGATTGTCAGTGCTGTAACGTTTAGAGGTTCACTTTCTTTATCAACATTAATAAAACAACATTTAAGTGTTAGATAATGGTTATTACTCATTGTCAATCCACCATTCTTTGACTGTATATGATAAACAGCCTCCAATCTGAGGGTAAACCAGCAGCAGTAGCTTTAGCCACAGTTAGAAAATGTAAACACCGCTGCCTGTCAGTGCTGTGTTGTTAAAAGCTTCATTTTAAATAATGATTTAAGCACCATCTGCCAAATAATTTACATATTCTGATATGATTCATAATTTTCTCCATTTGTTTTGTTGTCCATCTTTTCAACATAGCTGACCTAACAACCTACCATATCTGGATGGTCTTGCTTCTCTGTCCATGGGAGGTTCAGTCAATCGGCTTGTGGGACATCTGCTGCCTAGTCAAAGTATCATGGGCCTCTTGATTTAAAAGGACACAAACCAGGAGCAGAGAGGCTCCGGATGAACTCTCACTACTGCTAGCAGCTGTTAGAAATGAAATCTTTGTGTATCTATTCTGTAGTTAATATCTATATGTATCTATTAATAAATGAATTGATGTTCTGTAAAAAAAACTATTGTTAATAGCTTCTCTTGAGTAATCTACATATGTGCAACTTTTACACTTAAATTGCTTCTTTTTGTAAATTTTACACATCTTGCAACAAAATATGTGGAGGAGAGGAAATGCTAAAATTAAAGCTGCCATTGTGGAACAAAGAGATAAGATTTGTGGCTGTTTCTTTAAAACATCTATGTAATAATTATATTAAACACTGTGCATGGTTACTACATTACACAACATAATTACCATAGTTAACAATTGAAGTCATTGATAGAGAAAATGTATTTACAAAAGGCACATCAATTTTATTTCAACATTATGTACTCAGGGTTTACAACTTAAGAAGACGTTCATGTTGGGTTCTTGGCGTGTGCCAGTTTGCAGTGAACTGGTGTCAATCTGAGTGAACTGGTGCCAGTCTGCAGTGAACTGGTGCCAGTCTGAGTGAACTGGTGCCAGTCTGCAGTGAACTGGTGCCAGTCTGCAGTGAACTGGTGCCAGTCTCCAGTGAACTGGTTCCAGTCTGCAGTGAACTGGTGCCAGTCTGCAGTGAACTGGTGCCAGTCTGCAGTGAACCGGTTCCAGTCTGCAGTGAACTGGTTCCAGTCTGCAGTGAACTGGTGTCAGTCTCCAGTGAACTGGTTCCAGTCTGCAGTGAACTGGTGCCAGTCTGCAGTGAACTGGTGCCAGTCTGAGTGAACTGGTGCCAGTCTGCAGTGAACTGGTGCCAGTCTGCAGTGAACTGGTGTCAGTCTCCAGTGAACTGGTTCCAGTCTGCAGTGAACTGGTGCCAGTCTGCAGTGAACTGGTGCCAGTCTGAGTGAACTGGTGCCAGTCTGCAGTGAACTGGTTCCAGTCTGCAGTGAACTGGTGTCAGTCTCCAGTGAACTGGTTCCAGTCTGCAGTGAACTGGTGCCAGTCTGCAGTGAACTGGTGCCAGTCTGCAGTGAACTGGTGCCAGTCTGCAGTGAACTGGTGTCAGTCTCCAGTGAACTGGTGCCAGTCTGCAGTGAACTGGTGCCAGTCTGCAGTGAACTGGTGCCAGTCTGCAGTGAACTGGTGCCAGTCTGAGTGAACTGGTGTCAGTCTGCAGTGACTGGTGCCAGCTGCAGTGAACTGGTGCCATCGCAGTGAACTGGTGCCAGTCCGCAGTGAACTGGTGCAGTCCGCAGTGACCTGGTGGATGACAGAGGCAATGGTATAGTGTATGAACAGTTTGAAGCTGAAGTCCCACATGTGATCCACAGGTTTTCCCAGTGAGCACAACTTCATGCACTTTGTTTCCACAGGCACCACAGCAGAATCCAGTGTAACCTGTTAAAAGGGATATAAAGTTGTTATTCCTATATTATCAATTTCTACTGCCAAGTCTACAACCACAGCAAAACAATGTATAAGAAACTTAACCTTATAATCATAACATTTGATAAATATTCATTGGAGAAATGTGAAGTTAATGAGCTAATCATTAGCTACCATCTACTAGGCTTTCAACTCAAAGAAAAAATAAAAAGTACTTGCAGAGACTTCTCCTGTTTCAAAGGGGTTTCATTTACTTATAAAAATAACAAAAATAATGTTCGCGTTGACTTCAAATATAAACGTTAATTTGTGGTACAAAACCTTTAAAACTTTTCACTCCTCACTCCTTCACCAAACAATCAGATCAGCCCCAGCAGCTTCTGCCTGTTAATCACTGCAGGAGGCTGACTGACAAGGAGGAGGGTCTAAGCCAAACAAATACATAAATGAATGTACAATAGATCTAACATTCACATAACCTTAGATCTGTGAAAATTAATTTATCAAAAAATAAATTCATTCTTAATAGGCTCCAACATATAAGTTTGTAGAGCTCATCACATTTCTCCAATGAAATGTTAATATCTATCTATCTATCTATCTATCTATCTATCTATCTATCTATCTATCTATCTATCTATCTATTATTGGAGTATCGGGTGTTTGGCATAACTGTCAGGTTTTAGACTTGTGGCTACAGGTAATGTCGCTACTTAGCGGAAGATTAAATTGGCGTAAATAAGGAGGTTTAATACGATCATGTATTTTACATGACGGGTGGCAACACCAGTCTATACTATAAAAATGTGATTAATATTAGAGCCTAAATACGTTCAATTTCCAGAACAGAAAGGCTACATAATGTTAGCCGGCTAACAAATTACTATTGCTAGCCTAGCATATCAACTAACAGCTAGAAAGAACCAAAACACGAACCTTCGTAGTCAAACTGGTGTCAATCAGCGAGGAATTTGTCCAGTTTAGATTATGTATAGAAAGTGATGCATGAAAAGGGTCCATAAGGCTCCGAAGAGAACCACCAAGCAGGCATTAACAATCGATCTGCACACGGATCGATCTGTTTCCTGTTTATTGACCAATAGAGAGCTGCACATGTAGAAGACAACCCACCTCATTAGCATACGGACGAAGTAAAAAAGTAAATTTAGGAAGAAATAAATACAGAAATAAATACGGAAATAAATACGGAAATAAATACGGAAATAAATACGGAAATAAATACGGAAATATATACAGAAAACAATACAGAAATAAATACAGCAAACGGAGAAGGGAGAAGTAATAAAATCAAAGCAAAGTATTTATTTATGCTTTTATTTCTACTTTTATTTTTATGTTGATTCTTTCATTTATATATTTCTACTTTTATTTTTATATTGATTCTTTCATTTATTATTATGTTGGATATATATTTATTCTTTTATTTATATATTTCTACTTTTATTTTTATATTGATTCTTTATATATTTATTCTTTTATTTATTATTACGTCAGTTTTGGTCCTCCATAATCTTCCAGTGCTTAAAAATTTAGCTTCAATATTCACATTGAACAGTGACATCATTGCACTAATTTATTGGTCTAAAGTTAATTTTTACTTTATTTTGGGTGAATGATTCTAACTTAGTGATTTTGTTTTAAAGGATTTTAAGGTTGAAATATTTTTGTTGAATAAATTCTTGCATTTTGGAGAAAAGTTGTTTGTGTTTATTCCAGACACATGTGAAGAGTCATGCTCTTTGAAAACATCATTACGGAACTTTAATCATTCATGTATTTGCAATACCTCCAGCAGAACCAGAACCTGGATCAGTACAAGTGGCCATCTGCCACGACTGACTGGAGGTTTGAGAAGAGAAAGCAGATACACAAAACGACACAGAAGAACTGATTTAAGATTATTTCCATTTTTCATGAAAGTAAAAAGTTAATGTCAAGAGACAGAACAACTAGTTGATGGGTCACACCATCTCAAATGAGACTTTCTTCCAGGAAGGAATGTAATTTGTCACATTGTAGAAAAAATATTAACAGTTTCAGTAAAGCAGTTGTGTTTTATCTTGCAACATATTATAATAAAAAGCCAAAGAAAATAAACCTTTTCTATTAAGAAAAGCAACATAAAAATTTTTCACCTGACATAAAATCTAAATTTAATCAATGTCTTTATATAAAAATAATAAAAATTCTATTTAATATAAAATTTACAATTTTAACCATACAGGAATCTTAAATCCCCTTTCCGGTAAAAAATGTCCACACTTCTGTGTTTTACCAAAAAAAAAAAAGTTAAACCTTTATCTGCTATCAGTGTGTTTCTAAGTGTGTTGAGAAAACTAAACCTAAACATGACACATTGTGGCTGAATTAATTTGCAGGAAATTGTACAACCAGTTTTTAGCTTTAAAGACTATTTTCTCACACAAGGTAAGATGTGTTTACACAGCTTTGTCTCTTCATAAATTAAAAAATGTTCTCAACTCTTTGATATTATTGTTTTGGCATATAAGCAAAATAGAAAAAAAATAACTAATTCAAAGCAGCAATAGGGATTACTGACAGAGGTACTGCTGTATGTGTAACATTTAAAATACACAACTACATTGGAAATGACTTTAGATTGTATTCAAATGCTAGAAACATTATGAAAACATTTTGTAGTACAATCTTTATATTAAGGCACATAGGAAAGTTTGAATCTGATTTGCAAACATAAATGAATAATCTCTCACTGAAAGATCGCATCACCTGTTCATCATCGTTGTCTATCACCACCAGATCTCCTCCTCTCTTCCTGCAGTCCTCTCTGGCTTTATTCCAGGAACCAGATGTGGCAGAGAGGAGATAACAAGAACCTCTGAACATGCTCCATCCTGCAGGACAGGTTTTAAAACATCCAAAAAGCAATTAGCTTAATTAAAAAAAACTACTTTGCTAATTATTTTTGCTATTGTGAAAAGAAAACAATGTTTTCAAAATCAGTTATATTTTACAGTGTAATTTTGCTTTAACATTAAAATATAAACTATAAGTAGATAATTTAAAACCAACTTAAACCAAAACCTGCATTGGATATTAAGTCTATAAATATACTGTTCTTACAAACGGTTCAAACTGTTCTTACTTGACAAACCCTGAAGCCTGGTCACTTCATTAGACATTTCCAAGAGTTTTGCATTCAATTGGTCTCTTTCTTTAGTCATGGCAGAAAGCTGGTCAATGCTGGTCTGGAGACGATCAGTCAGATTGTCTTTTGAGAGACCTGCTGCCGAGCGGGACAATGCATGAGCTGAAATCATTTAAGGTGAAATATATCAGAAATGCAAAATGTTGTTAAAAAAATGATCAGATTAAGACTTATAACACTCTGGATTTTGATTATATTAATACATTTATAAGCAAGGCAATCATTTTCATGATCTCAGTATGAATCCAGCTGCTCTGTGACGCCTCAGAGGTCAAGAGAATATTGGGAGCAAACAGCATCATGAAGTCCAAGGAACACACAGGACAGGTCAGGGAGAAAGTTGTGGAGAAGTTTAAAGCAGGTTTAGGCTATAAAAAGCTTTCCAAGCTTTGAGCAGAGCCCTGTTCAATCCATTGTCTGGAAATGGAGAGAGTACAGCAGAACTGTGACCTGATCAAGACAAGGCCGTCCACCTAAACTTACAGGCCGAACAAGCAGAGCTCTGATCAGAGATGCAGCCAACAGGCTCATGGTGACTCTGGTGAAATGCAAAGATCCACAGCTCAGGTTGGGGAATCTGTCCACAGGAGCTACTAGTCATCACTGCACATATGTGGTTCTTATGGAAGAGTGGCAAAAAGAAAACCATTGTTTTTGCATCCCAAAGGTTATTCCACAAAGTATTGTCCCAGTGACGCTGAATAGTTTTGCACATCACACTTTTCTGTTTTTTTTTTGTCTGTAAAATTGTTTTGAATTATAAATAATTTTCTTTCTACTTCATAATGGTAATATCACATTGTGTTGGTCTTTCACATGAAACTCCAATGAAATACATTTTTTTTATGTTTGTGGGTGTAAAGTGATAAAACTATAGAAAGTTCAAGGGACATGAATACTTTCATAAGCTATTGTGTTGTGATTTTATTCATTTATGAAATTATTCCTTCTCTTTAAATAAGCTTATTTCAAGCCACGTTTTGTGCTTTAAAAATAAAGTAGGACAAGGTGAGAGATAGATGAATGACAAGAAAACTCACTGTGGAAACCAAGTCTGATGAGTCCAGCAATGAGGGCAACACTCAGGATCCCCAAAGAGATAATAACCACATAGAGCCTCTTCTTAGAGCTGCTAGAACCTTAAAGACAGTTTATTTTAAGAAAATTCATTTCTCCTGGATAATATTAGAAAAATACATTTGTGTTTTTCTCTCCTAGATCTTTCTTACCTCTGTCATTTACAACTGAAATGTTGCAGACTGAATCATCATTATGATTCATTTCCTCCATTGGTTTGACTGTCTTATCTGCAGTGAAAGCAGAACTATATGAACTCTGTGAAAGTTGGTTTTTCATGAGAAAGTTGCAGGTTGGATCAATTTATCTACAGAGGCAGAGGTGGAACTGACAGAGTAATCAGATGAGCAAATCAGAGGCAAATAACGAACAGCTATGGTAAGTGCAGGTTGAGTAACCTGATGGACGGGAGACTAAACACAAGGGAGCTGAATCAAGACCCAAAGACACAACACAAATAAAATCCAGAGTTCAAATGTGTGACCTGGTGGTCATCCAAGGGAACAATGAGTTTGGCTGGGTGACCATGTGGCAAAGAAGGTTGTTAGGAGACACAGAGTTCAAATGGACTTCAGAAGCAGCAAAGAGATCTCAAAATAACCTACTGGACATTCAGGGGCTTTAGAAGGAGAAGTTGTAGAAGATGACCTGTAGAAGATGACCACAATTCTGGCAGCACTGGAGGTTTGCAGGGTGGAGTAGCAGAGGAATCCTGGAGGCTTACAGTGGTGATGAAGAGACCAGAGATATTCAGAGGAACCCTTGAGACCCAACAGAAGAACTTGTGGAGAAACTTGTCAGCTGGTCAACTTAGAGAATCCATAGAGAAGATTGTCAGGAGATCAACTGTGGTGCTTGCAATAGAAATTCTTAAATAACAAAGATTGATCTTTGCCTTTAAATGTTTTATTTCGAAGGTCTGAAGTATTTGATGCTCTGTCACAGGGAGACAAACGAGCAGAAGACCAAGAAGTGCAGCTGTACATAATTCTTTATACACTTCAGTGAAAACCACATCCTGTCTTGACACACACACATAAATATATTGGAAAGAAATAACATGGAAAAAACTTCAGTCAGTAACATAGAAAGGAAAAAACAACTTAAAGCATAGATATCTAGGTTGGACCCATCTTGTATTCTGTGGTAACTTATCACCTACCTTATCTGACCTTTCAGCTTCACGCTCTTCTTGAAACGTGCCTAAAAACTGATAACATGCATACTTGCAAAAGGAAATTAAACAGACATCAAACATCTATAAAATAAGAATACCGACCGACATAAGTATCAAATTTTGCCACTTCATTTCCTAACTTCTGATTGAAAAATCATTTCTAATAAAATTGTACATAGTCATAATAAAAACATAAAAATATTAGAACAAGATAAGAAAATATGAAAGCCCAGGGTGTCGGGAGAAATGTTAAGTTTCAAGAAAATTGTGCAAGATCACAATAGGCACTTAGTTTTTCAGCACATAGACATCCTTGGTCATTAGCCAAGCAAAATGACCAAGGATCATTTTGATCAACCTTTCAATAAAACTCACATAATCATTATTCATATCAGGAATAAAAAATATTAATGCAAGGTAAAAACATTTATCAAAAGTAAATAGGAAAACAAATGAAGATTGGCTAAATGGTGTTGAGTAAAAATAACTCACACTGCATGAAAAGGGGGAGTTTTTCTTATATCATCAAACTCTATCAATCTCTCTTGCCGAACTTTCTTACACCCTTATTCTTTCAAACTCTCCTACATATACCATCACTCTCAAACACAGTACATTGCTTGAGGATGAGCATAACTTTAAGCAAAATACCGCCTGGGTTAGATGGAGTAAGAGAAAATTGTCTGCATATCAACATATTTTTAAGTTTTACTGCTTTAACAAGAATGCTCTTTCATCTTAAAAACAACAGGATAATACTCAACATGAATAAATTACTTAATATTTAAATGTATTAAAACACCAACTGATACAGGCAGAATATATTTTTTTGCATAAAGTGGTGATTTTGTTTAGCTTCACTTGTTTATTCATGTATGACATCTCTAGTCACATTTAGCCATGCATCAGTTTTCATGTCATTTACTTAGTGCAGTCACTACAGACTCCAGCAGATGGCGATCTCTGATCTCTGTCAAACTCATGAACATAATTTCCTCTGTGAAGTTTTTAAGTAAAAGTTGATAACGTAAACAAGACACTTACTGAAGTATTGAATCACATATGAAGACACCAGTTAGTTCTTCATGTGGATTATTATGCACAAAATGTTTCTTGGTATTTTGTGATTGATTACTGTGCTATGTCTTTATGATCTAAAGCATTTTTAACTTCCTTATTAACAGACTTTAGAAATAATCTTGATTTGTAATATTTTACATAATACTTCCATGAAGATTGTTTGACATTAATTTAGTGTAATGTTTCATTTAAACATGTTTTAGTGGAATTATTGTGAATCAAGCCCAATATTAAAACAAAAGACTTTGTAAAGATGCTGACTGAAGTTTATAAGAGACGTCACACGTTATGTTAGCATGTTACATGTCGACGTGCTAAAAGGTCACTCAGCGAGGATGAAAACATTAGTCAAAAAACAACAGAAAAAACTTCAGCCATGATGACGTTTGGAGCACAAACCATGGAGTTTGATGGCATGGATTCAAGAAAGATATTGATCCACCGTCATATACAGACCTAACAACCGCAGTGATGGAAGCCAGTGCAGTAAGCGAGAGGTTGCACAATCCCAGGTGAGGCTCAGCTCGCTGCTGCTTCACCGGCTTCACTTTCAAGCATTTGAATGGGAAAATGCAAAACTTCAGTGATTTTGAAGAAAGAAAATCATCAGATTTGGTTAAATTAAATGAAAAATAGGTACTTTAAAGTACAAACCACAGGGTGAAAATATCTTTCTAAATGATTTTATTATATATTACCGCATGTCACTGATGAACACGTATAAATATGTATAAGTACACACGGATTATAAAAAATATATGCGAAAGCTAACCACACTCCATACCAGTAGGTGGCGGTAATGCTCCAAAGCATTTTTTCTTTTTGACAATCACCAAAGATGAAGTAGAAAAAGAAGTGCACCTGAGAAAGCATTTCATAGCTCTTGTCAAAATATGCCGTTTTAGTAAAGGGCAGAGCGATAAAAATAGTAATATTTGGCAAAGAGCAGAAGGCATTGATGCCATAATTAAGTGTTTCATTTCGTTGAAGCTTAGCGAGGCAGTTCCAACTTATGACCAATGGTTGTTGCTTGTTTTTTATCTTTTTAAAAGCAATGAAAATTTTTTTTGAAGTGGTTGAAGGTCATTTGGGCATCAGATCGCAAAGGAATACAGACAAAGGTGCTTAATGCACGTAGTTTATTTTGTCTTTTGCTAGTTAAGGTTACAGTATTCTTTGCTTATTTTTTGTGCCCCAAATATGGAGTAATTTCATTCTAAAATAAATAAATGGGACACAGAAGGAAAATATGTCTGTTAGAAAGAGATGGTATTTGTTGTGCAAGACAAAGTAAAAAGTTTTATTTTTACTTAGAATTTTCCTGTTTTCCTTCAGTATCCTAATAGGGGCTCATAAGATTTGTATTTAACATACATATAATAAAAATGTACAACTAATATGTGTTATTTTGGATACGTTTCTCATTAGGTAGTGTTAAGGAAGAGTATTCTGAATTGGTTAATTTTGGAAACAAGTCTAGCTCTCTCTTCCTGTTGTGTCCCAGGTACTCCCAGCGAGCACAAAACACAACAATGCATGATGACGTCACAGAATTGCAGAATTTAATCCAATAGACAAAGTATGAAGATACAACAAAATCCTGCAGAACAGAGACAATAAAGTCATTACCTGAAACAAAGATAGAAAAAGGGCAAAGACGTGTCTTTGGAGAATGCTGAATGCAGAAGGAAACAAACCAGAAGTCTGAATTGATACTCCTGAGTACAAACTTTTATACTTGAGGGCGTGTTTTCTTCTTTAATATATTCAAATAAGGTGTACTTCTGCTTGACCAACTGGAAGCTATTTTTGAGCGTCTGAGAAACATGGAACTTCCCTTTTTTATTACCAAGATCAAAAGACATTTGCTCCTTCGTGATAAACAAAATGATGGAGAGTTTGTCCAGGCCTCCTGCAGCTCTACAGCCATCTGGGCAAAGAGAAACAGAGGAAAGAATTTCACAGGTAGCTGTGATATTCTGGGATCTTTCCGCTTTCTCAGGAACAAACTTTTTATTCTACATCTTCTCATACCCAATTTGTTCTTCTGCACCCAGCACCTCAAAGATTTAGTCGTGCTATAAAACCAAAAAGCAATACATACAATCAACAGAAAAGAATGGAGTAAAATTCCTTTTTTAACCTACTATAATATTCAATCCTAAGTATAAAAGTTAACACCATCACTTTCCAAAATCCCATTCATCATAAACCTGGGCAATTTTCTAATACTAAACAAAACATTTTCATGTCACACAATTTCCATTTGATTCTGATATAGTCACATAATACCATTTTCAAATACATTCCTCATTGATTAAATTAGTCATTCTAAAACTAAATAACATTTTTAATCAGAGCTTGTGTCCTGTGATGTGGTTGGTGGTGGTGAGGATTGACACCGAGACCCAGGTATGGTGAAGATTTTTTTAATAATGATAATGCTCTGGACAGTCCAAACACAGGCAGCACTGCAGGAGAACTAGCACACGGCTAACACCGGTAGGAACTGATGGAGGACTGGACACGGGAGCCAACGCCGACTTAGGACTAAACAGTTCTACTAAGATGACTACTATAGTTAAACCAACTCAGGACTTCACAGTTCTACTGAATGGCTAACTGACACAGGCCAGTACGAAGACCAAGACAAACTTAAACATAGACAAGGTCCTGAGGAAGAACACAGACAACAGGTGAGACTAAATACACACGGGGTAATCAAGGGAACGAGACACACCTGGGAGAAAATCAACGGGGAAGACACGGAGACAGGGAACAGGATCACAGAGAAAACTCAAAAATAAACACAGAAACACAATCATGACAGCTTGCTATTAATAACTAAGAAAAATGTCTTACAAATTAAATGTTAGTGGTTTAAAAACATTTTATGTTAAATTCAGTTTTTTGCACCATGTTAGTTTTGGAAGACTTCCGATCTTGCTTGGGTGAACCGACCAAACCTCTCTTTCCCATAGTGATTAAAATGTTGGTGCCTTCCGCCTTCCCGCATATGTTAATTTTATGGACTCCTGTCCTCTGGTAACACCACAGGGGTCCCAGCGGAAGCTCTTCTGCAAATCTCTATTTTCCTTGGTACTTTAAATACTTACCCAGCAATAATTTTCAGTTTAAATCACTAACAGAAACCTGTTCAAAATTTTAAAAATTGTTCAAAAAAGATTAAACTGAATTAAACACTAAAAATAATTTTTCTTTCAACAGTAGCCAAATCTGTGAGAAGGGCAATATGACAATGACGATGTGTGGAAATGACAGTGGGACCCAAAATCTAGGAGAAGAACATTCTGTTTACTACATAGGACAAAATATCATGCAGGACCGTGAACAGTCATCGGATAAAGCTACATTTCATGTAAAACAACACCAACCACATGATGAAAATGACGATATAACAGAGGATACAAAAGGTACAAAATCAAAGGAGAAACCTATCAAAAGAAAAAAAAATGACAGAATAGGTCAGGTAATTGTTGAGCTCCATAAATGTTTGGACACACCGAGTAGTACAGCCCAAGATGCGTACTCTGACGACAAAGGACAAAATACGACTGAGGACAGGGAGCCGACAAAGGACAAAGTAGAAGTCAATAAAAAAAAAACAGCCAGATTCACAACAACAGAACAGACAGGACATGAGGACAGAACAGAGGCTCAGAATGAGAAAAGAACAGAGGATGGGAATGATTACCAGAAACGTGCTAAATCTAGAAGAAATCCAAAAACGACAATGACAAAAAAGAACATAAACACAGCAAAAGTGACGACAGAGAATGCAAGGCAGGCCCCCATAAGTTTAAAATAAAGATAAGAGTGGAAAAAAAAAAAAAAAAAATCAAACCCAAACATCGCCACAGTCAATTACGACACCCTTGGACTGAGTGAGATATTATGTGATCAATTCAACAAAATAAATCCATGTTGTACACTTTCCTTTCAATATTAACATGTGAAACTCAGCAGCACCCGTAAAAAAAGTATCATTTTTTTTATTGCTCGTGCCAAATGCACCTTTAATGGATGCAATGCAATTAATTTATACTTTTAGAAAGAAAAACATCCCTAAACCATTTGACGGCAAAATCTCTATTGTAAAACGGCTTGGTTTGGTGACACACCATAAAAAAGAATGGAGATTCAAACCAGCAAAATACTTAAATAGAGATAAGATAGAAAAAGCTGTAGCAGATGGAGTCAGTCAGTACTACTATTCAATGTTGAGGCAGATACCAATCCAAGAAATCAAAGCTGGGAGCAATACCAAAAACCTCATTAAAGATGTATTAAAAAAAATTTAATCAGAATTAAAGAAGAGTACAAGACTCCACAAAGACATAATACTTGATCTCGTGTTAACACAAAAACCGATTAAAGAAACGAGCATTAATTCAAACTCCAAAGGATACTTTCAACAACTTCACATTGACCCTTTTGCAGTGTATTTACAGACACTGGATTACAGATTTTGGCCCACCATCTAAGAAATTCATCACTTGTTACCCTCCACCTCGATGCCACAGGCAGGAGCGTTGTTCAAAAAATACCTGGTCAGGAAAAAAATTCTGTATTACGCTGTGGTTTTGCCAGGGATGGGCAAGGACAAACCTCCTTCACTCATATCTGAGCTATTGACCAACAGCCAATAAAAGACATTTTTAGTTGTTTTTTTAGCTGTTATTGTTCCTTCCATTTCACACTGGTTGCTGGAATTCAACAGAAAACTGACCCACAATACCAACATCAACATAGCACAGATAGAAACCGACTACAGCTGGTCTCTCATTAATAGTGTGCTGAGGGATTTACTCCCTCCCTAACAGGTGCTGTTTTTGTGTACTTTATATATTTTAATTTATTTGGGTAAATACAGTATATTGTGTTTGGGGACGTAATTTGATTTATTTACTTGTTTTAATCATCTCATCTCTTGAGGTCACCTGGTCATGTGTTGCCATGGAAGCGCGCCCATGAACAGTGCTGACAAGGACCTGGTGTTTCCAATCAGCCTCATTGGGAAAATCCATTGTCTGAGAGGGAGACGTTTTGGATTTTGTTGGGGCCCAGATTGTTTTTGCTTCTAGTTTCGTTTGAGTTAATTGTAACTGTGTAGACATTCTTTAGGAATAGTTTAGTACAGATGTTTGTTCTTTCTTTCTGGAAATGTGAATGTCTCCACCCCTCTAATTAGTCCTGGTGGTTCTTGTTTTGACTGACATGATATGCTGTCAACTGAACTGAAGTGTGTGTAACTGAAGATAAAAGAAAAAATATTGAGAGCTCTAAAAAACTATTGTATAGTCCAGTTTCTTTTTGATTGCAAACTAACATGTGATAATAGCCTTTAACAAGGAGGATATTTCACAGAACCTAGATAGAGCGTTTGAGATTGTGCATGAACATAAAGTTGGAATGAAAAACTTAACAGTATAGCACCTGTGCTCTGCCCATATTATGAAGGCTGTTACACAAGCTGTTGGGGGAAAAAGACTAGTGATTGAGGCATAAGAGTATACAAGTTATTGTTTTGCATCCCTTTAACTCTAATAACCTTCAACTTGCCATGGAGGTGGTTTACAACATGTACTATTTGATGCAAAACATTGCAACCCCTTAGTACAAACAAGTCAAGCATACCTCAACAACTGTATCTCCAAAAACAAGTCAGAGAAAGATGAAGATGGGCAGCATACAGCAGAAGCACAACACGGTAAAAGTGACAAAAGCAACAACATTATTGCTAAATGACCATTTACAAAGACTTTCCAGGTTTTACGGGACCAAGCTCAGGTTGACATTTTGTCCAAGGAATCAGAGATCACAGAAAATCATTACTGCTGTCCTGGGATAGTTGATGTGCTTGTGAAGAACTACATGGGAATCATCCCACCGTGGAGCGGTATGTTACTTGGCGACTTAACACGGTACAAAACACCAGCATCTGCTGCAACAAATAAAACAAGCAAATCAAGAGAAACAAACTGCCATGTGGAGCTGTGGTTTGGCTTGTTCTAAAAGAACATCTTGGCAAAAAAAAGAACCTCAGACCAGTAGACTTTATCACAAAATTGTATGCATCTTCACAAGGTCGGTGTGTTGAACATGTTATGCAGCATGGTCTTCTAGACAAACTTCTGGACCAAACTGTCAGAGCTTCGAACAAACCAGCCGATGATCCCGAAGAAAAATGGAACAAGAGGGAAAGTTCTGCTGGTCAAGACAAAGACCAAATCAAAGTATTTCAATCCCCCAAAGACATTACCCAATCCCAAAACTTCCAAAGGCACCAAAAAACAAATCACCAAAACTGCTGCTGATAATAAAGAATCACAGGTAAGGTTTCACCTTTGAGGCTCTATTTCAGTTTGACAGAAAGAATTGTTTTTTTTTAATGAAATTATCTAATACATTTTTTTGTAATATTAATTCTTGACATTTAATTAGCAACAAGTAATCACCTGCATTTCAACATTTCACAATGTGGTTATGGAAAACAAATGTCTGTGCCTCATCTATAGAGAGCAGTATAATTATTTCACAGTGATTATTGCTCAACAGGTCACATGATCTGGAAGCTATTGAAGAAAAAAGTCCTGAACTTAACATTTCTCTCAGTGTAAAGTACTTGGCAATCTCATGTACACCTTGTGCCTCTGCTGATGTTTGAGGAGTGTGGAACGAATATAGTTTGGGGGAATCCAGTCTCTCTCTGTGTGCCATTTTGGGCTTAGCTGTTTCTGCACTGTGTGAGCTGTTACTGTCCATTTCTTTTGTCATGGCTTTTTCATAATGTTGAGGTGCATGCAGCCTTGTGATAGGCGAGTGGATCTGCTGACAAAGAGAAGCCTTCAAAACTAATATCTGAATGTTTTTGAACATACTATGCCTTACGCTGGTTTGGGCTGGTAGGTGGTTCCACTAGGATAGTCCTGTTCAATCTTAGAGAGCCTCCTCTTCTTCATAAACTGCAACTTCTGCAGCCGAAACAGCCTTCTGAGAATTTAAAATATGCAAATTAGCTTCAAGTTCAGTTTTCTGCTTCATTATGGTTGCTTCTTTTTCTGAAAACGCGAGCTGAACACGTGTAGCCTCTGCTTCAGCTCTGCTTTTAATGCTGCAGAGCTTGTGGACAAACGTTTGGATGTGCTGAGCGTGTAGACTTGGAGCTTGTGTCTGTGTTGCTTGCTTTATCCTTGTTCTCCATGTCATCTGCTTTATGTGACCGCAGGCTCATGATTGACCTGCTGAATATGTCCTTGTGGTTGTGGCTGATGTTCTTTACTGTGTTGTTCTCGCCCTGAGTTTTCGATCTTTTCAGCAGCTGGACGGCCAGACAAGGACGCCCCAATAACCAAATTTAGTGTTTTAATTGTTTATTGAAGAGTGGCCTCTGACCACTACGATCACTTTGGCCATCGTAAACTGCAACATACAAGGCTAAATATTAGCTAACATAGCAAAATAGCCATTCTTACTGCGAGATAAAACAAAAAACATTTTCCTGAATTACTTCAGCATACAATTTACTCACAGCAGAGTTACATAAACAAAGAGACAGATATTATTTTCACAATTAACCAATACTTACGAACA
This sequence comes from Poecilia picta, assembly GCA_033032245.1. Taxonomy (NCBI): domain Eukaryota; kingdom Metazoa; phylum Chordata; class Actinopteri; order Cyprinodontiformes; family Poeciliidae; genus Poecilia; species Poecilia picta. The sequence goes on from CM065354.1 coordinate 22,311,074, forward strand.
AATCTTGTCTGAAACACAACGAGTAAAGACAAGAGCTGTTTGGCGTTGCGTTCCACCATCTTGGATCTATTTTTTTAGATTTTACCCATAACACAAACATCCACCAGATGGCGCTCGAGTGCGGTTTTCAAAACCTTGCTGGTTCAGCTTAAGAGCCACTGGTCTAAAGCATTTTTATCTTCCTTATTAGCAGACTTTAGAAACAATCTTGACTTGTAATATTTTACATAATACTTCCATCCTCATTGGCACATAAAGAAAAAAAGGTGCAGAAAATATTGGTGGGGACTGGGCCCTTCATGCAAAAGTGGGTGGGGACACGTCCACACCAACCCTTCAGGAAGTTACACCTATGGGTTTTATACATATGATTTGGCAGCGCTGTGGTTGTGTCAAAGCAGCAACCTGTATGGAAAAGTGTTTTGATGTTCATGTGGATGCTGCAAGCTTCCATGAAAGGACAAGAGTTACCATTGGTGCTGTAAGTGGCAATGCTGTTTTTAATTCTCTTTTCTCTTTTTTTACATTATTAGTTTTGTGTCTTCACAAGCAGAGAAACTAGAAAATTGCACACTGTACTGCTTTTCAGCTTACATGAGTATGTGAAAAGGAAGAGGAACAAATAAAAAAACAACAAAAGGAAAAACAACACCAAAAAGGAAGCCGTCGTACAATGTCACATTCTCATCAAATCATGTCTTCAGTGGTCAACAAACATTTGCAAACATATTTAAAGCCTGACATCAACACAATCATACTTTGCCGGGTGATAAAAGAAAGAAAATGAAAGATGCAGTGATACAAAAGGAGCGTGTTCTTTAGTCAAGACCTGGTGAGATCTTCCACTTTATAGGATTCTGACCTCTCACCACAAGTTGTGACAACTCTTTACGTAAATAGTTAAGCAAAGGAGACCACATGTCAATTAAATGTTTCTCATTACCCTTAAGAACTGCACTAATCCTTTCATGAAGGAGGACCCTAAATATCTCTCTATACCGTTGTGTGACAGTTGGTGGTTTATCCTTAATCCAATTAATTAAAATGCATTTTCTACCTAAAAGCAATAATTTGTCACAAAGTTTGAAGTGCGATTGTGTCAGAGTGACTGATTTTGAAGGGAGGCCAAGAAGAAACAGACCTGGGTCACAGCTGATCTTTATATGAAACGCATCACTCAGCTCTATAGAAAATGCACCCCAGAATCTTTTAATCAATTTGCATTGCCAGAAATAATGATAGTACGATCTAACCTCTCTTCCACATTAATTGCATAAGGGAGAGATCTGGTGATTCATCTTATTCAGTATAAAAGGTGTTACATGTAAAGGCGATGCTGTTTTTTGATGAACGCAGGAAACTGGGGGTGGTGATTGATGTACAGTGGAGGGGAAGTTGGAAATTATAGGTCTATGATTATGTGTTTTTTTTCACAGCCCTGACAATAAGAGTGTTAAAGTCTGTGGTAGATTATTGCAAAGATAAACCGACAGACGAGCACCAATGTTTCCTGTTGGTTCAAGTTACTTTTGTTTGCAACCTTGCAGCAAAGAATAACATCAATACATTAATGTTATTCTTAGCTGCGTGGTGCATCGTTCATTAGATCTTGGCTGAAATTACTGAATTTCTTTTTAGAAAAACTTGCAACAACAATGTTCAAAATCATCATTGTTGGTTGTCTCTGTTTTAGATTTCCAGGTTTTGCTTTTAAATTAGAAGATATTTTCAGATTACTCCGGCTCTATCGCCACTTATTCCGGCGTTAGAGCCCTAAGTGAAACTCTGAACGCTTGAGGATGGGGAGGTAGAGAATGGCTGGCCAAAATTAGCGTTCATAAATCGGACCAACCTTGAGCTAAACTTAGCTTGCACCATAGAGTTCCAATATCCAACTTGAATCTAACTTCACTGTGCCCCGCCACTATGCAGTCACTGTAATTTTAAATAATTTTGTTAATGAATTATGGGTAATCCTGAAAGCCATGAGGATCACGGACAAGGAGCTTGTTTTATACCAGACTGACCTTACCTCGATTCCCATCGTGTGAAATGCAGATGGTGAATAAAATAAACTGATGCCAACTTGAGCAGCTCCTTGTCATTCATTACCACAAGAGAAGCCACCAGATCCACATAGATCACACTTGACTGTATCATTTCCCCAACCACCGATATTCCTGACTCAATGCAAAGCAATGGCGCATGTGGCTGCACTGCTACGGCACACAGTAAGTCACATGATGTCCACAACTTGTTTTATACCAGAGACTTAAGATCTTTGGAGGGATCTTAAGATTAGGGTGACTGCAAAGAGGTCTTCCAAGGTCAAGAACTTACCAGAGGAAACTCTCACACAGACAAATACAAGTCTCATCCTCATTCGTTTGTTCATTCAGCCTAGTGTTAGTTCACACACACATACATTTTCGACCTATCATTCAGAATAGTATGTCTGTGTGCTTCGTATGTGCGTGTGTGTGTAGGTGTGTGTGATATTTTTATTAGAATTTTCTGTTACACAGACATACAAAAACAAACGCACACAAACATGAAAAGTAAAACAAGATAGATTTAAAAAAAAAAACAAAGTGCATTCCCTCCCCCCACCCAAAAATAACACTAAACCCCAGGGCTCACTCTATCTACACACACACTGAAAAGAAAAATTAGCTTTACATGTCACAGTATTTGACAAGATGTAGGAAGGGAAACCAAATGTCCTTAAAGTCTTCAAGCTTTCCTTTTGTTAAATATGTCAGCTATTCCGTTGCCAGGTTGTTGCTCAATAGTTTAATCCATTAATTTATCTTTGGTCTTTCTGAGTTCCTCCACTTCAGAGCAATCAAATGTTTAGCCTGCAAAAGGCAAAAACTCAAAAACTTCTTTCTCTTCATAGGTCCTATATTTTTTTTTTTTGGATATTGTTTTTATTGGCTCTGGTGGCCTTCATTTGGCAGTGGGTGGACAGGAGGACGGGCATCAGGAGGGGGAGGGCATGTGGTGGGTGAGGTGCAGTCGGGAGTCGGGCCGGCGACGGCTGCGGTGAGGGCTCTGTCCTCAGTGCATGGGTTGTGCTTATCCCCTGTGCCACCACGGCACACCCTCTTCATAGGTCCTTTAAATCCATCTGGAAAAATGTGCAATAAGCAAAGTTTACTGTCCATTGGAACATCCTGTTCGATCAAACGAGAGATGAACATGATAACCTTCCAGAAAGTTTGAATCTCTATACATTGCCACATACCATGGAAAAGAGTACCCTTGTCTATATTATATATGTGCATTTTTAATATTTGTGTGCATCAGTCTTTAGTAGTGTGTATGAGACAAAACATAGTTTTTGTCCTAAACCCCTCATATGAAACTGTAATACAATATAAAGGTAGAAAAAATCTGCGGAGAACAAACGGTTTCACAGCTCTTCGTGTGAAAATCAACCCAAAGTAATGTATTTGCCATCATTGTAAATTCGCTCCCATGTGGGGTTAACCTTTTTATGTAAAACTGATTAAAACCAAAGGCTGATATGAATGAAGTGATTTTTTTTCTTTTATAGTTATATAAATAAAAATCATCATTAAAATTATAAAACACCTCCTGACCTCAAAGATTTCTGCACATTTCCCAGAATAACCAAGAATTACTAGATTTCCTTCTTCAAACTCCATGTAAAAGTCATTTTTTTTATCAAGTATCATCATTATAATGTTCACTTTATTTTCTCGTTTGCCAGAAATGCACCACAAATGTCTAACTTGCGGCGCTCTTATCAGGCCTTGTTGAAAGCAGGGTGTTGAGTTTTTATGGGGTTTTCTTGAAGAAACCAGCAGAAAGAAAAACAGTTTTGCATATAAAACCACAAACCAAAAAACTCCACCTGTTCATCAGATTCCTGTCTGATGGTGCTGCTTATGCTGTGGGTGTGTCTTATGCACAGTAAGAAACTTTGCAATCAGTCCTTCATGTTACATTAGTTGTTGGTGCTGCACAGCCTGCAGCCAACGGGTCACGATGGAGAAAAAGCACATGCATGTTCAACACAGCAGACTGTCCAGCTCTGCTTCTTTAAGAAACTGCAGAGGTGAGTTTAGTTCAGACCAACAACCTGATGATATTTCTGCTGTCTTGGCTGTAATCTTCCCTCTGTTCAGGTTCAGAGAGTCGTTTCCATCTGAGTGTCATTCTGTTCTTCGGAGTGTTCAGTATCTGCCTGCTCATCGGACTGCTGGTCACCAACACTCAGTGTGAGTCTGCTTAGAAACATAAAACTATTACAACTTGTGCATCAAACTAAAGCGTTTATTAATTTAATGAATCTTAAAGACTCTTTGGACTTCTTTCTCAACACATGAAGTCAGAAAAAAATATCTTGTTTTTAAAGCACAAACTAACGGTGGAAAAGGCAACAGAATAATTAATTTAAATTTTATTTAATTTTCATTTATTCTAAGTTTAATCTTTCAGCACATTTTCAAGGTGTCCCAGATAGTTTACTAAAAAACTGACTAAGAGGACATTTTTGAGTTATTGATATGTAAAATAATTTATTTCTTAAACTAATGGCTCGTAAGTCTTTTTTTTTCTTCCCAAAATCACTTTTGGCAAAAAATGACATAGGCCATCATTTTAGGATTGTGGCAATTTTCAATTATTATTTAAGTAAATGATGGCAAGTATAATTTTTGATATTTGGAAGTTTCTAGAAATATAAGTAAGTAAACTTACACAGAAAGTAACTATTCATAAATAGAAATTATATATGTACAAATACGTCTATGAATAATATTACACTTTGCACATAGGGTTAAAAGTAATTTTTACATACTTCTATGTAATATTAATGATTTTGATTCAGAGTCCTGATCTGAATCCAATGCAGAATCTTTGGAGGGATCTTAAGATTAGTGTGATGGCAAAGAGGTTTTCTCAGGTCAAGAACTTACCAGAAGAAAGAGTCATCTGATGTGTTGTAGCCACTAATTATATTATAAATAACTTCTTCTATGCCATTTTTATTAGAAATAAATGACATTATTCAGTGTAGGAAGCACAGGGCAAAACAAAAATTGTTCTGTCAAGTTTTAAAACCCAAAACACATTATTGACTAATACTTTTCAAAACCCCAGCATATTTAGATTTAAAATTAATATAATTCAAAGAAGAAGAGCATTTATGGTTGGACATTTTAAGTTATTTTTTCTATCATTTTTTGGAAATACACATAAAATGTCCAACCATAAATGCTCATCTTCTTTGAGTTATATTCATTTTAAATATAAATATCATGGGGCTATGAAAAGTATTAGTCAATAATGTGTTTTGGGTTTTATTGTTTTGATGAACATCTTTCCTGACACAAAATCAAATCAGAGTCCAGTCAAGACATTGTTGTGTCTTTGTCATCTTTCCCCCAATAAAAATCTATTTTCTTTATGTTTTACAGACAACAACGCCAAACGGCAACTGACTGAGGAACTCCAGGCCTTGAAAAAGACCCATGCCTCCAAAGTCTCAGAAATAAACCAGCTGAACATCACGCTTGATAAGAAATCTGCAGAACTAAGCAGAGCTCTGTCTGCACAGAGTGAGCCCTCACCACTTCAGATCAATGCTCTTCTTTAAACACCAAATATTCCTGCTCTAGGTGTAATTTAAAGACAATTTGGAGTGTCACTGCTATGTGTGCTCAGAGATATGAAGATGTCACATTTAATGTGATGATACCATCTTTCTTATGTCATGCCTTTTTAAAATTATTTTCAGATATTGACTCCAAATGTCATTCAAATCATGAACTCCAGAATGATCTGACTGATCGTCTCCTCGCCTGCAATAAATCGCTTGTCAACATAACCAGAGAAAGAGACGAGCTGAACGTCCGGCTAATTGAGTCTCTTAAAGAGGGAATTGATGACAAATTGTCTCTGCAGAGTAAGTCCTAAACACCTTACACTTTTTTTTATCTTAATAAAAAAGAATATTGATAGGGTAGGTATTTCTGTATTACCTTTAAAAAATCCTTGTGGTGTTGACAAATTTTTTTGTGTGTTTCAGCTTTCAAGCCCTTTTTTCTGATGTATTCCAATTGACTCTATGTGTTTTTTGATAGAAGAAAATTACCTCTCCACACTCTTAGTCAATCTGACTACATGTCACCAAGAAAGTGAGGAAAAAATTTCTTTCCTGTCCAAAGACAAAGACCTGCTGAACGCCAAGCTTGGTGAAACGACTAAAGAGTTGCTGCGGCTTTGTCATTGGTTTGATAGTAAGTCTTTTTGTTTGATAAAGATGAATGAAGTAAAGTTAAAGTCAAGACAAAATTGGTCTAAATTATCTGGCATGTTCACTCCTAAGATAAACTGAAAACATTTAAATATGTGAATTTGTGGCATTTATATACAAATGCCACTGATATAAATTTGTTATAAAAGTATTACTGATTGTACTTTAAAAATTAGGTAACTTTATGTTATTAAAGGTAAAGTTTAAAATGATTTCTTGGTTAATGTTAAGTAGTCATAACAAAGACATTTTGAATAATGTCAACTTTGTATTAAAAGTGTCATAATTTACCGAATCACGATTTATGACAACAGCCATAAATATTCATGAAAGCTTATTCATGTTCATGACAGATGTTATGTCATGTTTATGAAAGTCTCATTACAATCTTATTCACCCCCTTCAAATAAAGTGTTACCAACTATTTTTCTTTACACTTTCTACTCTTCAATTCCTGCTCTTTGACACGGTTGTTATTGGATTATTATTTGTGGTCCGAATATAAATAGTCTGAACATTTTGCAGAAAAATTTAAAACTGATCTTCATATAAATTGATTCTCCTCTTCCAGACACAACGTGTCCTGACGGTTGGTTGAAGTTCAATTGTTCTTGTTACCAAATCTCTGGTGAAGGTTCCTGGGATGAAGGCAGAGTGAACTGCATAAGAAAAGGAGATCTGGTGGTGATAAATAATCCTGAGGAGCAGGTGATGGGAGAGTTTATAGGGTTACAAAAAGAGAAATAAAAATTATGAAGCTTATTGTGCTATTTTATGTAGTCAATAGGCATGTGGTTTTATATTCTCTGTATATTTTTATGTAAAGATAAAAGACTCAACAATTAGATTTTCCACTGACAAGAAGTTTTCTCTAAAACATTAAATCAATATTTAGCAATAATTTGTTAGGCAATAATTTGTAATAATATTGATCAGTGGTACAATATTTGGAAGAAGATAATGGAGCGAGGAAATTAAGACGTGTTTCTTTAAACTAAATTGATTATCAAAACTAAAAGAAACCTTTTTATGTGGACATTTTACAGAAATTTCTCTCTGAATTCAAGAAGGAGGCTTGGATTGGTTTGAGTGACAGAGAAACTGAGGGATCTTGGCTGTGGGTTGATGGAACGGCTCTGAATTTCACGTAAGGATCCAGTTTTTCATTGAGCTCCAGCAGTGACTCTGAATGTTGTTTCCTTTAGTTTGCAACATGGTTTCTGCATAAGCACTTGATATTTGTGTAAAGTCATATTGTCAAATATTAACAAGAAGTTAGGTCACATATAATAATAATAATGATGAGGATGCTGCAATTTCTATTTTCTGTCTTTTATTTCCAAAAAGGAGTTTCTGCTGGACATTCACTATTTGGTGCTTCAGCACAGGTTATTTCAGTCTAAGACAGACAGACAGACGTATCGATAGACACAGACAGAGAAATTAAAATTTCAAGAAAATTGTTATTTCCGTCTTTCACATAGCACTCTTACATATACAAAAACACTTGAAATATAATTAAAATGTAAAAAAAGAAAAAAACATCAACATTAACACCCTCCAATCCAATTGCTTTTCCTGCATTTACAGACATAAACGTGAGCTTAGAGAATTTATTTTATCAAATATGTTTTCATCTGGGGTTCCCCATACTGATTATTTCAAAATGTAGTGATACAGAACCCAGGTCAATGCTTGAGATTGAACCATGATGCCTCCAACTATTATTTTTTGTTTGAGTGGTGTTGTATTGGTAGTGTTAAACTGTCTTTGACCTCTATGGAGTTTGAAAAAACCTCTAAAGACATCAGAGATTTCATTTTCTTAAATGTTATCATGATGAACTGCTCACGTTCAAAAATGTTTTAAATGCTTTTGTCTCAATGTTTTGTTCATCTGACTGCCTGTTAAATTCTGATGCAAAAGGAAAAAAGTTCCATGATTCTCTCTTTCTCAACTCTGTCAGATCCTGGTGCTTCAACCAGCCTGATAACTTTGATGGAGGCCCAATATGGGGTGATGAGGACTGTGTACATATCACATCGTATGCTGGCGCACCTTGGAATGATCTATCATGTGATGCTAACAAATGGTGGATTTGTGAAAAAATACCAACAATGTTTGCTCCATAATTTTTGAAAATGTTTTACTTTTATTCTTTGGCAACCACGCAGACTTTATCGTGTTTAACTCAACGTTACAAAATTCCAAATGATAACCTGTATCAACACAAAAGCATTTTTTTCCCTTCCACCAACAGAAAACATATTCTCACTCTGCTTACTTTGCTAGCTCAGTTAAAATTAGGAAATGTTTAAGTTGCTAGAAGTCACTCGCTGCTCCTTTTCATCATGTGTATAAATGTCTTGAATACAAATTCTTCTCTGTTGATGATATAATTCTGACTTGTAGTGCTCCACATGTTTTCTTTTTAGTAGAAATACAACTTTAAAAGGCTCAGTGTTTGTGAACGCAGAGTGAGATAAAAGGGTCCGACCGGTTTCACAGTGAGTGATGGAAGGAAATGATTTGGGTTCTTGTTGTTGATCTGCCTTAAATCAGATAAATAAGCCCTCTCATGTAAAAAAATTATCAGATGAAACAAAGATTTGAATTTGACTTTGAACAGAACAATTTATTTCACATATATAGAATATGTGAGTTTTGCATTGGCAAATTTGCTGAAGTCCGTTTGGTGTCATTTCCACATACATGGTAACTGGACTCAAAAATGAAACAGCATTGACAGGTCTACAGTCTAACAGTAATAGTTTTATCCATAGGTGGATTTATTCATTAAAAATAATTTAAACAATTTTTCTCTAATGTTCACAGGGACATCATTTTCTTCAATGGTTATATCTGGAATAATAGATTTAGAGTGTAATAGGCAAATAAACCCCTTTTTTTCTGTGAGAGATTAAAGTATGACAATGTTCTGGCTTTTTGTTGTCCATTATTAAACACTATAACGTTCTACATATCAGCGTTTCCTTTAGGTTTTTCTTGCTTCAACAGGTTGTTTCAATAAACAGGTACAGTAAAGCAGGGAAACATCTAAAACATGCAGGGCAGTGTGCTTTGAGGACCAGGGTTAGGAAATACTATTATTATTAAAACATATTATCAAAGACATATAAACAATTCATAAAGAATAAGAAATAATATTCCTCTGTAGGAAGTTGCTCTTTCCAATGGCACATTTCATTAAGGACTCAGAACCTTAAATATGTTAAATGAATTTAACATTCAAATTTGAAATGATTAAATGTTTTAATGTATATGAGCATTAGCTGTCTTAAATAAAGTCTATTTTTTAATTCTAGATGATTTGATCTATTTAACAGTTTCAACCTGTTCAAGCAGGTTTCAGCAGCCTTGTAAGTCCCTGCAGCTCAGCGACGCTCCAGCCTGGTGGAGACGCAGGAGCTCTGGGACCTAAAGGCCTGAGGAAGAGCAGAGAGACACTTTACCTGTTGATGCTGATCTCCTTTGAGGCAACATTTGGAATACAAATAATATTTCCTGAAGAAATCATTAAAATGTTAAAGCTCTAACATTACAGTATTTCTTTAAATGCTTAGGAACAATTTATAAGAACAGTTTTTCATGAACCTAAACAATTAGCACATAGGTTATTTGCAAAATTGATCATGTCAGTGAAAAATCTATCATTTCTTACAGAAATCCTTTTTTTAATCAAAACATAAAACATATCCATCACATTTTGTTTGATTAAACTAAACACTCCTTGTGCTCATAACTTGAGTAGCATATACATAGAAAAAGTCTATCACCTGTTAGGTGGTGTCCAACTCCAGTCCTGGAGGACCACTGTCCTGCAATTTTAGATGTGACTCTCCTGCACCACACCTGAATAGAATAATTAGGTCATAGCAAGGCTCTGGAGACCTGATCTACACAAGGAGGAGATAATTAAGCCATTTCAGTCCAGTGTTTTGTACCTGTGGCACATCTAAAAACTTTGAGTTCGACACCCCTGTGTTAATTGAATGACTTATTTTGTCACAGTTTTTGTAATTACCTACATCTCACAAAGAAAATGAACACACTAAATATGATCTGCCTCTTTCTGCTGAGCAGGGCCTCGTCAACTTCACAGGAAATTAATATTAGTGGCCATATTAGCGGGTCAATAATAAACAACTCTTCTGAAGTGACTAATCCATCCATGTATTATTGTCACATCATTTTGGCCACTGGCCTGACATTCACTGCCATACAGGGAAGAACTCCTAGACGGGGTTAACATTTGTTGTTATTCCCCTTTATTGTGATACTCCTACAAACAGCTCATCAAACTTCCATCATAAGGCATTTAATCACAATCAAGTTTAAAGCATTAACAAACACGCATGAGACCACACTGATTAATTAATCATGTGTTCTTATGTCATTATTATTACAACTGTTAACACAGACAGTGTGTTGATCAGCAGATGTTGGCCTGTTCAGTCAGAAATGCTCACCGTGTTCAATACGCCTCCTGGTGGTGAACTGCTGCAACTAAAGCTTAATGCCTCCCTCAGTACCAACAGGTCAGACAGTCAAGTAACAATGTTTTCTGTTTGTTAAAATTTTGGTTTTCTGCTTTATGAACGATCTGGAACTTTTCACTGTCTAACAAACAACAAAAACAAAGACATTAGAAGATAAGAATAATTTATCTTGATCATTTAAAAAAATTTATTATTTTATTGATTCATGTCTAGGTTTTCCACCTGAGTGAAGGTGGCCCCTCACCTTTTTCAAATCAGACAAAATTTGTGTCAAACATTTGTGCTGGTTTGTGGAGCAAAAAATTTCATTTTTGCTGCCATCATTTAAAAGATATTAAGAAATGTTTCCAGAGGTCAGTAAAGGTCAACCAGCCCCCCCACTTTCTTCAAAATAGTCAAAATGGGTCCGAGTAAACTCGACTGTGGTTTTTCTGATAAAATGTCCATTTGTGCTGCTATCATTTTAAAGATAATAAAAACATTTCTAGACGTCATCAAAAGTCAATGAACTTTAGTTCATGCTGGATCTGTGAATTTCATTTGAAATTGTTAGGTGCCAACCAATGAACATGAATAGTTTAATTTTAACATTGATGAAATTCACTTGGAACTAGGTCTCATTTAGAATGAACTGGTACACCACCTCCAAAACAAACTCGGTGACCTGTATTTTAGTTCCTGATCACCAGAGGGCGCTATTACACAAACTCTTGAAATACAAAAAGTGAGACAAGCAAAACATGCTAGCCATCTAAACAGCCGTTTTAAGCTCAATTTCAAGAACAGCCATTGTCAACACTTATTTTAACTACTTGAAATCAGTGTACAAACTGTTCATGGGACTAGGGGGACTGGTTGACCTTTGGACTCTTAAATTTTCATAAACATCTTCAAAGCCAAAGCAAAACAAATGAACATTTTTGTTGCACACACAAGGGCCAACTTAGCTGAGCTGAGTTTGTGCAAATAAATAAATCTATTTATTTAGAGGTTCACCTCTGATGACTTTTGGAGAACATTTTTCTTAATGTCTTTAGATTAATGGCAGCAAAAACAAAAATATTTGCTGCACAAACCAGAACAAACATTTGACACCACTTGTCGGATTTGTAGGAGAGGGAGCTGAGGGGGGCAAACTCACTCAGGTCTCAGCAGAAGAGCACTTCTTCACTGAATTATAATTTTAAATCTAAATCTGCTGGGGCTAATAATTTGTGGGTTAACTGTATGTGATACCAATAGATAAGAGTCAATAAAAGAACAAGATAAAACATACTAATGTCCTTTATTGAAAAACTAGAGCTGAGGTGTAAAAAAGCCATTAAGAACCTAATCAGTAGAGTCAGTGACTCAATGTAAGGGATTGACCCTTTTTGAGATAGAAATCTATCAAAGGAAATCACGTCTTTCACCACACATGCATGTTCTATTAAAAAAACAAGAAAACATTCTGATAAAATTATCTGGTTTGCAGCAGAAGATTCTCTAACTTATGAGACAGTTTGTGATTATTTCCATAAACAAACACAAACCAGAAAGAGGAGTTGTTCTTCTTGTTGCCTAACAGCTTCAGTCAGCATCCAGGGTTATTCATGTGCTATTTTTAGGACATATTGCGTGCAGTTTTCTAAAGAAGTATTGAAATATTAAAAATGTAGATTAGCTGTAGGGACAAAATATCCCGCGAGAGACCAAATTTGTAGTCAAACAGTATTTGTAGTAATAGTGACGCTAAACGGGACTAATGTCTTGTTTACAGTTTGGTAACAGTATGAGTCATTTATGTTAATATGTTTGATTAACATAGCAGCTTAATTAAATAAAATGACAGAACACCGGCCTGATGGCCTTCGCCGCACGTCTTCCCTCTTTTTCACATCCTGCTCTCCTGCAAATAGAACCAACAAAGCCTTTAAAAATTAATAATAAAAACAGAACATGCATAATTTTGGAGGGTGGGAGGGAGCAAGAGAACCTGAAATGTCCAAAAGGAAAAAAATACACAGGACAGGAAATTGTTCATATTCACTAAGATGAACTGCTGCCCTCCACTCAGAGATGTGTCTTATAGTGGGAATGATGCAGTTTGTATGCTGTCTAATTACAAGAGAAGAAGAAAAATATTGAATGACATGGTTTCTCCCCCAAACACTACAGTTTTTTGTCCTTGTGGTTCCTGAGAAATAATCCAAAGGGGTCAACAACAGAATTTCTCCACACTCTCTTTCTTAAAAACGTGTCTTCTTATGATTTTTTTCTGCTCATGATCTGCTATTTTTCTTTATTTGCTCTTCTTTCACCACCATTTATCTGTATTTTCAGTATTGTTGTGAACACTTGGTGCAGTCACAGAAATCAGGCCTTTTTGTGGATGTCCACACACTGATGGATGTTACAGATGACAGGATTTATTTCAACAGGCTTTACAATGAAGCAAACAGCAGATTGGCAGCAACAATAGACTGTAGATCCATATTTAAGAAGGTTTGATGTGAAATAAATTACAGTTAAACCTAATCTCTCAATGGAGCATTTATTTTTTAAAAAAATAGCACTTTAAAAATTGTGCTACTGCACTGTATCTATAATATGTAATACTAAAACATTTTCAGGTATCTGCAGCGGAGTACAAAATGTAAAGCTTAAGCTTGCCTCAGTTGTAAAGCAACGACTAATATTTACCCATCATTACTCTGGGGCCTTTTCACAGATCCACAAGAAAGAAGCAACACATTTAGTATCATTCCATGTCTTGTTATTTTTCCAGATCTGAGCACAAGCCTCACCTCCTTGAGCATTATCAGGCTGGCCCTCTCCCCAGAATTTTTTAAGTCTGTAAACAAGAAAGTTATTTCACAGATTATCTCTGACAGCACACAGAAAGGAAATGTTAGTTTATAAACTTTGATGTTCCACAATGCAAGTGGATATACAGTAGTTGGTTTTGGAGTCCAGAAAATAAATAAATGATTTACACAATTTCCATTTGCAGAACAACTTCCCGTATTTTAACGACTCCATTTTTTTACTTTAGAAAGAGAAACATGTTGTTCAAAAATAACTGCAGAGTGTTTACAAAAAGTGTGTTTATGATCACAATTTTCCATTTTCTTGATTATTTCAGGGGGTTGGGGGGGTTCTCTACAAAGAAGTTTATTTTGGCCTGGTGTTTATGTTTAGCTGTGACACCAGTGACCATCAGTCACAGCGTTAATGCAAAAAATAGGAAAAACCTACTCAGAACTGAGAGGAGTGCCATCAACCCACTTCCAGGATCCCTCCGTTTCTTCACTCAAACCAATCCATGGTGACTTCTCAGAATAGGTAAGAACAAATTTCTGTGAAACAGCATAGAAAATATTGCTTTCAGACTTGAATCATAACAGTCTGTGCATACTATGATCATCATCCAAATATATTGATCACTTTGAAAACTATAACTATTCTAAAATCCTTTCTCTCCTTCCCCACCAAAAGAAACAAATTCCATAGAGATTCACGTCTCAATAACTGCAATTGAATTATTTTGCAGGTTTCTATTTGAGAGAAATATAGTAAATGCTTACACTCTTACACACTATATCAATTTATATGTTGGAGTCTCTAGTGTAAATGTTTAGTTCCACATATAAATGTGTTATATGTGAAAAAATGAAGCATATTCTCTTATGCAAAGTACTGTTAAAAAGTAATTGTTTTTAAATTTTTTGTTTAAATATTTCAGATCAGCCATGTTGGGACTCAGCCATAGCGTTAACAAACACACTGGCATAAAAATCTACTTATCCCAAAATTAACTGCATTAATCCACTTTCAGTCTGATGAGGAAAAGGAGAAGTGATCATGTGACATGACAATCATTAGACATGACTGCTTCACTTCCTTCCTTTTTACAGGTTACATTGAACTGGACGTCATCTCTAGATTCAATCTCTCTGAAAGAGAAGGTATTGCAACTTCAAAGTAATCCTTGTCTGTTCTATTGGTATTTTTTCTTTGATCTCATCTTGCTAACCTGTAAAATTATCCTGAAAAAATTTCTACAGTCTGTTACTATAATTCTAAAGGTAAAATGATTATATGCTATTGATACAAAGGTAGCTCCATGCTTCAGTACTTAAAAACTTACCAGTAAATATTCACATTGAACTGTGACATCACTGCATTACTTTATTGGTCAAAAGTTTGTATTTTGGGTGAAATATTCTAACTTAGTGATTTTGTTCATTATGGGATTTTAAGGTTGAAATATTTTTGTTAAATAAACTCTTACATTTTGGAGAAAAGTTGTTTGTGTTTATTCCATACACAGAGTATGTGAAGAGTCATGCTATTTGAAAACATAGTTGAAGAAATTAAATCATTCATGTATTATATGCAATTCCTAAGTCTTAGTAGGCAGGTATTTATAACAGACTGAAAACATTAAGCTGAGTTTCAGCAAAGCAGCTATGCATTTTATCTTACAACATATTACAATAAAAAGCCAAAGAAAAGAAACCTTTCCTCTTCATAAAAAGAAAGCAGCATAAAAAGTATTAACCTAGTAAATAAAAACAAATACAATTTTAATCTCTATCTTTTTAAAAAATAATTAAAATCCAATTTAAAATACAAGCAACAATTTTAACTAAAACGGAGCTAAAGCGGAAGTTCAAGCTGGAAGACTCCGCCCCCACCAGTTCACCCATCGACGTCAGGCTCATCTCCGACCTCAGCGCTGGACCTCACCCGGCGCGTCCAATCAGCAATCAGGCTCTGCATAAAGGATCCACACCCAAGCTGCCAGCTGCGTTCAATTCGTTCATCTGCACGCCACCTCTTCTCAGCCAGCACGTCTCAGTTTCTCCACAGCTCCGTGATTCCCCGTCCTTCGACCTCGCATCCCGTTTTGTAGTGATGGGGCAAATGAAGCCTCGTGAAGCAATGAAGCTTTCCAGCCATTTGCTTTGCAAAAAGGTTCATACTCGATGCTTCATTCATTACTCACTAGTGACCTCTGCTGGTGAAACTGTAACAGCCTTATCATTCAATTGGATCATACTTCCAAAAATTACTAAATGCAATATTGTCACAAAGTTTTCATCAAACTCATGTTTAGTAACAGGAGAATCAATTAAACCATATTTAATTGTCATATGTTTTAATTATTACAATTATTTGTAGCCAATCTAATCCTGGTATATGTTGAATGTCAGTGGTTGTGTTTGGTTTTCTTTTATGTCAGACTGATTTGAAAATAAAGACATTTAATGTCTTGGGAGTTCAGTGCCTGTTGGGGCTTCACTTTTTCTTGGATTTATAATTGGCTCAGATCTCTTATATTTGGCTACATGTTGAATTTTAGTTCTGCAACACCATTAAATCTGTTTCTGCTGTGAAAGACTGATATAGTTTTGCTAATCAGACTACAAATAGTAGTGGAACTTTGCAGAAGGTCAGAAATTGGTTGGTGAAGGGTTAATTATTATCTAAGAATAATTTTATTGTGAGGATAATCTCAAAATATTCTCAGATGTCAGAGATTTTCCTCTTGCTGGCTCCATTTCAGACAATTAATCAACTTTATTTGTGTAGCACATTTCAGCAACAATGCAGTTCAAAGAGATTTACATCATAAAATCACAAAAGTATAGTTATATATAAAAAACAATCTACAATTGAGAAAACCCGTAACAAACATTACATTTTGATGAGTGTCATCATCAATAAACATCAAATATGTCGGTCAATGTTAATTTATTTGGCCACTGAAGACAAATATCATCCTCTGGTGCGACCAAATGGACAATAACAGCACGGCTAATCGCGCTTTTATTTTGAGAACCGACACGCAAAATGAAGCAGTTAAGTGACTCATGCAATGCGAGGCCTCGTTTGTTGCCAGTCACGTGGTTTTCAGCAAGACAACGCAAGCCTCGAAGCGGGGCTTCATCGGATACGCCCCGCTTCGGATACGCCCCGAGGCGTGTACCGAGTTTTTAGTCGGTAAACGCCTCGAAGCCTGGATTCAGATGGACCATCACTACCGTTTTGGCCCTTTCTTTTTCCCCTCAGACACTCATCGGATGCAAAGATTTCTCCTGGCCTCAGCCTCGATCATTTGAAGCAGCTTTTCTCACCTATCACTCACCTGCCTGGGGTTTCACTAACTCCTCGATCCACCTTTGAAAAACATAACAAGCCCTCCGGTCACCTCGTTAACTTTGACCTTTTTGCCCGTGACGCAAAAAGATCCTTCAGGACTGTCAGTGAGACCAGGTCGCTAACTGCGAAGCTCTACGTGAAGGTGACGGCCTGTCTAAAGAAGACGACTGAGTCAAAAGAGATGATCTGATGGAAGCAGCAAAAGGCCGTCTTCCTTTGCCCGCCAAGCTTCTCTCACTTCCACATGCCGTCATGGTCAGCATCTTTCCGGATTTCTCCCACTACGCCCGTCTCGGGCCATCAGGACGCGCCTCAGATGCGAGAGATTCCTCTATGATTTCAAGCAGCGTCTTCCCCCTTGTCTCTCGCCTGACTGGGATTTGTCTCGCCACCAACTCCACGATCCTGCCTGGCTCCGCGCCTTCAACTGTCCTTCACTCCTAGTCACCCGCACTCCTTGGGCCTACAACCCGTACTGTTCTCCCTGCATCCTCAGGCCAACACACAAGTGTTAGGTCTCACCTTTCCTCGGGCCTCGGCCTCAGCCCTTTATTTTGGGGAGAATATCCCTAATCGGTTATTGAGATGTTCATCGAGTTCACATCAAATCTCAGCTCAAATTAACTGCCGGGTCCGAGCGCCAAACCACTGTTGTTCATTCTCGTCATTAAATCTTTTAATTGTTCCCCTTTTTTCCGTCTGAGTCTTTCCAGATTGAACTGCAATTTTAAGCCTTCCCAAGCAATTTCCACGCCGCTGTGTTTTACAAAAAAAAAAGCAACCTGAATATTTATCTGTTTTCAGTGTGTGTTAAGAAAACTCTACCTAAACGTGACACATTGTGGCTGGATTAATTTGCAGAAGGTTTCACAACCAGTTTTTAACTTTAAAAGTTAATTGTTTTCTCACACAGGGTGAGGTTGCAGCTGTGTCTGCTCATAAATTAAAAACAAAAAATGTCTCTACTCAGTTTATATTTGATATTATTGTTCTGGCATGTAATAAAAAAAAAAGTTAACTAATTTAAAGCAGCAACAGGCATTGCTGACAGAGGTACTGTTGTATGTGTAACACATATAAAATATGAAATTACACTGGAAATCTCTTTGGATTGTATTCAAATGCGATAGTCATTATGAAAACATTTTGGAGCACAATCTGAATTGAAGCACATAGAAAAGTAATAATCTGATTTGAAAGAAAAAAAGAATAATCTCTCACTGAAAGATCACATCACCTGTTCATCAGCGTCGTTTATCACCACCAGGTCTCCTCCTCTCTCCCTGCAGTCCTCTCTGGCGTCAAACCAGGAGCCAGATTTTGCAGAGAGGACATGACAAGAACCACTGAACAGGTCCCATCCTGCAGGACAGGTTTTCCCTAAAAGAACATTAAAAAAAAAAAAAAAATTATATATATATATACACACATGAACATTTTCCTAATTATTTTTGTTATTGTTTGAAGAAAACAGTGTTTTCAAAAATCAGATTTTACAATGTAATTTTGCTTTATCACTCATTTGACTAGTGATTAAAATATAATCTATAAATAGATAATTTAAAACCAAAACCTGCTTTTAAGTCTGTAAATAAGCTGTTCTCACAAACACATAATGACTTACTTTTCTTCATCTCACTCTGAAGCCTGGTCACTTCATTAGACTTTTCTGTGAGTGTTGCATTCAATTGGTCTCTTTCTTTAGTCATGGCAGAAAGCTGGTCATTGCTGGCCTGGAGACGATCAGTCAGATTGTCTTTCGAATCAGAGAGACCTGCTGCTGAGCTGGATAATGCATGAGCTGAAATCATTTAAGGTAAAATAAATCAGAAATGCAAAACATGTTTTTGTTAAGATACAGTATATATATTATATTCATAGGCAAGACAATCATTTTAAAAGGGTTTATCACAGAAAAAAATTTTATTGGTGGCACTTTATTTGTAAGGGTGTGAATAAGAAAACGTGACATAAAATCTGTCATGAATATGTAGGAGTCTTTATCAATATTTGTGACTGTTGTCATGAAGTCATTCTGTAATTAATGACATTTAATGGAAAGCTGACACTTCTAATTGACTTTTAATGCACCTTTTAGTGCATCTAGTGTTATTTGCCAAATAACACTTCATGACAACAGTCAAACATTCATGAAGACTCCTTCATATTTATGATTGTCTCATGTTAGTCTTATGCACACCCCTTCAAATAAAGTGTTATCAATGGCAGTAACAGAGAATCTGGTAAAACTTTTATTTAACTTCAAGGAAATACAGTGACTTGCAAAATTATTCATAACCTTTGAACTTTTCCATATTTTGTCAAATTACAACCATAAAAGTGATTTACAACTGTGAAGTAGAAAGAACATTATACACAACTCAAAACATTTAACAAATAAAAAATTTAAAAGTGCAACATGCAAAAGTATTCAACCCCCTTTTCTCTGAGTGCAACTAATTGCTTTCAGTAGTTGCCTGATGACTGCTAACGACTAGAGTCCATGTGTGTATCTGATCTGATCTCAGTATGAATCCAGCTGCTCTGGTCAAGAGAATATTGGGGAGCAAACATCACGAAGTCCAAGGAACACACAGGACGGGTCAGGGAGAAAGTTGTGGAGAAGTTTAAAGCAGGTTTAGGCTATAAAAAGATTTCCCAAGCTTTGAGCAGAGCCCTGTTCAATCCATTGTCTGGAAATGGAGAGAGTACAGCAAAACTGTGACCTGACCAAAACGAGGCTGTCCACCTAAACTTACAGGCCGAACAAGCAGAGCTCTGATCAGAGATGCAGCCAACAGGCTCATGGTGACTCTGGAGAAATGCAGAGATCCGCAGCTCAGGTTGGGGAATCTGTCCACAGGAGCTACTAGTCATCACTGCACATATGTAGTTCTTATGGAAGAGTGGCAAAAAGAAAACCATTGTTAAAAGAAAACTGTAAGAAGTCCAGTTTGCAGTTTGTCAGAAGCTGTACTGGGGACACAGCAAGTGCATGATGGTTCTTTAGTCAGATGAGACCAAAATGTAACTTTTTAGCCGAAATGCAAAACTCTGAGTCTGGTGGAGAACTAAGACTGAACATCACTCTGAATATACCAAAGCTGGTAGAGACAAAATATTTGCAGCTGTATTTGCAGCGAAAGATGTTTCCACAAAGTATTGTCCCAGTGGAGCTGAATAGTTTTGCACACCACACTTTTCAGTTTTTTTTTCTGTAAACAATTGCTTTGAATCATGTATAATTTTCATACTTTACAAATGGTAATACCATATTGTGTTGATCTCACATAAAATTCCAATGAAACATACAGTTTATCACAAAAGTGAGTACACCCCTCACATTTCTGCAGATATTTAAGTATATCTTTTCATGGGACAAAATGACACTTTGACAATGAAAAGTAGTATGTGTGCACCTTGTATATCAGTGTAAATGTATTCTCCCTGCAAAATAACTCTATATACAGCCATTAATGTCTAAACCACCAGAACAAAAGAGAGTACACCCCTTAGTAAAAGTTCCTTAAGTGTCTATTTTGTATGGCCATCATTATGTACCAAAACCGCCTTAACTCTCCTGGGCTTGCAGTTCACCAGATCTTCACAGGTTGCCACTGGAATGCTTTTCCACTCCATCAGAGAGCTGACAGATATTCAAGACTTGGCGTTTCTCCATCTTCCACTTGAGGACGTCCCAAAGATGTTCTATTGGCTTTAGGTCTGGAGACATCCATGGTCAGTCCATCACCTTCACTCTCAGTGTCTTCAATAAAGCAGTGGTCGTCTTAGAGGTGTGTTTGGGGTCATCATCATGTTGGAACGCAGCTCTGCGACCCAATTTCCAGAGGGAGGGGGATCACGCTCCCTTTGGAGGGAGGGGGATCACGCTCTGCTTCAATAGTTCAGAGTATGTATTGGAGGTCATGAAATGTAACTCCAACACCTGCTGCACTCATGCAGCACCTTTCATTATGTCAAAGTGTCATTTTGTCAGTGTTGTCACATGAGAAGATATACTTATATATTTGCAGAAATGTGAGGGTGTACTCACTTTTGTGATACATTGTATGCATTTATGTTTGTGGATGTAATATGATAAACTATGGAAAAGTTCAAGGGACATGAATATTTTTGCAAGCCATTGTATTATTGTGATGGTATTCATTTATAAAATTATTCCTTCTCTTTATTTCAAGCCATGTGTTATGCCTTAAGAAATAAAGCAGAGCAGGGTGATGACAGATAAATGTATGACAATACAACTCACAGTGAACACCAAGTCTGATGAGTCCAATAAGGAGGCCAACACTCAGGATCCCCAAAGAAATAATAACACCCACATAGAGCCTCTTCTTAGAGCTACTAAAACCTTAATAAAGACAATTATTTCAGTACCATTTGTAGTGGAGATTGTTTGTCAAACCAAACATCCTATAAATGTTCAATCCATGAGCCACTGCTGCTGCACTGGGTGAAGTTTCATACAAAAGAAGTCCAATGTCCAAAACTTGAAGGTTACTCTTTATGGTTTATTTTCTCCAGTTGGCAGGCAAATAAAATCTAACTTTTCATTGTTTCCTGGTCTGGTAAAACACCTTAGGCCCCAAACCCAGTGCATGCTGGTCCTATACCAGTCCCTATACTGATAGTAAATTGACCCATTGTTCTGTTTTGCGTGGAAACAACAAAGAATAAAAATAATTAAACAAAAACAAATATAACTAAGAACTATTAAACAAATAAACTCTGTAAATAATAAAAAAAATATAAAGTAAACTAATAAAATTCAAATTCATGAAAAACAAAGAATAAATAGATTCAACACCATTCATTTCTTCTGTATAATATTGAAAACATATGTTTGTGTTTTTCTCTTCCACGCCTGTCTTACCGCTGTCTTTTACAACTGAAATGTTGCAGGCAGAATCATCATTAGCATAGATTTCCTCCATTGGTTTGACTGTCTTATCTGCAGTGAAAACAGAACTAAATGAACACTGAAACTTGGTGTTTCATGAGGAAGTAACAAGTTTTAAGAATGCTCAATGTAGTTGAACCAAATATAGTTTTTGAGAGCAACATGTTAATCTTCTTACAACCATATAGATTTATTTGTGGATGTTTAATGCTTAAATCACAGAGAAAATACTGAGTGGTACCTTTAAATTAGCCATGACAAACTATAGAATACATTTACATTGAATTAACACATCATGTAAACATAATTTACTTCCAGACACCAAGTACACTAAATTTTCTATAAAATATTTTTCTAACTATGTTAGAAAATTGACAGTTTAGCATTTTATTTTATTTAAATAACTTCTTTTTCAGTTCACAGAGGTTTAAGACCATTCCTCTTATAATCAAAGTATATTGATATAAAACAGTTTATTCCAGGCAACTTCACAAAGAAAATGCTAACTTGATAGTTCTTAAACCAATTAAGAAATGTTTTTTTATCCAGGCTGTTCCTTCCAGTAAATGACATGTTGTCCTATGAGAGAGTCACATGAGACTTATTTCTAACATCAGCTGAAATTATCTCTGGATTACACTGACTGACTGTCACATAGCTATTATTGTTACATTTCAGTTTGCATAATCCCGAAGTGTAGAGATATACCATGGCAAAACTGAATACTTTAATGAAATAAAGAATAACTTACAACAAATTAACACAGGGCAGGTCAAGGGAGGCAGGCAAAAAGCAGAAGAATCCAGTGAAAAGCAATGAGAACAGATGAACTTATATACCGAGGCAGAGGTGACAGAATAATCAGATGAGATAATCAGAGGCAAAGAGGAACAGGTGTGGCAGAGTACAGGTTGGGTAACATGAGGGACGGAGACTAATTAACACAAGGCAGCTGAATCAAGACCCAAAGACACAACAACACAAATAAAGACCAGAGTTCAAATAGGTGACCTGGTGGTCGTCCAAGGGAACAGTGGGATCTCAAAATAATCTACTGGACAATCAGGGGCTTTAAAAGCAGAAGTTATAGAAGATGACCTGTAGAGGATGACCAACATCCCAGCAGCACTGGAGGTTTGAAAGGTGGGAGTAGCAGGAGAATCCTGGAGGCTTACAGTGGTGATGAAGGAACTGGAGATATTCAGAGGAACCCTGGAGACCCAACCGAATAACATGTGGAGAAACTTCTCAGGAGGTCAACTGAGGAGCTCCAGAGACTGAGAGTCTCTCTGGAGACTGGAACAAAAAAGAGAAGTCCTGGAGAGTTGTCTTAGAGCCAATGAATGGTCGGAGGAGCCTTTGAGAATTTCTTGGACGTCAGATGAACCCCTGGAATAGCCATGCTGATGAACCACACAGCAGTCACAATGACTTTCTGTTTCTTCTATAGGAAGCATGGATATTGTTTTGTAGAGGTCTTTTTGCTATTACGAGTGGACATGGTTTGCGGTCCACAGATGGAAACCCTGGACCTTTTTCTGTGGACGACATGATCGGCGACCTGAGGCTCCTGTTTTGGCTCCTGGCATTGAGACTCAGCCAGTCCTCTGACCCATGAATACATGATTTATAACACAGATAAAAAAATCTGTTATTAATTTAACATTTGTTTACTGAGAATGAAAAAACTACTACATTTGACGGTTTCAGTAGGAATAAGATTTATTCGGAATTTGTCACCTTTAAATTGTATTATACACAGTCCAGTCACATTAATGTGACCACCACGTACTTTCCACTTCAGAGTTAAATAACCAATCACAGAAGGCAGGTGGCAGCACAGTGCAGTTGAGCGTATATAAAGGGTGTGTGTGGGCTTCGGAAAACATTTCAATCGTTGGCGTAATGCAGAAACGAAGCGATTTATCCGACGTCCAAAAGGGCATGATCATTGGCTTTCGGGCCAAGGGTGGAAGCATTTCCGAAACGGCTGAGTTTGTGAACTGTTCGCGTGCCGCCGTGGTAAAAGTGTACCGTGCATGGCAAAATGGGACTGTCCAAAATCAACGACGTGGCAAATGTGGTGCACCACGGGCCATAGATGACAGAGGCGAACGACGGTTGCGGAGATGCGTTCGGGCAGATAGACGGGCTACCGTTGAGCAACTGACCACTAAAATGAACCAAGGGGCTACCACAAGTGTCTCCCAAACCACTATTCAGCGAACATTGCTGCGTCTGGGCCTCCGAAGCAGACGCCTGGTTCGTGCACCTATGCTGACTGGTGTTCATCGACGACGAAGGCTAGAATTTGCACGCCAGTACAGCAGCTGGACGTCCACTGAGTGGCGACAGGTAGCGTTTTCAGATGAATCGCGTTTTATGCTCCATCGGACAGATGGACGTTGGCGTATAAGGCGTGAAACCTCTGAAAGGAACCACCCTGCAACCATTGCAGGAACGGTCCAAGCTGGAGGCGGGAGCATTATGGTCTGGGGAATGTTTTCCTGGTATTCTCTGGGTTCACTGATTATTGTGGAAGGCACGATGGATCAATACAAGTACGCATCTGTCCTTGCGGACCATGTCCACCCCTACATGCGCATTGTTTTTCCTCAGGATGATGGCATCTTCCAGCAGGACAATGCGAGGTGCCATACAGCTGCCAGTGTACGTGCGTGGTTCGAAGAGCACCAGGATGAGTTTACCGTCCTCCCCTGGCCAGCAAACTCACCTGACTTAAACCCAATCGAGCATCTGTGGGACCATCTCGATCGAGTTGTTCGCGCCATGGATCCTCAACCGCGTAATCTAGCGCAGCTGGCCACGGCATTAGAGTCGGCATGGCTCAACATCCCAGAGAAGACCTTCAGGGACCTAAGTGACTCTCTTCCTGCACGTCTCGTAGCAGTTCGCTCTGCGAAAGGTGGTTATTCTGGCTTTTGACAGATGGTCACATTAATGTGACTGGACTGTGTAATTGGTCAAAGCCTGTAAAGTAACAGGTTAAGGTGGACATCGTTCACTGGTCATTTCAAAATCTCTTTTCAAAATTTGTGACCAAATTAGCCTTCACATTTTCTCTTGAACAACAACCATTAATCTCAATACCATGGTGTTTTCATATTTCTAATTGATCTTTAGGTCAGCCATTGAAAAAGTCCTCTGAGGGAGGGAGAGCCGAAATACTCAGAGAAAGAAGCTGAAGCCGAACCCGACCCTCGCAATACACAACCACATCTACTGAGATAAAATGTTGACTCAGGTATGGAGAAACAAGAAGTCAAACCACGATGCCCACTGAATTACATAACTATTGAAAAAATTATGAAACTGAGAGCTAGTGTGCAAGAACAGACCAGGTCCGTGAAAGACGATCTATACATATGACCCCACAAAATCCCACTGAAATGCTCCTGAGTTAAGTATGAAACACAATGAATGCTAATCGCTTGCAAGCAAAACTATTCAAAAACAAAAAATAAAAAGATGAAGTTGAAATGGGCAACATTTTTTGCAGGTCATCCTTGCTTGTCTTCATTTTTAAAAGTCTGGCTGCTTTAATGAGATCAGTGCAGCACAGTACCTTCTGCGTCATTTTCACTGCACATTTATGGCCGAGCAGAAGCACTAAATGTGTTAAACACATTCATTAAATATGCCAAACAGACTGAAACGTCTACATGTGGAGTACATGTGTGATCAGCCTTTTTTTCTGAAATAAAGAGACAGCAATGGCCATGAACTGATTGCAACATTTGCTGTGTGACACAACACCAGCAGAGGTGAGGAACAGCAGAGCCTCACTTTGCACTTCTTTTATGTATTTGAACAAGCAATGGGTAAATGCAGCTATTTTCACCATAGCAATGTTGGAAAATCTGAAAAATGTATAGAAGTCGAGGCTTAATTTGGCCATCACTACAAAGCAGAAAACAACCATAAATACAAGGAGGAAAGAAGGAGGGAAAAGGGGGGAAAGGGATATTTTGGTTGTCTTTCACTCCTACCCCCTAAGCACATGAAAACTTTACAGTCCTACCATCAAAGAAAAAAAAAAAAAATAAAAAATCAAAGTCAAAGTGGCAGTCAACAGTTACTAATATTTACATATACATTTTCCCTTATTATGCTGGTTTGTCTTTCCAAACCCTTACACCAAATTGTTATCTTCAATACACACATTGCTTTCTCTCACCCATATGTCTATATCTATTGAAAATGACCTCCTTGTATTTTATTTTGAATTGTACTAAACTATTGCTTTGTTTCAAATATTCATTTAACTTGTTCCATAACATTACACCTTTAATTGAAATACAGAAGCTTTTTCTTGTTGTTCGCAAACTGCGGATCTTTAAGTTTGAGAGACCCCTTAAGTTATACCCCCCTTCTCTTTCAGAAAACATGCTCTGTATGTGCTCAGGTAGCAACTTTTTAGATACTTTGAACATAAATTGAGCCATTTTAAATTCTACAAGCTCGTCAAATTTGAGAATTCTGGATTTTATGAACAGTGGGTTTGTGTGCTCATAATAACCAACATTATGGATAATTCTAATGGCTCGTTTATGTAGGATGGTTACCGGATGTAAAGAGCTCTTGTAAGTAACTCCCCACACTTCACAGCAATATGATAGATATGGTAAAATCAGAGAGTTATATAGAATATGAAGTGATTCAGCATTCAGTACATGTCTAGCTCTAGCCAGTATGGATATTGTTGAGGAAATATAATCATTGTTTAGTGTTTTGTTGAATTCAATCATATAACCATTTTTGTAGTGTTTGAGTTGGTTTTATCTTTTACTTAAAACTAGGAATTTTGTGTCAGCAAGCTCAGATGCAGGCCCTGGGGTTGGAAGGTCACAGATTCAGCATTTGGAAGGTCACAGATTCAGCATTTGGAAAACCTGGTTGCAGAACCACAGGAGGTAATCAAGCTTATCTGTGTGAAAAACCAGGGACACATTCCTGTCTCAGGAAATAAGGGTCACCCAGGCAGCATTTGGCACGACGCACGGTTGACCTATGCACTTCTGAACTCTGAAACTGTGAACTTTTGAACTTTCAGACTGATATCATATAGAATACTTTAATATTGCATGCTTTAACTGAATGTTTTATTTTAATGTTCTATTAGAACTAAAATTAGTCAATGATAAAGGTAAATTGAAAATGTTTTGTTTTGTACTAAAAAATAGGAAATGGATCTGATTATTTTTGTAGTTTATATAAGTTTAAATATCAAGGAGACGCTGGGAGGAATAACAGAGAAAAAAAGCATACTAAGTTTAGAGATAACTCATATTGAATTAAAATATAGGATTTAAGGTGGTTAAACCCAGGATTTCACAGAGACTTGTGAAATCTTTGTTTGTGGATCAGGAAGGCGTCAGGAGACTGCATCAATTGGTAAAAAACCTGGACACATCTTTAAGATTTATGGTCGACCCGGATGCATTGACCTGCAGTTTACCCGAAAAAGTATTTGTTTAAAAGCTCATAAAATGTGCCTTTATTTGTTTGAGTTGAGGCAGGGAATTCCAAATACGTTTCTTTGATCTTCGAGCAGAGTTGAGGGGAGGTGCCGGTTTCAGTGGTGCTCGAGGACGGCTTCTGATTGGTCGAGGCAAGGGACGCCTTGCTTGAAGCAAGAGCCTCCCACGGAGAATATAGTCTGCCTGCAGCGGGAAATGGGCAGAAATATAGCCGATCTCTCTGGTTATTTTTCTCCAAGACGTCTTGTGTGTCTGTGTACTGTCTTTTACGTATCTCAGGTAACTAACTGTAATTCTGCATGCTTCTTCTGTTCTGCTCTGTATGTCTGATTCTTTTGTTTCTGATTGGATTAAATTCTGAACTTCTGTGACGCCAACACGCTGCGTACGCCTCTTGTGTTCTCGCGAGGGCTCCCAGACCGCTGCTGAGATCCGGGACCACGAGAAAAAGGAGCAGAAGGAACCGAATTGTATTTTTAAAAGTTTTACTTAATAATCCTTTTTTTCGACAATATGCTTCTGAGTTTACTCTGTAAATGTTTAATATGAGGTTTCCAACTGATTTTGTCATCTATTATTACACCGAGGAACTTATTAGCAAAA
The DNA here is from genome assembly GCA_033032245.1 of Poecilia picta. Classification (NCBI taxonomy): domain Eukaryota; kingdom Metazoa; phylum Chordata; class Actinopteri; order Cyprinodontiformes; family Poeciliidae; genus Poecilia; species Poecilia picta. The sequence continues at coordinate 22,339,052 of CM065354.1, forward strand.
ACCCTTTCTAGAGTTACGTCCTCTATTTGAACTTGGATTTCAGTATTTTTGTAACAGTTCCCAAAAACCATGATTTTAGTCTTGTCCAAATTTAGTGATAATTTGTTATTGTTAAACCATATCTTTAACTTACTGATCTCTGAGGTGACTGTTGAGAGAAGATGCTCTAAATTTTTGCCAGAGGCTAGAATATTTGTGTCATCAGCGAATAATATAAATTTTAATACATTAGACACTGTACTTATATCATTTATATAAAGATTAAATAGAACTGGTCCCAGTACTGATCCTTGTGGTACTCCACAGACAATTTCCAGCCAGTCAGATTCCACATCTCCCAATTTCACAAATTGTTTTCGGCTCTTTAAATAACTCCTCATCCAGTCCAAAACTACTCCCCTAATTCCATAGCGTTCTAATTTTTTGAGTAGGATTTCATGATTTATTGTGTCAAAAGCTTTCTTTAGATCTATAAATATCCCTACTGCCAGTTTCTTACTATCTGTTGCATTGGTTATTTCTTCTATTAAGTCAATTACGGCCAGCGATGTTGACCGGTTTGCTCTGAATCCATATTGACTGCTACTAAGTAGCGAATGTTTTTCTATGAATTGTTCCACTCTTTTCTTAAAGAGTTTTTCCCAGGATTTTAGAAAATTGTGGGAGAAGAGAGACAGGCCTGTAGTTAGTGAAGAGGTGATTGTTGCCAGTTTATTCATTGGTTTGACCTTAGCTATTTTCATTTTGTTGGGAAATGATCCCGTTTGAAATGATAAATTGCAAATATAAGTTAATGGTTTAGAGATTCCTTTGATTACTATTTTAATAGTTTTCATGTCCAGATCGTCACAGTCAGTGGATGTTTTATTTTTACATTTATTCACAATGTCTATGATTTCTTCCTCTAGTGCAGGGTTGAGATATATGGACCTGGGATTATTCTCAATTTGGTATTGCTGAGTTGCAGTTTTTGTAGTCGGTATTTTTTCTGCTAATTGAGGTCCTATATTAACAAAATAACTATTGAATTTATTGACAACACTTTTCAAATCAGTAATATTCTGTTCATTATCTAGAAAATAGTGTGGATAGTTGTTGTTAGAAGATTTTCTAATAACTATTTAAAATATTCCATGTTTCTTTAATGTTGTTTTTATTACTATCCAGTAATTTATGATAATAGTCCTTTTTACATGTTTTTATAATATTAGTTAACTTATTTTTATATTTCTTATATTTGATTTCTGATTCAGACGTTCTGTTTTAGAAATTCTCTATAAAGTTTGTTTTTCTTTTTACATGCCTTTTGTATTCCTTTTGTGATCCACTGTTCATTTTTTGACTGCTTTTCCTCTTATGTTGTTTGATTGGGCAGTGCTTGTTATATAGTATTTTAAATGTTTTTAAAAATTCTTCATATGCTGAATTCACATATTCATTCTATATATTAATCTCCAATCATAGGCCAATAACTCAGCTTCTAGAGCTTTTAATGTCTCTTCAGACGTAACCCGTCTGTAATGCGTCTCTATTTTTTGATCGTCCTTTTTGCCCTTAGTCGTAGACTATGAATACTGGTAAGTGATCAGTTATATCATTCATTAATAATCCACTAGTTAAATTATGTTCCAGAACATTTGTAAAAATATTATCAATTAAGGTAGCGCAGTGCGATGTAATGCGACTGGGCCTGGTGATTTTAGGATACAGGCTTAGACTGAACATGGTGTTAATAAATTCTTCAGTCATTCTATGTTTGTTTGGATTAAGAAGGTCAATGTTGAAATCCCCACAGAAAAATGTTATTTTTTGATTAATTGTTAAAAAAATTTTTCTATCCAGTTGTTGAGTACTTCAATATTTAATCCAGGGGTTCTATAAATGCAACTCACTAAGATCTTCTTGTCAACAAATAAAGCTACTCCTCCTCCATTTTTGTTTTCTGTTCTTACAAACCATTTCATAACCATTGATTTCAAAGTCTATGCCCTTGTCACTATTGAGCCAAGTTTCTGATAAGGCAATAACATTGAACGTCTGTGAAAGTTGCTGAAGGTATTGTTTGATGCTGTCAAAATTTGCATGAAGGCTTCTGCTATTAAAGTGAATTATTGACAGCTTTTGTTCCGTTTTAATCCTATTGTTGAACTGATCATCGCTGTAATAGTGACAACTGTCATTGATAACATTATAGAAGTTATCAGGATCAATGTCATTTTCAATGTCTTGCTGATGATAGTTTCTGTGTTGGAATACAGGTAGCTCTATATCCTCATAGGCCGCGATCTGTTGCATGTTTGTCTTTCAGAGGTGAACGTCAGCTGTGTCTGTCATACATAGTTGGATTATTTAGGGGTACTAGTACGAGGATGGGTGATCAACTTATAACGTAGGTAAGCAATGTCCCCTCTTTGACGTGCTGCTTTTAAGTCCGGCATTAGTTCCGCCCTCCTTTTCCTTACCGCCTCCGTGAAGTCTTCATTAATGAAAATCTTAGATCCCTTAAGTGCCTTGGTGCGCTGCAGAACAGTTGATCTGTCCTTGTATCGTAAAAACTTGACAATAATGGGCCTGGGTCTGTCTCCTCTAGGTTTACGGGTGCGATGAGCTCTCTCCATCTCAATCTTATGTTGAAAGTTTGGCTTTTCAGTTAGAATAGTTTTCACTTTCTCCTCAGTCTCAGCCCAAGTCTCATTTGGTGATTCAGTAATTCCATCAAAAACCAAATTGTTTCTCCTTGATTGCCCCTCAAGGTACGCCATTTTATCAGTGATACTCATCATGCCCTCACATACTTTAAATATGTCTGACTACAGCGTGTCACTTCGGTCCTTGCGCTTAGCACTTTCTACTTTAATATCGTCAACTTCTTTCTGTGTAAATTGCAGGCTGGTTTTAATGTCCTGTAGTTCTTGTGTCATTGCATCCATTCTGGTGTTAGTAGTGTCCACAATGATTTTAACAAAACCTTTAAAATTGTCCTGTTGTTGTTGGAGTAACTCCATATACATTTCCTTTTGCTGGCTCAGCAGCTCTTTGACTTGCGTGAGTGACACATAGTCCTCATCTTGTCTCCCGTCGGTCTTGGATCCTTTTGGAGGCATTATTTCGCTTGTTTTTGCCGGTCGCTTCCTTAAGGCTCCTGCTCAGCAGTTGGAGGTCACCGCGCTGTGGCTCTGTAAACACAGACACTCTGGGCCAGACGCCTTGTCCAAGCACAGCCGATCTCTCACAGTTCAGCTGCCGTTGATGGAAACGGTACTTACGGACAAGGCAGAGTTTTACCTCTGCCTGCTGTCAATCCAACGTGTCGCTTTCCACTGGTTGTTTTCTCGGTTAGCTGCCGGACGTTGGCCTCGGCCCGGTTAGCAGCCGCGATGTTAGCAAGCTAGTTGCTTGTCAAAGAATCAGCATCTGATCCGCAGCAAAGCGCGTCCAGCCCCGAAGGCGCGTCCAGCCCCGGAAGGCGCGTCCAGCCCCCGGAAGGCGTCCTCCTTGTCCTTGCACGATGTTTTCTGACCCGACTGTCCACGAACGTCGTCGCTGTGTAGCTTCCCGTCAGTAGCCAAGATGGCGCTCCCTTTCTATCCACAGCAGAAGAGTCCAGATAATTCCTCTCGGTCCACTTTATTTTTGCTTGTTTAGTGAAGAATGGCCACTGACCACCGTAAAAGAACAAATCTCATCCAAAACAACAAGGTATGAAGGTGATATCAGCTTAATTTAGAAACTCGCCGGGATTACGATCCGCCATCTTGGACCCGATCCGCCATCTTGAAAAAATTAAAGTCACATAAAACTCAATTCTGGACTCGGACATTCTCTCATTGCATTAACTCACCTGAACATATAAATCAGCTGTCCCAACCCGACACCCTGGAGTGACTGTTAATCCATTAATACACCAGCTTCAGTCTTCATTACACCAGGACATAACATAAACCTATTTTTAGGTGTGTAATCCAAAGTCCCACCTTATTTTTGCATGCAACAATTTCATAATTTCACAAATTAATATTTTATTTTTTTTTTAAAAAGTGCTTTTTTGGTTTTTTTTTAGTTTACACTTAGTATGGACTAAGTGTAAACTAAGTGTTTAAAGTTTTACTCCTTTAAATGCTTTTTTTCTAGGCTGACAGTGCACCTAAAAATAAATTCTGATCTTTTTCTTAGTTGAATAGTGGATTTATTTCCTTCTTTGTTTCTTTTGTCTGTCATATTGATATTGTTTATACACAAATATTTATTTCATGGTTTTTGGGGGGCTGTGGGGGGGAAATCTAGACTTTTCTGGATCCCCCTTGCAGCCCTGAGATTCCACCCATGCATCCTTGTACAAGATGATGTGATGAGTGAGTTTGTAGTAAGACTAAAATCCTTACTACAATGGAAATGTCTAACGAGGAGTACTGGGAGAGTGATTGTGAAACAATGGACCTGGACTGATTGGCTCTGACTGCAGGTGTGAGAGGGGAGAGAAGACAGCAGGCTGTGGAGAGAGAAAGAAAGAAAGTTGCACGGGGGGCAAGGGAAGGTACATAGGGGAGTATAAGTTAAACCTTACATGATAGAATAACTAGACCTAAGAAACATGATTAAACTAGAGTAACCAGGAATAACTAGAGACTATAAATAAACTAAAATTACTCAGAATAAATGAACTAAAATAAACAGAATCAAGACTGATCTAATAAAAGAAAGAGACTAGAAAATAAAAACACCTCAAAACAACTCCTTACATAACACTAAGTGCATCATTCTTAAACCTTATTACTTCCTCGTAAATAAAAACCTAGCTTTGCAGTCCTCATACTTCTGTTTTTGCTGAAATCAGTCAATAAAATAGTATGTTGAAAAAATGGGAGGAAATTTATGCCAATGTTGATTTAGTTCAGTGCTTCTCAATTATTTTCTGTTACGCCCCACCTAGCAAGAAGAAAACTATTCGCGCCCCCACTCCCCACCGTGACTATCTGTCGCTGCATACCATTTTATCCTTAACATTAAAGAAAAGAAAAAAAGACATATGGTCAAACTTACAAAGAATAACTTTATTAAATCATGCTTTAAGTCTGCAACAGAAAAGATTTTAAGTGCAACAATGCCAGAAATTAAAAAATAAATAAATCCTTGTTTAAACTGTAAACATGTTTGACCAACTAATTGCACCATTGCAAAATTAAATCAATAAATAATATTTAATAATTATAATACCTAATAAACTACAAAAACTAAAAAAATAACTAATTTATATTCAGTTCAGCAACATTAACTCAGGAGCACAAACACTTGAACCTACAAAACAAAAATGAATTAAACAATTTGTGCTCATTTTTTCTTTCTTTTTTTGATCAAAATGAGGAGGAAGTCAGGTTTAATGGCTACAATGAGGAAGTTTTGCAGTGCACAGCTTTTCGAAGCGAGGTTTGAAGCATGATAGTGCAACTCTCAGCTCTTGCTCAATGTTTAGCTGGGACCTGTACTTGGTCTTCAGTGCAGCAACAGCAGAGAACCCAATCTCACAAAGGTAAGATGTTGAAAAAGGAAGCAGAATGCTTATAGCTTTCTCCCTAAGAGTGGATGCTGCCTCTCTACACTCAGCCAGAATGAACTGAGTGTTTGTGATGTGAAACTCAGTCTCATTGTGGAGTCAGACATCATGTCAATGAACTGCTCCTCTTCTGCAGAGCTGAAACCAGTTGGAGCTGGTGCACTGAAAGGGTCTCCCACCCAGTTATACTGGGAACTGTTTTCAGTGAAGTACTTTTTAAAGAATCCAATCAGTGAAGAAATATGCTGCTTAATGTGTGGAATCACTGAGATAGCATCATAGTCATTAGTGTCCATGAATTCATGCAGGTTCTCAAATGAATCGGTGTTTCCTTCATCAAGTTGCCTGCTCCACATTACAAGCTTTCGGGTGAAAGAGCTAATCTTGTCTGTGACCTGAGGGATGTGTTTATCTTGAAGCTGTAGATTCAGTTCATTTAGCTTTCCAAATATGTCACTCAGGTAGGCCAGTTTTCCCAGGAAGTTCTCATCACAAAATTTTTCTGCCACTTCATACTTGTGCTCCTGCTCCAAAAACACTCTTATTTGCTCTCTGAGCTCAAAAACTCGGGACAAGACTTTCCCTCGTGACAACCACCTTGCTTCACTGTGATAGAGCACAGCTTGATGTTCAGCTCCCATCTCCTCACAGATGGCAGAGAAGACTCTTGTTTTTAGTGGTCTGGTCTTTATAAAATTGACTACACCTATGATGTCAGTCATAACCTCACTTAATTCAGGGGAAAGTTGCCTGGATGCAAGTGCTTCTCTGTGTATAACACAGTGTGTCCACTCAGCATGAGGTGAGGCTGTCTTGATGAGTGCCCTAAGTCCTTTTCTCTTCCCTGCCATGGTTTGTGCACCATCACTGCAAACACCAATGCAGTTCTCCCACTTTAGCTCATTCTCAGTCAAAAAGGAGTCCAGAATTTTGAATAGCTCTTCAGCTGTGGCTCTGTCTCCGACATATTTACAAAAACGTAGATCCTCACACAGGGAGTTTGACATGTCAAAACGTACATAAGCAATAAACAGACAGTCTTTGTTGCTGTCAGTTGCTTCATCAAATTGTAAGGCAAAACGTTTGTCTTTGAGTTTATCTACCAGCTGCTCTTGAAGATCGTTAGCAATGTCATCTATACGTCTGGCGACAGAGTCACTGGACAGAGGGATAGTTTTTAGTTTTGCTGCACTGGCGTCGTCCAGCATGACAGAGACCATGTCTAATGCTGCAGGCGGTATCAGCTCCTCGGCTGTCATGTGGGACTTTTTGCACTGCGCGATTTGGTCCGCTACCTTATATGACGCTAACAGCGCTCGGTGCTTTACTGAAGGAGCCTCACAAAGCGGGATGACTGTTGGCAACATTCAGCACGTTTCCGCTGAAAAAACTCTAGCGGCTTATCGGCATGATTGGAGTGTAACGTATTTAAGTGACGCGCTAATTTATTTGGCTTCATGCTGTCGCTGCCAGCATTTTTAGACACAGCAAACACAAAAAAAACTCTCCTCTCCTCCAACTGTAGTGACAGTGAAGCCAAGCGCTAAATACGCTTCGTCGTATTTCCTCGTCTTAGCTTTCGGGTGACTTTCTTTAGTCTCATCTTTGTCTCTCTCCGCTTTTCTTTTCATCCCTGTTAAAAACTTTTCCATGTTGGGGGTTATGTTGAATAACGGAGGCTATAGCCAGAACGCGGACGGAGCTTCTGTTGACTCAACACTGCTAAGCTTCTTCTTCTTCTTTAGGTTTCAACAGCAGCTTGCAAACGTGACAGATGTAACAATGATAGCGCCACTGCACCCTACTGTAGTGGATGCGCAATTACACTTTATATTAGTACGGCCCAAAAAAAAAAAAACCCTGTTCCCCTGGGTCACGCGCCCCCCCCCATTATTTGAGAACCACTGATTTAGTTCAACATGTCTGTCAAATTCCTGTTACAAACAACAAAGGTAAGAATGACCTGAGAGAGAAAAACACAAATGTATTATGCCATTTTAATGCCATAGAAATGAATGGTATTGAAATTAATTACCTTTCTGAAAATGAAATTCTTATTTTTGGGTGTTTCTTTTAGAGAGAATGTGTCCTGCAGGGTGGAGAATGTTCAGCTTTTCTTGTTATCTCGTCTCTACAAAGACTGACTCCTGGGATGAAGGCAGGACTGCAAGAACAAAGGGGGAGATTTGGTGGTGATAGACAACAATGAAGAACAGGTGACATCTTTAATGTGGTAAAAATACTGAGTTGTATTTAAAAAGAAATGTGATTTTTTTTTAAAATGCTTTTTTCTAAAAAATGTTACACCAATATTTTGATGATTCCTCTGCCTTTTAATACAATCCACAGATGTTAATGTCAATAGAACTGCTGAGAATATACAATTAATAATCTCCAGCTCCTGTATCCTGATTCATAATTAAAAAACATGTTTTCCAGGTTTTAACAGACATTTGTGTCTAAATTTACTGAAAAATCAGCTTGAATTGGTTTGAACGACAAAGAAACTGAGGGTTCCTGGAAGTGGGTCGATGGAACTTCTCTAAATTTCAAGTAAGATTTTCTTTCAGAGGCATTAGCTTATTTTTGACCCAGTTTTAAACATTAAAAGTGGAAGTGTTCTCTCTTTTGTTTTTGCAAAAATATTTTAGTTTAAAATATACAAAAATCTTTTTTTAGCACAACATAACTTAAAAATCTTTTCTTTGTTTCCAGGGGAGCAACATCAACAATTTATATTGGCAGTGTGGGTCATCACAGACTTTGTTCCAATTGTATGAGATAAACAATACAATCTTTGATCACATATCTTCCAGGCACTGGGCAAGCAAACAACCTGATAATGGTAATGGAGAGACACGTTGGGGAGAGGAGGACTGCGTACATACCATCACCAATGAAGAAACAAAGTGGAATGATCTTTCATGTAATACATCGATGCACTGGCTCTGTGAAAAAGTGCCAACTCTCCAGTTGGATCAGTGTTGAGCTTCCTTATAAATGTTGTATTCTGCTAAAGGTAAAGCTAAAGGTGTTTAACCTAAACACATTTTTGTAATAGTTTGTGTGATAGAACTGAGTTACATTAAAAAGTAATATTTTTTCACTTGAATTCAATTGTTCATTGCTAGTTTCCCTCTTTTTGATTTTACAGCCTATACTTCACTTTGGTTTGGATATATTCTTCCTTTGAAGTTGAAAACATCACCTCAAAACTGCTTGTCATGTTTACTCAAGTTACCTCTGTCTGATATCAAAATGTGAATTAATGTGTACTTGCTTAATATACATATTAAATTTATTTTGTTTCATTTATTTATTCGTCTTTAAATGCAAATTATAACTTGTTGAAATGTAATAACCATTTTTTTTTCAGTTATTGCTCTTATAATTGAATTTTGAGGTAGGGAATTTTTTTTTAAATCAAAAATCAGATTTTTTTTTCTTTCTTTACTGAACTGACTGATAATTTATTAACATAAATTAAAGCCTTGTGGTAATTTTACTCTCAGTGGTTCAAACATAAAGAGTTCAACAGTTCATTTTTACCTTTCAGTAACAGAGCTAAATGTTAATTCATGTAACTAATCATTTGCTGTTTTCCCAAGAACACAGGAAACTGGGGGCCGTAATCATTGTAGGGCAGAAAAGAAAATGGAAAATTGGTCGAGGCTCATGTGTTTTTTTCTCACAGCACTTACTCTAAGAGTTTAAAAGTCTGTGGTAGATTATTGCAAAGATAAACCAACAGATAAGCAACAATGTTTCCTGTTGGTTCATAGTTTTTTGTTTGTGTGAAACATCAGAAACTTTGCACTGCCTGACAAACAATGAAAACAAAGAAATTAGGAGATAAGAAACATTTTTCTGATATCCACATTTGCAATTAGGGTTGATGTTAGATAAATGTTTCTCTCTTCTTTTGTTTACAACCATGTAGGAAGAATTTTATTAATCAATATCGAGGTTATTCTTTACTCCAGCATGTATTTATCATTGGGTTTGTTATCAGCAGGATGATCTACTGTTGCTAAACCGATAAACCTTTAAGAATAATAAACATTTAATGTGAACATAAGATGGATTAATACCAACAAATGAGAGACTGGGGTCAGCAGTCCATCAAGGGGTCAGTGGAGGAAGAAAAGAAAGACACAAACACCTAACAGGATTAAGCTCCTATAAAACCAACAGCAGATTTTATTCTTTTAAAGAAAACAACATCCTGAGGAAATCCAAACATTGGCAGCAAGCCATCTCATGGCACAATATGTGAAATTATAATTATAAAACCAAAAACTAAGTCTGATTGTCAATTTTTTGCATGATTTCTTCTTTAGCTGAAATTGCTGACATTTGTAGAAAAGTTGCAACGACAAAGTTATAAATCATCAACAATATTCTGACACTTTGTGATTATGACTTAATAACTCAAGATTACTTCTTTTTTCTCCCATGTCACCAGACGGGCTCCGTAGTTTTTCACTTGCAAATTATAACCTACTTTTTCCAGAAAAAAACTTCAATACATTTTTGCAGACTTATCATTTTGTTCATAGTCTTTGTGCCTTATTTTTTGTATATTTCCCCCTCACTGATTAACTGAATTAACTTTTTTTATCATAATAAATTTTTAAAATGCTCAACGTAATTTTGATATCAGAGACATGACAAGCAGTTTTGAGGTGATGTTTTCAACGTCAGGGGAAGAATATATCTAAACCAAAGTGAAGTAGGCTGTAAAATCTCAAAAAGCAACACTTTATGATGTGATCTGAAAAAAATTAAATGACAGAAGATAAAGTAATTAAAAATCACTGGACATCTATCAGGCTTTGGGACTTCAGTGAAATAGCCTGTATACAGTACAAGCCACAGAAAAAGCAGGATGTTGACTTTTTATCGGGGGTTCTTGCATATGAAACTGCAAACCAAAACGTCGATCTGATTTCTGTCTGATTGGGCAACTTATCATGTCTAAGAGGGTGTCGTATGCACAGTAAGAGTCTTTGCAACCAATCTTTCATGTTACATTAGTTGTTGGTGCTGCACAGCCTGCAGCCAACGGGTCACGATGGAGAAAAAGCACATGCATGTTCAACACAGCAGACTTTCCAACTCTGCTTCTTTGAGAAACTGCAGAGGTGAGTTTAGTTCAGACCAACAACCTGATGATGTTTCTGCTGTCTTGGCTGTAATCTTCTCTCTGTTCAGGTTCAGAGAGTCGTTTCCATCTGAGTGTCATTCTGTTCTTCGGAGTGTTCAGTATCTGCCTGCTCATCGGACTGCTGGTCGCCAACGCTCAGTGTGAGTCTGCTTAGAAACATTACAACTGTTTTCTGTACTTACCTATGGCCGTTATTAATCCAGTGCTTGTTTGTTTCCTTTATATTCTTTTACAATTTAAATTGAAACACAAATACACTCAACTTCTCAACATATACAGTAAATACAGTAAAACTGTCTGAACATGTTGATGTATTATAGACAATGACGCCAAACGTCGACTGACTGAGGATCTCCAGGGTTTGAAAAGGACTCATGCCTCCACAATTTCAGAAACAGACCGTCTGAAAATAAAACTGGATGAGAAATCTAAAGAGCAAAGCATGTCTGCTCAGAGTGAGTCCTCACAATCTAAACCTCTTCTATTGATCAGTTTTGTCTTTGTCAATAAAATTTAATGTGAAATTCAAAGCTCTCCTGATATCATCTTTCTTATGTCATGCCTTTTTAAAATTATTTTCAGAGATTGACTCTGAATGTCATTCAAATGATGAACTCCAGAGATCTGACTAATCGTCTCCTTGCCTGCAATGAATCGCTTTTCAACATAACCAAACAAAGAGATGAGCTGAACGTCCGGCTAATTGAGTCTCTTAAAGAGGGAATCGACAACGGATTGTCTCTGCAGAGTAAGCCCTAAACACTATACACCGCTTATTTTTCCTTTTTTCAATAGTTTGATTTGTTTTTAATCTAAAATAGTAAAAATTCATTGGAAGCTATAGGTATCTATAGCAAAAATCAACCTGATTCTTATGTACAGCTACCAAGTGGTGGATATGTGAAAAAACACCAACAATTTTCACTGCATAATTTAAAAAAAATAATTTCCTTTTATTCTGCAGCAACCAAGCAGACATTACTCTTTAGCTCTCCTGTTTTCAAACAATGAACTGTGTTGATGTGCTTTTTGTCTCCACCAGCATACAGGAAGTATTTGCACTTTGCTTACTTCACTAATTCTGTGTAAAATTAGGAGATGCTAAAGTGTTAGAGGTGTTTTGAATGAGGATTTACAGATATGTTTAGTGTTACTGTGTGAAACTATGTTGAGCTTGCTGACCACCATTTTTAGCAAAGATTAAAAAGTTGAGGAAGATAAACTGTACCTTCTCGTTGTCATTTTGGATCTTCCCCTGAACTGCGCACCCTCTGAAGTTGTATGTGTCATGTTGTGTGTATTTTACAGTGGACCCAAATGCAGAGAGGCAGGGGCAGCAGACAATTTTGAGGATTTAATTTTAAAAAATAATGAGAAAAACAAACTTACAAAAACACAGGAAGCTAGAATAGAACAAAAATCATCCATAACAAAAGCAAGTCAGAAGACACGAGGAGAATGCAAGAAAACCAGGGAAGTAGCAGAAGAAACCAGCGAGGAGTGACTGAGAAAGAGGAGCTAAAGTAGTAGGAGGTTGAATGCTGAAACAATAGACCTGAGCTGATTAGCTAATTGACTACAGACTGATGGAAAGAGAAAGAGAGAGAGACACAGGGTCAAGAGAAAGTGCACACAAAAAATGACTTCCAGAATCTGAAAGTTTACTATTTAATTGCCTTTAAAAGCTACAAAAATGACAACAGGCAGGTCCAACTTTTCAAGTTAATCCATACAATCCATACAACACTTTCCAATGCCATCATCACAATGGACAGTAACCAGTACAGTAAGCTGTGGTAAACATAGCATGTTAGAGATTTTTTGGTATTATCATTTTGTTATTACTTATTTATATTCAGTCTAATGTTAATCAACAATAGTTAATATAGATTGTGATTTTCAGTTTAAAGTGTTCTCTTACTTCTGTGTCTCTGAACTGACTTGAAGGCCACGTCTGCCTGTAAATCTTTATGTGAAACAGTTAACTGTCTGTTTCCCAGACCTTAAATTACACTTCCACAGGTGGTCTTATCACTAAATACTCCCTACTTTAGAAACTGCCTGTGTGCAGTGATAAATATTGTCTGTGCTGTCTTCCGTCCCCCATCCTCCCTGTTTTTGCTTGATAATAAAAGACGAGCTGTAACCAAAGGCTTTTTAGAACGCTCGGTGAACGGCTTGTAGAAGCCGTTTGTTGAGTCTTCTCCTTTTGCAAAAGCTTTGTCATAATTATTCACATGCGTTGTCTGTGGTTCTTTTTAATGAAGGTTCAAGAAAATACCCATCATTTGTCCTTGTGTTTCCTGAGAAATAATACAAAGGGGTCAAAAACAGAATCTCCTCTCACTGTCATACTTAAAACAAGTCTTGTATTATTTTTTTCTTCTGTTCATGAGCTGTTCTTTTTCTTTATTTGCTGGTCTTTTTTAGCGCCACCCTTTGGATTTTCAGCATTGGTATCACTACAATCAGGCCTTCATGTTTATATTCAGAGAAACTAGCGGGCAGTCACAGTCAACAATGCAGTTATTAATACAGCAGAGCAAACTAAACTTAGTCTCAATTGTAAAGCTAACATACGGAGATTTTTTTTTCCTTTTGCGTTCCCTCACAATAATGTACTGATCAGTTCATGCGGCATAAATGAATAATGTAAGCTTTTCTTACGGTGGCCATCGTACTTTCTGCTGTAAGGTTTTTGTTAGGTTTTTCTGTGTGTGCTAATATCTCGTTGTGAAATATCTGAAGTTTTGTATCTTTTACTTTACAATAGAAATGCACAACAAACCTAAACAGAAACTTTCCATAAGTAGAAAAGAAAGAAAATAATTCGTTCAAACTATCTGAACTATTTCTGAGTTATTATCACGGGGCATTAAGTCATATGACAGCTTTGATTGTGTTTTGTGTGTGTGTGTGTGTGTGTGTGTGTGTGTGTGTGTGTGTGTGTGTGTGTGTTGGTCTGAATGGTTTTAAGTTTCCACATGCATTTCCATCTAAACCTGACACAAACAAGCAGAAACATGCAGAAAATGCACCAAAGGGTTAATAATAAGCATGTTTTCACTAAGGCTCTTCAAGTGTGAAATTTTAAATGGACATTTCTGACTGTATACAAAGTAGACCAGCAAATACTGCAGTAAGCATATTGCGAGGTAACGCAAAATGTATTGCGAAACATTTTTCCCTATGTCCCCTAGGGGGCTTCATACTAACACACTCCCAACATTAGATTGGATCCTTTTCACAGACCCACTGCTGAGAAGCAGAACAGTTAAGATCATTCCATAACAAAGTGTCATAAGTCCTGATATGCACGCAGTCCTCTTCTCCCCACTTTGGGTCTCCACCACCATTATCAGGCTGTGGGGTCTCCCAGTATTTGGTAAGTCTGCAAACAAGAAAACAATTTCGCAGATTATCTTTAGCATTATAAAATGATAAGAACTTTGACATTTTAAGCTCATCAGGAGGCCATGGAGCTATTTGGTCAAGTCCTTTATTTTGTCCATTAAAGTAGCAGTATTATGTATTTTTCAGGCAAATTTTCATCAAGGATTTGATTTAAAAAAATGTATGCTTTTCTAACTTTGATTATCTGTCCCTCCAAACATCTCTGCACAGCCAATCTCACAGTAACAACAAAAACAGGCATCAACACCACTACTGATGTTTCACTGAGACCTTTACAAAGCTGCTGTTTGCTTCCGATTTTAGCATCAGATTTAGGAAGTTGCTGAAGGGAAATTCCACCTCATTTTTTATTACCTTGAGCTTCTTAATCGGCTCTAGTTTAAAAGTTACTGTACATGAACACTTCAAACCTGAACTCACTACTGTAGGTGACGTTAAATTAAATGAAACCTGTCATGGTGACATGTGCCCGGTGTTTTTGTTTTGAGACCATCCATGTCATATCCCTCATCTCCCTGATTCCCTGCAGCTGTGTTGCTCCCTGATTGCTTCCCTTCTTAAGCCTCCCTCTGTTGACCACACACTGCCAGATTATCGAACGCTTCGTGCAAGTAGTTTCTAGCTCTCCATCCACGCTCCATGTGTTACTGCCTAGCCCTTGTCCTCTGGATTTGCCCCTTTTGCCTGACCCACGTCGGACTGCTGTTTTGCCTACCCGGATCTCGACCCTAGCCTGTTTCTCTGACGCCGCTCACGCCTACTCCCTCGGACTCCGCTATCTTCCCTTTTGTGTATGACCTCGGCCTGGCTGACTAAGTACTTGGATCTGGACTCTATTTCATCTGATTGTTGTGAGTAGCTGCGCTGCATCAGCGCCTCTCCCCCCGCCCCCCACGCACCATCCTCTAGCCAGGCTACAGCTGCCCATCCAGTGTGCCGCTCTTGGGTATCTCAAATAAAGATCTTAGGTTTTCTGCTCACTCCTGTCTCGTGGCTGATTTCGGGTCCTCCTAGTGTGCTGTTACAGTATAATCTGGCCACTATGGACCCGACGCCCGCGCAGGAGTGGCGCGGTTCTGTAGAGAGAGCCATTACTAAGCTAGAGGCTAATATGCAGGAAATGATGTCAATGCTCTCCAAGTTGTCTGGCCCCACAGCGCCTCCCAGTGCTCCGGCTCCCGCACGACAGTTACAGAGATTAACACTTCCACAGGAGCCCCGTCTGTCCCCTCCTGAGGTCTTTAGTGGGGAGCCCAGCCTATGTTGCCCTTTTGTTACTCAATGTGAAATTCAGTTTGAACTTCAGCCCAGCTCCTTCCCCTCTGAGCGAGCTAAAGTCGCTTACATGATTTCGCTACTATCTGGAAAGGCTAAGATTTGGGGTACAGCTGAGTGGCAGAAGGACACGTTCCTCTGCTACAGTTTTGGTGATTTTTCCAAGGAACTTATTCGTGTTTTTGATCCCTGCCTCCCAGAGAGAGAGGCAGCTAGAGGGCTCTGGAGGATTAAACAGGGCAAGAGACGCATTAATGAGTACATCATTGACTTCCACACCCTTTCTGCTGACAGTGATTGGAATGATGAAGCTTTGTGTGACGCCTTTTACCAGGGTTTGAGTGAAGGCATTAAGGATGAACTCTCTACCCGTGACCCCCCTAAGAGTCTGGCTGATCTGGAATCCATGGCATCCCGGATTGACCAGCGGATGCATGAAAGAAGGCTTGAAAGGGCTTCTGACCGACACTATCCACCGCCGGGGGCCCCCTCAAGGCTCGTAACGACGTCTCAATTTCCCAGACCTTCTTCGTCCCCCCCCAGGACCAACCTGAACCCATGCAGATTGGTCGCTCCAGACTGACACCTGAGGAGAGGGATCGGAGGCTCAAGAAAGGCCTATGTTTCTACTGTGGTAGTGAGGATCATCAACTCCGGCAGTGTCCCTCCAAGAGGTTAGTTCCTTCGGTCTGTAGTGCTCTTCTAAGTCAGTGCACTACAGCCGCGTCTTCATTAATTACTGTTAAAGCTGAGATTTCTATGCAGGGTCGCTCCCACTCCTTAGCAGCTTTTGTGGATTCTGGAGCTGACACCGAATTTATGGATGCTGAGCTAGCTCGCTCTCTCCATTTGAATTTAAAACAAAGTACTCGCAGGTCTGAGGTCCAGGCTATTGATGGTCATGTTTTACACCAGGTCAAGCTGGAGACAGAGCCAGTCCGACTGATCGTGGGAGGGAATCATCAGGAATCCATCTCCTTTCTGATTATCAACTCTCCTAAGATCCCTGTAATTCTTGGTGCCACCTGGTTGAGACTGCACAACCCACACATAGACTGGGAGCAGGGTTTGGTCCTTGGATGGAGTCCTCGTTGTCTCTCCTCCTGCCTTCAAGCTGCTAATCATTCTGGGCCAGTTCTCCAGGGTCCCCCAGTGTTGGACCCTGAACTTTCAGGGATCCCCAAGGACTACCACGACCTCAAAGAGGTCTTCAGTAAACATCATGCTACCTCTCTGCCACCACATCGCCCCTATGATTGTGCAATCAACCTGCTTCCTGGCACCTCTCCTCCCAAGGGTCATCTCTATCCACTGTCTGTCCCCGAAGACCGAGCCATGCGGGACTACATAGGTCAGGCCCTCCAGGCAGGAATCATTCGTCCTTCATCATCTCCTGCTGGCGCAGGGTTTTTCTTCGTAGGAAAGAAGGATGGTTCACTCCGTCCCTGTATTGACTATAGAGGACTCAATGATATAACCATCAAGAATCGTTATCCCCTCCCACTCACTAACACTGCATTTGAACGCATCCAAGGTGCCAACATCTTCACAAAGTTGGATCTGAGAAATGCGTACCATCTGGTGCGTATTCGGGAGGGGGACGAATGGAAGACTGCCTTCAACACCCCTACTGGGCACTATGAATACTTGGTGATGCCTTTTGGTTTGACTAATGCACCTGCTGTCTTTCAGGCCCTTGTGAATGATGTCCTTAGAGACATGATTGGCCTATATGTTTTTGTCTACTTAGACGACATTCTGGTTTTCTCTAAGGACCTTCCCTCACATATCACCCATGTTCGTTCTGTGCTTCTTCGTCTATTACAGAATAAATTGTTTGTCAAACCTGAAAAGTGTGAATTTCATGTGTCCCAGACTACCTTCTTAGGTTTTCTGGTCTCTCCCAACAAGCTATCTATGGAGGACCGCAAAGTTTCCGCTGTTCTGAATTGGCCAACTCCACAAGACCGTAAGCAGCTCCAAAGGTTCCTAGGTTTTGCTAATTTCTATCGCCGTTTCATTCGAAACTACAGTACTATTGCCTCACCACTTCATGCCCTAACTTCTCCTAAGTCTCGTTTTCAGTGGAATCCTAGAGCGGAGGAAGCTTTTGCAAAACTCAAACACCTGTTCTCTTCTGCACCTGTTCTCCATTCTCCGGACCTGAGTCGTCAGTTCATTGTGGAGGTCGACGCCTCTGACTCCGGGGTCGGCGCAATCCTTAGCCAGAGGTATGAGGATGGCAAGATTCATCCTTGCGCCTTCTTTTCCAGAGGGCTCACCTCTGCTGAGCGCAACTACGACATAGGGGACCGTGAATTACTGGCAGTTAAACTGGCATTGGAGGAGTGGAGACATTGGCTGGAGGGAGCCAAGGAACCCTTCCTGGTGTGGACTGACCATAAGAACCTCCAGTACCTCAAGACTGCCAAGAGACTTAACACCAGGCAAGCCAGGTGGGCCCTTTTCTTCTCCCGCTTTGTGTTCTCTTTGTCCTACAGGCCAGGCTCCAAGAATGCGAAACCTGACGCGTTATCCAGGATTCATGAACCACTGAGTGAACCTTTGACTTCTGGAGATTTTATTCTTCCCAAGTCTGTTCGACTGGCAGTAACCCACCTAGAGGTTGAAAACAGTGTCCGGGAGGCTAACCGACAACAACGGGTCCCCCCAGGCTGTCCTCCCCGCCGTCTGTTTGTCCCTGACCATCTTGTAGCTGAGGTACTCAAGCTTTGCCACGCATCTAAATTGTTTTGTCACCCTGGTGTAGCTAGAACCCTGAAGGTGGTCCAGACACGCTTCTGGTGGAGGAACATGGCCAAGGATGTGAAGGAGTTTGTTTCAGCCTGCCGGGTCTGCTCCCAGGCTAAGCCATCTCGCCGACCCCCTTCTGGGCTTCTTCACCCTCTACCCATTCCCCACCGGCCTTGGTCTCATATTTCAATGGACTTCATCACTGGCTTGCCCACCTCCAACAGGTATACCATCATACTAACTATAGTCGATCGATTCTCCAAGATGACTCACCTGGTCCCCCTAGTGAAGCTGCCCTCCTCCAAGGAGTTGAGTGAGGTCCTCGCCAGGGAGGTGTTCCGTCTTCATGGGCTTCCCGTAGACATTGTCTCCGATCGTGGTCCTCAATTTGTCTCACGTTTTTGGAAGGAGTTTTGTGGACAGCTGGGAATCCAGGTGAGCCTTTCCTCGGGTTTCCATCCACAAAGTGATGGCCAGACTGAACGTTTAAATCAAGAGGTGGAGATCAAACTTCGCATGCTCTGCGAACGAGACCCTACCAAGTGGGTACAGAATCTGCCTTGGGTGGAGCATGCCATCAATTCTCTTCCCTCCAGTGCCACGGGGCTGTCTCCCTTCCATACTGTTTTTGGTTTCCAACCACCCATTTTCTCCTTGCAGGAGCGGGCTGCCATGGTTCCCTCTGCCCATGCCTCAGCCAGGAGGTGCCTTAAGGTATGGAGAAGGGCCCGCAGGGCACTCTTAACTACTTCTGCCATATATTCTAGATCTGCCAACCGACACCGGATCCCAGCCCCTGCTTATCTGGTTGGGCAAAGGGTATGGCTGTCAACCAGGGACCTTCCGCTTCGGATAGTGAACAGGAAGTTGGCTCCACGTTTCGTCGGACCGTTTCCTATCTCCAAGGTGGTTAACCCGGTGGCCGTCCGTCTCCGGCTGCCTGATTCCCTAAGGGTCCATCCCACCTTCCATGTCTCACGCATCAAGCCTGTCTCCACGTCCCGATTTGTGCCCTCCTCCAGGCCCCCTCCTCCCGCCTGAGTCTTCGCTGGGGGGCCTGTCTACACAGTGAGGCGTCTTCTCAAGTCCAGACGATGGGGCCGTGCAGTCCATTACTTGGTGGACTGGGAAGGTTATGGGCCTGAGGAGCGCTCGTGGGTTCCGTCCCGTCACATTGTGGACAAGGCTCTCATCAGGGACTTCCATCGAGATCACCCCGACCAGCCTGGTGGTCCTTCTGGAGCCGGACCTTGAAGAGGGGGTACTGTCATGGTGACATGTGCCCGGTGTTTTTGTTTTGAGACCATCCATGTCATATCCCTCATCTCCCTGATTCCCTGCAGCTGTGTTGCTCCCTGATTGCTTCCCTTCTTAAGCCTCCCTCTGTTGACCACACACTGCCAGATTATCGAACGCTTCGTGCAAGTAGTTTCTAGCTCTCCATCCACGCTCCATGTGTTATTGCCTAGCCCTTGTCCTCTGGATTTGCCCCTTTTGCCTGACCCACGTCGGACTGCTGTTTTGCCTACCCGGATCTCGACCCTAGCCTGTTTCTCTGACGCCGCTCACGCCTACTCCCTCGGACTCCGCTATCTTCCCTTTTGTGTATGACCTCGGCCTGGCTGACTAAGTACTTGGATCTGGACTCTATTTCATCTGATTGTTGTGAGTAGCTGCGCTGCATCAGCGCCTCTCCCCCCGCCCCCCACGCACCATCCTCTAGCCAGGCTACAGCTGCCCATCCAGTGTGCCGCTCTTGGGTATCTCAAATAAAGATCTTAGGTTTTCTGCTCACTCCTGTCTCGTGGCTGATTTCGGGTCCTCCTAGTGTGCTGTTACAGAAACCATTGAGTAACAAAACAATACTTTATAAATGTATCTCTTTTAACAAGCATAGACACATATAAAGCAATATTTTAATGTCTCCAGATGTTAAAACAATAAATAAATTGAAAGTGGACTGTGTTATAGACTAGTCTAACATCTTAAATTTGTCACAACTCTGTAAACTTAGCTACTGGCTGAGACAAGCCAACCACTCCTCCGTCTACCAGATAACATTACCTACAGGAGGTTAACAGTAATAGATATGAAGAAGGATTAATGGAGGAGTTCTTCATTTTTTTAGTGTATATTAAGTTTATACTGTGATGTTGCTGTTGTGAAGATTAATGTTGCTGCTGTGGAAAAACTGTTTCAACAATTTCTATCAAGACAGCAACAGTAAAGTGAAACGATAACAGCAAAGGAAGCAAGTGAAAAAACATTCACACAGACAGTTTTATACTTAATTTCTCTATCTTTTTTTCAAAATCTCTTTCTCTTTCTTACTGTTTATTCAATATCACATGCTGTTCTTTTATATTTATTATTATTATTATTATTATTATTATTATTATTATTATTATGTAAAGCACTTTGAAATGCCTTGCTGCTGAAATGTGCTAAACAAATAAAATTTGATTTGATTTGTTTCTCTTTAGCTCTGAAGAGCCAAACCTCTGAAACAGCTAAAGGCAACAGATGATCTTTGTGAATCCTAAATACCAACTGCTTTTTGGAGCAGTAGAACCGGAGCTCTTGCCATCAGCAATAAATAAGAAAAAGTGGAAAACTCACTGCTGGGACAGTGGAGTGCCATCGACCCACATCCAGGATCCCTCAGTTTCTTTATCATTCAAACCAATCCATGTTTTTTTATTGGTGAATGTAGAAAGAAATTCCTGTCAATAGAAAAAGATGTAATGTGACATATCATGACAAAAGCCAAAGCAAAAATATTTTGTTCTATTAAAGGTTTCAGAATTTATTCACCTATTAAATAATTTTTTTTCTAAATAATACAATTAATCTCTCTTTAGCTTTAACTGTTTGTATCTCTTTAAGGTCAGTTCTACACTTCTTCATTGTACAGAAAAAAAATAAATACACAAACAACTAAACCTTCATCTTTTTTCACAGTCTCAGTGTGTGGGCTAAAGAAACGGAATTAAACAAAATTATTCTTTGTATGACTCCCCCTAGTGGTCTGGAGCACTTCCGTTTTGTGGAGCGAGTTTACAGTTGTTTTTGCTATTTTCAGCGGCTCTCTATGGCAGGGAGTCCCTAAGGGACATTGAGACAAAGAAGAAAAAAAGCAATCCTGACCAACCTTTCTGAGTTCCTGAGAAACATTTTTGAAAACCAGTGTGTTCCCTTTTTGGGTGGAAAGACTGAGTTTCTGGAATGCTGGTAGAGGTGGTGAGATTTAAATGAGAGACACAGAGGATGATTGACAACGTTTCCTATTGTCTAAAGATGAACCAGATTAAATTATTGTGGTAAGAGACACAAAGATGAAGTTGGTTTCCGACTGCAGCATCTAAGTCGGGCAGTGGCTAAAGGGCAATTTCACCTAATTTTTCAGTGTCTTTTATCTATTCTAGTTAAAAAACTACAACACCAAAAACCAGGACTAGATTATTCTGCTCTAATAGCAGAATATTTAAAACCAAGTTTGTGATTTGTGAAACTTTAATGAAGGCGATTTCAAGACTGTGCTTGCATCTGGACCACATGAGTTTATCTTTTTGTGATATTAATTTGTTCAATGAAATCTGTTGGGGACGGACTCTTTTTCATGAAAGTGTCATTTAAAATTAAAATGTTCATGTTAAAGTATTAGAATTTGTTTGGATGTATTTTCATTGTGTGAAGTATTTCTAAGAAAGATTTAAAAGTGAACATATTCAAAACAGCAATACGCATTACACAGGCACGTTGTGTAACTGTATAATACATCGGTGATGTCTGTGGTCTGTATTAAAAGGTTAGCGCCAATAAGGAAGCATCTTTCACAATATTCATATTATAGTATGAAAGAAAAATCTAATTTGCAAACATAAATAAATAATTTCTACCTGAACGATCACATCACCTGTTCATTATCGTCATTTATCACCACCAGATCTCCTCCTCTGGTCCTGCAGTCTGCTCTGCCTTCATCCCAGGAGCCAGACGATGTAGAGAGGAGATAACAAGAACAGCTGAACATCCTCCATCCTTCAGGACAGGTTTTCTCTAAAAGATAAAAGAATATTTAGCTTTTTTTAAACACTGCTTACTAATTATGACGGTAATAGGAAGTCAACTTTAATCACCCATTTGTCGAGTGATTAAGATTTGAACAATAAACAGATTATTTTGAGGATCCAGTAACGGTTAAAAACACATAAAATACCAGCAGATGGAGGAGGAGGCAATAAGTGAAACCCTGCAGGAAGGAACTAAAGCCTGTATTATAAAGATCTGTCTTTATAAAATAGGTTTTTCTCACAAACTCCTGAGGACTTACTTTTCTTCAACAAACTCTGGAGCCTGATCATCTCTTTAGACATTTCTGTGAGGTTTGCATTCAGACGGTCTCTTTCTTCAGTCATGACAGAAAGTTGGTCATTGCTGTCCTGGAGACGATCCGTCAGGTTGTCTTTGGTGTCGGTGAGATCTGATGCCAAGCTGCCTACATCTTGAGCTAAAAGTAATTACAGTATAATTTAGCAAAAAGCAGAGAAGCTTAACAAGACATATTTATTTAACTTTAGCTTAAAAAGTTGGTTGTAAAGCTGAGAGTGATTAAACTACTCTAGATTTTGATGATAGAATAATTTTTATTTTCTGACTTTAAAAATAAAGAACAAGCTGATGAGAGTTAAACAGACAAAACTCACAGAAAACACCAAGGCTGATGAGTCCAATCAGCAGGAAAACATTCAGAAGCCCCAGAGAGATGATAACACCCACATAGAGCCTCTTCTTGGATCTGCCAGAACCTTCACAAAGGAAACACATTTCAATAACATTCATTTCTACCACATAATGACAACAAAATATATGCATGCTTCTCTTTCTTGTGTTGTTCTTACCTTCAGTTTTTGCAACAGGAATTTGGCAGACTGTTTTCACAGGATCAACGTTCATATAGATTTCCTCCATTGCTTTGACAGATGCTGAGCTCTCTATAGACTGTCGAATCTGCAGCAAAACCAAAACTACAAGAGAATTGTGAAACTAAGTTTGGCATGAGGAAGTTGCAGGTTTTGAGATAAATATTTTTAGAGTTAAAATTAGCCATGCAATAATAGAACCTGTGAGGAGTTAACACATACCAGCTCTGCAGAGAGATTGTGAGTGGTTTCAGAAAGATCCTTTTTTTTTTTTATTTTAAAAATCAATATTTCAAAAAATGATGAATTGGACCAAAACCAGAGGTCAACATAACAGACTTCAACTCGGGTAGTAACACAAAAAACTCAAGCACAAAATGAGACAGAAAACACCTTTGCATATAAACCACGTGGTAGTGAAAGACAGTCCACCAGGAATGTTCTTACTAAACTGTACAAAAACAGTTACAATTTGTTGTTATATTGAATATTTCTTTCAAAATATCTCTAGAAATGTCAAGCTGTTCCTCTTGTCATAAAAATATATGGAAATGAAAGTGTTAAGTCCAGGCGAAAAATCGAGAAAATGCATGTTTAACAGTTTCCTGAAGCAACTCGGCATCTTATTTTTATCCAGGTCACTCCCTCCAGTAAATGACAGCTGTGGAGTGAGGAGTGTCACATAGGACTTAATTTGAATATGTCAACATTAAAACTGCATCAGAGAAAAGGAGTGAGACTTGTTTGCCTGTCAGCTGCACTACAACTGTTTGACCAAAATGTGGTGCTGGCTGATGGGATGGTTAGAAAGGAAACCATTGGAAGGGTGGAGGGAGGAGTTTGCACTGACTCCAGCCTGCTGAGAAAGTTCATCCTCTGCAGAGCTTTGCTGAATTAACACTACATAAACTGTTCTTACTTATCAACACCACGAAGTGTGTTGACAATAAGTAGCATATTATTTACGCCACATCAGCTAAACACATTTCCATCATTACTTCTCCTGAGTCTCTCGCCTTTCAAATTCTTGATGAAGTTTATGAGTTGTTCATTGCTGAGTTTGGCAATGCATCATGTGGAGTAGATGAAGCAGATTAAAGAGTAAAGGACTGAGTACACGACCCTGAAGAACCCCCAAAATGAAAGTAACACTTCAAGTCACACAGCTTCCTTAAAATACATTGCCACATGGATATTTTCAAGCTGAAGACCAGATTGTTGCAGGACTGGCAGACATAGATGTTGACTCAGAGAGTTGGAGGAGAGACACAACGTTTTAAGCAGCCTGTTGTCTACTTAAGATTGTGTGAGGTGCATTTATAACTCATACTGTAGGCGGATCACGAAATTTCCTTGATCCACCGTCAGAATTTTATCTAAAGAAATTTTCATCTTTTTCTCATTGAAAGCAGAGGCGTGCTGCAGCTTAAAAGTGTAAAAACACAAATGAGCTACTGTAATGTCACAGGACGGCGGGGATAGGAGTTTGTATGCAAAACATTTTCCACCAGGAGGTTTGGAGAATCACTCCGCTCAGTAAAATATACCAGACCATCTCAGATTAATCATTAATCATAGTATTTTTTAAATGAGTAACACATTAAGAATGAAACTATAGTTTCATAATTATTTATACTGTATGTTTCATGTGTTTATGATTGTCAGTCTTTGACATCCATGTTGTGAGACTCTCAGTCTCAGATATTTTCACCCTGTGGTTTGTACTTTAAAGTACCTATTTTTCATTTAATTTAACCAAATCTGATGATTTTTTTTTCTTCAAAATCACTGAATTTTCGCATTTTCCCATTCAATTGCTTGGAAGCAAAGCCGGTGAGGCAGCAGTGAGCTGAGCCTCACCTGGGATTGTGCAACCTCTCGCTTACTGCACTGGCTGCCATCTGGTGTCTTCTTATGTGATTCAATACTTCAGTAAGTGTCTTGTTTACGTTACAAACTTTTACTTAAAAATATCACAGAGGAAATTATGTTCATGAGTTTGACAGAGATCAGAGATCGCCATCTGCTGGAGTCTGTAGTGACTGCACTAAGTAAATGACATGAAAACTGATGCATGGCTAAATGCGAGTAGAGATGTCATACATAAATAAACAAGTGAAGTTAACAAAATCACCACTTTATGCAAAAAACATATTCTGCCTGTATTAGTTGGTGTTTTAGTACATTTAAATATTAAGTAATTTATTCATGTTGAGTGTTATCCTGTTGTTTTTAAGATGAAAGAGCATTCTTGTTAAAGCAGTAAAACTTAAAAATATGTTGATATGCAGACAATTTTCTCTTACTCCATCTAACCCAGGCTGTATTTTGCTTAAAGTTATGCTCATCCTCAAGCAATGTACTGTGTTTGAGAGTGATGGTATATGTAGGAGAGTTTGAAAGAATAAGGTGTCAGAAAGTTCGGCAAGAGAGATTGATAGAGTTTGATGATATAAGAGAAAACTCCACCTTTTCATGCAGTGTGAGTTATTTTTACTCAACACCATTTAGCCCATCTTCATTTGTTTTCCTGTTTACTTTTGATAAATGTTTTTGCCTTGCATTAATATTTTTTATTCCTGATATGAATAATGATTATGTGAGTTTTATTGAAAGGTTGATCAAAATGATCCTTGGCCATTTTGCTTGGCTAATGACCAAGGATGTCTATGTGCTGAAAAACTAAGTGCCTATTGTGATCTTGCACAATTTCCTTGAAACTTAACATTTCTCCCGACACCCTGGGCTTTCATATTTTCTTATCTTGTTCTAATATTTTTATGTTTTTATTATGACTATGTACAATTTTATTATAAATGATTTTTCAATCAGAAGTTAGGAAATGAAGTGGCAAAATTTGATACTTATGTCGGTCGGTATTCTTATTTTATAGATGTTTGATGTCTGTTTAATTTCCTTTTGCAAGTATGCATGTTATCAGTTTTTAGGCATGTTTCAAGAAGAGCGTGAAGCTGAAAGGTCAGATAAGGTAGGTGATAAGTTACCACAGAATGCAAGATGGGTCCAACCTAGATTATCTATGCTTTAAGTTGTTTTTTCCTTTCTATGTTACTGACTGAAGTTTTTTCCATGTTATTTCTTTCCAATATATTTATGTGTGTGTGTCAAGACAGGATGTGGTTTTCACTGAAGTGTATAAAGAATTATGTACAGCTGCACTTCTTGGTCTTCTGCTCGTTTGTCTCCCTGTGACAGAGCATCAAATACTTCAGGCCTTCGAAATAAAACATTTAAAGGCAAAGATCAATCTTTGTTATTTAAGAATTTCTATTGCAAGCACCACAGTTGATCTTCCTGACAATCTTCTCTGTGGATTCTCTAAGTTGACCAGCTGACAAGTTTCTCCACAAGTTCTTCTGTTGGGTCTCAAGGGTTCCTCTGAATATCTCTGGTTCCTTCATCACCACTGTAAGCCTCCAGGATTCCTCTGCTACTCCACCCTCCAAGCCTCCAGTGCTGCCAGAATTGTGGTCATCTTCTACAGGTCATCTTCTACAACTTCTCCTTCTAAAGCCCCTGAATGTCCAGTAGGTTATTTTGAGATCTCTTTGCTGCTTCGGAAGTCCATTTGAACTCTGTGTCTCCTAACAACCTTCTTTGCCACATGGTCGCCCAGCCAAACTCATTGTTCCCTTGGATGACCACCAGGTCACACATTTGAACTCTGGATTTTATTTGTGTTGTGTCTTTGGGTCTTGATTCAGCTCCCTTGTGTTTAGTCTCCCGTCCATCAGGTTACTCAACCTGCACTTACCATAGCTGTTCGTTATTTGCCTCTGATTTGCTCATCTGATTACTCTGTCAGTTCCACCTCTGCCTCTATAGATAAATTGATCCAACCTGCAACTTTCTCATGAAAAACCAACTTTCACAGAGTTCATATAGTTCTGTTTTCACTGCAGATAAGACAGTCAAACCAATGGAGGAAATGAATCATAATGATGATTCAGTCTGCAACATTTCAGTTGTAAATGACAGAGGTAAGAAAGATCTAGGAGGGAAAAACACAAATGTATTTTTCTAATATTATCCAGGAGAAATGAATTTTCTTAAAATAAACTGTCTTTAAGGTTCTAGCAGCTCTAAGAAGAGGCTCTATGTGGTTATTATCTCTTTGGGGATCCTGAGTGTTGCCCTCATTGCTGGACTCATCAGACTTGGTTTCCACAGTGAGTTTTCTTGTCATTCATCTATCTCTCACCTTGTCCTACTTTATTTTTAAAGCATAAAACGTGGCTTGAAATAAGCTTATTTAAAGAGAAGGAATAATTTCATAAATGAATAAAATCACAACACAATAGCTTATGAAAGTATTCATGTCCCTTGAACTTTCTATAGTTTATCACTTTACACCCACAAACATAAAAAAATGTATTTCATTGGAGTTTCATGTGAAAGACCAACACAATGTGATATTACCATTATGAAGTAGAAAGAAAATTATTTATAATTCAAAACATTTCACCAGAGTCACCATGAGCCTGTTGGCTGCATCTCTGATCAGAGCTCTGCTTGTTCGGCCTGTAAGTTTAGGTGGACGGCCTTGTCTTGATCAGGTCACAGTTCTGCTGTACTCTCTCCATTTCCAGACAATGGATTGAACAGGGCTCTGCTCAAAGCTTGGAAAGCTTTTTATAGTCTAAACCTGCTTTAAACTTCTCCACAACTTTCTCCCTGACCTGTCTTGTGTGTTCCTTGGACTTCATGATGCTGTTTGCTCCCAATATTCTCTTGACCTCTGAGGCGTCACAGAGCAGCTGGATTCATACTGAGATCATGAAAATGATTGCCTTGCTTATAAATGTATTAATATAATCAAAATCCAGAGTGTTATAAGTCTTGGTCTGATAATTTTTTTAACAACATTTTGCATTTCTGATATATTTCACCTTAAATGATTTCAGCTCATGCATTATCCAGCTCGGCAGCAGGTCTCTCAAAAGACAATCTGACTGATCGTCTCCAGACCAGCATTGACCAGCTTTCTGCCATGACTAAAGAAAGAGACCAATTGAATGCAAAACTCTTGGAAATGTCTAATGAAATGACCAGGCTTCAGGGTTTGTCAAGTAAGAACAGTTTGAACCGTTTGTAAGAACAGTATATTTATAGACTTAATATCCAATGCAGGTTTTGGTTTAAGTTGGTTTTAAATTATCTACTTATAGTTTATATTTTAATGTTAAAGCAAAATTACACTGTAAAATATAACTGATTTTGAAAACATTGTTTTCTTCTCACAATAGCAAAAATAATTAGCAAAGTAGTTTATTTTTAATTAAGCTAATTGCTTTTTGGATGTTTTAAAGCCTGTCCTGCAGGATGGAGCATGTTCAGAGGTTCTTGTTATCTCCTCTCTGACACATCTGGTTCCTGGAATAAAGCCAGAGAGGACTGCAGGAAGAGAGGAGGAGATCTGGTGGTGATAGACGACGATGATGAACAGGTGATGTGATCTTTCAGTGAGAGATTATTCATTTATGTTTGCAAATCAGATTCAAACTTTCCTATGTGCCTTAATATAAAGATTGTACTACAAAATGTTTTCATAATGTTTCGCATTTGAATACAATCTAAAGTCATTTCCAATGTAGTTGTGTATTTTAAATGTTACACATACAGCAGTACCTCTGTCAGTAATCCCTATTGCTGCTTTGAATTAGTTAATTTTTTCTATTTTGCTTATATGCCAAAACAATAATATCAAAGAGTTGAGAACATTTTTTAATTTATGAAGAGACAAAGCTGTGTAAACACATCTTGCCTTGTGTGAGAAAATAGTCTTTAAAGCAAAAACTGGTTGTACAATTTCCTGCAAATTAATTCAGCCACAATGTGTCATGTTTAGGTTTAGTTTTCTCAACACACTTAGAAACACACTGATAGCAGATAAAGGTTTAACTTTTTTTTTTTTGGTAAAACACAGAAGTGTGGATATTTCTTACCGGAAAGGGGATTTAAGATGCCAGTATAGTTAAAATTGTAAATTTTATATTAAATAGGATTTTTATTATTTTTATATAAAGACATTGATTAAAATTAGATTTTATGTCAGGTGAATAATTTTATGCTGCTTTTCTTAATTGAAAAGGTTTATTTTCTTTGGCTTTTTATTATAATATGTTGCAAGATAAAACACAACTGCTTTACTGAAACTGTTAATATTTTTCTACAATGTGACAAATTACATTCCTTCCTGGAAGAAAGTCTCATTTGAGATGGTGTGACCCATCAACTAGTTGTTCTGTCTCTTGACATTAACTTTTTACTTTCATGAAAAATGGAAATAATCTTAAATCAGTTCTTCTGTGTCGTTTTGTGTATCTGCTTTCTCTTCTCAAACCTCCAGTCAGTCGTGGCAGATGGCCACTTGTACTGATCCAGGTTCTGGTTCTGCTGGAGGTATTGCAAATACATGAATGATTAAAGTTCCGTAATGATGTTTTCAAACAGCATGACTCTTCACATGTGTCTGGAATAAACACAAACAACCTTTCTCCAAAATGCAAGAATTTATTCAACAAAAATATTTCAACCTCAAAATCCTTTAAAACAAAATCACTAAGTTAGAATCATTCACCCAAAATAAAGTAAAAATTAACTTTAGACCAATAAATTAATGCAATGATGTCACTGTTCAATGTGAATATTGAAGCTAAGTTTTTAAGCACTGGAGGATGGGGCTACCTTTGTATTAAAAGCATATAATCATTTTACATTTTGCATTAAAGTAACAGATTAGTACTTTTTACAGGTTAGCGAGATGAGATCAAAGGAACATGCCAGTAGAACAGACAACATGGGTTACTTTGAAGTTATAATACCTTCTCTTTCAGAGAGGTTGGATCTAGAGATGACGTCCTGTTCAATGTTGCCTCTAATCGGAAGGAAGTGAGCTATAATGTCACATGATCGCGCTTTGACACCTCTTCTTTTTCTCATCAGACTCAAAGTGGACTAATTCAGTTAATTTTGGGATTAGTAGCTTTTTTTATTACAGTCTGTTTGTTCTCACAATTAATTCCTTCATGGCTGAATCTCAACATGGCTGATCTGAAATATTTAAACTAAAAAAAAATCCATAAGGGAGCAATTACTTTTTAACAGTATTTTACATAAGCTGCTTTTAGTGTGAAGGGTACTCTATGAATAAGATTGATTGATTAACAAAAGAAACTGTGCGAAACCTATGTTTCACACAGTTTCTTCACTGTGTGAAACATAGTGAAGAAACTGTGTGCCTATGTTTCTTCACAGTGAAGCCTATGTGTGAAACATAGGCTTCACTGTGTGAAACCTAGTTTCAACGGAGCATAGCTTCACGTGTGAAACCTAGTTTCACACAGTGTGCTTCATTTTTCCAAAGAGTGCTTCATTTTTCCACATAACATACTTATCCTGCAACTAAACACTTACACTGAAGACTCCAACATATAAATTGATATAGTGTGACTGGAGTGTCGTCTCAAACCTCCAATCACATTTAGAAATATTTATCTCAAATTGAAACCTGGCAAATAATGCAATTGCATATCTTGTTGACAAGACGTGAATCTATGTGAAAATGGCTTCTTTTGTGGGGTTTCTAAGACATTGAGCATAGTTATGGTTTTGAAAGTGATCAATATATTTGGATGAGAATCATAATATACACACACTGTGTTGCGATTCAAGTCTAAAAGTAATATTTCTTTTTTTTTTCTTTGACAGAAATTTGTTGTTACTCTTACTAAGACGTCAACATGGATTGGTTTGACTGATCGAGAAAAGGAGGGATCCTGGAAGTGGGTTGATGGAACTCCTCTGAGTTCTAAGTAAGTTTTTCCTGTTTTTATATTTTTTATAATTGTTGAAACAGTTTTTCCACAGCAGCAACATTAATCTTCACAACAGCAACATCACAGTATAAACTTAATATAAACTAAAAAAATGAAGAACTCCTCCATTAATCCTTCTTCATATCTATTACTGTTAACCTCCTGTAGGTAATGTTATCTGGTAGATGGAAGAGTGGTTGGCTTGTCTCAGCCAGTAGCTAAGTTTACAGAGTTGTGACAAATTTAAGATGTTAGACTAGTCTATAACACAGTCCGCTTTCAATTTATTTATTGTTTTAACATCTGGAGACATTAAAATATTGCTTTATTTGTGTCTATGCTTGTTAAAAGAGATACATTTATAAAGTATTGTTTTGTTACTCAATGGTTTCATTTAATTTAACGTCACCTACAGTAGTGAGTTCAGGTTTGAAGTGTTCATGTACAGTAACTTTTAAACTAGAGCAGATTAAGAAGCTCAAGGTAATAAAAAATGAGGTGGAATTTCCCTTCAGCAACTTCCTAAATCTGATGCTAAAATCGGAAGCAAACAGCAGCTTTGTAAAGGTCTCAGTGAAACATCAGTAGTGGTGTTGATGCCTGTTTTTGTTGTTACTGTGAGATTGGCTGTGCAGAGATGTTTGGAGGGACAGATAATCAAAGTTAGAAAAGCATACATTTTTTTAAATCAAATCCTTGATGAAAATTTGCCTGAAAAATACATAATACTGCTACTTTAATGGACAAAATAAAGGACTTGACCAAATAGCTCCATGGCCTCCTGACAAGCTTAAAATGTCAAAGTTCTTATCATTTTATAATGCTAAAGATAATCTGCGAAATTGTTTTCTTGTTTGCAGACTTACCAAATACTGGGAGACCCCACAGCCTGATAATGGTGGTGGAGACCCAACGTGGGGAGAAGAGGACTGCGTGCATATCAGGACTTATGACACTTTGTTATGGAATGATCTTAACTGTTCTGCTTCTCAGCAGTGGGTCTGGGAAAAGGATCCAATCTAATGTTGGGAGTGTGTTAGTATGAAGCCCCCTAGGGGACATAGGGAAAAATGTTTCGCAATACATTTTGCGTTACCTCGCAATATGCTTACTGCAGTATTTGCTGGTCTACTTCGTATACAGTCAGAAATGTCCATTTAAAATTTCACATTTGAAGAACCTTAGTGAAAACATGTTAATTATTAACTCTTTGGTGCAAAAAACTGATTGAAAATTGATTTATTTTCTGCATGTTTCTGCTTGTTTGTGTCAGGTTTAGATGGAAATGCATGTGAAAACTTAAAACCATTCAGACCAACACACACACACACACACACACACACACACACACACACACACACACACACACACACACACACACACACACACACACACACACACACACACACCACAAAACACAATCAAAGCTGTCATATGACTTAATGCCCCGTGATAATAACTCAGAAATAGTTCAGATAGTTTGAACGAATTATTTTCTTTCTTTTCTACTTATGGAAAGTTTCTGTTTAGGTTTGTTGTGGATTTCTATTGTAAAGTAAAAGATACAAAACTTCAGATATTTCACAACGAGATATTAGCACACACAGAAAAACCTAACAAAAACCTTACAGCAGAAAGTACGATGGCCACCGTAAGAAAAGCTTACATTTTTCATTTATGCCGCATGAACTGATCGGTACATTATTGTGAGGGAACACAAAAGGAAAAAAAAATCTCCGTATGTTAGCTTTACAATTGAGACTAAGTTTAGTTTGCTCTGCTGTTTTAATAACTGCATTGTTGACTGTGACTGCCCGCTAGTTTCTCTGAATATAAACATGAAGGCCTGATTGTAGTGATACCAATGCTGAAAATCCAAAGGGTGGCGCTAAAAAAGACCAGCAAATAAAGAAAAAGAACAGCTCATGAACAGAAGAAAAAAATAATACAAGACTTGTTTTAAGTATGACAGTGAGAGGAGATTCTGTTTTTGACCCCTTTGTATTATTTCTCAGGAAACACAAGGACAAAAATCTGCATTATGTTTTTTCTGTCTGTCCATGGTGATGATGGCGTTGGAAAGTGCTGTACAGATGACATTAACTTGAAATGTTGGACCTGTATGTTGTAATTATTTGTGGCTTTTTAATACAATTAAATAGTAAACTTTCAAATTCTGGAAGTTAGCTTTTATCTTTTTTTTCTTCAGGTTCTGGTGATCATTCAGACTACAGAAAGAATTGCAAATTTAACTTCTGAAAAGTAATTATGAATCACTGAGAAACAATGAAGTTCTTTCCTTCCTTTTTCTTTTGTTCATTCCTTTCTTTCTTCCGTTCTACATTTTCCTTTGCCTGTCTATGCTCATGTTCCATTTTAAGAAAACGGCTCTGAGAGGATCAGACAGAACCTTAAATAAACAAATACATGAAGAACTTTTACTGCCAACATATAAACACTGTTCCATTTTTCAGTCTAATTACACTCCATGTGGATCTGGAGACAGACCTTCTGCAGGTGTTCTGGTTTCTCATTTTAGGAGTTCTTTTTTAGGTTTTATTTCTTTAGTATAGTTTACTAAAGTAATTTTCCTTGAAGTCAGAAAATCCTTGTGTGGTCACTTTTAATATTACCCCACCAAACCAGCCTGGTGGACGTAACATATCAAAGAGATAAATAAGTGCACACTGTTAGGATCTTAGGTTGTTTTTTTTTAGTTTAATTTGATTCTAGTTTCATAATTATTTTGTGTTAGTTTCTTATTTTGGTTAGATCAGTCTTATTTCAGTTATTGGCATTTTGAAATAATCAGAACCCCTGAAGAAAACACAAATGATTTTAAAAGTTTAAAAATGTCTCTAAGCTGACATTTCTGTCTCTAAATGATTGAAGGATCATGAACAAATGAACCAATTTATTAACAGGTCAAATTAAAACAGAGAGTAAAACATGGTGACTCTAAGAACCGCTCCAAACTGGTCCAGATAAAAACATGATCAGCAGGAGAAAGAAATAAATTAATTGAAGACTGCAGGGGTCTATGTCAAATAAGAAATATCTGTAGTAAAACAAAGTAAACCGATGTATTGTCGGAATGTTAATGTAGCACTTTGACTGAAATAACCCATGTTGAAAATGTCTTGCAGAGACCACTGTCTGGACGAAATACCTGAATTTATTTTGAGAAAAACTCAATTCATTAAGTTTATCCAGCTCATTTTACTGCGCTTTTATAACTTAATTCATTATGTTTAACATGACAAATTTAAGTCACTCTTAGTCAAATCATTTTTTTCTAATAAATAATTAGAATCTCTTTGACTTAACTCCACAGAAAGTCAACTCAAATGTTTAAGGTCACTTCCAGCCTGATGACCTTAGCTGCATGTCTTCCCTCTCTGTCAATGCCAACTTTCCTACAACTACTCTCAAATAAAGGCCAAAGAACTCTGGTGAAAAAAAGATTATTTATTAGTTACCTTCTTTATTTGAAGTAAACTTAATGATTTGAGTAAGACTGACTTGAATTTGTCATTTTAAGCACACTTAATGAATTCAGTTAAAAACTTAATAAAATGAACCAGATGAACTTAATGAGTTAGATGATCATAATATATTGAGTTGGATAGAAATAAAAACTTGAGTTGGTTAAACGTAATAAATTAGGTGGGATAAACTTAATTGAATTACTTGTTACTAATTGAAGCAATTCATTTAAGTTGGTTCAAGTAATTTCTACCAATCCTGCTATTTTTAACTTTTGTAACTAATACAAATAAACTCTCCGTCCAATCTCCTCATTAATGAGGTTTTACCACAACAAATATTTCTTCTTACATCAAAGAATGAAGCTGTTTATTGGCAACAATTTTGACTATTAAATCATTTAACAGCTTGAAAATATTTATGTGTCAATATATTTCAAGGAAGCTCGAAATGCGTTACCACATTGAACAGTTTGGGGTTCTTCAGGGTCGTGTGCTCAGTCCTTTGCTCTTTAACCTACTTCATCTACTCCACATGATGCACTGCCAAACTCAACAATAAACAACTCATGAACTTCATCAGCAATTCAATGGGAGTGAGACCCAGAAGTAATGATGGAAAATCTTGCAGGGGAAAATGAAAGGGAAACACTGTGATCAACATAGAGGGTTATGGGAGAGACAATTTAGTCTCACTTCCCTTTTCTAATTATAATTTCTTTTGGAGATATCAAAAATAAGTCCTATGTGACCCTTCACATCCTACTGCTGTCATTTAGTGACAGAGTGGCCTGCATAAAACTAATGCTGAGTTGCTTCAGTAACTGCTAAACGTGCATTTTCTCTTCTTTTCATCTGGATTAAACACTTTCATTTCAATATACATTTTAGTATGTTGAAATACTAAAATGTAAAGAGAAATGACCTGATGTTTGTAGATTTCAAGACATCGTTTTAAAAAATATATTAAATGTAACAACCAGTTGAAACAAGGTATTTTGACAGTTTAGTTCTTATTCTGCAGCAGATTTGCTGTTTTTCACTTAAACATGGCTTATGTAGATGCAAATGAGTTATGCTGCGTATCACAGGAACATTTAATGTACATCTAGTCTCTCATGACTAATTTTAAGGCAATATTATAATTAATAACTCAATAATTTTTCTTATTTGTAAAATGATAGAAGTATAAAATCACACACACAAACAAGGAATACACTGTTTTTGTACCACAATAACATACTTGAAAATATATTTAGATAATATAAATAGGTAATGCATTTTTTATTTATTTCATTCAAAAAATCAGTTTTTGTCTGAACGATGTTCAAACACACATTCAGCAGGTTGTGGGGACCACTGCTCCTTGCGGGGACATTTTCTTGATCCTCAGGAGGAGAAATGCTGTTTTTGCATTTGGGGTTAGGTATGTGATGGCTAAGGTGAGGGTTAGACTGTAGAAAATGAATGGAAGTCAATGTAAAGTCCCATAAGTCATGAAAACAGGTGTGTGTGGGGGAACTTGTGAATGACTGCATGTAGTTTAAAGCGCTTTGGGGGTGTGGACTTGAGAAAGTGCTATACAAGTACAAGTCATTTACCATATTTATCTTTCTCAGAACTTGTAACTTCCTGCTCATGTCAACAGTTTCACAACATCCATATACTTCTGGTTTTGCTGCAGATTCAACAAAAGTTCAGTATCTGTCAAAGCAATGGAGGAAATCTACCTGAACGTTGATCCTGTGAAAACAGTCTGCCAAATTCCTGTTGCAAAAACTGAAGGTAAGAACAACACAAGAAAGAGAAGCATGCATATATTTTGTTGTCATTATGTGGTAGAAATGAATGTTATTGAAATGTTTCCTTTGTGAAGGTTCTGGCAGGTCCAAGAAGAGGCTCTATGTGGGTGTTATCATCTCTCTGGGGCTTCTGAATGTTTTCCTGCTGATTGGACTCATTAGCCTTGGTGTTTTCTGTGAGTTTTGTTGTCATCTGTTTAACTCTCATCAGCTTGTTCTTTATTTTTAAAATCAGAAAATAAAAATTATTCTGTCATCAAAATCTAGAGTAGTTTAATCACTCTTAGCTTTACAACCAACTTTTTAAGCTAAAGTTAAATGAATATATCTTATTATCGCTAATAATATACTATAATTACTTTTAGCTCAAGATGTATGCAGCTTGGCATCAGATCTCACCGACACCAAAGACAACCTGACGGATCGTCTCCAGGACAGCAATGACCGACTTTCTGTCATGACTGAAGAAAGAGACCGTCTGAATGCAAACCTCACAGAAATGTCTAAAGAGATGATCAGGCTCCAGAGTTTGTTGAAGAAAAGTAAGTCCTCAGGAGTTTGTGAGAAAAACTTATTTTATAAAGACAGATCTTTATAATACAGGCTTTAGTTCCTTCCTGCAGGGTTTCACTTATTGCCTCCTCCTCCATCTGCTGGTATTTTATGTGTTTTTAATTGTTACTGGATCCTCAAAATAATCTGCTTATTGTTCAAATTTGAATGACTCGACAAATGGGTGATTAAGCAAAGTTGACTTCCTATTACCGTCATAATTAGTAAGCAGTGTTTAAAAAAAGCTAAATTTTCTTTTATCTTTTAGAGAAAACCTGTCCTGAAGGATGGAGGATGTTCAGCTGTTCTTGTTATCTCCTCTCTACATCGTCTGGCTCCTGGGATGAAGGCAGAGCAGACTGCAGGACCAGAGGAGGAGATCTGGTGGTGATAAATGACGATGATGAACAGGTGATGTGATCTTTCAGGGAGAAATTATTTATTTATGTTTGCAAATGAGATTAATACTTTCCTTTAATAGTTTAATATGAATATTGTGGAACAAGATGTTTCCATATTGCCCCTAACCTTTTAGTACAATCCACACACATCACCATTGTGTTAAACTATTACATATACCACAATACCGCTGCCTATTTTATCTATAGACAGTTCCTCTCTGTACTCCACCAGAGAGATGTCCACTCACTAACAGATTGTCTTCAGGTTGTTGGGCTGTTTGTGACATTTGGCCGAAGACACCAACAAGCTCCTCTGCTGCATTAGACAGTCTTCAGTCTCTGAGTAGGACAGCCAGTGTCGGTCTCTGTATCATAACAAACAAAAAACATAACAATGAGAAATGGAACGAAGGAATACATTTTTACTGCAACTCTAACAACAAGCCTCATCTACAGAAATGTGGAGTTTCAGAGATATTAACACTTACATAATCATTTTTAGAGCTTGAATCTTCGAAGAATCCGTGGAGGATCAGGAGGGGGAGGTTAGGCTGACGACTGGAGATTCATCCTCAACCAGACTTTTAGTTTAA
Source organism: Poecilia picta (assembly GCA_033032245.1). Lineage (NCBI taxonomy): Eukaryota > Metazoa > Chordata > Actinopteri > Cyprinodontiformes > Poeciliidae > Poecilia > Poecilia picta. The sequence continues at coordinate 22,376,806 of CM065354.1, forward strand.
ATCATGCTCTGTAAACAAAATTGATTGATTGACAAGAGAGAATGTGTTGATATTTCATACAGTGTGCTTCATTTTTCCACACATAACACTCTTATACATAGAACTAAACACTTACACTAAAGACTCATCATATAGCATGATATAGTGTAACTGGAGTCTAAGCATTTAGAAGTATTTATCTCAAATAGAAACAAATAATGCAATTGCATTTGTTTGACAAGTGAATCTGTGTAAAAATAGTTTCTTTTGGAGGCGGAGGAGAGGAACAATTTTAGAATAGCTATAGTTTTCAACGTTGGATTAAAAAATCATATTATGCACACACTGTATTGTGATTCAAATCTAAAAGCAAAATTTTTTTATGTTCTTTGCCAGAAATTTGTTGTTAACCTTACTGAGACATCAACATGGATTGGTTTGACTGATCGAGAAAGAGAGGGATCCTGGAAGTGGGTTGATGGAACTCCTCTGAGTTCTAAGTAAGATTTTCCTGTTTTTATATTATTCCTGACTCTAATCCAGAGTGGAGTAGATTTATTTTAGTTTGTACCAAGGCTGGTGTTTTGTTCTGTATAAAAACATTTGTGTTCAAAGTAATAACAGTCCAACTTTAGAAATTCGATTTAGATAGAAACTTGTATTTAATTGTTTTTCTACATAAGTTACTAATCTGTAAAGTTGAATAACAGAAAATTGACAAACCCAAATGTCATGATATGCATAATGTTGATGCTCTGTAATTAATTTTTTAATTGAAATGTTTAAAATAATAATGTAGAGTTTAATTGGCAATGTCACAGCAGGTTATATTAATTAATTGCAGTTTTCTCTGAAAATCCAACTATATTGGCCTGATTAGATATTTAACAATAGAACAATGAACTGTTATACAGTAGATTGAACTGATGAGCGACTGAAGTAAGGAAGTGCAGAGACATGGACAGAGACAATGACTGCCTTTGTCAAACCAATTTCACAAGATGCTCAACATTCTTCATTTTATCACAATATTGCAACTTTATTTGAGAATGAAGTCAACTTTATTATGACTTTATTCTCAAATTGATACAACTTTAGTTTTGTAATATTATGACTTTACTGTAAGGGTTAAACTCTGAAATAGAAATATGATAGTGTTAAATACAGCATTATCTATAGAAATAAAATATTATGTTTTTGGCAGTAATAACTTGGCTGATTCTCACTCCAGGAAGGTTTCACAGCTAAACAGAAACATTAAGCCAAAAATAAACTTCTTTGAGGAGGAAAAAAATGAGAAATAATCAAGAAAATAAAAAATTCTGACATTTACTTACTTATTTTAGACACACTGCAGTTATTTTGAAAACAACTTTATTTCTCTTTCAAAAGAAAAGAAATGGAGTCCTTAAATTGCAGGAAGTTGTTGTGCTAATGAAAACTATTTGAATCATTTATTTGGACTCCAAAACCAACTACTGTATTTTCACTTGCAATGTAGAATATCAAAGCTTATGAACTAACATTTCTTTCTGTTTGTTGTGAAAGATAATATGTGAAATACCTCTCTTGTTTACATATTTAGTGAATACTGGAAATCAGGCCAGCCTGATGATTATGAAGGAGGTGAGGATTGTGCACAGATCTGGAAGAACTTCAAGAAATGGAATGATGTTCCTTGTAGTTTTCCTTACCTGTGGATCTGTGAAAAGGCTCCAGAGTAATGATGGGTAAATATTAATGGTTGCTTTACAACTGAGACTAGCTTTATGTTTTGTACTCCACTATAATAACCTAAAAGTATTTTAGTACAATGTATTATAGATACAGAGCATTAGAACCATTTAAAATGCTTTTTTAACATTTCAGGTTTTCTGGCTCTTTCCCTTCATCCAAAACTTTGCGTATTCTTTTTTATTATTTTTAAAGGCTTTGTTGGCTCTACAGGAAAGCAGGATGTGTGAGAGAAGGAAGACATGTGGCGACGGCCATCAGGCCGGAAACCAAACCCTCAACAGCCAAGCTGACGACTAAAGCCTCCGTATTTGGGTCGCTCTTTACCCCTCCTCCACTGCCACACTCACTCTTTCTCTCTTTCTTGATCACAGATAGTTATGATAAGGAACATAAATTGAGCTCTGAAATTAAGTGTCTGTCTCACTTTGCATCTAAAACTAAGCCAAGGTTTGTGTTCATTTATGAAAATAATCACAAACTGTCTCATAAGTTTGTGAGAATCTTCTGCAGCAAATAAGATAATTTTGTCAGAATGTCTTCTTGGTTTGTAAATAGAACATACATGTGTGATGAAAGATGTTCTTTCCTTTGATATATTTCTATCTAAAGAAACTCAACCACTTACATCGAGTCACTGACTCTACAGTCATGAACTGTTTAGCTTCTTGATGGCTTTTTACACCTCAGCTCTAGTTTTTTAACATGATTGGCCTTGTTTTCTTACACATTAATTGACACTTATCTATTGGAGTCACTTACAGTTAAACTACAATTTATTAGCAACCAGCAAATTTAGATTTAAAATTATTTTAATTCAATGAAGAAGGGCTCATCTGCTTGGAAATGACACATCCATTAATAAAGGAACATAAAAAAGATTGATCTAGATAATTCTTCTTTCAGATTGCCTATTGTATCTGTTTTTGTTGTTTGTTAGGCAGTGAAAATTCTGGATGGTTTACATTTATCAGAAAACCAACATTTTAACCAACAGAAAACATTTTTGCTTGACTGTCTCGTTGGTGCTGAAGGCATTAAGTTGTAGTTGCAGCAGTTCGCCACAAGAGGGCGGCTTAAACTCTGACTGAACAGGCCAACAGCTGCTGATCAAGGAGGCGCTCAATGTTGATCTTATCTGTTAACAGTTGTCAACAACAACAATACAAATAAAAACCCGTGAAACCACTGATTAACTGTGCAACATCTACATGCGCTGTTTGTTTAATTCTCTTTAACAAACAGCTGAATTTGAATTGTGATTAAATAAACTTCTGAAGGAAGTTTGATGCACTGTTTGTAGGAGTATCATAAAAGGGGGAATAACAAATGTACACCTAGGGTTGCCACCTTTCAGAAATTAAATTAAGGGACCATTCCTTTTATGTGTAAATGGGGGAGAGGGGGGGCGTTGCTGCGGCAGCATGTCGATTAGTTACCCAGAAAGCAGTTGGGCACAATATCGCAACACCAACACTAAACGGGTCACTACTGGATGCTACATTAAAGAGCCAATTACGGAATGGATGGCAACCCTATGTTCACCCCATCAAGGAGTTCTTCCCTGAATGGCAGTGAAAGTGTATAATCTCCAGTTATATCTCCTGTTGATCCTCATCCAAGCTATGGAGGAAGCCTGTAGCCAAACTGATGTGACATCAACACCTGGATGGATTCGTCACTCCAGAAGATTCGTCCATTATTGAGCTGCTAATATCGCCACTAACATTAATTCCTGTGACATTGACGAGGTCCCGCTCGGTAGATCATATTTAATGTCATCATACATGAAGAGAAATCAATTGACTGAGACTATTGATGCACACTTTTTCAGTGTATATGCTACTCGTGTTGCAAGATGAGCACAAGGAGTGTTTAGTCAAACAAAATCTGATGGATGTGTTTAGATGTTTTGATTTAAAAAAAAGGGTTTTTGTAAGAAATGATCAATTTTAAACTGGCTTGATAAATTTTGCAAATAACCTATGTGCTAAATGTATAGGTTTGTGAAAAACTGTTCTCAAAATTGTTCCTAAGCATTTAAAAAAATACTGTAATGTTAGAGCTTTAACATTTTAATGATTTCTTCAGGAAATATTATTTGTATTCCAAATGTTGCCTCAAAGGAGATCAGCATCAACAGGTAAAGTGTATCATAGGTTCTCTGCTCTTCCTCAGGCCTTTAGGTCCCAGAGCTCCTGCGTCTCCACCAGGCTGGAGCATCGCTGAGCTGCAGGGACTTACAAGGCTGCTGAAACCTGCTTGAACAGGTTGAAACTGTTGAAAAATAGATCAAATCATCTAGAATTAAAAAATACACTTTATTTAAGACAGCTAATGCTCATACACATTAAAACATTTAATCATTTCAAATTTGAATGTTAAATTCATTTAACATATTTAAGGTTCTGAGTCCTTAATGAAATGTGCCACTGGAAAGAGTAACTTCCTACAGAGGAATATTATTTCTTATTCTTTATGAATTGTTTATATGTCTTTGATAATATGTTTTAATAATAATAGTATTTCCTAACCCTGGTCCTCAAAGCACACTGCCCTGCATGTTTTAGATGTTTCCCTGCTTTACTGTACCTGTTTATTGAAACAACCTGTTGAAGCAAGAAAAACCTAAAGGAAACACTGATATGTAGAACGTTATAGTGTTTAATAATGGACAACAAAAAGCCAGAACATTGTCATACTTGAATCTCTCACAGTTTAAATGTGTTTCTTTGCCTATTACTCTCTAAATCTATTATTCCAGATATAACAATTGAAGAAAATGATGTCCCTGTGAACATTAGAGAAAAATTGTTTAAATTATTTTTAATGAATAAATCCACCTATGGATAAAACTATTACTGTTAGACTGTAGACCTGTCAACACTGTTTCATTTTTGAGTCCAGTTACCATGTATGTGGAAATGACACCAAACGGACTTCAGCAAATTTGCCAATGCAAAACTCACATATCCTATATATACATGAAATAAATTGTTGTGTTCAAAGTCAATTTCAAATCTTTGTTTCATCTGATAATTTTCTACTTTAGAGGGCTTGTGCATCGGATTTCAGACAGAGGAACAACAAACAGTTGCTCTTCACAAACACTGAGCCTTGAAAAAATATATTTCTACTAAATGTTGAAGATAAGGAAAGATCCATGTACTGAAAACCAGCATGCACTGCTGATCTTCTGTAAATAATAAAAAGAAAACACACGTGGAGCACTACAAGTCAGAATTAAATCAGTAGAGAAGAATTTTAATTTAAGACATTTTATTTAAACACATGATGAAAAGGAGCAGCGAGTGACTTCTAGCAACTTCAACATTTCCTAATTTTAACTGAGCTAGCAAAGTAAGCAGAGTGAGAATATGTTTTCTGTTGGTGGAAGGAAAAAAAAACTTTTTTTACTATTTGCAATTTTGTAACAGGTGAGTTAAACACTGTAAAGTCTGCTTGGTTGCCGAAGAATAAAAATAAATCATTTTCAAAAATTATGGAGCAAACATTGTTGGTATTTTTTCACAAATCCACAATTTGGTAGTATTACATGAAACATCATTCCAAGGTGCGCCGGCATCAGATGTGATATGTGCACAGTCCTCATCACCACTGTTATCAGTCTGATTGATGCTCCTGGAATAAAGGAATAAAAGGCTTTAGAATTTAATTTGAAATATTTTTAGTCAACAATAATTAGGTTTGTGATGGAGTTGTAATTGTGGTTATTTAACCAGTCCTCAGATTTTGACGAGTTGATGCAGTCAGATGAACAAAACATTGAGACACAAGCATTTAAAATGATTTCTTTTTTTTAATCAGTTTTACCAACTAAATAAACCTTGAAATTCTTTAAATTTCACATAAACTTCATCCTCACTGTCAACTTAGATCTCACTCTCAAGTTTTTGAACATGAGCAGTTCATCATGAGAACATTAAAGAAAATTAAATCTGTGATGTCTTTAGAGGCTCTTTCAAACTCCATAGAGGTCAAAGACAGTTTACTACCAATACAACACCACTCAAACAACAAAAATAATGGTTGGAGGTATTATGGTCCAATCTCAGGTATTGACCTGGGTTCTGTCCGTCTGTCTGTCTTAGACTGAAATAACCTGTGCTGAAGCACCAAATAGCGAATGTCCAACAGAAACTCCTGTTTGGAAAAAAACCCATCTGAATCTCTTTAAAAAAGACAGAAAAGAGAAACTGCAGCATCCTCATCATTATTAGTATTGATGAGTGACTTGTTATGCCACTCAAATGTAATTTTACTGCATTGTGAAGCTTCAGAGTTTTCAAAACTAAACATCATAATTTTTTTTAGTATCAATAATAAATAATTGATAGATACCGGAGGTAAAATTTTTAATCAGATCAGATAGTAAATTTTATAACAATGCTAAAAATAAAATTCAAAGGTTTTGAGGTTGGAACTTATTGAAATAATTAAATTCAATGTGATTTAACTTGTTGATATTTGACAATATGAATTGTAAAATATTAAATATTACTTAATATGTTGTATTTTATGTAGGAACCAAAACATTTTATGCAGAAACCATGTTGCAAACTAAAGGAAACGACATCCAGAGTCACTGCTGGAGCTCAATAAAAAACTGGATCCTTACGTGAAATTCAGAGCCGTTCCATCAACCCACAGCCAGGATCCCTCAATTTTTCTCAAACCAATCCAAGCATCCAGCCCCAATCCAGTAAGAAAAGTCTGCAAAATGTTGACATAAAAAGGTTTCTTTTAGTTTTGATAATTGATTTAATTAAAAGAATTCCTCGTTCCATTATCTTATTTCAACCACTGATCAAATTATCGCTAAATATTAATTTAAATGTTTTAGAGGAAACTTCTTGTCAATAGAAAATCGGGTTGAGTCTTTCTCTTATCTTTACATCAAACTATACAGAGAATATAAAACAACATGCCTGCTGACTGTAGTACATAACATCATAATTTAAATTTCTCATTTTCTATACTTAATCAGTCGTGTCCCTCTCAACTCTCCCATCACCTGCTCCTCAGGATTATTTATCACCACCAGATCTCCTCCTTCACTCGTGCAGTTCGCTCTGCCTTCGTCCCAGGAACCATTACCAAAGACACGGTAACAAGAATGATTGAACGTCGGCCAATCATCAGGACACGTTGCGTCTGAAAGAAGAGAATCAAGTTCAGATGTTCAAAAATTTACACAAAGATCAATTTTTAATATTTCGTTCATTGTGAAATATTACTGCAAAATGTTCAGACTGTTTACTGTATATGCGATCCAGGAATAATAATCTAAAAACAACTGTGTTAAAGAGCAGGAATTGAAGCGCCAAATTGTGGCATGAAAATGTTATTGTACTAATACGTTTTTGTTGGTACAATATACTACCTATCAACTTATTATAAAATACATATTATTCACATTACAACATAACTTCTTTTCCTGCCAGCACAGTATAAATATTGGACAGACTTAATCATTTACTGTGCAAACATCAAATAATATGTATTATAAAATACATATTATTCACATTACAACATAACTTCTTTTCCTGCCAGCACAGTATAAATATTGGACAGACTTCATCATTTACTGTGCAAACATCAATAGCATATTGTTAGAACAATGTTTTATCTTAATATAAAACATTTCACATTTTCTAAATGCCACAAATTCTTCAATTTATCTTAGGAATGAACATGCCAGATAATTTGGACAATTTTTTTCTTGACTTTAACTTCACTTCATCCATCTTTATCAAAGAAAACTAAAAACTTTGTTTCAAACAAATGGCAAAGCCACAGCAACTCTTTAGTCGTTTCACTAAGCTTAGCGTTCAGCAGGTCTTTGGACAGGAAAGAAAGTTTTTTCTCACTTTCTTGGCGAGATGCTGTCAGATTGACTAAGAGTGCAGAGAGATCAATTGTTTCTGTCATATTATCCATGGAGTTATCTGAAAATAGATCAGAAAAAAAAGAGCTTGGAAGTTGAAACAAAAAAATTAATCAACACCACATCGGGTTTTGGATCATATTTAAAGTAATACAGAAATACCTACCCTATCAATATTTTTTTATTAAATAAAAAAAGTGTATGGTGTTTAGGACTTACTCTGCAGAGACAATTTGTCATCAATTCCCTCTTTAAGAGACTCAATTAGCCGGACGTTCAGCTCGTCTCTTTCTCTGGTTATGTTGACAAGCGATTCATTGCAGGCGAGGAGACGATCAGTCAGATCATTCTGGAGTTCATGATTTGAATGACATTTGGAGTCAATATCTGAAAATAATTTTAAAAAGGCATGACATAAGAAAGATGATATCAGGAGAGCTTTGAATTTGACACTAAATGCAACATCTTCAACATAAATTGTGACGCTCACTCTGTGCAGACAGAGCTCTGCTTAGTTCTTTATATTTCTCATCGAACGTGATGTTCAGCTGGTTTATTTCTGAGACTTTGGAGGCATGGGTCTTTTTCAATTCCTGGAGTTCCTCAGTCAGTTGCCGTTTGGCGTTGTTGTCTGTAAAACATAAAGAAAATATTTTTTTATTGGAGGAAAGACGACAAAGACACAACAATGTCCTGACTGGACTCTGATTTGCTTTTGTGTCAGGAAAGATGTTCATCAAAACAATGAAACCCAAAAAACATTACATATGTATTGGCTAATAATTTTCATAGCTCCAGCATATTTAGAATTGAAATCAATAAAAGTCAAAGAAGAACAGAATTTATTGTTGGAAATGTTATGTGTATTTCTAAAAGATTATTTAAAAAAAACAATGTAAAAGACAGATCACTGAAAAATATAACTTATTTGTTTTAAAACTGGAATAGAAGAAGTTATCGATACTACAGTTGTAATCAATATAAAAATCTGTATTGTTATTGCAACACATCAGACTTTGTATAACTCCTGATCAAATCTTTCTTCTTGACCTTGGAAAACCTCTTTGCCATCACACTAATCTTAAGATCCCTCCAAAGATTCTGCATTGGATTCAGATCAGGACTCTTAATCAAAAACATTAATATTACATTGAAATATGCAAAAATTACTTTTAACCCTATGTGCAACGTGTAATATAAATCATAGACATATTTGTACATATATAATTTCTATTTATGAATAGTTACTTTCTGCATAGCCCCTTCTTTATGTATGGTATCTGCAACACCTTGAAAATGTGCTGAAAAAATATAATAAACAAAATGAAAAGTAAATAAAATTTAATTATTCTGTTGCCTTTTCCACCGTTAGTTTGTGCTTTAAAAACAAACAAGATATTTTTTTCTGACTTCATGTGTTGAAAAAGAAGTCCAAAGAGTCTTTAACATTCATTAAATTAATAAACGCTTTAGTTTGATGCACAAGTTGTAATAGTTTTATGTTTCTAAGCAGACTCACACTGAGTGTTGGTGACCAGCAGTCCGATGAGCAGGCAGATACTGAACACTCCGAAGAACAGAATGACACGCAGATGGAAACGACTCTCTGAACCTGAACAGAGGGAAGATTACAGCCAAGACAGCAGAAACATCATCAGGTTGTTGGTCTGAACTAAACTCACCTCTGCAGTTTCTCAAAGAAGCAGAGCTGGACAGTCTGCTGTGTTGAACATGCATGTGCTTTTTCTCCATCGTGACCCGTTGGCTGCAGGCTGTGCAGCACCAACAACTAATGTAACATGAAGGACTGATTGCAAAGTTTCTTACTGTGCATAAGACACACCCACAGCATAAGCAGCACCATCAGACAGGAATCTGATGAACAGGTGGAGTTTTTTGGTTTGCAGTTCAAAACTGTTTTTCTTTCTGCTGGTTTCTTCAAGAAAACCCCATAAAAACTCAACATCCTGCTTTCAATGAGGCCTGATAAGAGCAACAAAAATTAGACATTTTGTGGTGCATTTCTGGCAAATGAGAAAATAAAGTGACCATTGATGATACTTAATAAAAAATGACTTTTACATGGAGTTTTAAGAAGGAAAACTAGTTTAAATTCTAGTTGGTTATTCTATGAAATGTGCAGAAATTGTTGAGGTCAGGAGGTGTTTTATAATTTTAATCATGATTTTAATTTATATATGTATAAAAAACACACTTTATTCATATCAGAGCCATTGGTTTTAATCAGTTTTTCATAAGAAGGTTAACAAAAAATGGGAGCAAATTGATAAAGTTGGCAGAGACATTTGGTTTGATTTTCATACACATTAATTTACAAGACATTAATGGAGTGTGAAATCTATTCCAGTTGGTTTGTTGGTTTTATAAAAATGTTTCAGGTTTAGTTACTTCAAATACTCTTTCCCAGCACTGTGAAACCATTTGTGCCTCCATAGATTTTTTTTTTGTTACAGAGTTTCAGACCATTAATCAGATGTTATTATCATACAGAAATACAAAACGCTTCCATTTATCAGGGGAAAAAAGATCCTACAATCCTGGCTCTATGTGTAAAGAATAATTGTTCAACAACTGAAATCAACTTCAGTGCCATCACTGTGGGGGACGTTTTTGTAGACTTGCTTTAATTTAGCAAGAGTGAACAATTTTGGGGCTGCACAGTGGTGAAGTTGGTAGAGCTGTTGCCTTGCAGCAAGAAGGTTCTGGGTTCAATTCCTGGCCTGGTGTCTTTCTGCATGGAGTTTGCATGTTCTCCCTGTGCATGGTGGATTCTCTCTCTGGCTTCCTCCCACAGTCCAAAAACATGACTGTCAGATTAACTGGTTTCTCTAAATTCTCCCTAGGTGCAGTGGCGCAACAACACATTATTCAGGTGGATGCGAAAACATAAATCGCCCCCCCTCCCCCCCCCACTCCCCGGAGGCGAAAACATCATCGGTGCTGCGCTGCATACCCACCCTTTGCACCACTACCTAGGTGTCTGTGTGTGTGTGTGTGCATGGCTGTTTGTCTTGTCTCTGTGTTGCCCTGTGACACACTGGCGACCTGTCCAGGGTGACCCCGCCTCTCACCTGGAGATCAGCACCAGAACCTTCTGACCGCACCAGAGACAAGGGTGTTAGAAAATGGATGGATGAACAGTTTGATCTTAACTGGATTTAAACCTGGACTTTTTGACCCCACTTCAAAACCTACTGTTGCTCACTTTTTTCAGAGGTGGATTTGTTTGTGTGCTTTGAATTTGTTAATTTATTCAGATCACAACATTAAATGTTGCTTATTGAGGTTTTGGAACCAACTTCACTTCGTTTTGTTTGTCTTTTGTTCTTAAAAATTGAAAACATCATTTGAAACCTGCTTGTGGCATTCGCTCAGATCATCTTTTGCTGATATTAAAGTTAGCTTGACAATTTAAAAGATTTGTTTTGGGAGAAAAAATTAAGAGCAAAATATTAAGTGCATCAGGCTGCATCCAGTTTTAAATTTATAATTATTATAAAATGTATGGGTTTTTTTTATCTGAAAATATGGAAGCAAAACTTCCAGCAAAAACTGGAAATCTAAAACAGGGACAACCAACAAGATTAGAGGTTTTTACAAAGTGTCAGAGTAAAAAAAAAAATTTCCAGCAATTTCAGCTAATATCTAATGAAAGATGCACCGCGCAGCAAAAAATAACTATAACTTATTGATGTTATTCTTTGCAGCAGGGCTGCAAACAAAAGAAACTTGAGATAAGAAAGATTTATCTGACATCCACTGTACTCGTACATGTGGATGTCAAATAAATCTTTCTCATCTCCTGATTTCTTTGTTTTTGTTGTTTGTCAGGCAGTGAAAAGTTTCTGATGGTTCACATAAGCAGAAAACCAAACTTTGAACGAGCAGGAAATATTTTTGCTTGTCTGTCGGTTTGTCTTTGCATTAATCTACCACAGACTTTTAAAACTCTTAGAATAAATGATGTGATAAGAAACACTTGAGCCTCGACCTCATTTCCAACTTCCTCTCCGCTGTATGTCAATCATCGCCCCCAGTTTCCTGCTTTCATTGGAAATCAGCATATTATCAGATATAAATTAACAACAGCACTCAGTTAATGAAAGGTAGCATTTAAACGTTTAAGTCTTTTTACGTTTGAGTCACTTAGATAAGATTTACCAAAAGGTTAAACTTTTTTACTACCTTAAATAAATTATCAACTCGTCAAATTAAATGTTTGATTTTTTCTAGTTTTCCAGCTCGAAAAGCAGCTATAAGAAGAGCAATAACAAAAATAACTAGAGTCAATGCAATTTAACAAGTTATTATTTGTTGTATTGGAAAAAGAAAACAGGTGATCCAACTTAAAAAGATCGAGTTAATTTGTTACAAGTAATCAACTGAAGTTTATCCAAGTAAATTTATTAAGTTTATAAAGTTGCCATATTAAACAAACATAAAGTAAATTTGACTACACAATTAGATTACATGTAATAAATGAACTTTTTTTTAAGTTGGAGACCTATTCACTTTTTTCAGCATGTGAAAGGTTTAAAATAAATAAATAAATAAATGTTATTTTATATAAATAAATTATGTGATAAAAATGTTTGAGGTTTCAATAGATAGAAAAGGTCTTCAGTGGAAAAAAAACTAATAAAACAATAAAAACTCTCAATGAACTATTGAAATTGAACTAAAATTATTGCTGCTTAATCATCTGAGAATTTTGCCAGAGTTTTTTATTTCTTCCTACATTTAATTATCCTGCAGATGCTTTGTAATATTTAAACTACAGATACTTAAGTGATAATTAATTGTTCAGTGATGAGACGGGAACATTCAGCCGTCTGAAATAAATTAAAAAGGTAATTCAGTACGTTCTTCTTTAATTACGACTTCAGTTATAATAAAGGTAAATTAAAGACTATTTTAATAACTTTTTTTCAATCCCTTATGTTAAGAAAATATATTTAAAATAAGCCAGCGTTAAAATTTAACATGACTTGATTGAAATAGCCTAATTTTTAAAATGTTTAACTTATTCTGGCATGTTGACCTTTATTTTACCTGTAGTTAAGGCAGATTGTTTGCCAAGATCTTTGATCTGCCCTCAGTAGCAATCAGTAGGAAGGTCCAGCTTTTCACACTGATCTGTGAAAGCCATAAACCAGCAGGAGTTTGGAGAAGCTCTGCTTCCGACTTATTTAGACAATGGGGACAAATGGCTGTAGAGAGAGGGCCAGAGACAGGTCCTGCTTGGATGAGCAAAGATACGTCTTATTTGAATAAATTAAAGAAAAGAAGATAAAACTTTCCACACAGAGTAACAAATTAGATTTTGCTCTTTGTAATTTCTCCAAGGACGTCTTTGCTTTTTTGTCTGTCATTTCCATCTTTTGTCTCTTTCTCTCTCAGATAAATTCATGTGTTGTTTGTGCTCTGAGGTTTCTGATGTTTTGTGATGTGCTTTTCTGGTGATAGTTTGCATCTGTCTCGAATAAATGTTGATTATTGTGACGCTGTCATCTCTATGTGGCTTTTGTTTCCACGCATGGAATCATTGAATCTGGCAGCACAAGAGAGTATAACGAGCCAGAACTTAATGATTTAATTCTCTTAACACTTAGAAATCTTCATCTTCTGAATTTACAATTTCTAATACCATATATGCAAAATGTTTTTATTCTTTCTTTTTGCAAATTAGGAGATGTTCAACATATTTACATTAGATGAAGCAACACTTATCAAAGCTGTCTACATGATAAATAAAACTCAAAATTTCTTTCCTAAAAATGCTTCAGCCTTCAGCAAATTTCTAGGTGCAAATCACCTAAATATAATTGAAGATGCTATAAAGTATCTGGTATAGGTGTCTGCATCCCATGTAGCTCTAGATGCGTCCTTGAAAGTCCGACAAGCGACAGGCTGTGTTTGTGTAGAAGATTTTTTATCTGTCTCACATGCAAACAAACTCATAATAAAGTCAAAATGTAGAATATTAAGAGAAGATTCAGTTTCTGGCGCTTCAGTATTTTACATTAAATTGATTGATTGATTCCTTAAAAAAAATGTAATAAATAAAGAGAGTGAGATGTTGAAATAAATATGACATTATAGAATGAAATAGTACTGAAATTAATAAGAATGAATTACCATTACATAAAGTGGAAACTTTAAAATGAATTGAAAGTTTTTCTCTCTCACTTGCAGTTGGTTAACGTTTTTTTAACATTTTTTTTTTAAGTTTTATTTTTCTCTTAGCCTTTTAGCAAATTCAGAATGGCATGATAAATAACTTTTGGTCTTGCTTTCAGCTTTTAAACCTTTTTTATTATTTTATTTTTACAATTGATACAAAAAGGTACAATGAAAAACAAAAATCAGTTAAATTTGATATTATTATTTTTTGTATATCTTTTCCATCACAAAGGATTGTCTTATTTAATGACTGAATTTCAGTGAATTAAGTTTTGATTTTATTTTGTATTGTTAATAAATTAAGTCTACTTGGTTTTTATTTATTTATTTACTTGGGATCCTGTACTTGTTCTTTGTTTTCAATCAATTCAATCTGTGAAAATTATTATTATATGACAGTTTTAAAAAAGAAAACAAGTCAGAGGAATCTGCTCCAATGTGTCTTGAACAAGAGCGCAGGAGGACAGGAACCGAATCGCTTTAGGACGGTTTGCGGATGGGTTTGCGCTCTAGCAGGAAGTGGCCATAAACATTTAAGCGGTGAATTTTATTTTGAAAGGCACGAGCGGATACACAATACAAAACGTGACGTCAAGGAGGCAACATGGCGAAGACCGGCGCAGCAGCGGTGGATGAAATAATGCGATATGCCGAATATTCCCCTAAAACAAATATTAGGAGTGACGCAGAGATAGACAGGCGGTTGGTAAGTGTCCGGGTTGTGGTCGGTGAGTCTTTTTAGCGTCTGTCAGGTGAATATAGTGAGATTTAATGACAGTCTGTGGCCGTAACCGCCACAGTGACCGCCGCTAACGGCGTCAGGCTCGGTTACGTCAGAAACGTGCGTTCAGCTGAAGCGGCTTTAATTCAACGGTCAGTGTTTGGTCTAAAGTTACTACATAGGTTCCTAATGAGAAAACGTGCAATTTTTTTTTATCTGCCTACTAATTTTACATTAACGACTGTTTGAAGGTTATAATGCATCTTCGTGTCGTGACCTTTTGTACACAAGATACTCAATACTGAACTTAAACTGAGTGAATCTCATGAAAAATAACAGGCAGCAGTCAGTCTTGTTGTAAAAAGTTTAAATATAAATGACACAATATTTATTTCCAGACTAAATTGTAATATACTAATTTGATCATAATTAAACTATGTCAATCTACAGCATTCTGGAAGTGTTTGAGGTTATTCAGTAGTCCGGGTTACTCTGCAGACTTTAAGGTTTTTATGAAAGGTTAAGGATTTTATGAAAGTGTTTTTAGGTCTGGATAAGTCTGGAAAAATGTCAACAAGGATGGAAATGAAAGCTAGTTGAAACCATCTTCTTTGGCTGGGGGAATAAACCAGACACTCAATATAATAAGTGTATAATTGTAAATATTTGTTTCAAACTGAGTTTTTCTGTTTGTCTTTTATTCCCACTTTAAAACCGGAAGTCTGCAGATCTGAGTGTGGAACAGGTTGACATTTAGACAGGAAGAATGTGTAGGAACGTCAAATAGTTTTACAAAATGTCTCTTTGTTGCCTAATAAGTTTCTATTATTACATTTCTCCTCTTTCATTCACCCACTTAATAACCTGCCTTCATTTTCTGAAGTTCATTTGGAGTTTATGATTTTTTTTAGGGAATCTGATGGCGGATGTGTAATTACACAAGTAAATATATTTGTTGAAGGCATAAAAAAAACACATCTTACATCTGATTTACCTCTTTAGCCACTAAAACGTTATTGGGATGGAAACATTAGGAATTTGATAGTGTGATAAAGTTGGTTGTTTTTTCAGGGTGAAGTGGATCACACCGTAGCAGAGCCTTCATATGGTGTGTTTACTTACCAGTTTAACCTTGTCTTGTTGACAGGGAGGGACTCTGATTGCAGTTGGCCTCGGTGTTGCTGCAGCGGGTTTTGCAGGTAAAAATAACTCATTTCCCAGAATAAAATAAATGTAGCCTGCTTTAAGAGTTATTCTTCTACTGCTAATGCCTGTGCTGCTGAAACCTTTATTAGTTAAATACAAACAGGTACAGGATCATTTTTTACGCCTTGTATTTTAAAATATTTGTTTATCCATTTTTTTTGTCCCCAGGCCGTTATGCGTTCCAGCTGTGGAAGCCCCTGGGACAGGCTTTCTCTGAAACGGTCAAGAAAATGCCCTCAGCAGTAAGTAAAATATTACTTGAGCGTAGTTGTGATGTTCAAATCAGCTAAATATTTTGTTGAGTTTCTCTCACTGAATAAAAAACTAGTAGTTCATCTCGTAAACCATGTTTTTATTAATGTGCATTTTGAAATAGTGTATCAGAAAAGGTGATGGAAACAGTAAAAATCTAAATAACTAACTTAATTTTGCAAAAAAAATGTTTTTACACTCGCTTAAAGTGGTTTTTGGTTGATGTGCTAAAGTGAAAATGGAAACACATTAGTTGAACAAGCTCTAATCCGCTGGAGGATCTTTGCCTTACCAAAGGAATGAAACTCAGAATTTTTTTTTCAAACTTCCAGTTCAGAGGGGAGAGCTCTCTACATTTTAAAAAAATGTGTATTAAATTGTCAGTTTGCAACTTACTACATACTTGCGTGTCTGACGAAATTATGTTTTGTGTAGCCTGATGGATTCGCTCCAAACCAATAGATGGAAGAACACCTAATAAGCATTTTTCATCAGGTTTTTTTTTGCAACATTTTAGAGGTTTTCTTGAAAATTGTTACAGTTGTGTAAATTCTTGAAAAGTCTATAAAACAAACTTCAGTTTCCCGGTCAGTCCTCCAGCTCCAACCATCTTCTGTCCCCTCAGGGATTCTCGTCTTATTACAAAGGAGGTTTTGAGCAGAAGATGTCGAGGCGAGAGGCAAGCCTCATTCTGGGCGTCAGGTGAGCATTTGAGTTAGCATTCATGCACATTCATTCATCATTCATTCATTCATAACACATGAGACTAATGATATTAACGATAACCTTAATGTGTTGTATTCAGCCCAGCCGCCACAAAGACCAAAGTACGTGAGGCACATCGGAGGATCATGGTTCTAAATCACCCAGATAAAGGTAACTTTACACCATCTGCCCTACAAACCAACCCTAATGCAAACATTTTCACAAGGCAGGAATACATGGAAAGTAATCTATGAAACTGACAAATTTAACTTTTTCTCCCATGAGTTGGTTGAACATCGTTGTCGCTGTCTGACAAGTTTGTGAGCAGCTGCCTGTAGTTGAACAGAATGAAATTTACACTCAAACCTTTTTAAACCCTGAATTTTAAATGTTACGTTGATACTTTTTTTGAGCTTGTTCGAATGTCTTCAAGTGTCAAAGGTCAGACTGAGTCGTGTTTGTTTGTAGGCGGCTCTCCATATCTCGCTGCAAAGATCAACGAGGCTAAAGACCTGATGGATAAAGAGACTCGGCGATGACGCTCTGAGTCAGACTGTCAGCTCATTATATCTGCTGCATCAACATTCATGTCAGCACCACAGCAGGACCTCCTCTGAGTTTCATAGGAAACAAAGTAGAGGCTGTAAGTAAAGCAGAAGATGCTTTTTTTATTTATTTAAATAAATTGCTAAAAGGAAATAAAACGGGTTGGAGAAGATGTAACGTCGCCTTCTAGTGGTTGCTGACTAAAATGCTGCTGCACTAGTTTATATTTTTTGTTTGAATGTACATATACATGTACATATATTGGCGTGTAAAGTGTTTAGTAAAGATGTACTTAAAAACATTGGAGTGAGAAATGTTTGTACTACAAAGTTTATTTAACATACTAGGTGTTTAAATGAGCAACTTGTTTGACGTGAGATCAGATTTTAACAAAATGTCAATTAAAAACCCCTCATTTAAAGGGTTAATTTGAAGGTTTTAAATAACTTTACTCAAGTTCTTCATTTAATGCAACAAGTTAACAGAAATCAGGGTTTTTTTGCCCATTTAAATTCATATCTGCCAACACAAGAGTTCAGCCGGCTGTCACTAAAATGAGCTGTATGATGAAGTTCTATTGTTATGAAGGCGACTAAGACTCAGTGTTGAGCCCATAACACGACTTTTCATTGTTAACAATTTACTGCTTTGTGCATTTTCAGCATTCCTCCAAAATAAGACAAAAAAAACACCAAACAAGTTTCTCATACTTTATTCAGAGGAGGATGTTGTGGTTTTTGCCATTGGACGGTTAAGACGCGTTTAGCAGACACACTTACAGCAGCAGTTCCTGAGAACAGAGTAACCAGGAACGACAAATGTTGAACTTAAAACATATTGAATAAATAGATAAAAGGAATCTGACCTTTTTCAAAGGTTGCATGTCTGCATCTGATATGAACAAACGCATCAGTTTCCCCCGCAGGCTGCAGTAACATTTGAACTCCTTTATATGTAGATACTGTTTTAGAACAGGAACGTAGGTGGAGACTGTCTGCTGCCACAGAACCGTAAAAAACCCAGAGAAGCCTTCAGAAGGAAACATCGTCTCCAAGTCCAGCTGGAACTTAGACACATGTTGAGCAGAATCCACTTAAAAATACTGTGCACTTTATACTGCAACTGAAGAATTGATCTGAGTGATGGAAACCTTCTCACCAACTCAACCACATTAAAGCTGGTTCTTAAAGTAAAAGTATGTGAGCAGAAAACGGGATCCGCTGCATATATCTGCTTAGATTTCTACCACATAAGATGTCTTTACTTTTTAGGTGTCGGCCAACAAGAACGACTCCAATCCTTCTGAAAATCTTTATATTTAAAACCACAGAGATTCAGAAAACTCTGAAAACAAACAGCTGGATGGAACATGGTTTTAATTACTGCTGATATTTCAGATTTAAATTTGTAGTTTTAATTAATTTAAGCGTAATTGGCTTAGTTTAAGAGTAAATAAATCATGATGGAGTTTTAGTGAAAATCACCAGTTTCTATCCTGCTGCTGTGAAGCCTTGACATCACTTGTTTACACAAACTGCTCTCTGAATGAAAGCTTGATTTGGACACTGTACTTTCGTAGATGCTGAAAAGCAAACATTACAGATATTGTTAAAAGAAAAAGTTTAAATGTTTCCTTTCAGCTGACGGAACATTGCTCTTTTTTTCTTCTTGAAATTCTTTGAGACTTGCCATCAAATTATGTAACTTAGCTGCTATAAGAGTCCTAAAAGCAGAATGATGCTCAGCTTAAAGGACTCCAACCAGGATGGCTTCTTTTCTGAAATCTGGAGACAAAAAAAAGGACATTAAGACCCAGAGAGCAACAAGAAGCCGGGTTGAGCACCATGGAAGATTTGCTCCAGTCGTAAATGAGGAGGAGGCAGCAGCGGCGCTAGGAGGACCTTAAACAACGATTCTCCTCCACAGAGCAGAAAGATGAGCTGCAATTATTCCAGTTTTCACTCTTTTTACCGTTTACAACCACCGATATCAGAGAAACGGCACAAGTCCTCACAGTTTCTGTCCCAAAGAGTGAAAGAGCGACCGAGGAGAACGCCCTTTGTTTCTCCGCTTCCACAAGAGGTTACGCAGTGATGCTGAGGAGAGGCTTTAATTTACAGAAACGGTCAGAAAAATGCAGATTTTTTTTTGCAGCGGGAACACGAAGACGGTTCGTGCCTCAGGAGAGAAGCGCCCCAGACGTCAGCAGCCCCTCGCCGACGAGCTTCATTAAAGCTGCTCGGTTTGACGCCGGCCGTCCGCTAGCGGTCCTGCGTGGCTCGGTCCGAGTCTTGGTCCTGACGCTCCGCCTCCTTCTCCTCCTCGTCCTGCTCCTCTTTCTCGCTCAGTTCCTCCCCGATCACATCCAGCCTCCCCTCCAGGCCGTTGACGGCTTCCTGCTCCTCTCCCTCCTCGTCCTCGTTGTTGAGAAGCCTGGCCTCCTGCAGCTGCAGCCGCCGCTCTTCGATCAGCAGGAGGCGCTCTCGAACCCCCTCCGCCGTGGCTGCCGTGTCGCTGGGACTCCCAAAGAACTGCTCACTCCTGAAATGACCACAGGTTTTTGTCATTTCATTTTTTTCCCCCATCTTCTTCCAAGAAGCAAATCACTGAACTGAATTGAATACATAAGTTATTTAAACTGTTGGAAATACACTTTAAAAAAGCCAACTAATGCAACTTATTTTATTGTTAAAAATAAAACAAAACAAGAAGAAATGCTTTCAAAGGCTTGAATGGGAAAAAAGGTGATTAATTGTCATGAAGGGAGGAACCTGATGCTCTATTCGCACATTTGGAGCATAAAGTAGAGTTGTGGTTAAATAAGTGAAAGGTTAGTAAAGGTTTGGGTTGGTACCCGTCAGGGAAGATGATGGGCAAAGTGAGTCTGTCCAGCAGAGTTCTGCCTGAAGAGTCGACTTCATCCAGAGACTCCACCTCCACACGCTCCTGCTGCAGCACCTGAAGCAAAATGGACAAAAACATTAAAGGAAATTTAGACTTTAAAATAGGGGTGGAACGGCACATTACTATCACAGGTTGGTATGTTTCAGTTTTATCAGAGTTCAGTACATTTTAGCAATGTCTTTACATTTTGTCTATTCTGGCTGCACTCAAAGAATATTTTTCAAATTCAAAAATTGTTTTTGATTTTATTCTGTTTTAAACATTAAAAAGGGGAATGTATAGAAGAGACTGAAGATTTGGTTTGGATTTTTTTAAAATAATTAAAATGATGAAAGCACAGCCAGTGCCTGTATAGGTAGAATATACAACAACATAACCCCTTAAAAGAGGTCAGAATGAGAGGTCAGACATTTTTCAAAAACATTGTGCCAAGAATAGAGAATAGGTGAGACTAGGTTTTTTATTAATCTATTGTCCCAGCTGTACCTGAATGCAGCATGAGAAGTGGGCATGCTGGAATTAAGAGATATTGGCGACTATTTAGAAACAGTGATAATAGTAAGGCTCTGTGTTGTCTTGGCATACATACTTTTACTAAAGTGCTCCATGCAAATCATGCTAACCGCTAATATGAAACACAACATTCAGCTTAAAATGTGAACCCAGTCGAATCTTTTTGTCTCTGTTTTGAAATAACAGTAAAGTAATGGCAAACACTGCTATTGAGCAGAATGAAAATGAGCAGAATCAGCATTAGCATGTAAAACCTTTTAAAAATTAGGGCAATAATGAAAACATTTACAAAAACAATACAAGTTAACTATCTAGTAAAGTGCTTAGCTTTATGCCAGAGAGGTCAAAGCAAAAAGAATCAACTAGTCAGTGAGACTCAAACATACAGGAAGATGAATTCATTCATTGAAACATGTTTTTATTTCCCAATCATCATAAAATCCCAATGCGTTTATCTCCTCTAGTTGTAAACCTCACCCTCTCTGCGGCGGTGTGGAAGTTCAGGGCCAGCTCCAGCCGCTGCTGCCTCTCGTCGGCGCTGACGGTGAACTGCTTCCACACCCGGTTGAGTCGCGGCAGAGTGTCGCCGGACGAGCGCGTCGTGCAGCGCAGCGACTGACACAGGACCACGGTCGCCTGCAGAAGCTGCCGGCCGTAATCGTATGTGCTCTGTGAAGAAAAACAGAAATAAAGTTTGAAAAGCAGAGCCAGTTACAAATCAGTGACAAAACTGATCTGTGATAAATAGAAGTTCTAAAAATGACTTCGGTGCAGACAACCAACATGTCTCCAACATTAGGAGCAGATTTTACTATATAGCAGCAATAAAACTTTCCAGTCTCAGTTTGTATAAAGTTAAAAATTTCCACAAACATATTTTTAGTTTTTTCTATGGACTCTGTCACCTGAGCCACATCCACAAACTTCTTGTGTTTGTCCAACATGGTCCGTGTCTCCTGGGAGTCGTCTCCCAGCCTGACGTGGGTCTTCAACAAGGCGTCCAACAGCTCACCGAGCCACTCGACCGCCTGAACACACACACACACACACACACACACAGAAAGATAATCATCTGATCAATACAGGAAGTCTACGTGAGTGTTTGAGTGATCGCTTTTATATCCATACGCTTTTTACCTGCAGAGCATCTTCTTCACATTTAAACAGCTGAACCATCTGCAGCATCTTCAGCCTCCTTACATCCACCATGTCCTCACACCTGAAACACACACACACACGTTAAATTGTTATTAAATTATTATAGAAGACAAGTAAAGCTGTACTCAAGAACATTAGATGTACAGTGACATGTACGGATCAGAACATGAAACTGCTGTGACTTTGTAATCTGGTTCGTATATTTTTCCCACATTCACTTTTCAAGTATTTTCAAGGTAAGTTTTCAAATTTTTCCAGCACCACACTTTGGAGATAAAAACAAGACAAATAACCTAAAAATAAACCTGATAATTCATGATTGTGATATTTATTATTTATCTACATTCTACTGCAGGAACAAGATCAATTCAAATAACATTTTATGTTTTGTTGTCGGATCAGTCAGGTGTATAATGGTGTGTGAGAGAGTGAGAAACTTTAAAACACTACTTAAATTTTTTTTTTAAATTGTCCAATTTCTGTGAAAATATAAGCCGACCTTTGTTTCAATTACAAAGATCAACAAGGAATAATAAATATTCAAACAAATTGTGTTAAATTAAATGCTTACAATACAGAAAGAAAGTTACAAAAAAAATCTTTTAAAAGATGGTCTTGCTAGGTTTTCTGACATTTAGCAAAAATAAATTTTGGTAATTCTAGCTGACCCAAAACAAGAAAAGTTTATTCTGAATTAACTTCAAAACATTGGGAAAAAAAGGTGTCTGTCTTTTTATTAGGTGTATAAAAATATCAGAGTTCAACAGTAAATAACACTTTCAATCAAAAGTTACTCTACACTTGATTACAAAACTGTTCCATCAGGATATCAAGGACTTTCAAGCACTTTCTAAATATTGAAACTCAAGCATTTTTAAGGATTTCCAGCACTCTGCCATAATGAGGATGGGTGCAGAGCTACCTCTGCTTGCGGAGCTCCATCTCCTCCATCACAGCCTGAACGTGCTGGACGTTGTCCTGCTGCTCTCCAGGCGGGCTCTCCGCCTCCTCCAGAGCCCACGACGCCTGGCCGCACATCTGCTCCAGCACCAGCGTCCCCTTCTGACGGAGCGAGGACAGGCCTGCTTCTGCATGGGGCGAGAACAGGCGGAGGGGGGTTGGCGTCACGAAGGACGGCGAGGGGGGAGATGCGTTCGCTCCGAGAACAAACCGACAGTCTGCAGTTTCTCCTCCAGCAGTTTGAGGTTTTGCTGAATGGACGCCCCGTCGGCGGGGGACACGTCGGCACAGAGCATGCCCAGGAGGCCGTCCAGCTGCTGGGACAACTGCGGACACAGAGCGCGGCATCGGTCAGGCGCGTCGGCCTCGGACAGCTGGAAAGCGGCCGGCGCGGTCGGCGTTACCTCCTGCGTGGTGCTGTGGAAGACCTGCGCCGCCTGCAGGACGTTCTGGCGCGTCTCCAGCTGGGACGCCTGGCTGTAGCAGACGTCGCTCAGCTGCTGCTGCAGCGCCTTCAGCTCCGCCACTTCCTCCTCTTCACCGGCGCCGAGCAGGGCAGCGATCTGTTGGTTCAGCTCCACGTACACGGCGAACCACTCCTGCACACGCAGAGAGAGAGAGAGACAGAGAGAGAGAGAGAGGGGGGTTTGCGTGAAACCATGGAAACGACGCAAACATCCACCTCAGGCTGCTGAACGACGTTTACCAAAAAAATGACCTAAATATTTGTAGCATTTGAACACAAATGTTTGACTAACTTCAGTTTTAATCCATGAACATGAATTTTGCTGCCGAATAAGCTTGTCGCAATAAGCAATCGATCAATTAATTGCCTAATAAATTAAAATGAGAGGCTTAATTTCCATTCTGGTGATTCACATTTTTTGAAGGGCAATTTTATAATCCATTTTATTTATGGATTTGGCTGTTAGTGGTTTTTATTTCTGTTTTATTTTGGTCTTTTATTTTGAGTATTTACAATGTCTTCCAGTCCCAGTGTGAAGTGTTCTTTACAAATAAAGGTCTACTGTTCTTTGAGACCAATAAAGTAATACATTACCTGAAAATGGTCTCAAAACAAGAGTTTATTCGTCGCAATAATTGCTGGGACAATTTATCGTCCAGCAAAATTAGTCATCACGACTAATGCCTGCTGTCACTAGAGGTAAACACTGAAAAAAACGAGAAGTGTGTATTGAGTTTGAGAGGCGTTGACGTGTGTTTTCCTACGCTGTGCTGACTCTCGATCTCCTCGTGTTTCTGCTGCAGAGCCTGCGCCGCTCGCATCGAGTCGCCGATCGTTTGCTGAGTCTTCAGCAGCTCTGAACCGGGACCCTGCAGCCAGTTCACCACCTGATGAAAAAAAGATGCAAAAAACCCCGAAAAAACAGACATTGTTATCTTATCAACATTTATTGATTTCATTATCAAATAAAACTGTCAAAACATGGCAGAGTGAGACACAGGCAGCAAAACCAGGCGCCTTCCCATTAAAGCATCACCAGAAGTTTGGCCGTCATACATTGTTAATGTTAGAATCGATGTCGATCACACGCCAGGCGCATCGTAGCTTTCATACTAAGTGAACTGGATTTATGTGGAGGTCTCCATATTTTTAACCACTCAAAGTGCTTTATGTCTGTCGGCAGATTCATCCGACACATTAGGAGCGTTTGTGAGGTTCAGTCAGTAGGCAGGCTAACAGGATGTCCATTAAAACACGCCAAGCGTCCTCCTCCACAGGGAGTTAAAAAAATAAAACAAAAAAAAGTCGCAATAGTTCACATGAGCAACCAGCAGGGGGCTCTGATGCTCTACCTGCCGCTCTATGTAAAGTCCACACATTAATCCACTCCACTGCAGACGAGTGAATGAACTCAAAGCGTTTTGAGGGTCCGCTTGACTCGTTTTGCTGTCTTAGCTTAGGAGTTTGAACACGATCTGTGTTGAAAGTCCCGGGTAAAAGTTTTATTAAAGTCAATCTATTTTACTTCTTGATAAAGCCAGTCAAAACTGGGATTACAGGAAACCAATGGCTGTTGGAATTTAGAGTTGAATCTAAAGTGACACTGTTACCGTCACAGGTTAGCGTAATGCATTTCAGAAAAAGAATAAAACTAAGTTAAACTAATGGGAGGATAAGGTTTGTAAGGTTTGAGCTGAAATTAAAGCAAAATGAATTTTTCTGCCGTTTTCATGTTTGTTTAGAGAAAGCCGATTTCTGGTTCCCTTTTAGATTCACTCATCAGGTTTCTGCTTGAAAAAAAACTACACAGATTCATCATAACTGTGTTAACTAGGGTGAAATACTCATGGTATCAGACTAAACGGCAACATCTGCAGATGTTTGGTTGCTTTCCTGTCAGAATCCTGAGTTAATTGTGTTTATCAGGTCAGTGGCGCTTTAAGCAGCGCACAAACACGGCCACAGTTCGATCCAGAACTAGGCCAACCCCCCTCCCGCCTCAAATCCTCTTGAGCTATTGGGCGACTTGTTGTGGTTACTATAGCAACCTCAGGCTCATTTCCAAGATGATGTTGTTACCCATAAGCCCCTGTGGCTGTAAGACCTTCAGTCAGCAGAGAATACCGTTCTTGTGCTGAAAAGCTACGAAGCTGAGCCGTTTCTGAGAGTTGAAGGTTAAAACTGATGAATACACAGAGGAATGAATGCTGCAGCATCCGCCTGACACGATTACACATTGATAACCTGCTCAAAAACACAACTCTGACTTTTAAAAGGGGTATGAGGATGAGAAAAAAATAATATAGTGAAGTGATTGCAGGTTGGCTTTTCTTTTTATATGATTTCTGCACATTTATCCAGAATTAATTTTTCAGTCCTTTCAACTAAGAAAAAAAAAGAGAAAGAGAGAAAGAAAGGAAAACAAACAAGACAAGGAAAGAAGGAATTCAAGGTTTTCCCCAGTGTATTGTAAGCCTGGCTGGTCACCAGGCTTTACTTGTGTCCCCACCAGGCTGAGCATTGCTTATTTAAAAAGGACAAAAAAAAAGAAAGGGATGACACAAAGAAAGAAAAAAGGGAAAATAAAAGAATAGGAGGGCATGTGGCCAGATGGAGAGAATGAAGTAAACATAGAAGGAAGGACTCAAGAAAATGAAATAGATACATAGAAGAACAAACGCATGAGGAGAAAAGTCTAGAAATACAAATAGATTTTCATATTTATATGCTCCTTTTCTGAACTGATCCAGAAAATACTGGAATCAGATCATTTTATTTGTTGATTTTGTGCCGAATTCATTTGTTCTGGTTCTCTCTGGGAGCGTTCGTTACCTGCATGACCTTGGTGTGGATCTCGTCCAGCTGCGCTCTCTTGTTCCGCTGCCTGCACAGCTCCTGGTATTTGGTGTACTGCTCCCTGAGCGAGTCCAACAGCTTCGTCACCTGAGGCTGAGCCAGCAGCTCCTCCTCCATGGGGCACCAAGCTGGAGCTGGGAGAGACAGACACCACAGTTGATCACACCCGTGTTTGAAGCAGGTTTTAGTGACAACATCTTCAGATGGAGAGACGGGAATTCATTAAAGACTGAAAGCTGCGTGTAATGAACCTCTTAAGTACTAAAAATCAATCTATTTTTTCAATAACGCACTGTTGCACAACTTTAAAGCACTTTGGGGAAACAACTAAACATTTATCCTGACCATTTTTTTTCTTTTAGCCCCATAATGTAAGAAAAACAAGGATAAAGCAAGCCTTCCTGACTAGCTATGACAATTAGCTTAAGTTAGTGTTCTAATTTTAACAACTAGTACTTCAAAAGTTGAAATATAAAAAAAATCTCTGATTCAACTTTGTTGGTTAATTAAAAAAACTGCTTTAACTTAATACAATTAATAACTTGTCAGAATGCAGTTAACGATGACTTACACAGTTAAGCTAGCAAACAGTTGCTTATAGCTAGCAACTAGCTTTAGCAGTAATGTCTCCTAAAGCAATAATAAAATAAGTTCATATAGCACCATTTTATTTTGCATCACACAATAACTAAAAAATAATCCTCGATTTCTCTCAGGTCCGAGGCAGCCATTTTTTTTATTGGTTCCTCACCTGCCTGTCCTCCTCCTCCTCCCTCTGAGCCGTTGAAGCGGCGCTGCTGCAGCTCCGACAGCAGCTCGTGACCTGCACACACATAGAAGTTCAAACAATAAAGGATTTTACAAAAAATAAAAATATGTGAAGCAATGAGGGGTCAGTGTTTGTTTACATGCTGTTACATTATGACAGAAGCTTGTGAATGGAGGATGGTGGTACCACAAACAAAGACTTCTTTAACCTCCGGCCAACACACACAAGCCGGTCCTTTCAATGAGCTCAACCACCCAGCATATGCAGATGATGTTAGTGGCTGTTTGGCTTCAGGTTTGGTGTCAAACTAGCCTGTTGGTGTTTGACACCTCAGAGTCAGCACTGGCAACATGAGAAGGGAGACGCTGTCTGGCTGTTCAGACTCGTTTTAGCTTCACTATGCAAAGCTATGCAAAGCTCACATCATCATTAATTCTGCACGATACCAAAAACCCTAACAAAGAATGTCTGGTTGCCAGATTTTATAAAAACGCAATTGGGTTTTACAGCAGGACAATGATCTGAAGCACAGCAGGAAATCCATCTTTCAATGGCTAAAATTGATTTATAAACAAGACAAGGTTCTGCAGCCCAACTTAAATGAGATTGCGACGCTCTGACATAACCATAAAGAAGCTGTTCATGCTAGAAAATCCTCTCACATGACTGAATTAAAATTATTCTGCAAAGAATAGAGGGCCATAGTGCTAAATGCTTGAATTCAATCTCTCTTGCCAAGGACGGCACAACCAGTTCCCCTAACAAATAAAATAATCCTTTAGCAGCAGCTTTAGTTTACTGATGATAAAACTGGTGTCATGTTTTGAAACACTTAACTTCATAAAAAGAAAAGCAAAAACAGGAGAGATCTCTACGGAATGTGTCCATTTTTGGCAATGGGAAGAGTTTGTGTTACTGATTTTCATAGTTTCATTAATAATTCCTTCAGATGATAACTGTCATGCTTTTGTAAAGTAATTATTGCGATTCTGTGAGAATAAAGCTTGTTTTTGTCTTGAGGACAAAAAAATGATTGTTCAGTGAAGCATCAGGTCTGTGTGCTTCGTTATGAAGGATATTTCATCCTCACATTTCTTGCCCGACCTTGATGCGGTTGATCATTTGGCTCTTTGAATCACTTAGGAGTGTTGCTGTAGAAAACTGGGTCACTAATAAGAACAGAGCTGTTCTCTGTTAGTGTTACTTTAAAACCTCCTATAAAACCATGATAAACAACTTTTGATTGTGACCTTAAGAAATCTATCAATTTTTGTTATGGATTCTTTGCCATACACATATCAACTCTTTATTTTATAAGTTCATTCATAATCTTGCAGTTGTTACAGAGTTTCTGCAGGTTTTTAAGACCATTACGAATGGAAATGTACAAAAAAAAATGTAAATAAATAAATCGTATGGGTTGGCAACAGGAGTAAGCCAATAGCAAAGACAAGTATTGTTCTGTCAACTAATGATAAATTTGCATTTACACGTGATGGATGTAAAAAAAGACAGCTAGCTCATTAGCAAACGTGTGTTAGCAGCAAGTTAGCAGTAGCTGCAGTGGAGACGTTAGCATTCAAGTCAAACTTTCGAAGAAAACTACATGGGATATATAAGATTAAATAGACCTGTCACAACTTTTTCCCTTCAAATTTAAGACAATTTAAGGCCTTACTTTCACTTTTTAAAATGTGCGGACACTGCATTAGTTGAAATGTTTACGCCGCTGGAAATCTGTTGGACCCAACGTAAAACTGGTTTATATTCAAAAAGAAAATAATACTTACCAGTCTGGAGGACAGTCTCGGGATCAAAGGATGGCAAGAGAGCTCCATCAGTAGATCTACAAAGATAACACAGAACGTCTACTTCAAAACTGCAGCTGTGTGTGACTGGATACATGTCCGAGGATCCTGGGGGAGTCCGCCTACTTGTCTTTGTCCACCGAGGCGCTCTTCTCACTGTCGTTGATGATCGTCAGCTCATCCAGAAGAGACGTCGACTCCTTTGTGAACTTCTCAAAAACCTGAAATGAAAGACAAATAAATGAGGTGTTATCAGATGCCACGGCAACATGCAGTAAGCTGAAAAAGACGACGTCATTTACATATATTTCACTTACCAGCCTCTTGTTGAGCCAGTCACTGTGGTCGTAGTCCAGACTTCCTCCGAAGTCGTCCGTCAGCTGGCACGGTTCGATGTAGCGAGTGAGCTTATTGGCCGAAACCAGGATCACCTGAATCGACGAATAAAGGTTTACAACAGTTGGTGATACTTGAAAGTAACGCCAAGCAGTACAGCTACATATAAAGTTTGCTCCCAAAGTCTCAAATCATAAATTCAACCATGATTTGACAGAGAAATAAGGGAAGGAAAAGCTTGACTGCTTTTAAGACTATTTTATAAGAATACGTTTTATATTTGTATCTTTTTGTGTTTCCCAATCTCCGTCTGTTTGATGTTTTTTTTCTAATTTTATTCAAGAGGGTAACATTACACAAAGAATGTCTTCAAGAAAAAATACAGTATATGATTAATCTTTTGTACTTCCATAAGCACTAAAAAAATCTTTTTCAATTTCTTGAAATTAAGTGGATTTTATTTTATTATGCTCTAAAACTTAAAAAAGTGAAAAGTGTAGCATTTACTTGGGATTTGGTTGGATTTTTTTCCAATGAGTTCACATAAACAACGCATTTGTTCAGTACATAAGTTTATAGCACGGTCACCAAATTGACTATTACAACAACAATGGGGGCTACTGTAAATGTAATACCATAGAAAATCAAAATAAAAGTTTAGGGCCAGACATTCTCTCTTCTGTTTCATTTCATCTTTGCTCACCTATGGAAAAACTAGGTTTAAATATGTACTTTTCCAAACAAGCCTCTATTACACGTCCCATAACAGCAGCCTGGCCGTGAACAGAGCAAACCTAATTACAGCTTTTATAACAACTTGAAGGCATTTATTGCTCCCTCACATCTGTTTTCTTCCTTTACTTAATAACTGTTATTAATTTTCTGCTCACGCCTAAATCACAATCCCTGGGACTCGGCTTTGCAGTGGAGCAGCAGATTGTTCTCTTTTGGGCTGTTTAGCAAACACATTCGAGAGGCTGGGGATAATAAGAGACTGTGTGGATGTCCCAAAATCATACAGGAGCTTTAGGAGGATCCTGTGGTGCTCCACTAAATTCTCCAAAATCATAACGCAAGACACGGTTGTGATGTTGATCGTATGTAATAACTCTGGAGTTCTGCTCCAAGTCGTTATTCTGATTTCCTTCAAACAGCAACTACTGACTAAATAGATCGTCTTTGTTTTCATCATATTCATAAGCAACTCTAAGCAATCCATCATTGCAGCTACATAATTGCACAATGGAAACATTGTGAACATTCCAGTCAAGTCAGGCAGATATGTATGAAATAAGAAACGGCTACTTGCCTGAACTCGCAACACTCAGAGCAACAATAGAATACATTTTCCTTTAAATTGTGCTACATTTATAAGGAAAACACAGGCTGAGCAGCAGAGGCGAGTGAAAAACAAACGGAGCCCATTCTACCAATGTGTAACAAGCTATACTGCAATAACAGTCGGAGTCAGTAACCAAGAGGAAATAATAATTACAGTTCATCAAACTGTTTACATGACAGTTTGGGACATTTTAACCAAACCCTAATAAAGCCAAGCAGCTCTATTCATTGTTTGGGTCTTTATTAGAGCCATTTTGTTAATCATTGACACAGTTACTGCAAAATGCTTTAAACCAACTTTTTTTCTTTCAACAAAAAAAACTTACAGAAATTTTTCTTGGATCAAACTCTACATTATGTTGGTTTGTTTGACCCAAAATGCAATTCTTGTGATTCACAGTTCTCGGATCACAAGATGAACCTTTGCCTCAGAGTCTCTGACGGTTTCCTAATCTGAAAACAGAGCGCTCTGTGTTTCAACTCGGCCTGCAAGCTTTAAGAAGCATAACAGAAAGAAAACAAGAGAAAAACAAGCTCACCTTTGAGTTAACGCCAAGTTTAGACAGCAACCTTGTTTTGTTTTTTTTCTCTCATTTTCACATGAATAGCATCTGCAGTAAGTCTGGCTCAGAAATAAACCTGGAAGAGACAGCTGGTGGAGAGTCTGTCTTCCAGTTGTCACGGCAGAAGATGCCAGCAGTAAACCTGGACTCCAACCAGAGTGTGAGTGTGTTTTTGATACAAGTGCTGGGTCAGACACTACAGCAGCTATACAACACACACACATCCCGCTGTATCAACCACCACGGCTCTCCATAGCTGAGATGAGTCACGTTTCAGCAGCGTCACTGGGGTCTCCATGTCTAGCAGCTGTGCATGTTTCCTTCTGCCCAGGAATGGACAGAGGACGAAGACGCCCAGAGACACAGCAGATTGATTCCACCAACAGTTTGTTACGACTCTCAAAAACGTATGTTTTTGTTTTGTTTTGAGCAAATCGAATCGACTCAAATAGGAGGATATAAAATCCTGTTGCCCTTGAGCTTGAATTTAACCCTTCGCTGCTCACGGACGACTCCGGTTTGGTTTAAAATACAGGGTTACCTTCACGTCCACTGTGACGGATTATCTTCCTGTAACTACGTCCAAGTCGCCACACAACACCAGCCGACTTGATCCGGTTACCGTGGCAACGGTCGGCGAGCCAACACGGCTGCCGAAAATTGGGTCAGTAAGACTACAGAACTGTTGGCAAAACCCATCTGTCTTTTTGGTCGAGGTGGTGACGACAAAAATCACACATGAACACAAACACAAACACACTGCGGTGTCATCTGAGGGGTACGGCAGTGACGCTATAGGCTAACACACGCACAAGTCAATTTGTTCGATACTGTTCAACAGGACAACTTAGATAAAAGGTCTACAACTACAGAGAGAATAAGAGAATCTTTTTTTGTCAATATAAAAATGAAAAGCTGTTTTCATTTGCTTTAAACTGGATCCAGGATCGTCCCACAAGAGCTGGAATGTTAGAGGAGCTCAGTTATTTGCTTCTCGTCAAACTTAAATCCTTTCTCTTGCCTCTTTTTCCTGCCAATAACTCATCATCAAACAAAAATGCTCACTGTGCTCCAGTGCAACCCCTCAACTGACAGACTAGACGAAGCAGAGATAATCGCTGTTATTCCCATCATCTGTCATAATGCAATTATTGATCAATGAATCTCACCAGTTTTAATAAAACACCCACCTAAAATATCTAACACCAAAGAACAATGTTTGAAAACAAATTCCTCAGATTTTATAGAATAAAAACACTCTATTTGTGGGAACAAGAACAAGAACCCAAAATTAGGAAAAAGATGAACCAGAAATCACAGGAAACGATGGTTTCGGCAAAACACAACAGTTATCTAATTAAAGAAAACACCCAGAAGCTAAAGAAAATTTTTTAGGTAGTACAAGCAGGAGAAAAACGACGATGACGACGATGCTCATTTTAAAGACATATATGGAGTTTGTTCTTTTCTAATTTTAGGCATCACAATGGCAGAACAAAACCATCAATATCCTGTAAAAAATGTATATATTTTTTAATTTTCAGTTGTCTTCTTCTCATCTGCGTAGAAACCAGAACATTATCGCCCCCCATCAGGTTGAATTCAGTATTGCACACCTAGACCTTAAAACACTCAGGGATAAACTACAATTTCATTACAATGTGTTATGCTTGTATTTTTTTCATGTCCGGTATTTACTTTCTAAATATCATCCAAGCATAAAAGAACTAAAAGCTGGTATTGCGGTTTTGCCCCTAGCAGGTGAGACTCTTACCTCAAAGCCCAGGCGATCTTTCTCCTTCCAGAAACAGAAGTGGGTGACCTTCTTATCCCAGAATTCATCAGGCTTCACCACACAGACCAGCGACACCTCGGCTGGGATGACGTTCTGAAACCCCACCCACACACCACCATCATTAAAACCCCCCATAAAAGCTACCAGACGTCTGACCCTGGAAGAAGGCTTAACGTATTTCCACCTGCAGCATGAGGACCACCGTCTTCACGATGTTCCACTGAGACCGCCGGCCGTCCACAATCACAGTGAAACCCCGAGCCTTGCACTTGTCACTGGAAGTGGGAAACGGGAGTTTAGCTTCAACAAGGACTCACAGAAACAATTTAGGCCAGCATGCCGGTACCTGGGGATGCTGAGCAAGTAGTCCAGAGTGGCGCCAAGTTCCTCCATGCTGGTCTGGTCCGAGTTGAGGGGGATGGTCAGGATCAGACCACTGCGCCGGTCCTTGCCTCCTGTCACAGACACCCAGAAAGGTTAGGCCACTGAAGGCAAAGATTTGGGATTAAAGCAACATGGCGACAAGTTTATTACCTGAAAGGAAGGCCAGCTTCTTTTTTAGGATGGGGAGGATGGAGCTCGCTTCCATGGTAACGCCAGACATCTGGAGAGACATGAGAGACTTCAACCAGAACGCCAACTGACCAGACGAAACTCTTGGTGCTGAGGTGACTAACGTACAGCAGGAATTGTTCAGAGGGAATAAGGCAACATAAACAGGCCACAACAACGATGAGGATGCTTCTGGGATTGAGGACACATTTGAGTAGCTGAAGTCACATTTAGCTAATAAAAAAATGCTTCACTCTATTCATATCCTTGGCAGAAAAAGACATAAATCCTCGATTTCAGACAATTAAACATTCATACACAAATCAGTCGATTATAATTCTTGTTCTGAGTTTAATCTAAGGACTCTCACCACATCAATCAACAGCTTCCATGTTTTTACAGGCGACTTAAATAAAACTTATATTAAGCTTTGGCACGTATTTTTACATGCACAAATAGAGGTAATCTTGTAATTCCTTAATTTTCTGTTGTATATTCAGAATATTACCACCATCAAGGATGCTGCAACACATTTTCCTCTTTACTGCGTTTGGAAAACGTCATCATCTCAACAGAAAGCAAAACCAGCCTCATATTCTTATTTTTCTTTCCAGCCTCAACTTCAATTGATGCCCGAGCAGCTCAATGGAAATTAATATTAATTTCACAATTTGTTTTGATTTTATCTCCAAATGCCCTCAGGTGGCACACTTCATTAGGAAGGAATGAACAACTCTTCGGGTCTTTAACAGCAAAGAGAAATTAATATTGATTTGGTTGGTGATTGAACACATCATGAACACTGAAAACAAAGAAACGAAACTAAAGGAAAACAAACAAAACATCCAGCATCCTAGACTGACTTGTGATGAAATTTTAGTTTACAAAACTACAGAAGGCAGAAAACATCCGTGATTTTGTGTAAAATCTCATAATTTTCTATAAATATTTATGCTCTGCGGGCTTTTGTTGTCTGTCAAAACTGAGTGAGTCAGCTGTCAAATGTGTACAAAGGGCTTTGAGTGTAATATCTGTGGTGAAGACCTCAAAAGATAAACACCCTGAGTAAGACGGGGGATGAGTGCGTCTCAGCTCTTCACCTGAAACCACCTGCAAAGAAAAGCGCTCAAAACACACGGAGACGTCACAGATGTTTAAAGACCTGTGGGGGGGAAAAAAGTGTCACCTTTTCTCTTGTGAGGTTCAAAGTTGAAGAACAGAACCAAGTTCATAAGTGACAAACCATGAAAAGATGAAGTTTGAGTTTCTTCAAAGAATATTTGACACACATCAGAGCAGCTGAAGTGCTGAACAAATAAGGCAGGGACAGTTCTGCTATTTTTTCCAAAACAGATTTCCTCCCAGCTGGCGATGCTCCCAGCAGATTCCAGTTGCTGGCTCCGGCTCGTCTGTGATTTACTGCCTGTTTAATCAGGTTGTTTTCTTTTCTTTCTTTTTTTTCCAGGTCGCACTCAGCAGTCTGACCGTAAATCAGCAGGTTTGTGTTTCTGTTGGTTTAGTGGCTGGTGAAACATCTGTGCTGCTCTACTGCTCACCCTGCACTTTTCGTCTGTCAATTATTTCTCCTGCCTACCGTCATCGTCTTTGAAGGCAGTCATTGTGGCAGGGTAATAGCGAACTATCAAATATCATGTCTCAGCAAGTGGTCTGGAGACATGATCGCTTCCAAACTCATAGATTGTTATTTTTTCTTTACAACTGAAAGCTGCTAGCTCTTAATTTTACTATTTAAGACCACACTTAACACTTGAATTGCTGTCGTTCCAAATTTACATATCAAACCAGTCAGGCTGTGGAAAGTAAAAAGGATTGAAGCCCATCACTCTTATTAGGATAATTCTGCTTTAAAACTATGATCAGCATATCCAGGAAGCATTAAGCTACAGGCTGGAAACCAGAGCTGATAGCCCAACTAATTAAGAAGATAATATCAGCCCGTTATATTCAAGGGACTCTATGAAGGGCATGACAAAAGCCTATCTCTATGTAGTAAAAACAAAATAAGAATGAAAACGTAATATTACCTGTAAAAATTGTTATTTTATGTTTTCAGCAGTAGAAAAAGTACAAAACCATAGGCCTGGTTGAACTGACGGACAGGTTCTTAACTATTTTTAAAAGGATCGAGTGATTCATCCAAACCCATCGGGGAGGAAAGTTGTTCCGCAGCCTGCAGGCCACAACCTGAAGAGAATGAGCTCCTTTACTCATACGCCTTGTAGGTGTATAAATTGTGGTAACAGCACAGATAGTCCATATGGAAAAATTCATCATCAAATTATTGATTTAATCCAAAGTTCCCTGTCATTAAAGTGAAGTATTTTTTGTATGTTTTGTAACCCCTTGCCACCAAACAAATGTACAGTCACTCTCCCGAGTCTGACGACTCGGCAAAAAACTAGCAACTACACATTTCTCAAACTCACTTTAGATATGGTTTATTAGCCTTAGAAAACATGCTAAGAACAGTGATGCTATTTGTTTTGTTATTTTGTTTCATGCTGTCCATTAACCAAGATTAAAAAAAAAAAAAAATCAAGCACATGCATTTGTTGACTTCACATGAGGTATAAGTTGCCTTCATTTCTCTTTGTTTGCATGTTTTCATTCAAATGAATCCTTCAAAATGTGTTTACTTGTGCCAGTTTTTCAGCTTGGTTTATGTGCCTCGTATGATGTCACAGACCCAAATACACACAAAGAAGTAAAAGCTGTTTTTTCTTCAGTGCGCTTTTGAGGAAACTTAGCATTTACGGAAATCCTGAAGGGGAAACCTATGCTTAACTACCCAACTGTGTTTTTATTACCTTTGTAAGTGAAAGAAAATTTTCACTAGTTTTTTTTTTTACTATTTGAATACTGGCCCCAATGTGGCCCCATACATTTACACAGTCCAGTCACATTAATGTGACCATCTGTCAAAAGCCAGAATAACCACCTTTCGCAGAGCGAACTGCTACGAGACGTGCAGGAAGAGAGTCACTTAGGTCCCTGAAGGTCTTCTCTGGGATGTTGAGCCATGCCGACTCTAATGCCGTGGCCAGCTGCGCTAGATTACGAGGTTGAGGATCCATGGCGCGAACAACTCGATCGAGATGGTCCCACAGATGCTCGATTGGGTTTAAGTCAGGTGAGTTTGCTGGCCAGGGGAGGACGGTAAACTCATCCTGGTGCTCTTCGAACCACGCACGTACACTGGCAGCTGTATGGCACCTCGCATTGTCCTGCTGGAAGATGCCATCATCCTGAGGAAAAACAATGCGCATGTAGGGGTGGACATGGTCCGCAAGGACAGATGCGTACTTGTATTGATCCATCGTGCCTTCCACAATAATCAGTGAACCCAGAGAATGCCAGGAAAACATTCCCCAGACCATAATGCTCCCGCGTCCAGCTTGGACCGTTCCTGCAATGGTTGCAGGGTGGTTCCTTTCAGAGGTTTCACGCCTTATATGCCAACGTCCATCTGTCCGATGGAGCATAAAACGCGATTCATCTGAAAACGCTACCTGTCGCCACTCAGTGGACGTCCAGCTGCTGTACTGGCGTGCAAATTCTAGCCTTCGTCGTCGATGAACACCAGTCAGCATAGGTGCACGAACCAGGCGTCTGCTTCGGAGGCCCAGACGCAGCAATGTTCGCTGAATAGTGGTTTGGGAGACACTTGTGGTAGCCCCTTGGTTCATTTTAGTGGTCAGTTGCTCAACGGTAGCCCGTCTATCTGCCCGAACGCATCTCCGCAACCGTCGTTCGCCTCTGTCATCTATGGCCCGTGGTGCACCACATTTGCCACGTCGTTGATTTTGGACAGTCCCATTTTGCCATGCACGGTACACTTTTACCACGGCGGCACGCGAACAGTTCACAAACTCAGCCGTTTCGGAAATGCTTCCACCCTTGGCCCGAAAGCCAATGATCATGCCCTTTTGGACGTCGGATAAATCGCTTCGTTTCTGCATTACGCCAACGATTGAAATGTTTTCCGAAGCCCACACACACCCTTTATATACGCTCAACTGCACTGTGCTGCCACCTGCCTTCTGTGATTGGTTATTTAACTCTGAAGTGGAAAGTACGTGGTGGTCACATTAATGTGACTGGACTGTGTATTTCAACCCCCCCCCCCCCCCCCCCCCCGCTTTTCTGTGTGTGTGGGGTTTTTTTTAACACTATTAGGGTTAATTTTGGTGTTACTGCAGCACCCAGGCTGTCCTGCTGCAGCAGGGCTTCACCTTGATCTGCGTTCCTGCAGTCTCCCTGCAGCATGGCTCGGCCCAACACGGCTCGGTTCAGCCCGACCCAGCGACACAATGACCTACATTCTGCAGCCACATACTGCGGTGGCTGCGGGTGTAAACCTCCATCATCACGGCGCCCACCACCCACCACTTCAACAATGAGTATTGATCCGGTGGCTTTTCTTACCTTTTCGTCAAATCCGCAGCATTTTCCACTGTCCCAAATTTTCTCCTCCCAGTCCTCCTCCTCCTTTTTCTTCTTTTTGCCCTTCACTCCTGTCGCTCTCCTTCTTCTTCCAGAGTCTCACTAACCAGCAGAAACGACTCGCGTTTTATATATATATATATATATATATATAGTATTTTTTTTTTACTGAAATCCTTAGTTTGCTCCCTCCTCTCCTTCAAACACAGCGAAGCCACACAAACCAGGCGGTGGAGCCCGTCGCACTGCGCAGGCGCATTAAAGTCAAATCAAAAATTCCAACTTCCGGTGTTACGTCGAATTCTGGACCCCTTTGCGTTTTCAGTAATGTGACTCAAGGAGGCGCTGTTCCTTCATACATCTGCTAAAATCTGGTTACTGGTCTCACACATTAACCTCTCTACTCCTCACTTCAGGAAACTCACCATAAAAATGTATCTCATTATTTAAAACTAAATTCATACAGCACAGTAGCACAGTTAGCAGTTTGCACTGCATGCACAACAAGAAAAGTTCTGAATTGCCTGGGCTCGTCTGCATGGCGTTATACTGTATGTTTTCCCTGGGTTCTCTCCATGTACTGGGGCTTCCATCAAAAGTCCAAAAACGTGGATGTTAGGTAAATTGGTCTCGCTGTTCATGGTTCTTTGACCTGTGTGTTCCTCTGATTGACTGGTGACCTGTACATGGTCTGCTCTGCTTCTTGCCCAGTGACTGCTGGAAACAATCACCAGATTTGACATGAGCTTAGGGGAAAAAGGACTGTGACACTTTTGCATTTCATTTGTAAATTAAAGTCCATCCCAGGAACCAGGAAATTCTAAAGAACCAGGAAATTTTGGACTGCTTCATGCTTCATACTTCTGAAAAGCTTTATGGAGATGCTGATTTCCTTTTACAGCAGGACGTGGCACCAGCCCACCCTGCCAAAGGTACCAATACCTGCATTAATTACCATGGGTTGGGGTTAAACTGGCCCCATCAAGAGTTAGTTTAAAGGAGAATCAAAGAGTAAACAGTGAAGACAAGCTGATAGCCACTTACTGTCCATTGTATAGATATAATTTTCAATAAACTCAGATTTATACATATTTTTTTATTGATCATATGTAACATTCAAACTTTCAGAAATGTTTCAGAAAATTTAAAGTTTTGTTCAGCTATTATGATGATCATCAATAAGCAGAAATAAATTAGCAGACATAAATGTACAGTGTGTAAGTTTCACTGTTTGAATGAATTTGTGACATAAATAGATTTTTTTTAAATTCTAGCTTACACTGAATCAGGGGCGGAGCTATAGGGGGAACTGGGGGGGCGGTTGCCCCCCCCGAAACAGGCCGGTGGGGGCCCAGGTTTGGAGGAATGGATTCAAGTCGCTCGAATGTCGGACTATAGACCGAGAAAGTGAGAAAGTGCGCCCCCGCCTGTTGAGAAAGGTGTATCAATGTCAGTAGTTGTCCGTCCGCACCCCCCCTCGCTCAACGGTTTCCAGCTGCTGCACGTAAGGGGCCCGGTGATTAGTCAGGGGGCCCGGAAATTTGCCCCGCCCCCCGGCCCGACGCCGACTTGTTCCGCCACTGCACTGAAGGTTACTCATGATCATTTAGCGACACAAGTTGGTGCTTATGGCTTTCAGGCCAGCAGGGGGCTCCAAAGAGTATATTTTTCAGATAATAAAAATCTCAAAACATCTGATTTATCTTTACATTCATTATTCTCATCTTTTTTAAAAATGTAATTACTCAGAAGAAATCACCTTGTTCG
The DNA here is from genome assembly GCA_033032245.1 of Poecilia picta. Lineage (NCBI taxonomy): Eukaryota > Metazoa > Chordata > Actinopteri > Cyprinodontiformes > Poeciliidae > Poecilia > Poecilia picta. The sequence goes on from CM065354.1 coordinate 22,416,313, forward strand.
GTAAGAAATATTTGACGCTATCATGGTAACTTTGGCATTTGAATAGATTTAACTAAAGAAACAAGAATAAAAATGAATTCAAATTTCTGCTCATCTGTCACACACAATCACCACTCAAACACACTGCTGTTTTTTGTTGCAATATGGAAAATTTTGAAAAAGTTCAAGCGGTGTGAATACTTTTTCAACACACTGTACACTTTGGAAGATGATGTAGTAGACAGGAAAATGACCCCCATATTGTCATGATAACATGCAAAAGACATGATCCAAGTTTATTGAACAGAGAAAATGCCATTTTCTTGATTTGTGTATGTGTCAGGTTTGTGAATATTAAACCTGACATATGCACAACTGAATATCTGACTTCACCACACAATTAAAATCCTGAATGCTAAATGTTTACCTGTTCAAGTTCAGGTTGTTCAGGTTCATGTGCAGTGCAAAAAAAAGACAAAAATGCTGCCAATACACCAGTAATTTCCAAAACAATTTTATAATTTAACTAACTGAATATTCAGAAATTACTTATATCAGTAAACCTTCATAGGATTTTTTTCATAGTGTTCTTTCATTTTCAGTTCTACGTATATATTATGTTCTTCATCCCAGTTCGAGCATTTCAGTCCTTCGATGAAACAAAGCGCACAAGTTATTTGCTGCAGCAGATTGCAGAGTGCTTCCAGTTTAGGTTGTGTCTGAGTCCTACAACATTCTGTTCTCCCTGAATGGAAGTCTTGTTGATGCATGAGTTCAGTCTCCTTCAGTTACCAAGGAGCATTTTACTGGTAGATATGATATCAGTGGTTGCTTTATAAACAAGTTGTGCAGATGATCTCCATTGATGGAGTCTGCTCCTTAGTGATTTTTTCTTCTTCCTTCAAAGCAGTTTTGGAGGCCCAAGGACATGTAAACCTGTAAATAAGATGAGGAGAAATGCATCTCAGTATCTGCATTAAATGATCAGGTTTCTGATCACTCAATGAAGTGAGATAGCGTGTTATTTTTGGTGTAACATTTTTGAAAACTTTTTATGTTTCTCCATCTCACAATTGTACCCAACTTGGTGTTAGTCTGTTATAGAAAATCCCCCCAAAATATTCTCAAGCATTGCATAAACTCACCACTGTGTGACTGGCATCTGCTCAATGGTATCAGGAAGTGGCTGTCGGAACGTTTCTGGCAGGAAGATGCAGAGAAGAACGGCGAGAAGTGACAGAACGCCCAAAGTAATCCAGGGTAGGAGCTTGTTAAACTCAGCTGGAGACAAAAACCAAATCAAATCTCATCTGAATAGAGTTAAACATTGGACTCAGTTTCTATTTGGTATTTTTAGACCCCTTATAGCATGTAGAGATTTAAAGGTCTCACCCAACTCAAGCAAATATGGCGACACAGAGGATCCCATTCTGGAAAACATGGCACAGGAAGACATTGCTGTATTTCTGATGACTGTGGGGGAGAGCTCTCCAGTGTAGGTGTACACCACCCCACTTCCTGCCAGAACACCAAATTTACCCAACAGCACCAGGGACATGGTAAGAGTTGGGTAACCTGCAACAAAGGACGAGGTGCTGTGAGGCCACAAGTAGTAAAAATACTTTTGTAAACGCTGCAAGGAAAAACTTCAAATTTGTTTCAACAAGCTTCTCTTCAGCAGTGGAGTCTTGTGCAGTAAGTAGGCATAAAGGTAGTAGTGGCTGAATGTTTCACGTATTGTTTTCTTCAAAATAATTGTACCTGTTCATTTCAGGTCTTTCTGAAGCTTTTAATGGTTATTGACTCTCGGACTATTCACTTGTTCTTCATGCTCCGCCTGATGTCTTGTAGGGAACACAGAGTCTTGACTGTCTTATACTGCAGTGACGTTCTTTCACATTTCAGATTTTGGGAGCTCATCTTACATTTTTGAAAAAAGAAACTATTTGATTATCCCCAAGACTATTAAGAAATGTTAAGTTTACCAATCAGATGAAATTTGACCTTTCTTTGGAAGGTGTGCATTTTTCTACAACTGGCACAAAACTGAACATCATGCTTTCGGTCAAACACAATGTTTTTAGTGTGATGCTGATGGGATCTGGATAATTTGTTGCAACAGAAGGAGCCACGAATTCTTGTCTATGGCAGAACATGTAGGAGAATGTCTTGCTATCAACAAGTGTAAGTTTATCTTAGACTTTTGTTATGCAAGCAGGACAATCAACTAGCAAGAGCTAGCAAGAGCTAGTTGATTGTCCAAGATACAAGAAAGCAAAACAAAGGTTTAATGTGGTCTAATCAATGTGGTTGAATGAAAGTCTGCAAAGAACAGTGGGACAAACTTCCTACAAAGTGATGTAAAATCTTATTGTCAGTTGCTGCTGCCAAGAATAACACAACCAATAATTAGATTCAGGAGACAATTACTTTTTTTACACAGAGCCAGGTTTGTTTGGATATCTTTGTCTTGTAAGTGATAGACAAAGTACACTTTGTTGTTACTAAAGTAAATTTTGTCTGATACAATGTCTGAGGATGATCTGAAACATTCAAGTGTGACAAAATAGCAGAAACAGAGGAATTCTGTCAGGAGGTAAATACTTCTCTTCACTGCACTGGATTATTGCATTAATCTTTTATTATTTTGAAGAAGCTAGTGTGGCATTATTAATGGAGCTGGAATAAGATGTTGAAGCTAAGAAACACACACTAAACACAAAAAGGGTCGATTTAGACACTGTTTGCGTTCATAATGTCGCTGCACAATGATTGAAACATCAATTTTGACTCAAGTAAAGCTTTCTAAAATGTTGCCACATTTTCCTCTTCATATCCAAATCTGTGGAGGTTTGTTTTCTTGTTTACGTCGTGTATTGTTCTCGTGCATTTCTGTAAAAGTCGGACAACGCAGCCTAACGCTTCTCACGCTCACTGTTCATGGTGCCCTGGATGAAGAGCAGCGCCAGCGCCCCCAGCAGGGAGAAACCGATGAACGAAAGACGGCGAGGAAAGCTGCGAGCAGCCAGCCAGCTGGCAAAGTACGCTGGGAGCTCCACAGCTGTGAGCAGGAAGTAGTTCAGGAAGAGGTTGCCATACAAAGTGGACATGCTGAAGGACAAGCCAAAGTAGCTGATACTTGTGGAAAACCTGCAAAGAAAGAAACGGTCTTAAAAATCCAAACCGGATTGATTGATCAGAACCGAGTTGGTTTGACACTCAAAATATTTTTACTGGATCAAAATTAGACTTTTAAATGTGGCGCGACTATAGCAGTTTGTAAAATTGTTTTCAATCTTCTCAATAGAAGAAGCGTTGATTTGACGAATGTTACCTGCTTGGCTGATGTGTAATCTTAAACAAAGTGGTTTCCCACAAAAAAAAAAAAAAAAACAAAAACGTTACAGCTCACCAAATTAGCCACAGCTTCAGTGTTACATGCCGAATTTGTGCGGTCTTCAGCAGGTCCAGGAAGCTGACGGACTCTGCTTGATGTGCTGCTTCTTCAGCCTGCTGAGAGGACACAAGAAACGTCAATATACCTCCTACGATTTGCCAGTGAGGTTCAGCAGGTGGTTCCCACCTTGGGAGGGAGGAAAATGACTGGAGGAGCCTCCACTCGGTTCTCCAGAGCCGCTGACCTCAGCAGGAGCTCGGCCTCTTGCAAGCGGCCATGAGACAGCAGCCAGCGAGGAGACTCCGGAACCAGCCTGGTCGAGAAACGCAATCAGGGACTCAGTTCCCGAAAGCTCCCAAAAAGAAATACTTCCTTGGAGGAGATTATGCGTGCTTATCAATCGGTCACTATAGTACTGTATCCCTTTTCTGTAAGTCTTTGGTGCAAAGATGCGGACTGCGAAATGTCAAAGGTGTAGTGAGGCCATCTTACCACCAGAGGGGGATGCAAGCCAAGCCAGGCACAGCCATGATGAGCGATAGGTGTCTCCAGCTCCTGACCAGGTATGCGGTTCCTGGCAGCAGCATCATGGAGAAAGTGTAGACAAAAGGCTGGCCCAGACTGGAGAAGAGGATTCTGCTGGAGCCCACAAGGATTTCTGAACCTGTGGAGAAAACACAGACATTTCAGTGTGTCTGATATTAGCATGAATGATAAGTTCTGACCCTTTCTAACATTCAGAATGCATTACATATGCTAACAAATGATAACGTGATAAAAGAAGTTAACACAGATTTAATCTAAAATGTGATCATTTAAAGGGAACCTATTATGCAAAATTCACTTTATACATGTTTTTATTTTGGGTCTCAACTGCTTCTAAAAATAGCCACCCAGCTTCTTTTTATTTTGCAACAAGTAAATGTTTTACGGTGTCTAGAAAAATTTGCAGTTTCAAAAACCACCTGAATGTTCAGCCATAATGAATGGACACTGCACCGTTTCCTAGCAACCCTAGTTGAGTTCAGGCCTTCACCTAAGTAGATCTCCAGCAAGTTTGGTCAGCAGGATTTTACGCTGCATGCGCCGAACCATGGCAGGCGGAAAAGACAAGCGTTTTGTTGGTTACTCACCATCCAGAAACCACTTGCTGCATTCTTGCTGTTTGTGCAGGAGGCTCCACTTCTGCTTTTCAAATTTGCATGGCTGTATAATTGTGCATCTGTTTGCAGTCATTTTCAAGTGTAGGTGTAAATATTGAGTTAGGGGTGTGGCCAGCAGCAGTCCATACAGATTTAAAATGACAACAGGCCCTAAAACAACTCATTCTATTATTAAAGTAATGAACATTTTTTGCTTGGCCTGTAGGCCTATCCTGTTCAAGGAAGCTTAACAAGTCACCTTTAAACAAATGAGGTTTTCTGATTTGAGTGGCCATGAACACAGCAATAGGATAGGGTGAGAGTAAAGATCCACAACGAAACGTACCCAGCACAAACACGACTATGTAGCAGGCGATCTGACCCAGACCCAGCATAAAAAAGAGAACCATGAAGACAGGCCAGGACGGAGCAAAAGCCACAGAGCTGCTGAAGATGCTGAGGAAGGCGATGGACCCGAACAGAACGGGCTTCCTGCCAAACCTGCGGCACCAGAGCAGAGAAGGATTCAGGCGTGAATGCAACAGATACAGTCATAAAAAGGAAACATCCTGATCATCATCATTCAACCTCAACCCTAAAAAATAGGGCTGTTTTTGCTAAAGAAAATCAAACAGGAGCTATTTAAAAAGTGCAACTATTCTACACAAAATGCTACTTTTAATCATCTGAATGATTCAACCTTTGACCTAGAGTTGAATTTGGGTAAAATCCCTTTATGTTATGATGTATTTTTTTGCAAACACAATAAATTTTGAATTTTGCTGATAAACTAAATGTGCAGCTGTGTATTTCATAATTATTATTTAATCAACAAAGGCTCAAAATTCAGAGATGTGTGAAAAACTCAGACCCTCTATACTCCTTTCATACTGTAGGTTTCACTAAGTTAATCAAATGCACTGTATAAATGTATCTGTTCACACTATGATAATCAAAGCCAAACATTAGCAATAATTAGTCTGAAAATATTTTCTAATATTTTCCTCAAGCAGTTTGGAGTCTATCATTTTAAGAAAATGACTCTGATAAAGGAAGCAGCTCATCACCAGATGTTTGACGATAAAGAACAGGCCTCTGTTTGATGAAAAACTAAATGTAATCAAATGTATATAATGTAACTAAATGCATATGATTACCTAAAATTATTATTAGATATTATTAGATTATTTATACTTCTGTACAAGTTACCCAAGACAGAAACATGTAATCAGAAAACATGGCAATTATATAACGAAACTGCTTAGTTTAGTTATATAATTGTTATATAACTGACTCAAATTTGTAAATCATTTATGCTTTGGGAACAGGGAGACATTTCATTTTGCAAACATTAAATGAAGAGACGGAGAGTCACCGGTCAGAGATCAGTCCGGAGATGAAACATCCAGAAAGTCCTCCCAAAAAGTAAACGAGAGAAGTCAGAGGCTGTTTCCACTGTTGGCTGCACACCAGGTCAAACTGGGAGGAAAACACGAAGCAAGCATTTAACTTTACCCCAACAACAACAATAAAAAACAACAATTAGCTTCAATCTGTCAGTTCTGTTCTTAACCAATTCATTCTCATCTTTCCTGTTCCTCTGAAAGTTTTTCTTAGTGCAGCTTCATCAATCTTTCTATACCTCTAACTTTTGTGTCAAGCTGTCGGTCTCAGATGTTTCAAAAGCACAAACTGTCTAAAAATACAGAAAACAAATTGTACTGCTCAAACAAAAAGAAATTATTTTTAAACTGTTAGGCGTGTTATTAAATGATGCTCAAAATGCAGTCAATGGTTATGGGGGAAAGGTCATGACCTTACAGTTATTTATGAGTAAGAATCGGTTCAGAACGACTGAGTCTGAACATGAAGAACCAGCTGAGGTGTGTGTTTCCGTGTGTTCCTGCCATCCTAAAAATAACCATTAACTGCTTTCTTATTCCAGACAGACAGTGATAATACCTCCGTGACCACGGTGGACTGGAAGTACTCTGCACTGTAGCTCCATCCATCTCTGCAGGCCTCCCGCCTCAGATTTGACAGAAGACCCTCTGGCCTCGATCCCAGCGCAGACTGGTTCTGCAACCAGTCTGGACTGGCTCCCATTGCAGACAGGTTCCTAACCAGGTCCAGCTCGTACCGGCTGCAGCTGCTTCTCTCCAGCTGCCCGGCCACATGCTAACCAGGAAACAATGTAATTACAGTTCCACAGTTTGTTTATTTATTTATTTTTTCTGCTACAGAGGACAGGGCAGCTGTACCAGAACAGACTGCATCAGATCTGACCTGACCTGGACTGGTCAAGTCAGGAATGGGAACTGTATCAACGATGAAACCATCCACCAAATTATTCATGTTTGTGTGCATTTTATGTCCGATATTAAATGCTTTGAGTATATTTGCTTTTATTTCTTGTTCATAAATAACAACTGCCATTAAGCGTGCATTTGACAGAAAGTGTTTCTGTTTGAAAGAAAGTGTTTCACACAGCAACCAGAGCAAATAGCTTTACATTCTCAAAGACCAGAGCTGAGCAGGATAAAGAAATACCATCAACTGAACGCTGGTGGTGATTATGTGAGAACACGCTGCACAACTAAACCTTTTCACTCAGCAAGTGAAATTGAAAAAAATGCTAATTACATAAAATTGTTTGTTTTATTATTATTATTATTTTCATATTTTCATTAGCATAGTAAGCTCTCTGGAATCTCACCATAATCCTGAAACATAATTTTTGGGCTAATTAGTTAATCAGCCATCAATTGCAATCAGTTACTGAAGCAGGGAAACATTGAAACATTCGGTATGTGTGTGTGTGTCCGTGTGTGTGTGTGTGTGTGTGGTTATTTTTCCTGCGTGTCTCTGTGTTGCCGTGTGATGGACTCGTCCAGGCCGTACCTCGTCTGTACCTCAGTGATTTCATGAGATAGAAATCAGGCCACTGCGGTCAGGCCAGGATAAGGCAGCATTGAAAATAAATGGCTATTTACACATAGACCTTATGATAATTTTATAATCTGGAATGATGTTTATTTATCCTAAAATAAATAAGTTGAAGTTTGCAATTTGATTGTTTCGCTCATATGTTGTTGATGTTGCAGTTTTAAGAATGCCTTGTTACATCAATATCTTGAGTTTGTGTTAATTCACATAAAAAATTAGATGAGTTAATAAATTTATGTAATAGTTACAAACCAATCGTCTGATTCTTTCAACCTTACATTTAATTCTCTAAAGCTCTACTTTTGGTCTCTGCTGAATAAAAATGTGGCTCTTTGTGTGCCTGGTAGCTACTGTGTATTTCTGCTATTTGTTGCATTGAGCATAATCTTTAACTGCTACAGCTTATGCCTTGTGCAACAATATGTCACGATGGAGATTGATGACAAAGGTTATGTGAGGGCGAACAGCTAAAGCAAATGGAGAGTAGCAGCTTAGTTTGTTATTCACACCTGAACAGATGCGAGCAATTCACTTACATTACAAAATCATAAACAACAAAGATAAAAGTAAACTATAATGGCTGAAATCCTTTGCCAAAATGAAGGCATTCACTGGCTCGGATTCAGAATACCTCTGCCGGGATGCTGGCCTGGATCCACTCCTGGCTCAGGTTACTGTGGGCAGGGATGTCACAGTGGTGTGGGGGGCTGGCCAGCAGGAAGATGACAGACAGGATGTTGTATCCGCATGGAACGCAGGTGAGGCAAAGAACGAAGAAGATTCTCCTCTGGAACGGACCCCAGCTCCCCAGAAACAACACCGACTCCTCGTAATCCTGCATTTTCCTTATTGAAGCCCCAAAAACTAATCCGAGATTCAGACTCCTCTACTGGTTATGATACAGGGGGTCAGGGAGGCACTCTGTCTGGAGGCTGTAAACACTCGTACTTTAGCTACTTGCACATAAAGTTCCCATAATGTACTCTGTCTGCAATATCAAGCACATAAATCTTATATCTGTGCTCTGCTTGCTGCTGTGTCAAGAGTCTTTCCGCTGCTCCATGTCGCCTTTATTCCACAAGTGAAAGGAAAAACTCCTCCTCTCATCCAGCCCCTCACATTCGCCTATCTTCAAAAAGTTTGATTTCACCCTCAAACTACAGCTCAACAGAAACTGTGTTTTAAAAGGTTAAAAGTTTTATCTCAGGATCCTCCAGGACAACAAAAGGGACGATAGTGACTTTGTAACCAAACGTATCTTCTTATATTACCTGAAGAACATTTGAAATAATAATACTTAAAAAAAAACAACATTTCAAACAAGTAGTTTATGTAAGCTGAATTTTATCGGAGGAGGAGAGAAAAGAGGTGATACTTTGTGACCAATTTGAAGTAACCAGCTGATGTTAGGTTGGCTTGAGATGCTGTTTAGTGCAGTGATGTGACATGACTTGTAAGCTCAGCTTATGCTCTAATATATATGCAAAAAAAACATAAATGCGCCTCATGCTTCATGAAATATTGAAAACTGCTTTACACTACTTAATAATTAAAAGTTCAAATTAACTAGTTTGGACTTCTAGAAATTTTCCGTCGTAAAATGAAACTCTTAATAGTGCATAATAATGAAAACAAGATTATGAATGTTTTTTTTTTCTTTTCAGCTAAAAATCTGGAAGCTGTCGCTTGCGTTTGTATCGGACCACATTTCTCCTGAGTCACAGCAGCAAGTGATCATCTGCCATCTTTCCATGTCTGGAGACTGAAGCCCGTTCTTTGTTGCAAATTCGCTCAAACTCAATCTGACTGGATGGAGAGCAAAGTCAGGTTTAGGTCTGGGATCTTTTCCATCCCAACACCTGGATATGCTTCTATGCTATTGGCTTCTAAGTTCCTGTGGGGAAAAAAAAAACAAAAAAAAAACCTCAGTCCAGCCCGATGCTGCCACCACCATGCTTCACCACTGAGTCGGTATGTTCAGGATGCAGCGTTTTACTCAACACTCAATGTTTCACATGTTGGCCAAAAATCTGACAAGCTCACCTTCCTCCACATGTCTGAGAATTACACTTCGGGTTGAACACGATTTTCATTCAGGTGATCACTAGTGAAATTTGGGCCTTTTTAATACAAACAATATAAAACAACCTTAATGCAGTCATTACATTTCTGCTTTAATCCAACTTCTAACTGAACTTGATTTTCATCTTAACCTCTAATCTCAGATCAGTCATTGCTGGTCTGAAGAATAAACGAATGAAGCGTTTGTCAGGTTTGACACTAAAGAGACATGGACATAGTTTAACTGGACTTGTATCACAAAGCATGAATTGCTGACAGTGCAGTAAATTATCAAGCTAGTTCAAACATAAAAGTCCAGTTCAGTCCAGTTTCATGGGTCTGTTCTCAACAGGACTCTCTGCTCTTAGCGACTTTCTGCACGGTGTCAAAAACACTTACGTTGTATTTTACATTATTATGTTTCAGTTTAGATTTGTTTCATTTAGTTTAAAAGCTAGGAAAACATGAGCAGGTAACAATGCAAAGTCTATGATGTTTATTTATTTTCTTTTGACAAGGTCAGGCTGCATATTCTGAATTACGAGAAGCGAGAGAAGAGAGAGCAACTTCCTATCAGGGCCGGCGCTGTTGTCCTCTCAAGGTCAAGAGTGAAACATGATGTCAGCACATCGGACTGATCCAGAGAAAGTGCTACTTTGTCGATTAACAAAATGACAGGGAGTAGCCTTTCTCCCAGGCATATTCAAATATAAAGTTTCATTTATCTTTTTGCCACACTTGATGCAGCTGCAGGAATACTTATTTATGCCCCTTGAGGTTTCCCACAAGGGAAATAAAAACACACCGACATCAGGCCGGAGTAACGGGACGGAGGTTCAGTGTCGTATTTGATGATGTGTAGATTAGAGATAACCAACGTAAAATTCAAACTTGACTCCAATTTTGTTTAAAAAAAACACAAATCAGAGAAAGAACACATTTCAACCACACCTCCAACTACCCAGCAATCTACTAATAGCTCAGTTCTTTTGACTCTGAGCAATCATTAAACAAACACAATCTCTGAATGCTGCTCACTTATTTTTAATGAAAACAAACATTTACAGAAAGAAATGTGACACTTGACAAATTTTACATTTGCATATCTTCCATTTTCATCATTTCGCATTAAAAAACAAGTTCAAAGGAAATAAATACTGTACATACAGAGAGGTTGATAAATCTGCAAATATGATTTTTTTTTATACATTTGAAGAATGAATTCAAAGCTAAAATCTGTTCGATGTATATTTTACAACGCGTGTTTTCTGGCTCTGTCTGCAGGTTTTATCCTTTCAGTTTCGGGACATTTTGCGCAGCAGCAGCAGCAGCAGCAGCAGCAGCAGCAGCAGCAGCAGCAGCAGCAGCAGCAGCAGCAGCAGCGCATAAATGATTTCTGACGCGGGACTGAAAACCTGCGTCCAAGTTGTGCAATGAAATGTAATCTTCCGGATCTCCTCTTACCACTCTTATGTAACTATAAGCTATTTTTCCAGTGCCTTTTATTAAGATAAACTTTTATTTTTAGAAGAAATATAAAATAACTAAGTCAGCTTTGTTTAAAATCACACATAGACAAACATCATCTCAGCTCCGCCAGTGCATCTCTACTGACCTCACACCAGTTTTGGGAGCTGGTTCCAGCATCCGGCCCCCTGCGGATCCCAGTATTGCTGATGAAGAAGGTGAAGGAGAGTAGAAAAAGCGGCAGCTCACACGTACATTATTGCGTTATGACGACATCATTGGACAGAGGAGGCAGATGATGGACGTGGGTTTGCGCCTTCTTGAAAACGCCAGTCTTATGGGTGAGAGTCACACAGGGTGCATAGATAAACACACACACAAGTCTTTCTACCGATCGGTTCAATGCTGGAAGACGGGGATGCTTCAAGTCGTTCAGGAGGAAGAAAGCAAAACGTGGGCAGGATTTGGAACCGCAGACAAAAACCCTCAGAAACATTTCCACTGGCTCATTTTTTTGCTTCAGACTTTCTGCTCAGACAATTTGAAGTTAGTTTAGAAATAAGACAAATAGATGCATTTTCTCTGCCTGTTGGTTAAGAGCACACAAAAAAGAAGGATGATTACAGATGCATTATTTTTTTTATCCAATTCTGTATATTTTAGTTTGAGTAGGTTTTCTGAAACAAAGAATATTTTCATCAATATGAAGGCAAAAAAACAAAAGTCTTTTTTGTCTCATGGCTGGGTTTTTATGTAATATTTAAAACAATGTAATGATGAGGTAAGAAGATTGTTTGCTATTTAAAGCAATAGGAACTGATTTTCTCTGATTAACAAAAACATTTCTCCATAAATACCTACCAAAAATTACGTGCAGACACATTCACATTTCCACATTTCCTAATTTTAAAGATATGAGTCTTTTTTTTTTCATTTGGGGCTTTTGTTATAAAAAAATTCCAGTTTTTACCATCATACAAAATTAATATTTTAGTTTTAGATTTAAATCCAGCAAATTGAGAAACAGTCTTTTCTGGGTCTAGTCACAGCCCACATCTTGATCCTTGATCTTGATTCAATGCCGTCTCTCTGACAACCAATAGAAATGTGCATGAAAAAAATATCTGAATGAGACAATAAATGTTTGTACTGAAACTGTTTTAATATGTAAGCGACATCTGCTCAGATAAGGAGGGGAAGCCGATATTTGGCTGTTTTACTTAAAGTAAAGAAAAAAAAAACAGTCCTAATTTGGTAAATGTATGAAGCCACATCTGAGGCACGATAAGATGGCAGTAGTCTTTTTTTTTTGTTTTGTGACATCTTGTTAGTGCTGGTTTGCTTCTTCAGTGTGAGGAAAGAACATTTCCTACATCCTCTGCTTTTTTACTGAGTCAGAGGAGGCGGATTATCAGCCTGATAAACAACCAATACAATGTTTTCACCCCCTTTCTGACATTTGGATTAAATCTACAGCTGCACCGATGACTCTTCTCCCGGCCAGAACCGATATCTGTTCATTTTGGTTTTTCTTGTTTGTTACTTTGACAAATTTCGATTTTCCTTTTAAGGACTAATAAGTGCTCCCAGGTCTTTCATCGAGGTAGACATTTTAAATCAAACGGGAAAAAAAAAACTGAAAGAGGAATCCAAATGTATGTCTCCAATATTTGTCTGATTTTATCAAAACAAAACAAAAAAACCCTCAAGATGCTTTTAGTTCATTATTTTATATATTTAAACGAGTTGGAATCCTTAGTATTGATGCATTTAATGATTGAGGAAAACAAATAAGCTTTGTAAAAAGTCTAATCTGGTAAAAATAACATAAAAATGTTATATATTTATGTTAAATGATTTAAGAAATGAGCTGCAGCCTTTTTTTCCAGTCTTGAACCCATTTCCTGTAACACTTATTGCTTTCTATACGGTGCTGAATGGATCTTCATGAATATTCCATGACTGCATACACTTCTCCTGTTCTGCAGTACGTCTGGGAGCTTTGTTAGCCCCTGGTTCTGGTCAGGTCGACGTCAGCGGGTCAGTGAATGCAACGGCGCCTCTCCCCTCCATGTCAGGAGGCGTTGGACGGAACCAGAGGGTCTTTGATCAAAAAGCCGGATGTCTCCATCCTCTTCATGTCTCTGTAGGAAGATTCAGTCAAGTAAGCAAAGCCGCAGCAACAGCTGAAGCTCCATCACACAGCGGACTAGGGGTCAAAGGTTGTGGGCTTGACTCCCCCGCCGCTCCCGCGGACATCAGTAGGGCGCGAAGAGAATTGATCCTTGGTTGGTTCTGATGGGTCCGGGAGCAGGACGCAGAAGGAGGCGGTGAAAAGGGACGAGGACGACGGAGGACGAGGGTGGAGGGAGATGGCAGGGGTGAGGGGTGAGGAGGCATGAGAGAGGAGAGGGGAGGAGGAGATGGAGGAAGGAGGGAGGGAGATGGAGGGAGGGAGAGGAGAGGAAGTGGAAGTGAAAGGAGAGGAAAGGAAGGAAGGAGATAGAGAAGGCTTTGCCAGCTCCTTCTGAGGAGACAAGGACACGAGTGATAACGGAGGGAGTCAAAGAGGAAAAGGAAAATGATCAAATCCAGTAGGTGAAATAAAAAAAAAATAAGATAAGAAAATAAAGGGGAAATGAAACAGTGAAACGAGAAAGCGGACAAAACAGTGAGGCAAAAAAATAAAGATGAGAAAATGGTAGAAAATAAAGTGGAATAAGAAATGACAGCACACACAAAAAGAAATAAGATTAAATTAAACGACAAGGAACAACAAAGAGGGAACAGAATAAGGAAAAACAAGCAAGACAGAAGAATATGGGAAATGAGCAGTGGAGAGAAGATGAAAGGAAAAAATTTAGATTAGATTAGAAAAATAAAGAATCAGAGGCAGAAAGGTCAGGAGCAGAGCAAATGAAACATGTATATAACGAGGAGAAAGGGAAAAAAGAACATATGAAGACAAATTTAAGCAAATGTTCTTTCTGTCCTATGGGTGAATTTCTCCACTGTAATTTGAGCAGAAAGCTGGAGGGAGACACTCACAGTGAGCGAGTCGCGCTGCTGCTTGTTGTAAGGGCTGTACTTTGGCTTGCTGGGTTTTCCTGCCACCCTGTCCTTGTGTCGTCTGCTGGAAATGTGCTGCAACGTCAACAACATGAACAAATCAGACCATAAGCTTTGCTGCTTTTCCATTTTCAAGTTTTAGTTGTCTCACGCTAATCATGCCTCAATTTATACCAACCTAGAATCTGCAAATAGCTGATGGTGGTGCTGTAGTAAATAATATTTCTTAAAAAAAAACGGTATCCGATAGCAAGAGGTAACACAGACTTGTTTTAGTTTGATCAGGAGGATGAATGTGGGGTTCTGGTGGGGGAAAAAAGGTTCTAGATCTCAAATTCAAAACACATCTTTAAACCCTGGAGGCCTATAATTTATGTACAACTTTCTAAATAAACTGACTGTTTTTGTATATAGTAAATTAGACATCTTTGCACATATGATGCACATAAATTTAAGTATGATAAATATCAGCAACAGGCATAATCTTCTGCAGGAGTGATGAAACAATTTCTCTTTATTTGAAATTGGATTTGGACTTTGGTTTCTGTCTAATTCAAAGCGCTTCACACACCAAAAACACACTAAATGGATGCAGTTTTCACTCTGACCACTAGATGGAGGCAAAGAGCCGCTAGTAATACCAGTTGTTTTCAAAAAAAGCATCAGCAGGCACTTCTGCTGCATTTTGACTGCAAGTAACTGAAGGAGATTCGTATTAATGGTCTGAAAGGATTTTGTTTGCCAAAATACTAAACAGAAACACTGTCAGGAAAATTGGAAATTATATGAAGTATTGTATGTTTATTTTCCCTCCATAATTTATCAGAAACAACCAAAAGCAAACACTGGGGGAGCAAAGGGGAAGTAGAAATGAAAACATGTGGAATGGATAAACTGGCAAAGGGAAGTATTTGTCCTGGAGTTGCTTGAAAAGAATAAAATAAATAATAAACAGAGATTAAGAAGCATTTGAGCTTCGCTGACCTGTTTGAGTTGGATCTCAGAGTTGACGTGGACGTCACAGATCTGGCAGTGGAAGGTTTTGTTCTGCAGGCCGGAGCCCTTCAGGGCCGAGCTGCTGCCGTTCTTCAGTTTGGCCCCTGGTCGAGGGTAAGCTTTGATCGGCCCCGCGCCACTGCGCGCCTCCAGCATAGTTTTGTGCTTTGAACCTGAGATACATAAATAAACATTATGGGAGTCATAAAACATCGAGTCAAAAAGACTCGAAGGTAGAAGAGTTTCAGAGCTTCGGCTTAAGATGCGTCTCCACACCCCGAGTCAGGACGAAATTAGAAAAAGGGTTTATAAATATTCAGAGCGTATTTCCTGGAGTAATTTACAAAAGTATCTGAACTTGTCAGAACTCTTATTCCATGAAAAAATAAATTCAGTCAACATGGTTTTAGTTATTCTTCGTGTTCTCATCTTCTTTTAACACATGGTTTGTTTGCTCCCTTTTTTACTATTAGTGCCATAAACATTTTTTTCTTCATGTTTTATTTTTGTATATAGTAAATTAAAACATCTGTGACAGAACAATGCAAAGTTGTGCGTGTATGTTAAGAGGAGGAAAAATCATAAAATGCTTTCTGAAAATTGTGGTGTGCATTTGTGGCTTAACTTCAGAGTGAATCCACAGGCGAAACCTTAAGAAGTTTGTCAGAGAGCAACAGTGAAACAAAAATACTGAAGGAGAATCAAATCTGTTGGGCTGTTAATGAAGACTAAGGTGGACGATCACCTTTCAACACCTTTCAGCACTAAACACACAGACAGAGTTACAAAGGAATAGTTTATATCAAATCAATCAAGTTTATTTGTGCAGCACATTTCAGCATCAAGGCAATTTAAAAATCATAAAAACACAAAAATACAAAGGTATAGAAACATATCAACAACTGAAACACTATATTTTACCAAGTGCTGTCGTTGCACACCAAAATGTTGGTTAATTTTTATTTATTATGGTTCAACAGCAGCAGATCTCTAATGTATTGTGGTGCTAAGCAGTTCATTGATTTTTAAACCAACAACAGTATTTTAAAGTCCAGGATACTGGAATCATATTTTAGAATGTCCCAGTCAAAGTCCAGTCATAAATACAAAATTATTCCTGTCTTTTAATGGTCAAAGCAAGTAGAGGGGTTCCTGAAATACGTGTTTTAAACTATTTTGCATTACTTTTGCAAGTCAAAAATGGAAAAGATTACTAAGTGGTGTCAGAGTAAAGGTGAGAGATTAAATACTCAAAGGCTTTGATAAAAAAATTTTCACTCACATTGTTGGATTTTGTGTTTTAAGTGTGGGTTAAAAAAGACTACGAAGAGAAATATTGACCCATGTGACTCATCTTTACTCTGAAGTGAAACCAAATATGCAAAAGTACCATAAACCATATTTAAATATAAACTTTCATTAATTATTTTCCTTACCTGCATTATGAGCCTCCAGCTGAGACAGAGAGTTGACAGCGACTTTACACAGAGAGCAGTACAGCAACTTCTTCGCCTTCTCCTCCTCGGACTCCGCTGAGAGAGGAGCATCCTGGGAGGACGAGGAGGCGGTCTGCGGGGTGGCGGGTGCGGGGGCGACTGAAGACTTTGAAAAGGAAGAGGAGGATGAGGAAGACGAAGAGAGGCCGGGGGCCGGAAGGGCGGAGGGCGGGCTGGATGGCGGAGGCTCACTGCCAGCTCTGCTGACGGAGGAAGAGGAGGAGAGAGGGGAGGTGGAGGACGGGAGGCACGGCTTGACAGAGGACAGGGAGTCTGGGGGGATGGAGAACAGTTCTGCAGAGAGGATGACAGGGAGGAAGAGTTAGAAAATAAAAAGTTTGAGATCAGCAATCTGTCTGGGGGATAAACTCCACCTGTGCCCTGACTGTTGCCGCTGCTAGCAGGGAGCGGATGGGCCGGACCAGCAGGACCGCAGCTGTTCCCGTTGGTCTCTGGTGTGGACTGACAGCTTGGCTTTGGCCTTGTTCTCCTGAGACTTCAGCTTCTTGGCATGACGGCTGCCTCTGTAATGAGCTTCCGCCTGCGACTGAAAACGTACAAATAACAAATAGTTGAGCTTTGTTTACTCGACCCTCCTCCTGTTGTTCAGCTCTCACTCCTGTTTCTAGTCTCATCACTCTCTGCTTCGTTTCTTCATTTCATTTGCAATACATCTGCACAAAGCACTCCTTTACTTTTACAGAGCAGAAACAGGCAGATAGTTTCAGAGCTGAGACCACTTTGCTTGCAAACCAAAGGCAGTAGAATAAAAAAATATGGATCTGCCCGTATGCTTCTCTACTGAAAAACGTGACATAACAGGGCTGCACTGTTGATTGAACACAAAGACATTTCCTAACTCTCTGCAGCTCCTGCAAATATGGAAGCTAGTCCAAATCTGAAGAAAATTCAACATATTTTTATTCTTTAAAATTAACTGCTGTGACTATAGAACAGTTTATTCTCAATAAAATAAACACAAATGGGCAACGCTCTCTTCGTTTATCCTAAACTTATGTTATTCCTGGGCTTCTATGTCTATGGGAGTATATTAAGGTATTTATTATATATTTGAATAAACTTTAGGGCCTTCCTGTCCACTCAGGTCTTTACTTGTTGCTGAAATGTGTTATACAAATATTTGAATTCAAGTTTTTTGGGGGGAGGACAGCTTGTTGCTACAATTTTCCATTTGCATAATTTGTGTTTTCTTATTTTAAAAAATAAGCATATTTGGCTCTGTGTAATTCTTTATTCACCACATAATCTATTCAGTTTTAAGGAGTTTCTGCCTCCACGTTTTCTCTGTCCTCCTCCCCATGACCCAGAAATACATGCCAGTAAAATATCCTCCTAAAAAGTAAGAAAAGATGATGGAAGAGGGAATGAAAGAGAGAGAAAGAGAGAGGGAGAGAGAGAGAGAGCTGAAGAAGATGTGAGTAATATTAAGTCTTCCATTGTGGAAGAACTTTTGAGATTAAATCCCTGGTCATAAATTTTTGTAAATAAATAAATTTGAATAAATTTTTCTTTAAAATCTCTCGCTTGACCATACCCTGACAAAAAAGATAAATAAATGAAGACAGCAGTCAGTTCTAATAGTATGATTGTTGTGACAGCTGCTTCACATGTCACATCTAATTGACGTCTTTTTAAAGTGATGAATTAGACTGGAGGATGTCTCATTTTGTGAAATGTTGTCATCTTGCCGTCTCTACTCCAATATGTAAGCCCAAAACTAAGACAAGCGGCGATAGAGAACTTTAAGCACTAAGTCATTTTTTCTTAAAACATAAAATTGTACTTCTTAGGCTTATTTAAGTTTGTTGAAAGTCCAAATATCAGTTTCAAACCAGAAAACCTACAGATTTAGATGCTTGGACAAAATAAATGAGAAACAGTAGCTTCTCCATCATTTCTAAAGAAATAAGTAGGTTAAATATAGTCAGGCAGATAAAGCAAATTTCTGCCAAGAAGATTGTGACATGTTGTTGCTACGACAGAGAAAGATTGTTTGTTGACGAAAATATGAAATATCAGTTTCAAACCAGAAAACCTACAGATTTAGATGCTTAGACAAATAAAATGAGAAACATAGCTTCTCCATCGTTTCTAAAGAAGATAAGTAGGTTAAATATAGTCAGGCAGATAAAGCAGATTTTCTGCCAAGAAGATTGTGACATGTTGTTGCTACGACAGAGAAAAGATTGTTTTGTTGACAAAAAAAATTAACTTTGTAATATGGTGAATGAATGTTTGGCTTCTTAGAAGAGACAGAACAAGCACAAGCGTTTTCTTTCCAGAGATCCTATCTGTCAAATTTCTGTCAAAAAGGTGAGAGGGACACATTTCTCTTCATCGTTCACCCTTTGTGTTGGAAACGTTTTCGTCCCATATGTATAAAAATCTAATGGAAAGACAAGTGAATACACTTGGTGTGGTTTTAAACCACAAAAAGTTCCTCATTTATGAGACAAATTAAGGATATTTAACTACAACTGCAATCTAATTCTAAATCAGTATTTTAAATTATGTTCTAATATCTCAGCTTGAAGGGAATTTTTGAGAGCAAATTTGTCAGAAAATGAATTGTTGATGGATTTATAGTGAATATATGTAGGATAGTGAGACTTTTAGCTGTTTCCGTTCACTGCTCTTCTGTTTGTATATATTTTTTAAATAACATAACTTTCAGGGTCTTTATGTACTTTTAAATTTTCAGGTAGGGTGCCGGTTTGCTAGGTCTCCAAACTACCGCTCTCTTTCTAACTTTCTCCTCTTCATTGGACGAGTTAATCTATGAATCCTTATCACATGAGTCCACACTAAAGCAACTTTTACTGCCTTTGTAACAAGCAGTTATTGTGTGCTGATGACCATTTCAGGTGCCGCATTATTTTACATTTACATTTTACACTTATACGCCTCATTTTCAGATATGGAAATGAAGTATTGCTTGGACAGTAAAAAACTTGTCCTTTATCCAAAGCCTGGATGAAGGATTATTTAAAAAATGATGACATATGACCTTTAAGTATTTTTGCTTTGACATCATGCGTCTTTCTGCTGCCGCTTCCGTCAAACCCGGATGTTTTGCATTCTTTCAAATTAGACTCTAGAGGGCGCACACACACAAGTAGAAAAAAAAGACTGTTAATTCTTTAAACGTCCCATGTTAATTTGCTGCGTTTGCTTCATTGCACATTTTAAATGTGTTAATATGTGATCTCCGTCACAGAGGGTCAAGTCTCCACACAGAGCAGGTTATTTTTGCAGCAGGACCAAAGCTCAAGCCATAAATCTCAGAAACACAAGCATAATTAATTTAGTTCTTATTAACGGCATCCAACCACATACCCCGGCCAGTACAATGAGTCCACATTTTAGCTGCCTTTGCTGTCTAACTGGGTCTGCATAGCAGGTGTAGCATGAGAAGCACATTAGCAATGGCATCAAAGCAGCTGGAAGATTTTTAGGCACAGCACTAAATAAGGCTTAACGGGGATACAGACGCTCTCAAAGCATTATCCCTGTTACAATACACATATAAAAACTCAGGCGCAGCTCCTGGAAGCAGAGGCTTCGGGTGAGGTTTACAGGCCTCTACTAAACACGGCTGTCGACTCCAGGCCGAATAATCGAGCACACTCCCAGACCGATGAGGTAAGAAGAAAAATCTGTTGAACAGAGCGAGGTCCATCAGAGCATGAGGCATACGGAACGACGAGTTTCCAAATCTAGTTTAGAGTCTCTAATCTCCAACTTGTTCAAGACGCGTGCTCTTTGTCAGAAAAACAGGCTCCCAAAGAAAGAAGCTTTCTGCAACAACATCTTGCCAGTTTCTTTCAACAATGGTCTTTGACCAATTCTTCCACCTGAGGTTTGGGTCTCAGCAGCTCTTCAAGAGCTTCTCGGCTTCCTTTCTGACAGATGTTATGTCTTTTATGATGGACGGCCACGGCTTGGTCGGTTTGTCATCCATTTTCAGATTTCAGACTGAATAGTGTTCATTGAACTGCTTAAAGCTTCAGCCAAGGGACAAGGGTGTAAAGAAGATGGATGGATGAATGGATGAATGGATGGATGGATGGATGTGGCTTCATAAACTTGGTGCTTAAAACTTCCCCAAAACTTTATCTCAGACGTGTCTGTTGTGCCTTCTTTCACAATGCTAGCTTTCAATTACAGACATATGGACTCCATTTACAACTTAGAAGTTGTTTGGTTGCAATGGACTTTATTTCAGAAGTAAAGTAGGGAAAAGACAAGCGCACCTCAATGTTTTCTGCACTACTTTTTGTGATCTGAAAGTGACAGGAAACAGGAAAATCAAAGCTATCCATGTAACCACTTTTCAGAAAGTGTCTGTGTTTTAATAGAGCTTTTCCTGTCTGCAGTAGGAGTGCTGTGTTGCTCACCATGACTCTTCTCTTGTTGCCTCCATGGCCGATCCAGCTTGTTACGCAGCTTGTTAGAATGAGTTAATGCTCCTTGTTTACTCCCTCCTTATCATCAGTAATTCCTCTATTCATGTTCGCTCATGAATAATTTTACCGGCTCGTGGATTAGTCATGTTTGATGGACGTGTCGGTAATGAGGCAGCTCATTAAGCTCTCAGCAGTCATGAAATCGCTCAGTGTCATTTACACAGCGCTGTGTTAATACAGTGCAGAGGAGTGCCTCTTTACACCTGATTATACACACAGGAAGCATCTTAAAACAATCCAGAGGAGCGCTTCTTCTGCGGTACGTTCATTTCTCGAGCGTGTTTTAAAATAAATGTTCACATATACAGTTAAAACCAGAAGTTTACATACACAGATGCACCTTTTTTTTTCCTCGCTGTCAAGAAGTTAAATCAGACCAAACTTGTCTTGTTTAAGCCAGTTAGAATTACTAAAATTACTTCATTTTCCACAATGATTATCATCTCTTTAAAGCTGCAGGAAGTAGCTTTTATAAAACTGTATTTCTTTTACATATTAGCTAAAACTGCTAGTATATCATGACAGCAGAATTTGAGACAGATAATATGTGTCTCCTCCCAGTTTAATCCCCATTTCCAGAATTACATGAAGAGTGTCTTAGAGCAAGGGGGGGACCTTAAAGACATTTCCTGAGTTAAAACAGGAAAGAACAACTGCTGCATACATTTATTTTCAATAAGTTAAGCTACCACTTACAACAAATTTATCAGAAAATCCTAAAATCCTTATGCCAAACCCCCGACTTTAATCTGGAAATTGGATTAAATTACACAAATCGTTAATTAGCTCTCCAGTGCTTTATCTCACTGTTTGTGAAACAAAAGACTCTAAAATCGCAAGACTGGTATGAAGTACCTGATGGTTCTCAGATAAAATGCGCATCATAAGACACTTGTTCAGTGCAGAGGTAACTGGTTACATTTACTTCAGTAACTTTTTGAAAAAATAATAAAAAAAACCAACTGCTTTTTTTACTTCTGCAAAGCAAACACACAGACGACCATCACACATCGAACAAACTCACATCAGAGTTGAACCTCAGTTGGCAAACGCTGCAGGAGATGACCTGTTTCTTCTTGGGCACCATGGTAACACCAAAGGTGTGATTGATGACAGCCTTCTGCACCGGGTCCATCTGCTCCAAAACAAACAGAGGTCAGAGGTCAACAGCTGCAGAGGATTATCTGATGACAGCTCCTTTTATCTCAGTCAGACTGGACAGCTGCAACAACAAAATCCACGTCCGTGCACCGTGTTGAAGTTTGGGAAGAGTCCGACTGGCGACGTCGTCTCCATGGGAAACGGCAGGAACGGTTTCATCATCACCGAGGGGCCGGTGGCGCCAATCAGACCCGGCAACGCCCCGCTCACTCCACCGCTGCCACTTCCTGGAAACAAAGATGTCGAAATAGAAGTTTTAAAAAATAAAAATATTTAGCATATTTTCAGAATACAATGCATTTTGTAGTCAAGTTTGTTTTATCAATGGAAAAGTTAACCTTAGGAAATGCCCACAAATTTCCAAGATTTTTCCCTCATTTTTTTGTTGGAGCTTTTCTTTGTTTTCGGTGAATTTTCTCAGGTGTGGTCTTCTTTCTGCACACATACTCCTTATTTGTAATTAACCCATCTGACTGGAATGAGCGCCGCGTTGGCTGTAGCTACCAATGAGGCTGTCAGTTTTGTTTTTGTTTTTACTTCTATCTCCAAATTGATTTACTGCCAGGTTTGATTCCAAATACTTAAATCAAAGCTGTACCATCTAAGTGCCAGGTATTTTGAAGAGGATAAATTTAGTGAATTTAAATAGCCCTCTTATATTTATACTGACCACTCAACGCGCCCCACACCAGATCCGCATTCATTCAGTCGCACTCATACAGT
Source organism: Poecilia picta (assembly GCA_033032245.1). Classification (NCBI taxonomy): domain Eukaryota; kingdom Metazoa; phylum Chordata; class Actinopteri; order Cyprinodontiformes; family Poeciliidae; genus Poecilia; species Poecilia picta. The sequence continues at coordinate 22,439,237 of CM065354.1, forward strand.
ATTTACTCATACCCAGATTGGTAAGCTACTTGGGGTTTAGGTGCCTTGACATGTGGCAGCAGGAAGCTGGAATCAAATCATAGTTTTTAGATTTCAAGAGGATTACTTGACCCACTGAGCCACAGTCATCCGTCACTTGAAGAGTCGTTTACAGTCCCAGTACATCATTCATGTTCGACAGGTGAATGTGCCGCAGTGCTTTGGTTTTTGGCTGGTTTCCATCCATAGTGTAATTTTTAAGAGCCATTTATTACAGCTGTTCTAACTCTAAATTAATCAAGGAAACTTCCTGGAAACCATAAAGTCAGAGGGCAGAAATCAGTTTAGAATCCCAGGACAGAAAATGAGGAGAAAGTGGCTGGTATTAACTATTAAACATCCCTTCTGCTGGTTTGTGTCTCATTAAACAAGTGCTACTCATATAGTAGTATTGCACATTAGCTATTTTTAGAGTCAGCTTGCCAGTAATAGCTTAACAATTCGTGAATCCCAATGGTTTTGCAGCTTCCAAGTAGAATGTGCTAAATTCGAGTGTGAAGTCGAGCCTGAATTCAGCCTCCCTGACAAATCAAACCTTTCTTTATTTTAAACATACACATAGATCTTGAGGTCTAGACTCCGACTTGAAGATTTTTTTACACATTCTGGACATTTGAGCGCAACGTATCAACCTGGAAACTGCTTAAATTGTTCTGTACGGAGTCACCGATTGACCCAACAGTTAATGTTTCAGCCTTTTCATACAGCGTCGTGCGTTTGCCATGTGGTATTTTTGTCGTACTTAAAGGAGTGGCTGCCTACTTGAGCAAAACATGGAGCAGAAGCTGAAGTGCGAATCCTTCTGCAAGCCTCCTAATGTGAGTAGGTGTTGCATACAGAGTGCGTTGAGCAGTATGTAACTGATAAGAGTATGCTTCTTCCATCTTCTACAATCAAGGCCTGTAGAAGCCCTGCAGACAAATCTTTCATAACAACGGGGCGTGGGTGGAAACATGGAGGAAAACTGAATCAGTCCTGACACTGAGTGGGAGGAGGAGGAATATAAATATTGAATTTATTAGGTACAATAATCTGACTTAGGTAAACATATCAAATAAAATTTGAAATACGTTAAACAAAAAAATGACAACCTTTTTCTGTTTATTATATCTTTCTAATATATACATTATTTGTACACCACATTTAATCTAAATTAAAAGATATATGACCTATTTACCTTTAAAAAGTCTTTGTAAAAATACTATTTTAATCCACGGTCAATCTAATGCTGTAAAATGTAACTAACATGGAAATACCATTGCATGACCTCAATAAGGGATAAAACAATTTAGTGGTTTTATCTCTTTAAATGTTTGCCATGATAAAATTACAATGTTTCATATTACAAATTAAAACTGTGTTGGTGCCGTCGCTGTCAGAAAGCTTTTCAACGTCCATCAAACTGACTCTTTGCTAGCATTTGCCCATTTGGCAAGATCAGAGGGAATATGTAAACCGCCAGAAATAATCAAGGTTTAAGTCTGAGCCAGATGAATTTTATTAATTTATTTCCTTGTATACAAGTAATCCAACTGGAAATATGAGGCATTAAACTTTCATCTATATCATTGATGTAACAGAGGAGACGTGAGTAAAATGATGAAAAACACAACAAGCACAAATAAAATTGCAATAATAGTAATAATTGTCATCATAATCATCATCATAACCGTGATCATTCAAAACTGTATCTCTAAGAACAAACTGCCTTTAGCACCTGGTATTTGTTGTAACAAATGTTACGGAAGCAATAAAAAATGAATTACAGTTCAATACTATTCAGATGCCATGATAATAAATTGATAATTACTTGTAATGTCATCTGGATAACAAAATCAAAATTATCCCTATTATTTCAAACGACATAACTTCGCCAACCACAGTCCCATAAAGCATATTGAGTGCTTCATAGATCATAAAGAATAATTAAAGAACAATCATAAGCTTTAAAAATTAACACTATTACTGCCGGTTCTATTTTACTTTGTTTGATCAAAGCACAAACTTAAATTCTCACAATGCATACCTACATCACAATTTTAAGTATGATCTGGGATGATCTGTGATGTAGCAATGCAACCATTTTCAAAGGTGATCTGACTGAACAGGCTTGTTTTATATTTTCTTCTAGAGTCTCTGGATTAAGATTGTGCAAAGTTGTTGCTGTGGTTTGTAGTTTGTCCTCATACAGCAGATCAGTGAGTCATTGTCTGCGTTTATGATAATAACCATTTGCTTCAGTAAAACATGAGTCAACACATAACGCTGTAATAAAACACACAACCTGTCACTCAATTATTTCAGATGGTCGGCTGGATCAGATGAGATTATTCATGGTAGTAAATACAGATTAGCTTCTATTTTTGTAGGTGGAGTTTTGTGCCAGCCTGGCTAACCTGCCAAGAAGAAATCATTTTTATAGAACCCCATTGAAAAGCAACCAGGAACTTAGAGTATTACGCCATACTGGGAGTAAACCTTACTGGGAGTGGTTTTGGAGTCAATGAAGATCTATTTAGTAGCCGTCAGCAATTTGTGAAAGTCGTCATGCTTGGACGTTACTTGTGGTGTCTCCCAGGGGGCGGTGTTGAGACCAAAACTGTATATATTCTACAGAAATTATATATGTAAGTTTTCAAAAGTGTAAAAAAAAAAAGTTTGCTTTGTTGGTAGATGATACAAATGGATGTTGTACAGGTGAGAACGTACAGCAGCTCTTACATGAAATCATACCAGAAATGAACCAGCTATAAAAATGGTTTGATAAACGCAAACTGTTCTTAAATCTGGAGAAAATTAAGTTGATGTGATTCTGAAATTATCAAGGAAATATAGATGTAGACATTAAAATAGATGGCGTAAAAGTGGAATTTGAATATTAAATTGACTTTCCCGTTGTGATAATAACAACATCTGCAGGACATTAAAAAGATTCAGAGTAAATTATCCAGAAGCATATTCTTAATAAAGCAAAACATTTTCTAATTTATTAAGCACCATAGCAGCCCTGAAGGCTGATTCTAAACAGAGCAGGAATCGTGTCAGTTGGCTGCAAATTCCACTTTGCAATGAGCCTCTAAACCTCCTTCTTTTCTTGAAAATCACCTTTAGAAACCTATTAACTTCCAGGTCTTCGCCTTACATTAGTTCTGACTTTTGAATTTAGTGGAAGTGTTTCAACTTTGCAGTGAATACCTCTTTAAGAACCCCTTAATGTTTCTCAGTGCCAACTTAGACCATTTCAAGGACCCCATGGTACTATTTTTGCCTCCTTTAATACCCTTTAAGCCTTTAAAACTCCATACCAGGAGCAGTTTTACTACCGTCTCACATCCATCACCACCACATTCACCAGCATTAGATTGAATTCTCCACTTTACAGCATAAATTTATGCCCCACAACACCTTTTTACTCCTTGTAACACATTTACTCCTCACTATTACCACATTCTGTGTATTATCTGCAGAAGTAGAGGCTAGTTTCCACTGGGTGTGATTGTGATGAATAGTATGGTGACAGAGTCGTCTTAATTTTGTCCTTCTGTCCTCTGTGATCTAGTTACAAACCACATGAACACAGAGACGAGCGCACACCGTGACCCTTCTCCCTTACAGAAAGTTTCTGTTCCAAGAAGCTGCTATAAATACATATTTAATGTGTCTTCACCTAAAAAACGGTCTGCAAAACCAGCCAGCAACAAAAGAAAGGAGCCAGTCTGCTTTGTCTGAAGCTGACGGTGTTTGGCCACAGGATCTGATAATCACTGCTTTTGTTCTTTTGGAACCTTTAAATAGCTCCTTTGGATCCAGAACCGGAGCATTTTGTCCCAAATAGTGGATGGCTGTGGTGCAGAGCCTGACTAAAATAGAGCTGGGCGAAGGAACAAGCAGTGCTGTCACAATGCCATGAAGGAAACTAGTCCACACCTCAAGTTGTTATTTCTGGTTAGTTACATTTGATCTGTCAAAAAAAAAATAGATTCGTTTGAAAGACGAATCAGGACTAAGTCATGACTAAGTTAGGGCCCTAAAATTTTCTCCCAACTGAAAATGCCACATATACGTGTAGAACAAGGTGTGCATGAATGATGAGAACATGGCAGGTTGTCATATAGGAGGTGGTCAGCTCTGTTTGCACCTCAGGTATTTAGTTTGCTGAGCCCCTGACTGCTAGAGTGAGAGTGAACACCGAGGTAAGACAAGAAGAGCGGAAACGGTTCAGGAGTTCAGGACGTTCAAAACAACTATCAACATGAACAGGTCTGGGAGTCGGAGGACGTTCACCCTGAGAGCAGACGCTGAAATGCTAACAGAAGTCTCCATAAAATGTCAACAGGGACGGTTTTCTCTGGAAGAAAAACAGAGAGATCGCTCTGTCAGAGAGATCAGAGACAAAGATCGGAAATTCTACAAAAACCGAACAAAACATGAAAGAACCCAACACTGACTGTGAAGCGCAGAACTGGAAGTGTGATGGTTTGGAGATGCTAAACTAAGCAGATGACCATCAATTGTTCACAACAAATGAAGTCAAAGATGAACCGGACCAGACATGACAGTGACACAAAATGACCAGTAAATCCACCACAAACCGGGATAGTCAAAGGTCAGCTCTTTATCTATATGAACTGTTGTTGGGTGACTTCAAATCAATGCAATTTCTAAGACTTTTCATGTGACAGTAAAACATGAAATCAAGAGAAAAATATCTAATCAAGTTGAAAGCAGATCTCTGGAACATAAGAAAAAAAAAGGCAAAGTTTTATGAGAAGAAATTTAAACCTTGGCTTAAAAATAAAAAATAATTGATGTTCCATTAAAAATCTTCCTTTTTTGACATATCAAAATGCATGGAAACAAAAGAAGAATGCTAATTTCCTCCTTTTGATGTCAAACTCCAACGTGTTCACCAGACAGGTGCAAAGCAAATTTGCCTTACTCAAAAGACTTAAGAAAAACAATTTTAAAAAAGCTAATAAATTAATCATTTTGAGCTTAACTGCTCACTGAATAATTCTGATGCCAAGTCTGTTACAGAGGAAATGCAAGACAACTATTCATATTCACACTCCTACATGAGGCCAATTTAGACTCTCCAACTTACCAAACATATTTTGTAACTGCTGTAGGAAACCCAAGAACCGAGAGAAAATCAGACAACACAAGCAGAACACACAGACAATAACGGTGCTGACAACTCAGCCACACTGTGCTGCCTTTAAAAAATATCAAAAATCACCTTTCTGGTATTTTTTATTTAATAAATCTAAATGTGTTTCAGGTGGTCACAGATTGTGTGGTTTTCAAAAGCACTCAAGTAACTTTGCATCACCCATGGCAACGGTAAAGTTTAATGAAGCTAAGTTAGCTTCTCGTGTTTTAACATGTCTGAACTGATGCTTTTGGGTATTTTAGCTTTGTTTTGCAGGCTGTAGCATTTATTTAGAGAAACAAATACAAAGGCCATCACAAATACATTTAACTGCAGGTGTTGCATCACTTAAAAGATCTGATTGATTAACTGGGCTTGAACTGGACTGGTGCCGTAACGAGATGATATAGTTCCTGTTTTCCCCTCCGCCTGTCACAAAGCAGTGATTTAGGTCAGACGTGGAAAAGACAAAAAAGTACTTAATGGAGCCATTCTGTTTTACAAAAATCAAATCCAAATTTTATATCCAAGACATTATTTTTCAGCAAAGATCAAATGAAGCCCTGCACCTTTGGCTGGATTCTTGTAAAACCAACCCTTTCCACAGTTTATTTGCTTTTATACAATCAGTTTCCTCCCTGATGCGTCCTTCCTTGACATCCACAGCTGCTGAGATTCAACGACCAATAAACTGATTCCGATCTTTTCCTCTTTAGTGCCTTCCCGTGTCCTACTGGTCAGATAGCACTTTCCTCAGGCCGCTGTAGAGAGGAAACCGCTATCTGCTTGATTTATTATTCTGGCTTGGGCCAGAGTCCTCTCTGGCATTCACACCTCTCTGGCTCACACACACACACACAGACATATTTACACCGGTTAGGCTCGGTGTGGAAGCGCGCACGGAGGAAAAATGTCCTGCTGCGATGTGCTGCACTGCAAGTGGCAGAATGGAGCTCCTGAAAGCGATCCGACCTGGACGGCTCGGGGTCCAGAGGGTTTTGTTACTAAGAAATGGCTGACATCTCATGCAGCCCCAAGGTTTATAAATCAAAATGGGCGTCTTGAGTTTCCAGCAGCTCATTTGGTTACAGTGGGAGTACAACTGGGCAGTCGCAGCATCTTGTGTTTAAAACATGTCCAACACTTTCACACACGAAATTACTTTAGAATCAAAACTGATTCATTTAAATGAGCTAGTTTGGATATTTTAGGCTCCAGTTCACAGCAGGAATTCAGCCAGAATGTGAACCGTCTTGGCTGCGTCTAGCTCACTCCTGTGTTCGCCACTTGCTTTTAGCATTCGTGAAACTCCAGTGATTAGATCGCAATGAAGGTGGCAGCATGTCATGGTCCTGGATGCCGCCTGGGGGAACGAGCAGGTAGCAGCAGAAGTTGGAAAGAAGAACACAGAAGGCAAATCTAAACATTTCAGTACTAGTGTCAGATATAAACATAAAACAAGATCTAATTTCATTTGATGTGCCACAGAACATCATTATATCTGAAGATTGATACTGAATTTGTACATGCAGGACTTGAATGAACAAAATTATTTATGATTTAAAAATTGGTGCGGCTTCGTAGAAGCACGTCCCCCAGTCTGGTCAAAGTGGTAGATAATTTCACTCCTGCCATCATGCTTAGAAAGCTACAATGAATTTTACTTGACGATCACATTTAGATCGATTTTGTGGTAGTGAACGATGAGTAATTTTAAAGATTTGAACTTTGAAAGTGAAGTTTGTTGTCACCACTGGTTTAATCTTGAGCTTTTTGTGCTCTGAAGCTCCGAAGATCAACCCACCGCTGTTTAGGTGGATCTTCATCACAAAAAGATGCAGTTTCTGCAATAAAGTACACCTGGTTCATTGCAGCTTTATTTATTTTCTGTGCCTTTCCTCTGAAACCCCCCACTATGAAAGTTTGATTTTGCTGCAGCTTTCTTCTTGTTAAAAGGGGAATGGTTCCCTTGCTCAACAGGAGGGATTGCTGCAACTTATGAACTCAATGCAATCACCTGGACTCCCTTCAGATGATAATGTTCTCCTAATTAATGTTAAATTATCAAGTTAGCTTGAGCGTATTGTGTTTTATTTTGAAAATACAATATGAAATTAAATTAAATTGTATGTAACTGGACCAGAGTCTGACAATTTAATTAGATTAGAATGAACTAAATTGATCTTGATACAATATAAAATGCATATAGGTATAAATACAGCATTAATTTGTCTTGTAAAGCACCCAGAGATGCATTTAGTTGTGATTTGTCATTATGCAGCTAAACTGGATTTCACTGAAGAGCTTTTTCACTTCTCTATTGGTAAACTTTGTAATCTTTCTGCATATATTCACAATATGAAATGTTTTAGAAGTGAAGCTAAACTTTGGTAGCCAGAGCTTCATTCTCAATTTCCTGCAACATTCAGATGCAACACTGCTGCATCATACCAAAACGAAAGAGTTGAATTTCTCCTCAGGTCTGCCTCGTAATAAACTATTCATTTGATTCAGACGTGGACAGTAGCTGTACATGACTCTAAACTCTGATTTTAAATGTGTAAACACATCTGTGTGTCCTTTGTTCACATATGTTCCCAAACAGATGGAATAGATCGGGCAACGGAAATGTCTGAAGGCCAGCAGCTGCCATCTGATAGGGATATATTAGAATTTTTACATTTTTCCTAATATAAGCAAGACTTTGTTAAAATATCTGCAGGCAATGCTACCTCATAGAATACAGTCAAATTGTGAAAGTTTTAACAAATCATCTAGAATTGCTTTGCAGTAACAAGCTCAAATGTTGGAGCAGTACTAAAACTAAAAAATTCAGGGTGAGCAATATTTCACTGCACTAAATAATTTGTATAACAAATAGCAGGAGCCAGAGTAATCAGTTTTCTTAATATCATTTTTGGAAACTCATTTGACTTGGATTCATAAATAAATTCACGTAACAAGATTTCTGCTAATCCCGTTTTCTGGAGAGCAGCAATTCCGACTTTATTAAGCATAATTATACCTTCGTTTCTACACTGATTTAAGCGTCGCCACTATTTATCCAACAGAGAGTAAAGAAGCAGCATCTGGTGCTGCTAATCAGACTGTAAAGTGATTTGAACGGATGGAGCTAAAGCGAAACACACACACACAGACGGCAGAGGCGTGCAGACGCTGAGGATGAGGAGAAGGTCTGTGATGACGATGATGATTTTCAGATTAAATTAAAAGATCCTACCTGAACCAGAAGTTTTTTTTTATCTGTTATCTTGATCTGGGGTAAAAAAAAAAAACAACCTTTAAACTTCTCTTTCTCTACTTTGTGGGTCTGTATAGATCTACTGTGCTCTGCTCTGCCCTGTGACACAGCTGTCATACTTACCAAAGAACAGCAAAACACACCCACAGCTCACACCGTGTGTGTGCGTTGTGTGTGTGTGTATGTGTGTGTGTAAGAAAGGAGAGAGAAACATATCAAGTGACTGGAGCAAGAGTGGCATGTGTCATCGCTATCTGAGCCCTCAAACCTTTAACGTCAGGTGTGTGCCTCTGTGAATGTGTGTGTGCGTGTGGGTGTGTTACTTCTTAATCCCCGCTGCCGCTTCCTCCGGCGAGAAGAAATTCAATCCCCGGGGAATGAGAGTCAGAGAGAGAGAAAAGACATCCACACACACTACTTACAGATTATACAAGAGGATTAAAGATTAAATTACCCAGCCGCAGACGCTGCTGTGCATGTGATGAGATCAGAAAGCAGTTGTTGTTGGTTCACGGGTTTCCTGTTACAGTGTTTGGTGTATATGTGTTGTATTGCTGATGTTGTCTGTACCTGCCTCCCTTTAAATAAAAAAAGTAAAATGGTTGCACTATCAAATATTTAAGTTAAAGGTGGTAATTGGATAGCTCAAGGTGAGGAAAGGAGGTCATTTTATGGTGGCCAAGCCTCCACAAGATTAATCTGGTTCTGTTAATGTGTTTATATCACGTGTCAAACTCAAAGCTCCGGGCCAAATCCGACCGGCCCGTAAGTTTTTATGTGTCCGTCTAGACTCCAGATGCCAAATTACATCAGTCGGTCTCTCTGGCTTTTCATGATTTTGTGATTGCAGAAATCCATGCAACATTAACAGATCATTGCATTTCTTTTCTGCGAACGCATAATTGAGAGTTTGTTGCACTTTTTTTTTTTCAAAAATGGTCAAAACAATTGTTTCTTCTTACTGTTGACTCCCACCTGCAGGTGGCAGTATTTCTTACTCATCCTACACTGCTGCCTCAGCCTTACTCCATCTCAAGTTATAGTCTGTAATCAATATGGTAAAAAACAAAACATTGCATTTATCCTCATACAAAAAACATAAATGTTGTAAAATGCATTTCAAATATTTACGATTCTCCAAAAATATATGTTTTTTTTTAATCACAAAAGCAATCACAAAATCCTGGAGGGACGGATCAATGTGAAAAGATGTTCATTATTTTTCAGAATAACTATTCGAATGAGAGATATATTTATTATTATTTTTGAAAGGACTTGGCTTATTACTAAAGCAATTCAAGCGTAAAATAGCATCTCAATGCTAAACATGTTGCAGCAGCACAGACGCCCCCAATGCTGATATGAACATCCGGAGTTCTCATACTGAAAGAAGTATTTTTAAGTTACCTGAATGACCAGGAGTTCCTGAAACTCTTGAAAGTTAAATAGGTACTATGCATCAATCTGATGGCTGAATAGCAGATTAAAATAAATAAGTAAATAAATCTTTGTTTTTGAGCTCAAATGTTTATTTTTTTTTCAAAAATATTTGTGCAAGTACATTTTGAGAAGAACTATCTATGGTGCAATGACCAGTGCAGGGCAGAGGCTCCAGCATCTTCCCATCCCCCCAAACTGAAAACAGCACAAAGAGCGTATGATTAATTCATGGTTAACAGCTATGGGTTGTTTAGAAGATCTGTCAGGAGAATACTGCTCCTCTCTAATAAATATCACAGCAGCACAGCTTAAGGTTTGCAAAGTTTAACTGTGAACACTTGGGGCAATGATCCCACAGAAAACAACCATAAACTTGTTCTGCTTAACAGCGGAAATCGATAAAAGTGACTTTTTTAAACAAAAGGACCGTGTGGTTTTAGGAAACAGAAGCCAATTTTGTGCTGCTTTTCAACTGATGGACCACAGGACCAACTCCAACATGCTTCTGATGCCTCCTTGATGCCATGCACCTGATTTACATTAATGGGTCATTGAGACGGTTCAGCAAAGCGCTAAGTGCTGAGAAATAAACGCATCTGATGCATGCAGGCCTTCGGGGGAACAAGGTTTTGCACCCAAACCGTAATGTGATAAACACACATCTCAGATCTGTTCACAGACCCTTTAAATGTTCATTCACACACCACTGATAAATAAACTGTTACCTTCACCTCTGTGAATGATTTTAAAGGAAGTGTGACCAATTTCAGTGTACTTTCTATTGACCTCTGGCACAAAGCATCTTCCATCCTATGTGTGTCAAAATATAAAGTAGGAAGTGTAATTTTGCTTACAGTGATGCGAAGAAAAGATATTAGGTCAATACAAGAAAGATTGTTTACATGTAAAGTATATGTGATTTACACATGAAAGCTTTATCCTCCCTAAATTGAGTCGGACAGAGTGGCCACAGATTTCAAATTGATCACAAAACATCTTTATTAGGTGAACTTTTGTTTGAGACTATAATATTCCATAAGTAGTTATGTGAAGGAGACATTTCCCTTTTTAATGTTTTTAAAAGAACAGACAAGAACGCCCATACTTCCTCAACTGACTGCTTTACGGAGGAGCAACGGGTTCAACTCCATTTGCCCCCGGGGTGACAAAGCTTAATCATCCTATTTTTAAAGGTGGAGCTCAGCCACTCTGTGTGACGCTAATTTCAGCCATTTGAATCCAAGATATTGTTGCTTTGTTCTTAGTCTATATTTTTCTTCTGATCGCAGATGAGGGTTGGAATATAGACAGACCAATAAATCTCGTGTTTCGCTGTTTGGCTCTTTCTGCCACCACAGCAGACCAGAGCAGCACCTGAACAGCTGCAGGTGATCCGTCCGTTCATGTCACGCTCCATCTTACAGCAACTGTGTTTCCACTGTTCATATAATTGCACAATTTCACATTTTGAGAATAAATTAGCTTCACACAAACAATTTTGAAAAGACTCCTTTTTTTAATAAAACGTTTTGGCGCTAGGATGAGGTGGATTTTTGGCCATGTCAAAATTGGTTTATTTTGCAAACGTGCAAAGGAAACATTTTTTCTCATCCCACGAATAACAACCAGATTTTGCCAGTGGCACAAACTATGAAGAAGATGATGACAGGAAGTAGTTGTAGGATCACAGCATGGCATGTTTTTAGTGATATCGCAGGAACAAACTTGTTCACGTATTCACGATTTTAATTGCGTCTTTTATTTAAAGGAAACGCCACAGTTGCAAATTAATTTTTTTTTTATGTTAGCAGAATATTGGCAAAGTTTTGTGCACAATTGTAAAGGAAACTCAGCTAAAGATTTTAATCAAGACACAGGAACTTTTCTTCTTGAGATAATGACAGACTCCTGACCCAGAAGGAGAAGTTCAATTCACATTGCACATTTTGCCTCTAAATGCAATTTTCAATCATTTTTACTTATTTTCAAGAGAAATCAGAATCAGCTAACATCTGTATTAGCAGGTCGGCGCTTTATAAAACTGGATATTCAAAATCAGTCTTAGAGTCTCAACCAATTTTCTATATCAAAATACCGTATTTTCCGAAACATAGAGTGCACCTTAGTATAAGCTGCATCTACAAAGGTTTTTATTTTTTATTTTTAATGGAAACGTAAATAAGCTGCTGGTATCTCCATCACTCTCAGTTTAAATCTGCTATTAAGGACGCAGCCCTGTGTCTCCAATTACGAACCATGGATTTGTTCACGCCGAGTTTATGTGCGGCAGCAATCGATCTGTACTGTCAAATCTTTAGCTCTCAACTTAAAAGCTGGATCGGTATGAACTTCTTCGTGTTTCCATGATGAGGGGCTATGAGTTTGAAAACATTTCTGTGTCATGCCTGCTGCTAGCATTTGCTTGTTCTAAATGAAAATTATCACTTTCTTCTTTGATTTCTAATATTGACTCCTAATGATGCACTTCCTGCTAAAGCACCCCCTGGTGGTTGAAGAAAAATCCACAGAAAAGCCGCACCAGGTTCAAAGCCGTGTGGTTCAAAGCATGGGGCAAAAGTAGCGGCTTATAGTCCAACAAATACGGTACATGGATATATACATAATCCATACATAAAAAAAATAACCCTGCTATGTCTGTGTCACATTCACCTGCCATAAAAATGCAAAGTAGAAGACGCAAAGCAACAAAAAATGAGAAAAAATGTGATGTAATACGGAGAATGATGCATATCTACTTCTGGGCAGTAAGAAACTTAAAAAACAAACATCCAGGTGCAATTCAAACCTCATGACCTCACCAAGGTGGGAAAAAGTATATGAAAAATCTAAATATAAAAAACAGGACACGCTCAGGAAGCACAGCTTGCCTGACTAACATTAACCTAATAAGCCTCTAAAGTCTCTGTCTGAGATCTGGAAGAGAGATGAATCACTAAATCTGTGGCAACTTTTATAGCGAGGAGACGGCAAAGACAGTACAGCTGCAGTCTGAGCTCTTTCTACAGACTTCAAATTTGGGACGTGACTGAAATCCAGTTCACTCGTCTTCCTCCATTGTTAATAAGAAAGTTGGAGCTTAATATCTCCCCTGCTTTCTCCACTGACATCACCAAAAAAATTCAAACTGGACCCGTCTGTGACCTGTATCACTTTCACCATCCTCCAGCTGCTGAAAGCTGCTTCAGACAAAACGTGGAACCAGACCAGACATTAATCCACCAGTGATCCTGATGGAGGAGAGCCAGTCGAACTGCCTTCATCTGCCTCTTAAACATTCCTTATGCATGAGAGCGAGCGGCAGCATCTCGCAGAAAGAGGGGTGGATTTGCTGATAGCAGCATTAGACATCATTGTGCATTATTATTATTATGCAGGGAAACACAGATTAGCATAACAAGCCTGTGTGTTTCTAAGTAGGTCACATTCAGATCCTTCTTCATCCAAAAAGAACACACACATGCACAAGCATCCAGTGGACCGATCAGGCAGATTAAAGCAGACAGGAGCCCTCCTGTCTGAGACTTGGTGGAAACCAGTGGAGACGCACAGAGGCACTGAAAAATACTAATATTTTGTTTTTTGTGACATTGAAAGTTGCAAAGCCAACCTTCTGTTTGTGTTGAAAGGCTCAAATGTAATTTTATGTTCTCGGGGGTCATCGTAGTTCACATCTAAGACAAACCAATTTCAATCTCATCCGTTTAGAAAGTTTGTGGCTGATGTTCTCTGGATTTTAAAAGAATATAAAAGAATAAAATATAATCTCTGAATCCATCTGTTGCTAACAGTGTCAACTCACCTGCCACTGAGACCGAGGCAGCTTACAAGACAAAAGGCATTTGCCCACGAGATAATTAGTCGCTGGAAAATATTCACACATTTTGAACTTTTTCCTTCACTTTTTGTTGAGCTGTATTCATAAACTTTGGCATGAATAATTGACTAATTATGCAAAAAAAATTGAAGAGGAAGAGAAAGAAAAGCTTCCTCCCGACGTGAAGCTGCCGTAACCAGGTGCGACAGTGAAGGTGTCGTTTCCACGGCAATCTGCACTGCTGGTTTTCAGCAATAAGGTTTTGCACTCAAAGGGTTTAATCTTCATTTTTCCTGACCAGAGTGTCTTTTTTTCCACATGTTCATAAAACTAAACATTAAACTCTGGTAACATTCTGAACTTAATAAAAAAAGGTCATCTGAAGAAGCCCTCAACAGCAAAAAGAGTCCCATTCTTCTTTGCACTGATAAATAGCATCCATTAGTCCATTTAACTTCCTTTGGGATCAATAAAGTATATCTGAAACTGAACTGGACTGAATTAATAATCGAAGAGAAGGAGAAACTGGTTGGATGAGGCATAAAAACTTTGTGCCAGTGACAAACGGTTCTCATTGCCTTGGCTAAAGATGGTATTTATCATACTTTGACAAGAGCTGGATAGTTTAAGATCTCTAAAATCCTTAATAAAAGAGCTTTTTGTGTATATTTTTTAAGCATAAGCAGAGATCTGAAGGAAGAAAATACACATTTAACCACTAATCAATGAAAGTCTTTCTTGTGTTTTGGAAATTTGATGCCGAGAAAATATTAAAAACACATTCCAGTATTACAATCAATCAGTTGCAGAAGCTAAGCCTCTATCCTAAAACATTAGAGGTGTGCGTTCATTCAGAGTGTTTATGTGGGAAGTGCTCATCATTTTCTTCTTGAAGAAGACATCCAGGTGTGTGTTTGTGGTTTTTAAAAAGCACCTGAAAACCTTGATTTTGAGTCCAACTACGATTTTAGACGCAAAGCAGCTTTTTCACTGCACTGTTCAAATCTGCAGTGAAAGAATTTTAACATGTTAACTTTACCTGAACTGTAGGCAGGTGCATTTATGGTTAAACAACTTTTGTTGTGTACATAAATCCTTCTTATCAAACCAAAAAACAGATGCAGCCTTCTGAATCAAACATGTCATATGTTAAATGCGCTACAGAGGTAGAAACATCTCAAAGCAAAGAAAGTCTAACACAGTAGCTCTTGAGCCGTTTGTGTGTCATTTAGAAACACACTTTGGGGGGAAATATAGACCAGTTTCTGCAACTATATAAATAAATTGGACTTATCAGCTGTAGAGCTGCACCTAAAATTCAACAATCGCCAGAAAAAAAATAGATTTATAGGTAAACTGAAAAATAATATTACACAGAGCAAAAACAGAAAAAAAGGTTTTTTTCGGTCTAGTTTATTGTGCAAATATTTTAATACACTTAAAAAAAGACAAAAGTAACTCACAAGTAACTTTGCAGGAAGATATAGGAACTTGTTTTAAGTCAATAATTCCTTAATATTTATAGAAAATGAACAGTTAACCTATAAGAATACTTTTCCCATTTTAGAAGTGAAATAACCTTTTTTCTTCTATCAGTTTCATTAAACAATTTCTTCAAACAAGCCCCTATATTTTGCTGAAAAGTTACTAGTAAGTTAGTTTTGTCTCATTTAAAACTTAGATATTTGCATTAGAAATGAGACTAAAAATACTGTTTTTGCAGTGAAGCATTTTAATTCAAATTCAGCACCAAATCCAACTCAGACCGACAACCGCAGTCTCAAAAAGATTTAATACCTCTGAAGACAGTTTTGCAAGAAAAAGAGCACACATTTACAAGTCGATGTGGCCACATGGGGCACCTGATGCAGCCAATCAGCAGGCTTGATTGGCAACGTAGGGGGTGCAGAAGATAAAATACTTCAATCAGTCAGGTTGATGGGAATATTTCAGTGCATCTTAGTATGACTAAGACAAGAGAATGGTCATAGCGTCACAGAAACAGGTAGAAAAGGAAACAAAAAAAATCTGAAGAAATGGAGGGAACAGCATCTTAAAACAAGGGTAGATTTTCTTTGTGTTTATATTCAGGACTCACTATCATTTTCTTTTCCAAAATCTGTGTTCAGTTGTTAAAGAAATGAGTCAAAATGTACCCAAAAAGGTGAGGATTCGCATGCAGCTGTCTGCAGTAAAATTAGAGGAGTCTACAAAAGCAACAAAAAATCTCAATTTGAAATTCCACAAATTTGCTGCGTTTAACTTTATAGTCATTTCAAGACGTACTAGCAGATGAAACGCTGAGATTTATTTCTATATATGCGTACAGTTGTGTGCCATGGGGCACTGCTGAGACAGATTAAATAAAACCTAACAGAAAGTGGGACAAGGGAATCCACAGCGTGTGCTTTGGTGTGTCCCATGAATGCACATGTTGCACTGCGATGATGAGAAGCAGTGTGTGGGTAATCACAGCCGTCACGCTATTCATAATGAGAGGAATTTCATGGAGACGGGCTGGAAGTAAACCACAGATTGAGGACCGAATGCAGATCCTTTTCAGCGAAGGTAAAGGGAAAGACTCTGGTGGATATATGACTGTAGAGATTCCAAAGCATTTCTTTTTTTGGTCTTGGCATTCCTGGAAATCCGTCTTCTCCGAGCGAGTCTCGTTTCCAGGTCAAGCACACGCAGTGGGATCATCACAGGGGAGGGGGAAAGCGAAGCATGGAGCGCTGCACAGTGTGTTGCAGTGTTTGCAGCAGGGATTTGATGAAGGCAATTTTTTTCTACAGTTGTCTAACCTAAAATTCAACCTCTACTGTGTCGATATCTTAAAAAAAAAATATCCAAAAATGAAGAAATAACTGACCTGGAACAGAAGCGTAAACATTTCTTAAAGTAAGAAGAAATGTTTATGTTTCTTAGTTTATCTGGCTTTGATTGAGTAGTTCAGATCATGAAAAAAAATAGCTAGCATTATAAGAAAAACTAGCTTCGCTTTTAACAGAAAATCTGATAACATGACGTTGCCACTTAGGCTGCTGTCAGAAGCAGTTTTCTTCACCTGTCACTACAGCTTTTCTTCAAACAGCCAACCAGAAAACATTGGAGATTATTTAAGCTTTCTATTGGGTTTGTGTCAAGATTTTGACCCAAACTTTACAATTTGTACTTACATGCACGAATAACGGTGATAGAAAACAGCAATCTGGTGTTTTTTTTATTTGTATAGACAGATCCTAAAATCCTCATAGTTGTTTAAAAACGTCTCAGTTTTTACAAGATTCAACAGTTTCAACAGGTGAGTTGATTCCATGATTTAACGGTGTACCTAAGTTCAAAGTTCACATCGGGGTTATGGCAAATGTCAACCCTCCTTCAGAAAGCAACGCTGACAAACCCAACACACCACCTGTCTGCACACACAGCGAAAGAAATGCTAGAGCCAGACGCAGACAGGAGAAATAACGACGGTGGAGCAGAAAGAGAAAATAAACCCAGGAAGAATTTCCTACCTCGACTCTGGAAACTACTCCACATCACGGACAGTCAGGCAGCTGTCTCACCTCCTCCAGCGCCTCCACCTCCTGCCTCTTTGCTCTTTCATCTGCTCCCACGGTAACTAAAACCCATCGACGAGAGGACCCAAAACAAACAGCGGAGGCTTGTCGTCTTGACTGCTGGAGCGTGTGGATGTGGGGACACGCGTGTGGGAGGGCAGAAGAGGGCGAGCGACGGACAACCGCGGAGAGACAGCGCGAGTCTACAGCGAATCGCTGAGTGATGCTGTGCAGGGTGAGGAGTGATGACAGCCCCCCTTTGTCTCAATGGAAATCCCTGTTTCTCCCTCCCTCTGTGTCTGTGCGCTCCGCTGCTTCACGAATTGGAAAGAATAGAAAAAATGAAAAAGGGAAAATAAACAACCAGTGGGCTGTTTCAGATAAAAAAATAAAAACACAATTAAGGTACTTTGTAAGGGTTTAATTCAGAATCACAGTTAATCCCAAAAGAAAATTAAATGTTGTAACTCAGAGTATCCAAGTTTTCTCAAAGTTTTAGTAGATTGTGATGGCTGTAGGATCTGCTGCTGTAACAGTCAGTATTACAGTGATTCTGAGGAAGCCTCTGGCTGGAGATACGTTGTACGTTTTCCATAATCTTCTTTGTTTTATGTTTAATAATTTTATGTTCAGTCATCTCCAGCTGTTCCTGAACAATTCTCAGAAGAGAACCAGCCTTCTTCATTAGCTTGTTGGGCTACTTTAAATCACTGGCGGAAGAGATTACACTCTTCACAACATATGAAGACCTGAAGCATCTTCCTGCAAACCTGGAAGGATCCAAGCATCCGGCTCTGTCTCTTATTGTGGACGATAGTCTGTTGTCCAGGGCAGAAGCGAGACATTTAAACTCCTCCTGCACCTTCTGAAATCTACAATCATCTCCATTTTCACTTGTCTTTATTTTTTGTTTGTTTGCCTAATTAGTTTCTTGGTTTGTTTTGCCCCACTTTGGTCCAACAAACGCAGTTTTCATCTGCTTCACTAAAATTGACATCAACCGTGCTCACATCTAAACAAGGAAGACTGTTTCTCCAACATGCCAGAAAACGACCCAGCGGATCGCTGTACTCGGCGTCTTGTCCATCCTTGAGTCACCTCAGGACACAAAGTCATCAGAGTATCTCTATAGATGTAAATGTACAGATTAAAAATGAATAGTGAGAGTACACTGTGCTGGTTGGACGCACAGTCGTTCAAGTGATTGTTGATCTTTTGACGTAGTAAATCAGTCTGAAACGAACTGATCAGAACTGATCAGTCTGAAACAAACTGTCTTATGGTTTTCCTCTTTCATTTTGAGTATCAGATCAACTAAGAAAATGTCTTTGCTTTCCAAACTGGCTAATAACTCGCTCGCCTTGCTTGACACAACCAGTCGTTGCAAAGCAACCGTAGAACATCACACTATGTCAATGAGCTCCACTTTTATTTTGTTTTACTCCAAGAGACCCACATTTTCCATAAAATTACACTTTTGTCCCATCGTTTCACATAATGGACAAACTACCAAAAGATTTGGGATGTTATTGGTCCAAAATGTAGAGTCTCAGATGTGAGACCACATTTTTTGGCACAGGTATCAAGTGTGAAGGCACTATCTCAGGACCTGAGAACGGAGGTGGGCTGATGACGGTGCTTGAGGTTGTGTACTTCTTATTTGTCCAGCAGACTGAAGAAGCTGATGCCGATCGAACCCGACCTGTCCTTGATGTTTCAGTCATCATATTATGCTGTGTCTTAGTTAGCATTAACCGGGCATGACATGTTCTTTGGTTCAGAATGTGGGTCAGGTGGGCCGAGTAATTGGGGTTCAAATTCAGTCGTACCGCACACTGTCACCCAGACCCCTCCTCTGAGCCTGCTGTCATCGCCATACGGCCCTTATGAGTGTGAGAATCCGTCAGCGCAGTCTATTCATACACTGCTGAATACATCAACCAGAAACTGCACATCAACACCTGCTCAATCTCTGCGTCTCTCTCACACACAGAAACACACACACACACACACACATTGCTGCCATGCATGTCTATTAATATCTGTCCAGTTCACAGCTCATTATGAACAGAGAACGAACGGAGCAGCAAAACTGACCTTTATTAGCCAAGGAGAGCTTATTGATGCCGGCCTGTTTGCTCACAGGCCGTTAAAAAACAAAAGATGTGAGCACACTTTTTAAAGTGTGAGAAAAAAAAACAAGCCTCCAGACATGAACTCTGAGGTTTTCTGGTGAAAGGGAGAGCATGAAGGTGAAACAGAAAGGAAAGGAAACAAGAATAAAGGAGAAAAGCAGGCTGGTGAAATCAGATCGAGACTGGAGCTGTGATGCTGTAAATGTTATTGGTCTCATGTGAGAGAGGCTTTTTATTTGTACTGAGCATGTGGATCATGGGAATTCACTTCTCTCATTATCGATTTAGTGTGTGTGTGTGTGTTAGTCAGGCATGTTTGTTTATGCTGCCCCCTAGTGGTTACATGGGAGTAAATACGTGTTTAAAGAGAAAACTTTATTTCATTTAATATTATTTTTGCAGTGATTCTGGCCTAACCCAAGTAAATATGATTTTTTTTTCTGGTTTTGTAGTATTATTGTGTTCTTTTAATTTACTTATATTATTATTTGGGCATTTTTACATGTTGACCTCTCGAAGGTCATGTAGTTTTAGTTAAAATTTGACAGTTTCATTTAAAGAATTTGCCTTTTTTTGTTATTTTTTTCCTATCAGGCCTCAAAACAGGCTTGTATTTTAAAGTGGCAGACATAATTAAATCTCAACCTGGACTCTGTGAATGGGGAGAATGTATAATACTTATTGATGCAATGCAGCTATAGGTCTGTTTGCTTTATCACTGATGGGATCTTTTATCCAGTTTTCTAAGAAAGATGTTCTAGGAATTTTCCACAAAACATCTTGCATCTCTTAGAAAATCAGCTGCTCTGAATTCAAATGATATCATCCTGTCTTTCGGCATTGTTGCAGTGAAACATGCAGCGAAAATATTTTAAGACAAAGGTTCTCTCCTTTTTCTCACCATTTGTGTTTGAAATTATTTTTTTCAGTTTCACTTTCAAATGTTAAAATCAGCAACAGTGTTTTTTTTAAGTCAAATCCTAGCAACATCTTGACTTGTTTTAATTATTACTGGTAGAAATGTAGCATTAGTTAGTATAAGCACTTTCTGGTTTCTCTCACTCTTTACATCTTCAGAAGGTGAAATTCATATCAACCACCAAGGTATGCAAAGTGTTAAATTTAGCTGGATATCGCATTTTATTAGAGGCAAGTAAGGATTTTTTTAAGGTTGTTTTCCCTTTCAATCTGTGCAAAAATAAACAAATCCTTATCCTCCAGCTGTCTTCCCTCTATATTTACGTCTAGCCAGATATTTGCAGACTTCACAATAATCTCCTTTGTCTGATTAACTTCTTACTAGGTTGGACTATCAGCACTGCAGCAAGCGGTCTACTGATACAGCACAGCCGAAGTAGTGAGCCCTTTTTTTGCAGTTCAACAAGCAGTAAAGATAGCACAAGCTTCCTCAAAGCCTTCACAATAAGAGCCTTAAGCATACAGACCTCCAAATGTAAGATTTTAAAACAGCAACATCTCACAGTATCTCCTGGAGTTTTTAAAAGCTGCGCGTTAGCAAAGCAGTTTCACCATTTAATTCAAGCTGCAGGATTCCAGCCCTGTAGGAAAACTGTTTGAGATCACTATTTTAGATCAAAAAATATTAAGATAAAGTTAAAGACTACTTTGTTTTGGCCAACTTTCCGCTTTGTATTATTTTAGATGAACTTTATTACCAACAACCATTCCTTATCTCTCCCAGTCTTGCTCAGTGTTTCAGAGGTGCAGCTACTGCAATCGTCAGGCAAAACTAACAAAAAATATCAATTACGAAAAAGGGTTCAAATTAAACCAAGCTGAAAATACAGTCGGCTGGGGGGGGGTCACTATAATTAAAACATTGATTTTAGTGGATATTATGTGAACGTTATTGATTGAGGAACCCCGGGGGTGACGGCCCGTTCTTGGAGCTCGGATCTGTGCGTTAGTGGTGATGTCATCTGACCTGGCTGCTGATAGGCTGCTTAGTCAGGTCACTGTCACACACGCACGCCCTTACATACACACCCTTACAAACAAAATACGCTCCATCTGGCCTGGAGGAGCACCGAGTTCAGGCCAAAGAGCTTTTCATGACAGAGAGCGTCTCATAATGGACAGACAAAAAGAGAGTGACACACTCATTCAGTCAGTCTGGCTCCCTGTGTGTGTGTAGAGATTTAATCTTTAATCAGTGTTATTGTAGCCTGCACACTGATATGGAGACACAGTATGTAATTACAGCTGCTGCAGACACACACACACACACACACACACACACACAAGTACAAAGGTGTGTGTATCAGAGTGAGATTTCCTATTTGACACCGATATCTCACACACAGAAACTTCATTGAAGGAATGAGCAACGCAGAACGATTGCTACGTCATTTTCCTGTAGCGCTAATTGTGAATATAACTCTGTAGTGTTTGTTATCAATATTCTAGACAACAGTACACTGTCATGACTCCTCCATCATAATGGAGGAGTCATGGACAGTGGTTTGTGTTGTGATTCACACAGTGCTGGACTTATGCAGACATGAGCAACGTGTTGCAGAAATGTCGGAGCGGTCTCACAGCAGAGCCGTGTCCCAGTTCGATGGCCTGCTGCTGCCTGCTCCACTTTAACTCTGTTACATCTCAGTATGTTCTTACTCTGATGACCTGCAATCCCACTCAGTGGGAGAGCGCCTGACTTTTTGATGATGCTCTGAAGCTCTTCCAGTCACATCTAACCAAAGAGCAGAAGACGGCCAGGGAGATGGGATGTGCTTCAGATGCAAGTCCTCTATCAGTGGATGTTCTGGTAATTTTTTAAGATGCAAAGGTTCATAAGGAATCAAGGTTTTAATCAACTTATAGAACTTAAGTGGCTCCAGAAATGTTTTCTGAATTCACTTTGACAGTTTGGGTTTTACTATTATTTAGATGTTATCAAAATTGGCAACAAAAGCATGAAATTGTAATAATTTATGCTCTTTTTATAGGCTGCCAATTTATGTGGCCACATTGTTCAGGATTTAAGGTCTTCTGTTTAGGCAACTCCAGTTCTTATAGATTGTGTTTGAAACAAATTCAGCGCAGAACAGTTTTTTGTCTGACACAAAGAAGTATGAAATGTCCAGTTCTTCATACCTCCAGTCGAGAAACAGTTTTCTCCAGTTTGAATAAGCAGAAAAAACAGGTTATCTAAAAACAGGACAAATTCATCTGAGCTCAACTAAAACAAATCAGAAAGATAAGAATAGCTTGTTTAAATCAGAATAATCTACAAAAAATAAGTTAATATAAAGGTAATGCTACATAAATTATGCAAAATAAGCTAAAACAAAATAGGCTAGGCTAAGACAAAATAAGATTTAAAAAAATTGGAAAATAAGGTTAGCCAAGAAAAAAAGAAATAAGTGAAGCAAGACAGCATCAAAAACACCAAGCTAAAGCAGAATAAACTAAACTAACACAAAAATAATCTAAATACTACAAACTAGGAGCAGATAATTAGCATCTCAAAAGTTCAAATAACACCTGAACTTTGACCTCAAATCCAAAAGGAGTTACAAATGAGGCTCTTAGCAACAAACCTTCATTTGTGAAAAAATGTCATTTTGGATTTATAAAGGGTCCTTTTCACAGAAAATCCAACATAAATTCTCTCTCCTCTCTCTCTCTCTCTCTCTCTCTCTCTCTCTCTCTCTCTCTCCTCTCTCTCTTTTCTCTCTCTCTCTCTCTCTCTCTCTCTCTCTCTCTCTCTCTCTCTCTCTCTCTCTCTCTCTCTCTCTCTCTCTCTCTCTCTCTCTCTCTCTCTCTCTCTCTCTCTCTCTCTCTCTCTCCCCTCTCTCTCTCTCTCTCTCTCTCTCTCTCTCTCTCTCTCTCTCTCTCTCTCTCTCTCTCTCTCTCTCCTCTCTCTCTCTCTCTCTCTCTCTCTCTCTCTCTCTCTCTCTCTCTCTCTCTCTCTCTCTCTCTCTCTCTCTCTCTCTCTCTCTCTCTCTCTCTCTCTCTCTCTCTCTCTCTCTCTCTCTCTCTCTCTCTCTCTCTCTCTCTCTCCTCTCCTCTCTCTCTCTCTCTCTCTCTCCCCTCCTCTCTCTCCTCTCTCTCTCTCTCTCAGCAGCTGTTAACTAAAACCCAAAGTCATTTCCACCCAGTAGCCAGAATCTTAATTTTGCTTCTGTTTCCCACCAAAATCTGCATGTCTCTCAGAAAACAACAAGCACAACCAACGATTCAACAGCTTGAAGATCCACCTTCAGCAGTTCTCACTCAAACTAGTTTTTGTCAGTGTGACTTTTCCCGTCTCCAGGAGTTTTAGCACGCTCTCCTTTATAACCTTTCTGAGCTCAATGAGGTTTTCAGAGGCTTATTATCTAAATTGGCATTTCAATTAAGTCGAGGTGTGAATTTTGGCCAGACCGTTGCACACTTTCTTTCTGTTCTTATTTGGGGTCCCTGTGATTGGTTGAGTGAGATAGTTTGAGCATCACAACTCTCGTGCTCTTTGAATGTACTGGAGAATTGTTTTTCGCTGCTAGTGATTTTGTAGCAGTAACCTTGTATAAAATATTAAAAACAAAAACAGCTCTTGCTAAAATCTTCCTCGTCTGACTTCGCTGCCTCCACAACCTGCCTCCACACTCCCAATCGCGATGCTGTGAAATGTGGCCAAACATCTCTAATTCAGACCCTTTGCTGTCTTGAGGAGAGATTTTTTTTCAGACTTCTCACCACATTCATTCCGAAAAGAAATCTCTCTTGTACATTTGGCTTCTAACTTATAAAATTTGTTCCTAAAATTTAACATGAAATCAGACTCTTGTAAAAATCTGAGATGTTGCTTTTGAGGTGATTTCATTAGTGTGAGCATTGGTTGATGATTGGCATCTTGCTAACACACATGTAAACTCTAGACTTTGTGTTTCTTTTAATTAGCACCCTCTGAATGCTACTTTCCTTTTAAAAACCAATGGAAACAAAACCTGTGGCTAGGTTTTTTTCCCAATCAATAGATCAATCAACAGTCATCATGCTAGACGTAGCAGAAGAACGAGCCACATCTGCCCTACCTGCAGTCGTGCTGGAAGCAGCGAGGGCTCGATTCAGTCCGGCGGTCTGAGTCAGTCCTGCAGGCTGGGAGCTGAACCCTGCGGCCGGAGGAAGTGACCTGGTCTGAGCTCCAGCTGGAATCAAAGACGATAACATCCACTAGAGCTCACAAAAAGCTGACAAGTGATATTCAAATGATATGGCTAGCGTTGCTATTGACGCCAGAGCTGACAGCAACATTCCCACGTGGAGATTACGCTGGAGGCTCCTGCTTAATTCAGCCAACAGCGCTAACCCCACCTGCTGCCTGCTGTCGTGTCTGCCCCGCCTGGAGCTGCTTCACCCTCCGGAGGTGAGACCTGCCGTTGTAGTGCAGCTGGGCCTGAGCAGCGGAGGTCAGCTGCAGGTTACACACCTCACACAACGAGTACGTCCCACCCTGGCCTGCAGGAAAACGGTGGGGGGGGGGATGGGTGGAGGAGAAGTCAGAGGGGTGTTGAGTGTAGCTGCAGGAGAGGTACCAGGAGATTTAACGTACTACTAATTATGGATCACTATAATCACCTGGGGATGGAGTCTGCTGGACGGGGAGAGGGAGGGCTGAAGGTGTGGGCGTGTCCATTAGCTCTGGACCCATCCCTCCAAGGGCAAAGATCTGCCTGCTCTCCAGAAGCAGAGACGGGCTCAGTGGCGTCTTCATCGCTAAGAAAAAAACAAGAGAAATGGCAAAAAATATATAAATCTTTAACAAACCGCTTCTTTGTTTGGTCATGTTTAAGCTCGGATTGATGAAGGGTAGAGAAACAACTGTCATCCTGACAGAAAAGTCAACATTTCAATCTCAAGTCCTTTCATGTGCTGATGAAGAATAAATTGGGTAAAAACAAAAACAGCCACAGCGAAACAATGCTGACAGATTTGCACCGCTGAAGACAGCATGAGGGTGAAGGTGACACCAACCAGCACTAAATGAAGTCTCTCTTTGAGACAGAGCGGACAGCTAAGCCGCAGACAGAAGGACAGATGGGAGTGCGGACTGAATGGCACCGGATGCAACAAACCCTCAAAGTGAGAGTGATGAAGTAATGAGTAAGAGGACAGACGAAGGGTGACATATGTGGACATATGTGAGTATTTGTGTGTATGCGTGTGTGTTGGTCAGTCCGTGACTCTGTCCATCTGTCATCCCATCAACTGTGCCAGGTCACATGATCGCTGACAGACACACACACCCATAATTCGTCCCATTCGATCTGAAGGTAATTTTATAATTTAAACTAGAACCACAAGCAGTTATCAATGGGTCCCAAGCCCTTTCCCAGCAAATTTTAAATTATAGTCCTTACAAATTGTTATCTTGCTCGCATTCAGTTATTTTCATTTAAAAACGCACAGCCTCCACTCACCTTCGACACGTTTGTGTCATGCATACATGTTAGAAAGTAATTCTCTGGTGGTTTATTAACCTTTACATGTTGCAAACAAATTGTTCTACAATTTCCAAGTTTGGTTTGCCGTTTGTTTTTCAAGAAAGCAATCATACAATTGAACTGGCTCAATCAAAAGCCACTCATTTGAGAAAGAGTAAAAATGCATACAAACCCTGGTTGTAAATATTCCACTCGTGTAATTGCATTTGTAAATTGGCCTGTTGGGGTTTCAGTATCCAAAGCTGCTGCAGAGCCTCAAAATCCAGCCTAAAGACAGATTGGTTCTCTGCAGGTGGCATGAATGGCAGACAAGCAAACTTAGTAGTTGTTCTGGAAATTTTTTTGTCTGCTTTGCAGGAAATGAGAGGCTTATCGTTTGCCAAGCTTGTCGATCAGTAAAATAACCCGTAAGCTGATTGGTTAAGATACTTTAATTATACAGTGATTGATCAGGTAGTGGGGGTGCAAGAGCCACCCAGCATTGATTTGTGATAGTTGGATGCAGCACAACAGACTTCCACTGACTCTCCATTCCAGGTTTTGTTGCAAACAGTAAAATAAAGCATATCCAGGAGGAAGTACAATGTTTTTCTTTTTTTCTCTCTATTGTGAACAACAGCAAACATTAGGGCTATTCAGCAGTTCTGTTAGCGCAGCGAGAGCAAAGTAAAAAGAAGCAGCTCTCCAGGAGGCGCCTAGGTTCCCACATCCCAGGACAACGTCGACTCCCTGTAGGAGCGTAGATGTTCCTATTACACTGACAGAGTATGTTTCAATAGATCAGCATTTTCAAAAATAAGTACACCACACGTAAAAAAAAAAAAAAAGTAAAATCAGTGGAGAAGTTCACAAGGTTAGAACAAGAAACGCTGAGTGTGCACTCCATGAAACTAACACCTGATAATTGTGTGGATGTGCGAAATATAACAGCTTTGTCAGGAAGAATGGCTGGATTTGAAAGCATCTAATCGAGTAAAGTCACGTTGGACCTCGAGCAGGAAGGCTGAATTTCTAGGCACATCGGAGTTTAAACAAACACGGGACAGAAATGTATTCATTTTCTGAAGAGATTTGTGCTGCTCTTCCTCCTGATGTCCCAGTGATGTTTTCAGGATTCTTGTGTTGTAAGGAAAAAAAAAGCAATCATCTGCTAGCATTGCATCTGCAAAAAAAAATGCTTGAAAGGCCAATCAGATCTCTTTTGCAACTGCAGAACAGATGAAAATCAAGTTAGAAGAAACACAAAAAGAAGAAGAAGCTTCAGGAAAGTCCAAGTTAATTCTGAAATATTTACTTATCATTAGGATTTGATCTCATCTCCCAGTAACATTGATGTCTTTGGGTGTCGAATTGAAATCCTGTAGTGTTTGTAATGAAGCTTCGTTTGACTAATCAAAATCTTTTAACAATTGTTTTTAACCTTCTGAAGACTAATTCTATATGCAAAAACTGATATGAGATGGTTTATTATTTAGTATAAAAGATGGAATTGCTTCAGTTTTCTCATAACCTGCATGATTTTTTTTACTGCACATTAAATTAAATTCCACTTACCCAGGAAGTACAAAAGGTGTTTTTATTTTTAAGAAACAGGAATCAGCCAAAGTTCTAGGTAGATCAAATTTTTTAAAAAAATCCCAGCGAGGCGTTTTTAATTCACGACTTTTACAGAAACATGTTGGCGTAACAAGAGTGAACCTTGAAGAAACAAATGACAGTTAAATAAATATGATTTTATAACCTTAGACTTGAATGCTTCACAGATTGATTTAACCTCAGAATAAATAATAAAACCCAAAATCGAACATTCAGGAGGCTACGAAATCATTTTATCCAATAACGTTTTCTTGTGTCTGCAAGCTTAAACTTCCCTTCACCACTCCGTGAATCAATATTTTTAAAACCTAAACGTTTCGACTCACACATGAAAACACAGAATCATGTCTGATGAAGTTGAAACATCATATTTAGTTCAGTTCTTCAGTTATTTTTATCATGCAGGTATTCCAGCTGGTCGTTAGCATTTAGAGAAGCTCTGCAGATGCTGGTTAATCTGACACAGTGATGAATTAGCTACACTTATGCTCTTACCTGCACACACACACACACACACAACACACACACACACACACACACAACACACACACACACACACACGCACGCACACACACACACACACACACAGACCATCTCAGAGCCAGCTGATGCTGACATCAGCTTCAGCAGAGGAAGGATTAAATATAACTGCTACACTGAGCAGAGACTTACACACACACACCACACACACACACACACACACACACACACACACACACACACATACAAGTATGCGCACACACAGCCGCAGAGGTAAATACAGGAGCTGAAACACACTGCCGCGCACAAAGTAAGATTTAAACAAAGACTCTCGGTGAGCAGAGCGTTCAGGATTAAAGTGAAGTGAAATGTGTGCATTTACCTTTGCCTTCGGTCCTGTGTGTGAGTCTAATCCAGGCTGACCAGGCAGTCAGTAATCAGAGAGGCCAGCTGTGGGTTATAATCCCACACACACACACACACACACACGCACACAAACACACACACATGCACAACAGCTAAGCAACAATGTAATTTCTGCCTGTGGAGGAAAAAGCTGAAAAATCTTTTCCAGTGGTGCAACTTCAAAGCAGCAGCTGACTGAGTTTTAGCCTCATCTCAGTTTCTTTCATGTTACTCTTAAATAGAGTTCATCTCCTCTGTCCCGGCGATGATCCCAGGCCACCCTTTGACGGCTAAATCCAGTCGAGGAGAACTGGGATCAGTGCATTTAAGCACAGCTGTATGAATGAGTCAAAGCTGACGCCTGCTCATTTCAGTCAAAACTTGCTCACAAGATGGAAATTCTTGATTTCTTTTTTTTTTTCACTGCAAACACTGATGAGAAGGCGTCCTGGACTGCACTGCAGGAACATTTAACATCATGCAGGAACTCTTCCACCTCAGCACTACATTCCTCTAAAGTTCATGAAGAATGTGTGCCGATAAATATCTCAGTTACCTTAAAACGCATGTGTGAAAAAACGTCAGTGTTTTACCCGCTCACACCAAACCTATATTCCAATATTTTTATTTTATTTTGTTTGTTAATTGCTGCGCTTAAGGGAATAATTATTTATATTCTGACAAATGAACGGCACAACAAAGTACAGGCTGTGTATCTAACAAATTGCGGTCTGCTGGCAGAACATAAATGAGTTTAGCATTTAAAAACAGGATGAAAATTATACCAAGACACTATAGGATAATGTTTTTCTGAATGTGAAAGCAAACATATGCAGCACCGACATATAGTCTTTGGAACACTTTCCTGTTTTAATGCAATGTCTGTCATCTATATGCACTCACTTTCCAGACATTTTGGCTTTTCAGTCACCTCCCATTGTTAATCCAGAGGATTTCATATGATCTCAGCCTGTCCTTTGCAGCTTAAGCAGCATCAGCTCCTCTGAAGGTGCTTAAGGGAATTTTTGACTATGTGTCTATTTGTGGGGTCAGGCACTGATGTGGGACGTTAAGACCTAGCTTGCACTTGCACTCTCTCTAAATCATCCCAACTATCATGAAGATTGTGTGTAGTTCTTTCCTGGAACAGCAAGGGACACAATGTTTCATCAAAGTTGGTTGAATTAAATTGTCCTACACATCTTGGTATACTGAACGTTTAAGTTCCTTTCAATGAAACTACGGAGCCAAAGTCCTGAAGAAAACAACTGCATACAGAAAATGACAAACAAAAAAATAACGTAGAAATCCGTCTATGGCATTGAGAATATAACAGTTTAACTTTGTATTAGTTAGTTAATGTTAGGAAAAGATGGAGGTTATATTTTGGAAAAAGGTGAACTTTTGAAAAATATAAATAAGAGGCAACACTTTATTTGATATCTGACATTAATATTGCTGTTATGGCACTTTATCTATGTCTATTGATGTTATAAGTATATATGTATTCCTACACTTTTCTGACTGTAAATAATAACAATTGACATTGCCTGTACTTTAGTTAAACATCATGCAATCCTGCACTGAGTCTCTATCCCTCTTACATAAACAACCAGCAACAACATGGAAATAAACATCGGTTATTAATATCAGTCCAGTTTTACTTATCGGACCAATACCGATAAAGAGATAATAAACATCGGTCGATATCGATGTTAATAGCGATACAACACTAATTTTGCCTTCTGAATTTATTGACTCAGAAAAATAAGAAATGTTAAAGCTGATCAAAATGAACCTGGTTGCACCCACAGCAATGTCCTGGTAACAAAGTTTGGAAAACACAGAGCAGAAAGGAAAACAGCTTTCCTTGTTAGATGTCTTATCTTTCCCTGCTGTGTATTTATGTCAGAGGAGTGGGCAATCAGGCTGAATGCTCTGGATCCTGCTGGTGTTAAAGATAAAAGGACAGAGGGTACTAATGTATGGCACAGTTCCCTGAAAGAGACTGCTGTCCACAAAGACACACACACACACGCACACACACACATACACACACACACACACACACACACACACACACACGCGTACACGCATATCAACCTGAGGGAACGACAGGACAAAGAAACTAATGGAAATGTGACAAGACAGAGAGGGGTCTGAGAGTGGCTCGCTCACCCTGAGGCCTGGAGCTGGTAATAACAGTGACCAAAGACAAACTCACACACTCACACACACACGCAAACTGAGCAGAGCGGCGGCCAGCAGCAGCAGAGATGCTGGGACAAACTAGAAGACACAGTTTGATATGTATTCCTGTAGGATTCCAAGATAGGAAGTTGCTGAAATGTTTATTTTCTTTTACCTCCCCCCACCTAAAAAAGTGCATATTCGGAAATGTTTATGCAACTTTATCTATTATAATCTTTATATTTTCCTACCACAAAATAAATATACTCTTTGATGTGTGCCTGTCTTTTCACACAAGCTGTTCATGACCTTCAAAATGCTCCATCAGGTGATATCTGAGCAGATTCTCTTATATGCAACCTGCAAACTGGAGCAGCTCTGACCTAATACAACAAACTAAGATATGCACCTACGAAGCCTTTTTTCACCTGTCAGGCCGAATTTAAGACAGAGAGTCTTCTTCACTCATGACACGGCCACTAAAAGAACAAGCAGCCAGTTTGTGTGACTTGAATCTGCAGGAGGCTGAAACCTGAAGACGCTCTGAGGACACAAACAGGGATCTCCATTCAGATAATTACGCCTCCTTCCTTGTCTGGTCAGCAAACAAAATTGAGTCTTAATACTCATGAGACGCAAGGTCTTTAACAACGTCAGAGATTCAGATATTTGTGCCGTTTCCTCACAAAAAACTAAACTACCAGTAAGGATTCTGTTTCTTCAAATAATTTGTAAATTGGCAAACTCAGTTTATTTTAGCCATGGAATATGCAACATCCTGCTTTCTCAAAAATCCTAACAATCTGAATATGTTGGATCAATTAGGTTGTGTAAATGATTACCACATCTAAAAAAATACACAATTATTAAAGTTGCAGCAAGAAATTGCCTGGTGAGTATAACCAGGGACCATTTCTATTAACTGAGCGCAACATGTCTACGACATACGTAGCCACACTCTTTAGTGTGGAGTTTGAGTGAAAATTCAAAGTTACCAAGCTATTTTTAGACAGAAGAGGTAGCAGCAAGGAGTCTTACCAAGTTAGCAACTCTGTTGCTATTTATTTAGCAAATACTGAAACCTTTTTAGTAATATTTTCTTGTTTAGAAACGAACAGTCACAAATGTAGTGAGCATTTCTCATTCTTTCTAAAATTTTGGAGACTCTGGTGAAAGAACATTCTCACTCTTATCATTTTTAGAGTCATCATCATAAAGGGCCCAAAATGGTCAGAAAGAACTTGAAGAAATAGTGATTGATGACCTGGAAAATCTCCTCTGTGGACAATTTCTGTGCCATTTCCATCATAGGGTTTCTTGCCATTTGCAAATCTTTGTAGGCCGATCTGGAAGAGTCGTACAGATGTCCGTACTTCCTCACAGCCTCTGACAATTGCTCCTCAAACCTACTCACCAACCTCTCTGGCTCAAAAAACAAGAAGTTGAGTAGTTGAAGCAAGACAACATTCTATCCAAGTGCTTTCTACAATGAACAAACTTAAAAATACACCTGAAATTATAAGCATCTAGAGTGGAGGTCAACGCTTTGCAAAAGAGATCAGGAATGAAAAACTCTGATTTAAATAACATACACAAATTAAAAGTGCTCGTAACCTTCAGCAACATATAAAGTACTACATTTCTGTTGGTCATTCTGACAGTCACGTTTTCTGAGGACGCAGCAAAGCTTCAGTCAGTACCGAAGCAGCCGTCACGCAACAAAAGAAAAGACACAAGCAGGGCAAGAAAACGTTCATGTCAGCAGAATGAAGTTCTTCAAGTCAGAAAGGTGGAAAGAGGAAAGACGAGTCTGCAGACAGTCTAGGATCCTATGTGTTGGTTGGTTGCTATAGAAACTCTTGGTAGTAAAAAGATGACTCAAGCGGTTGTGTTTCCATCAGATGGCATTATGCTAACAGAAACTCAGTTCCTGGAGATCTTTTTTTTTAAAGTTTTATTTTACCTTTCCTTTTATCCTGCTGTACCTCCTGGTCCAGGATTAGGAAAGATATCTGATATATGGAGCTTTTTCTTCGTCAGGGTTACAGTTATTGTTTTTTCATACCAATAGGAATATTTTTGATGAACTGTCATTTGAAGAGTCAGGATCCACACATTAACTTTGAAATGTACAGTATATTCACACTTCTTCAATTAAATCCATAAAATGATGCAATGCAGGTGTGTGTGCATGTGAATGCATAATACAGAGATGAGCATTTTGATAAATGGCGAGTGAAATGTAATTAAAGAAAAAACTGTGTAGGCAGCAGCTTATCAGGAGCAACACAGTGCAGGGTACAGTATATAAAACAAACAATAAAACATATATTGTAGTAAGATTAAAAAAAAGTAAAAGTCTTAAATTGTGGACTGCACTGGTTTCTTATAGATAAGAGAACCACAGATGATGCAAAAATCCAGAGTATCTAGACAATCTGTAATGTATTTCAGGAAGCTCACAGTGTTTTCATTTGTAAAAAACATTTTTATATATCAGTTTTTTAATGTAATGGAGCTGGAAGAAAATGCAGGTATTTTTATAACCTTCCAGAAAATCCTCCTAAGTAAAATATGTATTGGTTCTCCAGCAGCCTTGTTTGTTGCAGTTCCCAAAGTTTTAAACTTTTAATTAGTGCTCTGACTGTAGATATGGGCTGGTGTGGAAGTTATTTTCTGATAGCCACTTCCTGACTTCAGCACATACCTACTTCGCTTGCATGGCACGTCCTTTTGTTTTTCCTCATTCAAAAACTGGCTGAGAGAAACATCCGTCTGTCAACATATTTATATGCAAGGGAAACAAAGAATTGTCGATTTCAAAATTTAATTTCCAAGGAACCCTGATGATTTTTTTTTTTACAAGTTGCAGTTGATGCGTCAATGTCCCTATTACTTTTTGTTGTTATTTTTAGAGGATCTGTATTGATATAAATGGATTTTGACAGTGAGGAGTGATACATCTTACCAGAGGTAGGCCTTGAAACAAGGTAGAAGTTTTTAAAATTGGCCCGGTTTGCTCTTATTTGGGGATTTGCTACTTAAAATACTCTCGTTTCTTTTCTCTTTTTTCATTTTTGCTGGAAATTAAAACTTATATTCATTCTACAGGCTCTTTTTTTAAAAAAAAAAGTGAAAGGGAACGTTTTAGTTTCCATAACATGTAGAGATATTATGCATCCCATCATTCTCAATTGTTTTTGTCAAGGATATTGATTTGATTGTTTCCCAAAATCTAAGATCTGGAGTTTTTGTTCTGATCTCAAATTCTCACATTGGTGATTTGATGTTGCATGATTTAAGCACAGCTGTGGGCGTGAACCCAACACACCCAGAGAGACCAACGATGTGAGTTTGGTTTGTTCTGTCCAACCTTCACTGCAGGACACTGTGACTTCGGTTCTGTCTTTAAATAGCTGCTCTGCTCCGTCGCCATGTGACTCTTACTGTTCAAGGTGAAGCTCTGCTCCCCTTTAAAAGTCCAGGACTGAAGTTTTCACAAAGGCACCTCAGACTCCAGGGGCCCTCAGCGCTAACGACCAAACGCAACAAAAACCCTTTTAGCTGTTAACGAATTCATTGGCAGTAAAATAGACAGGGAGCCTTTTCCCATCATTGTTGTTTAAATTGAAGTTTCTTTTTTTTAAAAAAACTAGATTATGTCACTATGACTAATATCACAGTTTTTAGGCAGATTTATGTAATAAAGATATGTCCTTCAAAAAAGATCTAGCTGTGTAATAGTTCTTAAGATTCCCTTTTTTTACATGATGTATACCCATTATGTAGAAATCAAATTAACATTTAAGGTCAAATATTCCTTACAAAATAATCTGGATCCAAATGATAAAAAAAACATACAGGTCTTATTCTAAAACATATGTACACAATGCTTAGATCTTTGTTACAGCTTTACAGAGAGCAGATTACTAAGACGACGACGACGTATTCTGTCCTTCTGTACTAAATGATTCACATTCAGCTAATTATAGTAAAAAGGCAAACAAAAAATGGATGAGTACATATAAACTGAAGTAAGTGGTGAATAGTTTGCTCTTTTTTTGTGTGAGCGGGTCTTTATGGCTGACTTATTTTCATATTTGTTATTTGGAAATTGAAAGCTCGCAGTGCATCACTTTTTTAATGTACAGCTTTCAAACAAAAAGACAATATCCTGAACAACAAGAGCTTAAAAGAATGTTTGTTGTACATTTTTAATTAAGTTTATGTATAAAAATCTAAATAATAATGGATAAAGGTTATAGTCAATTATCAAAGCTTTCATAAGTAATGTTATATTGATTTTGCAGCGTCTTATATGTTTTTAACACATTTTGTGGCATTAAAAAAACAGGTATTTTCACCTAAAGTATACATAACATAATATAATCCCAGGCTTAAGTGTAACAAAAGTAAACTACAATTCCCATGAGTCTATTTTACTAATAAGTGTACAAAAAGTAAAACAATGTTCCACCTTAATTTGAAAATCTGTATGGAGTACTTTTCCTGCCTAAACAGGAAAGAGATGGACCAGATGTCCCTCTATTACAGCCTGTCAGAGATTAACACACACACACAACATACTACATCTAGGTTACCCAGCAGGCTGTGTAGGATTTTGTAG
Source organism: Poecilia picta (assembly GCA_033032245.1). Lineage (NCBI taxonomy): Eukaryota > Metazoa > Chordata > Actinopteri > Cyprinodontiformes > Poeciliidae > Poecilia > Poecilia picta. The sequence goes on from CM065354.1 coordinate 22,474,410, forward strand.
GACATGATTGGTCAAGCCAGAAGGAGATTGTGGGATTGGGATTATAATCCACAGATAAATGTGTGTTAGTGTCTGTGTGTGTGAGTTTTAGCTCAGTCGGTATAATCTGTGGTCTAATAATAGAGATTACCACTTGAACACTTCTGAGCGCATGTCGTCTGATTTACCCCCCTCCCTCGTCTGGTGGGTATTCATGAAATTCCTCTGACCTCTGACCTCAACATACCAGAAGACGAGTCATACCAGAGAACGTTCACTTGGGGAACTGAACACTGTCATATTATTCACTGACGGGGTCTTTATGAAGTAAAAGTCCAGAAACTGCAAATAACAAAATGGTCAGAACCAATGGGATTAAAATCTCACAAGATACATTTGAATTTTAGTGTACAGTTTAATTTTTAATGTTTTATCTCCATAATTCCTTAATCCTTCTGCCATTTTAGTGCAATGCTCAGGAGGAGAGCAGCAGGTGTCACGGTTGGACAGCAGGGATTGCAGGGGCTGTCAGATTACAGACCGTCAGTTCCCGGAACCACACACAGAAAAATAACCTGGTGAAACCACACGTGGGGTCAGTGAAACCGCGCACAGAATAAAAAGCTTGTGGGGTTCAATGGACCCCGTCTCTCAACACGACCGGAGAGTTAAAACACTTAAATACCACTTGAGGAAGCTGAAGTTGAACTCACAGCTTTCACATTGCACAAATAGACAAAGGTTTGAGCAGACATAGAATTTATCAGGTTCTTTTCTTGTTTGTTTTTCTTATAAGTGAACTTTACCTTTCGAAGAATATTATACTTCTTTGAACTTGAGTTCAGTTGCTGTTTTTGAGAGTAATTAGTATTTTTTTCTATCTTCTCCATGATTTAGTTCTGTTCAGTCACTTCCTGTCACTCTGGTTATATCTCAATAATATAATCTAAAATTTTGTGTCTCATTGTGTCACATTTTTTTGTCTAAAGTTTCCTGTTGCAGCACTTTACCACTAACACTCCTCTGAACACATTTATTAAATGCTTAAATTATATAAAACCTTTCCCTCTCGGGATCCCCTAGAACGTCAGGCCTTTGGAGATGAGCCTGATGTGAGGTGACATCTGTTTCTTCTAGCTACGTGCAGTTCAGCCTGATCAGAGAACGGTCTGTGTGGAAAGAGCTTCCTAATAATAATCAGATGTTGTTGTTAACAGACACCAACTTTAATTTTGAAACTTTGATTGTAAGTGCACAATAATTATAACCCAGTTCAAAGCGGGGAACCAAAGATGCCTCACATATCCCTTCAAACACAAAATCCTCCTGTGCAATTTTGTTCTGAGTCACATTTCAAATCAAAGGTTTTATTGCCTCATCTCGTCAGTAAGTTGCAGGTGGATTGATTTGTGTTTGTGAGAAATTTCTGATTCGAGCCAATCAGAAGTAGAAGTGTTTGGGTTTGTTAGTCAAGAGTTTGTGAGAAACACACACAGCTCGCCCTGACACCAAATATCAGTAACATGAATGACATCTGGAAGGACTTTAGGCAAATTTGGACTGAAATTTACTTTTGACTACAATAAATTTTAGTTAAAATTTACTTTCAGTAAACATGAAAGAAGATTACAAGTTAAAGATACGCTGTTATCTTTTAAACAAACATTTTTCATCCATTTGCCTGTTAATTAAAGAAGCAAAAATCATTTTAAATGTGTTTTCTGGCGACAAATGCAGTGTAAATGTTTGCAGTATCCAAATTCCACTTAGTTTGGTTCTGATCCCTGTTATTTAAAGGCTAAGACCCCAAAGAAGACAAGAATAAATATTATTAATTTGGGTATTATCTCAATATTTCCTTAGTTTGGACAGAATATTGGATAGAACATAGAAAACTGACCTAAAAACCTTTTAATTGCATTATGACAAGCAGATAAAGCCATTAACTTTAATCCTAATATTTTTCGGTATTTCAATGTCCTGTTGGAAAATCCTGCATTGAGTTTTTTCTTGTAGATTTTACTGTGGCCCTGGACATCTCAACAACACGTTGCTCCGCTGTCTTTCAATTTCTTTACACAATTTACAATATCACACCCTGTTTCAAGTTATTTTAACTAAATAACATATTGCTTTAAGCACGAATCCCAAATGTTTTGAAATCAGCTGACAATATCTGACTAGTCACTGCAAAAGGTTAGATACATCCTGCTGGTCCACCGCAGGTTGGCATGGCAACAATCTCTTCAAAGGTGCCACACATTGTGTGCAAATCAGCCGTCTTAGCGGGAGCAGCGAAGGAATTGACGCCACAGCAAGAAAGCATCAACGCAGACCGAAAGAGGAGACGACGTGTATGACATCATTTCCTCCTCAACATGCTGACTCATCAAACATTCAACACCTGTTCCACTCAACTAATGGGAGAAGAAACGTGAGACAAACACATAAACACGCGCGTGCACTGTGCGACGTTGACGCGTCTCCTAACTAAGGAATTTCAAGTGAAGCTGGAAGCTGACGGAGCGACATCACGGAGGACGACGTGTTGACAGTAGAGGCGCTTCTCGGTTTCTATTAAAAGAACAGCGTCACCTTGACATTTAAAACACTGTGACGTCGTGTTTGACTTGATTAACTTTTCTGTCCTTTTCCTGCTGATGCAAAGAAGTCCCTCGTCTTCCTGAGTGACCTAAAGTCGTGTCGATATGCTGTCATATTCCGTACATGAGGCTCACTTGTCAGATTAAAAGTTTCTTTTGAAAACTGACAACCTTTGAGCAGGTTTTTTTTTATTGGTCTGAGGTAATATTCTAATTTTAAATGTCATGTTTTCTTTACCTTGAAGTAAAAAAATCATAGTGGAAATAAAGGCTTTCAAATATGTGATTAATTTATAAAGCTACTGATTTAAATGGACTTTTCTATTATCTCACCCATAGACATATGGGTGAGAGAAAGCAATAATGTGTGTATTGAAGATAACAATTTGGTGTAAGGGTTTGGAAAGACAAACCAGCATAATAAGGGAAAATGTATATGTAAATATTAGTAACTGTTGACTGCCACTTTGACTTTGAGTTGACTTTGATTTCTTTTTTTTTTTTCTTTGATGGTTGGACTGTAAAGTTTTCATGTGCTTGGGGGGTAGGAGTTAATAAGTTCTCACTTCTTCCTACCCCATTTCGACCATGATATGTTAACTGAGACAAAAACCTGTATCTTTCTTCTTTTTTTATGCACTTCTTGTTACTGTGCATAAAAATTTTTATACTTGTATCATGTTCGAATAAAAAAAAAATCATTTCATTTCATTTCTATAATAATCTAATTTATTGAGTGGGTCTACAATAAGCATTCATTTTTCTTTGTTTTTTTTTTTGCTTTCTTTCTAATGATTTACTTTATTAATGAGACAGACATTTTAGTTTTGCCTTGTTGGGATATTGGTATATTGCCAATATCCCAAACATTCCTAGCTAGTTTCAGGTTTCTATAGACACCCATGAGATGGTAATAAACACAGATTCCAGCCATTTTGTCAAAGTAGACTTTAAACAATGCTAGAAACTCTTCCAAATCTCAAATTTCCTGTTTTCAGCACATGGCTATATTGTTTTGACAACACTGTCTGCACAAATCTACATCACTGGAAATATGGTTTCCAGTGCTGGTTGGCTTCATCACGCACTAGTGGGTGTGGATGACATGGGCTGCAAGGTCACTGCTTCACAAATTTGTAATGTTCATACTGTTGTGCTACTAATGTTTGAAAAACCTTTACTTTGGAAAGCATTTATGAACATGGTTTTATCACCAAAAATGTCTTCCTCAAATATCTTTCAGAGTACAAAAAACAGTTTTTGATACATTAAAGTCATGTTTTGATATCTGATTCTCTCTCTGTGTTGCAGAGCTGCAGTGATAAGTGTCCCACTTTATCACCAAAAATGTGATAAAATGATTACCATAATTATTACAATTATAGTAATCAATAATTATTATCAATGTTATAATTGAAAATCTGATTTATTCCAGTAAGTCTCAAAATATTACATCAGACCAATAAAAAAGTCTAAAGTTTTTATAGACTTTAAATTGACGGTCTAAAAAAAAATATATATCTCCGTCACACAAAACATAAATTTCTGCAGACAAACAATTATAATGTGAACGGACTTCTAAACGAACCATTTCTCTGTGTATGTTTACACAAAAACAGTGAAATCTTCTAAAAATTTGCACTCCAGGCAAATACGTGTAAAACCTTGTTAGAAATTCATCTTTATTGCAGAAGTATCATTTCATAAACATCCTCCAGATCTCCAACAAGGAGTTTTTCAGGGTTTTTTCTCCTCTGATCCTGCCGTTTGTGCTGGCAAGATAAATATGGGTCCTAATCCAGCATTATTTGTCACAATGACAGTAGCTTTAAACTTTTTATTATTGCTCTGACTGCAGATATGGGCAGGTTTATGCCAATACGTTGGAGGCATAATGGAAACAGGAACTTATGGACGACTAAATAAACATTTCTAGAAACTCTGTTCAGCTTAACAAGGTGGAGAATAAATTAAAGGTTTTTGTATGCGTGTACAGAATTACCGCCATAAAAATTAACTTCATTTTGTTGGTCTTTGCGAGTTTTTAATGAACAGTAATACATTTGGAGGTGCAGCACAATTTAATCACTGCCCAGTTTATTTGAGACGCTTCATGAATTGTGACTGATAATCGTTGGTGTGAAATTATCAAAACAACATCTTAAACAATGTTGCCGCAGTCATTCACTTCCTCCAGGCTGTTATTCAAGTCCTAATTTGCAGTTATGATTTGATGTGACATTTTCTATTTGGTCACGGCTACTGGGAAGTCCCAGCACTGCGGCGTTTTCGCAGGGAGTCCCTCAGGGGTGTGGGTGTCAGCGTGGGGTCCACCACGGATTAGGCCTCTCCAGCCACGTCCCACAGATGCTCGGTCATATTTGCATCCGGTAAATTTTGGATGCCAAAACCAAACCCGGGGCTCTTTATCCTGTCAGTGGGGAGCAGTGTGGGGGGGGTTCTGGCATGAGTCCTGCCCTGGGCGGGCCTCGCTCTCCTCCTGTGACCCCCAGCACAACCAAACACTCACTCATTGCCTTAACCCCACTCTGCACACGAAAAGGCTTTACAATGTAATGATAAAATAAGTATTGATCTGAGGATAATTGATCTAGAAGGATAGCTGCAACATTTTAGAGTTAAAGTAAAATCTTCTCAAATCTTAAATTGTGTTTTTGAAAACATCTGATCTTTGGAGTCTTATTCATAAGGTTGCACCGATATAAAAACTTGATATTAGTTATCTATATTTTCCCAACTTCCCGTTAATGGTGACATATTGTGATCAGTCTAAATATGCAAAATATTAAGCTACAGGTGTTGAAAGGTTGTCCAGACTAATTTTAAAACAGGAAATAATTTCGGCACTGAATTATGACGAATTATTCACATGGAGTCGCATACCCTAAAAAAAACAACAAAAAAACAGCTTTTCAGACTGATAGGTGTCAGTTTTTTAACTTTCTTTAACTTGTGACAGGATGTGTTACTTTGTGAAAGCTTTAGCTTTAGCCTACTTCATATTCTGTTAATTTACTTCTTGATTCGAAAGGTTTGCTGGTGATCAGATCTACTGAAACTGAACTGTCAGAATTTATGAAGTGGCATTGCTTTTCCAAACAGGATCAGGTTGGTTTGGATAGTTTTCGTTTCCTTTATTAAATAAAACACCACTATCTGTTGGTCCTCAGGTTATTTACTACATGTATTATATTAAACTCAAATTGACTATCTCAAATATAAACAGCTCTGGAAAAAAATTAAGAGACCACTTAATTTTTTTTACTTTTAATTTTACTTTTTGTACATACATGTTTGAAGAAAATGAACATTGTTCTTTTATTCTATGAATCCTGACATTTGGCGTTTATTTACAGAAAATGAGAAATGGTCAAAATAACAAAAAAGATGCAGTACTTTTAGACCTTAAATAAACTAAAGAAAACAAGTTTATATTCATATGGAAACAACAATACTAATGTTTTAACTCAGAAAGAGTTCAGAAATCAATATTTGGTGGAATAACCAGGAGGTTTTCAGTGGGCTCTTAATTTTTTCTAGAGCTGTATTTTATAATAAGAACGCAAAAACAAATTAAAGTTTTTTACGGCACTCTACATACATCTTCATGCATCATTTGATCTAAAAAACATCCCTTTAAGGTTCCTGTTTTAAATGTTTAATAGACTAAAAAGAGGCAGCTCAGGGAGCTGAGTTCTGTAGCTTCACTAGCTCACTTATCAAAAGTAGCATCAGCAGTCATGCGGTAAGGTTTTCCCAGTTGAGTGTGTCAGTGGAGATTATCGCTTCACCTGTGTGTGGTGCTAATGTTGTTGCAATATATTTAGTCCTGCATGCATCCAGCATTTCACTCTGTGATTGCAACTGAACACTAACAAGCCACAAAGTCTCATTAATAGCCAACAAGAAGAAAATAAGTAAAACTAATAAGATCAAGAGTGGAAATCATGTTTGGTTTCACTCACTGAACATCACAAATTAACCTAAGCAGATAAAAAAAAACAATATCTAGGTTTGAACGAGACCAACACCAGTTTTGTGCTTTTTGTGTTTTGTGTCAACCAGCTGAGTAAGCAGTCAACTGTTATGAACACAAACACCAGGACATGGCAACAGGGATTTAGTCTCAGCTGCTTTGTGATAAAATGTGAGATCTGAACATCATTTTCCGACAGGTGAAACTTCTCACCACGTTCGGTAGTCTTCCAGGTAATGTGTGTAGGAGTGTGTGTCCTTATGACCTTCACAACCTCGGTGTGTGTGCATGTAATACCTCCGAGACGGGAGTCGTGAGCAAACACTTCATCACTGCCGTCCTACTTCACACACACACACACACACACACAACACACACACACACACACACACACACACACACACACACACACACACACACACACACACACACACACACACACACACACACACACACACACACACACACACACACACACACACACACTACACACACACACACACACACACACACACACAACACACACACCAACTCATAACTTCTGCTTTAACAATTTCCCCCACAATCACAAACACACACCTTGTATCGAGCCTGGTCCTGTTTTTTGTAATAATCACCCAATCACGTTTCATTATTGTCATCTATTCCTCTTTATCACATGACAGGCAATTAATTAAAAATATCCTCAGACAACATGAGGAGCAGGTGTAGACGCGCACACTCAGGCACAGGTAGCTCCATAAATCACAGCAGACAGAATGGGAGTAATGAAGTGGCTCACTGTTAGCGCTCTGTACTGTAGGCACCAGCAAACTACCTACTGCACACACCACTGCAATGGTCCGTGTGTTGCTGCTAGGGTGATAGAAAACTGCCTTTGAGGGGAAACAAGTTGTTTCACACAAAGTCGATGTGCAAGATCATCAGCTTTGAATCTGGGTAGCTGGTTTTAATAGAGCTTGAAGATTGCTCTTAATGGGGCATGAGACGGTTTCAGGCGTCGAGCTATAGATGGGTTCTAAAAAGTTAGGGTTTCAAAATTTGCTAAGATGAGATGAGAGATGTCACGAAATGTTAATGGTGCTACACAATACTGTCCCTCTCCAGCATGTTGCTGCACACTGCGAGACAGCTGAATGAATAAAAAAAAGGTTTCTACACTTTAAAAAAAATAATTCTGATTATTCTGGCCAAGAAAAATATGGATTGTCTGGCATCTCTATCAAGCACATGATGCTGCATTTTGGGAACATTCACTCAGTTGATGGATGGAGAAAAATGATGATCTAAGCTAAAAAATTGGGTTTTGAAACAAATTATGCTTATACAGTATAATGCCTACTGAATTATCGACAAGTACGGTAATTGGTTTCAGAGAGATACCCTGATGCCAAGCTAAACTCAATGTTTTTGATTACTTTACAAAGCTAGACGGCATGTTTTTAATCATTTTTGCCAACCTAAGCCAAGCTTCCTGTTTCTGATTGCTATGCTAAGATTAGTTCCATGTTTCTAATCAATATGGTAAGCAAATCGCCAATGTTTCTGATCACTATACTAAGTTAAAAGAAATTGAATTGTATTTTCAAGGCATAGTTGCATTTCATAGCACAATCAAGTTATATCTTATTATAAGTTGGTATAGAAATGCTATACACTATATGTCAAAAAGAATTTAAAAGGAAATTGACTTTGCCTCATATCTGACGCCTTGAAATAAAACCTTTGCCTTTTTAAGAGCATAAGTTCTATGCTTTCTGACACTGCCCTCAGCACGTCATCACAACGCTTCTTCACGCTGTCCATTGATGCCTGTGGAGGTGGGAGGTCAGCTGGGGACTGAAGCTCCAATATGGAGCTTTGGGTAAATAGGCAGGAGCAGGAAGGCAAACATGAATGTCTGCAACAGGAGATTCAAGGATTCCTCGAGCATAAATCAGTCAAAACTTGACTTCAAGTATGTTTTTGATGAGTGACTGACATTATAACCTGATATTCAGGTAATAATACCCCCTTTAAAACCTTTTTTTTCCTGATAATCTTGCTAAGCCAAGCGCCATGTATATGGTCAGTATGTAAAGTCAACAGCTAAACAGATTAGTTTAAAATTAACATGCTAAGCTAACAGCTAGACAACATGTTTATGATTAATATGGTAAGCTAACCTTTATGTGTCTGATAGGCATGCTAAAATAAACTTCATATTTCTGACTGCTATATTAAGCAAACAGCAAAGCCCCATGTTTCCAAAAGCTATGCTAAGCTAACAGCTAAGCTAGTATCTTCTCAACAACTGTTATGTCTCTGGGTTCGAAATGAAAGAAGAAAAAAAAACACTGCAACTGTGTGAAATATTGCTTTCAATTAAAGACAGATGTGGAATATCTGTTCAAACAAGACAAGAAGGGAGTTGTTAGCTGAGCTCATTACACCTGCCTGCTGCTGTCTGTCCACACATACAGACACTCAAATGAGGAGCTTCAGAGTAGAAACAACAGTTTGTGTGTGTGATTTTATTTTGCTTTTGCGTATGTGTGTGTGCTCCCTGCAGGTTTCCAAACTAATCTGCCCTGACGTAACAACATGCTGCTTCTCAATCTGCCCACTGTTGGAGTCCTGGCACACAACAACACACATGCAGACACTGTGTGTAGGAATGCTGTCATAAGCTATAAATAGATAAAAATTGATTTATGTGGAGGCAAAAAAAGAGCAAGCGTGTTACCGAAGGACATATCTACCTATACTGTAAAACTGTAAAAGCTTTTTATTGGGATTTTAGGCCCGAGCTTTTATGTGCAGTCTGTCAGTTAAAAATTGACCTAAAGGTTGAGAGAAAGTCTCATAGCAGGTTAATCCCCAACATTTGGGTATTATTGTCTGGCAATGATTTAATGCCGTCTATCAGCAGGTTGGGATGCCATAAAATAATGCCATCTTGTTGAGCATTACCACTCACCAACGGCTTAATGGCCGATTTATTTATTTATTTATCTAACAGCCAGTTGTTTTTCTAATTCAATGGGCGGATTAATCTGCGGTATTAAAAGTAAAAACAGTGTGTTTATCCAGCCGAAGCCCTACATTAGAACAACACTGGCTTTGAGAGATCACATCGTCATTCATGTTGATATTTTTTTCCTTATTCTTGCATGGTCTTTCTTTTTGTAGTTGTGAAGGCTAAGTGTTTCAAGTGGTTCATTCAGACCGTTTCAGCAGATGACATGTGTACTTATGTGAAACTTAAGTGAAACTTTTGTCAGCACCAGTAACACCTGCATGAAGTTATGTCTTTTTAACACAGCTTTAAAGGTTTAAATGGCCCATGTTGTGTTGAAAATAATAGTATTCAGAGCTTGTCTGTAGTGGTATGAGCACTGGTCTGGTCTCTAATTGTGCAAAAAGAGCCAAGTTTAACTGTGAAGTTATCGATTTACTAGTCTATCTACGTTTTGACCCTCACCTTTGGTTATTTGATACGGACCACCAGTAAAAGGACAAGATCCTGGGCAGAAGCGGCTGTAAAAGACTATTTTCCTAGGGTGGCTAGGAGTTAGCCTGAAGGCAGACCAGGGGACAAAACAGAAACTCACTGGAGAGATTAATTCAATTCAATTCAAAAATACTGAATTGATCCCAAAGGGAAATAAAATATTATCCCTCCTGGACTTAGAACCTGATCTCAGATGAGCGGAAAACAACGGGTGGATTAAGGGATGTGGAAGCATACTGTTTCACTCCTTCAACGCAAACAAGCAGAGCAAACACAACAGCTTTCTCCTTATGCACAGCAGGAGGCTGAGCTGACTAGGAGGAGGCTCTAAGCAAAAAATAATAACCAAAAATAATAGCTCATCTGCAATATGTCAACTTTAGGATCATTTTGGACCAATAATTACAATTATCATTTAGCTAATACTTTGTCAAATACTACCTCACAGATACTCAGTAATTAGTACAGTGCAAACATAAGATAACAGAAAATAATGTCTTCATGGTTTAATATGATCAAAAATACCCAGCAAAGAAAGCAATTTTTAGATATACATCATCATATATATCATCCAAATCCATTAAAACATCTATTTGGGAGAAGCTGCAATTCTTTCAAGTCAGGTCAGAGATGCCTTCTTGCAATCAATCCTGTTCAAATCCAAAATGACCCACTATGGATGGACTAATAAAGTTGATTAGAAAAGTCACCACTGATTTGCCTTTGAGCCGACAACATATAGTCCCAGGGCTGAAATGATCAATGTTTGTAAGGGAGAGCCTTCCTCAAAATTCATGACTGTGACATAGTGAAGACATACTGTTGTTCTCATTACTTAATAAAAGCAGACAGTTATCAAAACACACACATTTCTGTATAGAAACTTGACTTTTATTTTGACCAGTGGTCCTGAGTTCTGGTCTCCAGTTCTGACATCCTGCATGGTTTAAACGTGTTTCTGCTCTGACATCATTTATGTCATAATTTCCAGGTCAGCTGACCCAAATGGAGATCAGAGTCCTAATCAATGAAAATAGGCTGAAAGACTATGTTTTAAGGTGTTGTATTTCTACTACAAATTAATTCCCATAATTTTAAAAACATATTTAATTACAAAAAAATATATAGGAAATAGGAAGTAGGAAACTGGAAGGGAAAAAAATACTAACATGCCAGGACAGAAAGAAGCAAATGTTTTGTTGCGTCTTTTGTTTTTGCCTTTGTTTACCTGGTAATCAGCATCTTGGCCAGACAAGAGCACAAACATTTGCCAAACATGTGTGTGTAAAGGCAAACCGAAAACATTTGGAACCGATGAAGTGAGTCAAGTCGGGTTTTTACTCACTCAGAACAACAACAACAACAACAACAACCACCTCTATGATCTGCCTGTGCTGCTGCACCTCTTCAGATTATTAGGCATGATAAAACTCAATCTGTCTAAGACGTTGGCAAAGATGCATAGCATGCACAGGATCAAATGCACATCTGTACTAGCAAAGGGTTACGAAAACACGACACCGTATCAGAAAGTTCACCAAGTTTCATCGCCTCCTACAGCCGTGGAATGCAAACTACATTGTTTCAATCGCTATTTGACTCATTCTGCTATTATGTAAACACAATTTATTTTTAAGCTTTTGGAAACACTGTGTAAATACAGACTTACAAAATAAATCAGCAGAAAGAGAAAACTAGTCTTTTACAGTTTATTTCTAACAGTATGTTTGATCGTTAACTTATTCCTGCCCAAAATTATAGGTTCCCCTTTTCTCTTTCTGCAACAGAGGACTTCTCCTTTAATCAAGGTGAAAAGTGCTAATTAGAAAAAGGAAAGTCTGACACAAACTGTGAAAAGGTCTAAACATCCAATCAAAGAGCAGCAGCACAGCAGGAAAAAGACTGAAGCACGGAAGGCGGCATGGAGTGATGGAGGGAACAAAAGGAAAGGTAGGAAGGGTAAAAAGGACAGAGTGATTGATGTCCGGTTCGTTTCACATGGGACACAAAGGAGAAAAACTGTAGAAGATAAGTGAAAAAAAATACAGAGCTAAGGAAGGAAAGCAATAGGCGAGGAACAAAGAGGAAGGGATGGTGCAATGAAGGAAAGACTTCAATGTATTTGAAAAAAGAAAGGAAAGGAAAGGAAAGGAAAGGGAGGGAAAGGAAAGGAAAGGAAATGAAAGGAAAGGAAAGAAAAGGAAAGGACCAGAGTCCAGCTTTGACAGGAGTGTGTCAGTGTGTGTGTTCATGGGAGGGGGAGCATAGTACTGGACTTCATATCAATAATGAAGTCCGTACAATACACACAAGAGATAAGTTAGAATCATTGATGAGAATAAATTACATCTACATTTGAACATTTTCTGAAGTCTCCTCATGTTTAATGGATACACCAAAGAAATATTACATCTGCCGTATAATGAGAACGGAAATGAGATGAGAGGACTCTTTTATATTTAGTGAAAATCTCAAACATGCAACACTTTATTGCAAATTTTCAAAGAAGTAGGGTTGACATAACATTGCAAAGTCTATTTGTATTTGATTTTCTAATTGTAACGATCTTTGTGTGTCTGCTAGTTAAAAGCTAAAAAGAATAAAGAAAGTGGAATGTTTTAAAGTTCACTTGCATTTGCAGTGATATTTGTTATATTCTTAAAAGCTAAATTATACCAAACTTTCAGTCGTAGCATTTACGTAGTGAAAATACTTAATGCTTTTCTTTGACCGTCAAAACTTTATTTTTATTTTAACTTCCTAAAGTTTGTGCACATAAAGAAGAAAAAATCTTTCAAAATTAAATGAACTGAAGACAATTTATCCATCCAGATGTTCCAAATGATATTTTCTTAATTCTGCAGCACACAAAAACAATGCTATCTGTTTAACCCAAATGCAATGGGTTAATCGAAGTGTAATTTCCAGACTAAAGAGCGCACCATACTATAAAGCCGCACCTACAAAAAAAAAAAAAAAAAAAAAAAAAACTGGAAACTTACATATAAAAGTATCTGTGCCGGTCTCGGTTTTCCATAAGGATCCAGCAAAGGGCTGTGTCCTTCATAAATCTGTTGGATTTATAAGGACCCAGCCAACCGTCTCCAAAGCCGAACTATGGTTTCGTTCACGCCGAGTTTACGCGCAATGGCTCTACATGCTGCCAGATCGACAGCCTTCAACTTAAAAGCTGCATCGTATGAGTTTGAAGAAATTTCTCCATTGTGTCTGCTATTAGCATGTGCTTGTTCTAAATGAGAATTAGCACTTTCTTCTTTGATATCCAATTTTGACTTCCAATGATTAACTTCCTGCTAAAGCGCACCCTATACAGAATACACAGAAAAGCCGCACCGGGCTTTAAGCTGCATGGTTCAAAGCATGGGGAAAAAGCAGCTGCATATAGTCAGAAAAATACGGTACAGAGAGAGATACCTTTGCACAGGGGTGGGCAACTCCAGGTCTCGAGGGCCGGTCTCCTGCAACTTTTAGATGTGTCTCAACTTCGACACACCTGAGTCAAATAATGATGTCATTAGCAGGACTCTGGAGAACCTGACTGGACCTAGGAGGAGATTCAGCTGTTGGCTTCAAGTGTGTTGGACCAGGGACCAGGATACCGGCCCTCCAGGACCAGAATTGCCCACCCCTGCCCAAGCATATCCTAGTGGGCGGGTAAAGGTAGATAAAAAGGTAGACTTTTACGTACAGGTAGATATAAAAAAAAAGACTTTTACAGACAGCGAAGTGGAGTAAGAACTGTGAATTAGGGTTTACACAACTACGCTGGGATGAGTCATTTTCCAAATAAGTTATTCCAGACCAACATCATGTTTGGGTCACTTCCTAGAAGGCCTGGTGAGTGACAGAATACGCAAATGTTTGATATGTTATGAGGAAGCATCATGATGAATGTTGTAGAATAGAGACAAAATGGGTTTAAATTTTCCCAATTTTTTTATTATTATTATTTTTCAACCTTATGTATGCAAATATGACAAATAATGTTTTGGAAATGTAAATATGCAAAGGTGCAGGCTCCCATTTGCAATCTTTTTCATTACATTTTTAATGGACCTGACCCAGACTTTGTCATCACCATCTGACAAAAATAAATATAAAATATTTTTAATGACCATATTAGTGACATTACTATTTTTACTCAATTTTACAGACAAATGCTTCTCAAGAAACAAAATAAATATTATTTAAAACAAAAAACTATAAAACGTCCATCTGACAGAGTTGACAGTGCATGACGGAGTTGACACAGAACTGAAGGTGGTGACAAACTAGTCAGTAAAATGAAAAACTTGGTACATGTGAAGTAATGCAATTTATGAAAAATACATTAAAATGAATTAATTGCACATTTAAGAGAGATTTGACAAGAATTTCACTGAAAGAGTCACAAAAACTGACGGAGCTGACGTCTGACGGAGGTGACAAAAAGCCATCAGGTCCATGAAATCTTTACATTTTACCAAAATTAAGCTTTTATTTCACAAAATATCATCAAAGTTTTGTAAATTGTCAGTTATGGTGTTGACACATCATGGTTGTGACAAACAACAGGAATAAAACAGAAGAAAAAACTAAAGAATAACTTAAGCTAACCAAAGCTAACTAGCCCTCCTAGCAAAGGAAGAAACAGGAAGTGGTCATGGGGTCCTCAAAAGTTCTGGTGCCCCCAATAATGCCTGATTTTTTTTACATTCTTTTCATGTCTGACGGTGTTGACAAAAACATGGGACAAATTTCAATGAAGTTGGAAAATGTATAAAAATTATTTTTAATTCAGTTTATTGATATTTTTATAATTATTTATGACAACTTGTACTTAATTGTCACAAAATATTATTTTAGTATTGTTTTAAACTATTAGAATGTATTGAGTTCTGCTCCTGGACAAGAGATTTTAAAGACATCATCCACCTACTACAATGTTTAAAATAAAAAAATATTCAACAAACACCAAGAAAGCATACACTGTTGTGCTGACATGACCCAGGTTAGTTTAGTCAAATATTTGAAAAAAATATATTTTGTGTATGTTTTATTAAAATTTTGTGCCTTATCCATAGGACCTGTTTTGTCCCTATTCTCAAGAATCACTGTTGCACGGTGGACGAGTTAATATATCGAACCTTACATTTTGTCTTAAGGCTCCCAAATGCTATAGTGTGTAGTGCGTACTCTGTGAGCGGCGTAAAAACTGCGCACCAAGTTTGTCTATAGCTTTCAAAAGCAGCTGTTGGAAGGCTGAATAAATAGACTGCTGACATTGCAATTATTTTTTTCATTATGTGAGACTGCACCTCCAACTGTATGGCACAGACTAGAAGTATGTGGCAGGATGAGCATCTTGATCTGTTAGAATATAATGTAACTCTTCTTCTTTTTCCTTATTATTTCAAATTCAAAATTAACAAAAAAATAATAAAATATTCAGACACAATTATTTGCTGTTGCTTTCAGTTAAAGTGGCTTCCATCCTACTATCCAAAGGCATGCATAATAGGTAATTGGTCGCTGTAATTAGACGCTAATTGACTGAAGACACTGTAAGCTGATTCAATGGCTCTCTGTAATGAGAGTTTGTGGGTATGATTATCTATGTTGTGTGTTTTGTGTTGCCCTGTGCTGGTCAACACACTCTGGGAAGGACAACCAAGGTGCCTTAATTTCCTCTAACTGCTGCAGATAGAAACAACAATCCCTTTCAATGTGTTAAAAAATTATCAATGGATGAACGTCATTCGTTTTAACACAAATGCTACATTTTTATTTTTCTGGGTAACTGGTTCCTTTTGTTTTTAACCCACCCTTAAAATTTGACCTTTTAGCCCATTTTATGGGTTGAAAACAGAACCCACAACATAACCCTGTTGTATTAAATGCCCAAATATGCATGTATCTCACCCAGAACTGGGATGGGCTGTCTTTTCCCTTGAAGTTTTTAGAGTGTGACCTTTAATGTCATTCACGTTTGTATATTTATGGCATTTTTCCAGAATTAACACAAAATATTTAGTTAGTTTTGGATCTCAAAAGCAAGAAAACAAAAATATACAATTCTACAATGAAAATTTAACTTCTTGTTATTCTGCCAAAACAGATTAGATTTGTTTAATCAGCAAAACACATTGACAGAAGCAAATAATAATAATAATAATAATAATAATAATAATAATAATAATAATAATAATATTAATAATAATAATATTTTGCATTTAGCTTTTAAAATTAATTACTTATCTTTGCTTGTGCTTTCTCATAAAATGTACCTACTATAACGCTGGTAATACTTAAAAGCTAAATAAATGTATGTATAATGAGCACAAGAAGTGACCATTTATACAAATTAAAGGGATTATTTTACTCCTGGCCGCTTCGAAAGACAGAAGCACATCATCAAACTAATTATTCCAGTTAGCAGGGCCAAAAATCAGCAGCTATCAAATGGGAAACAGACGACAAAACGACTTGAACAAATTAACTGACAAATTATATGGATAAGAATAAGGCAGTATCATACTGAGGGGTTATAAAGCAGCAGCTACAGGGGCTCGGCTCACATTAAAATCTTCAACTAACTCAGAAAAGAAAAGAGGAAAAGAGGCGGAGTGATAGAAGAGCTATCATCGGGAAAAGAAGGAGCAAGGTGCCTTACCGGATGAAGAAGAGGTGATGGATGGATGGATGGATGGATGAAGAAAGTAGATTCCTGTTGGTCTAAAGCGCTCAACTCCGCTCTCACACTAAACCAGCTGCCCGGTCGGTCGCTTTTGATCAATCCTGAACCAACCAGCGTCTCCAGCCCGCAGGTTCCGCCCGCACTTTGGCCGAGCAGCCATCAGTCCGTCAGCCCGTCATCCTTCAGGTATCCGGACTCTCCGGGACTCTGTCGGAGAGTCGCGCGCTCTCCGCGGCACACTGCCTGCGCACTGCGCATGTCTGACCCCCGCCTTCACTAACGCGCTCAACAAATAGAAACAGGGACATATAGAGTATTTAGAGAGGCAAAACACACACACACACACACACACACACACACACACACACACACACACACACACACACACACACACACACACACACACACACACACACACACAACTGTAGAAGTGGATAAGCATGTAAAGAACCCCATAAAATACAAATTTCGCGTACGCTGTGTGTGAACTCTACTGTTTGACGCTGAAAGTTGTAAATACAGGCTGGAGCGCACCGTGTTTTTCATCATCTTTTTGTGTTTACAGTCAACTAACTCGGTTTTCCGGTGTCATAATGAGGGATCACCTTACTTTCCTTCTGCTTTCTGAGTGGGTTTGCTGGGTGGTCTCTGCTGAGCCACTTTAGTCCGATTTACCCTCAATTTGCATAATCTGTCTTTATGTTAGATTGCAGAAGTATATCTGTGGCTGCTGACACTGGAAACAGGAGGTCTCATGGGTCTCCAGGAAAATCTCTAGGAATATTTGCCATAAAAAGGGGGTTTATTGATTTCTAGATTTAGGAGACATCACAGAGAAAATTGTCTTTAGTATCAATAATAGAAGACTAGTTTTGAAGATGCGTTTGGAAAAAGTGTAATTTTGTTTGAAGGAGAGAAATTAAAAACTGGGATATGCACATTTTGTTCCTTTTCTGTTGCAGTCAAATCCTCAGTTATCTGCAGAAGAAAAATAGAAAGGTTATTAAAAATGTAACATTTTCCAATAAGGACCACAACAATTTATTTTTGGTTTTTTTGCACAAAGTAAGGAAGCTTTTTTTAAATTTATGAATGTTTAAGATTTTGATCTTTTTTTGAAAAAAATATTTACCCATCTTGTCAGTAAACATGTTAACCATCCTGCAGCTCCTAAACTGAAAGCCATCAAATTCAACATGAACAGTAGGCACTTTAGCAACGAGTTTTAACATTAAAGTATTAAGTGAAGTGAATTATGGTGAAATTCTCCACATTAGTGTGAGTCAGAATAAAACGATTTCTCTTTATAAACCAGGATTTGACTGCAGATGGACTTACCAAGGTCCTTTTTAATGGATGTTTTTGTTGAAAACTGCTTTAGTGAAGGGAAACATGCAGCGGTAGAAAGTGTGACCTCAGAAAGTTGAATTTAAAGAAAAGGCTGTGGAGTTCAGTTCACATGTAAAATCAGCAACAACTTAATTCCTAAAATATATCTGTTTCTTTTCAGATATTTCATCTTGATTTGCTTTGTATTAACTGAGCTGGTTAATAATGAAATGTATACGGCATGTTAAGCTTGTAATGTATGGATTCTTCAGGTCCGCTCTAATATAGATCATTATAGTAGATCCTTTCTGCTGCAACATTGAATTTCTCTCTAATATTTTAATAAAATAGTGTTGACTTGAATTGATCCCAGTTATACACTTACTGGAAAGCTCACTGGGGGAAAATCTTTTTAAAACTTGAATGAAATGATTTATGAAATATTTAATTCAGATTTCTATCTCTGAAATCTGAATTAAATATCGTCTGTGTAAACTGAATCAGTAGTACCTTAGACATTTTTTTTAAGAAAGGACTTTTTTTGTTTCATTTTTCTAAACATAAATGAAACAAAAGTCTTTAAAAATGGCATTAGTTTGATGTTCAAATGATCTGATCATCTTAAAATGCTCACCTGAAAGCTGGAATGAAATATTCATGGAGTCGATTTCTCTAAAACTGTTACATTATGTATGTTTTTTGTTCCCACTTTGTTTTAAATATATTTCTAAAGTATATTTTCTTTAACATTTGCTTTAAGCTGCATGTGGCACAGATGTTTCAAGTTGATTTGAGCCTTACCTCAAAACAACGTGGCTCAAGAGAGAGAGGTTCGACGTGAGCCGTGGTTATTATCCAGACCCTTGAAGTCGATACATGAACAGAGCGCTTTATCGTTCTGAGTCTGGAAGAATAAACCTGCACCCAAAGGAGAGAAAGAAAGACAGTTTAATTATACCAGCAGTCAAGGAGCCACTGATGTTGTTCTTTAAGGCAGATATTTCAAGTCGGGACACATTACAAATCTGACTGGACAGCAGAACGCTCGGCTTAATAGCACAACTGTTGCTGTCTGGGCGATAAGACAATCTGAGTAAATTAAATCCAAGGAAAGATTGTGACTTGACTGATAATATGATTTCAGTCTTTTATCCCTGTCTAAACCTTTTGAGGAATTGCTACAAAGTTTATTATTTGATCTTTTATCTGAGATTATCTTGGTGCCGGCCAGCCAGCTTGATTCTTCAGTGTCTTGTGGAAGCGTCTTTCTGCGACAATGCTCAGCAGCAAGAGAATAACAGCTCAAACACCACCAGTAGTGTTGAGAAAACAAATGTATCAAGCAAGCCTTTCGTTGTTCCTTGTTGTCTTCATTGGGGTCAGAAGGAAGCAGACAGGTTAGTAGAACCAGGTCGATCTTAGCCTGACCATCGCCTTCCTACTCAATTCCACTCAATTCTCATCTGCTTTCTCTCACTCTGTCTGAGCTTTCTCCCATTGACTTGGATTCCTCCAGTAGAATTTCAACCCGTCCAGTCCAGAAGGCAAAGTTGTGATCCACAGCATTGATTTTTTTATTTCTTTTTGTGCTGTTTGAAAACAACGTACCAGGTAAGGAATAGTGATGAACCCGGTTAGCGATTGATGGGAAGGCTAACTTCTAATACCTCTGAGCAGAAAGACGAGCAGCACTGAACAAAAACAATATCAGCAGTACTTTCATTTGACTACATCAATTAATTACAATCATAATCAGAAATTAATCAGCGTAAAACCTATTATTTGACAGAGTTTACTGAGATTGCAGTAACAACAACCCTAACCCCATTCCTAGTCACCGGGAATAGGGCTTTAGCTTTAGTCCTATTCCCAGTGACTGATCAAAACATACTTTGAACCAGTGGATTACTTATAATCTCAGAATTATCTGTCTGAAAAACTGAATCCATAGTTCTCAAAAACTGTAATTTAAATACCAGGTAGTCTAGCATCCTTTAAGGACATTACCGCTTTAAGGTCAAAGCGAGTGATAAGTCAAATTATTTATTTTAAGGCAGTACAGAATGATGTGACGTCTTAAAAGAAGAAATTGAATGTTAAAATTGGCTTTTTTGTTAAGAAAAAAAAGCATCTAGTAAGAAAATTTTAGCTACTCGCCGATCAGGGAAAAAAAAGTGTTTCTGCTCTAACTGTGATCTGTGATGGCTGCACTCCAACACGCATCAGCACCGTTTCTGGTTCTCAAAGGAAAAATGCAATTTGCAAATCTGTGTGAAAGGACTACTAATGAGAGAGAGCATGCATGTGTTCAACACGCTGCTCCTTTTTACCCCCAACTCATCCAGCATGTGATTTCTAAAAAAACACATTTATTTACATCAGTGGATTTATCAGAGGTAGATTTGGCAAAAATCAGCCTTCTACGTATCTCAGGTTGGACTGATTTATTCGTCCTTCAGAGAATAGATTCCTCACTTTTCAATGTCCGTCAGGAAGCTCAGTGCCAGACAGGCTCCACATTTCACACTGAGGTGTTGATAGCAGCTCTTTTGGCTGCTTATTTATGAAAATCCACTTTATGTCAACCTGCATCGGTTTCCTCTCCTTAATCTCTTGGTCTCTTTATCTCCCTGGATCTTGATCTCTCTTTTTTTTCCTGTGACCCCTCGTTCTATCCTTCATGCTCCTGCTTATGTTGAGAAAGAAAATGAACCGTTTAACTAACGTCGCTTCAGTGAGGGGGCCGCCTGATTACACGATCACTAAAATAGATGTAGCATTTGCTGCGCTTCGTTCCTTACGCAACCAATTTGGCAGATGGGAGTTGAGGATTTTCAGAACATGTTTAATCACATCAGAATCACTCACTTATTTCTATAAAGCTGTTATTTACTCAGTAATTTACCATTATGAGCTGGAAAGGATTACAAATAATTAAAAAAAAGGTTGCAAGTCAGGTTTTGCCCTTAGTTTGGCTTTGAAGTTAAACCTATAAAGAACATATAATTTTTAATCTGGAAACATTTCTCATGTTGTTGCTCTGCTACATTTTATAATCAACCAGCCTCGTTAGTGACTGAAGCATCAACTGTGTATTAATCCATGCCTAAAAGTAGTAAGGTGTGCAACACAGATAACATGGAGTTGCCAGCTGTTTTAGGGCTTCGCCTGATATGTTTTTTATATAATTGCAATTTTTAAGTAGTTGTCTTCATCATAAACTAACAAGCAGCTGCAGGAGAAGGAAAGTAAAGTCAGAAAGTGCTGGGAGACAGGCTTCCTGTTGGTTTGGTCTTTCTGATTATTTTTTTGTTGTTTTTGGCAGAAAACACTAATGAACACAGGGAATTTCACTCTGACCGTTTGCTTCCTCAGTAGTTAAAAAAATATATACAAGATGGGAATTTTTAAATGAACAGAACAACAAAAATCAATCTCAGACATACAAAGAAAAAAAGTATTTGCCACCAGAGAGATTTCTTGTCACACTTTCATGCTTCAGCTCATTGAACAAAATGTAAAAGAGTAAATGCAATATGCAGGTTAATTAAATCATGATTTAATTGGATTCTTTACTTAAACCTTTCTACTTTAAGTTAATTTTCACAAGCCCTAACAGTCTTGTAGATTTAGAAAATGAGTTAAAACAGAAACTGTCTGACAACATGATCTCATAATGCAACACATCGTGCCTCGATTTAACAGAGGCAGAGATCCAAAATAAAAGGTTTAAGGTTGAGATCAGATCTACCAAACAGAAATAAATCACGACGACGATGCCGGAGTTTCAGATAAAAAACAATTACAACTCTAATCATGTATGCAAAGTTCTGAGTTCCCAGCTTGCTTTACTTTACTCCTGTGTAGCTAAAGCTTTGGATCCTGCAGGAGTAAAAGGATTTGTGATTACTGAATCGGGCTGTGACATTTTTAACTGGCTGTGGAATAAAGGAGTCCATGCACTTCCATCCCTCTCCTCCTCTCTATGCAGTATCTCTTCCATTGCAGGGCCTCCCTGTAGTTTCCCAGAATTCCTCACAGCTCACAGGTCCCCGTGGATCCGTTCCTGTGTTTGCTGTATAGCGGCAAACCAATCCCATCCTTCTGTTCCTGAGGACATGCAGCCAATCGCTGTGCGGCTCTGAAATGACCCACTTGTGCACACACACACACACACACACACACACACACACACACACACACACACTGTTCTCCTGATCTCACCTTGAACATCAAGGTTGGACGAAGATATATGTGAGAGAGGCACTGGCAACTGGAAGAGGCTCCTGTAGAACCAGTAAGAAAATGGAGAGAGATTAAAACAGCGACGACCTGATTCCAGTTTCCTGGGTTCTTCTCAGAAAGATTTAGACTCTCTTTTCTGTTTTGTGTGCACAAAATCGAGCCAATGAGAAAAATGTCATTTTAGAGGACAGAATGGAAGGCTGACCGACACTATAACTTGGTTTGTTTTCCTCATTTACTCAATTCAGGTTTTGATGCCGATGGGCAATCGAAACAGGCATCTGGTCGAATTCAACGGAGAACATGACAAATAACCTGTCAAAGACTGTTTTTCATGACCGCCGCTGTGCAGATGACAAGCAACAGAGGTAGCCTTAATGAGGATGCAAACGTCCTCGTATTTAGACTGACACCAAAGCTGCGCAAGCATCATCACGTTAAATTGAACGAGGACCTGCCAATGGCGTGAATGCGTTCCACGGACGATGCCAGGAGGAAGCCAGCTCAGAAAAACAGCAGTGTAGAACCGACCGAATGATTTCAGTGTTTGTTGGCTCCAAATCCACTGTATGGTCACAGTGTGAGGGATAAAGCACATTTTTAATGTGATTATTGAACAGCATTGAGGATATCTTCACTACAAATTGCATAAGTCCCATTAATAATAAGTTATATCTTAGCAGGAGTAGAATCTGCAGAGGTGAATCCTCAGTCTGAAAGGTTTCACCAGAATAATTTAGTAATTGTTCAGAGATTGGCAACACTTTGAGATGAAACGCTTCTGGGTGGTAGAAAAATGCGTGTAGTTCTGATAAGTTTTCTGTTTTTTGAGCAGCTATTGAGTTTATGAGTTCAGAAATGTGAAAAAAAAGGAGACATTTCAAAGTAAATATACACTAACCAAAACCATAATATCTGAACTTTTCAGTTCTTAAAATGAAGATGAGTCAATTGACAGAAACCTCCTTACAGTGATGAAGGGAACATTCTGCTTTTCTGGGGTTTGATGTTTGCTTTCTTGGATCCAACCTTTGCACCAACTGCATCTCCTGCTTTTAGGCATCAACCCAAGATCTGTTTCATCAAACATTTTTCCAAGGTCAAGCACCGTGGGCAACCAGCTGGACAAAAGCTGTAGCCATTAGAAACGCTTCACAACTTAGAAAAAAACCTGAGACTAATTTATCCCCAGAACAGATTTACAACATGCCATAAAATAAAATCCAGAGATTTTCACTTTAAGTTGTGAATCATGTGTATAAATGTCCGTCTCAACAAAAATCGATTAAATAACACCCATTAATCATAAATTGACAACAAAAACAGCAGGCGGTCATAACTGAAGCTTTGGAGGAATCAAAACATAAAATGTTGAGCGTTGCTGGCACAACACGCAGCACTGATTTCAGGCAAACCTTTACAAGGCTTGAAAATCAACATATTTCCATCTTCCTGCGGTTAATGGGAGGAACGGCCATATTGAAACGCGGAGTCTGCCTCACAGGTTGTTACTGGGGGTCTGAGTCAGACCTGCTCCCAGGATCCCAATGAGAAACTCAAATCTGAGACATTCCAGTTGATTTTTCAGACTGGGAAGGTGGAATTTCCCAGTTCTGAGTGCAACTGGAACGCAGCATCAGTCCCCTGTAGCCTAGTCTGAACGGATCGATCCCAACGGTGAGAACAAATGTTGCTCCAATTAAAGAGTCAAAGAAATTTGAAACAAAATTAATCAAAAACATCTACAGAAACTTTAATGTTTTTTTTCCTGATTTTACATCATTAAAACATTAAAAATCAACAATAGGAAACAGGCTGAAGGGGAAACGGAACGACGGGTCCGAGTTTATGACAATACAAAGTCAGCAGGGGGTAAAGAAGGATGACAGGAGAGGAGGACGGCAGCTTCCCCTCGTCTGCCAGTCATCAGTCCATCACTTCATCTCCTCCTCCTCTCCTCCCTCTCTCTGTTCCTGTCTCTGTTTTCTTTATTCCTCTCTCTATCCCTTTCTCTGTCTCTCTCCCTCTCTCTCTTGTCTTCATACTCTCTCTCTCTCCCTCGCCCACTGTCTCCGTCTCTCCCTCTGTCTCTTTCACCGTCATCATCTCTCTGCCTGTCCACTTTTCGCCTCCGGCCCTCCTGCTCCTCTTCCTGCCGCTCCTCTTCCTCCGACCTGTCTTCACGCCTTCGTCCCCGGGCGTCCCCGCGTGCGCGCTCCTCCAAGTCACGCTCACGCTCCCTCCTGTCCTTCTTTGCCTGCTTCTCGCCGTCATCGTCGTCGCTCCTGCTTCCTTTTCGCCTCTTGTCCACTTTCTCCTTCTTCTTCTTGTCCTTTCCTTTCTTCTTCTTCTCTTCAACGTGTCCCTTTCTCTTCTTCTTCTTCCGTTTGCTGTCAACATCTGGAAGACAAAACAAGGACAGGAGTTATAACAGATTCTACCCAATAATAAAAAGTTTAATGTGTAAATTTGGTAAGAAACATGGAAATGATGCAACTTTATTCTAAGAAAGCAATATGCAAACCCAATTAAATTTGTTGCTCCTCACATGCATAACAACTGCAGCTTCGCTGCTACTGAACAAAGTCTACGGCTGCATACTGGACCTGACCAGCAGGATTTTATGTCTGCAATCAGGCTGCAGTGGGCTTCTCAACCCATCCTCGTTCCGTAGAATCAGCTCTAAAAGTTTCTCTGTAGTCTGTTTAACCCAAAGGCTTTTTAAATGCGTTTCGCAGCCATGCAGGGAAGAGAAACTAATGACTCGGAAAACAAGTTCTCAGCTCCGCTGTCTTTTATAGCAGAAATGAAGCAGGGAAATAAAAGAGCTGAGGACTACAGACGATGCACCAGCCTGAAGAACAATAACTGTCAAATAAAAAATAAAAGGAGTTTAGAACGTTAGATCAATAAAGAAAAGTGTTGCTTTAGTGAAATATCTGTACAAAGATAACAAATGAACTGTTTAAATGCAAAGTTTTAATGAACAGAAGAGGAAGAATCTACAGAGACCAGAGACTAAGATCTTCACATCTACCCTAAACTGTTAAATTCTATTAATAAACTTTTTATTTGTTGATGAAATTGTAGTTCCACACTCATTTCTGAATAATGCAAACAAGTAAAACTCTGGTGGAGATTTCATATTTTAATAATCCAATTTTCTTTCAGTTAGAAGGCCTTGAAAAACAACTTATACCTCCTGAAAACATTAACTTTTGTCCCGTCACACCCCACACATCATTTTACTTTAGTGGGATTTTATGAGTCGGGAACACATAATTGTGCAGCAGAAATACAAGGGTAAAAGAAATGTAAATTGTGACTTAAATTCGTGTTGTTTCCCATCAAATACATCCATTATCATCTTTTACCAGGCAGATATGTTCATGTTTATCATGAATGTTGCACTTTTTCATTTTCCAAAAACAGATTCAACACTAAAACAAAGCTTACTTGTAAAATACATTTGAAAACCAAGTCTCACTTCATGTGAAGACTGTCAAATAAATCTATTGTAGTAAAAATACTTTAGGTTTGTGGCCGTGACATAAAAAAATATGCAGCATTTTATGAGGTATGAATTACTTTTCAGGCACTGAGGAGTCGTCTTTACACTTTATGTAACCGCTGACCTTTACTAAACCGCAGGACCCGTTAAAAGCGGGTTTGGCAGGGAGATGCTGGCAGAAATCAACATCTGGAAACAAACTCGACCCTGACGTACCCGAGTTGCTGCTGCTGCTGGAGGAGGAGTCAGAATCTGAATAGCTGGAGGAATCGGAGGAGGAAGACTCCGATGACGACGACGATGAGGATGATGAGTCAGACGATTCTACTTCCTGGTTTTGAGTCATGATCATCTTTGGTGCGTTCTTCAGGTGTTCCCTCAACTCGTCACTGAGAAAGAAAGTTTTGCTCAAGATTTACTTACTGATGGCAAAAATTATGCGAAACGATTAACAATCCCACGCACAGATAAAGTGACGCCGCGTCAGACGTGAGAACCGGACTTCAGCAGGTTTATGTAACTTACGTTAAGCCTCCCAGTCCAATGGAGGTGAAGAAGTTGATGGCAAAGCGAGTGTTTCTTGGATTGTCACGAGGAAAAAGACCCTCAAAGAACGTTTGCAAGGTTCTGCAAAATAAACATTTGAACTTAAGCTATAATTATATTCATATGATATATTTTCTGGAGCAAAAAAATTAAAGACGATCATAAATTGTAAAGGAATTCATGCTGTGTCTCAGATTTCAGAAACCTGGCCTTGAAAAAGAAACTATTAAAACAATGATGCATATTTCATCATAGTTTAATCTGTTTATCTATAAAATTGGAAAGAAACTATGTTCTTCTATTAAGTGTGTGTGTGTGTTCGTACGGGTCTTTGAGCCGCTGGTTGAGTTTTGGGAGGCCCATGTAGGCGCAGAGCTCCTGAAACAGGATTTTCACAAAGATCCTGCTGGATGATGTTGTGGTCTCCTCGCTCATTCGGATACACTCCAACACCTGATCAGGATTCATTTAAAACAAAAAGAAACGTCACTGCTGGTTCACTCAGACCAAGATGGACCTTCTGACATGTGACAAAACCGGACTGTGTCCTTACACTCCACGGCACGGAGTCTGTGTAGAGCAGATGAGCGAACAGTCGGGCCACGTTCCTCAGTTTGTTGGTCTCCAGTCGGTGGATTGTGTCGTACTGCTCAGAAAATATGGCCTCGAAGCTCTCCATGTACTCCTTCTTCAACAGACAGAACCTCTGAAATTATACGGACAACACACAAACACAGACAGACACACACACACACACACACACACAGACAGACACACAAACACACACAGTTTAATAAATGTCCAGGTTCTAATTTTTAATGCAAACATAATTGAGTCACATGCGTCTTAAGTAATTATACAACAGTTTCCCAAAGAAAGTGTGAAACTGAAAGTTAGCATGTTAGCTATAAATGCTAACGTTAATAATATAGCTATGAATGGCATATAAGCTGTTAGTTAAGCATACTGTGTAAGCTACTGTAAGCTAGCATGCTATTCATAACATGTTAGCTAACAGTTGGATATTAGCCTAGGTAAAAATATTGCCAAAGTTGTTCCCCGCTTTCTTTCTTTTCTTGGAAGATAATAGCAGGAAGAAGAGGGAAAAATAAAAAATAACCTAATTTTTTCGTGGCATTTCACTTTTTCATTGTTAGCCAGAATGCTAATGTTAGCTCAAGTTATTAGTAGAACCAATATTGCCACATAATATGTTATAAGAATTCCAGCTAACAGTGCATAATTTAAATTGTCCATCTCCTTTACCAATGTCATTCAAAACTGTGCAAACAATTCGTGTCAATGGACTTAACCATCTAGGCTTTTCAACTTTTCTGCCATGTTTTCTTATGTGCCAAAGAATATCCAGACCGTGAAAGTGTCTGCTTTGACTTTGGCCTTAGATTCAACGCCTGTAATTCATTATTTACATGATTAATTTAATGCCTGTACTCCATCACTTTAACGCATTTTTTCACCAATATTCTTCAACAAGTGCTTCTGCCTTAGCTCAGCTTTTTGTTATGATCAGCACACACTGGCAAATAGTATTTTTGCCAGATTTACAAAATAAATGCAAATTATCCCAGCTTATTGTATCATACATGCATAATTTCTCAATAAAATGAACTTAATGCAACGACAGAAAAAGGCTAGTTTTTCGATCATCAACTTTAACAACTGTAAGTGTATTAATATCAGAGTGTGGTGATTGTGTGTCTCACCCCTGCAAGCAGACCGAAGAACTTCTCGTAGGTCCTCTGCTGAGCACAGCAGTCCAGGATCATGTTACACAGCTCTTTCTGTTCACACAAACACAAAAAACACCGTTGATACGAGCAAATATGTTTCTGTCACAATGTAGTTTCACAACAAATGAATAAATATTGTCAATGTCTGATCAAGTCATTCACTTAGCAAATTCAACAAGAATAAGTGTTGAAGTCAGTTCTACTTTAGAAGAAAGAATCAGGAGGTTATTTTTATTGGATTTCAAGAAACATACAAGTTTACCTCATAAAACATTTTTTTTAAGAATTATGTAGGGAATTTTATTTTACTTTTTAACGAAACTAAGAATGAAATAAAGCAACAATGCTTGATCTTTGCCAAATACATTTACATCCTGGTTAAATAACCTGACATCTGGTGAGTTTCATACATTTTTCTCTCCATCTCTCAATAGTGGTTCCCCAAATTATTCCGGTTTGCTCCGAAAGCCGTGCGATCCAAAAAGAACGTAAAAACATAAATCAATTCAAAATTGTCTTGATTTATTATGAAAGACCAACACAAAGTAGTTAACTATGAAGAACTTGTTACTACTAGTCCATAAAAGCTATTGAATGAAATTATATAAACTTTTAGAAAGTACTATAAGTGCTTATGGAATCTCAAACTCCAGTCCACAAATCCACAAATATCTTACAACTTTTAGACGTGTCCCTTGCCCTACATACTTGTATTAAATGGCTGAAATGCCTCACCAGCATGCAGGCATGCTCTACAGCGCTCTGCTAATGAGATAATATTGGAGCCAGGTGTGCTGAAGCAGAAAGACATCTGAAAGTTGCGGGACATCAGCCCTTGAGGACTGGAGTTCGAGGCCCCTGGCTTTGGGTGCAGGAACGGCAGAAACATGGTTTCTTTAGACATTCTGCCATTAACTGATCAAACAGATGTGGTTTTATTGCTTAACTACTGAAATGTTCTGGAACGAAGGTCGAACAATTTATCTTGGTTATATATATATATATATATATATACTGTATATATATATATAATATATATATAAACTGGATTCTGATCTTTAGCTTCTTAAAACTTCGAAACCCAAAGGAGAAAGAGAGAGTTTATGCAGCAATGTCAACTAGACAAAGCAGTTATGCCGCAATTTTCACAAGAGTATTAACCAGCTGGCTGGCTGTGATGTGATTCTGCGATAATAGCCTTCTCATTGGCAACACCTGTCCCAGGCATAGTTATATCTGCCAAAGGTTGGCTCTCCACTTCTGAACGCTGCTGCAAGGATAGCTGCGTGATTTCAGTTCTGTGAATCCAAAGCAGGTAGTTAAATGTGCAATTAAAACTCTGCTGGGAGCTGGCAAAAACGCCGTCTGACTGGAGCTGTCCTACGCGTCACATGAGGATTCATCAGCTGCCTGTTTGAGCAGAGTGGGTTAAAGGAGACACGTTGGTTTTTCTTGACTTCGACGTGACAGCTTCGATAGCAGCAGAGCATAGCGGCATGAGGCGTCAGGGCGTGTCGGTGGACAAGTGTCTTCAAAGTGTGTATCGCAGCTGCTGTGAGTGATTCAGCCTTGATGATGAGTGACAAGGCCAACAGCTCCGACCTCTCTTAAAAGCAGGCAGCGTTCGTGTCTGAATGTTTGTGCGGAGAGGCGCTGCAGAGCACAGCAGGTGTTTGCTTGAGTTCAAACACATTCTTGTATAAAACAAAGTCTGAGATAGTAGAGACGCGTCTGAAGGGGCGGCTGTCGGAGAAGAGGACGAAAAAACACCCAGCATGATGTTCATTCCTCTCTGCTTTCAGAAAACAATCAATCCAGGGTTCGGAACATGCAGGATTAACCGATTCAAGACAGGATATGAACCGTAAAGTGCTAAATAAACAGCACGTTATTTATCATGTGGTCTATTGTGATAAAAGTTATTTATCATGTGGTCTATTGTGATAAATAAAAGGTGAAGAACATTCCTGCCCTCTAAGACGTCATTGCAAGTAGAGGCACACCGATAATGGCGAGTTAGAAAAAATATTTTTTAGAAGATTATGTTTTTCAGCTGAATTAGGACTGTTTTCCTCAGCTGAATCCAAAAATGACCCCAATTTTTCTCATTCAGGTCAGGTTTTTATTCTAATTTGATTTAGAGAAATCCAATTTTCTGACTAAATTGATGACATTTTTGTCAGGATATCCGTTCATTTTTGTTATTTGTCACACAAAAAAGGTTTTAGGAGGAAAAAAAAGAG
The DNA here is from genome assembly GCA_033032245.1 of Poecilia picta. NCBI lineage: Eukaryota > Metazoa > Chordata > Actinopteri > Cyprinodontiformes > Poeciliidae > Poecilia > Poecilia picta. The sequence goes on from CM065354.1 coordinate 22,504,804, forward strand.
TTTCTTGACAGTGTATTAATTAAATGTTACAAACTAGGATTTCTGTAAATAGAATAATAAACATTGATAAGTGTAAGTACATGTTTATTGAACATAATGTCTTCATTGTGTAAAATTCTCTGTCTCTTTTCTGTCCTGATGGCGTCTCTCCTCCTGCTCATTGATCAGATTATCAGAAAACCAATCCAGATGCGAGAACAAGTCGTGCATTTTGATGCTCATGTTGCATCCGTAGTTCAAAAAGTTGACATGACTGTGATTTTTGGATTCACTGTGATTTTAGGGTAATCAAAATTACCCTAAAACACAGTTAAAGAACGCAGACGGTTTTTTGGCTGTTGACAAGTGTAATCAACCCCCACTTCCTTAATTTTGTGACAAAGATTGGACAATATTTGCATAAAAAGCCGATCTTATCCACCAATCTTATCTATCTAGGCGTAAAAATTAGCCGCTGTTCCTTTTTGCTCTGCCATGACAGAGGGCTGACTGACAGAGCCGCCCACAGCTTTTTACACAAATAATGGGCATAATTACCATCAATTAAGCAGGAATGGAGGTAGGGCAACCAGCTCTGATCACCACAAGCCAGTGTGTCCTTCATGACTTAGACTGATCTCTGCTCCAACACGGTGACTTTACCGCCCCAGCACGTCATGAAGTTCAATACAAACGTGGTAATAAGCCATTTATTTGATTTAGCTGAGCTGAGCCTGTTCAGGGCATGAATTGGCCCTTGAGACAAAAGCTTGGGTGCAACACAAACAATGGAGCGCGTGCGCGTTGGCAATGTCACAACGCCTTTTAGTGAGCAGAAAAACACAAAACCCTTTGGGAATATCTTTGCTGCCCGATCAAAGCATGACCTGCATGTTGCAACTATCAGATTTTTATTTATTTATTTATTAATAATGAACCAAGCATCAATGATTAAGGACTGCTTTGTGTCTTTCACATAAATGGAGAGAAGATTTTGAAAGGTGAATGATGCCTTTCCCTGTTCATAGACTTACTGTTTGGCTGTCAGGAAAGTCCATCTTGATCAGTTTGTGGGCACATTCCTCAAAGTCCAAGCTGCAAAAATAACAAACATATAAACCAAACATATATATTGACAACTGCAAATGTGTCAATAATGGAACTCCATAGCTATTTCATCTTTATCTCATTATAACCCATCACATCTTCTTTGGGGAAACCATGGCAACTGCACAGGCTAGCATGTTTAGGGCCACCTCTGCGAGGATATTTATTAAGGAGATGACATTCAAAACACCAATCATTACAGCATTATAGAAGCACGTCTGGAAGCAAGAACGTTCCTAAACTCTCTATCTTCAGTCGTCTTATATTAAAACTGTCTCTCACAAAAACAGCCTCACTCTCTCAGCCTTAAATAACCGTCCAACTCAATCAAATATAGCAGGAGCTGTGAGTAACTGCCAACACCCAGAGACAAAACTGAGTCACCGACTGTGCCAATGTGCATCTCTGAGGCAGGGTGTGTGTGTGCGTGTGTGTGTGTGTGTGTGCGTGTGTGTGTGTGTGTGTGCGCGTGTGTGTGTGGGTGCGTGTGCGTAGTTGTTTAACTGTTCTGTTCAGGACATTCTCTGGCATATTTATCAACGATCTGAAAACAGGTGGGACTTATGGGGGCCAAAGCCCAGGCCTATTGCAGTGGACTCCCCTGTTTTTTTAAGATTAAATGCAGTTTCTAAAATGAATGAAAGTTGATGCAAAGCGACATGAACTAAATCATGAAACATGAAATAAACATGAAATCATTGCCGTTTTTCATACCAGACCAGATTTTTTATTACAAATGACAGAAAATATTTTTTCAACAGTGGCTTTTTTTCAATCAACCCCTCTGTGAGTTGTATAATGCTGTATTAATGCTTGGCTATGAGAATTTTTGTTTAACAATGAGAATATGGTCATAATATTACCAAAAAAAGACTATTTTAAAATTATGATAAAAACAAAAATGGAATTTTAATGTAAAAAAAATTAGCTTAGTTAATTTTTTGGTTATTTTTATGTTGGCAGTTCTCATAAAATTATAATCTCATCCCCTTAATACCTGTATTAGATATGCTTTATTCCGGTAGTATTTATTGATTTATTCTCATATTATTTTGTCTTTGTTGCATTATGACTTTATTCTCATTTTACCATGACTGTAATATCCATCCATCCATTTTCTTTACACCCTTGTCCCTCCCTGGGGTCGGGAGGGTTTGACTGTAATATTTGTGTAATATTATGACTTTATTCTTGTAAAACAAATTGTTTGCCTTATCCTTATATTCTTTTATTGAATTGACTTGTATTTAAATTAATAGAATCTGTAAAAAACTTTGGGCATGCTGACATGACTCTGAACTATGGTCACTGTTGGAAAAACAAATCCAGATTTTCCAAATATTAAATAATAAAAAAAAAACGACTAATTGATAAAATATATTTATCGCCCAGCTGTAGAAGAAATTTGAAGCTGTGTGTGTGTGTGTGTGTACCTGGACTGAATAGCAAGGTAAATGGTTCTTCTGAAAGCGACGAGGTTGACTTCTGTCTTGTCAAAGATGGTGACCTTCTCATCTGAGAGAGAGAAAGAGAAAGAAAGAGCAGTTTGACTAGTTGGTAAATGTTTTTACACAATGCTTATCAAAATATTGCAAAGATCATAAAAAAACCATTTCACACACTTATGTTGTAAACATCCCAAATGTAATCAAATTTAATAACATATAAACTTCTGATCAGCTAATAACTCTTCACTGGTTGAAACCAAAAAGCTTCTTATGATGCGACCAAAATGAGTTTATTTATTTCCAAACAAACCAGATCAAATTATTTTTAGAGCAACATTCACAAAAAACTACAAAGTAATTTTTTTCCTGATTGGATACAAAACTACTGAATTTTAAAAATTTTTTTTACACAAACGTTGAAACCATGTCCTCATTAAATTTTCTTTTCAAAGCCATTTTTCTACAAATGTGGAGTTTAAAACTTCAGACGCCTAAATCCTAAACCCAAAAATAAAACAATCACTATAACTAAATAATTTAAAGCTCTTATCTATATAATTTCAACATTGTTAGGACAACCTTTAATTAAAAATGGCAGTGACATTTCTTCGTTAATCTTACCTTCTCCCGCTTCCTCGTTCTCGTCTTCCTCCTCCTCTTCGTCGTCGCTGCCATCCCCCTCCTCTCCTGAATCGCTGCTGCCTTCGTCCAGGATGTCTGACAGAAGAACACAGCTGATTGGTCAAACTGCGGCAGAGGCCACCGTGAACTGGACTCAGAGTGAAGGGTGTTCTCACCTCTCTTGATGGTTTTGTATTTCTCCTCGTTCTCTAGGAAGTCTGGGTCCAACTTGAACACGTCTATGTGAACACACAAACACCGTTAATGTTTACACACACACACATCTAGATGAAGCAGCCCCCGCCCCTTTCTCTGCATCTTACTGAGCACATCCTCTGAGTTGTACTCGTCATCCAGCGGCAGCATGTGGGTGAACTGGTCGTCCTCGTCCACCAGGTCCAGGCCTTCTGGGATGACGGGGTGATCTTTGAAACCGTCCTTCCTGATGGCAAACATCACCTCGATCATGTACTGGACCCTTTTGTCAATGGACGATTCATGGAGGATATTCCTGAGACGCTCGAATATGGCTGCAAGAAAGAAAGAAAGACGTTTTCTGTTTAAATATTCGGCAGGTTTTAAGATTAAAAAAACTGTAATTAAAAGCAGAAATGCTCAATGGATGGACAGAGGATTCCTATGCATTTTTCCATGTAAAAATTCCATATTGTTCCCAGGCTTCCTAGTAGTTTGAGTTCACATTAAAACGTAAGATAATCTTGTGCCTATAAATTTATGGGGGATATTTCTACAACTTGCTGCCCTTAAGCAATTAATCTGCAAAACCATGAATCTAGGAGGAAGGAAGGAGGATCAAAAAAAGAGAAAGAAAGGAAGTGGACAAGGAAGGGTGGAGGCAAGGCAGAAAGAACCCAATAAAGAAGGAATTTTAAAGAAAAGGACACAAAGAAAGAATTATTAATTAAGAAGGATGGAGAAAAAAGGACGACACAGGTGCAAAGGACAAGGAGGAGGAAGAAAGGATACAAGAATGAAAGAAAAAGGCACAGAAAGGATAGACAGCAGGGAAAAGACAGGAGAAAGGAAAAAAGTATGGAAGGAAAGATACAAGAAGGAAAAGGAATGGATGAATGGACGTTTGAAAAAACAAAGGGAGGACACAGCTTTCAGAGAACAGGAGAGATAAAGAAAAAAAGTTTGGAAACAGAAACATTTCCCAATCTGCTTTTAGCCATTGATGATAGATTTTAGATCTGAAAAGTAATGAAAAAATTAAATTCCTGACTTTCCCAGACCATGTGATAATGGAAAAACAAATGGACTGAGGATGGACCAATGGACCAATTATTGAATGGATGTTGAACAAAAGGATAGACGGGAGACAATAAAACAGACGGATGGCTTATAATCAACAGATCAATTAAAGTCTGGAAATGCAAATATTTCCAGACTATTTTCTTTGGAAAAGGATCTGGAGCTAAACCTGGAAAACACCTGAATCAGGTTGCATGTTATTCTACGCTGTGTTGGAACCCTGGTACATCTCAACCTGTGTTGACCTCTTTAAGCAGATGATACGACGTCAACAGCTGCTGATGGAGTGTACCATTGATTCCACGGGGTGAGACCTCGGTCAGCTTGAGTCCACACTCCTTGAGGAAAGAGATGGCCACCTCCACGCTGTCATCAGTCGGACGCTCCAGCAGCAGAGTGAGCATCTCCAAACACAAAACCTCGTGGGCCTGAGGGAAGAGCAGAGTGAGAGATGCAACACCAACTCACACACACACACAAACGACCACATTTGGACGTCGACACTCGAACTGCATGACAGCACAGGAAGGAAAAATCAGGGCCTACCACGTTCTGGTTGATGAGATGGGCCACGAACTTAGAGGCCGTCAGGCACTGTTGCTGTAGGAAGACACTTTAATGAACAACCTTTTCCAAAACCATTAAACATTACAAAGCATTAAGTTTTACAATGAGAGCAAAAAGCGTTCCTCTGCTGAATTATCTCCTTTAAAAAGCGAACAGATTGTACAAATTTTGACAGCAGCACAAGAAAACACATTCTAGGTTATGTTTAAAAGCTTCCTCCTCTGCCAGCTACGTCTCTCATTTAGCTCCAGATTCTTCTCCGCTCAGTAATTTGGACTCGCATCGCCTCCACCTGTTCATGTTGGAAAACTTCCACCTCTGGGAACAAAGGTGAATCTGTCACATTCAAACTGCTTTTTCACTCGAAAACCACTTCTCTGAAAGGACACGTTTGCTATTTTTAGGACTCTGAATGAATTCACCTGAAAGAGCATTTAAACTAGGCTCCAATTGAATAAAACATTACTGAGAAGGGTCACAAGTAGGGCTGCAAATGACGATCATTTTAATTACTGATTAATCAATCGATTTTTTTTTAATTAATACTTTAACACAGTAAAAGGTGCTTAATATGAGATTATTTTTTCTCAAGACTTTGAAGCAAGTGAAGCTAAAACAGCCATTTGAGGCGCTCTGGGTAGAACAGATTTGAAAGAAAAGGGATTGTTTTTTCAACTTCAATGCAAAATATATGTATATTTTTTGGGCAGTTTTGGTTTAATATCTGCAAAGAAATTTAACCAAATTACTATTTCGATTACTAAATTGATTAATCGATTACTGAACCAATTAATCACACTTAACTCGATTAATCACAATTAATTCGATTAATTGTTTCAGTCCTACAGGGATCACAAGTAGGGGAAGCCACTGAAGATCATCACTACATTTAAGCATGCCATTTAAAAACCCAAAATTTCCAAAAAAGTATATTACTTCCCCACAGAAGATTAAAAGAAAGCCAGAAATGTAATTGGTTATTAATCCTTGAAGCCTGACCGACGGGTACCTTGAGGTTGCGCCGGTAGCTCCTCCTGAAGCTCAAGACGAGGCGTTTAAGGATCAGCTCTCCGATCTGTGGGAACTTTGAGTTGATGATGGCCACGACGGAAGCGTACACATGAGTGAAGATGGGCGAAGCTGCTTGGGCCTGCAGCACTGACCGAGCCAGAAGGCCCCTAGCAGACAGACGGAGGAGCAGCCGAAAAGTTACAGCATGCAAACGACAAACCTCTTTCTGCTCGCTATCATATCATCAGCTGTTACACGTCTAGGAAATATTTGGAAAATTACAAAAATAAACCAGAATTTGCATTAGTGTACAATTAAATAATTGCTCACCTTCCCCTGACAATGTTTTCCTGCAGCAGCTCCTGGATGATGTTAACAATGTTGGACACGTTGACTTTGTTGATCAGACCGTTGATGGACTTCTTCAGAGCCTCCCAGCTCATCCTCTGATAGGCCAGGCTGTGCAAAAGGGCGGGGCATCAGTGATTATGCAATGTCAACGGATAGCGATAATTGATGCCTGTAGCAGTCTGCCGTTCAACTTGATTCAACAAACTTTGAAACAAAAGTACCACAAGACAAACAGTAAAAGAGGTTTGTAATATTTTTGTGAGACTAATCGACGATCAGGAGGTGTAAGAGGAACAAACCCAATCTTACCTGCTCTTGTCTGTGATCTGCTGTTGCATCATGCGGAGTTTGGCTGGAGGGATGTAAGCGCCGCCGGTCCTCGTCAGGATCGGGTCCAGCTCCTCTTTCTTCTTCTTGACCGGCGGCTCTTCGCCAGCGGCTGGCTCCTTGTCCGCTGGAGGGGAGCCAGAGCGGCCCCGCCTCCTGCGCTCCGAGTCTTCATCTCTGTTGGCTCGCCGATCAAATCGTCTGTCCCTGTCGTCGCGTCGGTCGTCGTAGCGATCTCTGTACGCAGATGAAAGGAGGAGTTTTTAGATTATTTTAAAAAGACAGCGACGCAAACCGGAACCTTACTTGGTGCTATTGAAATGTTCTTTTTGCAAATTGCACAGGAACATAGTACACTACTGGAGCATGTTTCTCACCAGGAACAGTAAACTTCACTTAGACTGACAAAAACACATTTCAATGTTTGACTCAATCATCTGGTTGTTGATCTGAGATGAAGATGAAAACGTTAGAAGTGGTCATCCTCCTTTTTTCTATCTGCTGAGCCACTGGCATCGAAGCAAATGCTCAGCATGATGCTGCCATCACCGAGACTAGTGGCACAGTGCGCTTAGGTTTCAAAGTCTCACCTAGATCTTCAGGTTAAGGTTTGGCCTTTATTCATTTATAATATTGAAACTCACAAGAAACAGGACAGATACAACGGAGACATCAAAGCCTAAAACATGACCTTAAAACAGTGACGTGTGTACGTAAACCTTTGACTAGGACTGGTAGCAAATGTACTACAAGCATCAAGAAATAACAGATTCTGCTTTTAAATTATATCCAATAAGACACATTTCACAGATTATTCACTTTGATCAGATTTAAATGTCACATGGTGTTAATATTGTAAAAAGTTAATTACATACATAATTTAGATTTTAAGCATGCTATGATGACACAATAATCTCAAAACCATTTCCACACCTAACAGAGATAAATAATGCGTCATAGGATTTTGCCAAAGTTGATTATCCATCAGAAGAGATTTTATATGTGGTTTAAGTCAAACATTTGGCTCTTCGGACTGGTCAAACAGAAAGTCTCATGTTTATAAGTCTGACTGGTACTCTGTGTCTCAGTATCTTACCGAGCGTAGCGTCTCCTGTCGAAGCGGTCTCTGTTCCGGTCTCGTTCTCTGGATCTGGAACGATCCCGACCTCTTGACCTGGAACTGTCTCGCCCCTTAGACCTGGATCTTTCCCGTCCTCTTGATCTAGACCGTGATCTTCCCCGCTCTCTGGATCTGGACCTGGACCTTCTTTGTTCCCTGGATCTGGATCTATCCTCTCGGCTGGATCTGGATCCCGACCTTTCACGTCCCTTGGACTTCGATCCGTCTCTTTCTTTGGATTTGGATCGGTTGTTTTCTTTGGACTCGGATCCGTCTTCTTCCCTGGACCGTTTACTCTCTCTAGATGAGGATCTGTCGCTCTCTTTGGACCTCTGTGGAGAAAATCAACATTTAAGTACCATTTCTTCTAACTGGTAAAATAAATCAGAACAATTTAACAGCACGATGAAATTGAACTACCCTGAGAACATCAGATAAGCAGAAAAACATGCTGCTTTAGAAAAATAAATGCCCTGTGACAAACTTTCATCTTACTGGTATCTGTGCCACACTGCTCCTAATCTTCACCAGAGCTCTTTGATGTTCATCATCATCACTGCTGCTGCCGTCTGAGCTGCTTGCAGAGGAGCTCTTGGATTTGTTACTGCCCTCTGGAGAGGATTCCTTCTTAGTGCTTCTCTCCCTTGCATTAGCTGGCTGAGGTCCCTGTGCTCCTGGACTGGACTCATCATCTGAAGGCCCTACACACACAGAGAAAGAGCAATACATTTGTTAGATATGTAAACTAAAGGAGACTGAGAAGTAGATGTTACCATTTCTCTCTCTTTGTTTAGGACTGGAGCTTTCACTTCTGACTGGAGAATCCATCCCTCTAGAAATAATAATAAAACAAAGGAACAAATTGAGTAAACACAAAGATTCTGATGAGAACAGCACATTTTGATAACCAGTAACTTCAGGTTTTGGTTTACAGCAATGCCTGTCACAATAAGCAATTACCACTCCATTAATACTCCATTAATCACGCAATTAATTTAAAGGAGCTCAATAGTTTCCATTCGGATGATAAACATTTTTTAAAGGACAATTTTGTGTACAGAGACATCATAATACATTTTTATTGATAGCTTCGGTTGCCTTTTGTTTTATTATTTCCATTTTATGTAATTTCTTTGTTGCTGTTGACTTTTATTTTGGACATTTAAAATATATTCTGGCTCCAGTGTTAAGTGCTATTTGCGAAATTAAAATGTATTGGTTTATGAGAGGAAAAAATAAAATCATGTTATTATTAGGCTTGTCACAATAACAAATTTTGCTGGACGATTGTCTAAAAAATTCTTGTGATAAACGATAATATTGTTTAAAGACCTTTTGACACTGATTTAATGGAAGTGACGTAATAATGCATGCTATTTCCTGCCATAGATAGCTACATTTATTTTCAAAAGAACACACCACTGGAACTGATAAACTAAATAAACAAAACAACCAAAAACAAAAATAAAATGGATTCTCAGTCTCCCTTAACAAAAAACATACTTGAATAAAAACTAAACATAAAACCAAAGTGGAAATAAATACTGAATTCAACCCAAAGAGAGCAGATTGTTTAAATTATTTAGAACTGATTTGATCTGTATCATTTCCCTCCTAAGTAATCCAGGTACTCGGCAGCCAAAGACCTAACTACTAATAGCTGGACACTCAAAAGCATTAAAATTAATCTGCTTAGACACACGGAAACATTCAGGTGACAGTGAAAAACACTGATCACTGACATTTGTTATATTTTATATTTAATTTATCACATCACGTACTTTGGTTTCTCGATTACCTTTAATCTTATTAAAATAGTCATTTAGAGATACATTATACTACTCAGAATTCCAGTTTCCTTTTTTTTTGTTGTTGGTATATTAAGAGAATTTGCCTATAGCTGAAGAACAAGGCCAAAAAGGAGACCGGAAACTCCTAAATAAGCTTATACACATATGTAATTCGTGAACTAGTGTTACTGTTGGTGACCTACTTAAGAAACAACATCAGTACCAAAATAAATAATCCCAGAAGTCGATAATTGTTTTATCCTCATGTGAATTTGTGTGAGCTAATGCTAGCTTCTACGCTAACTCTACCGATTTGTAAAAACAAGCTAAAGTAGCGCTAGCATAAATTTCTGCGGTTGAAACCCGTTTATCCTCCGTCTCTGGTTAAACACTAACACTTTACTTAAAGTTTAAAGTCTCTACATAATGTCTTACCGTTGCCGTTTTGAGACTTATTTAAATCACTGTCGTTTTGTGGCGGAAAACGTTGCGCTGTAAACAGCAACCTCTTCCGGGTTAAAAACTGCTTCCGGATTTCACAATAAAGGTTTCCATCCATCCATCCATCCATTTTCCTACACCCTTGTCCCTTAATGGGGTCGGGAGGTGCTGGTGCCTATCTCCAGCTAGCGTTCCGGGCGAGAGGCGGGGTCAGGGGTCACCCTGGACAGGTCGCCAGTCTGTCGCAGGGCTAAAGGTTTCCAATAAACTTATATTGTGAAATTTTTTGAGATGCAGCGATTTGTACTTGAAATATTGAGTCAAGTGAAGCAAATTGTGGAAAAGGAATGAAAAAGAAAGAAATGTAAAGAAATATAAATTTAAGAGTTGATGTGTTAAAAATATAAATGTCAGACAAAGATAATCTGAGTAGTGAGTGTAAAATTAGATCATAAACAGGGAAAAGAGAAGGATAAGTGAGTTGTATTAACATTTTATGCAACTAGCATGGATTAAGCATTATGATAAAACAAAAACAACTAAGCTTAATTAATTCAATTATATAAAATTAATACAAGACCAAACTAAAAGATGCCATACACCTAGAAAACTAATGACTTTTGAGACAGGCATTGTTTCAAAGGGGAAAAAAAATTTATCGAGTATTTGTTTTATTAAAATATGCCATGTTGAGAAAGATTCATTTATTTCTCAGTAATAAATGATTTTTTTTTAACAGCAATCAAATCTCATATGCATGCACTATTGCAATTTAGGGAGCAATTAACCAAACAATCTTTTGGGGGGGGAGGTGGGGGTTGCAGTGAAAAGAAGCTGGAGTACCCAAACTGCATACTGGAGAACATACAGAGACCCCTGGACAGGTTAAAATCTCAGTTTTGGCTATTTTACCTTAAAAGTCAAAATATTTAATCTTAATATTTTCCAACTAAAATTAGTTTAAAAAACACATTGCGATCTTTACAGGTGAACTATTGCCCAACTTTTTACTGGAAACATCAAATTTTAAACTATTGCAAGATGTTGCAGCTTTCAGTTAAATTATTACTTCTTTGTCTTTTATTATGTGCGACTAACCAGTTTGAATTCTTACTCCTTAGATTAACAGGTTTCTGTTAAAATTTAAATTGGTTTAATACTTCTGCTCATTTTAACAGTTAAAAGTTGTTTCAAGATTTCTGATTCGTTTCTGTTTTTCAATTAATTAATTACAGCAACCACAATGCAGGTTTTGCACAAAAATGCTAATTTTGTAGTTTTACTTGACTTATTCTATTTTACTTTTATTTACAGAGTCCATTTAAGACTCATTTTCTGCATAAATAAAACACCACATTATAGATGTAAGTTGACATGTCCTTGCAAATGATTTTGTTAATAAAAACGCATTAAATTCATTAACACAGTAAAGTAAAAAGTAAAATGTAAGCACTCTCACACGTGTTTGTACTGAAAATAAATACATCTTTATTATTATCTCTACAGTGACCCCTCCCTACATCAGACTTAGGACACAATACAAAATACACATCATCATCATTATTATTAGTAGACATGGACAGAAATTTATAACCACCAACATTCAGACAGTAAAGTGTGATTAAGAGTGGATTTTTTGATCTAAATGTAATAAACAGTGTTTCTCCAGCAGATTTGTGTTTGTGAACATAACTGCAGGCTGAAAAAATTGAAGCGTTCACATTCATGGAAGAATGCATTAAGGTCCCATGATAACACCTGAGCCAGCTTAACATGCTGTAGAACCATTGTAAATGTGACTGAGAACTCAGTTTTGAAATGGTAAGCTAGTTTTAGCTTACCATTAAAGTTCACACAAATTCTACCAACACAGCTCTGCTCTCAGCAAACAAATGCAATCTTGCACACAGATTTGTACAGCTATTGTCCAAATAAGATGAGGGGAAAAAAGACAAAAAAAAGTTAAGAGTCCTCCTATTGATAGTTCCCTCAGCCAATCACATTCAACTTACACATGCACAGACTGTCTTTCTAAATTTACTGACTGTTCAAAATCCCATGATGCACCACACAAGTTTCAATGTTTTGAAGAAAAAAAAAAACAAAAACAAAAAATTAGGTAGTATTGAACATAATGTCATCAAGCGGTTCTGCTGGTTCTGTGGAGTTTTCTGTACTAAAGGCCTCTGAAATGTTTGCAAACAAAAACCTAAAAAAATTTTTAAAACACCCTCAAAACATATTCAATGTGTTCACATTATTGCACGCATTTTTCATCCAAGTGAAAAAAAATATGCTAATGCAGCAAAAGCTGAAGAAGGCTCTTCCATCTGAGCAGTCGACACATAGTAAACCCTCATCCCTTCAACCTACCAAAACCGCTGACCTTTAACCCTCAGCATCTCCGGGCAACGCACGCAGACCACTTCTTTTATCCTGCAAACCATGGGCTTCAAACTGCCCAACTGAGCATCTCTCAGAAAATTTAATGCAGGTTGATGATTGTTTTTTTTTGTTTTGGATGGTGCAGAAAAAAATGTCAGAATCAGAATGGAATGTTTATTTTCTGCTCATCAGTTCATAGATGTATCCCATTTCATCTTGTGAGCATAAACTGGCTGAAGCAACAGTGTTTTGCATAAGGTGACTTAAAGGCGGCGACTGAAGCAGAAGCATGCTGAGGGTGATGGCGATGAGGATGATTATGCATCAAATTTCTCAATAAAACTGTCCAAAACTGGTTTTCTTAAGGTGAAATGTGCATGGAATGAAGAGGGGAATACAAAAACGCTCACAGCGAGTCTGAGAAAGACTGAACAAAGCAAACTTTCACAAAAATGTCCATTAAGACAATTTAAGAAGATGTTAAGAGATGTTAGAGATGGTAAAGACTCTTGTTCTCCTTTAGGTTATTCAACATCTGTCTGAATAATTTCTGCCTCTACCTTGACAGGAATTTCAGTAAGATCTGATTTATTTTCCAACTGCTGTTTTATTTGGTGGTAAATAAACATAAATATGATTGTATGAACTGGATATGAAATCTAAGGAGCCAATGGCTAATCATAAAAAAACAAACAGATCAAGGAAAAACATGTTAAAGTTAAATTAACATTAAACTGTTTGCCAAGAGGCACAGATATAGGAGGCAGATCTTTAAAATGGATTCAACTGAAAGAAAACAGGAATTATTGCGTTGCTATTATTGTATAAGATACTGTCCGTAGTGGTGATTCTAGATGCAGTACTCATGGTATTAGTGGCAGTAGTGGTAGCTGAATTGTCAGGGATGCTGACTGCAGCTTTTTTATACATAAAGAAGAAGAAGAAGAAGAAAAAGAGGTGAGAAGTTGAGAAATTTTCACTGATGCTCCAAGAAAGTGGAAGCCTCTCCCATCTGCAGCAGGGTTTTTCACAGATGGCTCATCAGTGTTACCAACATACAGTGTCACAAGCACATAGTGTCGCACAGTGTTACTCGGGTGTACAGTGTTAAAGACAGGCAGTGGTTTTTGTTCAGGTCCTGGTTGCTAAGGCTGGCAGGTGGCGTTCTGCCAGGCTACATGGGCTGTTGCCGGGCAGAAAAGGTCGAGCCCTGTGAAGACGCAGCAGCTAGCAGTTCGTTGTAGATCTCCCGTCGGACCTCCTGGGCCACGCTCTCTCGAATCTAGAAGAAAACAAAAAAAAGATGCACAACTGGTGAAACTGCCATCCAAGAAAAACTCCAATCGTTCCAAGCTATCATTTTTACCTCTCTAATAAGCTGTTGAAAGTTGTCGGGTCTAAATTTCCCGGCCTCTCCTTCCCTCTCTGGTGCCTCGTGTTCTTCTCCTTTTTCTCTCTCTACCTCTTCACCGTCTCTCTGACCCTCCTCCGCCTCCTCGTTGTGTGCATTAGGTCGAGCAGGCGGGGCCGGGGTTATGTTGATTGATGCACGATACACTCCTCGACTCTGCTTGCCATCGTCTCCCTCCCCTCTGACCGGACTGGGCGAGCGGGTGGAGGGGACGCTGGAGGGCCCCCGGCCGCCGTAGCACAGCTCTGATTGGAGGAAGAACTGCTCTCTGAGGAGGTCTGACACCTGGACAGACATCAAATCAGACAGAAAAGGCAGAATAGTCAGTCAGCACGAAATGTTTTTGTCTTCATATCAAGGATTGAGAGTTATTTTGTGTGCTGACCGGCTCCATGGCTCTCAGTGCAGAGGCGGTGGACAGGCTGTCTACACTGCCCTCTCTATGAAGACCCTGAGAAGAACAAGATATGTATGTGATGGTTGTGGACACAAACCATCTCTGGTCCAGTTTAGAATGTGTAACATATGTTTATTAAACTTCTGTACACATGTTCTTACTCTGAGGTTCGAGTGTGGCGTCAGCTCCATCAGTCTGTCCTCCAGCTGTTGCTCCAGCTCCTGGAGTTCCTCTCTGACCTGTGACCTTAGGGACTGAAGCTGCTCTGCCTCCATCCTGCAAAACAAGCAAAAGATAAACAAAAAACCCCACAAAGTCATGAACAGAAGGAAACAGCCAGGTTACTTCTGTGTTTGTTTCTGAGCGTCACCTGTCAGCGGGACTCAGGTGCTTGTAAACGACGGCCTGCTGGCGCATGATCGACAGCTCCAGGTCCATCATCTGATTGCGGAACATGTTCAGACTGCGTCTCTTCTGCTGGAACTCTACCACAGACTGAAAGCATAGATTCACAGCTTAAAATATTCTTATAGTGTTCCTGTAATTGGCAATTCTTGCCTTAAATCAGTGGTCCCGAAACTATGGACTGTGGGCCGGGCCCGGCCCGCCTCCACATTTGGTCCGGCCCCCTGAACAATACCAGAGAGCATTTAGATTTTTTTTAATATACCGTATTTTCCGGACTATAAGCCGCTACTTTTTTCCTAAGCTTTGAACCATGTGGCTTATATGTGGATTGTTCTTCAACCACCAGGGGGCTCTTTAGCAGGAAGTGAATCACTGGAAGTCAAAATTGGAAATAAAAGAAGAAAGCGCCCATTAAAACGAAATTAGGTTTTAATAGGGAATTGAAATTTGAGAATGTTGTTGATCAGTTAAATAAGTATTGAGGGGAAAAAGAAGATTTTTGAGTTTTTTTAAATAATACTGGGATCATTATGAGAATTTGAGGTATAGATATTAGGATCCAGTAGATGGCAGTAGTGCAACAATAATGGATGCAAGCTGCCGTTGAAATCTAAAGAAGAAGGCGGCAGCGCCTATTTTCATTTAGCACATGCTAGTATCAGACACGAAGAATCAGCACCTTTACTGTTACAGTTACCGTTCGGAAACTACCGTAATCAGTTCTGTAAATCTAAACTTGGCAACTTTTTCTTTTTCATCCGTAATAAATGTGATATTCAATTGACCTGTTATGAATCAAATTTTGGGTGTCCACCTCCCTTTGCTACTGCTGCATCGTTGTGGAAAATCTGGAGTGGCAGAGATATCTGAGGCTTATATGTTTATGTTTACTGGATTTATAAAAAAAATGTTGGGGTTGCTGTTTATAGCCTGGAAAATACTGTATTTATTTAATGAATAGTGTCATTTCCTGGATTTTTTCTGTGAAGAACCCAGAGAGGGTTATTTGATTGTGCTTTCTGGAAAACAATAATTTTTTACATTTAACGATTCCTGCAAACGTCACACTTTTTCTGTTACAAACCGACTCCGGCCCCCCAACCAGAGAAGGGAAAAGTTCTGTGGCCCTCACAGGAAAAAGTTTGGGGACCCCTGATCGAGATGATCTAATTCAAAGAAAGCTATTTATTTTCCTTTTTTAAGAAAAAGAAACATAAAATATACCTGCTGGCTGGTTGCAGCTGCTCTGAGCTCACCAAACAAATCAGGAGAACTGATCCGGCTCTGGAAAAGGAAATAAAAGTTAATTAGAAAAAAAGGCAACAAACTAATATGATATTCTTTAGACAAACAGTCGATGACTGAGGAGGACCAACCTGACTGAGACTCTGAACCGTTCCCCTGATCTCGTGCAGAACCTTTCTCAGCTGCATCTCCGTGCTGGACGGGCTTCGTCCTGAACCTGGGGCTGCAGCAGGAGGGATCCCGGGGTGAAAGTGTGTGTACCCGTGTGTACCGTAGTAAGGGGAAGCAAACTGATGCGCCGGAGGAGCAGCAGGGAAAGGCAGTGGATGGTTGAATGAGTATTCTGGTATGTGCATCGGAGGAGTTCCAGGAAGTATGCAGCCCAGATCAAAGTGTGGAGCTGAGGAAGAGTAAGGCTGATGCAAGTTGATGAGGCTGCCGTGCGGCGGGACTGGGGGGGTAGCAGGCTGGTGCAGACTGGTTAGACTAGAATAGTGATGCACTGGAGGGCCGTGATGTTTAAAACCATAAGGAGGACTGGCATAGTGGTAAGGAGGATAAGGGTAAGTAGTAGGACTGGGGAAAAGGTTGGGTTCTGAGCCCAGCATTGGAGCATTGTGTCTTGGGAACATCATGCGCCCAGAACCAGCACTGTGCTGACTTTGGTTGGTGTTCAGCTGGAAAGGGTTGTGTTCATGATTACTGGATGACAGATCGGGAACACTCTGGGTGGTCCAGGAATGGCCCTGGTCCGGGGAGCCGTCAGGGGAGGACTGGAGCTTTGCAGAGAATAAGACGACCGCATCAGATGGCGAGGGATGGGTTTAGGAGGAATGGCGTGCAGTGGGTTTTCTTTAGAGCCCAGGTTATGATCAAAGTGGACACACAGTGTTTTGCTCTGTTCCTCTTGTTCCTCTTTTTCCTCGTATTCCTTTGCTCTCCGTCTCTGAACGTATTTAAATGAGTACCTGGGTGGGGTACAGAATGCTTGGCCTTGACCGAACTGGATCCTGACAGAGGACACGACTTTAGAAGGTGAGAGGAGGGACAAAGGCAAGGAGGACGACCCTTGCATAGGGATCAAACCACGTCTGCCTATTATTCCTCCGGGGTTTGGGATGGGTTATCGATCTGGATGCTCTTGTGCTGGCCCAACATCCTGAGCTGGTCTCTTTGGCTCTATTCAGTGCTCTAAGAACCGGAGACGTTGGTGCAGAGAGAGCAGAATCAGTCTTTTCCTCAGCTCTCTCTGTGGCTCCTTCTGCATCGATCACAGTCAGGGGTTCAGTGTGCTGTGGCTGTTCTTCTGAAGTCAGTCTGCTTTTCAGTGTTTCCCATCACTGGTTGTGGTTCTTGCTCATAAGCAGACGTACTCTGGGTTTGGTCTGGTTGTGGCTCTGTGTCTGGATCAGTTCTGTCCTTATATATTCCAGTTGCTCCCCTTCCCTGTGAGTCTGCTTGTGGGAAGGTGGTGAACTGCGTACCGTGGAACCTGCAACAAACTCTCTTCATTTTGCCGCCTCTTCCATGGAAGTACCACTCTGTTCCTTGGAAGGAGGGAGGAGCTGAACTCCTCTCTGCCACCCAGTAGCTCAAACGCAGGCTGGTCAAGCGGCTGAGGTGTGGGCTACATCTTGTGATGGGTGTGACGTCACAGTAGTCTCACTGTCACAGCTGTCACAACTCTCCTGCACCTAGTTAGGAACACATAAAATTAATATTTTATACATCTGCTGAAAGACATACTTAGATCCCAGTACAATACCATTCAACAGTATGTCAACATAACAAAAAAAAGTTTTTTTATTGCTAGATTGAAGTTCAGGGTTTCCCCAGTGTATTATAAGCATGTCGGCCCGCCATGCTTTGCTAGCCCTGCCGCCAGGCTTAGCGTTTCAGCTGTTTGGGATTCCCCTCGGTAATTCCCCCTCAGAAAGCAAAGCAGGTGCAGAGTCTGCGCTTTATGATTGGCAAAGGTCCTGAGGTCAGGGGTCAAACACTGGATGGCTGCATTGAGGACTTCTAGCCTCTATATGTGGGACATCTGCTTTACCTTTATATCACAGGATGCCCCAAGACTTGATCTTTGTACATTTTCATGCTCCTGCCAGAGCAAAACTCAACATACTGTCAAACTTCAGACCAAGTTGTCCAGGGCCTACTGGCTGCGCCACAAAACAAGGCAAACCCCCCCCCCCCACAGAAAACAAAACAAAAACAAAAGCTTTCCACCACAATAGATCCAGTACTTTGAAACTCCACATCAGGGTGATGCAAGTATAAAATAGCAGAAATCATGAAGTGAATGAATGTAAATCGTTTAAATATTTTGAAACTATATTAAACATCGACAAGTTGACTCTTTCAGTAAACAACTTTAGCTTAATAATGAATAGCAAAATATGTCGTGTGAAGGTCCAAATGATGCAAGACTGACTGTTTTTTTTTTTACTTGCATTTTACCACAAACTGGACTGACTGCACCTGTCAGCCTTCAGCTTTGCTCTCAACATGTCAAGACAAGCAGTCTGGCACATATGCGACAAAGAATTAAAAGCTTACTGCTGTCTGTGTGAAACTGGATTAATAAGCATCAACTGGGGCTCACAGTAGTGTTGCAGATTTTTAACAAAATGTTTACATTCATATGGCTTGATGAAATGTTGCAGGGAGGTTTTTTTTTACCTTATACATACAGAAATGGACATAAATAAATCCTCAAACCTTCTTTGAGTAAACATTTCCTTGACAATACATTCACACTTTTTCATATTTCCTAACTTTATAACTACTTAGTGGATTTCACACCAATAAAAAGTAGAATATAACTGAAGTTCTTCCACCTGCAGGATCTCTGCAGCTCATCCAGAGTTACCATTAATCTCTTAGCTGCTTCTCTGATTACTGCTCTCCTGGCCTGACGTGGAACGGCATGTCTAGGTAGACTTGCAGCCGCGCCAAACCATTTTCACGTTCAATCACTTAGATATTGTTTATGACCTAGCTCTGCTTTAAACTTCTTAAAACGTTTTCTTCGTCCACTGTGTTCCTCGATGCTCTGAGGCGTTCACACAACAGCGGAGTTCAAATTGAGACAACTACAATTTGATAAACTCATTTAGATGTACTAGAAAAAAGAGCTAAAAAGAAACGGATGCTATCCTTTCTGAAAATTCTAAAATATACCTTTAAAATACCATTAAACCATTAATTATTTTACATCTAATTCAAAATTACATGTGACGTGTTGGTCTACAGATAAAAACGCTATAAAATGAAAAAAAATTATTAAAAAAATACGAAATTGTGGCTGAATTTTTGCAAGATGTAAAAATATCTTTGCTCGGCACTCCATCTGATTGTGTGTATTAACTTTAAGATGATTAGACTACCCATTTTTCGGGCTATAAGCCACTACTTTTTTTCTAAACTTTGAACCAAGCGGCTTAAAGCCCAGTGCAACTTTTCCGTGGATTTTTCTTCAACAACCAGGGGGCGCTTTAGCAGGAAGTGAATCATTGGAAGTTGAAATTGGAAATCAAAGAAGAAAGCGCTAATTTTCATTTAGAACAAGCACATGCTAGCAGCAGGAACGACGGAGAAATGTTTTCATATTCATATGAAGCAGCCTTTAAGTTGATCGATCTGGTAGCACAGGAGGGAAATAGAGCCGCTGCACATAAACTAGGCGTGATCAAAACCATGGTTTGGCTTTGGAGTTGCAGGGCTGGATCCTTAATAAATCCAGCAGATTTATTAAGGATCTTGGTGAAAACAGAGAGCTGTGGAGATACCAGCGGCTTATATGTACGTTTCCAGTTTGTTTTTGTTTTTTCAAAAAATTTGTAGGTGCGGCTTATAGTAAGGTGCGCTCCATAGTCCAGAAAATATGGTAGCTATTGTTCAGAGTGTAACCAATCTTTTACTGCAGCTCCATGTAGAGAAGTGTTTCCCAACCCTGGTCCTCAAGGCACAGTGCCCTGTATGTTTCATGTTTCCCTGCCTTGATGCACCTCATTCAGCTGACTGCAGTTCAACAAACACCTGCTAATTGAAATCACCTGGGCTGAAGCAAGGAAACAGCTAAAACATGCCAACACTACACAAGCGTTGGCAAACACTGATATAGTGGTACAGAGTGAAGTGAAGAACAAAGTCCAAATAAAAGTTAAACCAACCTTAAGGTAGCTGCTGGAGTCACCAGAAGGCTCCTCAGCAAAGCCACTGCTGTCAGACTGTTGACTAACAGTCCTCGACAGGTCTAAGAAAAAAAAGGGAAAACATATTATTTCTGTTGTACTCTAACCTGCAGGTGGCAGCGTAGAGCTATGAATAATGAAAGTGGTGCAGAGACACTAGGACACAGGACAATCTGTCCTTGAAAGCATCTAAAGGAAACGGGAAACAGGAAAACATTTATGATATTGCAGTTTATTGGAAAAATGCTAATTCATCAAGCTTTATGGGTTCTCAAGGCCAGAATTTGCTACATTCCAAACATGGCAATTTAAATCACAGATTTATATTGTTGGGCTTTTAAGATATGCTTATCTTCTTTTTACAGTCAATTTTAGATTAAAACTAATAAAACACAGGTTAAAATGGAATGTTTTACATTAATCAATTCAGGCAAAACTAGTGCTAACATATGTTTCAAATATAAGGCTCCGAGTAACAACCATTTAAAATATTAAATATTCAAAATACCAATTAGTATGAATGGTTTATACAAAATGAAAAGCAATATAGGTAAATAAAAGAGACGAACTAATGATGTAAGCCTGGAATGAATGTACTAGAACCAACCTGTGATTCTGGATGCTCTGGATGGCAGGGCTTCATCGTCATTAGTCTGAATCTAAACAGGCGAGGGACATTTGAAAACAAGATAAACAATAAAAAATGTTTTAATTACTGAACAAATTCAGACATACTCTGACTCAAGATGCTTGCACATATTGTATCATTCTTTTCTGGTCATAAAACAGAATTAATCAGCTCATTTTTCTTCTACAGATGGACAGTAATTATCTCAGTCCCAGTGGAGATCTAAAACCCCTGCTTTCATTTTATCTCAGTTGTTGTGTAAGCAGGCAATTTTGCCTTTATTTGCATTCATTTGCCTGGGAGATTAGCTTTGCAGGCTGAGTTGAGTGAACACAGTAGAGCAGATGAAAATAAGATGGTCTGGTAAAAGGCCTAAGTGATGTCATTGGGCCACCTGTGCGTGGGAAGAGGTTATCCTTTGAATGACAAAAAAAAACAGTCTGAGGAAGGTAGGCGGAACACAGGAAATCCCCATACCTCTTCCATGTCGAAGGAGTCTGCGTTCTCCGTGCGAAGCTGGGCGAGTAAAGGCGGGGCGAGCTTGGAGAGCGCTTTCTCAGGGGTGGAGGTGAGGTCGGTCTCATCTTTGGCCACCTGGTCACCTTCCTCTGCTTTCTGATGGGTTGTGTGAAGGTCAGCTGAATCTGGCTGGTGTTCTGGTCCAGTGGTGTTCTGTTCAGGACTGATAGGTGGATGAATGTTAACAATAGTCACTCAGTTGTTGTCAACCTGGCGCACTGAGCTACTTTTATGTTCAATCTAAGTGTCACTTTAAATACATCGCTCACAAAATTTTAGGGATATTTGGTTTTCAGGCGGCCTGGTAAAAAACAGTCCCTTGTTGCTTTGCTTCATGCAGAGAACCTGGACTCTCGAGAAAAAATCCTGGAGCCGTAGACTCTGTTGAACTTTTAAATTTTACCCAATGGCTAGTGTTTGGCTGTGATGTATGTAATGTGCCATCACGACACTTGGAAACTTACCGGAAACTGCCTGCGCTGTAAACAACCATCCTCTGCTGTGACAAGAGAAATGCCGAGCTGAAGTAGACGGCTGTTAGTATTAAATTAATGTTTGTAAGTAACACTGACTGAACAGCTTCGTTCAGTTCCTCCAATTACAATTCTAAAACTGCGCAAAAAATAAAAAAAATCAAGTCCATCATTCATAACAGCTTCTTTTGTTCACCGATTGGCTCATTTGAAATTCTGCTGGAGAAATCCACTTCAGTAGGAGAAAGTCCAGAGGGAGCAATGAAGCGAGATCAGAATCGAGCAGAATTATGTAGGAAGACGATGTCCAGGGTATCTTTTGGGTGAAGATTGTGGAAAACATAAAAAGTACACACTACAATATGTCATGGCAGTAGAGTAATCATAGAGGCAACATAAATCATTAATGTCTCCATAATGCGTCATGTGGCCAACTTTAGTTCTGGAGAAAGTGCAGGCCTCTCCATTCAAGGTACCCCAGTTTCCAGCAGCGGTTCCCTCATTATGTGACTTTGATGACCTGAAGCATTCCTGTCCATGAAGATGAAATCAGGCCTGGGTTGTTCATGCAGGGACACACCGAGTGGCTAAATGATTTTATTCAGGTATTGGCTTATCACTGTTCCCGTCACAAAGTGTAGGTGTTAAGGCAGAAAAAGGCCCGGACTGTGGAAGGGTATTTTCCAGGTAGCCATAAATGGAAAATCAGCTGTGACTCAGTGGTGTAGATAAATATGACCAGCTGGGTCAGACTGGACAGAACAACAGCAGGTAACTGGCTGGTTTATCTGCCTCACTCCCATAAGATGTAAGTGCATATTATTCAGAATAATTCTCAGACAATGTATATTGATAATAAAGTGATTCAGTTGAGTATCTCTTTAGGTCACCCACCACCTAAGCAATGCAATGAATCATGCTAAGCATCAATGATAGTGCAACAAATAAACAACAGAACTAAAACACTGTGTTCCTCTTGTTTGACATCGTTCTACAGTATAGGACTAAGATCTGAATTTCAGCCTGGAATTGAACCTCTACCGCCTGCTCTGAAGTTCCCAATAAATGTCTGGAGAGGAACCAGTCGACTCACATATCCGTAATCAGTTCTGTATTGACTAAACACACCTACACTGCAAAACCACCACCGCCGCCAAAGGCTTGTCTGGTGACAAGAGTGGTTGGTGAATGGCGTCTCCAACATTATCGGCGGCCATCATTTAAACTCAAAGTGAATAGACTTTGATAGATAGAGCATTATGATCCACTGGTTCCTCATCCTACATAAATGCTGGCCGTGCAAGATTTTGCTGTCTAGTGGTGAGGTCAGGTACGCCACACGGACCACATTGATGTACGGTTTCAAATGGTTTGATGTGACACTTGGGTGCCTCTCACCTCCTTTAAAGGTGACATTCATCATCTGACTAAACAAGGTACTGTTGTCATTGAAGCAGTGTGGGATGTGAACTTCTCTGCCTTTCTGTGACTCTTCTAGTCTCCCTGAGTCTCTTGATACTCTCAGCTCAGAACATCCTGTTTGACCCCACACAATGGTGAGGAGCTATTGATCTGTTGTTAGGTGTCATCTTGGTCTTAAGATGTGAACAACAATAATGAGGAGGGCTGTTTAAATCTCGATTCCGTTTGAACCCGGAAATTTAGTCAATTCATAAATCAGACACATGCTGTGAATTTTGCCGTAAAGCTCGTTGTTAAGTGTTGAATCACTGAACAGTTGGAAACGTTTAGAAAAGATCACATTAAGTTCACTTGCGAAGGTTACAGTTCATTCCTACATTTCACCCAAAAGCCAAATATTCCTAGATTTTACGAAAAGTGTATGTTCTTAATTACATAGAAATATAACATTACATTAAAATATAATTGGGAAATTAATAAATAAAAAATGTATTTGAATTTGTATAAATTCAGGTGTGACTTATTCTAGCTGGTCTAATGGGAATAATCGTTGTCATCCTGACAGAAATGACTGACAACTTTCCAAGGATCATTTATATTTTCAGAAAGATCAAATCATAAAAAGCTGTGTGTTCGGGACTAAAAAAAGTACAGTGATTTCCAGATTACTGACCACACCTGACTTTAAGCTAACTTTAACCAGAGGAAATAAATACATATATAAGTCACACTTGACTATAGGCTGCTGGTGTCTGTATTGCAACATGGGATATTTACCCAGAAGATTTGTTAAACTTTTAATGAAACACGTAGAGGTATCACACACAAATACAAAACATAAGTGTTTTTTCTAACATTGCATGTAACACAGCTGCTTAAAAGGAAAATACCGAAGCCTAGCAGGAAAAAAAAATCACTGATGCCCATCTTCATCTTCCTCCTGCACATTAAAACCACTAAAATCGTCTTCTTCAGTGCCTGAACTGAACAACGTCACACACTTCCCCAGTCCGTTTCAATGCCACTTTTGTCTCAAAGTAAAGTCGTCCTTTAGCTTTATTTATTTATTTATAATTTATTGAGATGCACCTGTGTATGAATCACATCCTGCTGTTCTTACAATAAACTAAGTAATGAACATGTACTAAATCTTTACACTTTGAGACATTGTTTAAAATTTCAACAGAATTTAAAAAGGCATCTTTGCCCTCATTCTAATTAATTGAATATATAAGAAGCATAGCCTACCTGCTTTCCATTAGCCGATCGCCCTCGCCGCCTCCATTGGCCTCCTCCGTCACGGTAGCTAAGGGGAAATTATCTTTCCTGCGCATGTGTTTCTGGCTGACCATCTCCACCTGGTGGTCAGAGCTGGCGTTGGCGCGGTCGTGATCCGTACTGCTACGAGTGTGGTCGTTGACACGTTCGTCATCGGGGGAAGCAGCGTGTCCGTTCAGCTGTGTGCGCTTGTTTGGCGAGGCCCCCTGTGGAGACTCTGCGGTTGATCCGAGCAAGTTCTGTTTGCTTATTTTCTTCATGAGTTTATGAGCAAAGTTCCTGGCTGAGTTAGTCCTCCTCAGAGTAGCCGGATCTTTACCAGCACCTCCTTGTTGCTCTCCTTTTTCTCGTTCTCCACCTGAGAGAGATGCATCACAATAACATCAATAATAATTAAAAAATAACAACAATGTCAGCTCTGTTTTATAATTTATTTTGTCAAGTGAAAATAAACAGTTCTATTTAACTGATGGTACATATACTGTAAGTTCATAATTTCAGAAAAAAAGCAGATTGCGACTTTTTATTATTTCAGTGGTTCTTAACCTTTTTTGAGGTACCGGACCCACCAGTTTTATATGCACGTTCACTGAACCCTTCTGTAGTGATAAATAAAATATTATTTTTGCCCCCCCAAATTCAAGACATAGGGGTGACCCAACTAGAGTCTAGTTGGGAAGACTAAGATCACTCAGTCTTCTTAAAAGGTAGAGTTTCTGAGAACAGTTCTTCAAAATATAGTCAGTGTTTTCAGCAAAGTTGAGCTGACTGTCCAGGAACAACCCAAGGTATTTAAAATTTGCCACAGTTTCAACAGGTTGGCCATTGAGAGAAACTGGAACCATTTTAAGGTCTTGTTTAGATCATTTAATTAGTGCTACATTCTTAAGAGAATGAAAAATTAATAATAAATAATAAAGACTTTGCAGTATTCTGATTATAAGTTCAAATCCATGCTGAGAGTGGAGCTCCTCCAATCAGTGCCCCTCCGTAGCTCTGATTGGCTAAGCAATGTAACGTGATCCTCTGCAGCGACTTTACACAAGTGTGTTTTTACCTCCGCGGCAGAGGCTCTGCCGAACCCCTGAGACCAGCTCATCAAACCCCTGGGGTTCGATCGAACCCAGGTTAAAAACTACTGTATTATTTATAATATACAAATCAATATTTAATCCAAAAAAAGTGTACTGTGAATGCCAAATACTCAGTGTTGAAGTTGTCTTGGACAGACAGTTATATGGCATAACAATGTTTTTTTGACAAGTGAAGAAAAACCTGTGGTGATAGTGTGGTTGCACGGCTCACCTTGATCCTTGCAGGTTAATCTGTTGACAGGTTGTCCAGAAACGTTACTGTAAAGCTGGAATAACTCATTGGCAACCGATGTCAAGACTTCAATCTGACGGAAACGACCTGAAACACAGCAAAACAAAGACAAGATCAAATCAGAACAACAGAAATTAAATTTAAAATGGAAAAAATGCCAATGGCTACTGGTTTGGTTAATCTGACCAACACTAGAGTTAAACTGCAGCAGAACATGGTGGTTTTGTGAGCTGTCCTTTAGGATGCCAGAACATGTTGACATACCTGTCACTTCCAGATGCGTCTGCTGCTTTTTCACGGTGCCAATTCTCCATGATGCCACATAAGAAATATGTTCCACTGCCTAACTTGTGAACCCAGCAGCACAAATGACCTGGGATCTTTTTTATATTAGCCAACTAGAATAAAGAGGTCAAAGGCTTGCAAAAACATTCATCTCACCACGAAAGCCCCAGGAGCAGCCTGCACTGAGCACAAGGAGCATTATTAAATGACTTCAGACTGATGGTAGAAACCACTAATCAATTCTCTGCAGCCTCAGCATTAAAACTTTTCCACTCTTTGCTGTCAAAGTTTTGGAAACAGCATTACAGCCTTGGTTTTGTCTTACTTACAGACCGACAAGAGGAGCAAGTAAGCATATTTTGCTGTTGTGGCCCATGCGCCTCAAGGTTGTGCATGTTAGCCACTGTTCAGTTCAGGATATTAGTAAGGACAGTTGATGTGAGTTATTGGTGCTGCAGGGTATAAACTACAGAAGTCTGTGCAGAAATTCAGAGACCAGCGGTTGCAGGAAACTGCAAAGCAACAACTGAGACGAAAAGTTAAAAACAACTTTAGTGCTGCTCAATTATTTGGTGCAGATCCAAAACAAGCATATGATTTTTGGTCGATGAGATGATGGAAGAAGAGATATTTTCCTAACTTTTTGGGACTTATAGGATTAGAGAAACCTTTGTAGCAAACATTGGATTACCTATAGAAGTGGGGGATATGGACAGAAGGTTTTATCATTATATTTTGTGGTAATATTGTGATAAAGAAATTGGTTTTTTTCTTCTTTTTTTTAGGTAATTGAGAAAAACCTACTCACTACTAATACGCTTCTTTAGGACATCGGTCACATGCAGAAGTATTATTTGTAATAATAATCATTTTTTCACATTTATTATATGGACAAATGGCGAAGAAAATACTGAAACTAAACCTTGACAATACAGATAGTTTTGTAGGATTTAAACAATTGGAATTTATCATAACAACAAATCAAGATTGTTATCATGATAATTGATCACAATAAATGATAAACCGTACAATAAATGTCCACCCATAATTACCAATATGCTCTTAAATACTTGCTTGTGCAGTTAGCTACTTTGTACTTTGGCTTTGATCAAGAAAGCAATGCAATGTGACCTTTAATTAGTGATAAGACATTAAATATTGACCAATTCAATAATAAAACTCTTTGCTGCTGTCCTAGGCATAAGTCACGACCAAGTCTAACCTCTAAATGTATTATTTTACGAGACCGGAACAAAGAGTCAACTGAGTAATTCATCATGTATCATGATTACATCATGATACCTCCTGGAGGCAGATTATTATATCTTGTAAACGAACATCTTCCTATTGGTCTATTTTTACACATTCCACAAGTGAGAGTTTTGAGATTCGGTGACGCTCCGCTGCAAAAGGCTCAGGGTGGAATTAAAGACAGACGTCAGAGCCGCTCCCCTCTGCTTCCTCCTCCTGGTGTTGTGTAAGTTGCACCGTCAGTGTCATCTCTAACAGGATAATGACTTGCATGCTTTCCTGCCTTCCCTCCTCTTCCTCCCCTTCATACCCAACTGTTTAAACACTTGTCAGTCGGTTATGAAACGCGGACTTCTGTCTTCTATCGCCCTCTGAAACCTTGCGACACGCTTCAGTTTCGTCACCTGGAAGGGAGCAGTGCTCTTGCATATTCTGACTTCAAAGTCCAAATCAAAAATATTCCTTGTTGGCATGCAGCTTTTACCTGATGGTGCAATCATAATACCCTGATGCTTAAAGTTTGAAAATGTGGCATGCCTTTGTGTTGAGCCCTCTTTAGCCAATACTTTGTAGAAAAAAAGGCACTCAGACAAATGCTGAGGTCCATTGTTTTAAATTGATGAGCACATGTGCTGAAAATGCCAATAAAAATTAAGCAAAAAAATAATAAAGAATGCTTTATCTAAATCTCTACACCATAATCTCAGTTTGTTTAGAGAAAGTGAACCTCGATCTAAAATAAACTCCAGTACCTTCCATGGAAAAGAAACAACTTTTTTTAAAAGTTGGTTCAGATAAAACTAAAACATTTTATCTGAAATAAAATGTTTTAGTTTTGTTAAAACTTTTTTTATATTTATATTTTGTCATTTTTTCTACGGATTTTGTTAGATTTTTATTTTTGAAAAAAAAAAAAAAAAAGAATTCGCAGGTATTTTAGATTTTGCAGTTTTGTGTAGTTGGATTTTTTTATATATATATTTTGCATATTTATTTTTAGATTTGCAAGATTTATTCCATTTTTCAATTTATTTATTTAAATCCAAAATGGTATTTTTATTTCTCATTATTACACTGAAAACTAAATGCTTTTCTCGTTCAAATGATTTTCTACAAATAGCAACATCCTATAGAAGAAAATGTATTCCTCCTCTTTTAGCAAATGTTTTATGTTTTTCTCTGGTTTAAAAACTAAAAATCAAATGGAGGTTCTTTAAAAATGACCAAAAATGTCCTGCAGTAGATATTTATCAAAAAAAATCTAAGTTGTCTTTGCACAAAACATTTGTTAGCTCCATCCAACCTTCCAAATCTGATTATTTTCCAACAGTACAAAACCCACAGACTCACCAAAAGAACTCACCAAGTAACCTGGTAGTCCACTTAACCTCCGCAGAATGTTTTTTTTCTTTAATTACAATTCCAGAAAGGAGTTAAAGGCTTAAAAATCAAACAAAAAACGAATATAAAAAAAGCATTGTCTTGACGCCAACCTCAGCAGGTGAAGAAAGGAGGAGAATCAAGCTGTTAAAAATGTTATATTTTATAAGAAGTTGGTAGATATAACCAGGAAAAAAAGGAGCCCGGACTTGAAACACTGGGACACAAACGAGATCAAATACCTTTGGCTGCAAATGACAGCCTGGCTGGAATTTGTTTTCACCATACTCGACTATTAATATTCCTACTTTGTATTTGTCTTTCTGGTACAAAAAAAGCTGTTATTGGTATGTCACAGTTTTATCGCTCACATGCACAGCTGGTTTTGTGTGATAATAGTAATACAGCGTGTTTCCTTCTGACTGCTGACTCTGCATTAGTGCTCATTCTGGGGATCTTTTCACAGGAAATGAGGGATAAGCCACAAAGACATGTACTCCGTTTTTTTTCCCTCTTCATCCTGGGGGGATTTTTTTTCTAATGGTGAGAACAGGGCTTACATAACAAACAACACACACACACACACGCAAACACACACACACATGTCTGCGTGTGCGTTTGGGATCCAGGGAACCGATGGAAGAGTATGAGAATGCTTACAGAAACTACACGCAGATCTCAGAAGCAGTTCTGTCCAGAACAGTTTCTTGAAGTTAGTAATGCTATCGACCCAGTCGCAAGGTCGGGCATCGACCATCAATTTACAAACTTTTCATTTTCAACTGTGTCCAGGCTGCTAGCCAACAAGGGTTGTATTCATTTCAAGGTCTGAGTCAATAAACATGTGAAGAAGAGTTAGAGAAGCAAGCACAAGACAGCTGAGAACGCAGCTAGCAGTTGCTAAAGAGTGACGGCGCCACGTCTGGACATCAACGCTTAATGTGGTGAAGATTTATGATTTGCTCAGCTAAGCAGAGGAGATCCAAAGAAAAGTTGTATAAAACCAGTAGCTTGGAGACTTAACATACCGGCAACCCGAAGAGAGATAATGTACAATAGTGGGGAAACAAAAATTGTTTCCGCACTATTAGAGGGGACAAGACACTGCAGCGTCTTCATGCACAACAATGCTGAAAACTACCAAATATAATCCATATAAATTTGTTATACAGTGATTCCTCATTTTTTGCGGGGGTTGAGTTCCGAAAATAACCCGCGATAAGCGAAATCCGCGAAGTAGTTACCTTTAGTTTGTGAAAAAAAACTGCACAAAAAAAATCCGTGAAGTAGTGAGACTGCGAAAGGTGAACCACGTTATAGCGAGGGATCACTGTAATGGCTGCACATTGCAAAAAGAATACAAAGAGATCACAATAAATCCCTGAACTTCTGAGGCAAAATCTTTTTGAACTTCCTGTAGAAGCCAGCTGTACTGCAACACCAACATTAGTTTGTCCATAAACAGGAACAAGCTGAGACAGTGTCATGGAGAGGTACCTCTCCGTCAAAGTGTGGGAACTTGTGTTGATTAGCCAGAGGCAATAAAACTGCGGTTTGCTCTGTGAAAATAAATAGGATCCAAAACTCAAGCCTCAGCAACATAAAATAAGGCAAAAAGGCAATTTCTCTGCACTCTGCTTTGTTTAGATCATAAACCGTAAAATATGTGAAAATATTGGGAATGTGTGGGCATATCCTGTGCTTCCACCAAAGAAGATGCAGACACCTCTGTAACCTTGCACTCAGACAAAGAGCGCCTGTGAACTTGTAGAACTCACCAGAGCCCTGAATGCCTAAGGTCAGTGCGTGAGAGCTGGACATCAGTATGCAGTCTGATAACATGATAATGTTCTAAATATAAAGCTTTCTCGAACAATAACTTATCAGTTTCTAAACACACTGCAGTGCTATTTCTGGCTAAATAGACGAGCAAACTTGCTCAGGGCAACTAAATGAAAAAAACAAAACAAAACAAAACATTATTTCATTTAACATATCAGCACTATAGATCTGAAATGCAGTCATGCCACAGATTGCATCTACACTTAAGCAGGTCTCAAAACGCAGCTTTTACACAAAAAAAAAAATTCTAGTTGCTATTTTTAGTGTAACTAAATATATACCGAGGCACCTACGCAGTTTTAATTTCCCGTCAAACAAGCAGTCAAATGTTTGTGAGCATCTTCCTCTTCCGCTCTTTCCTGAACAGGTCATTAAAAAAACGGTGCAGACATTCAATAATTTAATTCTGGGACTTATGAGTGGCTCCATTCACTCTTCTGTCATTTGCTACATTAAGTAAACATGCTTTGTTATTTGTCCACCATGACAATCAGAGAACCAAATGAAAATACAAAAATAGCCACACCCGTTCTGCTCTACCAGCTCGTTTGTTCGACAAATCCAGCAGTGAGGATTGACTGACCTTTGACCATCTGCACAAATCTGTACCCTGGAAGGTCTGTTTATAAGTGATACCACAGGCCACTGATAAAAAGAGAAAGCTTTCTGAGCCAGCTTAACAATCATCACGCTGATAAGTCAGATTCATGTTCCTAGACATCTAAGGTTGTTGAGTGATTTAGCACCAGTGTGTCAAAAGATCATGAAATAAATGTGATATTGTCTATCAGACAAGATTGTGCTACATCAGCTCCCAATAGCTGACCAACTGCTTTGCAAGCTAATAAGACATCTATATTTTCATGCATGTTTGCAAGAGCCAGCAACAACAAAAAGAAATGCTGAGGTCAAACTGGAAAAACTCACAGATTAATATGCAGGACCTTAGAATGCCACCAGGCAATGGCTGAGAGTTAAAAGCTGAACACTAATAAAAGCGAGCCAGACTGAAGCCATTTTTGGCAGATTGTGTTGCTGTTAACAGATGCACCTCACAGCTGGAGAGGCCGAGCTGGGATTTGTTTTCACAGCTGGAAATACTCCAGTGAGATGCATAGCTCACGTGCTCGCGGGCAGGACATTACGTTCAAAGAAAGAGACAGTGGTGTGGATTCTCAACCGTCCAGGACAGGACAATCCTACAGGCTTCAATAAAAGGCAACTGGACTTCTTATCTTTTTCCTTGAAAATAAGAAAACAAGTTCAACTGCCATGTTTGTAATCCTCTAAAGAAATAACTCTTTGTCTGCTGGACAAATGTCACGCTAGTTTTCCCCATTAACATTTCCGCAATAAAAACTCTCCTTTAATGTTCTTAGGAACCTTTCTGAAATGCTCAAATAAATTAAAATGTTGATGTTATTCTAATTTATTAAGATGCATCTGTATATTTATTTATTTTTGTCCATTATGGGATACAGCTTTCCTTTACAACATGTGCTGCCACATAGGCTAGGAGCAAGCTTAAGTCCAGCTGCTTCCTTTTTCACATCTGAACATCGTTATTTTAGGATGCCAAAAGTTATAGACAGCAAAACAACCAAATATTAAATATCAGAGAGATGAAAACTCACTTGACCAAAATCTTCTCTCTTTAGAATCCTTGATAGCATTAGCTCAAGTAAGGCTACACATGTGGTTTTTATGTGGGCCTATTTCATTACCAATGCTGAGGCACTAGGCTGGATAAGCAACAACATATTTCAAAAGAAGATCATTCAGGCTATGGCTAAAGCAACACTTGGCTGTAGATTTTAGAAATTCTGCCAAAAATATACCAAAAAGAAATTAGCTCATGTTTTCTCTCACAATGTATGTGAGATATGTAATTAACTTCTTCAGCTCACATTTGAAGTTAAACGGAAGCCAATTCAGCACGAATCCAAAAAGATATGATCCACAAAATGGCTTCTTTGTTTTGTTTTTTTCACACACAAAAAAAACAGTGGGTGAGTACAATGTAGGCTTCTGGGTCATCATCTCTAATCATCTATGGGTGTCCTCTCCAGCCAGATGGATCACAAATGGAGTTAAAAAAAATCTCAGCAAAAACTCTGGGAAGGAGGTGCAAACAGAGCAGAAAAATCACGGATATATTTTGCAAAACATCCGTGTTCATGTTGAAAAGGCTTCAAAGAAAACATGTAGACTTATTATTCATACCTAAAAGATTCACAGCTACAACCCCTCCCCCCCCACTTTTTACTGCACTCATAAAAATAAGGTGCTAAAGTTGATGATGGTCTTGCTTAAACCAGAACCAAGAGGTATAAGCTGCTCTAACTATGTTCTAGTTACCAAAGCAATTTAAATTCAAATCTCTCCAAACATGAAGACTGATACAGGCTCTTGTTTTGACACAAGACGGATGTTCTTGCCAAGTGTTTTTTTTTTAAGGAGCTAGACTGTAAAAGTGTCAAGACGAAGAGGATCAGCTGTGTTTGTGTGTGTGTGTGCGCACACGCTCAATTGGGGAGCCAATACCTCCATGTAGACCAAACTTCAAAAACAAAAAGAGGCCAGGATGTTAGGGGAGCAGGTCTGTGTGTGTGTGCGTGTGTGTTTGGGACAAACAGATCTTTGTGCTCTCTGGCAGTGTTGTCCAGGCAGTTGGCAGAACAGCTAAAAATGCTGAAGGACCCCCACAAAACCCCACAGTAGTACTGGGAACAAGACACGCACACACAGTCAATGCGCTTCACTTCCTCTGTCTACGGTTTCAGGACGCAGAGCTCTGAAGCGCTCAGTGCAAACACCCACTAGCTGGCCAGTTCAACTGCTAGAGATGTGCACGGTGAGCCCATCAACGCTGAAGGGGACAGAGGATTGCAGAAGGTGTTGGAGGTACGTACTGGTTAGAGCGTAGTTGGGGTTTTCCAGTTCCATGCGCTGCAGTTGAGCTCCTAGGTAGACCTAAAGGTGAGCCACAGAAAGCAACATCGACGGTTAACATTAATAATGCAGAAAAGACCTAAATTGCTATACAGGTGTATGGTTTCATGTAATCTTTTTTGACACTACATGCTCCTAAGTTTAAATCAGCACTACCTTCATGTCAATGCCTCTCGCTGAAGACGTGCTGTTGAAGAACCGTGGGGGAATTTTCGAGGACATGTCAGGTTCTTCTCGACCGAAACCCAGATTTAAAAGGATTTCCTCCGGGTCTTCCTCATACAGGTCCAGCAACTCTGAAACACTGTTAATAGTCTGACTGTTAGCAACCCACCATGCGAAGTGGAAACATACAGAACATCAAATCAATACGTTTATTGGTGGTCTACTTAAAGGAAATTTTTGAAAAATTATCAAAAGTGAGGATTTAAATCCAGGTGCTGAAATACTTGCACATGCATTGCACATTTTTGTCAGATCACAACCTTCATTGTACTTTCTTAGGATTTTGTGTGATAGATCGACATGAAGAAGGAAATCATTTGAAGTGGAAAGGAAAATAAACCGTTTTTAAGAATGTATCATGCATTTCTATTAAGTACCAATGCATCAGTGGTTTGTAAAAACATTTTTTTGCTGCATTTTAAGCTGCTAAGTCCTTTGCAGTATGTCTCCACCTGTTTTGCACATCTAGAGATTTACATCAAAAGCAAATGGAGTTTATTTGGAGTAACAAAAAAACAGGGCTGAATAAAATTAAAAACAGCACTTTTCAGAACATTTTACAAACTGTAAAATTTACTTTAAATTTTAAAAATCATTAACTGAATTCCTTTGAATCCCTAGTTATCTTCTGCTTTGTGTGTCACCTAAAATCTCAATAAAACACACAAATGTTTGTGGTTGTGAAGTGATGAGTTGTAAAAAAATTACCCAAAATATACTGAGAAATCTGCAGGATTCATAAGAGTAGACTCAAATCGCAGCTTAAAACTTAACAAAACTTTTTGGAGATTGTTTGGCCTGGACTCCTCCATTTGTTATAAATCAGGTCTAAATTTTGTATTCAACCTCATTTAACGTATTTGAATCAATGAGAGCCATTTATGTTAAGTAGCATCAAGAGCACGTCTCCATTTTCTTCCACTTGAGACCACTTGTCTCCATCTTGGAGAAACCTCAGTGACTAATGGGATGAACTGACCTGGATACAGTGCTGCTTTTCCCTGATCCTGTCGAGTTCATGCTTCTCCCCCTCTCTTTGTACTGACTCCTCTTCTGATCCGCCACGAAATCAAAACTACATAAAAACACAGAGCAACAAGGACATACAACGAACTGTTAAGAGCAAGAGGAGAGGCTGACCAACTAAACCTCACACACTGAATGATGAGGGCGAATAATAAAAACAACTCACCAGGCTTCAGGTTTATTATTTTTGGACTGAAGATGATTGGCTGCAGAAACAGAAATGTAAGAGAATCAGGAGTCAACAGAACCGACAGGATGATTTGCTGCAGCGAGGGAAGTGGTTTTGATGACTTAGTGTTATTGGAGTAAATCTGAGTAAATTTGAGTGGAACTTTGAAAACCTGTTTCATGTAGAAAACCTGATTTAAGGTTTGACCCATTGGTGTATTTTGGATTTTGAACTAGCGGGTTGAATGCAACCCTCATCAAAAAAAACGCTACTATGGCAACTTTCCCTTTGAAATTAAAATGAGATTAAAAACACAAGCGGTTGTGGTTGGTTCTTGGAGATGAGATGCAGTGTCGTTAAATCGAGTTTTAAGCATGCAGGGTTCCCAATGCATCAGGAGAAAATGTCATTTTGTGATTGCTGCACTGCTTTCCCTTAAAACCTGATCTTACTCGAACAATTCTCTACAGATTAACGGAAACTGGAAGTGTAATGTGACACCAACATAAATACTCTCCATAGATACAGAATGCACCAAAGCTAAAACACTGCCCTTATAAGCCAGCTGACAGGCAGTGCAGCTGCTCAGCTCTGCCCCAACTAGTGAGAGTTGTTTGTACCCATTCTCTACGGGTCGGGTGGATCTGTCACCATCTGCACTGTCACATGTTACCATGCTGAATCTTAGAAATCAACATCAAATTTAATATAGCGTGCATTCTGTCTTCTCTACTATGACACTGGATTATATGAAATGTTTTTTATGCTTAGGCACCATTTACTGTATTGTCTATGAGAACTTTAAGTCAAACTGCAGCATGAGTGATATTTTCATTTCCATAGAACCTGTTGAGACCTGCGGGCATGCCACCATCTCTCCGTTTCCCTTTCTGTTCAAATAGCCCATGTTTTCTTCTCCAGCAGACGGTTGGATTAAGGGGAAAATGATAAAGTTCAGCTGCATCTGGAAACTTGCTCACTCACTTCCATCTCATCTACCCCAAACCATTTAATTTACTAATTCACTGCCATCCCATTCAGTGGCTAAGACTTTAATCTGTTCCAACCCCGTTCTTATATCGCTTGATGTCATTATGGTCAATTTGGATCTGTTCGTACATGACATCAACAGAGACTTTTTACTTCACACTGGACATTAGATGCCTCAACAGAACTCACTTTGTGCACAATCACAGCACTTATAGCCAGGACTAAATAAGCTGAAGCACACAGAAACTTGCACTAACAGAACAGAAATCACAGATGTATTAAGATGAAAGTTTGCATGGTTATGTATCAGTTCTTGGCTGGATGTTTTTTGTTTAGCTTATTAGGACCAACTGGCTGTTGAAACATAATTCAATATTGATACAAACTGAAAATATTTCATTTCAGTTGCAAACTGGTCTCTAAATTAAATTAAATTTCCCAAAAAATATTCACTTATTTCATTTTGGCATTTTAGAGGAATGCATTTTTGCCTTAATATACAACTCAACTCTGAACAATGGATTGGAATGGAAGTCAAGTGTATAAAATGACATCAAAAAAAAGGAAAATGTATAATGTTGTGTCTACACATAACAGATCACTTGGCAAAGAGACAATTTCATATTAAATCTCCAAGCACTTTATTTTATTTTTTTGCTAGTGTTGCAATTGGATACAAAATTGTATTTTAACACTAAATAGGTCATTTTCAAAGAACAATGAACTAAAATTTGCATTAAACCATCAACATGTGCATGGTGCAGCTACAAGGTTGCCCATCAGTTCTTAGCTGGATATTTTTTGATGTTCTCAAAGACATGGCCTTTAGATACTAGTAAAATGTTGTAAATCATGTGTAGTTCTGCCATCCCTAAAACAAGGCCTGAACAGAAAATAAATAAAACCCAATGAATCTGTTCAAAGTCTATAGAAGGCACAGATTGGTTACCAGTATTCTATTCTTGAGTTTTTTTATAGATTGAAAAGGAAAATCTCTTTAAAAACACAGATCATAACACTGTGATGTTCTGAAGTCTTCTTAATGGGATTGTAGAGTGACTAGAGCAGACATTTAAAAGATGGAGTAAAACCGTACTTTCCCCTCCGGCATCTATTTCTGCATTCTGCTGGTCAGTTTTCAGAAAGTTGACTCCTAGACTTCTCTCTTGCTTACAAGACTGACAATTTTAGCTGTTTTAAAACATCTACAGTTGCACAAAATACCAGTCGTCAGAGTTTGGTTAGTTGGAAACCTCACACTTTGATCTTTTTCCCGTAAGGTCAGTAAATGCACCACACAAAGACCTGCATGGTCACAGTAAGAATTATACTAGATGGTTTCACAGAGTAAAAGAGAAAAAAAAGGGAAAACTTCAAATTTAGCTACTTTTGAGGATCACATTACTGTTGAGAAAAAGCCCAAAATCTCCATTTATTTTTGTTTTCCTACATGGTTTGAATCTTTTCGTCACACTTCATTTCTGTTTGGCATTCAATTTAAAACAAAACCACGGAAAAAGTATTAAAAATAAAATGCAACTTAGGGAAATAATTTGACTTATGAAGACTTTTTTTGGTGATCTGGGCTGCAAAAGAACGAGAGAGAGCAGAGCTTCTTGCAGAAAACAAGAAGTTAAGTTCAGGGTCTCCAGTCTTTCTGCGATACACACAGAGACTGCCTTTTTTCTTGTCTATGTAATAAAGCATCCAGCAACATAAATCAAAGACTATTAAAATCATCAACTCCACAATCATTTTGTCTTTGTTTTTGTTCTCTCTCACACAGTGTAACATCACCTCTGCTACTATGCTACACACATAATTAATGATGGGTCATGGTGAGAACCCACAAGTAATAAAACTTATATACTTACATTCTGACACTTCAAAGTTTCAAATGACAAATAAGGACCAGCAGCTCAAAACTTAGAAAAGCTGAATTTGAAATCCACAAAAAAAAAATCTGATTGTTCATCTTTACCACCAATCAGGTACTGACCCATCTCTAATCTGTAAAAGTCCTAATATAGAAAAGCTTCAGAGAGGATTGTACATAAAGATTACAAAAATACCACTAAATAAAACAAAATAAACACCTGAACACACTGAGGCTGCATTTATCGCTCTAAAATAGATTAAATTGATTGTTTTGAACTCATGAGACCAGATAAATAGTTGTTGAACAATAGAAACGAGTTCTCAGATCTGTTGTTTCTTTACAAGATGTTTCAGATTAAATTACATAAACTCAAACCAGCCAGTAATTAGCCATTTTTCAGGGCCAGAATCTCCTAGCTAGCCAACAAACCCACACGCAGCATCAACATCGGGTCATTACAGCCCATTGTGCTTTTGCTCTTCTTAGTCTCACCATATGTTTTCACAGCAGATTACAAGAATGACGAAGGTACACACACTTTCAGAGGAGGGCCTGCCATGCATGTGGTGTCTTTCCACACTTCTAACCACTGTTGACTTTTCCTTCATGAAGAAACAGGACTGATGAATTGAGTGCAGTACCACAAGATGTTCTGTTTGTTCTGCTGACGCCGTTTTGTTTGGAAGAGATCTGACCCTCATTTAAACACCTTCACACACCAACGACCGACGTGTGTAAAGCTGAGTGTGTAATTGTTTTTGCCACAATATTTACACGCCGCAACTAATAAAGTGGAAATTTGCATTTATTAAAAGAAGGATGGCCCAAGAAGCCAATAAAAATTCTAGCAAAGCTCTGAAACAACTAAATGTTTACAATTGTTCTAACTCGGCTTTCTAATTATTTAAACAACAGTTTACGACTATGTTTTAAGTTACATCTGGAATGATATTGTTTGACTTCTTGAACCCACTGCAGTCTTGAGGGACAATGCTAATGAAATCCAAAAGTTCTTGGGAAACATCTGAAGTTTTTTTTTTTTTTTTTTTTTATCTGAAAACTGAACAAAACGTCAGACAACCAAAAGTGAGGCAAACATTTAACTCTCATTGCAGATTAAGGAACGTGGTTATGATTTTAAACAGTTACAAAACAGCTATCACTGCCATTTGGTATAAGAATTGATTTTTAAAATTATATTTTTAAATACAGAATTGAAGGAAACTGTTAACAATATGCAGACATTTCTAATCTGATTTGCATTGTTAGTTTTCCTCTGAACTGACCTTCAGCTCCCAACGAAAGGTCATCTTCAAAGCTGCAGCCGATCTTCACTCCTGTTCTCACACACACACACACACACACACACACACACACACCGCAGAATAAATACAATGTGGTGAAGTTATGGAACAGCTTCATTGCTATACAAGCACTCGACTTAAAGGGGCCATCTACTTTTCTTTTCTGCTACAGTTGTTGCTTGGGTAGTTATGAGAAGTCAGTGCATTACTAAAGTGGTGAGAATAACCAGATTTTAGAGCAGGAAGAAGTTGTGATTATCAGTTGTTTTTACATGATTAAATGTTGAAAGAGATAAATTGTGTCAGAAGGGTGTTTCTTTGGGTTTCTTATGATATAATGAACCAAAAGAGAAAACATGGATTACCTTTGCTGGGAGAAGAACTTTGCTCATCCAGAGAGGTTCCAAGAGGAGTTCTGGACATAAAAAAAGGACAGACTTGGGTATAAATATAAATTAAATCCTGGATTCTAAACAGAACAATTTCAGAGACCATTAATACACAAGATACAGGATAAAAAGCTACTTGGCAAATGACCTGCAATGCCAAGGTCAGTGGATGCAAGGCAGCCTCACTGCGCTTAGCGCCTGTCATGCTATGTCTAATCCATGTAAAGCTTTTACCAAACAGTGTCCAGGCAATCAAGTTTTACTGTCTGTCATAAATAACCTCTGCTGCCTGCCAGGATGGAAAAACGTATCCAAGACTTGAGTTAAATTTAAATGTGACGTTTTTAAAGACTGCATTTTTGGCCATCTGCCAGCAAAACTAGTTTACCCGGCTTAACTATTTAACAGATTTAGTTACTTCAAGCAGCTGGTTGCAGAGAGCACTGAGCTGTTGCATGAACTGCACCTCTTATCAATGGGGCAAACTTTATGTTACCATTAAACACACACACGCCAAGGGTTGTGTAACTTGTGTAACAACGCACAGCTGCAGAATATGGAAATTTGTCCCACTCTCCATGTTCAGCCATGTCAGCTTTGGGCTCCTACAGCCAATGCCACAGTAACCAGACTGTGCTGCAGGCAGGGATGTTGTGTCATGTCTGTCGGAGCGCTGCGGAGGGCTCTGAGTGGCAGTGGCTGAAACCGTGTGAGCGCATGATAACAATGTTGACTCAGCAGGAGGAACCCCTCCTCTGTTTATTCTCCCTTTCTTTTTCTGCCTCTCTTTCCGTCTTCTGTCGGGTTCTTTCTTTCTCCCTTTGCCTCATAGCTCTTCCCTAAAGATCATGTGCTTTATCTCTAGGCGTTGGTCTCCTCCTTACGTGCGTTTCATTTTCCTGAAGTTCTGCCTGTTGTATGCCTAGGCGTTGGCTTTATGTCGATCCAACGTCAGCAGCTAATAAACCGCACAGGGGTTTTTAGACACCATGAGAAAAAATAAATAGTCTAATGAATAACAAAAACACTTAGGAGAAATGCCACTCAACCAGTTAGTTCAGATGGGAAAGGTCGTCCAGTACAAATCAGTAATTGAGCAGTTTTCACACAGCATTCATGCAAGTTGTCTCCAAATTATTTACTAACGTCTATGATAATTGTCTTGCAATTTTTGTAACTAAAAAATAAAAAAATTTGTAAAGTAAAAAGTGTGTGACACTTCGTAAACAACCTAAACCAGAACAATAAAATAAAAAAACCACTTCTAAGTGAATGAATACTTTACCTGCAGTCAATCAGCCAGTTTGCAATCTTGCTAGGAACTTGTCCTGGCAGAAAGACACATGTTAGCACATTTAAGCAATAATCCAGCAGATGTTTTGAAGGGATTACAACCCTCTATCAATATAATACTCCAATTCCATTATGCAACGTTTTACTCCTGAAATCGTAAATGATCAGAGTGGTCACAGGTTGTAATTTCTGCATTACACACAGCATAATTCACACATTTTTCAGCTTCATTCACACACATTTTTCTGTTTAGTTATTTGCATTGAAAAAAACAATTTCCTACACTTTTTGTCTGTGTGAATTGGCAAAAGCGTAATCATACCTTAGGAGGGTCCGACATTCAAGCCACGAGCATTAGAGTTACTGGCAGGAGGTTACGTCAGCAGACAATAGCCGCAGGTTTCAGGGTTAGTGACCTCAAGATATCGATCTTTTCTCTAAAGCAGCTTTAACATTTGTTGTTTTTGCCCGTTTACCGTTTAGGTGAGACTCTCTTTCCTATAACCACTTCCTGATTTTTAAACATCAATATTCATTTACTTTAACCGTTTATTCTCTTGCAACCTTCTCCATATTTCAAAAGTAAGCACTACACACCGGTCGGTGTCATCTTCACACATCAGATAAACAGGATGTCACAGATTACTGCTAAAAACTATTTAGTTCCAATAAGATATGACGGTGCTGTATTCAGCAATCGGCTTTCTTATCTTACTGCTGGATATGTTAGATTTCCCGTTCACTTCAATTCAGTGTGAATCAATACAGCAGAAACTTTATGCATTTGACGATACTGATATGATTATTTCCAGCACAATAAATCTGCAGTTTAGTACAATTTATTTTTCTTTTATGAGGATAACTCTTTTGCTAACATTTTAATTGGAAGTGGTTCGATATTTCTTCCCCAAACATATGATTGTTACACATATTAGGGCTGCAGACACTTGAGCTCAGTCTAACCTGGTTCTTGGGTCTGTCCAGTCCCATTACTTTGGATCTGCTGGGCGTAAGAGCAGTCTGGTTTTGACCCTTGCCCAAAGGAGTCTCTGCTTCTGGCCCAGGCTTGGCGGCGCTCATTGGCGATCGTGGTGGGCCCCACAGTGGGATCTGAGGATCAATCAAAGAAAAGAGACGCACCTGTCTGAATGCCACGATGTTGTCTGTCAGGTTTGGCAGCTAGTCAACCGAAAACTGAGTGAGTTTAAACTTGCAGAGCCTCTGAGGTTGGATAAGTGACAATAGCTTTTTAATTGATGTCGTTACTGCCAATCAGGTTGATAATAAACAACCGAGATATGACAAAGTGCTCAGGCATCCAGCTAGTATGTGCCAAACAACATTAAATGTGAAGATGTTTGTTAACCTGCACATCTGTTAAATACATAGTCAAGTATTTCAAGTACTTTCCAGCTCTCTGTTAACTTATTTCAGCAGTTTAAGTTTGGCAAAGGGATAAACGTACCTGGACCAGCAGTGGGTTGTCTGTCAAGAACGCCGGCGTCCATTTTGGTGTGTGTTGTTTTTGTCATTCAGTCAGAGGACTGATGACTCTGCAGCAACATCTGCAACAGGTGGCATAGCTGTGGAAAAGAAAAGTACTTGCTGGTTATTCAACTAGACGAAGAAAACAAAACTGAAATTATAAGAGAAGCACCAAGAAATCAACTGCTGACCAGAATCGGGCAGTTCCCAACTTGACTGGACCAAAATATGTAATTTTTGAAAATACTATATTTTCTTATCAGTGAACCAACAATTAACAGGTCATGCTGACAACAACACCTTTACTGTCTTCATCCCTCAGATGTTGTCAAATACGAATTAAGTAACCAATGAGCTGTTGAAATGAATTCAGGAGAACCACAAAGTTAAAAGGAAACTGTATTTTCCACAGAAACATGCCGGCTCTTTACTCTGGCTGCAGGCGGAGTGACTTGGCAAAGGACTAAGTCACGCTGCCTTAAGCAGATAGCAGGAAGGCTAAGCATCTTAAGATGCTCCACTTTATTGTTTTTGAGCTTTCATTTGTCGGTTAAGGAATGCTGTTGATTTGGAAATGTAACCAGCATTTCTGGCATTTTGGCGTTAAAGGTCAACATTCTCTTCTAGTGAATACAGAAGGCGACTAAGGTTCGTGGTGATACATGCAAACCGTGCCACATGTGT
This sequence comes from Poecilia picta, assembly GCA_033032245.1. Classification (NCBI taxonomy): domain Eukaryota; kingdom Metazoa; phylum Chordata; class Actinopteri; order Cyprinodontiformes; family Poeciliidae; genus Poecilia; species Poecilia picta. The sequence continues at coordinate 22,547,686 of CM065354.1, forward strand.
TAATTGCAAATATAAATGGATAATAAAAACAGCTCAAAATGTGCACTCTATGTTATTTCTGTCTTTGTTTAAGATGAGAGAAAACTGTTTTACAAAGACTTTCACATAGTGTGATGTCACCTCTGCTCTAAACTCAGAATTGGCAAAACAAAGATTTACAAAAAAAAACAAGATCTGAAATCAGATTCAGATCATTTTTAGAAACCATTATATTAAACAGCCTGTGTTAAAAAATTTTCAACAGAAATTCACACACAAAGATCCATTTTTAAGCTCTATGTAGTTGAAATGAATAAAAGAAAAATCTAAATCAGAGAAAAACTCACTGTCAAACTTTTTTTACATCAGAAGTATCAAATTACTGCAAGTCAGCGAAATGAGCGAGACAGGAGGGAGAAACATACAGATGCCTTGTGGGGAGATGTGGCTGAGAGGTGTCTTATTATTAATGACCCACCAGGAGATCGGTTGAGATTACAGACACAACCACATACGGCTGCAACAGCGAGATACTCAGGCCTTCCTGTACACAACATCCACATCTGAAAACCGAGAGCATTGGGCAACTCCATCAGCATCGAGCAGGACAAACTGAGACAAGCATTTCGCTTTAAGGCCACCAGGCACGTTTCCCATGTGATTTTATAACCTCATTTAAAAATCCAACATATGCATAAATATAGCATGTGATTAATTTTGCTAGCTGATGCTACATTGGCAGTAAAACAGAAGATCTCGGAGAGGTATCTTTGTGGTTGAGATTTTGAAACCAACTGAGGATGCAACGTCTCCCTTTAGCTTCCAGTTGCATCTATGTCTTACAAATAAAAAGCAATAGAAATAGTTGGCAGTCAAATCCCTACACAGTCACATAAATAAAACAAGCACATAATGCAAACGACTCTCATTAACTCTACCTAAATGTTATAACTAATTTATTTAGAAAACAGAATTTGTTGCTTATCAAGCACAGCCAGATGAGGTGACATGAGGAAATAAAGTAGCTTAAAATACACCCAGCCAAAAAAAGACTTATGTTGAATCCTCTCTAGCAAACTACATAAACACAGATCAGCTGACAGCTGATCTGTGTTTATGTACAACTTTTGCCTGCTTGGTCCGCTACCTCCCACCTTGAAGGAAAAGCAGGACTTTTATCTTATGTTGATTTACAGATAACAGTTACTTCTTATGCCAAAACATATGGTTAGGCTGCCATTAAAGGACATGCAAATTTACACTCAGATGAGCTTTGGAAATCTCTGTAAAAGTTAAACAAAAAAAACTACTATTGTGATACAATTTCAGATATTTAACAAAGTGTTTTTAAGTCATGAGTTACTCATACTTTAAAACACAATGACCTCTGATGTGGCCAGAAAGGATAGCAAAAATAATATATATATTAACAACTCATTAACAGCTGATGTTAATGAGTTTTAATTTCCATTAACAGAATAAGCAGAGTAACAATAATAGGTCAATAAAATGAAGCAGCAAATGAAAAAGTCTTTCCTAGCCACACTGACAAACTTCAGACCGAAGCCAACGTTTTTAAAATCAAAAACTGAGACTCATTAGGTTAGAAGAACCTATGCTTTTGTCAGCACCATGTGGGAAACAACTCCAGTATTCCACTGAAACTGAAAAGTGACACTCAAATGCCAGTGAAGAAGTAATTGATTAGAAACTTTGTTTTACAGGCCGCAGTTCACAAGAAATCTGACAGTCTACCTACAGCTCAGGAGCGCTTTGGAGGAAGTAAAGCCACGCAGAGAGATGGGAAAATCACCTTATGAAAGAACTGAGCATAATAACCAACGGCTAAAACTTGGCACAATGTCAGGGCTCTTAAACTATGAGGATGTTGTGACTGACATCGTCAAAGGACGCAGCGTCAAAAGAAGAGTTTACATAAAAGAAAAAAAAGTTATGGAACTTCCTTGATTTTCATATCATTTGTCAACTTCACACACACACACTGTTTTACCAAAAGAAGGCTAAAGCGAAACTAGGAGCTATTAAAGCCATCATCTGCTATACCTGCCTTGCAGGGTGCAGGTAGCTAATGCCCAGCTCTCATTGGGTGAGAGGTGGGGCACACTCTGCACAGGAACATGCAGGACAAACAACCCTGAACACAAACACTTCAGGACAATTTAGAGAGACCAGCTGACCCAACAGTCATGCAGCACAGCAACACTGCAGCCAACTGCTTCAATGGGCTGCAAAGCGTGCTTGCAGATCACCCTGTAAATATGGTGGTTGCAGCATCATGCTGTCGCCATGTTTTATCTTTACCAAGAACAGAGAAGTTGGTCAGAGTCGACGAAAGGACAGATAAAGTTGAAATAACTGAGTTTGGGGTAGAAGCTCCTCTTCCAGTAATACAACCATAAAAAAATCCAACCAGAGCTACAGCAGGATGGTGTAGGTCAAAGCATAAATCCAGTTTTGAGAAGATTTTCCACAAGGTTCATTCATAAACCATAATAAAAACTGCAATGTCCGCTAGGAGGGACATGAGAGAAACCACACAAGGATGGGATGATAATTAATGTGCTTCTTTTTTAATTGCATAATAAATCATTGTGCCAGATATATCTAATATTTCCATGCCATTTCTAACTTGTACACGTTTTTGCAAAAAGGATTTAGCTTAGGCTAATTTCTTTTTGTAGACACAATGTGTGGGTATGTTTATGGACATCCAGACCTAAAAATCTGAATTCAAATTCAAAAACACTTTATTGATCCCAAAGGGAAATTCAATATTGCTGCAACTCATATGAATTCAGTTTCTCTCTAAAATGAACCACAAGAGAAAAGAAAAAGGACATAAGATGGAGCCTCAAGGCTCATTTTACTACACAATAAGGTTTTATGAATGATAATTTCTGGAAATTACAAGCAATGTATTTTGCTTGAAACAAAATGTATTGCTTGCGTAAACTGGAACATGAGGATAATTCTAGGTTTTCATTTTGTAACTAAACCTTGTCGATAATGGGCAACAACTACTGTGTTAAAACTCATAGGACAGAATAGTTCCTACTTCATAAGGATGATATTTGTTCAAAATGCAATAAATTTTGTATTTAACAGGCTCAGACATTGCCAACGCTCTGCAGCTCTTCCTTTTCGGAGCACAGAAAAGAAAAAAGGAAATTATGCGTGAATGTTCTGCCAATGTGCTCATGTAACCCACCGGACATAAGACGGGAACTCAATCAGCCCGTGACATTAACCGTGGAAGGTGAAGGGAAATGTGAAGTGAAAGAACGAAAGAACAAGAGAAGAGAAAGGAGATAAAGCTGGATAGAGCCAGAGGAGGGTGCAGCCAAATCTGAATGAGAACGTGTGAAACAGGAAGTGTGTGTTTAGAGAGAACAGGATAACTTCCTGTCCGAGAGAGAGAGAGATAGATGGTGAGGGATATAAGAGAGGGATGCATTTATTTTTAGAGCTCTGCTGAAAATGCAAAACAAACTAGAAAGGAGGAAAACAACAGTCTGACAGGCTGCATGATGAAATCTGATGCATCAGGTTTAATAATAGTTTCATGGCTGTTTACCTCCACATCATCAGCTGCAGCAGCAACTTTCACGCTAAAGAACTAAACTAAACTCAATTTGACTTCGAGATCACAAAGTAGTAAAGCACAGGAACACTAAAAAAAACCCTATTAAAACAATGAGGTGTTCGGCATGACAACTAAAAGTCATAGTGGTGAAATGGAGAGCAGTCTCCTTCCTCACATTTTATTAAATTTAAACATAACCTAAAATTAAGAGATTAGCTAAATTAATCTACCATTTTGCTGAGTAACACTGAAAGTTTGCTGGACCTATAATCAATGAATAACTCAAGAAAACATATCTAAATATCAAAAGGTTACAATTGTCTATTTTTGGCCAAAAATGTTTTTATACAGCCCATTTTTGTTGTCTTGCACACACAAACAGAGAATCCAGGAACTAGACTGCAAATTTACAAGACATTCTGTGCAGCCGCCTTTCCACTAAAACATATTTCAAATTGCTTGGCAAAGTTCCAATTTGCCTAAACATGTTTTTTTTAAAAAAAATGTTTTGTTGGCTCTAGTGGCCTTTGTGTGAAAGTAGTTTGACAGGAAGGAGGGTTATGAGAGAGGGGGAAGACATGTGGCAAATGTCACTAGGCTGGGAATTGAACCTGTGACCACCGACATGAGGACTAAGGCCTCAATACATGGGTTGTGATTTGCCCCTGTGCCACCACAGCACCCCCAAATTTGCCTAAACATTTTTACAAAGGTTTCAACTACAGCCAAAAAAACATTGGCTGTTTTTGACTGAAAGAAAAAAAGATTGCGTTTAACAACTTAAAGTTTAATTCTTGTCTGTAGAATAAGCACTCACTTTACTGGTGTAAATTTCCTGCACCAAAAATCCACACCCAAATGCTTCCACACTGTTGACTAGTCCTGCAGCTTCTGAGAATTTGAGCTCATTCAGACAAGTCGGCTTCTGGGAAATTTGCATGAACTGCGTAATTAGGCCCTTCTATAATATTTTCATTGGACTGAGGTCTGGACTTTAACTTGACCGTTCCAAAACAATAACTTTATTTCCTCTCTTTAACTTTGTTTGTGTGTGTGTATGTGTAGGTGAACATCTTAGTCCATGTGCCACATTTTTCTTAAGACGATGTTGTTGCCGTAAATATTTTAAACTGGATTTTCTAAAATGGTTTTAGCAAGACATCCTTCTAGTCATTTATAATAAATGTGGCACCATCGCTGACATGCTCGAAATTCTTTAGCATCTTGTTTTGTTTTTTTTTTTGCAGAATTTCCCTTTTGTAAAGATAAATGACTATTCTGTGTAAAACTAATTAACCAAACAACAAGTTAAAACAATCAAGGTTTTCTTTTAGCAACTAACAACATGTCATTATGGCTGTAAATTTGAACATTGACACCCATTTCAAATGCTTAGTAGTGAATATGTGACATCTTGAATCAATACTGATCTCTTCTGCTTGTGCTAATTATACAGATTGAGCAAATATAGCTGGATGGACACTGAGCTCTCTGAAAATGGCTTTGGTAGATTTCTAGCCAGATGGCAACTAAAACCTCAGAAAGCTTGTTTGCAGAGAAAAAACCCGTATTTTTGCTCTGCATCACTGGAAGATCAGACTGATTTGGTGCCACTTGAAACTGATAGTCATCTCCTTGGCAATCGCCTGCCTCCCTTTTTATCTGCATTCACTGCCTACCCTGTAATGTTTATGGTGTTGCATACAAAACACAAAAGGAAACAGCCATACATAAATATGTAGGCTATACCATGTCAATACCATGGTATTGTAAATGGAAACAATACCATGTCATTGATGGTAAACATGAAGCCCTTTCCACCTGGAATTTACATAAAATAAACAGATAAAAATGGTGAATACATTTCAACAGTATTATTTTAGTGTTCCCTTTAATTTTGTGAGCAGTATATATTATTTTCAAATTTATACAAAAGACATAATTCCTGTTAAAGCAAAAACAAAATAAAAAAAAAACTAAAAGGTTACATGAACTTTCCAGAACTGATCTCAGAAAGCTCATTTCACAAAGCAGGTCTTGATGCTCAAATGTGATTTTAAAAAGAATCTGATTCGTTTAGTTTTTAGTCAATCATACTACAAACTAAATGCTGCCGCAATCAGACTTCTGTGTATATGAGAATTAAAAATAAACAAATTTCAGCGTTTCATCAATCTTTTCTTATTTTTTTTAACTCAATTATCAAACTTCCCTTTTCAGTCAATTTGCACAATACTGATCAATTTTAGTATTTGTTAATAAGAAAAACTTACACTGACAGTTTTTATCATCCCATTGTAATCAGTCAGTGGATTGATATTTTGACACAGATGAGAATAATCATGGGTTTATGAATATTACTACAGGTTAAGCAAATGTCTTGCATAACGGTGTTATTAATAAAAAGAGAGATAATAAATGGTCATAAATGTAGATGTTACTCATGAAAATATGAGACTGTTCTTAAGTAACTCTAAATCTGTGTTACAAGCTTGTTCAATAAACTATTTGAAATGTGAGGATTTTCTGGCCATTCTCTGTTTTAGTTCACTGTAAACCGGGTGTCACTGTGAGAAGAGGATGGCCCCATTAATGGCACAAATATCCAGCAGAGATGTTAAGTCAGGCCGTCGTCTCTGACAGAAGCCAGACTTAAGAGTTCGGCTCTGCCCAAATGTTATACCATCAGTGGAGTCCAGCTCAGCGTTGCAGCAGAGGATCGGCGGATGCACAAAGACTCAGCTCCCATTAAGAACTGATGGTGATATTTATATGGATGTAAAGTGACTAAAATTATTAAACAACAGAAGTTCAAATGCAACTGCTTAATAAAAAAAATCATACTAGACATGACTATTAACCCAGGTTTTTCCATTTCATTCTTAAAATGATTGTCACTCAGTGTTATAGATGCATTATGAAGCATAAAAAAAATAACTCAAAATGTGTAACTGCTTGACTCTACTCTCTTGTCTTCAAAAACAAATAAATATCTGATGGTGACAAACCAGTTAGGTTCTCCTGCCCAAGAGACACTCTAGATGTAAGATTATTTATTTAGTCGATGGGGAAAACAGATGGAGCGCACGCACGGTTGCATTTACCGTCTTGATCAGGTAAGCGAGCGGTCAAGATCATCTTTTGGGGTCTGATTCAAAGCAAATATTTACTATTCCAATGACTATGTTGATTTTTCAGGCATGCATAAGTACTGCCAGTACAATTGCTTTGGAAAAATCATTTAATCATTAAACAGAACGACTGTTTCTTACAAACCAGCTGATTGAAAACATTTACGGTTGGATTTATTCATGCCAAAAAAAAAAGACATTCCACTAAATTTTAAAATTTAATTATTTTACTTTAATCCATTTCTAAAATCCATTATAGTTTAAATATTTATTTTTCCATTTTGGAATATAGATACTAGGTTCTTTTTTCATTTCTTTTATTTTTGTATATTTTTCCTATTCCAATAAACTTCATTTTGACGTAAAGTTTGAATGTGAATAAAGTTGGCGCTTCACACCGTCAGCTACATTTATTATGTCCCTCAACATGTCCCATAAAAACAAAAGGTATGTCGTGTTCATCTTTTTTCACCATCAAGCAGACAATAGCAACATTTCAGAGGAAATTACAGAAAACATTTCCTAACTCAGGTTAGTTGTGACTTTAATTTTCCTTCTTAATTGTACAAAACAAGTTTCTCCTTGGTTGAAATTTAATCATCTGTTTTGTAAACATATTCACTATAACTACAAACACCAGTTTTCTTGTTCTGGTCTGTTTATGCTCTATTTCCTAAAAAAAGTTCCCAAAAAATAAGCAGGAATTTTAAATCCAGCTTTGAAAATCAGCAGACAAAATCCAAACACACTCAGAAGAGGCCCAATAATCAGTGAAAGAAAAATGTATCTATTTTGACAGTCAATTCATCACATCCAGACTAATCCTGCAGAAATAAGAAACTCCCAGACTATTTCTGCAGAAACAAGAAACTATTTGTGGTTTCAGGTTTGGCATATGTAACAAACTTAGGTATTTCTTTTAGTGTTTGCATTCTAATCCCTTTTTCAAATTGTATAATAAATCACTAAATGTATAAAAAAATGAACAGTTTCAAGCTGCCATCACACTGTTTATCTCGTATGTATACGATTTGAACGTGAAGCAAAAAGTCACATTTAGCCAAATATTAACTTCAGTCATGTGTGTGAGATCTATGGATAGTTTGCTGGATAAATGACAAATTTACAGTGTTCAGATTAAAGTATTTTACACAGTAGACTGTTACATTGTCTCTTTTTCCATGCTTGACCATCTGTACATAAAATATTTCACCAAGTGGCCAAATAGCTATTTGCTAAATGAATCCTAACACAAGTTCAACGTCCCTGTCATGTCAACTGCTAAAAAGGTTTTAGCATACGGAGGTGAATAAACCTTCACCAGCGCAGAAAGAACGTTTGATTAGTGAAATCAAGGAACATTGTAATCGAGGCGACATTTCACAGCAGTTGAATTTACGTACTCAGACATTTCAAATACAGTACCAAGTACTACAGATAACAGTTTACTTGACAAAGCACCGTGTGTGCATTGACTGTCATGGAGAGAGACAACTTTTTGGCCTGTGGACAAGTTTTATACGCCTGTAAAACAGATATTAATCGTGAAAACGTTCTATTGGTTAATGACTATGTCATGCCACTTCGGTTTTCCACTGAGCTGAACATCCTGTGAGCATCAGCCGCTTATCACTCACTGCTTCAGAAATGGGTATGCTTACTGATCTGATGATAAAGTGGTGTTTACATTGACTTTCGGTTGCACTTTGAAAGTGAAAACTAAGAGCAAATGGCACCAATTTGTGTGACATTTAAATAATTGATAGAAATAAATGGGAGCAGCATCTCATCAAAACAGTTCAAAATTTTTAATTGTTAAAAATCACATTTTGTTTTCCTTTCATACACAGATCGACTATGTTAACATTTACTGACATTTGGTTAAAAAATGCACCTCATCTACATAATGAATAAAATTAAAATAGAAATGTAAAAATGACAACAAAAAAACAGCACACTGTATTGAGTTTACTTCTTCCGTATGTTTATCTCAGACAGTTTTACTGTTAGTCGATTCCCATAAAAACCGTTCCAGCTGCTGTGGCCTTCAGAAACGTTGCTAAACAAATACAGCTCCATCGATAAGCCATCATGTGAAAGCTGTCTCCATTACACAGACAACACAAATATAAGTTTAATAAACATTCATGTATAGATCAGATTTAGCAGTGGAAAAGGAAGTTACTTCAATAATAAAAAACAACAACCAGCCAGCAGCACATCGCCACAACCGCAGCTATGCACCGGCTCATTTCCTTAAGTTCTTTACTTTATTATTTCATCTGAGGTTTTCCATCGTCTGCTTTTTTCCTGTGCGGCAGCAAATTAAAAGTCGTATCAATTTCCTTCACCCAGTTTGTGGTTATCAGGAGACACTAATCAAACAATCTCACTGTAACATTATGAGCAAAGTAATTGCAATATATTTTTTAAGTAGTTAGAACTCAGAGCACACTTAAAAAAAGCTCCAATTGTCTTTGGAGATACTTCCTGCATGAAACTTTGTGATTTTAAGCATTCTTAAGGCTTTGGGCTCTCGAAATCTCCCAGCTGAAAAATCCACTTCAAAAAAATAACATGCGCAAATATGTACTAAATATAAAAGTGCAAAACAACTGAAAATACGCCTTGTATTCTAGTTTCTTCAAAGTAGCAACATTTTGCTGTGATTACTGCTTTGCACACACTCTGCATTCTTTTGATGAGCTTCAAGAGGTTGTCACCTGAAATGGTTTTCACTTCACAGGTTTTGCCCTGCCAGGTTAATAAGTGGGATTTCTTGCCTTATAAATAGGGTTGTGTTGTGCAGAAGTCAAGTGGACACACAGCTGATAGTTCTACTGAATAGAGTGTTAGAATTTGTATCATGGCAAGAAAAACAAGCGGCCATCATTGCCGACTAAGATGCAGTTTTAAACACTGTTGATTAGTATTGATCAACAGCGTAACAATGTGGACAAATCCCGTCACCTGACGGAAGCAGTTGTTCAATCTTACACTACCTTGCTAGCCAGGATTGATTGAGGAACCGGGAACCGGTGTCAAGGTATGTGTTCAATTGATTCTGATCATAAATAAAAAACATCCTACTCACACCAGTTTCACTTCATCTCAGGTAAATGGATACAAATGACTCCGACGTGTCATTTGTCACCTTTTATAGTCTGAAGAATATCTAAGAAATCATAAAGGTTAAATTGTGCAATTATGCTTTTTTCCTAAGAGTTAAGGTTTGGTTTATTATAAATAAACTCAAAACAAAATTGCTGCCATATCCATGACTTGTGTCTAGTTATTGTTGATGAAAGTCATTATCAGAGTGTGTACTCCAATCAGGATCCAGGACAGAAACAAAGACAATGTAGTTTGAGAGAGACACGAGTAAAATGCTGCACAATCCTAACACACCCGTCATTAACAAGTACAAACCTCAATGCAAAGCAGTTGGGTTTTGGAAACAGAAGATTTGTAAGTTTTCTCTACCATGCTTAGTTCAAATGACAAAGGAAACTACAAGCCAAGCTATCAACAAGTAATATCAAAACAGAGATGAAGCAAGTCAATGTTAGCCTAGCTTCTCATACGGCCCAAGGTTCGAAAAGATTCTCAGTCCAGGGATCTTTGCTTTCAATGAGAACATTGTCAACACCAAATCAAAAAAGACCTTTAAAAATACAGATGAGCAAAGTGAAGAGCAGAAATGTATCGGAAATATTTGAGGGTTTTTTTTAGCTTGAACTCCATTATACATTTTTTTAAAAACAAAGGATGATTTCATCTTCTTATGGGTGACACATAAAAATAGATGACGGTTTTTCGTTTTTTAGGAACTTTATAAAAATAATTCTCATTAAATTTGGATTATTTTTCAATTCAACTGTTAATTGAATTCATCAATCACATTTTTAGATGTTCAAGAATGTGTTTATGTTTTAAGCTCTGAAAGGAATATGGAGTTTGAAAATGTAAAAATAAAACTTGTCTTAAAAATTCACCAGCCCTTTCAGCTAGAAATCTACATTTGTTCAGTCAGAGCCTCAAATCTTTACATAAAATAAAGGTCGAGCTCTTACATTAAATACAAACATCTGACTGAAAACATAGAAATGTAGGAATTTTTAAACAGTGCTCAGTAGAAACTAACACAACACGTCAAGTGTTTCATTCCAGAGTTAAATCACCTGAGATGTAGATTATTTTGAACTATTTTCTCACATTTTCCTTAAAAATCTTTCACAATATTTCTCTAAGATTATATTTGTGGGTGTTGCTCAGATGTTATCTGTTAAATTTATCCAATTAGCCTCTTCAAACTCTGTCTATATGCATTAAAACTGTGCTACGCAGCAGAGTTTGCACTTAAGAGGAAGAGTCCAATGTCAGCATGCATTCTGAAGTTGAGCCATCCAGCCTGTTAGTCAACACTTCACATGTAACCATTAACAACACAGAAACACCACAACTCGCTCAAACAAAGTCTCTTTACAGCTATCAATCTTTCTTCAGTTCACATTTTCACGACATGAACAGCCTCTGTGAATATTAAACTAACTTTTCTCCTAACTGTGTGAGCCCAACCTGCTGCTCAGCCCCTGGCTCGAAGGACTCGCTGACAGCAGCCGCAGTTTAAAACTCCACACATAAACAAACACCAAACACCCGGCGTGGAGCCATGTAGACAAGCTCCGGTTACTCACCGTCACGTTTCTCCACAGTTCAATCGCGTCTGAGCCCAAACTGTCAGAGGTGTCCAAACTTTTCTAAAAAACACTCCAACATTCCTGCTTCCGCTTCCTGAAACCAGCTGCAGCAACAGAAGCAGCGGCAACATGCAGAGAGGAGGAGAAGGAGGAGGAGGAGGAGGAGGAGAGGGAGGGAGAGAGGAGGTGTGTCCTTTGGGCGCTGCAGCGGGGAAACGCTGACCCCTGCTGGATAACTGCTGCTGCTACAACATTAAGATTTTTGTGACAACGTCTTGAATTTCGTTCGCCAAATTTAAGATGTTTTCTTTAAATTAGTAATGTCTGAACGTTTGTGCAAAGCGCAAATATAACAATTTATCACCTTTATAGAGGGTTCAAATGCAAGGTTATCGTTAAAGGCATCCCAGATTTGTGATTCTAATGCAATGAATCATCCAGAAAAACAGAAAAAAAGAGATAATTTCACTGTTTAACTACATTGAAGCATAATTTCTATTTTGCCTCATTTTGAAGACCTAATAAATAATAATCTACACAGAAGTGAAAAAAAACTACAGGAATGACTGACATCATGGTCTAAAATGAATAAATAAACGATAGTAGAGGGCCTTTTAGAGGTTCCTGAAGAGCTATTAATATATTTTGAACATCAAGAGCAACAAACACACTAATAACCTGCGTTTAAAAGACGGCACAACTCATTGTGTGACAAGAACTTCACATGATTTGTATGCTGCATTAAGATGTTGTTGTTTTATTACAGCACATTTATAAATTGGGTTGTTTTTAGAGTCAGTCTGATCTGATATTATCAGAATTGTATTTTTTGATATGTCAATGATGATCCAGTACACTTGGGCGCCCCCTGCTGGCAAGGGGTGGCTGATCTGAGCTTTCGTAATGCTGAAAGCAAAGCGGAGCTGGTTTTATTTAGAATCGCACTAAATAGGTGTAAAAAATATCATCACTTCCTGAAGCTCTGGTTAAAATCTGAGCAAAACTACCTCTGCTCTGCGAAAATATTTAGATGTGCTCACTGTGGTGTACAAATGTATTTTTTTTTAAATACAGAAAAGGACAAGCAATCTGAGTTATTACAACTGTGCAATGACACAAATCCAAATCCAAAGGTACACATGCGAACAATTACAACATTTAACCGATATTTAAAAAAAAACAAGTTTCTGAGAGGAAGTACTTAAGTAATATCACCTTGCAGTAACTTTGTCTTACCGCTAGGTGGAAACCAAACGCTGCTTACGGCAAATTCTGTTGAACATTACTGCTCCTTCTGTTGATGACCAGTTCTGCAACATACAATTTCAGGGGCTTTAACATTGTTTTTATTGAATTTTACATGTACTATAGCTGTTGAGACCATGAGTGCTATTAGAATTAAGAGACACCGTGAAACAGCTTGATAACTCAACACAAACGCAACATTAAAGATTTCGGTGAAGTATGCTGAAATAAACTGGTTCTAATGCTTTGAAATTATGTTTATGATGGGGGAATTTTACAGAAGAGATTATTCTGGATTTCTTATTTTGGCATCAGGTGTGACTGGATACTCTACTGTGGGTGTTTTTCTTATGAATAGGGTGATCTGACCTTCTCCTCTCACGCACACACACCACCAGTCACATGGCCAACAGTGTAGAGTAATAATTATTATTTAACATCAGAGTACTGAGTGGTTTGTTTATTTTAGCTTTATAAAAGCAAAAAAAAACCTAATATTTCTTTTATTTATTTTTTGTTTTGTTCAATATTTTACAGATAGGACGATGCATTCTTTTTTATTACTGATATCAGCAATCTGCCTGATAGCACGTGAAGCTGCACCTTGATAAATCCAAGCAGACATTGATTTTAAGTTAACCATTAGCTGTCTGCCGGTCCACATTGATGCACAGATACAAAAGTCCTCCAAAGCTGCCTGGTTACCACTCAGCAGCCGCTCTGTCATCACTATAACAACCACTGCACTGCAAAGCAGCTCACTCCAAAGTCCACATCCGTCTTTCTGGAGAGTGAGAGCAGATGCAGCCCGTCTGATTTCCTAAAGGGGAGCAAGATAGCTCATGCTTGCCCTTTGTAGATAAACCCAGTCCTCTACACCTGCTGTGTCTTCATCAGTTCAGGTTTTAAGTCATTCACTGTAAACAGGCTGCATGATAACGACTAAATAATACGGGTCCTAAAATCCTGTAAGTTTAGCAGTTTCTTTCAAAATAAAACCTGAGAAGTTTGGGGTAGTGTTTTACTTTTCCGAAACCACGGGTTCAAATGTATGCTGCAGAAAAACACCCCACAATACTGTGTCAATCAGGAATCAACAGCAAGGAGTGGAAACTGAATGGTTTGTTGATATGAGCTCTTTCTGTGATGTTTGCTATTGCTTTATTTCATGTGTCATTAAAGTCGAAGGTCAGAGCTGAGAATGAAATTACAGCTAATTTAACATTGTTAAAACTACTGAAAAAATAAGATCTGCTCAGCTTGAGCAAGCCTGCTTGATCAAAGCTAAACGCCTTACAGGCTAAAGAAAACTGAATTCATTCTGCTGACTACTAAAGGACACAGCAACTCAACTAAAGTAACTTAAAACGAGTAGTAAAATATCATTCAAGTGTAGATACTAAGAAAAAAATATGTACGTCTATTACAAAACCAAATCTCCATTTACAACCTTCTCAGCTCAGAAAGTTAGAAAAGCAGCAGTTTGAAACTCTCATCAGCTATTTAACAGCTTAATTATTAGGTTAGGCTGCGGATTGCTTAAAATCTGGTTATTAATTCACAGATTCATCACATAGAAACCAGTTCAATAGAAGTTCACTTGAATTAAGTATTTATTCATTTTTAATAATGGTGCTACCAAGGGTTTTCCTTAGTACTAGCAAATAAAAGACACTGTGATGGACCGAGTTAAAAACAGGAGGAGTCACAGGATATTAATTTGAAAAATAGGGTTTTTATTTTAACCAAAAGATTATAAAAGGACAAAAGATAAACTGAGCTCATAAAAGAGGTCAAAGAAACAAAACTGAAATGCAAACAAACTGGCTGCACAAACAAACATAACTGACCTAACAAAGTAATGACACACAGGGGTTTATATACTGGCTGATCAGACCAATTAAGACACATTAGGGGTAACTAAACAGAATACAATTACAAACGCAAAACAAATAACAGTACAGCTAAGTTTGGCTAAACTAAATACTCACAAAATGAAAATCAAAAAATATTAAAGTTTAAATGCTAATATTTACTTAAACTTATCTAAACAAGGAAACTATACATTTCCCCTGCCAGCAGGAACTAGTGGTGCAGGCCAATCAGCATTTAAGCGTGCTGAGGCCTGGCCCCCATCTTTTGTCTGGCCACTCCAAGGAAGGTAAGTACCGGGAAAGAAAACAAAGTTATTATGCAAGCAAATTAACAAACTTTAAAGTTGATATAAATACACATGTCAACTAAATGTGCGCGCTAACATAAAGAACAAATGTATCCAAATCAACTAATAAATGTTTTACTGAAACTAAAGTGTTGTGGTTGAATGAAAAATAAATTGTGCATGAAAGTTACCGACTTCAGAGTGGGGCCATGGATTTGGCCATCACAGACACTATAATAAAAAAAATTGTGTTTTGTTTTTGCTTTACGATTGTTTTCTCATAATTTCGGGGTTTACCTATGCTAGTAAAGTCTTGCCACATTCAATCAATTCATTGTTGTTCATATCGTCATTAGGGTCTTTCCACATAACATCATTTCTTGTGTTTGTTTTCTTTGAAATGAACAAACCAACAGGTGCCTCAGTGCACTCAGTCAGCTGGTCACTATCTTGGTCTCAAACTGCTGTGGGATGGCTTCCCATTTCTTTATCAGCTAATGTGATTCTGTTGGTCACTCTGGCATGAAGGTTCAAGGTGATCTTTCAAGCGTTGGTGCTAAGGTCAAGACCCACACTGGCAGGTCATCCCATCCCTCTCACTCACGTCAACATCCTGGAGGTAATCTCTGACAAAACCCTCTCTGCGGTGGCAAGCCTTGGCGTTTTGGAGAATATAGTTTGGTCCCAAAGATGGGAGGATTGCCCCTGGTTTCACATGTTCATTCTCTGCATTGAGGGTGACTGCAGCGATGACAGGTCTTGTTTATCCAGACGGCGCCCCGACGCCGTCACACTGCCTTTGTTGGCAGATGTTTGTCTTTGGCAGAGAGAATCTAACAGGTTTTTCCAAATGCTCAACTCTGTTCCTCAATCATCGAATGCCAAATGTGGCAGAATAGGGATTCCAGTGATATAGTTTTTATGTACATAATGACACGACAACATGATGTAACAACTCAAGCAATCACATTCTTGTCTTGTTGACAGGATTACATTGATTTTGATCTTGGATATGAATAATCAACAATATTTCTAATAACTCAGAAACGAAGAAACGTCTTTTGTTTCTTCTGCAACAGAAGATGTCATATGATATGTCAAAATAGATGAGAATTTAAAAAGCGCACATCAGATTTGATTTAGTCAGGGTCCAGATGAACAGCAAGATCAACTCATTAATTACATTACACCACAATTAATGTTATTATAAACAGATGGGTATTACTTTCCTTATTTTTTGCCCCCATAAGATGTCTATCACCTTTATTACCACTATGTCAGTCATCATCACAAAGCATTCAAGTACTGAAGCTGCCATTGTTAATGACAGTGACTCTGTTGATAACAGTGACGATGAGGAGGATGCTGGCATCATCTTCAGGTATATTTTTGGAGTGCGGTGTGTTTGAGTTGACAGATGGTCAAGTTTCCTCACAAAGAGAGAGAGAGAGAGAGAGAGAGAGAGAGAGAGAGAGAGAGAGAGAGAGAGAGAGAGAGAGAGAGAGAGAGAGAGAGAGAGGGAGAGACTCGCGTGCTAATGACGTATGCACCATATGGCGCGTGCCGGGAGGGTGGAACCTCGATATGCTAATTGCTCACGGCCCCCCGCACGTGGGCTTGGGTGTGTGTGCGTGTCTGTGATGCTGAGTATAAAACCAGCAGCATCTCGCACGCTCTTCAGAAAGCTCCCATCAGATCACGCACAGTCACGCACGGACACAGACAGAGCGCGCGGGATGCCTGCGAACTGACGAGCACCGTTCATTAAACGACAGGTAAGCTTTTGACGCAGTCATTATTAATATTATTGGCTACATCTTATGAATACAGTAGAATATGTGTGAATTCTCATTAGGTTAGTTTACACTAAAATTAGACGCCTAAATCGCTATAATCAAGTCATTAACAGGTTGCCGGATTCTTTGTCTCAATCAGAAAGGGATCATTAGAACAAACAATAAAACAAAATCTACAACAATTACAGCGAACTTCTAAATAGAAAAATACATTGTGTCCAATTAATTTTTCTTTCCTATATGATAATTATTTATGCTCAACATTTTTTATGCTTGGATTAAATATATATATATATATATATATATATATATATATATATATATATAATATATATATATATATATATATAATATATATATATATATATATATATATATATAACTTTAATGCAATTAGATAATCAATCTCTTATCCTGCTTTTCTTCTTTACTGTCCTTCTTAAATGAATGAGGTCGAGCGAAATATTCTCATGTCCACCTGTGTCATATCCGCAACAAATTAACGGGACTTGTCACCAGAAGATAGGGAAAAAGTTATTTTATTTCCAAAGCACAAAAAAATATTATTATTATTATTATTATTATTATTATTATTATTATTATTATTATTATTATTATTATTATTATAGGCATATTAGCTTCGTGTATTTAAATGCAAAATTACTCAAAAGACGGTACATTTTAAATGTAAGGTCACTTAAGTATTTTGTCATTTATAGACTCATTCGTTCTTTCGTTTGTTGAATTGGTTAGTTAAATGCCTTCTTTTATTTTTATTTTTGTTTTTTGTTGTCTTTAAAAAAATGTTAGAAAGCACTTGCACTCTGTGGAATACAACCCGCACCGTCGTCCGAACTAAATATTTAAATTAGATTAGTAGGCCTCAGCTAAATTTGTATTGTTTCTATTTTTAAGTAGAATCATATTTATCCAGTTTCTGCTGTCAGGGACTTTTAAGGTGCCCGTACATACTGATGCATGATCGCTAACCCTAAAGTTTGATGAAAATGTTCTCACATTCGTTTTTAACCTTATTTTAATGGAAATAAAGGTACAAACTTGAATCGTGCCTATTGTAAACGAATCACTTTTCCCAAGTTGGAAAAAACATTTTCCGATGATGCGAAGGAAAAGCGTCATGTGACCTGACTGATTTAAATAATAAATAATAATAATAATAATATAATAATAATAATAATAATAATAATAATATAATAATAATAATAATAATAATAATAATAATATAATAATAATATAAAATGGGCTCCAACTTTTTGTTCGCAGAGTATCAGCATCATGACCAGGTCTGTGAGGGAGGAGCTCGCATCGGTGGAGTCGGACGAGCAGCGGGATCTCTGCAGCCCTGCAGGCAGAGAGACCGAGCGGGCAGGAGCCGGAGCGGGAGCTGGAGAGGAGGAGGAGGAGGACGAGGACCTTCTCCACCATCCAGAGGAGGACGAAGAGGAAGACGACGAGGAAGATGAAGAGGAAGAGGAGGATGGAGAGAACAAACCCAAGAGGCGAGGGCCGAAGAAGAAAAAGATGACCAAGGCTCGTCTTCAGAGGTATGGTTTGTCCTTCAGGCAAATAGTAAAAATGTGCTTGTGGATGTGGCATAAATAAACGAGTAAAAGAGACACTCTGAATGTATAAATGACACAGAAACTAAATGTGTTATCAGAGGACAGAAATTTAAAATCTGAATAAAGACTCCTCAGAATAGTACATGAAATCCAGGCGACATGTATTTAGTTCTACCTATGTAAAAAGGTGTTTTCTGTCATTGGTGCAAATCATGATTACTTCATGTAATGTACAGTAGTGGAAAACAAAGGAGAGACTGTATTTAGTTCTACCTATGTAAAAAGGTGTTTTCTGTCAAGCCAAGTCTTCGCTCAAAATAAGCGAAGACTTGGCTTAGCTGCTAGAGTCATTTTTAAAAGTGTGTTCTTATATTTTTCCCAGTGTCACAAAGTGTATGAAATGTGTTGTTTAAAAATGTAATTGTACTTCCATCATTCCCATATTGTCAAAAAAAGGGGCTTAAATCCAAAAGACAGTATTGGTGCATATCAATGTGTCATAGTAACCCTGTTAAACTTTCTTCTCAAATTGATTTCTTTTGTTGTCGTCGTCTCACATGCGTTTTGTGTGAGTCAACCTTTATGACTGCAATCCATTTCTATTCCTAAAAACAAACTTGTGAACACATAAAAAAAAAAAAACGGTAGCAAACAGTATGCGTAAACCAACATGTTGACCGTAACACTTGTATAATTACAATTTACAATTTGCAAAGAAGACATTTAGGACACGGGTGATAGTTGCATGAGTTGCCCTGGGCAAGCCCTTCCTTCTGCCCCAATACTTCTCCAGCACCACTCACACAATTCCTGCGACGAAGCCCATTTTGCAAAAAAAAAAAAAATCATTTCATGGGTTATTTTTATAAAATAATTGTACATAAAATGCGTTAAAATAATTATATTAGTCAACTGTATTATTAAACTATTTGGTCTCAAATACTCCAAAAATGATTGGCTTGTTTAGTATTTTAGATTTTCAGCAAATTCTAGTGAAATTAAATGTATTTAAATATAAAAAAGGAAAGAAAACGAATCCTTTAAATTTTCTTACATTGTACACGAGGCCACTCCTTATTGAATAGACGGTACATAATTTGTTGAGCAATTTGTTGATCAGCCTACATCTGTCTAATACCTTTTCAATATATATTTAATAACTCTTTTTCTGTCTGTGCAGGTTTAAGATTCGTCGAATGAAGGCCAATGCCCGGGAGAGAAATCGCATGCACGGATTGAACGATGCTTTGGAGAGTCTCCGAAAAGTCGTCCCCTGTTACTCCAAAACCCAGAAATTATCCAAAATTGAGACCCTGCGTCTCGCCAAGAACTACATCTGGGCTCTCAGCGAGATCCTGCGGTCTGGCAAGGCCCCAGACCTCATGAGTTTCGTCCAGGCGCTTTGCAAAGGTCAGAAGTTTATCACTGTGATCCAAAGCAATATTAGAACATACTTGATGAAATTATAGTGACAAATTTTGATGAGGTAATGTAAATCCCAAATGGACAATTTCTCATAGGTTCTATTACATTTCATTGCTAGGGACACAACATGAAGCTATTTAGATAGGAAGATGCTGTGTATAAAATTGGGTTTGGGGAAATGAGACAAGAGCTAGGCAATAATTAATGACTAAGAGTCCATCTTGTCTAGGCGAATACCAAAAATATATATAAATTGCTAACTGAATCTTGTCAGTTTGTTTTTCATAAAGATTTTCCAAAATGGTGAGAAAAAGAACAGATTAAAAAGAGGAGGAGGACTCCTTTGTAGCAGAGAACTACTTCCTTTCTAACTTCAAAATAAAAGTTTTAAACAAAGATTTACCTGAATCTGAGTGCTCACCTTCAAATCAGGGACTCGTAATAACAACTCAGTTTAACTTCTCCAGACAAAATAATGACTGGAACTGGATAGCACTTCACGAGACAGGTTTCACTTTAAAGGGAAATGTCACGAGGTCTTGTTTCACTCTAAATTATCGATCGATACTGACTGTAGACCTTCTCTGTGTTCTCAGGTCTTTCTCAGCCGACCACCAACCTGGTGGCAGGCTGCCTTCAGCTGAACCCTCGGACCTTCCTTCCAGAGCAGACACCGGACATGCCCACGCACCTTCCCCCTGCCGGTGCCGCCGCCTATCCCGGACACTTCTCTTATCAGAGCCCTGGACTGACAGCCGGTTTGCCCAGCCCCCCCTATGGTACCATGGACCCTTCCCATATCTTCCACCAGGTCAAAGGTCAGTCATACGGCTCCTTGGAACCCTTCTTCGATGGAGTCCTGGTGTCCGATGGCCCGGCGTTCGACCCACCTCTCAGCCCGCCACTGAGCATCAACGGTAACTTCTCGTCTTTCAAGCACGAACCCGCCGCTGGCTCTGACTACGACAAGAGCTTTTCCTTCAGCGTGCACTACGGAGGCGGAGGAGGAGCCGGCGGCCATCCCTCCATCTATGGCAGCGGAGGCCCCAACCCACGGTGCGGTGAGCTGCAGGTGGAACAACTGATGGGGTTTGACGGACACTCACACCACGAACGGCTGATGAACGCCCAGTTAAACGCCATCTTTCATGACTCCTGAGGATGAAGAACCGTGAGACCGATGAAGACAGAGAGAGCAGGCTATGAGAAGACCACTATCTTTTCATCGCTGTCTTGTTTGTCAACTTTCTGTACTCATCAGGGTCTTTAACTTCTCTTTACGATGGCAATTCAACAATGCCGTAAACCTTCTCTGTAGCGCTTCACCTGGCAGGAGACGCTCTTCGAATGTCTTGTCAGTGTCCATGTTGTCATTTAAAAATAATTAACAATCAATGAGCAATAATCTGGAGAAAACTATGCAATTTTGTTAAAAATCTGAGCAATGCTCAGATGATGATTCCAAATGTTGAAAGAATAAAGATTTTTCTATATTTTTGGGGTCAGTGAGTGAGGCGATTTTGGGCTGTTGTCAGGCTGAAGTGTTAATCTTGTTCATGTTGTTTTTACGTTTTTGCTTTTTATAATGGTTTCTGTAGCGTTATGTTATCATTTCATGTGACTCTTGTTCATATTTTATAAGATAGATGTTTATAAAGGCCTTTTATTAAAAGGAATTTCATGTCATTCGCCTGTTAAGACTCAGTTTATCTGCAACAGCATCACAAAAACACTACGGTTTAGACTATAGAACATATAAAACATAATACACTCTTTTGATAATCTCATGCCTTGTAAAAAATTTTGTAAGTCCTTTGAAAAGAGCTTGGATGAATTTCATGTTGACAGAAGTGAAAAGACTACAAATTTCCTAGCAGAGAATACCAGGTTGACAACACTGTCCCACTATGTGAAGGACAAAACAAGAATTGGTGTGTATGTGTGTGTGAAGGGCACAGATGTTCGTTCTGCAGGCGAGATTTTAATTTATGAAAATGATCTTGTTTATGCATGAGAGCCCCCCCTCCATGCACACACACTAATGTCCTATGCTTGATTGTGCGTCGGTGTGTGTAAGTCAACTGGGACAATATGGTGGCCATATCCCACCATTTACTCTCCTTGTTGAAGTGGAATGTTATTAAGCAAAAGACTGCAGAGAAAAAAGACTCTTTGTCAAGTGATGAAGAAATAATTATAGTACAACCGTTATTTTGAAACCAAACAAAAACAGAACAAAATAAGATAAAATTGGAAAGTAAGGAAATTTGTGTTTTGTTTTGGTTAAACTGAACATGTAGCTAGATATTGGGAGAGTTTAACATGTGGTTTGCAGTCAAAAAGAAAAACAACTTGCAAAGCTTTCAGTCTTTGTGACTGATATTGGATTAACCAGGGACTAACTTAAGAATTTGAGTAGAGAAGATGTTAAGACCTGCCTTTTATCCTGACCACAACCTCGATGAACAGTTTTAGAAGAAGCTTGGAGCTCGCTGTTGCGCCAAATTCAAACATGCAACACTTTGACTGACTTGCTGTAAATGTCCAAGGTGGAAACCGTCGTGAGGAGGATGGTGCCTGTTCCGGTTGTTTTTTATTCTTCTATGTACAACTAAAACCCAGGCTGGTGAATGAATAAATTGACAAATTCAGTCATGCAATCAAATAAAACACACCAAGCAAGAGTTAATAGCAGAAAAAGTTGTTTGACAAACTTTAAGTAGAAAGAGATTGGTGATATAAGAAATAGTGGAAAGAAGCATTGTTACAACAAAGGCTTGCTTAGCTTTTCTTAGTCTCAGGAAACATAAGGAAGCGCAAAAGCTGCAAGATGCTTCTTAAATGGCAACTGTAAAGTACATTTCACCCTTATTTGAGCATCCTAAAAATATCACACAACAGTAGCAGCAGCATTAGGAGCATTACAGCTATATTGTGAGCAGTCTTTGTGATTGGAGTTTTGTGTTTCAGTCTGTTGGCTGATCATAACACTGATTAATGCAGATTTAAACTCAGCCATCTGTCAACAGCACACATGCTGAGTGAGTGTTTGAGCCGAAGCTCATAATATGGAATTAATACCACAATCCACCCCCGGCCTTTCTGATTGGCCGGCAGGTGTCTGTTAAATAACATCACAGGGCACACATCTCAACAACAATCCAGGTGTACCAAACTGCAGGATGCCCCAAGAGACAGTCTTCACTTGGACTTTTGCAAAAAGTAATATACTTCGTCAGTGAATGTGAGTCGTTTAATAGCGACAAAAGCACAGGGCATTTGACTAAGATCATGTATTAATTTATTTTTATTTTACATGACTTCCAGCAGGCGATGTACAGAAATGTATTTTGAACGATTTTGGATTTTCCTGAAAATTTGTGACCTACTTAGGAAGAAAATCCCATTTCCCAAAAATATTCCCACTGCTTTACTCAAATTTTCATTATTTTCAAATCGCAAGTAATATTCACCACAATATAAATTGCAATGAGTTTCAGTTACTTAAATAACTTTTTAAATATGTTTTGGTAGCTAGGTGCAGACCATGTGTCATAATTTAGTATCGTTTCATACGTGCTTTGTCACCCAATGATTTAAATCACCTTTGGTTAGCTGTAAGGATGTTTGATTATGCATAAATTGTGGTTATTTTTAGTTCGATCATAATCTGTCAAATTTTATAACTCTAGAATCTAGATCTATGCAGCTCTGATCCTTGTTTGGGTTAATCTAGACTCTAGAGTAGAGACTCTAGAGTCTAGATTAAGCTAGACTCTATTAACCCAAGCAAGAATCAGAACTGCATTCAGTGGAAAAGGGACAGTTTACAATTTCCAGAAAAACGATTGTTTGAAATATGTCACCGAGACCCCAGCATTTTTGATTGAATTTATCACAGTTAAATATAATATTATTCATATGTCTGATTTAGATTTGAAAAAGTTTTCATTAAACCAAATAATTTCTGTCTGGTAGGAAATGGGACAGGCGTTTCCCAAAATATTACAAAAACATGCGTGCGCGCCCCTGCGTGTGACCGCGCATGCATGTTGATTACACACCGGTGAATCGGCCGCGTGCCCGATGAAGCTGCTACTTGTCTCCATAGCGACGAGACCCCGGAAATACCCGCCGTGATCAACTTACTGCTTGTTTATCGGACAGAAACAAATTTATATCCGTGGTGTTTTCTTTCAGTCTTTTCTTTTTTCTTTTTTTTTGTTTGTTTCCTCGAGTGAGAGTGTAAATATGTCGGAGCTTGAGGATGAAGCGCAAGGGGAGCGGAGAGACAGCAGCAAGAAGAAGAAAAAGAAAAAGAAAGAGAAGCGAAGGGTAAGTGAGGAGGAAGAGGAGCGGAAACATGAGGAGCAGCTGGAGAACGAAAAGGAGAAGAGGTGAGTAGTAAATGAAGATTCTCCACACGTTCATGTTAGAAAGTTAACATTAAATGAAAGAGGAAAGGGAGGATTTATGCAGATAAGCCTTTTAGATAATTCTTTCAAAATAAAAGACCTCTTTCAACGGAAGTGGTTAATGACTTTTACTTTTTCATACCGTGTTATGAATGTAAAAAGGTATAACAGTTGGGATGCTTTATGTAGGATGAAAAGCACATCAACACCGAGTGCACCCTTATTTGGAAATTATTATTTTTTCTTTTTTTCCAGGTAGCTTTTTTTCCCTTTTTTTTACTTTGATGGAACAATTAGAATTTAGCTAATAAATTTACTCTGAAATTTCTCGTTCTATTTATATTAGTAGGTTTCAATCAGAATTTCTTTGTTCTTTGTGCACATCTCACATCCATCCATCCATCCATCCAATACTTCCAATACTTGCAGGGCTGCAGATTTGTGCATATTAAATTCTTAAATTGCTTAAATTGAGACCATTTTTAAAAATGTACTTGCTAAACAAAACTGGTTACATTCTGACTAATTTTAAATATTAAGGGCTAAGGGGTTAAAACACTCAACCTGCTAGCTTGTTGACCATAGCTTTAGCTCTTTTATGTTTGCTAATATTCAAACTGTAGGTCTTCCTCCAACATAGGACATTTTCAATAATGCAGGTCTTTTGGCAGTTCTTAACTTGTACTAAGTTAACATTTATTATTAATAAATCCTGGTAAAAATATGTTCTTCATTCGTACTCCCCCTGAATTTCTCCTTTAGAATAATGAGAGCAAAGCACATGGTCATAAACTAAGTGAGTCCACCAATACCACAAAAATATAAGTGGAGTTAAAAAACATTTTCACAATGATCATTACATGTAGGCTGTGAGTTACTCCACCACTCTATGACAGTGAATGGGCGATATTGATTAATTGACGATATTCTGTGTCGTACTTCACATGCACTTTCAGTATCAGAAAGTATCTGAGAAATCATTAGGTTGGGGGCTGTTTGCACTGTTCTGTTGCTGAACATCTTGATGAGTGCACAGTGATGAAATAGCTACTAGCTGGTGGTACAAACTAAGATCCCCACTGTTTTATTTATGTTTGCCTCAGGCTGCACTGCGAGAACATTGACAAGCCTCTGATATTTCTTCAGACAACATTGGTCTTTAACAAAAATGTGTCCAGAAAAACCTTTTCTTAAATATGTTGTGATTCTAACTAGGTTAGACATACTTCTGACATTGTAGCATGAAAAATGGGAGTATACAGTGTTGCTGCAATCACTGAGCCGCTAGAAAACTTGTTCCTGTGGTCAGGGGCAACATAAAGACACTTTTGAGGATCTTTTATGGTTCATTCTCTCCCAGATGCCATCCTGTGGTCACTGGGCTGTAGTCGGTAAGGGGCTTCATTTGGGTTGATGATCTACCTTTGTCTTCCTGAACACATTGTGTCCTCTGGCAGAGTCAGGGTTTTTTTTTATTCGGTCCACTGCATGACTTTTTGTCTCAACCCATTCAGGATGTTTTAGAAAATTTAAAATGACTGTACTGCAAACAATCTTGGCATTGATGGAGTGTTGCAAGACATCTTGTTTGTATAGCTCTACAATCCCTCCTACCTTAATGACCGGAAGCCTTTTTGCTTTTCTCATCAGGGAGTTTTGACTAGAGAAGATGATTACTGGCCACTGAACAAAAAAGATTTAATGTCTTTCTAAAATAGTTTATGTATCCCAAAGGTAAATTAAATGTTGTTGTAACTCATATCAACCAACTATCTTCAAAAGAGTCATTGTAGATGGTGATACTGTGGTCTCCAATAGCAGTCAGTCTTGCAACCTATCCGAAGAAGCCTCTGACTGAAGACACTGCTTCTGTATGACAGCCTCTGTTTTCCCAGAATTCTGACTTCTCCTGTCATATAAAAAGAAAACTTGATAAACAGAAAGCTGGTTCTCCTCCTGGACCACTCACTTCTCTGTCATTGAAGTTGGTTTCTCTAAGACACCCATCTGCATTAAGGTCAGAATTCTGAGAGCCATTATTGTTTTTTTTCTTATTTCTTCAATGGCCCTACTTGTCTTCCATATATGGCAGTGAGAAGGTCTGAGAAAAGATAACGAGAAAGCCTTTCACCTGTTTCTTCTTGTTAATTTGATTGGTTTAAGGATTGATCTATCAGTAACTTTAATGATGGACGTGTGTAAATAACATCTGATTGGTTGAAATAAGCTCAAACTCTGTGTGTGTTTGTGATCTGTCAGTGAGAGTGTGTTGATGCGAGGGATCTTCAAAGTGGGGAAAAAGAGCCACGATGTCCTGCTCACGCGGACCAGGCTGACATGGACCCC
The DNA here is from genome assembly GCA_033032245.1 of Poecilia picta. NCBI lineage: Eukaryota > Metazoa > Chordata > Actinopteri > Cyprinodontiformes > Poeciliidae > Poecilia > Poecilia picta. The sequence goes on from CM065354.1 coordinate 22,574,071, forward strand.
CATCATACCAGAGAGTCCCACAGGTCAGTCACAATGGGAACAACTCCTATGCTGTTCAAAATGCAACCCCAGCTACATTTTCTAAGAGTGTAGCTGCTGTTGTGATGGGGACAGTCTGTCTGTTTGACACAGCCTGAAACTTACAGACATTTGTATACATCCATTACATATTCACATCATTCTTCTTACTTAAACTGTTTGTGTTCATTGTAAAAATAAACCCTTTGGTATAAGAAGGCATTGCTTATATGTAGATGCTTCTGTGTGATGAATTTGTAGTTCTCTCCATGGAATTAATGACAAGTCTGCTGCTTTAAGAATATTGCCATACATGAAGTGATTAGTGACCAGAAATTGTTATGATGATAACAATTTCTGTTATGATGTTTGAAACAATAGTCAACGAAGTCCTCTAGGCACGTTGCCCTGCACTTTGTCTCACAAAGGAATATATTATCAAAGTTTCGTCCATATCAATAATATATTTTAATATGTAATATTTAATATAATATATAATAATAATATAATAATATTAATAATACAATAATATATAAGTCAAATTAATTCTGACTTTTCCCAATACCAATACTTGATGTGTATTTGAAAAGTATTTTCTGTAAATATTGAACTGAAAGGGTTACAAAGTTACATGTGCCCACAGCTTCCTTCACATTTCTGTAATGTTTTTGTACCATTTTGCTCATATTTAATGCTTTCCTGTTGTGTGGTAGATTTTTACTTGGAACCCATTCAGACCGAACTGGTTAGTGAAGCAGGATGAAGGTGTAAATTCAATGTGTTTGTGTGTCTGAAGCCAATCTGTTTTGTTGTATTTCATCCAAGCTAATGTCATTAAGCCAGCACTGTGTAAACGTGTGGTTGTGTGTGTGTGTGTGTGTGTGTGTGTGTGTGTGTGTGTGTGTGTGTGTGTGTGTGTTTTGTGTGTGTGTGTGTGTGTGTGTGTGTGTGTGTGTGTGTGTGTGTGTGTGTGTGTGTGTGTGTGTGTTAGGTGTGTGTGTGTGTGTGTGTGTGTGTGTGTGTGTGTGTGTGTAGGTGTGTGTGTGTGCGTGTGTGTTGGCAGCACTAGAGAGCAGTTGGTTCGGCCCGTGGGGGGTTATTAGAGTCTCTCAGTGTGAGGAGATTAACGCACACATACACATAGGCAGTCTGTCAGCACGCTGTGTGTGTGTGTGTGTGTGTGTGTGATTGTGAGTGTTTCTGTGTGTTGATGAGATATTTCTATATAAATGGATCATCTGCTCTTGTTTATTTCTAAACATAAATCCATCTAATCTATTTCTGTTAGGAAACTGAAACTGGAGCTGTCACATACAGAGATTAGTTTTGCATTATTGCAGGTGGATACGAGAGTTTTAAGCCATGGACAGTTGAGTTTTTTTAACATTAAAATCTCATCTGACTTTTATGGTTAATTTTCAGTCCCCTGCAGTAGTTGCTGAAGTCAGCTTCAAATCAATTCACCAAACAAATGGAGAGATGGTTATGAATTGCTGTACTATGGCAGATGCCTTCTTTTTGTCACCAAACTCTGCTGTGAAATGATCAAACCTGCAGAAGAATCCAAAGGAAAAATAGATACTTTAAGAAACATTGTTATTGTCAAGTCTTAGGTATGGTGTATTTTGATTGTGAAAATATTATATTTTAACATTTCCAATTGACTCATAACTGACCAAAGAAGAAAAAATTGGTGATAGTAATGATGAAAAATCAGCACAGAGGAATCCAGTCTTATATTGATTCTTTCTGTGTAGCACACTGCATCAGTCTTCTCTTGACCCTGAAGGAGATTATGCAGATTTATTTAATTACTGGCTTCATAAGAAATTAAAAAATCTCTGAGTTGGTATTCAAGAAAAGGTTTTAGTTTCCCAGACTGTTTTGAAACAACTCTTAGATCACATTTTAAAAGAAGCCCTATGTGACACTGGATCAATCGCAGTAAATTTAGTGTTATTTTGCTCTTATATGAGCAAAGTAAACTCAGCATAGCTATACAACTTTGCAATTTGTGAAGCAGATTTTCTCTCCCTTTAATCGGTTATTATGAGAACAGATTGCATTAGATTAGATATTGTATTTCCTATTATCACTGAAACAGCACTAACAGGTAGCAACTTACAAATGGGGTTTAAAATTCAACTGCATATGTAGTAGATGGTATTGTGTAACCAACATTATAATAACATCACAAGTTATTGGATAACATGATACAGATATAAGGTGTAGCCCAATGGAAATATATGATTATCCTCTGAACACATATGTTTGTGCGTGTATGCTTGTGGGTTTTTGTGTATGCGCGTGATGACACTGTGATCCAAAACTCCCTACAGTTACCACATGGCCCGGTCACCATGAGACTGGATTGCCACTGTGTAGTGTGTGTGTGTGTGTGTGTGTGTTGTTTATGTGTGTGCGTGTGTGTTGGCACAGTGGGTTGTGAGGTCATGATGGGAAACTTTCCTCCATCTGGAACAAGCCAGTGCCTGTGTGTTTGCAGCCTCTCTGTCGGCTCTGTCAGCACAGATCAGAGTCATCTTTTTCTGCAAAGATTAAGAAAAAAAACAAAGTCTTTCCTGCTGATTAGATTAGATAGTTTGAATGGGCCATTTACTGTATATATATTACACTTTTATTAAGTTTTAAAATTTCGGTGATTTTATTGAATGATTTGAGTGTACCAGCTTTAATTCACCTCTTGATTTCTGCCATCGGGTGTTTCCATCAAATACAGTTTGACAAATTGGTCCAGGCTCATCGAATGAGGTTTGCAGAGAAATCTAGAGAAAAGGTAGAGTGAATAAAACCTAAAGATGATCTTACTTGTTACAATTTTTGGTATCTCTACCCCTCTATTTTAAGTCCTACGAGCACTGTTATGTTTGCTTGCAGAAAATACAACAACAACAATAACAGATCATCTGAGCACATGAACCATGACCTCAACATATGGAGGCTTGGTTCTCGGGGGAAACAACGGTGGATGATTTGGGGTATTTGGTGTTTGATAACAGCAGGAGGGTGGTTCCCACAGAGGAGGTTAATCACCAATAGCCATTTAGAACTGTTTCCTGATGAATCGGTCCACATTCAGATCTTAGTCTTTTTTATGCTGTTGCATTGTTTTATGTTGTTGCATTGTTTTATGCTCTGTTGTTTCTAATGAACTGGTGTTTAAATTAATATCATCTGGTTATGATTACTGGCAGAGCTGCAGTCTAGTATTTATTTTTCTTATTTCCATCGACTGCGAAAAGTAAATAAATGTTGGCCTTAGCTTAAGAGCTGCTCTCTTCTAAAACTCTTAAAGAAATTGTATGTGTTCCAGTATGAATAGTTTTGACAAGTGAACATAAAGTAGGTCACTCTTTAATCTCGGCTTTAATTCTAAATCAGATCAGGTTGGTATAAATCAACAGATGTAGATATTTTACATAATTAAAGTGGATCATTATTTGTCATGAGAAGTTGGAATTTTTTCCCATCTGCTGTGAAAGATGTCATCACATGTAGCCTAATACAAATATTTTCATGTTGAATTCATAAAAAAGAAAAAACTAATTTTCTTAACACACTGAATGATCTCACCCCAATATTTTTAATGATATTTCCCAGGGGTTGTAACGGTAAACATACAGAATATTCTGTAGCGCAGTTTCAGAAAGTGACGCCGAAACAGAACAGAGAGGACGCTCATCGAGGTTGTTTACGCAGCTATAGGAGAAAAAAAAAGTTGGCCGTATTTAACTGAATTTCTCACCTGTAACATCATCAAGATAAATGTAGACATATATGGTACTGAAGGAAACTCTGCTCAAGTCCAAATCCAGCTGCTCGCAGCATTAGCCAGTCAATTGAGATGCTTAGACTGGTTGACTGGTCTGCAGACAGAAGCGACAACACGCTGATGCTGTCCTGCCAAGTCCAAACCATTGTGCTTTTATGGTGCATTCAAATACATTTCGTATGCTGGGCTTGTTCGAATGTCAAAACAACATCAAGTAGTTTAAACCTTTTTTATTCTGAAATGTTATTTAAAAGAATCCTAAAACAATTTTTTCCAGTTTTATTCTTGTATAATCCATCCACGCAGTCCTTCATCGCCTATACCAGCTTGAAGAAATCTAACCAAATAAAAAGTATGTATTCTGTGTGTTATAAATAAAATGTGAGTGTTATGTAACGCAGTGTACGACATTAGCTGTGCTGACAACATCCTGAGAGAATTAGGCGGTTTATCTGACGTGGACCAATCAGATTTCAGATTCCCATCCTGATTAAGCCGGATGATTGGAGGATATGACTGTGCATTAGGCCAATCAATAGATTAGTGAATAATTCTGCAGACGATATTACATAATTAGCTGCAGTTTGACTGTTCTTGTTTAACCTTCATCCTTCAGGTGAAGGTTAAACAAATGGAATGAAAATATTTCCATTAATCTCTTGCAATTTATTTGTAATCACTAGTGTTTTATAGTTTTTTACAATTTACTTTATGGTGGAGAATAAACTACTTGACCATTTAAATAAATGGGTATTAAATGTTTCTTTAATGTCAGAGGCAATATTAGTTTTATCTGGATCTGATGGAGATGTTGTAGATTTTGTCCTAGCGTTTTGAGCTCACATGTTGTACCTGCCCACATCTCTCGCTGCAGGGGAAGGAAGCGTGCCGCAGGCCGGCGAGGTGCTGCTGCAGGACGTTTTCGCCGTGAAGGTGAAGAGGAGGCGAATGGCGGGCCAGCAGTCGGGCGGAGCCGTGCTCGGCCTCGCTCTCTTCCACAGCAGGAGGAGAGGACGGAGGCTGGAGGAGGACACGCTGCACCTCCACAACGCCTCCGCAGAACAACACACACTCCTGGTATAACACTGTCAAAGAGCTGCTCACAGGTAAATGTTGTAGTCATTTTCACAAATAAAACCAAACTGTGTGCATCGAAACGTGGCGTCACTCTGACAAACTTGCTGACAGTCCAGGCTAAGAGTCGGCTTGCTTGCGTTACATAAGATTGAAGCAATGGAAACATGACTCGGTTCATCTGTGATTGTAAGGTGATTATGCAAATACTGCTGAGTGATGCAGCTGGCAATAAGACAATCACATTAGACAGTCATGTATCAATAAATAGACTTTGTTTACGCTTATTTAGCCTTTATTTAAACTTTAAAAGATGCAGAAAACAAATTATTCAATTCCTTTATTAAATAGGAAAATAAACATTTTATTGCCTTAAATGCAATAACATTAATTAATAGGAGATTTAGTTTTTTACAGAAATTGAACCAGGTGAAGCTAAAACTGTCATTGGAGGAGTTCTAGGTAGAACATATTTACCTTAAATATATTAAATATATTTATTGTAAATAGCTGCACAGTGGCGCAGTTGGTAGATCTGTTGCCTTGCAGCAAGAAGGTTCTGGGTTCGATTCCCGGCCCCGGCCTTTCTGCATGGAGTTTGCATGTTCTCCCTGTGCATGGTGGGTTTTCTCCGGGTACTCCAGTTTCCTCCCACAGTCCAAAAACATGACTGTCAGGTTAATTGGTCTGTCTAAATTGCCCCTAGGTGTGAGTGTGTGTGTGCATGGTTGTTTGTCCTGTGTGTGTCTCTGTGTTGCCCTGCGACAGACTGGCGACCTACGGGCGTACCCCGCCTCTCGCCCGGAACGCTAGCTGGAGATAGGCACCAGCACCTCCCGACCCCATTAAGGGACAAGGGTGTAGGAAAATGGATGGATGGATGGATTTATTGTAAATGCAAAATATACATTTTCTGCTCAGTTTTGGCTTCAATTACTACTTTTATCATGTTGTTCTTACAGAAAATTATCTTTTTTGTTTGGATCCGTACACCCCAGTTAACAATTAATCTGTTATTAAGTTAGGTGACAATTATTTCAATAATTGATTAATTATGATTAACTGTTTCACCCCCATTTGCACCTGTATCTGCACTAGCATCAATAATAAAATACAGTAGGTAACCAACTACTGAGCACAACTTCAGTTTTTGGCCACATTATCTGTGTTTTTTGTTGCAATCGTTTCCATCAAGACTGTTCACGTTCATTTCAGTGAGGTGAGTCAGAGTTACATCAGACAGGAGAGCTAATCTGATAATCCAGAAGAACAAAGACGCACAGATTACACACATACACATTCAGCAGTAGTAACGATCATGCTGTCAGCGCTTGTTGTCTTCTGTTGTCTGCAGAAGAGATTAGCTAAAAAACTAGTCTACTTGAAAAGTTGCAGTACATGAGGTAAAACCTTTTTTATTAATGGCTGAGTGACTGGCACTGAATATATCCTCTCCCTTTCAACTTGTGTCAATGTCTCAGTCCTTTCATGATCAATTGATAGGCAAAAAAAGTAGACAGTGCTTGTAATTAATAGCAATCTTGTAAATAATCATTGGCTAGGCTTTTAACTTGTTCAAACCTTTTCTCAGAACGAAAAATTAGATCTGATTTGATTTCATCTTCCTCTAAGTATTTTATTTTCATTTCATTCTTTGTTGAACATCATTACCATTTTTGGCGTAATTATTATTTGAATTGTCTTTTTGTTAAATTTCAGACCATAGACAAAATATTAACACCATAGCTTTGGTCACTGAAATCAACACTACTTTGGTCAGATGAGACAAAACAAAACTACATACAGAAAGACAACTCTGCACATCTCTCCTCTGTAAAACATAGTGTTGGCAGCATCATGATGTGGTGATGCTGTTGTTCAGCAGATGAAGAAATTCTGTATCTAGATTAGCAAAGCTGGTAGAAACCCTAGCTGAACGCCAGAAGCAGATGGATTTGAACTTTGACCTTTTCTCTGTGCCTTACTTTTTACTTGACGTTATTTCAGTTGAGTAATCAACAAGCTCCATACCTCATGGGTGTTAAAAGCTGTGGCATAAAGCTTTGGTGTTATGCACTTTTAATGTAATGTTCCTAAATAGCAGACGTTAGGATTTCTCTGCTTTGTTTACGCAGAGGAATGTAAAAATTACGCTTTAGATTCGCAACAAAACTTTCTGCATGTGCTCTGATTTAAAGGTCTGCATTACTTTTGGTGTGAATGCCGACTGAAAGGACTGTGCAGAAAATGTTCCATTACACCCCTACTTAAGGGTGTACCAGCTAATCTATTAGTAAATCAGGCAGCTTCCTCAGCGGCAGCCATCTGCTTGTCAGGAGCTTTTTCGGTGAAGTCCTGGATGCTACTGCGTTCTGAGTTTCCCATGCGCTGATTTCCCAGGTGCACTGTAGTGGGCAGTGCCTGGCTGACTGTTAACTCACAATGGGAATGTTGAAGTGTTGTGTGTATGGAACATGCTTTACATTTCAGCTTTTTTTCTGCTTCTGCATCTATGCTGAGCCCAACAGAGACATTACAAGCAATCATTAAATGAGGTGGTCAAAGTTGACACTCGGGCCACCGTCGCTCCCCCACCATGGCATCAGCCTGACACATTATCGCTGGTCACCTGTCTGACTGCGCGTCTGTCTGTCCATCAAACCAGATTACCCCTGAGGCCCCCGCAGCAAAGTCACAACTTCTTCAAGGCTGCGTTATGGGCCTCATACTTACGCTCATGAATGGCTCGCAGGTCGAGTGTCAGCTCAAGTGGTCACACTGCAGATCAAACTGTGACGGCCTTTGTGACTTTAAACACCGCAGTGTAGGAGTCTATTTCTGCATGTGTGCGTGGATGTGAAAGGTAAACACAGTCGGTCGCTCTGCTGCTCTGCGGACATTAAGCCTATTTTCCAGCCAGAGGTCAGTATGAAAAGCCTATTGTTGCATGGCTCTTGGTGCCGCAGAGTGGGCAGTCTCGCCGCCACAAACACCGTCGCCGCTTCTTAACCTCTGGGTCCGAACATTAGGTTGCACAATGGCGAGCAGAGAGCACCTTGTTTCTTGTTTCCAGAGCGTCATTCTGTCCCGTTTGCTGCGTGAGGCAGCTGCAGAATGCTGTGCAGAAACTGAATGGCAGTCAGAGTTACAAAAGGTAAGTATTTATGTGGTATAGAGACTGTTTCAATACATGCAGTCAGACGACAGAATAATTGACTGCACTTGTTAAACAGCTGAACAGACTTACAGTCCAGTGTTACTGGAGAAAGACCCAGCAGTGACAATGTGTGGAGAAATATATTTTAACACCATGTTATAAGTTACGCACTATGCAATTTGTTACTGACTTTTAATATTTTAGTGGACCAAATCTATTTGTCTTATATCACTTAAATGCTCTTCATGTTATAATCCAGTATGCAGCTTTTCTCTAAACATAAAATTACTTGTCATCTTTTATCAGTACTGATCTTTAGCTTTGGCTTTATTTGGATTTTCTGCTCCGCCGTGCAACTTTAAGAAAACTAATGTCCAAAACTAAGCAAGGAAGGTCTCACAGCTACCTGTAATTTCTGCTATTTGCGAAAATTGCATTTAGCTGCAGTTACAATGGAAGAAGAAAGGTGGATCAAACCAAAATTTCATCAATTTTACTCGACTTTTAAAATTGTATAGCTTGCCCTACCCTGAACTAAATTACTGAAAGTAGCACTAAATATAATTTTATAGTAGTTTTTCATTTATTTATTTTTTGTCTGAATGGGGTCCTGAAGTAACAGAAACCCCCTTAGAGGGGGGGTTCAGCTTAGTACAATCTGACACTGATAATTTCCTTAAAATGTTTTTATCAGAACTTAAATCCACATTTAGTATCTTTTCATCTGTTAAAAGTTTAAATTTTCTCTGTTTTCCTATTTTAAATTAATTGCTTCACTATTTAAATTATTTCAGGACATATTTAGAAAGGATAAGTCCATGTTGGATTATTTGTTTATTACAGGTTGTGAATTTTAGGGCGATGTTGTAAATTGTGTTCTTTCACAACTTGAACTACTTCAAACACCTGGATGTTTGGCGGCCCCTCTGGCAAGTGATGGTGATTAATGGATGTGTTTTTAATAAATTTTTCATAAACTCATATGAATGATCATACAATTGAAATTGGGACATATTATTCTTCCAACTTTCTTGAAGGTTCATCCTTTTCATGGTTGACAGATGAGTCTAAAAATACATTATTTTCTTGTATCATGACCTTTAACAGAATATTTATTTTTCAAGTTTTAATTAACAGCATATATAAGCAACATATATTGATTATTGTATTTTTTGTGTTTTGTCTTTTTGTTTTTAACAAATAAGAAATCAGTCTAAGCATGTCTGTCTATCAAAATTACTTTATGGCCCTTTACAGAGAGCTAGGTGTTACACATTAACTGTTGTGTTAGTGAAGTCCTGTGTATCCATAGTGACAGGATGAGAGCAGACTGTTTACTTCCTCCCTCCCCTACTTATTTTACTTTGCTCTCTCTTTATTGGTTTGTCAGGAAAAAATCTTTGTTTTACTGCAACTTGAAAGGAGAGAAGAAAAATCTGAATGTGAACCTCTGATAACACCGGCAAACCAAAGTGGAAAATTTTAAAGTGATACCTGAATGTATTTTTATCCAGCGTGTGACCCACTAACACACACGTACACTAAGTAGAAGACGCATTTGATCATGGAGTGTTTAGCATATGGTTAGGAGGAGGTGGGGACTGAAACCTAAAACCTCTGTGATCAGTTGTGCCCCTGCTATTTCTCCTGATCATCTCTGAACGTTCATGTCAGGATGCCAGAATTAGGATTGATTTCTTCATCCACAATGTTTCGATTACAGCTCAAGCAAATACTTGTGAAACTGTTTCCATCCAGCCTTGTAGGATGTTTACATTGTGGTGTGCCACGCATCAAAATGTATGATAAGTATGATAACATTTCCAAAGATCGATGATGCAATAATCAAAGTAATTTTAGACATTTCAAACATTGTAGCTTTGAGGTTGTGATTATATTCATGACATTTTAAAACACAGTCACGCATTCAAATGCATTTATAGTTACAATTTTATGTAAACGACCAACACAAAGTGACACACGACTGTGAAAGGGAAAGCCATTGGCTCTCTTTACAATAAAAAAAATCTGAAATGCGTGATGTGCATTTGAATTCTACCTACTTTAATCTGCACTACTGAATAAAATGCAGTTCAAGTAAAACTCTGTGTTGCAAAAAGCTAGCACTGGAAATAACATTTCCTGCTATAAAAATAAAGCTAGTCAGAGTTGATGGGAGCATCTAAGGCTTTAAATGTAGTTCAAACCTGGTAAAAAAAACTATTAGAGACAGCAAAAGACTTGAGATTGGGGCAGAGGGCTGCCCGTCCGCAGACCAGTGACCCTAAGCACAGTAGAGCTTCAGCTGAGGGGTTTAGATCAAAGTATAGTCGTATGCTAAAAGTCCAAACCAAAGTCCTCACGTTTTAACTTAGTGTGACTCAATGCAAATACATACCACAGTTTTGAAAAAAAAAATTGGTATAAAAACCAGAAGCCCATCTATTTTTTTCCTTTCTACGTCATGGTTCTGTTTCAGGTTTTATAGTCAATTACAGATTACAGAAAATGAAGTTTTAAGTTCTTGGCTTTAACATGAAAAAGTTGAAATGTTCAAGAGTTATGAATTGTAGCAGGCTATTGTAAATACATACTGAACTATATACCAAACATCAAAATATTCATTTTATACTAAACATTTGGTGCTCAGAGCACCAAAATGTTACTGAAACTCAAAAGGTAATAAAGTTCAGCTTTATTAATTTAATCCTAATAAAGCTTAATCAAGGTGTTTTTTGAGTCCATGCCTTTATTTGTGACCTCAGGTGGAGCCTCTGTTTTCGTCAACAGCATTCAGCAGTTAAGCTTCAAGTCCTGTGTCGGAAATTCAACACTGATCCTTGACAACACAGAGATTGTTTACCATGGCAACGGTTCGGAAAACCAAAGCAACATGCTACTGACCGAGAGACGTCTTCTGAGAAACACATCAGAACTGAACAGAATCGACTCCTGATACTCTCTGTGATTGAGTGAGATAGTGGCAGCTCTCATGAAAGCAAGGAGAGAGAATTACAGTTCTTTAGAGCCCCCTGAGGATGGGACTCTAAATAAAGATGGAAACCTAAATTATGATTTGTAGAGAGGAGAGGTTTTGTAGTTCCTGATTTTGTTTTAATAAAAATAGCTCATTAGCTCATCCAGTATTACTGTTTTCATCTGTGGCTCCTGAATAATGGAGACTTAACAGCTATCCTTCATAAATTCCTTTTACTCTTAAACCATAATGAAAAAAAATCTAAAAAAACATAAAATGCAGGGGGAAATACACACTGAAACCTGTCAGTCTTTTTCTTATAAGATCATAAATTGACACCAGATTTCAGCAACAATCCAATTAAGAGAATTAAACAGTTGGAGAATTTGTCCACAAAATTAAATTATGGGTCAAAAATTTGAATGTCATGAAGATATTCAGGAATACCTTTAGAAATTTGTTTTTCTTTTTTCTATGAAAATAAGTAATTCACTCAAGAATTGTCTTTTTGAAAACAAGCTGCATAAGACTCCATTGTTGAAGAAAAAAACATTTTTTTAAAGATGGCTGCAGAACGTCTGGACAGTTCAGTTAAATGCTGTCAAATCAGAAGACCCCTATGCTGAACTCCGATGAATGGATGAATGCGCCAAGACATTCTTGATAACAATTGGAAGATACAACAAGTTGAAATTTCCCAGCCATTCGACTGTTAATGACCTGATGATTCTCCAGTTGAAAAGCTATGGAAATGAGCAACAATCAGAGTGCATACAGAGGACTCGCATGACAATTTGTTTTAAATGAATGGGTCATAATCACTTCTGAGAAATTCATGTGACTTGTCTACTTTTGCAAGATATGGTTGCAAGTTGTCATTACCAGAAAAGCCTTTTCCACAATTTCATCAATTTATGCAAATATACAGTATTATATATATTTTGTACCAGTAGCTTCATTTGCAGGCAAATTTGCTTCGATACTCTTTGGCTATGTGGATAATTTTGGCTTGATGCTGACATCTGGTGTGAATTTTATCTCGTCCACATTAAAAGATTTAAGCTGGAAAAACCCGTGACACATCTAATACTTATTTTACCTCCAAATAATATGTTGGCTGACCCATATAAATAGAGATACAATAAAAATAATGTAATAAATATTGGACAGGATGCTTAAAAACAGTGGGTGTAGCTTCTTGCACTGCTGGGGGTCCGATGTGATGAAGGTGTCAGGTGGCTCCTCATAAGATCTCCGGAGAACCTGGACAGAACCATGGAGTGATGGTAGGAGGTGCACTTTGTGTGTGCAAGTGGGGTCATTAACAGGGCGAGGTCACGGCCTGTTGGGAGCAGATTATAGTCATGAGCTGGATAATGGAGCTGGTGTGTGTGTATTGATCTAAGTTAGTCTATGGGGATTCATAATGCGGTCTCTAAATCTGCCTAATGATGAGCTGTGTGGGGGGAGCCTCGGCGAATGTGTGTATTTTGGAGACAATCCTGTAAAACTACACACACATATGCATGCACACACAGTCTTCAGACGTGTTCATATTCAAGAAATGGGAGCTGTAGTCTAAGCTGTAAGAGTTTCTACGTGATTAACTCCTCATTAAGGAGTTGACTCTGGTTCTTTCTGGGTTGTTGGGACTAAATTCATTATTTATAGCCAAAAGCCGTGCTGTGTGCTCCCTTTTTACCAATGTTTTGCTTTATATCTGCACTCGATTCACAAAGCACATTGCACTAAATACGTGGAAACGAAATCTATTTAAGCACACCCATCAAGCCCAGCAAATTGGAAAAACGTTTTTTAATCTCCAGTTAATATTTTAGATTGCTAAAGACATGGGAATGATAAACCCCTTTAGCTGATTCATTCTGAGATGATAAGCATTGAGTCAAGTTAAAATAACCGTATATCTTTTGATTAGAGAAATTATTTTGAAAAATATGAAGCACACTTCAACAATTGAGTATAAATTGATGACATCCCTCACCTGTTTCTTTTTTTTAACCTGCTTTTAACACAATCTGCATAAAGGAAACATCTTTGGGCCTTGACAATTTGAAGCTATTGAACCTGATTGCAACTTACATAAATGTACGTAAATATGAGTGGACGCTGTTAACTCTTCAGTATCGGTTTTGCTTGCTGTAAACTGGATCCTGCAGAGTTTTCTCAAACACGTCGTGGGTGTCAGTGATGGAGGGGCTCACGGCGCGTGTATCTGTGTGTGTGTGTGCAGGGTTCAGCAGCCGGCCCAGGTATGTGAAGGTGTTTATCAACCCGAGCAGCCACAAGAAGGAGGCCGTTCACATCTACAGAGACCATGTGGCTCCTCTTTTTAAGATGGCCGACGTCCGCACTGACATCACAGGTTGGCTCGTCCCGCTGCTTATCTCTTTCTGCTATGCTGAAGGACATTCAAGTTTAGTAGTTTATTTTATTGTGGTAAGAATCAGTTCAATTGCTACAGAAATGTGTTCTGTATTGGCACAAAAAAACAACAACAACAACAAAAATATGATATGAAATCTCTGTGTGTGCGCTTAAGTGTCCAGGTCCAAAGGTCAGAGCTAATGGCAGTTTCTGGTCGCTAGGTAACCTGATCCTGGAGGCGGAGCTAAGTCCATCTGTTATGACAGAGGGACACAACTTCCTCTCATCTCCTTTCCCTGTTTTTTTGCCCTATTCTCATTTTCTTTTCTTCTATCATCTTCTCTATGATTCCTCCTCTCCTGCTTGCATCTCCCTCTCCTCTTTTCTCACAGATACTCCTCCTCAACTCTCTCTTTCCCTTCTCTCAGCAGATGGCACGATATCCGTTGTCCCACTTTTTCTTTTGGCAGCTATCAAACACACACAACCATGTACATCTGACCACACACATGCATGAACACTTTATCTTTGTCCATCTCGGTGACTCTCCATCTGCTCACCTCTCCTTTTTCTCCCTCTGTCTGTCCCTGCATGTCTTTCTTTCTGTCTGTCTCTGCAGTAACCGATAGGAAGGGTCATGCTCTCTCAGTGATGAAGGAATGCAAACTGGATGAATATGATGGGTCAGTTTCTCTTTTATTTCTCATATCTCTTGATTTTTATGAAATAAAATACATATTTTGGAATTGAAGTTTTCTTTTTCTTTCGAAATATTGGTTGTTCATCCAGAGTTTTGTGTAAAAGACCATGCAAAACATTTTGGTAGCTATACCACACTGTTTTTTTTTTTCATGCCATAGATATTTATTGGTACCATTTAGATGAAAAGAAGGTTGTTTAACCCAGCTCTGGGTCAAATATGGATCGACCCGCATTCATTTTGACAGTAGATTTAATTTCCATCTCCAAAATTAGTTTACAGTGGCTAATGTCTAACATTTAAACTGAGAAAGAGCGAGTTAAAAATTCACAACTCACCTCCAATGAAGGTGAGTTGAAACTGATTAAAACAAGGAGTATTTGGTTTGAAGGGTTGAAATAAAATATTTTTATGTGTTTTTATGTTGAGCTACCAATGATTAATAGAAACACATCACTCTTCAGCCCTGAAATAAGTTACATTTATTTTTAAGCTAATTTGATTCACAAAATTTATACTCAATATATGCATAACATGGTGTAAAATATTGTGTGTTTTTATTGATAGTTTGGTTCTTATTGGTTAAAGTTTGAATGTTGTGCACATTTAGTTCTGCACTGGCTACAAACTCCTGGCAATTATTCTTATTTAACAAAGATGTTTGTTTATTTTATAGGAATTGACCCATACATTAAAAAATAAACCATAACACAGTGTAAAAAGTGTATCAACTAAAAGATAAAAAAATATTTATTTTTGTCCCCATTTCACGAAAAATTGCATTGTTTTAATTATCCTTCTCATTAATTATAAATCTTTTGACATCCCTTCTTATAACTGCTGAGCAGCTTTTGCTCTGGTGACGATTGTTGAGGTTTAAAGTCTTTCTTGCCGTTTCCCGGTTCATATGGGGCACTCTGACCGGGCCGCTCCAAAACGTGTTTAGTTAAAACTCCTGGGCTATTTTAAGACATAATAACCCAGGAGTTATTGTGTGTGGAATTGACCAAGTGATTACAGGTGACTTTACAATTCATGCGATAAAGTTTGATGTAGTTGTTTTCACCTTGTAAAAACTATCTTGCGTCTCAAATCAGTCGAAGATGCAGCTTTGACGGAGCTGTTTGACATGTATGAGTTTGTGATGCACTGAAGTGAGCCGTGTAATCAAACAGAGGTTTACTGTCAGAGGCTGACACTAAAACACACTGACCCAGACTGATTTCTCTCTCTCACACAGACACACACACTCACACTCAAAGACACACACGCACACGCACAGACTCACCTACACACACACACAGACACACACAGGTTACATGAATCACATTGACCTTGTTCCACTGCCTGCCCCAGAGTGAACTTTAAGAACTGCTTTACACTGTTTCAAAACCTTGTGTTCTTGAAGAATATAAAACTTTTATGAAGCTCTTGTCACTCTACCTGTGGTTGGGTGTATAAGGGTGTGTGTGTGTGTGTCTCCGGATGTGTGTGTAAGCAGCTTTTGTGCTCAGCACTCATAAAGCTTAATGTGCTTAAAGAAGATTAGCTCAGCGTTGCTAAGCTAGCTGCCGCATTTGTGCGTGTGTGTGTGCGTGTGCGTGTGTGTGTGTGCGTGTGCATGTGTGTGTGTGTGTGTGTGCGTGTGTGTGTGTGTGTGAAGTTGCACTGGTGAGGATTTGGTTGAAACCTACATTTGCCAATTAGGCTGACTGTCACCGTGGCAACCAGAGTTTCAGGTAATCCCATCGCCAGGAAGAGGGGGAAGGGGGCGGAGCCAGTTTATCTCCTATTTACTGCAAACACAGTCATGAAGATGGAACGTCTCACTGCATAGTGCGAACACCACACTGTTAAAGTTAACTCTTCTCCAGCTTCACACAGCTTTTATATTAAATGTGTCATCTTTTGTTTGTAGAAGACAAATACACAGTCCAGTCACATTAATGTGACCATCTGTCAAAAGCCAGAATAACCACCTTTCGCAGAGCGAACTGCTACGAGACGTGCAGGAAGAGAGTCACTTAGGTCCCTGAAGGTCTTCTCTGGGATGTTGAGCCATGCCGACTCTAATGCCGTGGCCAGCTGCGCTAGATTACGCGGTTGAGGATCCATGGCGCGAACAACTCGATCGAGATGGTCCCACAGATGCTCGATTGGGTTTAAGTCAGGTGAGTTTGCTGGCCAGGGGAGGACGGTAAACTCATCCTGGTGCTCTTTGAACCACGCACGTACACTGGCAGCTGTATGGCACCTCGCATTGTCCTGCTGGAAGATGCCATCATCCTGAGGAAAAACAATGCGCATGTAGGGGTGGACATGGTCCGCAAGGACAGATGCGTACTTGTATTGATCCATCGTGCCTTCCACAATAATCAGTGAACCCAGAGAATGCCAGGAAAACATTCCCCAGACCATAATGCTCCCGCCTCCAGCTTGGACCGTTCCTGCAATGGTTGCAGGGTGGTTCCTTTCAGAGGTTTCACGCCTTATACGCCAACGTCCATCTGTCCGATGGAGCATAAAACGCGATTCATCTGAAAACGCTACCTGTCGCCACTCAGTGGACGTCCAGCTGCTGTACTGGCGTGCAAATTCTAGCCTTCGTCGTCGATGAACACCAGTCAGCATAGGTGCACGAACCAGGCGTCTGCTTCGGAGGCCCAGACGCAGCAATGTTCGCTGAATAGTGGTTTGGGAGACACTTGTGGTAGCCCCTTGGTTCATTTTAGTGGTCAGTTGCTCAACGGTAGCCCGTCTATCTGCCCGAACGCATCTCCGCAACCGTCGTTCGCCTCTGTCATCTATGGCCCGTGGTGCACCACATTTGCCACGTCGTTGATTTTGGACAGTCCCATTTTGCCATGCACGGTACACTTTTACCACGGCGGCACGCGAACAGTTCACAAACTCAGCCGTTTCGGAAATGCTTCCACCCTTGGCCCGAAAGCCAATGATCATGCCCTTTTGGACGTCGGATAAATCGCTTCGTTTCTGCATTACGCCAACGATTGAAATGTTTTCCGAAGCCCACACACACCCTTTATATACGCTCAACTGCACTGTGCTGCCACCTGCCTTCTGTGATTGGTTATTTAACTCTGAAGTGGAAAGTACGTGGTGGTCACATTAATGTGACTGGACTGTGTATAAACCAAGGGGCCTTCATCATAATGTTGAATCATTTATTTTTGTACAAAATACAAGAAGTAAAAAAGTTGATTGAACTATTAACTGAATTATTTAACTTCATTTAAAACTCTTTTTATGAGAGTCGTAACTTTTCAAGAATTTTATTGGAGTTTAAGGAAGTTTTAAAGGTTCACAAAATGCCTTCACCTTCACAATAAGAGCGTAGAGTTGTTTTTTGCATCCACCTGTCCTGATGGAGACGTGTCTTCACCTGTTCGTCAGGGTGGTGTGTGTCGGTGGGGACGGATCGGTGGCGGAGCTGTGCCACGCTTTGGTTCTCCGAGCTCAGCTAGATGCAGATTCTCCAGAAAACCCAGTGAGAGCAGCTCTGTCGCTAGGAATCATTCCTGCCGGTAAGACCTTTTCATGCAGCAGAAACGCAGCCGGACCTGCGGGAAGCTTCAGGAGTTTTCATTTTTGCCTCAACAGGTTCTACAGATGTGGTTTCCTGTTCAGTCCATGGAGTCAGAGATCCAGTCACAGCAGCTCTCCATGTTGTTCTAGGTAACGGCCCCTTTCTAACTCAGACCAGGTCAGACTTTGTTTTTTTATTGTTCAGTTCCTGCACACAGTTTGATGTGTGTTTTAATAGAAAAGATCCCATAAAAATGTATGCGAAACGGTGAATGTTGTTTACAAATCACCAACAAACATCAGTGCAATACATTTCCCAAAGAATATTGACTTGACTTCATTTATCTTTGTTGTCAGAAAGTATGCTTGCTTTCTCTCCATTCTGCATCACCAGTTTGCACATCTGTGTTAAATACACTCTATCTACTTTACGTCTATATCCTCAGGTCGTTCGGATTGATTTCCCCCCGCAGTAAATCTGTTGTTAAATTCAATTTGTTCAAAACGTCAAGGTGAAAGCCAATCAGGAGCTCTTATCGTTTCTGAGCTTCGATGCGATTGGCTGTCGTTCCATTTGAGTGGCGAAGGGACCAGAGTTTAAAAAAAAAACAACAAACATGCAGACAGATGGTGGTACTGGACTCTGGAGGGAGGAAGCCGACAGATGTCCGACTGTCGGATCGGTTTCACTAAATCACAGGTTTTCCCTGCTGCTTGTGGTCCCTCCCCCCCCCACTGACCTCTCCTCACCTCTTTCCATTTCCTCTCAGGTAAACCTGTCGGCCAATCGGTTTGAAGCAAGGCGTGTTGTTGTTTTTGTTTGACAGCTTCTGGTGAGATGGTTCATCATGCATAATTAATACTGGTAGCTGGTGTGTGTTCGTGTGTGCGTGCATGCGTGAGTGTGTCTGTGTGTGTGTGTGAGAGAAAAAGAGAGAGAAGCTGGGAGTATTAAGTGACACTAATAGGAGTAAAATCTGAACAGAGAGCAGTCGAGGTAAAGCTGAATGTTTTTCCCATAAAGACGAACTGAATCAGGCTTTTATTTCGACAAATCTGATCTGAATTTACTCATAATTTGCTAATAAATCACCTTCTCATGTACAGTTTTTTTTATCTGTAAAACATTTTCTACAGGTCATCAAACTTGGTTTATTTCACTCTGAACTTTGTCTAATAACTAAAGACTTATTCCCGGACAGCTCTTTCTTCACTTGATGAAGCTCAGTTGTTTCCTGAGTTAACCTCTTTGATGCCATGGCCCTAAATTTCTGCCTGGTGTTAAGCAAAAATGTTCTTTTACACATTTTGTCACAGTACAGCCACAGTCTTCAATGTATTTTATTCAGATTTTATGTGACACTAAATATTGTATTATTGTAAAGTTAAAGGAAAATAATTTCAAAATATTAAGTTTCAACATATTATCCAAGGAGAAATGTAAAAAAATAAAGTGATTCACAATGTTGTTTCAAAGTTGCAACTTCGTGAGTTCAAATCCCAGCTGATGACTTTCTGTGTCAAATTTCCAGCTTTTTTTACACTTAAAAACCTTGATGTCAAGTTAATTTATCTCACTTAAATCACTCTTAGCTCGGGGTGTGTGCCTGTGTGCCTAGAGTGTGTTTTGGTAAGCCCCTGAAATAAAGTCGCAGCCAATACAGTTTGTCTGGCCTTTCACTGGAGATATGCACCACGACCCCGAAACAAGACAAAGCAGCTTTGAAAAATGAATAGATTCATGTCAAGCCTGTTTTTTCTAGACTTTTGAAAGAACTCATAAAGAGAATATTAATATTAATATAATGTGAATGTATAAGATAATATTAACACATGTCGTTTTCTGCATGCCCGCCCAGTCGCTTCTGCTTATAAAAATCTATAATGCAGACCTAAACATTATGAGGAGGCATGGAAATGTTTAAGGTTAAGAAAAAGAACGTTACAGATTTTTTTTATTTCCCTTCGTTGTTTACATTGCTTATAAATATTAGACGAGCCTTTAAAATGAGCTATAGGCCTGATCTCGGTGACACACTTGCCGTGTCAGCTTTAATCCCACTCAACACACAGAACTCCACTAACACACTGACAACAAGCCATATGGTGAGGAAATCAGATTCAGCCAGAGAGACAGACAGACAGGCAGTAGGACAGACAGGTGAGGAGACTGCAGTTCAGTAGGTTACAGCAGGTATGTGGCCAGATGGCACGCTCCGTGTTTGTGTTTGGTACCGAGTGTGTGTGACAAATTGTGTACACCCATCTGGAGGCTAATCGAGCATTTTCCCAAAAGGACGTGTTTATGAGTTCATATTAAAAGAGATTCTTCTTACTCCATTTGCTTTATGAGATTTTTTTTCTTCTTTATTTTTTTATTTTTTTGCGTTCTGAGGTCGTCGGAGAGGAAATCATGAGTGAGGTTCTGTGTTAGAGCATTTTATCTGGGTCGCTCCATGCATGAAACCATTCCAGGAACGAAGTGAGACCAGAAGGCGTTCTTGTTTGAGGTCAATATTAGTGGCCATTGCTTCCTCGCAGCTATATTTAAACATGGCTCCTGCTATTGTAGTTCTTTTTGCTGTGAACTGGTGGCAACGTCAAATTTCAATAATTTCTGGGACAACGATAAACAACAAATACTGTATAACATCATTCTGTAAAGCAATTTAGAGGACAAATCGCATTTTAAAATCGGAAAAGGTTTGTTGTGTGTTTGTAGTCGACTATAAATAAAATCAGTTGCAACCAATGACATTTGAATGCCATTTAATTATTTATTTAAGAATTACAGATTGCAACGGTGTGGGATTTAATCTTAGTATTCTCAGTTCTGTGAAGGCCTCCGAGGTTTTGTAGAGAACCTTACAATAAATGTATTAATACATTGTTATTCAGCCAAACTCAGCCAATAGGTCCCTGCTGGAGGGACTGGAGAGAGCCATAACCACAGGGAAGCACGGTGGAGGCAGCGCAGTGCTGGGTGGTTCCCATTCAGGAACAGAGGAGCTGTTGAGAGCAGGATGGATGGAGCTATAAAAACAAACCCTGCTGAGGCGATGAGAGACTTGAGGCTGCAGGAGGTTCACCTTTCAGCAGGACAGCGATCCAACACAGCTACTGTGGAACGGTTTAGATCGCAGTATGTTCATGGGATAAACCAGAATTCAACTGAGAATCTGACTCAATTTCCTGCTAACAAAAATGGGCAACAACTTCAGTGTATGCACGTCCAAAGCTGGTGGATATTTACAATATTACATTTACATATTTAAATTTTTTTTTTTAAATTTCCTATTTTGTCTCTCACATAATATCCTCAATGAAAAGCTTAATTCTGTGGTTATAATCTGTCAGTCGTTCAGCTGGTGTGTTTACTTATGCAAGGTGCTTTTCTGTTCAATTTGGTCTTCCTTTTTAGTTTAAAGGTTTTGCTTTGTGCTTATCAAATGCTATTAGAATACACAGAGAAGAAAAGGCAACAAAATGTTGGATCATCGTTTTCCTGGAAATGCTGCCTGTCTGAAGGCCTCTCCTGTCTGTGTGCAGGTCACCTGCAGCAGGTGGACATGTGCAGCTTCTCGTCCAGCGGTCAGCTGGTGCGTTTCGGGTTCTCTGCCATGTTTGGTTTTGGCGGCCGGAGCTTAGCGAGGGCAGAAAAGAAGAGGTGGATGTCATCGTCACGGCGACGAGAATATGCAGTGGTGAAGACCTTGGCCAGGCTGAGGTGAAGCATTTTCTTTTCTTTCAGTCATTTAAATGTTTTGCTTCATAAGAGGAAAGGATGACAGTTGGTATCAGTGACGATACTACTTGACCGTGTATTTTTTATGGTCCTGTTTTACATCATAAATGAGTCAAATTAAGTTAATCTTTGTTATGGTGAGCTGAAAATGAAGTGTTTCTTTTTCTGTTTGTCGCCATCAGGCCAGAGGACTGCCAGCTGTCATTTCTACCTGCAAAAAGCTCAGAAAGAAGTTTGTTTGGACAACAGTAAGAAGCATTCATAAATTTTCTTAATGATCTTAGGGGGAATAGAGAATAAAGAAATGCTAAAACGTTAACATTACTGGATTAAATTATTTTTCTCTGTAAAACATATTTCAGAAATGTAGACGCTTTTCATCATCGTCCCTGAACAATCCAATGTTAAAGCTAAAATTTCATGTCATTGTAGTAAATGACAGAAAAAATTCAAACCTCTTTCTTATTGGAAATTACACAATCTGTATGAAATAGCTATCCCAAAACATTTGATTTGAAAAAATGTTTAAAAGAGATTAACATATTTTAGTCTGTTATTTATTATTATTATTATTATTATTATTATTATTATTATTATTATTATTATTATTATTTTATATTATATGTAATTGCTTTATTCCTATCAGCGATATTTTGCTTAATGAGGCACATTTAGTTTTTTCAATAATAAAAGAAAACTGGCACCACTAGAGGGCGATGTTTTACATTTATGATGTTTTGCGTTTTTGTCTTGCATAGTGCCGCCACTGAAACAGCAGTCCAACTCTGTTTCAACCATGACTTCGTTTCACAAAGTCATGGTTATTCATTGCTGCAAGAAAATATATAATTGATTTATGTTCAAAACTAGAACAATGGCTGGTTTAATTGTTGTTTCTCCTCCTTTATTTTCTTTGTATCCATATTTATAAATGTCTGTGAACACACCTTTTTAAATACACCCTCCCTCGTCCATTTTCTAGAGAACAGGGCAAAGACAAAGAACTGGACACAGAGTCAGGTGAGGACAGCAAAAGTGAACTCAGACCTGAGCAGGTTTAATTTCCTACCTCTGCTAACAAACCCGGCTTACTTTGGCTCGCTCTGATTGGCCTGTGTTGAAGCAGAGAAGTCTTGGATGACCAATCAGGGTTTGTACCTCAGCATCAGCGTCATGTCTATCCCCTGTCTGAGCCCACACGCGCCTCAGGGATTGGCTCCAAACACCAGGTACACCTTAAACTCTCCGTTTTCTAATAGCTAACTCTCTGTCAACTCTCTCTAAACTTCCTCTTTGTGACAGTTTAGACAATGGCAGCGCCTCACTGATCGCAGTAGGTAATGCTTCCAGGTCAGAGTTCATCAAGCACCTCAAGAAGTACAGCAGCTCTAGTGGACAGGTGAGAGAAACAATGAAGTAGCATCAACTATCAGAGCAACTTATGCTAAGGATTAATTGCTACACTGTAATGTTAGTGTGTCTTAAAATGTTGTTTTGAATCTTAGATTTAAGCTTTTAATGTCTGATTTTAAACAGAAAGTCTTAATGCCTAATCTACATATTCAAAATCATGATACCAATTAAATGTTTTTTATATTTAGATTTTGAGGTTAGTGACGAGCAGAAAAGTTGTCAATCACATTTTACGGCATACCAACTCCATCACAAATCAGAAACAGCATGAATACTAAACATATTAACCACTATTATTGAATTTAAGAACGTGATGCTCTAATGTCACAGTAATAACACTATAATAATGTTATTTCGATCTCATCGTACACTATGCAGGTGCTTTGTCTGCACTGATGAAGATTTACTTTGCTCAGCTTACGGGATGCATGAAGTTGCCACATCAGCAGGGCAACAAAACTTACTTCAAGATGAATCCAGATAAAAATTATTTCACCACCCGCGGACATTTAAAGACACTGAATATAGCGTTTGAATCTCAGATAGCCAGTAATTATGGTAAAAGTGACAAAAAGGAAACTTACTCTCTCCTGACACAGCAGCACGTAGTCATTTACCTTCATCCCAACGCACATGTCCTATGCTGTAAAATAAAATGAGTTCACATCATAAATTACCCTCACATATGTAACGTGACTTGATGTTTCACAAATACGGTTCAGTTTTTTTTTACATTTGTACTCACTTACCTTACTTTAGTTTTAGAAGACTAAAGTATGTGTGTTTAATTTATAAGAGCCAGCAAAGTCATACTGATAATGTAGTTACTGCATAGCTGTGGAATCATTGACTCAGTCTGTGTAACAGGTAGGGACTGGTATTGATCTTTAATGATGGTGAAATCATAATTTTTTTTATGAATCCTCAACCATTTATCTTCTGGTCTTTCTTTTTCTGAAATCAGACATCTGCATGTCGTCCATTTTTTTCTATTGTACACCCTAATGATGAGAAGTGTTGTTTAAACCAGCAGTAATAAACACCAGTGGGACGCAGTCAGGAGCACCTTGATGGGATTTCCATCAGCTCGTGACCTCGTCTTCTTAAAGCTCCACCTCTTTCTGAGGAAAACAAAATAGTTAACATGCAGATTAGCCTGATTTAGCATGGCTTGCTGTGGCTTGAGAGACTAAACGTTAACCCACTTTCTAAATATACTGACAGTGTGACGGTGACTGTCCAGCAAAGGGAAAAGCACATTGAACTGAGTGACCTACATTCAGTTAGCTGCCATGTCAATAGAGAAGACATCAAGCTCTGCGACGACGTCAGCTTCTGACCGACTGGGAAGATTTGAACATCGAAACTCCAAAACCCAATCCCATCATCGGTTAAAGTTTGTTTCTGCTGTAAGAGGTCAAATGTTTTTATGCTTAAGCGGCGCCTTCTCACTATTGGGCTGTTTCCTCTTAAGGTTCCCAGAAAAAAATTACATAAGAAAAAATACCAACCAAGTGTGTACATTTCAGAGCAATGTCCTCCTTAAACATTATTGTATTCTGTCGGCATCAATCTTTTCAGCAATGAAACAACATACCCAACATTTAAAACTTATGTCTGTAAATCATGCACATTGAGAGATAAAACACAAAGTTGCAAGAGGATATAAACCGTATACAGGCCACATAAATAATAATAATTTAAAATCGCGACAAACAAAATGGAGCCGTCGGTCTAGTTGAGAAACAAGTTGTTCTGTCATAGATTATAATTTTTTTTATGTTAAATTGAATTTCAAGCTACTTTGAGGGTAAAAAAAAAACAACCAAATAAACAAACAAAAAAAGACAAAGAAGTGACTGCTTGCTAATATGACACTTCCTGATGGTTATTTGCAAATCAAAGAGAAAAGAGAGAAATCCTCCCAACAAACACCTGCACGCATATGGATCGTCACAATGCTGGTCTCTGCTGCCCCCTACTGGTGCCTTGTGTTATCACAGCAGAGGACAGGAAACAGGACAGGAACCCGACGCACCGAAACAAGCTGCTTAACACAGATTTATAAAGATTCACAGTCTTCACCAGCTTAGCTTTGACACATATACGTCCACAGTGACGTCCTGACTGTCTTTCTACAGTTTAGCTTCCCTTCGTGGAGACGCACTCCGTGTCGGCGGTGAGGATTCGACCCCGATCACTGATTGGTTGGTCCGAGGAGGACAGCGAAGACGGGGAAAACTCCAAAAATACACCCATCATCCAATCAGAGCGAGCCGCTCTGCCCTGGAACATCGACGGAGAGCTGGTGGAGATCACCAATGAAGTGGTCATCAGGTGCGACTAGTGTTTCAGGACTAAAACCCAAATCATTAGCGATTCCATGAATTTATTTGAGAAACGCTGTTATGTCAAATAAGGTCAGTTCACCCAAAACACCGTCTTTTTCTTCGTGGGAGTATAGAAATGTTCTTTAAATGCATCTGCTTCAGCAAAAAAAAAAAAAAAAACTTTCACTCACACTTTAAAACAATCAACCACGACTAAAGCTGGCCAGTTTTAAGTAATTCTGAATGTAAAGCAGCTTCCCTGTTGGATTTGTAAAACGACAAAAAAGAATTCACTCTGGCAAAAAATTTTACTATTTATTTACTCACTTTTGATATAATTTCTCTAGATCTGCTAGATGAAGTTAGTTTGTTTTAAGTTTCCCTTCCAACATCTATGAAGAGGCTCCACAAGGTGCTGAGTTGGGTTTCTGGGTAACCATGCACATGTTAAGACAGTCAGACATCCTGTTTCTCTTCCTTTATTGCCTTTTGGAGTAATCACTCTTTTCTAAAGTCTTTTATCCTCCAGCACCCATATTAGTACTTTTCATCCATTTAAGGTCAAATAAAACTAAACAAATTCTGTCATAAATATGAGCAGCTTTCCACTCAGTTACGCTCTCTGGTGCTTTCAGGCACACTGTGGGGTTGAGGTTGCCACTGAATATATATCATTAATTGGTACTGGGTTCTTTTAAGGGGCATTTTTTCTGTTGTGTTATTTGTCACTGAGTTTCTCAGTTGCCTTTTTTCTCTCTTTCTGTCGGTGTATAAGCAGACTTCTTGGGCGTATTATCTAGATCCTATATCTTCCTCAACTCTCTTCCTTTCTTTTTTCTCTTCTCCATTGCTTTAAATGAAACCACAGCAATTTCTAATAATATTTTTTTAAAATAAAGAACAGAGAAAACTGTAATGCTCCATTTGTAAAAGTAAATTTGTTAGGTTTCTCCCTATTGCTATTCGGCTAGACACGGTTAAACAAAATTAAATAAATACAAGCAGCCTTTGAGCAGCATGTAATTCAGTCTTTCTTCAAACTGAAAACATCTTTAAAAAACTATCTTCCGAATTAAAAATCAACAGACCGATGCCATGTAAAAGATTTTCGGTTGCTTGACTGAATTGCCCCATTTTCAGAAGAATGCATCGTAATCGCTGTTTGTGTTTAGGGTTCATCCGAGACTCATCACTCTGTATGGGGAGGAGGTGCATGAGGCAGAGTCAACCGTCACCTGCAGCTGCATCTGAGAGCGACAGGAAGCGCCGCTCCGTATCTTGGCCCAACTTCTGTCACCACGGTAACCAGTCCCACAGACGATTCCTAGATAACGGTTCTTACTGTGATATAAAGTGACAAAAATTGTTTGTCAGCTAATTGTCTGGCTAATAGACCCATATCATCACATATCCTCCACCATACCTAAGAGTGGGCATCTACAGCAGCAGCTCATCTCTGAAGTTAATATGTGACTTATTATAAAAGTGGCTAATAACCATTCTTTTACATTTAAATTAATGTTTACAAGTCTCATTTGTTTTATCAATTCCATTCTGTGTTAGTGTTGTGTTGAAATTGCTCACATTTTTACCTCATTTTGACTGATCCAAATGTTTTGTAAGGAATATTTCTCAAAAAATGTTGTTTTGTTTTTGTTTCCACATTATTCTGTGGTCATAATTTTTAAAAAAAGAACAAATGTTTAAATAAAAAAATCCTTTATTTTGATAGGAGAGTATTGATAAAAGCAGTGAGACGCTCCAGTGCAGAACAAACTTTCATTAAAAATCAAATAAAAATGTAATGAAACATTCAAACACTTGCATGATGTGTATTTCTATGACATGTAAAAGTTGAGGGATGAGGTTGTTTCAACAGTTTGCATTCACAGAATACAGGAAGTTAAAACAATCATCTGAAAACATTTTACTTTTCTAAAAGCCTCTTTCAAGTAAATGTCATTTATTTCTTTGGCGAAGTCGGGTGGAGTTTCATTTTAATAATTTTCAGCGTTTTCATTATGCATTTTAATTTCATTTCAACATATTGTAACTTGTAAAATACTATATAAATTAAGTTAAATTAATAATAAAATATTTTGTCATATGACTAGCTCATAATTGCTTCTAATAAAGGCTTCATAAGACATTGCGGCCCTGTGATCTCTTAGCACCATCTTTCAAAATACCTGCATCTGTTTCATTTTTGCTACCTGTGAGTTTATCCTCACAGGTAGCAAAAGGCCCAGAAGTATTTTCTTTAATAAAATACTGAGAGACAGGATGCTTTACTTGGTTGGTTGTCAGCATTGCCAAGACAACTTTTTTCCTAGGTGAACAATGAAAATATGTGGATTTACTTCATTTATGTAGACATGCCACAAAATTCTGCCAAAGGAGCAGACGCAAGCATACCAGTGACAAAAGGGAAAACAGCAAAAATAATAATAAAAAAAGAAGAAGCAGCATTGTATCCCATTTCCCAGCATTTTTTAATCTGTGTCCCGCTTTCAGAACACAAAATTTGTATTGCTTCCCTTTTCCTGCACACTCCTGCAGCCCGCTGCAGTCCAGTGTCGACTGCAGCTGTTGGATGACGCAACCAGTGAGTCTGTGCTCCGTCTCTGCCGATCAGCAGGTAAACAAAATGAAGGAACTTCATTCCAAAGGTATGAACCAATCAGGAGCAAGGTCTCCAATCCCCTGAGATCTTCAGAAAGCCACTTGGTTTGGTTCTTCTTCAGCGTTCGTCCACAACACAGTTATTCATCCATCCATCCATCCATCCATCCATCCATCCATCCATCCATCCATCCATCCATCCATCATCCATCCATGCATCCAGTGCTGCGGTCTTCCTCAGTCTCTCATTTGTGAAGGCACATTTGGTTTATCGGTTCAGGTGCTTTCAGGATGTGTTCATCCTCATGGCTGCAAAGTTTCTGCACAGCTTTGTTGTGAACTCTGATGTCGCTGCCGATGCCCCGACGTCACAGCGAGAGGCAGCGGGTGAGTTTAAGTAGAGCTCTCCCTCTTGTTGAGTTTGGGAACATAGTCCCAGCTGTCTCTGTTTAACTCCTCCTGCTTCTTGAAGCTCCTCTTAAAGAAGCCACACTGTAAATCAGACAAGGAATAAAGATTTAAAACAAATGTTCCCTATTAGTTTTTACTTTGTTATGCAGAATTTTAAGAGATTTTATACCCTTAAAATAACAGCAAACACTGTAAATATATGTTTCCTCATTAAAAATCTATACTGGGTGTTTAAAATGAACCACTGACCTTCCACAAACACCAGATGAGAGCGGTCAAGATGATCAGTCCTAAAACTAAACTGACAGCGATGATGAAAATCTTTACAGCCATTGAGGGTTTCTGGGAAAAAACAGCTTCCACCACCACCTGGAAATTATTAACACTATTTAACAACCAGACCTGTTGTTCAAGGATTTGGGAAAAAATGCAGCGCCTTAACAAAACCTTGTTTATATAGACACACAGTATTCAGCGTTGGACTCGGCTCTACGGTTTTCAGGTATTTTACCAGTGCAGGTTGATCCTGAATTAGGACAGTGTGAGCATCTTCTCTGGGCGACAACACGGTTGCCGTGCTCTCCAACATCATAACATGATGACGGCCCTGAGACAGAAAGCAGCGTTTATTTGTAACAAGGAGAGCAGCCTGCTGATATATCAGCAGAAACTGATTAAACCAAAGCAGTTCAGTCCGATTTTTGCAGATACGCAGCAAAAACATTAATCTGACCAAATATTTCTGCTCCAGTTTCTAGTACAAATATCTTAGTTCACTTGAAATAAGATGAAACCTTTCAGGAGGAAATATGAGCTTGTTTAAAGTGAATAATTCCTTGTTTTGAATGATAAAATAAAGATAGATTGTTCCACTTATGACTAATTCTTTTTCACCAATATTAAGGACTAACTGACTTAAAACAAGCTTGTATATCTTGCTGTAACATTACTGGTAAGTTAGTTTGGACATATTTCAAGTGCACTTACGTATTTGCACTAGAAACTGGACTAAAAATACTTACGATTTTGTGTTTTTGCAGTTTATGCAATAATTATTTTCACAAACTAATACTTTTTAATTAAGTTTATGTTTCATGTTTAAAGGTCTTGAGGCAAAAATTATTTTTAACATCCCTAAATGAATGAATGTCATTTAACAACACGTTGGTCTGCTGTTTGAATAAGCAAATAGTCTGCAGTTACTTCATAAAATAAAAAGAAAAAAAGGAAACATTGAACTTTTACAGTAAGATCATCTGAACTGGTTACCGGTGCTTGCAGCAGCACAGCAGGATTCAGGCTGATCTCCAGCTGGATGGTAGCATCTCTGCCTGCATCCAGGTTACCAAGACGACACACCAGCTGCTCACACAGATTATCGACGCGGCCACAGAACTACACAAATAGTTTAACCAATGAAAGTCAGTGTTGTTATCTGGACAGGGGAGCAGTAATTCATGACTACATCTCATCCCACTGGACACCTGCTGCTCAGAAATCAAAAACCTGATCTTTTCCTGACCAGTGAATGCATCGTACCTAGCCTGTGCTTTGTTGAGCTGACAACAAACACCTTTCACTGTTTATGCTGATACTGGGGGAAGACTCAATGTTCTCATTATTAGTGAAACATTTAAAACAGACGTCAGGGGAGGCACAAAAGGTTAAGAGGAACCTCTATTTTGCAACATGTCTCTGGTTCACTCAGGCTACAAGGGAGAAAAATACAGAAATAAATGTCACAAATGATTTCCAATTTCTAACATAGGAAAGGTTGTTTAAAGTCTGATTTGAAAAAGTTGCAAAATGTAATATAATCAGATATCATAGCTGCTAAAAAGATGTTTGAGTCACTTGAAATCAGTAGATAAGCAGCTCAAGTCCAGAGATCTTAAATTCTGATTGATGCATTTCTAATCCTGCTTTATTTACGACCTGCCATTTGCTTTGGTGCCACTGTGACTCAATAATAATAATAATAATAAATAATAATAATAATAAAATTTAAATTTATATAATGCACTTTTCATTAATAAAAATCTCAAAGTGTTACATGGTGCATCTAAATACATAAAATTAGCAATCAAAAACAATTAAAAAAAGACTAATTTAAAAGTGGAGCAGGCTTGTCTAAAAAGGAAAGTTTTCAAGCCAGTTTTAAAATCGGACAATAATTGCAGGGTCTCAAATAGTCTGGGAGAGAGTTTCATAGACGAGGAGCAGCCACAGCAAATGCTCGATCACCCATAGTCCTTAGTCTTGATCGAGGAAGGTGGAGAACATTAACATTTAAACTTTAACATTTAAATTTTAAACTTGGAGACTTTAACATTTAAACATTCATGTAACCTTGGCTGATGAACTGCTATGTATATCACATATTTCTGAGAAGAAAAAGATCATCTTACCATTGTGCGGGTGGTGGTGGGAGAGAAGAAGAAAATGATCTGTTTGATGAATGAAGCCTGAGGAACGTTGCAGTCCTCATTGACTGAAATCGTTTTGTCACTTATTGAGCACGAACCATGTGATGACTGCAGAAAGAGACAAAAAATTACGTTATTATGAAAGATCCTTTCCAAAATGTTGTCAACATGTAGGATCCTAATGCTGATTTTACCTTCCAGTCGATGAGCTGAAGCAGTCTGTGTGGGTACGGTGCCAGGATTTTTGGCAGCGCAATCTGAACCACGGTGTTCAACGCCTTGCTGGGTCCAGAGTTTAACACCTGCATGAAAACAAAATGACAGACGACCCAAAAGATTCAAGTTCAGCGTACGGGATTTCAAAGGTCTAGTAGAAGAAATAGCAATAATAATTTGGTTTGTTTTTCAGCGGCTTTACAGACTGGCAGCTTTTTGTTTACAGTTGGTACGAGATGATGGTGGTTTATGGTTTAATAATGATTTGATCTAAATATGGCTCCACATGCAACACACTGGTGTCACCACACTTGTTCCACCATGACATCTCGCTGTATTTGCTGTGAGCATGTTATAGTTGTAAAGTACCAAACGTGTGAAAAATAGCTTATACTGAGTAGCAAAACGTTGTTGGGAAATTTCCATCATCTAATGAAAAATATTTTTGTCCTCAGATGCCGTGTCTTCACAGTAAAGACACAGATAAATTGAAGTTTGGATGAATAAGATCAATCAGGGCTGGCAATATTAGGAAAACACATCATGTTACATTTTCCCAGTATTGTGAAAAGAAGAACAAACACAAACACTTCAGTTATTTTGGAGCATAATTGAGAGGGATCTCAATCAGTAGCAAGTACAAGACGTCCGTCTCAATATGAAAATACAATCAAAATATTAATTTTGGTAATTTAGGGCAAAAAGTCAGACTCATACTGTATGTACTACAGATTCATCACACAGTTACACATTTCAGGCATGTATTTTGTAGAATATGTCAAAAGAAATGAAAACCATAAGTTAATTTCTCAAACAATTTTAATATTATTTGTGACAAAAAAATAGAAATAAGAAAAGTAATTTGCCAGTCCTGTACTTTTTCTCCCAAAATCACCTCTATCCTGGTTTAATAAAGGCTTTACACAGAAAATGCAACGGCTTGGATAAATCTCAAGTTGACGTTCTATAATCGCATAGACAGCAATATTAAGTTCTAGCTTTAAAAATCTTTTTTTATTAGTCAAATATCTGATCTTTGGACATCTGATCTTTTGGAGAGGCTGAATTTTCTGTAGCCATTAGCTGTAAGCCACAATCACCAAAGCTAAGTGAAATAAATTCGAAATAATTGGCTATATTTCACCTGTAGCTACTGAAAACACTGAAAGAAACATCTGAACCTACCTTAAATGTGTAGTTGAATTTTTCAGGGTAGCAATCAGCTGGAATCAAGTCTTCATCACCAAACACAAAAGACTTTGGAGTCGCAAAACTGTAAACACAAAGAAGGACATTCAGCTGGCTCTGAAGCATCTCTAATGTTTTCCAACTTACAATTTTGTATATTTTCATCTCTCTCCTTTTACTTCAGCTGTAATGTATCTAAATTTGACTGACCCATGGATGTTGATACCAACTCCATGTTTGAGAGGAAGAACAAGCGTCATGGTGTTATCTTGGAGAAACTCATCCGTCTCGTAATTATCACTGAAAAAAAGAAAAAAACACGTCCTTTAATGGATTTTATCTGTAGTAACCTGAAGACGTCTCTTCTGTAGGATCACTGCTTTAAAGCTGAGCTTCAGTGATGACTTCAGGTCATTACCTGCTGATGTTGATGTTAATGTGAATGTCGCCAGGCGTGCTGTTCTGACTGACATCCAACAGAAAACTGGTATTCACCTGTAAAAAAAATGTTACATTACAGCTTTATACTTGTCTTAATGCAACTTTCTGCAAATTTCTGGAATGTTCTAAATCCTAGATATTTAACATTTCAACTGATTGTTTTTTTCTTTGCGCTGAAATAGGGCTGTGAATGAAGGAGTCTCTTGTTTTGACCCTTTGGACTCGGGATGCTCTGAGCCAGTAGGCTAAGGAGAAATAACAGCTCCATAAGTTCACAATCATAGTTACCAGACAGTGAACCATCAATGTGGTGGGGAATAAGAGCATAACCTGTGACATTTTCGCTTTTGACATTAACATTTATACTCTTAAAGAATGACTTTTATAATTTTGTGCATTCTTTCAATGAATTCTTTGATTACATTTCATTCCAATCTACCCAGAGCATCCTCTTTCACATGGCTTGTGTCTAACAGGGATTCCTTGTGGTTTTCTGGCATGTTTGTGGCCAAAGTATTTAAGAACTCAAAGGGGAATGAATACTTTTGCAAGGGGCCCCATCTAAGGAGAGCAGCTGTCGTGAAAGTGGTAAACCAAGGCGCTGTTATGCACAGCGGGACGAGTAGCAGTGCGATTACCTGAGATAGGGCTGGGAGGACGAGGCTGGTGATTCTGCACTCCACCTTCACGTCTGTAGTGTTCACTTCCTCAGTGACATCACAACTGATCACGTTGCCCTGCTGCTCATACGAAACAAACAAGTAGATTTTAGAGGGTATCTAAGTCTCAGAAGTTATAGGGTTAAAGATGAGATATTTGGTTTTTCATTTGGTGTGAAGCATACTAAAGTGGGGATTTACAGAATGTAATGAGCCGGTTCCAGATCAGCAATTATTTTGCTTTCGTCCACATCAGAGGTTAAATCTTCCAATGTGGAAGCATCAAAAATTAGCCAGAACTGAGACCTTAACTAGTAAAACCAAACGATGGTTTCTTCCTCTCTCAGTATGACGTAAACTCACATTATGCAGCACTTTGATGTAGTGGATGTTGTTTGGGAATCTCAGCGTCACTCGAGGCAGGAAGGCATCATCTCCGGAGTTCCGAAGGGAGGTTTTCAGGACGATTTGT
Organism: Poecilia picta; assembly: GCA_033032245.1. Taxonomy (NCBI): domain Eukaryota; kingdom Metazoa; phylum Chordata; class Actinopteri; order Cyprinodontiformes; family Poeciliidae; genus Poecilia; species Poecilia picta. The sequence goes on from CM065354.1 coordinate 22,607,644, forward strand.
CCCGAACCGAGAGCAAAGAACTTCTGCTGTCTGCAGACAAGCAACAAGATCAACAACAAATATAAATGTTGGAGTTCCACTAATAAATAACATTCAGTTCCTGCGTGATGACTTAATTTTTCAACATGGTATCTTATTTTCATCATCTGTATGAAATCAGCCTGTGGTGAATCCCCTAATTGAATGTGGATGGTCTCGTTATCTTGAATCTCATTTCCACTGTGCTGCTTCCTCCCTCCGTCTCTTAATCTGCTAATAAACGCCACCATTCTTGTTGATGGTAATCCCTTTTTCACAGTGTAGAATATCTGTACATTTAACTAGCTCAGCGTTGCAAAAGTGAGTGCAGCTGTGAAATACCAGCTCATCTCCATCTAGATATAACTTGAGATAATGGAGGAAGAGAATATGAGGTATTTAAATATTCAGATTAAAATGCTGGCAGTTTTTAGAGTTCAGTGCAAGCACTGAACTCTAAAAACAGAGAAAATGTTTGTTCTCTGTTTTCCTGCAACTAATTATCATGTGTTTACAGGGGAAAAACATCCATGTTTTTTTTTATTATTATAATTATTACAGAGAGGAAGAGCTCATCTTTTGAAGTCTTACTTGAAGCACATGTGCTGCAGCAACTTGTGAGGTGTTTTCAATTGTGCTGTCACTTTTGATTTTAGTTTCCTCCTCTGTCTCTTTCTTTCAGAGTTACTCAGAGTACGTGTTGTGCCTGTTTCATGTGTGTGTTCTCATGTTCTTACTGTGGCAGCACTAGTTCACTCGACAGCTGCATGTTGGTCGAACAGTTTGCCATAGAGCAGGAGCGAGAAAACCGAGTCTGATGGAGAGAAAGAAATAGAGAAGCGTACCGTTTATGACACCAGCAACAATGAATGAAAGCAGAAGTCACTGATGATCTTACAAACAGCTCCTTTGACCCCTGACTTCTGACCCCTGCAGTTACAGATGATTAATAATAATGATCTCATGACTCACTCCAGCTGTGAATCCCTCTCTCTTAACTGTTTTTCTACTCTGTTTTTGTGAAACACAGGAGCCGGATGTTGCCTAATGTGCTGCAGGCGCTGCAGCTGTAAACACATCTGGATTAGCAGCAGGGTTCGCTGTTAGGTATCTGACTTTAAAGCAACTTTTTTTCCCCTTTAAATCAGTTTATCTAATGAATTGTGTTATTTAAAGTAATATTTTGTATTTAGATTTTAATATTATTATTATATATTATATTTCTTACTAGAGAAAAGAAATACTAATCTAAGAGAGGCTTTTATTTTGAAGGACACAGAACAAACTCCTTGTTGATCACTCATTTTACCATAAAGAACCTAAATATTTTTAAAAATACACTTGTAATAATCCAACTTATATATAAAATTTAATCCATTATGAAGTAATATTTTGTTATTTTGCAAATGAAACATTTAGCTTGTGACACAGATCGTTACCTGATTGGTGATGGTGTTATGACGTCCTGCGCTGTGCTGCAGAATGGGTTTTATGAATGCTAATTTTCTGGACGGGGTTTTGTGGCTCCTCTTTTCACTGAGGCCATAGGAAACTTCAAACTGAACTGGGGTGTAGATGTCTTTAACGTCTTTCTGTAGATAAGGAAAAGACATGCGGCGGGGAAATAAAAACACGGGAAGTCGGGAATCAGCATGTTTCACTTTTTTTGCTCTTTTTGAATCTGAGAGTTTTACCCTTTGGTAAGCCACATGTGTTGCACAGCTGGGATGGCCGTGTCGTGCCTTCATATGACCCCTCGTGCTGTTCGATGATCCGTTGCCGTGGAAATAGAAACGATGAGGGAACGATGGTTTATGGAGGAGGTCGGAGGTCAAATTATACTGAAGCTCTGGGAAGGAAAGAGGGAAAATCTTTTACATAAGTAAGTCAAAGTTACGTATTATTACAGACTTAATTCTTAAACACTGAAGCTAATAGTTTATATTTTTATGAACGTAATGTTAAATATAGTAAAATGGGCTTTAAAGACTTAAAACATTACACGATTTTCTTTACTTTAATGTACCTATTGCCCCTCTGTGGTGTTTAAATGTGACACTGAAGCAGATCGTAACGTTGATACAGACGGTCTGAGTCTTGTGATCTTGGCATTGCGCCCCCCGCCGGTCAATATGCTCAGGCAGAATCAGAGAAGCTTTCACTTGAACCACTGGACGGGTCCTGTGGGGCAGAACCAGAACAAAACTTCTTCACACCATAGTCAGAAAATGTTTTGGTCAAACATAAAGCATGTTTATGAGTTTACCTGAGAACCACAGCTGAATCTGAAAGGAAAGCTCCCACTGCCACGTCTGTAGAGACACAATTTATCCACATTCAGCGCTGATCCGGTGAGAACAGCACAGGACAATGTGGCGGATACGGACACATGGCATCCTTTACCGTTGTAGCCGTTATCATCGATGTCAATCCCAGAGTTCAGCGACTGTCCAAACATCTTCAGGTCATGACCCAGGGATGACCCTGTAATCCTCTGAGGTCAGAGTGGAAATCAAGTCAAAGTATTACTTCATATAATACACAACGAAACTCAAATTTACTTCTTTATACATGAGTCACCAAAAGAGAAACTGAAAAACTCTCAGAGTATCAAATACAACAAATCTTGATAGGTCTTATTGATTTAAACACATTAAAGTGTTTCTAAATAATTAAAGTAATCTTAATATCTCACTAGTAAGTACCAGGCCTGACTCAATAACAAAGTTTACTGGGCGATAAATTGTCCCAGAAATTAGAAATTATTGAATCATTTTAAGACCATTTTCAAGTAAAATATTGATAACGCAAGTCCGCCCTCTCGAAGACTAATTTATTTTAATTTCATACAGAACACACTGGAAGACATTTTCAATTTATAAACGAAAACACACCAATCAACAACAGTAAATAAAGTGGAAATAAAAAACACACACAACCAAAACCAGATACAAAACGGATTATGGTGTAAAAAAAAAATGATTCAGTATAAAAATGATCTATCTCATTTCAATTCATCATGGAATCAGCTGATTAGTTGCTCATTGCGACGCCTTCTACTTGAACTGCTTGAACACTGAGCTTCGCAGCAACACCATCATGCAGGCGCCTCTGGCTCTGTGTTGATATTTGTACCTGTGATGGTCTTGGTGAAATACCCTCTTTCCTGCCATTGTAGATGTAGACGGCGCCTCTGAGGTCGTCTTCCTGTGGAGCACCTACAGCCACATCTACAACCACACACACAAGCTGGTCTTACTGTTTCTGTGAAGACTTCTTGTTCCACTCTTTTGTTTGTCTTTTTTACAGTCACACAGAAAACAATGTCTGTTGCTCTTTATTTAAAAAATGTTCTGCCTTGCAATGTATATTTTTATGTTGGATAACTTTACCAATGGGTTACCTCTTAAAATGGTCTTAAGATTTGGCTTTTAAAAGCTATATTACTGTTTAAGTAAAGCATTCTGTGATATTGTTTTTTCAACGTCATTACAGCTAAAGTTAAGCTTGTTGCAGACAAACATGAAGTGCAACTATTTGAAAAAAATATTCAAATCTTTTTACCTGTATTAATTTTCCTGTTAAATAAAATTACAACTGCTGGTCTTTTAGAGTAAGTATCTATTTCTTTCCACTTCGTAATTATGCACTTATTATTGTTATTGTACTATATGAAATCTCATTTGTGGCTGCAGCATGACAAAATGTCAAAAACATCAAAGGTTGTGAATATTTGTCTAAAACGCTGTATGTGAACATGGGAAGAAAAACAGTCTTATCTTTTAATATTTAGCCTCGGTTCTTTGAAAGAAGCCTTTAACGTTCTTTTTTTCCAGAAGCACACTGAAACTGAAACGCAAACATTCACTTAGCAAATATTCAATCACCAGAATAAACACTGGCTTGACTTACTGAACCACGTTAATTTCCTGAAAACACCAACTTATCTCTAATCCTAACTACAACTCCAATGAATTTCAGCCTAATTTTAAACCCACTCAAAGTACTCGGCTCCTCGCAAGCCCCACATGTTCGTGGCTAAATGTGCACGTCTCCACGATGTGACAAATACAAGCACTCACACGTAGCTTTTTATCTCGCAGTGGCAGATTACAGGGCACGTTCATTTACAGTTCAGCAACAGTTTGTCATTACAGTTTAATGAACTTAATAACACACTCCACCCCTCACACACACCCAAACGCACACACACACACACAGATGGTGAGGGGGCTGTGTTGTATATGTGTGTGTAGGAGCAATGTGCTAAAGGCAGGATGGTGCTCTGTTATCAGAAAGTGACAACAGGCGCTGAGGGGGGTGGCTGTGGCCCTGGGGTTGTTAAGCCCAGCATGCCACTGAACAACGGTGGTGGTATTTGATAAAGGGGCAGAGAGGCAGGAGGTCAGAGCAGAAAGGAGAAAATCAGCTCTTAGCTCTTCCTAGTTACAACTCCTGAGGGGCTCTAGAGCAAAACAAATCCAGCCACAGCTTCTTCAAGGGACTAGGGCTGCAACTAGCCATGATTTTAGTCCCCAATTAATCTGACAAGCAAACAATCAGATAAAAGAAAAGGCACATTCTGCAGATTTTTCCTTTAACCACTTGAGCTTATTTTTTGCAATAATGAAGCGTAAAAATTGCAAATAAACAAATACTTCAATTGCATTTATTGCCTAAAATGCAATAACATTATAAAGGATGCATCTGCAGCTATATAAAGACTTGAATACATCCTATCTACTTGACTTAACATCAGTACAGTTTTGGACTAAACTTGTGACAATTTTGTCAATTACCAATTAATAATTGGACAGGAAAATGAACTCAACAGAAAAATCTTAAAGAATCTGAAACAGGTTAAGGTAAAACTAAATTTTTCCCCAGAAAATGCCGTATTTTAGAGTTAGCATACTCCAGTTAAAAATAAATCTATTACTAAATTAACTGACGATTATTTCAATAATCGATCCAATATGATAAAGCTATGATATAATTGATTGAAAATGGAAGTAACATTATTAGAGTCAATAGTATTATTTGTCACTGTCACTGTCTCTTTAGCTGTGCAGGTGTGGTTCCTACCTGGATAGCCATCATCATCCAGGTCTCCAAGGTCAGCAATGGTCTCTCCAAACCGTGCTGCATACGCATCGCTGCCAGTCAGCTTAAACTCCACCTCCTTCAGCTGCGCCTTTGTGAGAATTCATCATATTTCGGGTTGATTCCTTAATATTTTGCATCTCAAAGTGCTTAATATTTTCATCCAAGTTTTGAAAGAAACTAGAAATATTTGGATGAATGGATGAATGATCCTACCTCCCCCTGATTGATGTACACATGAACTCTTCCCTCCTCCCTGGAGGTCCCCGTTGCCATGGGAGCACCAACCAGCAGGTCCGACAAACCATCAGCGTTCAGATCCACCACACAAAGACTGGAGCCGAAATAAGACCCCAGCTGGAAAGAGACGCATCTCTTAGACATAAAATGTGGTGCATTGTTCCAACGTGATGATGAAAAGAAAGGCTCACTTCATGTCCAGTAACTTCTGAAACCACCTGCAGCATTTTGCTGTTCTCTGTTGAGAAGATGAAGGCCTGAAATGTGCAAACACAGACTGACTTCAACCGTCGATGCAGGCGACAACTTCAAGAAACTCAACCACTTACAAAAACAAAGCAGATAGTTGCATTAGGGTTGAGTATGTGAAGTAAAATTGTACATAAATAAGTCTCCTGGTCCTACCTTGCCCTTCTGATTGTACTGTGGAGCTCCACCCACCACCTCTATGGAAGAGGGACTCTGGAAGTGACCGGCTCCTACAGCGTAACCTGAAGCATCAGGACACACTGTTAACAAACCAATACCTCCTACAGTTTATGGACAAGAACTGAACATCCTGTTTGCTCTCATAGGCAACTCAGGGTAAAACATATTACATGAAACTAACATCAACAATAGAAGTAGTTACTCTGATTCAACACCTGGCTGACATTTAAGTCAAACATTTCATTTTAATAGGCAGTTTAATGGCACCACCATCTCCAGCATAAAAATCATTTCTAAGGTTTTGTTGTTGATGATTTTAAAGGAAGTAAATGTACTTGTGCAATGCTGCTGCCACTGCTGCAAACATCAGCCTCCACAACCCCACTCACACAAAACCACTTCCTGTTTAGGGAGAAAATGGTTTCATCACCTTTCGTGGTTCAATGAATTGAGGTTGATGTTGGGAGCTACAAGGTTAGACCCCACACGCCAATATCCATATATTGCCTTTACTAGATAATCAAGTCATTGTAGGATGTATTATTATATATTTGCCCTTTTATTTAAATCTACACTAAACCTCTAAGAGGGTGGGTGTATAATAGCTGGGTTGTCTTCTGTTTGTGAATAAATGATGTTGTGTAGGTTTGTTTGATCAGAATAAAAGACCTGCATGTGACATTTAGCATGATGTATCTTTGGTTTAAAGGCAATATGAATGACTCAATGCATTTGTGACAAGGTGACACAAATGCACAAATGCAAAAGCAGAGGTGTCAAACTCAAGGCCCGGGGGCGAAATATGGCCCGCCGTAGCTTTTTATGTGGCCCTCTAGACTCAAAATTACATCAATAAGTCCTTCCAGTTTTTCACAAATCTGTGAAATTCACACAAAATCTAAAAATGTCCTTTTTTCTGATTTTACTCCAAATTTTCTCAAAATTGGTTAAAATATTGACTGATACGGTGAGTCACATTTAACATCATACATTACCACAAATATTGTCAAAATTCCTTATGAACCTTGAAAATTTTCACCACAAAATCTGTCATTTTGATTTCAAAAAAGAAAACTAAAACAAAATCCCAGAGGAGCAGCTACTTATTGATATTTTTTACAGTTTAATTGGTTCTATCAATATATTTTGGCACAACCGGCCCTTTAAGAACATTCAGATTTTTGATGTGGCCTAAAATGACGAGTTTGACACACATTGGTATAAAGAATCTGGCCTCACCAGATCAAGAACAAATAGGAATTAAGTCAACAATAAACACAGACCAATTAACACAATTCATAAAGTATTCAAAAACTTGATGAACTGAAATTTAAACAATCTATCATTAACTGCACTTTCAAAAAAGAAAACTGAAATATAACATAGACGGAAATACATATTGAATGTTTTTCTACAGATTAATACTTTTGAAATAATTTTACCAACAAACAGGTTCTTGTGAAAACAAGATCATGGAAATGTGTAAAAACCATTTCTAAACTTGGTTTATCAAGAACATCACACTATTCGACTGATTCATCTCAACATATAGAAAACAAGATACATTTCAGTGCCAACCTTAATGGGAAAATTATTCAAAAAATGGTATTATCCTAAAACATACATTTAACATGGGCCCAGGTTATCTAGCAAAAAAGATGAATTTTGTGCAATGAGGAAATACTTATAAAGTTTCTCATAACTTACCAAAGAAACCTTTGGATGTACAAACAGTTTAAAACCCATTAAACATGTTTTCTCTTGAACAACACCTTACTACTTGCTAGAAATAATACATTTAGTGCCTTATCATTACGACCACACAACATTTGGAGGTTTGTTAAAAAGATATTAGCTGATCCAAAGTAACAGAATGTTTAATTTGCTTCTGATAGAAGATGTTTATGGACAATAAAGATTTTCGTGATGAGAGTTGATAAATATAGGAAATTTATAGAACTGAAGAAAGCATACAGAAAAGATACCAAAGACTTTGAAAAACATGCAAAAGATATTTGAATGTGTTTACACCAGGGAGTCACTGCTTAAAATGTAAAGATATGAAGAGATCCAGCTTGCTTGAACTGTATAACAGAGCATCAAGGCAGTTAAATCTAAATCTGACTAAATAAAAGACAGCTGTTGTTTATGGTTTATGGTGATTGTGCAGGATAAGGATCAAGTGTTACCCAGGTAGCTCCCATAGCTGACAGCTCCCGTCTCGTCATCCTGATACACCGACATCGAGTTGCTGGAGGTGTTGTAGACCACAACCGAGCCGGTCCAGTAAGAAGATCCTGGAGCTCCTACGATGATCAGTTCCTAAGAGAGAATGAACTTTAAAATCTGGATTACAGTAGATTGTGACAGTCTTTTATTAGCTATAAATTTCTAAATAAGATTTTATAAAACTAGTTGAAGACATTTCCTCTTTTATTTTATTTTCAAACAATAGAAACTAAAACGACAAACTTTTCTTCAATCAGCTTCTTATTTTTAAAACTACGAGTCATTATTAATAGAGACGTACTAAGAAATAAACCAGTAACTGGAATTGGGCAATTTTTAGATTTCAGATTTCCAGAGGGGAAAAAAAACAAAAAACAGAAGCAGTCAGATCCTGTTAATAACAACTCTCTCTGTCACCGAACAAAAAAAGATTTCAGAAACCATGTTGCCTGTCTGTTACTGACCTGTGTCAAGAAATTGGAAATGCCCGCCTGACATGACCCGTAATCCTCACCGAACTTCCTCTGGTGGTCTGTGAGTGATGGACAGAGGTGGAGGTGAGCGAATTATATCCAAATGTTTTCCTGGAAAGCTGCTGCTTTCACATACCCACACTCACACACACATCTGTATCTCTTGGTATGGCTATGATTTCTTAATCTTGAACCATAAATATCAAGTCACTGTGGCGCAAACAATTCAGGCAGAAAAGGAAATGCCCGATACAATAGGATTTCACAGCTGAGTTTCATCCTCAGACTTTGTCTTGAGGAGGAGTCAAAGGTCAAGAACCCTCACAACACCATGACACCCTAATCATGTAGCTGTGGATAAAGCACTTGTGTGTAGGTATATATGTGTGTGTTTGTATGTGTGTGTACCTTTGTAGCAAGGGATAAAGAGCTGGTAGGATACCAGGTCACTCTCATAGCGAAAACAGGCGCCATTAGGAAGCTTGTTGTTCTGGCCATCTTTCCTTGAGTAATACACGTTCTTCCAGCGGTGAGCACATGCCTAAACATGCATATATACACACATATAACACTTGAAACTCACAAACAACATCTGACAAGGAACTATTACTGAGTCACACATTTCACTTAGACGGTCATGGACTGTTCTTGCGTTGTTTCTCTGAGATATTGCGACAGAAAATGCTAACCTAAGCAATAAATCCGACGTGGCCACAGACATACGGGACGACGCCATGGTGATAGAAATCTTGAACCCTGTTATCATCCACATTCCCAGCAGCTTAGTTTTATTTCAGTCCCTCTGTATGTTTATTGATTGTATTAATTTTGCAACAGAAATGATCACATGGCTGAAAGCTTTCCTTGATCTGTCAACTAATGAATGCCTTCATGGTTTTAAATTTAGCTATTTGTTGTGCAGTTGCTCCATACTCTGGTTAATAACTTCACCAACTGCGTTTGTCAAAGCCTCAGAAGTACTGAATCAGAAGGAAACTATTCTGAAAAGACGTTCCTGAGTGACCACTTGAACAATTATAGATTACTGGAGGGCGTTTATGTCATTGGAAATGTTTTTGGAAGTGTTCTCCATTGGGCGTTGCTGCTATTTGAGTGTTCCCGTTCTAACAGGAAGCAAATTTAGCTGAATAGCTGCTGGCCAAAATTGTCTATATCTAATCTATGTGTTGGAAAACACCTTGGTTGCCTCCTAGCATGCAGAAAAATTAGGAACACAAGAAATGCAGCAGATATAGGACGTGTCAAGTCTTGTTAGTTTGGACCGTCCAGGCATTTTACAGTGTTATGATCTCAGAAGTAAACAGAAGAAACAATCATCGATCAATAAATCAAGAGCAGAAATCATAATAAAAAATGTCCTGAGAAGCTGGTAACTGAAGTCATTTCTGTTTTCAGACTTATTGCCCTTCTGGTGGGCAAAAATGAACAAAAATGATCATTGAATGCATCATATCTAAGAGCTAAATACACCTTTGATGTGGAAGTTGTTACTAAAGGAGATAGTTTCATTATCTGTGTGGAAGCACAGATATGTAAGAAGCTATCTAAAAGGAAGCTATTTTCTACCATATGTTGAAAAGTTCATCCAGACTGTGAAAGGGTGAGAGAGAGAAAGACTGCCAGTGACAGCTGGAAGATCAGTGGTGCACGTAAAAAAAGGTCTTAATATATTTTTTGACTTTCAGCCTCTGTCTGTCGTGGAACATACTGGGAATAACATTTTTTATTTTATCTTCATAAACAGAGAAAAAGTTTTTAAAAAAACAGTCACAAAGGGCTAAAATAATGAACTGTGCATTACCAGGACACGTCCACCATTTTCTCCAGGTTGTCTGGACAAACTAACACCCAGCCACTGGTGATCGCTCTCTGGTTCACACGTCTTCCCACAACTTGAAATTTCTGCACACACATACAAAAGTTCACTGCCACTTCCACAAGGCGAATGTTGTTTTCAATCAGGCAGAACATGCAGATTTTTATGAGCTCTTTTTCTTGTTAATAAGTCAGTGTCAATGTATTGGTATACTTGAATGCATTGATTAGTCATGGCCTGCTATAAAATCCTTTTATTGTTCCAGTTTGATAGTCATTCACACATCTCATACTTTTGTGAATAGATTTAAGTTCAATGGGATTTTATTCAACATGTGTTTCTATTTTCAGCCAATTACTCTGCCACCCCAAGTAACATCTGGGCATGTGCACATATCACTAGTAAATGTGTTTCATCGATGCTCGTAAAAACACAGCATTAACAAACTCTGACCAGCAGAAAGACGATCACATCGGCGCTTCTCATCCATAATGTTGCAGCGAAAAACGGCTCCTGGAGATTGAGTCAGCTGATGAGAGGAGTTAGCCACTGGAGCTCCGACCAGCAGCCTGAGTTAGAGGGGGAAAAAAATGAAGACAGGGTCAGTGTTTTTTTTTTTTATTTCAGTCTGAATGGTGAGCTGTGTGTGAGGATTCAAAGAGCTTTTCTTTATTGACACAAACAGACTAATTAATGTGCAGCAGCAGCTCACACAGAGGCCTTTGCGTGGATGGGCCTGTAATGAAGAGCATTAACTGAAGACGCTTAACCAAACAAATGTCTATATGTGTAGGAACAGCAGTGTGTTTGGTTTAAATCACAGCTACAATATATATGATTCACAAATAATAATGATATTTGCTGACAAAATAAAAATCAGTTAGACTATTACAAACAATATATTCTAAAAGCAGCTTGCAGAAGCAGCTTAGTGCATAAATGGACAGGGAAAACACAAAATATTAAATAAACCCAAAGTAGATAAATGCCTAATTTATCTGGGCTGCAAAGAAACAATATTTGAATAAAAATATTTTAGGCTTGGATGACTAGATGGTTAATATGTGAATAACAATCAATTGGATCCAGACAAATGTCTAACATGTAACTTTTGATTGATAGAGTTGAAAGTAGACTAACGTAGGATAATCTACAGATTAATGGAGTTTAATTGAAGGACCAATTATGGTTCAACAGGAGATTAATGGAAGCTGAGTAACGTAAAAACAGAGATCAGATTCAGACCATTTTCCAGAGTTGTGGCGATGCAGCAGCACAGAGTATCCAAACATCGAGGAGCGAGGGCCATTGAACACCATGCTGTGCTCCTGATCCAGATTATAACCTACAGCAGGACAGACCAGAACCAGAACCAGAACCTGGACCGGAACCAGGCAGAAGACGACACCCATGATGTTCACTGATGGGTGTAGATGACCTGCAGGACAGAAGAGGACAATAGGATCTTTCAGAATCTTGAAAATAGCCAAACCTGTAAATAGTGTATTAATTCACCCCTTCATAAGTTTTTACCTTAATTTTATACCCAAGCTTTGCTTCCACCTAAAACATAGTGAATTTGTTTTTATTTCTTGTTACTCATTTTCACAAATAATGATGACAGTACTAAGAAAAACTATTTCTTTCTGCATCATACTTTCATTTAGTCTGATTCTGATCCCTGTTGGTCCAGTTGATGTATTTTATATGAAACATCATGACCACTGACAGGCAAACATAACACAGAGAAACCTCCTGCTAGAAGATACGTTTGGAATCATAGAATCACAATTTTTTACAGTAAACCATGACCATAAACAAGTTAGTTTAAGTCAATTGTTTCTTCCCAAAGTGGGTAAGGAACATATTTAGCTACAAAATGATAAACTTTCTGTATGAAACATCCATCAAATGAAAGCGCCATCTAAAAAAGAAGAGTAAAAAATCAGGTACAAGATAAGATAAAACTTAGGAATTTAGTTTGATTGTAAATTATAAAGGTTTTCACTTTAGAATAAGATCCGATTTAAACTCTAAAGATCGACAAATGTTCCTCAACTTAGGATAAACGTCAATAAAAGAAAATGACAGGGTTTCCCCCAGCGTATTATGAGCCTGGCGGGCCACCAGGCTTTACTTTGCCCCCACCAGGCTAAGTGTTGTTTATTTTAAATAGGGTTTTTATGTCACTGTAACAGTGGTAGTAAAGACGGATTAAGCTAGGTTTATAGGTGACGCGCTGAAAAGAGCACGATTGGTGTGCTCCTATTGCACCCTTCCTGCACCCATTAAATTATTATCCCTGCTCATTCACCTTACAATTTTTTGTGACTGTTAACATTTTCTAACAAAAAAACACAGAGGACTACTGGTGGACTGCCGTAGCGTAGCGACCCCACTAGCGGGCTTGACAGGATTTCTGGGGGAAATCCTGCAGGAAACTAAAGTAAACACAATCTTTTTTAACTTATCAAACAAACTAAAATAGTTTGAATAGTTAGTCAAGTGTGAATTGTCAGTCAAGTATAAGAGGTTCAATATAATGATCTAATCGCAGACTAAGAAGTTGAAAAAATACTCCAGTACTCCCAAAGATCCAAGTCAGTTGCAAGAAATGTGGCATGTCAGGATGTCATCTACCCCCAGTGTCTTAACGTGCAACCACATTTTGGCTGAGACCTTCTGATGTCAAGAGGAACCCCAAACAGAAGTAGGAAGTAAAAGAGAGGGGCTGGAATGAGCTGCGGTTCACTCCCACCTCTTAAACCGGCCGCTGTGAACAGGGCTGTTCCAACATAAACCCTGAGGCTGACGCATTTCATCCCTGCTGAATTTGGATCACCTCACCTTACAGACACACATTTTACACACTATTCAAGAAAATGTTCCCAAGTTCTGTAAAGGAAAATGACAATTTTTTTTCTGTGATGCTCAGAGACTCATTTTTAATAAGCAGAACAATCCAAGTGTTAATGAAACAAGCTGCTAAACAAAGACGGACTCCTGTTTGTCCTGTTACATTTAAGGGGTGGTTCCACATAAAAAAGTGAGCTTAAAGCCATATTTTGCAAAATATTAGACTGTCACAATGCTTAAAGCTTCTTAGATTCTTTATTGCTTTTAACAGTTTTAGCATAAATAAATCAAAAATCTATGGCATTTTGCTGATGTTTTCCTCTTTGTTTTAAGTAAAGTAAATATTTTAAAGTTAACTTGCCAGCTTCTTTTTAATGTGTTTGCTACTTGAATATACTTAAACTCCACTAAATTGTGATCTATTTCATCATATTATTTCATCATATTCACATAATCTTTATTTTATTTAAAATTCCACATGGAATTATTTAAAAAGCAAATAAAAATACCAAAGCCGAAACAATTCCTGCTTGGATTCTTACATAAGCAATATGAAAGGAACTCATTAATCAAGGACATTAACGAACTCTTGACACTTGTTGATTTTCTGTCTTGAACGCCTCATGGAGGTTATACGTACCCCTCAGACAGCTGGGAGCCTCCCAGGTCAAAAAGCGTCTATCCAGAACGAGTTTTAAAAAAACAGACAAGCTGGTTCTTCAATGGGACTCCGGTAAACTCCTCTCAATCGCGCCACAGACTTGTTGCTCAAACCCCCTGTTGCTCCACGCGACAACGCACGAGCTTCAGAGATTTTACAGAAAAAGAAAAGGGGGAGAAAAATAAAGAAAAAAAGTTTAAACCTCAATGAAAGTAAAGAACCGTGAAAGACTCGAGTTTCAGCTGAGTTTCAATGAGACTGAGAGCCGTCTGAGACCCTTCCTCTGTCTCCATGTGTCTAACGGTGTTTCCTCCAGCATCCGCCCAAAGTGAGCGCGAGGGCAGCGCGCGGCTGTGCGTGCGTGCGTGTGTGTGTGTGTGTGTGTTGTGTGTGTGTGAGAAAGAGAGAGAGAGGGAGAGAGAGAGAGAGAGAGAGAGAGAGAGAGAGAGAGCGGGGTCTCAACGGTGCTTCCTCTGCAGTTATCGTCAGGTGTTAATAGAATGAACTTTAATCCCATTTTACCGTCTGAACGCACAAGGATTCAACGAAAGTAGGACAGATTTAGAAACAACGAATACAGCAACACTCAATGGGATTTGCTCCTGTAAAAACATTTTAAATAAAGCACTTCCTTTTAGTTCTAGTTTCAAGCAGGTTTTTCGGTCGTGGGAAAGCTCATCAACAGGTTCAGTCTGGCATAAAGTTTTAACCATTTGGTACTTTGGTACTTCTACTTCTGACAACGGGACCAGAGCCGGCCCAAGGTGCAAGCGAACAAAGCCCTAACCAAACCATCATCAGGCTCTATGGAGCAACACGTTTTTATATTTTTTAAATTTGAATAGTAAAAAAACATGCAGCATAAACGTTGTTGAACCAAAGGAAGTTCGTTTTTCCACACAATTTGGAAAAGAATCACTGGATAAACTCCAGGAATTAGGCAACTTTAAATTTGGCTTTTTGCTTTTCTACAGTATTGGGATGGCAAATAAAAATACTATTCATGAAGCATTGGTTAGGAATATTTATTCAGTCAAAATTATATATTTTTTACTTGGTTTAATAGTTGTTTTTCTAAATTTTAACAAGAAATTGTTTTTTTTTTTATTAGAACAGGAAAGTACGAGAATGTAGCAGATAATTTACCATTTACTATTAGAAGCAAGACTTTTTTTTATCATCATCCCGATGTGACAGAAAGAAGTCCTTCCAAAAGTACACTGACATATGATTATAAACAAAATAAAGTCCTGATAAGATTTTTTTTCTATGAAATCTTTTTTCTGACTGGAGTTTCACATGTTTAATTATTTAAAATAATGCTTGGCTTTTACATTTTATTAGTTTAGTTAACAACTTATGTATCATTACCTTCCTAAAATAATGGTTTAAGTAATTTTTTTTGACAAAAAAGGATTTTGTCAAAAAATGCCAGAAAAAATTATTTGGGCTATTATTTTAGGAAGGCAACGACATTAGCTTTCTCTAAAATGTCTAAAGTGGTTGCACTTTAAAAAAATTAGAAGTATAACAGTCCTGTCCCATCATGTGGTCTGTGGTCTTGCCCATCTGCGGTGAGTCTTGTGACAAATGTATTGCAGCAGTAACACTTGACAACAGTAACAATCTTAGTGCAAAAGATCACCAAAGTTACAACCAGAATCCCCAAAGTAAACCAAATTAGTTTCCCCAAAATAAATGTAAAATGTTGATCCTTTATGGACTTGATCCGCTTTCATCAGTTAATATTTTGCAAAATCAAGAGCTGCTGTGATTTTTATACTTTTAAATACATGTTCATATAAAATGTATTCTTCTGTCTTCACAGTTACACTTACTTAGTCTTTAAAGAATTAAGCATGCATGTTTTGTTTATTTTGTTTTCAACAATCGAAGCACAGGATTATACGTATTAGAACTGTGATTTGATAAAATAGTAACCTGTTGATTATCACTCCAAAGCTTCTGATTTAGAGTTTAATATGAAATTATTTTATTGCATAAAAAAGTAAATTTTGGTAAATGTGGACTATGCATTGATCTGTTGGGTTATTTATTTATTTATTTATTTATTGCATTTTGGAATAAACATTTGACAAAGCAGGGAGCAGGGAAAGTGGACACAACCACAGGAAAAAATGAGACCACAAGTAAAAAAGAAGAAAGAAAACGAATCAGCAGCTATACTAAGCATAAGATAAATAGTGTTTTTCTGGGAAAATGTTTACACTGATTCCCAAACTTAGTGAGAGGAATGTGAACTCTGCATTGCACCAGATTTCATCACTTTGAATTATTATTTTTGGACCACAACGTTGTGGGGACATGACTGTTGCAAATACCACTGAAAGCAAGGAATTTAACCAACAGGAAGTTGAGAAATTATATGAGTAAATAAAGAAGTTAATATGAACACACATATTGTTTTTGTCATACGTGTTTCCTCCGTCAGCTTGATGTTTTAACAATGAGCCAGTAGGTGACATGTGACCTTAAAGTTCTGCACAAAGACCACAAGATTATAAATCTGCATCCAAGCAGCAACTTCTTTTTAAAACTTCTGCTAAGAAACATTAAAGTTTTAGTCTCAATTAGTTTTAAAATGTCTGCAAACTGCAAACAATTTGTAATTTTGTCCTGTGTTAAAAGAGCTACGGATATTGTCCCAACAAGAGCTGAACCAAGATGTAAAAAAAAAAAACTACTACAGAAGAAGTCCTAAGTGTGATTGAAACTATTTGCATCGAGAGTTACTGTACTCTCTAAACTATCGGTTTATTTACAGTAGCCTGAAATGATGAAGAGCTAAGGTTCACTGTTTATATGAAGTTCAGAGGGATGAATATTTGTCCTGGAAAAGTCAGAGAAGAACTCCAAAGTGCTCAGGGATTCATTCCAATTCATCAACCAGTCAGCGTTAAATAAAACCTCAGAGACGTGCAAGGAGGACGGGCGGGGATTTTTTTTTCTGTGCTCTAAAATAGTGTCTTGCAAAACTATTCATACAACTTTGTAGATTTTTCCATGTCATAGACCTACACAGAAAAGAAAAAAAAAACAATGTGAAAGTGTAAAAAGAAAACGGTTTGCACATTTTTCATTTATAAACTTCTGAACTGTGCTATGCATTTTATGTGTTGTATTTTTATTCTTTCCTTTGTTGTTTGTTTATATCTACTTAAGTCTTGCCGTATAGGTTCATTAATTTGTAATAAATGTTAGTTTATTCTTGCATTTTGAGTTTAGTTTCCTGAAACATTTCTTCCTTGGTTATTGTTCATGTCCTCCTCTCTGTTTATGTGTTGCCTTCCCTCAGTCTGCCTGTGCTGCCTTCTCTCTCAGCTGCACCCTGTTTCCCAGTCAGCCACTTCTTACTGGTCAAGGACCCAGTCTCCCTGTGAGCTCCTCACTTTTTGTCATTCACTGCTGGATTCTTACACAGTACACAACTTTACAAAATATGACAAGTTTAAGGGATGTGAATACTTTTGGATTCTCTTGTACATCTCCTCATATTTCTAACTTCTTAAGCAAGAGCAGAAATTCATATTTCCAAAGTTAAGAAAGAAGCTCAGGGGAAAACATGAACATCACTATTCATTCTGAGCACTCTGGCGGTAATCAGCCTTATTTTATCCAACTGGGTAAAAAATAGCCACAAACTGAAGGACACTGTTTAGGCGAATGTAGGACAGGAACTCTGCTCCACGCACACATTCATGTTTTCCCAGTTTGTTTATTGGAACTTCCTGCTAATGACCCAGCAGTTATTATGCTGGAATCTGGCCCACTACTGTTCCCAGCTTCCCACCCACTCTGAGTCTCCATATGTTCAAAAAATGGGGGTAAAAATAGAGCCATGCTTCCCTCTGAGTTCACTACAGCTTGATCAGAGCATCTGGATACAAGCATGACTTATTATAAACAAGCAGTTGTTTGTACTTGCTGATTTGTTTTTGAAGTGTGTTTGTGAAATGATCAGATGCAACAAGAGAGATTTTGTCTGATTTCGTGCTGAAGAAAATTTTTTTAAATCTGATTGATCTCGCTGTAAATTTACCATGACAACATGCACTTTAAGTTGCTAGGTGACCGTACGTGGAAGATCATTCACCCATAATTGGATCTGTTTTTTTTCTGGAAAAGAAAAAAAGACCCTTATCATCTGATAGTAATATTTTCCACCAACTTGAGTCCAGCAGAGAAAAGGGAGGGGAGAGGTTCTGCCATGCTGTACAAATGGAGCCTTATAACTTTCTTTTGTTTGTGGATTGATCCTTTCTTCATGGTCATATCCTGACTGGTTGAGGTCGAGCAGTGGTTGTCCAAAGACAGTTCTGTAGACCCGGTGTCCTGCGTGTTTTAGATGTGCTTTGATTCAACATGCTTGAATCAAATGAAAGGTAACGGGCCTCTGAATATGTCAAACAAGAAATGCTTCTCTGTTAACCAACAGTTTTTGAATGACAACACATCCAAACGCTCTAATATCTAAATAACCTTTGTCATTTACCAGTCTGTGGCATCAGTCTGACCAAAGTCAGCTGAAACATGTGAGAAGTTTATTACATGTGCAGCTTGTCTGAAGTCACAATACAGCACATCCCTGAGATCAAGACCCAGGATGTCCAATCTGTCAATTCTCATCCAGTTGTTGGTGGACTTGTTGGTATTTTACGGGTCATTGTCTCACGCTAGGCTTCAGTTCTGTTTCAGCTTTGTACAGATGGGCTAACATTTTCCGCAAGCACCTTGAATCACACGGTGGATTAATGGATTCTGAGTGATTCAGTCCTTGCTGCAGCAAACCATCACCAAACCATGACACTCCCACCTCCATGCTTCATGACGTTACTGTAGTATGATATATTTGCTGTAAACCGCACATCCTCTGTTTTGGTGTCCAAACTGTTTCATTTTAGCCTCATCTACCAAAATGTTCCTTCATGTTTTCTTGCCTTCTTTGAAACTTGAACAGTCTATTTCTGATTCTGCTGGTGTTTACTTTCATATCAGTAGTAACGTCATTTTAGAGCTTTGGAGACTCTTTTTAGCATCTGCTAAAACTGCGTTCAGGGTGAACCTGCTTCTTGCCAACCTTGGGGTGTGTTAGTTGTTTTGATAGTCCTCTACTTGTTTATCTATTCAGACATAACAATTAGCATTGAAGCCCTGATCCGATCGTATTTACCACCTTTAAGTCAGTGTTTGACCAAATTGCCTAAAATGTCAACCATTACCTTATATTCAGCAAGATTTGTGCTTATGCAACAAAAAACTGTTTCACTGTGAGCCCAAGAAAAACTTCTCCCAGATTAGCAAAAACATTCAGTGAGAAATGAGACCTCTCAAAATGTTGGCTGTGTTGAAAAATAAACATGTCCTGTATTCAACATCCACTAAAAGAGAATATATTCAAAGGCAATCTGCATGGATAGGCTTGATGGCACAATCAACACCCAAGCAATGTGTTGTATAAAATAGCTAATTACTGCTAACGAGAAGCGTTTTGGTGTTTCTAGGCATCCATCATGGGACCGGTGGAACAAATCTCCAGTTGCTGAAGCATCAGCAGAGTCACCAGACCTGGATCTGACTCAGTCTGTCCCAGGTGATGGATGCAAGGGACAGATCTCCGGTTTGACCTCCTTTCAAGAACAAGAACAGACAAACGATTTGCAGCTCGCGGCGATTCAGTTTCAATAAAGACATGATAAAAGGAACACAATTTTTAAATTTGAAGTGAGTGGCAGATGTGGATGATGAGCTGTGGCCTGACAGACAATCCTCCAGCCCATTGGGATCATCTTATCGCTGGTGGCATCTGTTCAGCAGCATGCTGCCTTCACTGAAGTTACTGTAAACTTCTCAAGCTGCAATTAACGTCAAAGGTCACAGACCCACAGCGGAGGAGAGGCCAGAAGATCAGAAGCCGATAAGCTACCGCCTCGAGATGAAAGCTGAACTCTCTCATTTGGTCATTAAGGCTCTCCACAACCGACCACCGCCAGCGTGTGTTGCTGTGTGTGTTTTCAAATGTGGTATTTGGTGTGTTGTGAGCTGTTCTTGTGGTAATCGTTTTTGGTTTTGCATGCAAATTTGCTGTCAGCTCTTCCACTTCCTCTGTACTTTTTCATTTCCCTCTTTCATCCGATCGTAGAGTCGACGAGAGATGAGCAATAGATCTTGAGAAAGGTTCGTTCTCTTGAAGCGCAGATTTCAAGCTTCCGCCGCCGTGTTGCTGGAGTCACTGGAGCGGTTTGGCTTGTAAACATCTGGGAGAAACCACGAAGTGCAGTTAATGTGATGAAACTGCTCATACAGCCTGTTCCCTTCATTCTTTTTAACACAGCACCCAGCCAGGAAATGTGTCACTTCAGCTAGAACATAACAAAAAAAAATCATGAAGATACAATTTTTGACAAAACTTAAGTTTAAGAGAGAAAGAGATAGCACGTGTATCATGATTACTAAGATCGCTCTATAACTTTCTTTCGCTGCTCTGTTTGAAACTTTCCGCAAACTCAGATGTGTGAGAAGTTTGGGGGATGTGGGAAAATTTGTTTGAGTACCAGTTAAAAGACAAGAATAAATTTTCCCACAGTGCTGCTTCTGTTTCAAAATGATGACATAACATTTGCTGCAGATGAAAATACAGTCATCATGCTACCAGAAACTCCAGCCGTGTCAGCTGCAGGTTCTGGGTAAAAGCTTCAAGTCATTTAAAGAACAGAAGAGGACATCCTCACTGACCAAACATTGTTTTTTTGGATCAACAGATGTGGTGTTTTAATTTTTAATACGGTATAAAAAAAGTGGATTTTCTTTAGAGTACACTCCTGAAACTTGTTGGTCTTTCTTGGGCCTCCTCCTCCCTCTGTCCTCTTTTCGATGTTCTAGTTGATGCTTGATTCGACTTCAGTGTTCCTGGTGGCGATATGCTGGCCTGTGAAGTCTTTGGGAGGCAAAATGCTGATGTCAGCACGTTTCCTTCATGATTCACGAAAGGAAAAGGGGTTTTAGTGCACCACTCCCTTTTAAAGAAATAATTTTTGCTTTTCTCAGTTTTCTGAGAATGATATCAAGCAGCAACAACGGCAGGGCAAAAATGAAATGCAAATCAGGTTTTCATGCTGAACTTAAATTTGATGACGTTGTATTGAGCTTGTAAATACTGAAAGTTCATTTGAGAAGATGAAACCAAGATTTCTGTCACTTTTAAAACTTTTGCAGGTGTTTTCCATTCAGGTTTTGGTGGCCGTTTTTTTATCTGAATGCATTTAATAGTAAAATGTTGCCAAAAACTTTGAACGTTCCTTTACAAAATAATGAATTGGATCACGGAAACATTTAGTTGTCTTGGATTTGCAGTTCTAAATTATTGGTGTGAAAGAGTTTTACACTTCAAGTCACATTCACACAACGCTGAGTACATCAGGGGGAAGTCGCAGTCCTGACACACAAAGGACCCTTTTAAGTTTATTCTTAGTTTTTATGTGTTTAAATTTTTTTTTCCTCATTTCATTTCGGGTACCAACGTATGGTATAATTGAATCTGATGTGGTGTTTTATGATCTTTTTACAGAACTCTTAGAAATGTATACTGGTGCAGTGTTGTTGTAAAAAAGCACCAACATGCTCCAGCTCATAAGCAAAAGTAACAAAACCTCTGAAAACTGCTCCACATCGCGTTTCGTTACAATGCCAACTTGTCCTAACCCAGTGGAAAAGTTGAAGTGAAGTAAACACTTTTTGCAAAGCACCATACCTGAAGCCTGCAATTGTTTTAGCTGACCCAGCTCTCAGCATGGCCTGGAGTTTATCTGTGCTATCTGTGGTATGTTAATAAACAGGGGCCACTCCCTTTACCCCCCATCTGCGTTTACATCAATTGATTACAGACCAGGACCAGATACAAAGCTTTGATCTGAGACTGAACACGGATGTGGGACTGTCTGTTCGCCCAAAGTAGAGAATGGCACATGAGGAGGGAGGAGCTACTGACATTAGTCAAATGAAAGGAAATGAATGTTTAGACCTAGCTACTGACTAACTCCAGATTTTCCCCTGCAATAGCACCGAATGGCCAAATGAAAACAAATTACACAAACATAATGAAAAACATTAATTTAGCAGAGAGTATCTCGTTTAAGGGAACACTGATGGTGTAAGCAATTACAGCTAATATTCAAAATTATTTGTTTTCCCTTTTTTTCAGATTGGAAACAAACAGATTGGAAACAAATACAGACATACACCCCTGCTGATGTTTGGTGAAGTGACTGCGCCTTGACCGATTGACACTCAAAGTTTCTCCATTCAGTTCATTTGAATTAGTTGGTTTTCTGGTATGAACATCTCTATCAAGCATAATCTTATTGTCACTGCGGTCTATTGTCCCTTTCATAACCAGTTTTGATGCATCTTAAGGATCAGCGTCCTGTTTGAAACCAAACTGTGTCCAAGTTTCAGATTTCTGGCTGCAGACTTGAGGTAGAACTAATTGCTCAGGTGTTGTGACCTGCAGCATTGTCCCATTTAAAGATTCTGTCATCTTGAAGCTTTAAATTGTATGTGACGCCCTACTGTGTCAGGTCTCTTTATTAATGGATCGTTGCTGAACACCCAGTTTCTTTTCATCGGTAGTGCATGCTGCGTTTCACTTGTTCTGAAACTTTATGTCACCAAGCTCCGTGCTAATTTTCTAATTGTTTATGGGATGTTCTGGTTTTAAACAAAAACTCAGAAATGTCCCGAGAAATATTTGTCTGAGACGTTGATTCTGTTTCCTTTTCATACACGCTCCTGACTTTAAAGTCCTTTCGTCCTGTTCAGTCATTCCTCTTGTTAGACGAAGTCTTGATCTTTAATTCGAACCACACGTTGTTAGTCATTTGTACCGATGATGGAACTAGAGGAGGTGAACTCCAGCAGTGACTCACGTAGCATTTCGATGATTATTTCCTTTTGGAAGCAAAAAGGACAAGAGCTTTACTGGTTGTTCTTTTTCGGCCAACGAAAAAAGTCCTACACACATGACACAAGCTGAAGTTAAAGTGACAGAAAATTAGTCCAATCTGGAAAATATTCTCAGTATTTGCTCTGGAGAAAGAAGCATGGCTGACGTTGTGCAATAGCAGATGGAAAACAGTCAAATTTTTTGACATGAGAGTACAGACAGAGAGGACTGTGTGAAGCTCCCGGCTTCCAACCATAAATGGAGAGGTTCCTGTGACCGAGGCCGCTGACATCACACACATATTCACACATTAATGTGGGTCAGTCACATAAACGGTAAGACACAGAGGACTGTAAATATTTTAGAACTGATGTATGTGAAGTGACACAGACACACACACGCAGACCCCCTGGCAGGCACAGAGGACGATGGGGGTGTGTGAACAGCTTGTGACGTCTCCAGGCCATGATAACGTCTGCTAATTGGTACCATCAGGCCTCTCAGAGTGTGTGAGCGTGCATGTGTGTGTGTGTATGTTAGCTCATGGTGAAGTCACAATCGCACAACTGTTCCTATCTCTTTTTTGGCCTATTCGGATTTGTTCAGTTTATTAGAAGCATGTTTGAGCTACATCACCTTTGAGTGGGTGGACACGTGTGGCCATGCCTCTGGTCTCCAGTGGACCCGACGCCGACTCTTTAAAGAGCCAGGTTGAGGCCATCTTTATAGTTTAGAGCGGAAAACCGTGACTGAAAGTGAAAATCGGCTTGTTCGTCGAGACACAGAGAAGAAACTCCACACATGGAGTTAGTCAAATCTTGATCCACAGCCCCATTAAAACACAGCCGTCTTACACACAGAGGAATGGGAAAGAGTCTTTAATCCACTTCTCGGCGATGGAAACCGGGCCACATTCCCAGGATAGGCCAAGAGCAGCCGGTTTGTCACTGTGAATGATGACAAGCGTCTGCATTATGAACACCAATAAAGAGTTTCAGCAGAAAAGAGAAAGGGTGGGATGGAGCAGCTGAGGACAAAACAGCAGGTGACTAAACTCCAGAATCTCAGTCAAACCTCCGGTCACTCTGCAGAGGAATCAGGAAGTCAAACACACCTTGTGGAAGTTTCAGAAATCTCTGCAGATCTCACTTTGATCCTTTTCTTATGCATAGCAAAGAATAGCCTACAATGACAATGAAATAGATGTGTTTGAACCAGTCTTTCTATTGAATTTGTCAGACTTTGGGGTGACATTTAGAGTGCGCATGGCCAGGAAGTAATGGCATCTCAAGAAACAGAAGCACATCTTCGATCAGTGAATATACAGGTCGAGTTTAAATCAAGCTTTGCATTTAATATTTAAAATCCTTAACACGTTATTTAAATTGCTTTTCATTTGTCTGCAGATTACAGAAATTGACTATAAAGATAGATGTCCGGTAAATTTCTCCACGTTTTCACTGACAATTAGCTTAAATTTTTCTTTTCTGGGTTCTTTCACAACTTTAGTCGAGGTTTGGACAATTTTTAACTCAAGTTGATTGGTATCCACTCACTCGTTACTTCATTTACTGAGCCTGTTTATATATAAATAATTGAAATACCAAATCAGTTTATTACATGGCAGCAACTCAAAGCAATTCGTTGTCAATAAAGTAATGCTCTGAGGCTTGCTGAAGTTCAAAGCATCAGAATATTGAAGAAAGGAGGTTGAAGTGTCGCTCAACACGGCGTGGTTGTCGGTGCCACACTGGTTGGTCTGAGTGTTTCAGTGATAATCTGTGGGGAATTTGACACAAATGTTTGCTGACATTAGATGAAAATGATTTGGAATCAAGGTATCGTTAATTGAAGTAAGACCCACAAATTGGAAGTAATTTTTTTAAGTCATATTTGATTTGTAAAGCATTTTTATAACAATTGAAGTTAACATTGTTACTTTATTATGCTATAAAATGCCACTATGTTCCTGGAAAACTCATAATACTGCCCATTTAAAGGAAACGTTAGGTTGGGTGTGAATAAATGTTAATCAACTGTGGAGTACAAAATGTTCTTTGTTGTTTCTGTGTGTTGTTTAGGGTGTCGATGCAAAGTGGCTCTGATAATCTATGCATGCATTGCTTGAGTGAAAAAAAATAAACAGTAATTTTATGATTAGGATTACTCGTAAAAGCTCAAATAATGTTGTTTTTGTTCAAATTAGGATTTATGAACATAGTTCCCAAAGCAGAGCCTTGTGCATGTCAGTACGGACTCAGATATTGGGGACTTCGCTGCTTGTGGACCGACTGTTGCAGGCTGCACAGAAACATGACAAAAATGACCAAAAATAGACAGAAGTGCAACAGACATGAGGAGGACACTGAGCAGAGAAGCACTGGTGAGAGTAAAACAAGCAAACTGTGATGACTTCACTTCGCACCGAGAGCTGAATAGCTGAGAATCCCGAAGACAGAAAACAGAACTGAACTCTGATCTCAGAGCGACGCAGGAGTCCCAACTGTGAAACGCAACATAAATAAACCGATTCCAATGAACTGGGTCAGAGTTCACAGCGACGGGCTGCCTTGTCTTTGATTCAAAAGTAATTAATCACAAGTCAATAAGAGCTGGATAACCATGTCTGTCTGCCTGTATGAGGCCATATGTTGCATCATTAATGAGCTGCAGGCCTGCAGCATTTATACTGTATGCGAGTGCATGAGAAGGAGGAGTGAGCGCGTTGTCCCACAGGCAACACAAGCTGTTTCTGAAGAGGATGCCTTCAGACACACACACACACACACCTACTCACACACACACACACACACACACACACACACACACACACACACACACGTACAACACACACACACACGTACACACACACACACACACTGCTGACTGAAGAGTTATACTTCTCAGCAGTTTTTATTTGTGTGGTGGAGTCAAATGTCTCCTGAGCTAAAGAGAGAAAGCTCAAATACCTTCATCTCCAACTTGGCTTATGAGCAGAAACAAAAGTGCACAGTCAGAACACACACACGCACACACAAGCACATGCACATGCACACAAAAAATAAAGACAGTCATTGTTAGATGCAACTATTAACATAATTTACTAGCACGTATTGGCAGAAACTTCTTCCTCAATCCGGAAGGTTCTTGGATGTTGTTTTGGTCACGTCTGTCGATACTTCTATTAACTGTTCATATTTGCAAGAGGTTTTTTTTTATCATAGTTAAAAACTTTTTCTGTTATTTGCTGGGCACATACTTAAACATTTAACATTTCTTTTTCACAATTACATTTTCAGAATATTGACTAAAAATAACCTTGAGTGACCTCCCGATGCAAATAATTCATCAGGATGATGGCGCCGATAGTTGTAAGGGTTTGTCCTGCAATCTGTGGGTTGCTGGTTTGATTCCCGCTCTGTGTTGTTGTGTCCTTTGGCACTGTGGCATCGGTGCTTGATAACTTTACCTCTGTCGGTGTGCTGCAGGTCAGATGTGGCTACAACCCATTAGCTTGCCATCATCAGTGGGTGAATGACTGAATTCACCCACTTTCAAGTCCTCTGGACTTGATAAAGGGCTACACACATGTATCATTGTTCTTCATTTGAAAATGTTTTTCTAAACTACATTCTTTAAGCTGAACAGAGACGAAAATTACAATTAAATAATTATCTAGTTACTAGGGTTGTCAGCTTTAGGGTTGCAATTATGTAAGTGAATAATAACACACATTCACATTTTCAAGTTAGACATATTAATAGACATTTAAATTTAACCAATCATGTCTTGTGCTAAAAGCTTTCAGAATTTTTTAAAGTTGGATCATTCATAGATGATATTTTCAAATGTTTTAGATGTTCGAGTAAAATATCTATAGAAAAAATTTCTTCTTGTCAGGGTCGGAGACTAAAGAACAGAATTTATCAGGAACAAGAGGTTCTGACGAGATCTTAAAGGTTCAAGAAGGACATCTTAAAGGGAATTGGAGGAAAATATTTGTGTTGGTGAACATCCACACTACGGTGAAAACGTTTAAGCCTCATAAAATATATTAGTTGAACCTTGTATTGATCCCGAGACAATTAAAACCTTTGGACGTGGCTCTATTACGTTTGGAGATGATCCTTTGGAAAGAAAATATAGTATTACTCAAAGAAACTGGAGAAGTTTAAAACTGCCAGCCTTTAATGCAAAACAAAAGCAGTGTCTTAAGTCTGAAATGTGAAAACAATTAGCAGTCTTGTCTTAAAAGTTTCTCCAATAATTTCTTATCTGATCTACTTACAAACCAAGGATGCTTGTCAGTCTAATGAGTTATTGCATGTTGAGTCAGGAGTCTGCTTTGTTTCCATGTGTGAGTTCAATCAGGTTTATTCTTTATCTTTTTATGGTTAGGACAAGCAGAGAGCGATATCTCATCCGTCAGATCTTCAAACAACTCAACCGGTCTGCTGGTTTTCCAAATCAACTTGAATTCCTCACAGATACGCTGGTTCACCAAAGACGACGCAGAGATATGTCCTCACCAGCCTCTTCCTTTGCCAGAGTCCTTGGCAGTGATGTCACATCCTGTCTAGAACAACAGCCATTGTGCTCACCAGGAAGCGAACCTCCGGCACATGGCTTGTTCTTCCCGCTGAGGGTCATTTGGGTCGGCCTGACTCTGATGCCGCTGCGCCACAGGAAAAGTCGGGATGGATTCAGATCGACAAGTTTCTGAATTCATTTACCAGCTCTGGGTGTAGTAGCTAGGGCAGGTTTGTTGTGAAGTTTAAGCTACGACTTCAGCTCTGAAACTGATTGAATGCTTTCAAGGACTTTGTTGTGTTGAGATTCTCGGTGTTATTAAAAGTATCTTGAAATCCTCTGCATTCAGGAAGGAGGTCAACCTTTTAATCCTTTTCCTTTGCACAAGAAATAAGATGGCTGTTCCATGTTTAAGTCATTTTTAGATGGCGTCTCAAAGCTATAGAGATTATTTTTTAACATATTCAGGGTAAAAAATAATTTCTGGTTGAGATGTTTTAGCCTTCTTTTTTCTTCATTGTCCAAGTCAGGCAGTAGCAAGACCAAGGAAACTGAATCAAAAACTATCTTAATTAATTCATAACAAGGAAGCAGTTTATTGTTCAAATAGGGAAAGGCTGGTCTTTTTGCTCTAATAAAATATTTACTCAGGCTGATACTAAAATTAGAGTGATCACCTGAAATTAAGGTTAGTAAATCTGCATGATTTATTAACCTTAAATCATGCAGATTTACTTTAGCTCAGAAAAGGATTTTTCATCTTATCTTGCCGTCGCTCCCCACGGTCAGGTGTAGATTACAGAGGTGTGGAAGTTCATGTGCTATCTGCAGATATCGCTTAAGAATGACTAAAATGTAATCTGAAGCTGGACAGAATCAGCGCTGCCGGATTTCGTTGGCATGCACTGCGACCTCTGACTCCGTAGCGCCGAGTCTTTAATTTGGTTTGAGATTGAATCGCTGCAGGTTAACAAGAGCAGTGAGCTGATGTAGTTGTGCTTCTACTGGACACAATGAAGGGAGCGGCAGCAGCTATTTTCTGTCTGAAGCCTCTTTATTGCACAAAAGATTGACCAATATAGAAAAGAAAAATACATGAAAACATTGTGATGGATCCTGGACTCATCCTCGATTGAAATCGTATCATTGGATCCTCTCAAATAACTACAGAAAAAGTCTTGTGTACATTTTAGATTTCGCATTGCAGTGCCTCCTTTCTACAGACACCCAGCTCATGCTGCTAAATGGTTTCAAATAGACTCCATTTTCTTTTCAGCGTCGTTAATGTTTGTTGATTCCTGGTGCTGATGTGAACACATCTAGCACTTGAGCTGTGTCAGCATCCCAAATGAACAAAAGACTCAGCTCTGTGTGTTAACCTGCAGCTTCATTAAGCTAACAGGAGTCAATTAATTATGTTAACGAACTGCAGTTAAAATCTCTCCTGGAGGGAACCAGGCTGTCCGTTAGCCAGCAGACGGCTGAGGGACTGTTGGGTCGGCTCAAGCAAGGGCTGCCTTCGTTGAGAATTTTATCTCTCCCTGGCCCTGACCTGCTTATCTCGGACAACTAAGCTCACACACATGAAACAGACACACACACACACACACACGCTCAGATGAGTTCCTGTCTGGCGGGAGGGAAGGTCTTGCTTAGGCGTGTGTTGCATCGGGCAGCTGTGACCTCCTGTGGACGTGTGAGTGGGATGAGGCGGAAGGAAGCCAGTTCATACTAGCATCATCCCAAGTCCGGCCCACGAGTCCGGTCTGATTCAGCCGGGCCGTCCAGATTAGAGATGAAAAGTCAAGAGGAAAAGAAAAATATTGAAAACTGCTTTGCCTATTAGCAAAGTTTGTTCAAATAAAACGAAATCCAAGTGTCATCACTGTTAAAACAGCCAGTATTTATTTATCTAAACTGCATGTTAGATGGTTTGATAACGAGAACTCCCATTTCTCACTCATGCAGACGACTTGACGCTCAAACACACACACTCCCTTTTTCCTTTTGGCTCTCAGTAAATTCTGATATTTTTCATCTGTGAGACCTAATATGACACTTCCTGTTTCTGGCTTTGAACAGTGTTTAGCGTTTTAAAATATAAAATGCACGTAGTTTCACACAGATTCGTACACAGCAACTTATTCCTGAGCACCCTGTCTACTTTTAAGACTAGACTTTTCTTTGTAATAAAGCTTATAGTTAGATTGACTTCAATCATCCTTAGCTATCTTTGTCGTTATGTTGCTACAAGCTTAGCTCAGATCCTACATCTAATCTATTGAACGCTGAATAGTTGACCAAGAATATCACAGCTTGAACTGAAGTACAGGCTGTTCATTAAAGGTTAAAAACTGCTCCGTCAGCTTCATTACACAGTGAGTAGTTTCACGTTTCACTGTGCGGCCTGGAGCTGGACCGCTGTGAGTGAAATTAACCATCGTTTCTCCGAATCACAGGTTTCCATCATTCAGTGTGAATCTGCTTTCCCGCAGTTTTCTTTTGGAATCAACAAAGGATTTGCTCCTGGTCAGGATAGGCCCTGCAGAGCGATATCGCACTGCGCCTTTAAATGAGGTATTCTCTCGTATTCACAGCTGTGCTGTCTCCCACAGCGCTCCGACTGCCTGATGACTCATTAACAGACTCTGCTGGAGGTGAGGCACCTTTCTTCCCCTCACTTATGTGTAAAGAACTGCCGGTTGTATGCTCTATGATGTTGTTTACTGTCACAGAGTGACACTAAACACCAAGCAGCTAAGCTAAGCACCACCACTTATCAGTTATTTCATTAAAAGGACTTTTATTGTAGGTTTGATAGAAAGATAAGTGAAATTTAGTTTTTCCTCAAACTGTAACTCTTTAAAATGTAAAGTTGTTCTCATGCTGTTTCTTAAACACACATGCCAGACACAACTAAAAC
The DNA here is from genome assembly GCA_033032245.1 of Poecilia picta. NCBI lineage: Eukaryota > Metazoa > Chordata > Actinopteri > Cyprinodontiformes > Poeciliidae > Poecilia > Poecilia picta. The sequence continues at coordinate 22,637,902 of CM065354.1, forward strand.
TAATCATGAAATCAAAAGAAGTGCCAAGTTTTCTAGATGCTCAATTCAGATTTTTTAGGGGGTTTTTGTCTTAGGTTGAACAAAGAAACTAAAGCAGCCCTCCATGTAATACCTAGTAGTTATTCATTTACTGGTATGGAGAATGCTAGCTCTAATCATGGAACATGCTTTCTATCTACCTTTGAGTCAAACCAGGGGCTATATGAATAGCTCCTATTAATTTGAATTGCCTTAACTAATCTGAAAAGCAACAATTGTACACATAAAATTATTTGCAACAGTAAAGATTTGTTATTTAATAGATTCACCTGTAACAAATATGGAATAAATATCCATTAAATATTTTGCAGTGGTTTTCAATATAGGAGGCTTCTCTTAGCCAGCCAAAAGGCAGCTAAGTGCCACCACTTGTCAGGTATGTGAGGATTGAACTTTTTTGTGTTTATTTAGGTTTCTGTCAGTTGAGTCTCCATGTTGTTCCATCTAACCCTTAATTGATCCCAGCTGTGTCTTGTTTCCTTGATTACTCTCCTGTGTATCTAATCCCACCGTGTCAGTGTTTCCTCCTTGTCTTTTACTGTCATCTAATGTCATTGTCTCTAGCTGTGTTGCTCCAGTTCTGAGCTCCAAGCTGCCTGGATTGTGATTCTTTTTTTCTTTTTTAAAACTTTCATCATTTTTCAACAACCTGGGCTCACCGCTTCTATCCTCATCATTACAACCACAAATCATGATGAGGTATCTCATTTAAAGGATTTTTAATGGTAAGTTTGATAGCAAGACAAGTGAGATTTGTTTTTTTCTCAAACTGTAACTCTTTAAAATGTCATATGCCAGGCAGATCTAAACCTAAGGAAATAAAGGGTGTTTTGTGAAACATTAAGTCTTCTAATGGGTTTTAAAATATTTTAAAATATTTTAAAGTTTTAAGTAACTTATTTTGATGATGTTTGTCTGACGCAGGGACCTTGGTTACAGCGCTATTGGCCAATAATGGACATAGAAGGGAGGTCTCCTCTTTAACATAATGATGCAGCAGAAAAGCAGAGAGCAAAAAAGCGAGAAGCAAAAAAGACAAAGCAAAATATCTATCTTGACAAAAATGCATGTTTAGGGGAAATAAAAAAAGAAAAAGAATACATTACTTGACAGAAACTCATGTGTAAGGAAAAACTAAATATATATTTATGCTTTTATTACTTACTGTATGTTGGTTTTGGTCCTCCATACGCCTGAACCAACAGGTTTGACTGGTCACTGTTTGGGTCTTGGCCTGAGACTCTATACCTAATTTTTCCATACACTTCCCATAAACTCAAATCTTTATCTGTGTGTAAGGTTTTATCTCCAAACTCTGTGGTAAATGCTGTGTCTCCACTATTTAGTCACATCCTCCTTCTCACATACTTCTGGTTTTGACTTCAAATTTCACAAACACTATGTCTGCGGTTGGGGAAAAAAAAACACTAAACTACTCAGAGGTCACAGGTCACTTCACTTACCATGTTCTTCTCCTTAGCTGGTTTTGCTTGTAAATGCCTTGGTAGCCATAGTAACTTGGCTGAACTTCCTCTTTTAGCTTCCTTACAGTGAGTAGGGAGGTGTAAGGCAATCCTTTTGCCTGTTTCCTTCTCCCTCACTCTCATCGCAGGAAGTCCTTCTCTGCCAAGGCCTCTTTCTATTTAACGACATCAAAATAAAAGCACTGCATGGTGACCTCCTGTTAAATAAGAGTTGAGCCCTTCACCTTTTTCTCTGAGAGGCAAATCAACATCCTGGACACAGTGAAACATACCCACACTTTGACAACAGTCTTCCTGCCTCCCTGTCATTCCTACACATCCTCCCACCCCTTTAATATATTTATATATACATTTCTGAAGAGATAAAAAAGGGAAGATCAGCTCTGCTACTTCCTCAAGGTTGCTGTGACACTGACATTTCAAAACCACACGTCAGCAAACCAGTGTGGTTGGCCTGGAGGATTTTGTCCTTCATAACTTAGCAGAAATGATCTTTGAGTTCAGCCCAAGCTGGAACATTTCCTTTCACAGTATTCAGTGAGTATTTTTAATTGATTTGCAAACCTTTTTGCCAACTGTGTTGTAGAGCAGAGGTCTATTTTCTTTGTGGAAGACGGCATTGCCCCTCCACAACCTGCAGCTATGAGTTGCAAATATAACTTTTCCCAGACGAAATGTGTTTAGGAATATTTCCAGATCCAAAATCAATTCCAGTTGTAGACTTGCAAATTCAACCATATATGGCAGTTAAACTAACAGAAAATGGAAATATCTCAAATTAACATTATTTTGACATTTTTTCATAAGCCCTAAAATAGATCAACTTCAAGACACTGAATATTTAAAAAAATATATTTTATGTAGTATTTCTATTTTTTTTTTAAATCATTTAAGACTACTAAAAGTATGTGTGTGAAATGTAGACGGATAAGGCGTAAACATTTTGACCTGACTGTGGTCTGAATCTACCAAAAGGGGCAAAAGGAAGAGCCAACATGGAACCAGCGACAGACCAAAATAATGACGCTTTCAAAGAGCAACCAAATGAATAATGACGGATTTGATGAGCAAAGGCTGGCCGTGTGGTCCAATCCAACAAACTAGCTGGTTGCTAAAAGTAACATAAGTTTTAAACACAAAAAACACCAAGCTGAGTTAAAACATGGCAGAAATCCAACCTGGAACAAACCAAACAAGAACTGAGATAAAAACCAACACAAGACCTAATTCAAGAAAAGCCAAACCAGTTAGACATAACCAAAATAACAAACCCAACAAAAATATCAGGACTGCTTGTTATGGGAGAAACATAATCAGCCCGTAGTGTAAGGAGCAGCCAGGTTTAAATAAACTGGGCACACTGGCCCAGGTTCTCCAGGTCAGGGGTTAAATCCAGGCCACGCCCACTTCACCTGCGGGAACAAAGAGGTGGTTAATCAGACAGGAGTCCTCACACTTTCACACTAAGAAAATATGGTCCCATGATCCTTGTATTTTTTTAGATGTGAATCCATGACTGGTGCACTTAAGACTTTTGTTTGACTAGACTTATTGTCTTCATCAGTAGAGAGACTGATGAAGACCAACCAGAATCGTGATGTTTTCCCGTTTGTTCTCCTGACAACCTGTCCGCTGTCCATTCATCTCTCCCTCGAACAAAGAGGAGGTCTTTTCAGCCAGCTGACAGCTGGCCTCAGTGTGTGCGGGTGTGTGCACGTCTTCAATCTCTATGGCAACCGGTTTCCACAACCCCTATTGTGCTGTTTGTTTTCTTGGCAAGATTTAAAAAAAAAACATAAACAGGAAGTGAAACATAATGGCAGGACTGGGACATCCTGCGAGGGGTGAATTGCAGTATCAGTTTAATCAGATTAAACTCTAAAACCGCAGTACAGCTTCCTGTCAGGCCAGCGCCATCAGATGGAAAATCAGAGAACTGCACTCAATTCATGTTCAGAAGAAAACGACTTTGATGAAGGCTGCGGTGAGTGGGAGGATTTTTTTAAAGTTGTTTTTGGATTTTAATGACTAAATTGTCCCACTAACATGCACACACAGATCTTATGAGTGATTAATGATGTCGTTCATTCCTTATGATGGCACGGAGAGTCTTGATGTTGTTGTTTTTAATCAGAGTTGCCAGTAGCGATGTTGACATCGGCAGATTGAACAGCTGCCGTAACTGGAGGCATCACCACAGCAACTCAGACCCACAATGCCTCTGGATAAAAGCAGCTGTTCTGACCAACGGCAAAGAAACCCAAAAAAAAAAAAAAAAAAAAAAAGAGAGAGAGAGAGAGAATCTCCTTGAAAAATTATAACCAAATTCACAACCTTACTGTATTTTACTCAAACAATGGTGAAAATGTTTTGACCAAACATGTATACAAGTGCAGTGTTTGTCACTGGCTATTCTGTACTTTATTTTTATAAAGTAAATAAAAGTTTCTATTGTTATATTTTTTCTCATTAATTTTGAGAGCTTGGATGAACCCTTAATAAAATAGTCACGTTGACCTTTTAGTTGACTTCTAAATTCAAATAGCTTCACTGGTGTACAGTGCGAAATGTTGCACTATATACCTATGACCTCTAAAATTATTTTCTTTTTGGTCATAAAGGAGCATGAGCCATTAAGGCCACATTAATTAACATCACTGATAAGGATGCATTAAAGTCTTTTAAAAATAATCTGATGCTGTTAAATGTTTTTTTTTTAAAACAAAATCACCAATGTGATTTTGTTTAAGCAAGCTACACCTGCTTGAGAGGACATACATATTTGTTCTTTGTTTCATGCCAAACCTGCATGGTGTGTTTGTCATCTTGGTCTCATCAAGCTAAAGAACTTGGTTTCATTCAAAGTCCAACTGGTGTTTCTGAAGACTCCACCTGTTTACGTTTGTGATGGTAGGGCAAGAAAATACCTGTTTTTGCTGTATCACTACCAAAAAACCAATAGGCATGCAGTTACCATGCATTTCATTTATTGGGATTGATCCGGATGAAAAATGTTTTTCTCATTGGACGTTATTTCTTACAGTGGAATTTTTCTCTTCTGAATTACTGTAGTTAAATAAAACCCTCAATTTTATATCATTTTTTATCTGAGATTTATTTACTGCAATGAAATGTGAATTTAGTTCAAACCAATGCGGCTGGCATCTCACCTTATTGTTTTTGGTACAACTGGGTGAGCCATATTTTGTCAAATGGAGAAAGAGAAAACTGATGAGCATATACACTCTATTTTGTTAACATTTAATCTTATTTCACATTCATCTTGATCAGTGTAAATCACAGCAGGCAATGCTTAAAATGATGACAGAATCACTTGGCAGTGAGTTAATGTGCTTAGATGTTTCAGGACAGGTTTGAGTGTAATATGCATAGTACGGAACTAACTATTCATAACTATCTGCATAGACAAGTGTCCTATTTAAAAGATCACAGATCAAGAACTGTGACACGGCTGTGTTTTGGATATGCTGATAAAGTCTGCAAATCTAAATCCTCAAACAGTAGGATCTCAAACAGCTAAAGAACTACATGTTTGCTCAAGACTACTACACACCACTGGAAAGTATCCAGGGAAATCCTTAAAAATAAACTAGCACTGAATATTTATATCGCAGTGCTGTTTTATTTCATGTTTGCTGTGAGCTGCCAAACCACAAAGGTCAGATGGAGTGGAATCCAAGAGTTCAAAAAGGGGACGTACCCTCAACTAAAGTCCAAATCCCACAGCGCATAGAAAAGTTTTACAACTTTATCACAGTCAGGAAAATATTAATCGACTGAGGAAAACAAAAACAAGGAAGCAGAAAGAAAACACGGCTGAAGTAATTAAGTATTCACAAATAGATTTTAAAAAAATTATGTAGCAGTCAAAACTGTTCAATTTGTTCAAAGCATCTTGGTGTCCATAAAGAAAGACAAACATTCAGCTCAAATATCAAAAGAGGAATCAAGACATAGAATGAGTTTGTTTGATGAGAATACTGCGACTAATTCTGTTAAATTTAAATATGTACTTCCTGTCTTGACCGTGGGAAACGGCAGGCTTGTATTTGACTGCAAGACAACGCTCAAATACACGCCTGTGCCCATGCATTCAAACATCTGGGAGTCGGCTTCAGGGAATGCACACAGTTCGGTACGGTTCCCCGACCGAACCTGGTTCTTCTAGCGGAGAGAAGCAGGAAACCATAAAATAAACAGAACAGTCTGTGCATGTTGTACGAGTTTCAGCTCCATTGTTCTGTTTTGTCCCAAATCTGAGCTAACTGTACTAATGATGAAGAGGCTAACTACACACACACACATACAGTGCAGCACAGTGCAGTGTTTAGTTGTTGGACAGCAGAATGGAGCTCTGTTGTCACATCTGCAGCCCTCTGCATTTTCCCGTATACACGGGCCGGAGGTTATTCCACCAGTGGGAGGTCAAAGGTCGAGAGGTCGTCCTGAACCGCACCTCCTCCTCTCTGATGTCTCATATCCTAAACTTGAGTCTCAGAGGGACTCAACCTTTGTGGGAAAATAAGAGCTATTTTCTATTATGCCAGCAGAAAGCTAAATTAGGCAATGTTATATTACATTGTTAATAAATATTCCGTGGTGCAGTGTGTTTAAGGCTCTCGTTTATTATTAATATTTTTTTTACAAATAGGCAAAATGAGCATTAATCAGGGAAACAGCCAAGAGGCCCATGGTTACTCTGGAGGAGCTGCAGAGGCTGAATCAAATTACTAAAACCGACCTCCACCCAAAACACACCATCACCGCAGTGAAACACAGCAGTGGAGGTGTCATGCTGGGAGGTTTGTGACTACAGAGAAGCTACATTGTGTAAGTCGATCACATAATATTTGCAGCTTGACAAAAAAAAAAACACCAAGATTATTTTTGCAAGGCCCTGCAGCCTTTCTGGCTGTACATATTCACACTTGCACATATTTCTGTATATGTTCGCCTTGCTTCCTGCTATTTATCTGTTACTTAATGTGTCGGCGTACCCATGTATCTGTGTGTCTGTTTTCAGACGTGAGCCCGCTGCATCTAATCTGGAGCAGAAAGTCTCCACAGGAAATGCAGTCAAGAATGTTCGAACCGGGGGATTTCCAGGACATGAAAGCAGCAACGTCCTCTGTCTCAAACATGATCGGGGCGGGAGATCCCAACAAAATAAAGCATCACTGATTTTTAGGGGTTTTATCAAAGTTTCTTGGAAAGTTGTTTTTTTTTTCTTTGAGAATCGTTATCTTTAGCCCTCTCTCTAAAAATGATCAATTTCTGGATTCATTTTTGGAACTTTTTCCAATAGTCTTTGTATTATAACAGCTGAAGAAGAGAGAATTCTGCGGTATCATTCTCATCTCATGGTCTACAGTGATTGATTGAAGTTCATTAAGTTTATCATTTTTCAGCATCTTCATAAACTAAATAAAACATCTATAAAAAACCAGCCATGTAGTTCTACATTTACAGTTTTGACTACTCTTTTCAATCAAAATGACCCATCTTATCTTGTAAAGATTTATATTTGTTGCTAAATAATGTCATTTTTTTCCATGTATTGCCATACATTAGATTTTAAAGTTTTCTTATAAAAGTTGATCATGTTATACAATTAGATATTTTTGCATCTCTTTTCTTTGTTTCCAACGCTCTAATCCTGCCACATAATAATGTTTCTATCTAGCGGCTCTTGTGTTTTGCGAGTATGAATCCAAGCAAAGTTATTTTTATTTTAAGTCTCACTGTGCATAGCGGTGCCATCTGGAAAGAAAGCATGCTTGGATGCACAATGTTCAACACCATCATGAGAATTCCTCCCAACAGCACCATTAGGGGTCCCTCTGCGCTTCATAGCTCCATCAGTAAATACCCCAAGATATAATATATAGGCACATATTTTACTTTACTGCTGTTAAAGTGAGCCAAGAAAGTGAATTCCTCAAAGCTGAAAGCGCTGGGAAATGCTTGGGGAAAAAAAAGGAAAATGCCTTTTTAACAAGCATCTATCAACAGGCGCAGCGAGATCAGTCCCGAACTCTGTGATCTCTGAGGGATAAAATCAAGAAAACAATAAAGGCCAAATCCAGAATATGAGCGCGTGGGAGTAGGCGCTGTATTTATGCCTGTTATACCTGCGGGACTGTGCAAAACAATGCAGCATCATAATAAGTAAGCCATATATTTATCACCTGCTGGTTCAGCCCTGCATGTGTGCATGTCCTCATTAATCACAGCAGCATTGTTCCTCCAGAGAGATGCTCTGATCTCAGGAGGGGAACCATCTGTTGCTCAACATCTCTGCTGCACTGGAGAGCAAACAACCACACACAGGACTCTGAGCAAACATCTGAAATACACGAAGAAAAAGTTTCAGAGGGTATTTCCACTGTACATATCTGCCGTTCGGGGTCGTCTGCTGCTGTAAAATAAAATATATTTTTTTCATTTAACTTTCTCTTTTTTAAATTTGGTCAAAATAGGAATTTTGAACTAATACTCTTTGACTTCCTGCCCGCTTGGGGCTTAAATGTAACCTTACATAAAGGCTCTTTTCTCTTAACCACACTTGACATATAGCTAATAGAGAGGTGTGTGATATTTGCAGTAAATTAGAAAATATTTCTCTACTCACCTAAACTGACTGATACAAACAATAAGAGCAAAATCTGAAGTGTTTAAAACAACTGGTGTGGGACAACCACAGCCGGATGAGGACTTAAGTTTATTGTGCCACCACATGTGGTACCACAGACACACAAAAGATAAATATTATCCAGAGCTGTTACATCAGGCCTTTATGACCTTAAAATACATCTATTTTCTTTACTGAAGGTGTGCAACCATTTTTAAAGCTCTCTAGTATTTCGTGCCAGCTTTGCAAGTGTAAAATCAACAATTCGATGAAGATTTTAACAATTATTAACATTGGAATAATACTAGAAAACTGCCTGAAGTACATAGGAAGACCTAAATTCCATTAACATTAGCTGTTTGGTTAGTTTCAAGCTTATTTTGAAAAAGACAGTCTGTTTATTTGAGCTCCAGCCTTACATGACATTTATTAAATCAGTCTGCCTTTCGACCAGAAAACCAAAGTACCACTTCGGTCTGACTGAGTCGCACTGCTGCTTAGAGTTTCCCCCGCTTCGTTACCGCAACACACCGCAAGATCCAACAGATGGTAACATGGCCTCCTCTTCGTTCTCTTTCATATTGTACTGCTGCCATCTTGTGGTAGATATGAAATATTGCAGGCTAATTCATAGTGGTAAAAATAGTTGTTTTTTCAGTCTGAGTCTTAATATGAACATACTTGAAACATATTAACTTATCTCATAATACATTGCATATTGTGCAAAACAGAATAATATGCAACAGACAATATGGTGCCAAATAATTTGAAAATAGTTTATGTAAAAATAATTACATTTAAATATGTAGTTCAAGCTTACATATTTAAATAAATAAATAAATAAAGCTAAATCTATTTCTAAAATCTGTGCGAAAGCTGTTTCCAACACCAGAAGTTGTAGAATGTCCACTTGAATGTTATTGATTACCGTTTTGTATGAAAACTCAATCCAAACCAAACCAAAACAACTTTATTTATAAAGCACTTTAAAACAACCACAGCTGATACAAAGTGCTGTACATTAAAACACAACATAATAATAAAAAAATAAAAATAAAAACTTACAGTTTAAAAACAAAAACATACAATTTAAAACTAGATCTCGCTGGTGTTGAAAGCCAAGTAAAATAGTAAAATAAAATATTTTTGGTAACGGCAGAGTAGGGAAAATTATAGCAATTTATATATATATATATATATATATATATATATATATATATATATATATATATATATATATATATATATATATATATATATATATATTATATAATATATATATATATAATATTATATATATATATATTATATATATATATATATATATATATATATATATATATATATACAAACATAAACTTTAAATTATATATATATATATATATATATATATATATATATATATATTATATATATATATATATATTAAGAAACCTATTTGTGTCTTTAAAAAAATAAATTAAACCGTAATAATTCATATTTAGCTAAATAGCAGATTTATCTTCTTTATTTGCTTCATTTAGGTAAAACTTACTTCCAACAGCTAGTAAAATGTGCTACACTACATTTCCCATGAGCCCCTTTCGGTGATTTCTCCGGAAGAAAACCTCCGCATTTTACTTTGCACTTCCTCTTTCCGTCAGCGGAGTTTAGGTAGGACTGATACTTTCTGGTCCCCGTCTTGAAATCCTGTATAAATCTTGATTTTACTGGCTCATCCGCCTTAAATCAACACATATAAAACTGTAAACTATGTATAAGGATGTGACCCGTGTTGTATTTCAAAAGCAGAGTGGTTTTCAAAGTATTTATTTATGTTTTGTTGCCTCTTGGTGACATGGCGCTGCAGTAGCGGTGTGATATTAGCTAGGAGGCCGGTTGACGCTGGTCTCAAGACGCTCGTGGGGCTTCGTGTAAATCTGTGTTTATTGCGAAAGGTTATTAAAATTGCTGTGATGTGTGACATGTGAAAGCAGCAGCTCTGAACAGAAAGAGCCGCGAACAGCTTCAGAATGACGGACTTTGTGCTGCTAGCTGCCAGGCTAACAGTTGTATGAAAAGCAGAGGGTGTGTTGTAAACATTTAATTTGTGAACACAGTGTTATCAAGATAAAACATTAAGTTTATGTTTGTATAATACAACAGGTAAAAGTGTCAGGGTTTTCATACTGGTTTCTTCAAAACTGTCGAATTAATATGGGATGAACCTATGAAGAAGTTTTGTAGCTATTCACTTGATAGCTTAAAAGCTACTAAATGATTTTTTAGCTTGATTTAAGGTCACTGCATATATAATATCTTTGACTGCCTAACGTTATTTGCATTCACTGCCACAATGATTGAGAGAGACGCCTCATAATTTTGTGTTGCAGTTCAAGATGGGACGTGTGATCAGGGGACAGAGAAAAGGTGCAGGCTCTGTTTTCAGAGCCCACGTCAAGCACAGGAAAGGTGCTGCTAAACTCCGTCAGGTCGACTTCGCTGAACGCCACGGCTACATCAAGGGCATCGTGAAGGTAAGCAGCGACTATCAGCAGATCGCGGTTGTACTTGTTTACGAGGTTGGAAGTGTCAATATGTTTGCAACCCTCAACCAGGACATCATCCACGACCCCGGCCGTGGCGCCCCCCTGGCCAAAGTGGCCTTCCGTGACCCATATCGGTTCAAGAAGAGAACCGAGCTCTTCATCGCTGCTGAGGGGATCCACACCGGACAGTTCATCTACTGCGGCAAGAAGGGTAAGGACCGACGGTCCTCGTCGGTGTTTAATCTGTGGCGTGAGTGTATGTGGTTTATTCTTTGTTTTTTTTTTTTCTCCAGGTTGCATTAAAAAGGCAAATCAAGTTTAGTTGCGACTTGGCTTACGAACGGTTACAAATTCAGATGCACCAATCAAATATTGCACAACTGATTATCACTTTAAATCTCAGTGTAGCTGGAAAAGGTTTTTCATCAATCCACGTATGGAAGTGTAAATGTTCAGGGGAAGGCATTAAGGAAGCACTGGATGTGGTTTAATGTTTTCTTTAAATCGACCGAATTCTTTATTTTTAGCATCCTGTGCATGATAAACAGTTTTACAATAAAATGGGAAGTTTTGTAGGGATTACAGTAGAAGCTTATTGATTTAAAAAAGAAAAGAAATAAAAGCAAATTACAATGGCGCTGTGTTCAAAAATTGTATCTAAAATGGTAGTTAATTGGACAAGATTGTTCTGTTAAGTTTGAAATAAAATAGTAAAGCAGTAGTCTTAGGATTGCTACCAAAATACACCATCTTGCCCTTTTATTATGAAAATGTCATCATTTAACTGTCTGAAGTTAAATGAAAATTAAGTATAAGACATGAAATTAACTATGTGGGTTAAGCACATCAAAGCTAAAAAACGCCCAACTAAGTGAGAGCCATTGATAAAACATGTAAAGGTTTGGGTCAGACACTTTGAAGTTCATTTTATAGCCTTTAAAAAAACAGTGGATCAAGAGAAGTTCCCACAGACCTCAAAGAAAACTGGAAGTCAGTACTTTGCCATTCGAAATGATAAAATATGTGTGTAAGCTTCTCTGATGTTTTGAATGTGCGTGCCTTTTGATATTATTATTGTATTGTTATTAGTGAAAGTGACTTTCTGCTACTTCAGTGATAATTATTCCTGATAACGGTCCGATCTCAGTCTGTTTTTAATTTTACTCAGTAGTTTTCCTCCCCACATTTTCTGCGTAAAATATGAATTTTTTTAAAATTGGGAACCCAATTTTATAAGTTCAAGTTCACAGTGTTCAATAAAAATGATAATTATTATGAAGAGCGATTGTGATTAAAAAAAGAAAAACTTTACATCAAAGTCAAATTCACATTGAATATGTACTGTTTAGTTAATTTTCCTTCATTTTGAATCTTATAGAAGTTCAGAAGCCAATCAGAATCTATAGCAGAAATTGTCATTAAATTTCTATGAAGAAAATTGTAGAATGAGTTACGATGTTTAATTTCATTCTGGGATTAATAAAGTATCTTTGAAATGAAGGATAAACATTCCTCAGATTATTGGCTAGGAATAATAAAGTAAATAATTCCCCAGATTATTGTCTTGAAGCAGGGAGAACTTTTGTTCCAAACTGTGTTTGTGCCGATCAGAAAGACGCTTACATTCAGATTTAAAGCGTCCGTCTCGTCGCCCTCTGCTCCGCAGCTCAGCTGAACATCGGTAACGTTCTTCCTGTCGGCACCATGCCCGAGGGAACCATCGTCTGCTGCCTGGAGGAGAAGCCCGGCGACAGAGGCAAGCTGGCCCGCGCCTCAGGAAACTACGCCACCGTCATCTCCCACAACCCCGAGACCAAGAAATCCAGAGTCAAGCTGCCCTCCGGCGCCAAGAAGGTCATCTCTTCTGCCAACAGAGCCGTCGTCGGTGAGGACGCTGTCGTGTTTTTTGTTTGTTTGTTAGAGCTTGGTGATGCTGCTGATACTGAATGCCACCTCCTCCTCCGCTGCTGCGTTCAAGGCGTCGTTGCTGGAGGCGGTCGTATCGACAAGCCCATCCTGAAGGCCGGCCGCGCCTACCACAAGTACAAGGCCAAGAGGAACTGCTGGCCTCGTGTCCGTGGTGTGGCTATGAACGTAAGTGAACCTGGGGGGGAGAAGCATCCAGGCCGCAGTGTGTGAAGAACCAAAGGAGTAGAACTAGAAGAGGCTTCAGGTGCATTTATGTCGCCTTTAGTTGGGAAGTTATTTCAGTTTTATCTGTTGTGCTCAGTAATCCGACACAAATGAAGGTAAAACTAAAGTTAGAGCAGTCAAAGGAGTAGATGGTTAACCTTAAATGACTTGGAGATAAAGTAAGCTGCATCTTCGTTTTCAACAACTCTCCGAAGGTTGAACCGTTTGTCAAGCTCTTTTTTCTCCCTCTGCTCTCTGCAGCCTGTTGAGCATCCCTTCGGTGGTGGTAACCATCAGCACATTGGCAAACCCTCAACGATCAGGAGGGACGCACCTGCTGGTCGCAAGGTCGGTCTCATCGCTGCCCGTCGTACAGGCAGACTGCGTGGAACAAAGACCGTCCAGGAAAAGGAGAACTAAATGTGACTGTCTTGTTAATAAAACGTGTTCCAAAATCACCATTTTCCTGTTTGTGTTTCTGAGTTTATGTAGTAAAAAGTGTCTGAGACATCCGACTAATGAGGGAGTGAAATGGTCAAACAGATGAACTACAATTTTGTTGTATAAAAAATGAATAGATCTATTAAAGGTCTCAACTGTTGGAAGTACTTTGTCTCCAACGTTCTTGGGGTACATTATGAGAAAAGTATAGAAAAATACTTTGGGTCAAGGTTGTAAACTAGGTGCATTTCAATGCAAGTAAAGCACTGATTATATATCAGATTGCCATCCGTGTGTTTTAAAGGAAAAACTAAAGGTGAAAAAAGTGCACAAGAATTGTGAAGTAAAGTGAGTTTAGAAGAGAACTGCAGCTGGAGTTACCAGGACATTGACTCCAGCTGTCACTAAACCAGAGACGACTCCAGAACAGTCTTACCTGGGATAAGACCGAGATTGTTGCTCTGTGGTCTTAAGACCTTTTTTATAAGTTTGCAGGCAGTGTGGAGGCTCTGAACCTCAATCTGTAACTTTCCAACTTCCTGTTAAAGATTTTGTAATCCAAAGAAAACATAAATGAACATTTGGAACGTCGCTCCATGTTTGATAAATTACATAAGTTCCACTTTCTGGATTGAATTATTAATTTACTAAAATGCTTTTGAGCAGTTTGTTTAACTTGTAGTTTACTCCAAACAACTAACCTTGACATAATGTATTTTTAAAAAACTGCAATACCCACCTTTGTACCATAGAGGGCGCTCAGGTTGGAGCAGCATTTAGAGACGCGCTAAGGAAATTATTTCTGAAACATCTGATGACGTCCTGCTCAAATGTTTGATGTTATGTTTGATTCATAGATATGAAGCTGTGGTTGAGAAACTTAAAAGTATTTTCAGTCGTGGAACTGGATTACCAGCTTTACAGCGATTTTAAAACACTTTTTGAACAGTGGTTTTCCATGTTCTTATCGAATGTCCAAATATATAAATGAATCTCAACTTCGTAGAGGCAGTGGGACATTTCCAGTATCAATGTATGCCAAAGGTTTTGTTTTAAATGTCTTACTGTATGGTTCAAAGTCCTAATATTAAGTGCTGCAGTGTGCAGTGTTCTAAAGCCGACCCTCCTCCAACCTGCTGCTGCACACTGCTGGTCATCTGGCTGAAAGAAAGCTACTCTACTTATCACTTGCTTATAATGCAGACTAATTTGTTGACCAAGAAATATTTGTGGTTACAAGACACACAAGTTATGAAGCAGACACTAAATAGCCCATTCTAGGGACAGTCCAGGTGGACTTACAATTTCACCAAAATATTTTGTTACTTAGTGCAATGAGAATAAAAAATATTTACAACTTTATGGTGTTCCTTTAGGCAAATGTCTGGCTGCATGTCACTGCATCTAATGCCACACAAATGCAAATGCTACTCAAGAATAACCAGGAAAGCAGAAAAATAATATGTACAATAAGAACTTATAAGTCAAGCAAATGATTTTTCAATATTTTTGCTCGAGTCTGCGTCAAAGCAAAAATTCTAAGGTATATTACTTTAGAAGTGATAGAAAAAACTTCATTTTTAAATAAAAGCAGTACGTGTATAACAAGTTATTTCACATGGTTATTAAAAAATACAACTAGGTCTAGGAAGATGCCATCGATACAATTAGGTAATCTTGTGACTTCTGGTCAAAATGGCAGAAAAACACTTTCAAGAAGAGACGCCATGGGGAAAGTAAAGGGTCAAGGCGGATCTTAAGCTGATTTAAGGGTATTTTTTTAGTTAATCTGGGGCAGATTGGAGAGAATCTTAGACCAACTCCATGCCTAATGAGAGCAAAAACAGAGAAAGTTGATAAACAGAAAGGCCTTCAAGAAAACCTGGTTAATTAAAATAAGACGGAGGCAAGATTCCATGTTCTTTATTTGCTAAGGGCGCAATGCTTTTTTTTTTTGTTATATTTCTGTGCACAAAAAAACCTCACAAAGTGAAAGTCCACATCGCGACTGTAGCTCCAGAATTCAACGTCACACCATGGCCAAAACAAAAGTCGGCAAAAAACAGGGCGCAGAACTCTGTACAGTCAATATCTTCTTTAAAAATAACACAAGGACAAAAATGTTCCTCTTAAATCAAATTCTATTTTTAGTGAAATACAACAAAATAAATTCTATAAAATAAGAGCAAAATATTTAAATATAATACGGTGGGCAGAATATTTTCATTTGCAGGAGTATTTGGTATGTTTTAGACAAAAAATGAAAGAAAAAAAAAGAAAATTCAAAAAGTACACGCATTCAAGTTACCAATTAAATACAGTATTTACTGATGTTTTTTTTTTTACCTTTTACTCCTACAGAATTACAAGTTAGCTCAAGTTGCAACAAGATTAACCAGACTAATAAAAAAAAACAAAACAAAAAAAAAACCCTGCTGTGGGAGCTTCACGCAGTGGAGCGAGGAGAAGATGGGGGTTGAGGAGGAGGGGAAGGAGGTCAGGGGTCGTCGTCCCCCAAGCCTGACCCAGCTCCACGGAAGAGAGGAAGCCGATGGGCAAACGAGTCCGTCTACAACTACGCTCTATTGAAGAGACAGAAGCAAACCACACAGTCTAATACACCAGAGAGCCCAGTGCAGCAATCCTGTTGCATATGTGTTCGTTTTTCTGGTTTCCTATAGATGAAAGCTAAGCTGTCTAACCCACCGAAACCGACTGCCAAATGTGAAGTAGGAGGATTACGATGTGCAATTGAAAAGCCACTTATACATTGGTTCAAAAAAACAAAACAAAAAGTCACCCTCGTTGTGGATAGGGGAAGTTCAGTAGAAAAAAGAACGAGGGAAAAATAAAACCAAAGAAGAACCTAAAGGGTAAACAGCAACCCTCTGGAGGTTTGGATTAAGAACAGCTTTAGGTTGTTATGATCACAAGTCTTCCCTTGGGCTACACTATTCTGGTGAGAAGCCATGCTAAATGTTACAGCATATTAACTAGAGCTTCAAAAAGGTCTGAAGTAAGAACCAGAACAAACGAAAAAGAAAAAAAAAAAGAAACAAAAATACAAAATAAAAAGAAGAAAGGCAATGAGTTTTAGAACAATTGTTTGCATCACTGCTTTTTCACATCAACCGAACACCGTTAAAGTCCACCCAACCAGTCTCACACTAAAACCCCAGCCACAGCTCGCCAGTTGATTTGGCATATGGGTCGTAAGGTTGCCAAGGAGCGCCAAGTAGAATTATTAGAATATGATAACAATGAGTCCTTCGACGGTTGAATGACCAGACAACGTCCGATGGTAGAACAAACTTTACTGCTGAGCATGGGTGATAAAACAAAGAGGAGTCGTCGTCGTTGTCTTAGAGGTTTTTCCTTTTATGGGACTTTTTTTTTCTTATTTTTTTTTTCTTCTTATTTATAGTATCCATTTTGTTTTTCCACGTCTGCAACGTCTCCCAACAGCAACCCGCGCCGAGTTATGCTACTGGGGGAATCTGAACAGTCAGAAACATTAACATACTATTTACACCTTTTCGTCATGTAGGTAAGCGCATCGGCATCGTCAGCTCTGGGTAATTTTTGTTTCTCTTATTAGAACTCTTGTCCCACTCCTTCACCTCTGTAGTCGCCAGCAGGCCCCCCCTCCTCCCCCGCCCTCCCTGTCACGCGGTCGGGCAGCTCCAGGCCAGGGAAGGGCGCCCCCAACAGGCCGGGGGATGGCGGGAGGCCCGGCTCTGCCCTGCCTTGGGGCCGGCGAGAGAGAGAGAGAGAGAGAGAGAGAGAGAGAGAGAGAGAGGAGAGAGAGAGAGAGAGAGAGAGACTGTTGACCGAAGGATGAGAGGAAGGTGAGCGGAACGATGGAGGCTCGAGGCACAGCAGAAGAGAGAGGGAGGCGAGGTTACTCCTTGGGAGGGGCGGGCGCTGGGACGGGGGTGGAGGTGGAGGCCGGTGCCGGGGCCGGTGTCACCTCCTCGGTGCCGTCCCAGTTCTCCTGCGCTCGGGGGCCCGAGCTGGGAGCAGTACCGGGGCCCGGGGTCGGCGTCTGGGTGGGGCCCGGAGTCGGGGCGGAGGCGGGGCCGGGACGCTGAGGGTTGTTCATGTGCTGAGCAGCGGGCCCAGTGTACGGCTGCCCATGGGGGTGGTTGTTCTGTTTGAGAAGAGAGATGGACAGACGGTCACCATGTGCATTTATTTAGCGGAAATCAGATCTTTAGCAGACATTTTCCCAGGAAATGGATTGTGATAAGTATCAGAAAACCGAGGTCTTCTGGCTTCAGACCGGTTTGTCTCAGGCATCACCTTCTACTATGCCTGCTGTCGATTGGTTGAAATAAAGCTGCGTGGCACTTAAAAAACCTGCACTTTTTCCACAAACGGGTATAAAGACGCCAGTAACTGCTAAATGCTAAAGCAGAAATAAGACATTGAGCTACTGTTGGTTTTCTGAAAAAAAATAAAATAAAAAATACAGCGACAAGCTTACAGCTAACTTTTAGAAAATGTTTAATTTTTTTTTTTTATCTTAAAGTGGAAAGAATGTCATGCCTTCAACATGTTTGTAATAAAAACTAAAGTTTCTGATCATAAAGCAGATCACTTCCAAATGAGCTGAAAGGTTTATTCTGAAATGCAGCCGTCGGCGCTGCATCGCTACAGACTAGAAACCCGAGGCTATTGGTTATGTCAGCACTCGGATCCAAAGGCCTGAACGCCGCGCGTTGCCACGGCAACCGCTGCCTTTGATGGACACAGGAGTACGGTTACAGGAAACTGACACCACCTTCTTCTGCTTTCAAAGAACAGAAACTACATCGCTCGATTTGCATCAGTTTAAATAAAAAAACAAAGCAGAACGGAACAATGGGGGGCAGTTTGTCGGGTCGCATCCTACCTGCTGGAACTGGGTGGTTCCAGGAGAATGAGGGTACAGAGAGGTGTCCTCAGGTGGAGACGAGTCTTGATCATCAGGTGCTTCCTGTTCATCTGGCTCCTGGAATAGAAAAATCGCCGCCGGTCAGACAAGTCGGACGTTTCAACACTACATTAAAAAACAGAATCTGCCTGTTGATTTGGACAATAACCTGAGTACAGTCTAAGCTCTGGTGTTTTTGCTGAGGTTAGATTGTGTTTCAGTGTGGCTGGGTGGACGGCTCACCTAAGAGCCTTCTCTCTAGTTATAGAGGTGACAGGGATCACATGCACCTCCCTACGCTGCACTACAACAGACCGTTTCTACAGGTTGACTTTTTACTTCTACGTTTGAGCTGAAATATCTGGCTTGTTAAAGAATGACAGATTAATACAAGCTTTGTTTAATCATTTGTGACTGAAGATGCTGACTTCTTGTATTAAATGGGAATTACACCCTCCATAATAATAGCTTCACTGTCAAATTCAGTCTTTGTCTTCTGACATAAACAGAAAACTAAATCTTACATAAGGATATATATTTCCCAGATAGGGCTCTTAAGACTAAAACATTTTCTAAAGATGATAAAAGTAGTTTCATTTTGTGGCTTACATACCCTAAGGATTGTGCCAATGACTCAAGTTTTCCCTGTGATTGTACAGGCCAGAATATCTATATATATATATAATATATATATATAGAATTACATTTCTGTGGTAAAATTAATTTTGTTAAATGTTCTTTCATAATAACTACATTTTGGACTTCCATAAATTAATAGAGACAAAAGCTTAAAATATTATCATGGTGTAGTAGTTCTCTATAACGCATATCTCAAATTTATCACTGATGTGAATAAACTTTTCAGTGATTTTGTAGTTTATTAAATGTGGACAGTAGCAGCAGTCAGTGGCTGCTTGGTTACGGCCCATTAAACAGAGCTGGATGCTACCTAGCCTTCCTTCAGCAATAACAGATAAAACCTTTTTCTAAACATATCAGGTCACAGTAGTCTAAAATATGACAGAAGATGGAAAAGTGATGTGCAGTTTTAGGAATAAGTGGGTTTTATTGTGACAGTCTAAACTGTAGACCTTAAAACTATCTGAACAGTTGCTGAATGTGTTTGGAGGCCTAAACATTGATCAATACTCCGTGTTCCTCTGCTGAATCTTTAGGGAGATCTGGTTGAATTTCCTTCCCTTATGTCGTGTTGCCTGGAATACTGACCTTCCCTGGGCTTTCCTGAGTACACTTGAGCTGTGTATGGAATATTACAGGAGAAGTGTGTCATTTAACTGGATTTTTTTCATCATGATAAATACAAATAGCTCACGTGAAGTGAGAAATAAAGAATTTGGGGTTTTATTGGTCAAATCGGCTACGAAAAACCAGACATATTCATCTGACTAAACAATTTGCGTAGAAGAATTTAGGTTTAGAAATTACATTTTCAATTTCTGTTTATCTCCAAAAAATTGACAAAACAGTTAAAAAGTTAAAGAACACAGCATATAGTACATGTATTCTGACATGTATATTAATAATACCTACAACACAAACAACAACAACAAGGTATGTCATTTTATGGCTCGTTGTGCTGAGACGACGTGATCAAACTCAGTCAAACAAAATTTCTTTAGTAGGGCTTTTCCACCAAAGAGGTTCCAGTTCCTAACTGGTTCTGTAAAACAACCAATTTGCTTTTCCACAGCCTGAGAGCAAAGTTACTACATCACTATAAAGAACCAACCAATTTATTGTTTTCCCGTTTTGTGAAGGACTGTAAGGGCAAAGACAGTTTGACCAATGTAGCGCCTTCCCGTATCCAGATATGTGTTGCATTATGGGATAATGTAGAGGAAACTAATCAATCAGTAAACGTTTAATACCTTTGCATGAAATAGCAGCAAGAATGAGAGCAATATTAACTTCTCAGAACTGGAAGCATCTACTTCCTGTGCTCACAGTTGATTTTACGCCAGGGATACGTTTGACAATAAACAGATTTAACGTTTTTGTATCGTTTGTAGTGACAAGTTTCAATCTCACTGGAGCTTTCCATGCATTAATAAAAAAAAAAAAACAATCTGAAAAAATTGCCAGCCAATAAATTCCACACCAAATTTAACTGTGGGAAACTGTCCTTATTTCAGTTAAAGTGAACTGCAGGGTTTTTACTTGTGTTTCGGTTTTAAATCTGCGCTCCACGGTTTTAAACATGGAGCTCTTAATGAAAGTGTTTGTTCCCGTCTGGCTCAGCAGCAAATGAGCAGCATCAGATAAGAACTGGAACCAGGTTGGTGGAAAAGGGCCTTAAAGAGTTTTTTCTTAACATCTCTAAACATACAGTAAAGTCAACAATTATTCATACCCCTGGCAGATTTTGGGTTAAAGTTATATTTTTACCAAATCCGTTCTTCAGACTGGAAGTAATAAAGTGTTTGGAGTTACCCAGACCAGTCTTCACTAAAATCTAATAGAGAACAGAGCTGAAGATTATAACTATTAAAGGCAGGAAAGACATTAATAGTCATAAAACCAGCAACTACAACGAAGTTTTGATTGCTAAAAAATGCTAATGTTTTTTTTCACAGATTATTGAGAAATATTTAGATCATTTTGCCTCTTATTAAAACCTAAACAAATTCATTCATTCATTAGTCCAGTCTCATTTCTTCTAAAATAAATACAACTTCTAAGAAGAATCTACTTTTAAATTTAAATCTGCTAGGGGTATGCATCACTTTGGGCTCAGCTGTATTATATACATCTACACGATTAGGTCAGTGTGAACCTGTGGGTGTTGGGGGTGATCTGTAAATGCCGTTACCTCTTCAGGACAGAGTTCACAAGCCTTGGCCAGTGTCATGCGTGCACTGTGGGAGCGCTCAAGAAAATATCCGTTGGAGGTCTCGTTGCTCTGAACTGGAGGGGACCAGTTGTTGTACGTGTACTGGGGGTTTCCTGTGTATGGTCGCCTCTCCAGCTCGTCCCCTAACCACTCCACTGCCCATGTCCACTTTCGCTTCAAGTCGCCATTGCTCTGTAAGAGTACAAACGCAAGTCGGCTACGGGCTTCCTGATTTTGTTGACGGGCTAAATAAAAATCGAACTATGCTTAAACGACAAGCCTGTGCCAACTAGTAGTTGATTGAATGTAGCATCAGAGCTGCATGTGTTAGCGAGATTACCTGCAGGATCTGATAAGCCACAGAGCAGTTGCTAAAGAGGGCCACCATGCACTTGATGCACTGATAGGCCCGTTTCTGGTAGTGGTTTTTCGAGCGCTGAATGGTGTCAAATAGCCCATCTCTGTCATCAGGGATGCCTTTCAGCACATTGTGGATCCTTAATATGAACACACAGAAAAAGTGCAAAGTTGAAGACAAAAAGAAAAAGTTGAATGGTGTGGCATGCTTTTTTTTAACTCAAGAATTTTCTTGAGTTTTTAAGACTACAGAAAAAATTTTCTGTAGTTTTAGCTATGGTTGTGTGCTTAGCGTTATTGTCCTGATGAAAGGTGTACCTCCCCACCAGCCTCATTTACAGACTAAATGAGCTTCATCATTGATCACTTTAATATTGCTCCAACATAAAATTCACAAAAATAAGCTGATGTTACTGGCTGTCATGACAAAATATGAAAAGGTCCGAGGTATATATGAATACAATATACTACAGTCAATCTGACCTGTGCGTTTGCCAGGAGTCCTCGATGAGTAAGATTTGTAGCAACAAGTCAAGGTAAGGCCTCAGCTCATAGGTGTAGGAATAAGCCACCTGCAAACAAAACACAGGTTATTGTTCCAGTCTTGCCTTTGGGATTAATAAAGTATTTTCAAACTGAGTCTGGACAACTATCGGTAACAAACATTTCAGCAACTCGGCTTGTTGAAAGACGATGTTTACCTGCCAGAGAAGTTCACTGAGCACAGTGGAGGAAAACTGAGGGTTCTCCCAGCAGCAGAAGCGAAGCAGCTTCACCGTCTCCTCAGAGTTGCTGCAGTCCTCAATGATCTTCTTCACGTAACTCGTCCGCACAAACAGAATCTCTGCCACCAGCTGCTGCACCGGCATGACGGGAGCCGTCAGGTTGGTGTCCCCGTACGGGTTGGGAAGAGGAGGGTTACCTGGTAAAATACAGAGTGGTGGTGCATTTAGAGTGGGGCTGCAAGAGACGGTCGTTTTAGTAATCGATTATCAAAAATCACTGAAAAATAAAGATTGGCACGTTGTGCAGATCTTTCATTTAACAACAAAAAAATTCCAAAAGAAATTATTCAGCTAATTAAAATAAAAACAGCTTATTGCCTAAAATGCAGTAACAGTAATCCTTTAGTCACAACGTGTGTAGAGCTCAACCCTTTCTGCTCGACATGACAATAGTGTTGGGCTGATCTGGTGGTTATATTTTGGATTAACTCATTAAAAACTGGATGCAAAATGTACTTAAAAAAGGATTTTGTTTTCTCCTAAAATTTGAACCAGTTGAAGCAAAAACTGCCAATTGAGGAGTTTTCTGGGTAGAACATGTTTACAGACGAAGGTTTGTTTTTTATGTTAAGTGTAAAATTTATATATATTTTTTGTAGCTGAATTACTTTTCTCATCGTGTTCTCTCAGCAAATTGACTTTTTAAGAGTCTTTATACCCCAGTTAAAGATTAATCGATTACTAAATTAATTATTTTAATAGATTAATTGTGATTATTTGCATTGAACACAATTAATCATTTCAGCCCTAATTAAGAATAGTCTAGATACTATCATAAAAAAAAAAAAAGAAAGATGACCAAAGTCCCACCTACCATTGATTGAGGACTGCATACGGGAGGAGACGTCGCAGCAGCGGACAAGCTGGGAGACCACAGTGTAGAGCTTGCCCAGCTCAGCATACTGGTACTTAATGGGAGGGCCGGGACCCTCGTCCAGAGCAACTAACATGAATGTGGCGGGAACATTTAGCTTCAGCAGCTGAGTCTTCTCTGCCAGGCCTGTGTGTGGTTGAAGAACCAAAGAGTCGAGATGAAAATCAAAAACAGCACTTAAAGCTCAAAATAACTAAAGGAAGGTCAGTTTGCTGCTTACCCAGATTGGCATACATGACGAAGAGGTTGAAGTACTGCTGGAGGTGGCGGCCGTGTTCAGAAACCTCTCTTCTGAGCAGGTTGAGTACGGCTCTCAATAGATGGTCACTAAGGCTGAGATTATCACAGCCCTGATGTATGAAGGAAAAAAACAACAGTGAACCGAACAGTCAAAGAAAAAAGTCTATTTCTGAAACCGCTGAACTCATAAAATCCACACCAACCTGAGTGGAGGGTCCTGGCGAGGCTGTGGGTGACGGGCACGGCCCGTCTTGCAGGGAAAAGTGAGCGATGAAGACTATGAGCTTGGAAAACGCCCCACGGACCTCTGCGCTCGGGCACTCGAGCAAGTACTCGGAGAAGCGATTGGGGTAAGCAAAGAGAACATTGTGTGCAAACCAATAGCGTACATTCTTACTGTGTCTCAGCAGGATGCAGAGGGCGTCATACCTAAACAGGGGAAAAGAAAAGAGCAATCATGCTTTATGGACAAGAGCAAACCCCCCTTTTAAAAAAAAAATGAACAAACAGCAAACAGAACTGACCAGTCACTGGCAGGACCCCGTACTAATTTCTTGGTGTGAAAACCTGTGCTGAAAAGGAACCGAGCAGCCAGCTGAGCACTGATCATAGCAATCTCCTCTGCCTCTGGCAGAAGGTGGTCTTGTCCTGAGATGAAAGAAAGCAATAAAATGCTGAAAAAGTGCTGAGCGACGCGCTTTGTTTACTTCACTGCAGCATGCATTCTCTCATGAACAAAAAAAGGAGCGTCTCCCTCGTTTTCCTAACCCCAAACACAGAACTGAAAAGTTATTTTTGATGTTTTTAGAAACAAACAAGGAAAATGTTTGACTTGCTATATTGAATATTTAGCTATGTTTCCTATATCACTTTTACAACATAGACAGTTATCACTATTTTATAGCCATTTCCTATTAAACTGTAAAAAAAAAAAAAAAAAAAAAAAAAAAAAGACACCGGTCTAGGCCAGTGTGAGATCATCATGGTACCAGAATCTCCACAAAATAAGGCCATTCATGTCATTGTTTTTATTATTGCTGCTCTGCTCCTGATAATTTAATACTGGAAATCCAACATGCTGATATGAGCAGGATATCCACTCTTTTCAGGCAACTTGCAGTCTGTTGCCAAAAACTGCTCTTCATGATTAATACTTTTCCAAACAACATGCATAAGTTTAACTGTTGGGAAAAAAAGCATGGGAGCTTTCATCTTGACTGCTGATCAGAAGTGTGCAGCAATAGGTTGGGAGGGGCAATGTTGGTGAAAAGCTCCCTTCACTTCCTCTGGCCTCTATAAAAAACAGGAATGCGTTACAAAAAGCTTCTGCAATGATGGCTTTACTAATACCGATTTTTTAGTAAATAATTGCCGAGCTCTGGTGTCAAAAATGCACTTGATACAAATATTAGAAAGGCAGCATAATTCAGAGCATTATAAACTACCATTTGAATAATGGTAGATATTAAGATCGGTTTTGAACTGTCATTTTTAAAACACAAAGATGGAAGATTAGTGAAATCTAAACGCAAAGAGACATGATGTGGAATTAATCGGTGCTCAAAAGATCAAAAGCTCTCGGGGGGGAAACTAATAATATGAGGAGGGATTTGATTCAGGGAAATAATTGGAGTAAAACTGGAACAAAAACGTACAAATAGCAACAATTAGCTGTAGATTTTCAAACATTTCTTCAAGCAGCAGCCAACTTTTTCCACACAGTTTACGTTTCAAGTGTAAAAAAATTATTGCTAGCCAAAATTATTCATGTCATTTCAATGTGGGACGGTGTGAAAATGTAAATACCGCTTGCACACACCTTTTCCGTTTTTGCTTTCTCTCCACGTAAATGTTTCAGATCAAACTATTTCTAATGTCAAAGACAAAGGTAACAAGTGTAGTTTCAAAAGGTTTTCATTTGTTTTGCTTTAAGACGATGTGAACCATTATTTACAAATTAGAGCGATACGTGGAACAGTGGGGAAGTAGCTCACCTAACAGCGCATCAATGACTTATCCACATCAACATCTGAAGCCTCACTTGCCCCAGTTAGGGTCCAGTGTTTGTGATTCAACAATAAAAAAAAGAGAAACTGGGCAAGAACCGCATCTATTGAAGGGTTGCATGGTGAAAACAACTGCAGGACAATAAACTCTGCTATCCATCAGAAAGTCATTAATGAGAATGAGATGCAGTTTGGCTTTATGGTGAGTGTTATTGCCGAGACGGGCAAATCCAATTGCTAGGATTAGGAGGCTATTACATTTTCACACAGGGCCCAGTTTGGTGGTGGAGAGATTTTTATCCTACAGTAAATAAAATCAGTTTTTGAAAATAGGCTTTTTGATTTTGTATGAAACATTTAAGTGTCACCAAAAAAAAAAAAAAAAAAAAAACAGATGAAAAACGTTATTTACAATCTGGGTTCTGGCAAGCGTTTTGTACTTTTCACAGATTAAATAAAACAGAAAACAAGGTGCATACCTGGAGGAGGGTTTAAATAGACACTGTTACAGGTCAGAAGTTTCTTAATGAACTGGAAATATTCCAGGCTGTATTGCATTCGGTTGTGCATGAACTGGACGTTCTGCTTGCGAACGCTGCACTCGATGACGCTCGGCATCTTGACCTGATGGGGCTTGGTGGAGGACAGGCTCAGCTCTGAGATATATTTGACAAGTTCGCTGTCCTTGTCCAGCGAGTCCATACGCTCGTAGAACAGGATGTAGGCGTTCCACCATCGCTTCTGCCTCCGATACGACATCCGCTTCATCATGTGGTCGAACACCTCGCCCATGTACTCTCCCCCGAAGCACTGGTTCTTCATCTCCTCCTCGTCGTCCATCTTGCACTCTGTCACGTCGCCGTCGTCGAACTTATACCAGCGGTTCTTCTCGCCGTCGCCCCCGTTCCGCTGGATTATGTAGGAGTAGTAGTGTCCGCCGCTCGCCTGGCCCGAGTGAACCAGCACTCCCACCAGACGGTACTTGGAGCTGCCCGGCGGCGTGGGTTCGGACGGCTCGTTCTGTTGGATCACCTGGTTCTCCGGGTTCACGTCGTCGCCCTCCAGCTTGGCCACGCCCGCTACTGTGTACGGCTCCATGTCCAGCTCCCGCGGGAACTCAAAGTAGTCGTTAAACTTGATGGCGCACTCCCTCTCCCAGTCGTAGTCGAAGCGCTTCAGCTGGATGGCCAGGACAGGCGGCAGCTTCTTGATCAGTAGACGCTTCACTGTGTCCACCTGGGAAAAAACATAAAATTTCTCACTTGGGCAGCGACTACATTATTATACTAATTGGTTATTCTATTGATTTTATTTGACAATTAATCAAATAAAAAAAAGATTGGTACATTCTGCGAATAATCCATTAACCCAACAGAAATACATGAAAACGCAAACAACTAATTCAATTCCTCATCCTAACAATTATTCTACTAATCATCTTCGACGATTAATCCATCAACTGGGTTAAAAAATTCACCTGAGTATTTTTATACAATATTTGAAGTACAATTTTAAAAAATCTAATCAATAACTTAATTTTTGGAGAAAAATGTCACTGCCTATATATCATTCCATTAGTGAGGGCTTGATCATTTATAGCAAATAATGAATCTGTATCCATCTAACATCAACATGTAAAAGCTCAGCCTTTTCTGTCCAATATGATCTATTGGTTATTTTCTAGACTTGCCAACTGAGGAGCAATGGGAAGAACAGGTTTACAGATAAATGTATATCACATAAATACATCTATTTTTGTACAGTTTTGACTTGAATGCTGCTCTGAATATGTTGTTCTTTCAGAAAATTGCCCTTTTTTAGAGTTTGTATACTCCAGTTACAATGATTAACTGATTACTAAATTAATTGACGATTATTTCAACAACCAATCACGATTAATAGTTCTAGATCTAATTTTCAACCTTCCATGCGGTGGTTGTGACAATTTAAAGAAGCTCTATAGTCTTACCTTCTTATTACATTTCTCACAGTGGTAGGCATTGGCTCCTTCAAGCAGATCTCCTTTAACATATTGCTCCATCGAGTCCAACAGGTTCTGGTGGTTTCTTATGTCCACGTTTAATGTTGTAAATGACTCCTCACACTCGTATCTGACAGCAAAATCGTTATTAATCAGAAACAAATTCAACAGTATTGTTATTAAAGTGACTAAGCTCATTCAGGTAGTGCTCACCTATGCGGACACCCTTGACAAATCTTTTGGTCAGCAAAGGATCCTCCCAGCACCTTGCTGAGCATCGGAGGGTGACCCAAAGCTTTCAGAGCTTCGTCCAAACTGTCCACCAAAGAGTTGAAGAACTCCAAAGCGTCGTGCTGCTCCCTCAAATTAACTGGCTCCCCCATAATCTAAAGAAAAGAAAAGTCAACAGAAGTCAGCAGACATGGTTTCAGCAGATTTTTCATTTCATGAAATTTCTTTCTATGCCAGCTGCTGGATAAAATCTGAATTTAACTAGCAGCACAAGTGTGAAAAAAGAAAGCACATTCTCAATACAGCTCTAAATAAAATATCTGGTCTTATAAGACTTTTCAGCCATTTTTGCAAGTTTATCAAATATGACACAGTAATCATTTCCTTTGTCCATAAGCTTCTAAAAACTTTAAGATCTAAATTGCTGCTGATGTTTGGTGAGCGCCACTTGTGCTCCACGCAGACCGACACAAATAGAGAAGAGCACAACTAACCAAAATGTTTGTGAAGACAAAAATACTTTAGAGTTTAAATCAGAAGTGTCCATTCTCAGTCTAGCTATGACCCATTTTAAATGCACAAAAAGCTGGCTTTGATTTCACAGCATTAAAAAAAATGTAATTACATCATCTAAAACTGGAAAATTCTTAAGCCCCAAATTTTTTCTAATAGTTATCTGGATTATTTTTCCCAAAAGAAAATTATGCATACTCCCGTCAAAGTATGAAAAATCATTAAAATACCTGAACTGTTTCCAAAAGCCTCTTGGGACGTAGTACTGCAGCCTGGAGGCAGCCAGGTGACCGAAGATGACCTGTAGGTGACGCAGCACCCCGATGTTGTACTCCTTCCTGTCCTCTGATTTACTGGAGGGTTTGTCATCAAACTGGTGGTGGTAGCTGAAAACTTCATCACGAGGGTCTACGTTACTCTGTGGAAGCAAAATCCAAATTGTAACAAACCAAACTTGTCATGAGTGCAAACAAGTGAATTTGTCGGTCGTTAAAAGTTTGGGAGAAACTCCAGCGGTGCTAATGCCGTTCTCACATCATTAACTTGAACTGAGAGCAGCTCGCTGCTTGATTTGGAAGTAATGGCTCTTAAAAACTGATTTTTGGGACCAATTTATGCAGAGATAGTGTTGCGACATTTCGCTGCATATGAGAGTGTTGAGCTGTTACACAATTGTTTCTGTGGAGACTTTCTACTAATAAATGCATGGCTCTATGCTTGCTCTATATTGCACTTTTAGGTAAACTTGAGGCTTTTGCCCCAATCAGTAGGCGTGTTTTATCGGGTTTTTTTTAAGTGCATTTTGAAGTGTTGCATTACAAAAGCCACAGCAGCAAAAATTTTAATAACTTCCTCAATTTTCCAAAAACGTTTATACTCACTGCAGGTGGTTTTTGGCTTAACTTAGGTGCATTAACTCTCCCCTTTAGAGTGAATGCACTAAAAGGGAGACATTTGCCGAATGAGTTACACCCAATATGAATTTTCTTTTTGCTTAATTTGGCAACAATTTTAAAGTTCGATCAAAATCCACAATAATAAGTACAGATCATGGCAAGTTGTGCTTTGAGCTACAGAGAGGACATGAATTTACGTGTTGATTTGCAGCCTGCAGAGAAACAAGGATGGACATTAACTTGCTACTTACTGCATTTCAGACCAGTGTACAGGTAGGTTTACGCATAAATAACAACAAAGATGTCTTTAAGTGAGACATCATTGTTGGTCATTCCCTGTATTTGACAGAAATGATCAGACCCTTTGATTGCAGCCCACACAGACTTCTCACACATTATTTTTAGTACCTCATTTTCCTGCTTCTCGTCACCAGACATGTCATCGTCCACGTCGGTGCCCGTACCCTCGATCGCCAAGATGCCATTGCGGATCGGAGGGATCATGTAAAGCTGCTGGATAACGGAGTTCATATAGCAAGTAGCACCGGCATTCTTCAGGCCAACAAAGCCTTTGTTAGGGCGTGGTCCCACGGGAGGCAGGTACTCCCACTCTGTCAGTGTCTCGCAACCTGAATGTGGAGGCGGGAGGAAAACTCGATTTAACGCAAATCGATAAATTATGTGGCTGCTGCTTGTGAAGCCGTCACTGAAACGTCTCCCTACCCAGGTAGTACATGTCAGTTAGGGTGTCGACTATTTGTTTGAGGTTGCGGACGCAGCCGACTGCTAGCGCCACCAGGAGTTCAAAGCCGGCGTTGATGGATGCAGGTGTGCTACACACTGGGATGGCCTGCTCAGTGGGGAACTCCCCACTCTTCATGTACTGCAGGTAAACATTAGATGCTGGGAAGATGAAGTCGTCGATCAGCTCCTAATTAAAAAGAGAGGAAGAAATATAAGCGATGAAGTAAATGGTAAAAAAAGATGTTGTTTTTTTTCCTTTTTTAAAGTCTGCATGTACCTTAATGAGATTTGCCCTCCCTTCTCACAGCCAATGTAGTATTTCTTTTCAGGCGTCTGGAAGGCCAGAAGCTCTTTGGTGACACCAAGGTGGCCCTCCAAGATTGTTTCTTCCACACCGGTTTCTCCTGTCCTCTTAACCTCATCCTGATGAATGAGATTATGTTTGACCTCGAGCAAGACCGCATCCTCTAAACTGCAACTGAGATTTCAAGAGCAAAAGAGAATCCGGCCAAAGCATGAACCTCACCCGTATTCGTTTGAGCCAGTCGATCTCGTTGTTGAGCAGCACCTCGGCGTTTGGCAGGTTGATGTTACTGTTGTAAGCGTAGTTGAGCAGATGTCGGAGCAACGTGAAGTAGTCCCCTGCGTGTTTGGCTCGCTCTTTGGCTGTGCTCTGGACAGAGAGTTAACAACAGGATGAGTGAACCCCCCAGCAAATGAGGTCAGATAAAAGCTTAGCGCACAATCGCAATCTGTGTAGCCACTTACCCCGAGCACGGTGAAGAGGAGGGTGATGAAGAAAAGAAGAGGCCGATGCCCCATGCAGCACCTAGTTGCCATTAGGAAAAACTGCTCTTGCGCCATCTGACGCACGGACCTGTTTGAAGGAGATATAAATGTCAGAATCATAATGACGAATAGGGCCGGAACGATTAATTGCACTAATTGTGATGAATCAATTATTGAGATAATCGTCAACTAATTTAGTAATCAACTAGACATTAAGTAGAGGATACAGACTAACTGTACAAAAACATTTTGTATTCAAGATAAAAAAAAAAAAAAAACAACTTGTACACATCATCCAAAAACTCCTCAAAGTATAAAATGTTTTAGCTTAACCTGGTTCAAATTCTGTAAAAATTAAATAAAATAAAACACATTTTGCTATCCAATAATTAATTGGTTAATCAAGAAAAAGATTTATCACCAGATCAGCACTACACTGTATTTGTGTTAAGTCAAGCAGACAAGTCTGAGCTTTTCACATGTTGATACAAGTAGTATTTTGTTAATTACACATGATTGCATTCTTTATATTGTTGTACAAAGACCTAATTGGTTAAATGAAATTTTCATCTGCCAAAATAATCAATAGAATATGCAATTACTAGAAAAATAGTTAGTTGCAGCCCTGCTATATGCAGGGCATCTAACAGGCATTTTCTTCTCATTACTGTACCTCATGTGACAAATGTTCCCACGCAATTAAATAAGTTCATAATCGTTTTATAAGCTCAAAGTGACAAATTAGGAGTTTTTTGAATATAATAATTTAACTCAAACTGTGCAAACTGAAGTGCTTACTTGCTGTGGCAGTGTAGCAACAAGTCAATGATGAAGGTCTGCCAAGCCTTCTCCTTACTGAGCGTGTCGAGAGCCGTAGGCATGAGGGCAAAACACAGAGTCATCACCTCCAAAGCCTCGCAGCACACCTGCTCATCTTCTCCATCCGGCTCCTTGGCTGCATTAGTCTATAAAGAAGAAAAGAAAAAACAAAGTTGTGCTTAATTTCATGATACAACATACACACAGTTAAGTTCTTTGAAAATTAGCTTCATTTTGCATAAAATCTTACCTTCTCGTATATTTTACTGATTTCATCATTATTGCTAAACACCAGCTGCACCGTGCCGCAGCCCGATGCCCACACGATTTTCTGCACTGCTCGGATCACACAAATGTCTGGGATGTACTTCGATGCCTGGAAGAAATTCTGATGAAAAATACAGTTCCATTGAATCCATTATTAATATTGTTTTTAACACTCTCCTTTTTACAAACAAACTAGATTTGAGAAACTATTACATTCAGTGATTAAAATGCCATCAAACACTAAACAAAGGAAGTAAAAGTCAGTTCATGTGAAGTGTCCTTTACCTCATCAGAAATCTGCTGGGCCAGGCGGATAGCTACATTGCGCAACATACATTCAGAGGCAGGGTTGGGAATGTTTTGCAGGGCACTTTGAAGAACCAGTGCCTGGTCGTGAGTCGCCTGATTTATCTGCACACAGTCACGAAAAAAAATAAATAAAAATTAAACAGAAATAGACATGTCAAGGCCGCAGCAGGTAAACAACCCAGGAACTGGTTAAACTGGTTTGTCTGTTCACAAGGAAAGAAAGCAGGGTCTAACCGGAGAGACGGGAATATTTCCGTCAGCGTTGGGTTGGCAGGCCTCGGCCACGGCCTTCACGTGGCCGAAGCCGACCGCAGTCAGGAGGAGCTTGGCGATCTTCAGGGCGTTGAGGTAAGCGCCTCGGCGCGTCTCCATGTCCGCGGACGGGAGGAAGTTGTTCCTGGTGAGCATGCTTAGCACCAGTGGCAGACCGCCGCTCTTCAGGAAGTTGTACTGGAAGTCACTAGCATCCTCACCCAGAGTGGCACTAGCTGGCATCAGCAAAGCATACACAACCTGAAACAAGAACAGGCAGAGAAACCTAAACTTGGATATCTTTATTTAGAAAAATAAGAAATATAACAGCAGTTTGCTAACAGTAAGAAGGAGCAAATGTGGGAAAGTAGGGAGAGCGGGTATAGTGATTAGTAATAACTTGAACAAAAATAAATTGGCTCTAGCTCTGTAACTGGTGACCATGCTGGTCAAAACAAAGATATTTTCCCCATTTGTGAACATATCTAAGCAGATTACAGTAAAATCAACAATCTTCAGTGTGCAAGTTGTACGGAGGGATGAAGAGTCAAAGTTAGCCATCTGCAGTATCAGTGAGGTTTTAGATGAGGTCAGTCATTATTTTATCCTTCCAAAATTTCAGTGTAACTTCCATCTGTCAGAGTTTGCTTGATCGAGAAAAGTTGGCAACATTTTGGAAATCCTAGAGGTAAGCTAAGTTACTATGTATTTTAAGAAATGTACGCATAAAACATTTTAAATGACAAAATCTGTAACGATTGTGACTTTCTAAATATTTAGTGACTCTACAGCAACTCATATGCCATCAATGTGAAGTGATGAACGCCTCAAAAGAACATATAGAGCAAAGCTCTTCTATCTTTTCATTCTTAGAGAAACTGCAATTAACTAATTTGGTATAAGCAGGTTACAGGTTTTCAACAATCAGAAAGAATTCACAAAACTTTGATGGTGGGTATGTCTAGCATTTTGTCACCCAAATGTACACAGAGCCTTACCTCAATGAGGTAGAGCACTTGTGAAGGCGATGGGCCGAAGAAACGGGAGTCTAGTGACGGACTCAGACTGTTCTCTCCGAGCTTGGCGTGGTCCAAACACACAGCTCTAAGATTCTCCACTGTGGTGTTATCTGTGTGCACAGAAAAACATGAAATTGGTCAAGGAGATAAAACTGTGTGTGATGTATTTACAAAGTTAACATCAGACAAAGATGCGGAAATAACTCTCCACATCAGGGTGTGTCATTTACCTGGAGGCATGAGCTTCATGAGAACTCGAGCTCCATCTCTTAGTTGAGGCATGTTGAGATTGCACCCGAGGTCGGCTACTTGCCACAGGAAGGAGATGTAGCGCGGGTGTAGCGACATAATCTGGAAATCAGAGCGAAGGGTCTCATGTTATTTATGTTTGCATCGTTTCTGTTTTAAAAGCATATTAAAGTTTCAACATAGCCGACGTTCAAGTGCGATAGGTAAACAGTACAGATAGCTAGATAGTTATGCTATTTGAACATTTAATAGAGCCCATGCTTGTTAACTTACCACACCAGGAAGACAGCTCTCAACTTCTGGGTTGGGCCCATCACTGTAGTGGTTTCCGTGGTTACCAGGGGAGCCAGTGGATGAGTCGGATGAGCTGTCTGGGCTTGAGGGCATGTTGGCACTCACCTGGGTGAGCTTGGCTGTGATCAGCTGCATAATGAAAACAAGGTTTAGTTAACGGCGCTCAAGGAGTTAAGAGTTTGAGTTATACACACACAGACAAACACGCACACACACCGTTTTGTCCTTCAAATTAAGCTGTCCAATCAGCTTCCTGTCATCAGCAGGATCAACGACCTCCCCACCAATAAACAGCTCAATCTTCGTGTGTGCGGCGTTGGCCTTTATCCTGTTTAGGATTCCCCGCCGGACCGAACCGATGGTGTCATTGGTGTGTGACCAGATGTCTAAATCATCCACCTGACGTCCCTGGTTCGGGAAACGGACGATCAGTGTGATATGCTTGCCCCGGAAAGCTCTGCACAACAAAGGAGACAAAGAGGTTTCAACAGAACATTTTATAATTATGCCAAGAAGCTGAACAAAATTTTTTTTAAAAACTTGTGTGTGTGTGTGTGTGTGTGTGTGTGTGTGTGTGTGTTCTCAAAACTTTTCAACCACAGAGCTACAAATAGACCAAAGAGGAATAAAACAACAATTTAATGATTGTACCTTGACATAGGCAGTATAGTCCTCTCCTCATGGTAGTCGCTGTCACACTCATTAATGTATTCCTTAAGCACAGTGAGAACCCGCACCATGCGGATGGCCTCCTGCCGAGCACAGTTAATGCTGTCTTTGTCTCCATCTAACACACACAGGGTGTCATAGGATGCCTTCAGACGGTCGAAACAAGACTGGATGAAATCTTCATGAATCTCAACCTGAAGAGAGAGGGGATGGGAGGGGGGCGGGAGGGGAATAAATAATAAATACCCGACTATCAAACATCATGAGCTCTAAATGCTTATTTGCCCATAGCACAAAGAAGTCTCCATACCTGGTTGACTTGCAGTTTTGGTCCGAGATTGGTGTAGATTTCTTTCAGCAGGTCTATGGCTCGGTTTGCAATGTCGTCACTTCCTTGAATCACCACCTGCATGAGAAGCAGGAAGGAGGAAATTAATAAATCTTTGCCTGGAATAAGAAGATCTGCAACTGACTAAGAGTGAAGAGGTTTCATGGCTCGGCAGGTTACAATACTAAACACGACAATATTTGTAGAAGCAGGACCTGTGTCAAACTGGAAACCAGTCTGTCAGGATGATTATGGTGAAATAAGCGCAAGCTATTATGAGTCTCAAATATGAAAGTGACTGCTTTAAGTTGATGCCCCATAACCTTGTAATAAACTTTTATTTACAAGGACATAATGCAGCGGCTCTTTAGTTGAGAGAGTTGATTGCTACCGACTGCTAATAGGACCGGCTGTCAACACTTAGCACTGAAGAAACCTCAACCACCTGGAAGTTGTTTGTGTGGAAGCATTATGGGTACTTGGTGGGGGGGGGGGGAAACCTACAGTGACAAACAAGATACAAGCACTGTAAACACTGAGAATACCAAGACTAGCAAACAAATAGCTGATAATGCCGAAGTTAGCATTTACTTTGTAGACACCACAGGAAAAGGCTGTCTATCAGTCTTTGTTTAAAACCTTTTTACATTTATTAACTATTTATTCAGGTTTTAAAATTATTGCTGTTTGGCATTCGGACAACTGATGACTGACGAGCAAGAAACTTCCAATTGGAGGATCACACAAACCGGTGCTGAAATAATCGTACTGATACTTTAAAATATATATTTTTTAAATACTCCACACAAAAAAAAGATTCCTGATCTGCCTAAAACAAAATTTAAAACAAATCCTGTCTTATTTTCTCTTTGTGAAACCAATATCATTCAGAGCATCGTCTCATGACCTGGAAATGTCCCAACGCTCCAACTCAACGGTAAAAAACAAACTGTGACAGACTCAAATGATTGCGCACTGTGAGAGAAATCATGCAGTACAGCGTGAAGCAAACAATGCTGCGGTGTGCAGCCTCTGAATGTTGAAGGGCCATCTTCCTATGATAGATCACCTACAGTCTTCTTTTCTTCAGAATTTGCTGCTTGAGTTTAAATCTTAATCATGTGAATCTCATATTGTAGATTGTCACTCCTGTAACTATTGAGTTTCTATGGATAAAATCAAGAATCTACTATTTCCATCATAAACCTTGAATTCCTTTCAGTTAATTAGGCAGCTTCTATGCTTTAAAACAAGTCAACAAAATTGCACTGAAACCATTTCTGAGCGGACTGTACAGACAGCTGAGAATCCGCAAAGTTCACGTCTGTTCAAAGTTTGGGAAATTTGTCAAACCAAACATTCTGCATTAGCTTTAGGGACAGAAGTGATGACAACTGTAATATAAATCACTGATTTGATAGAAATAAATGCAGAAGCATTCATCTGTAGCTGCTGCAGCTGCTCTCCTCACCCTCCACAGGTAGTCCAAGCCGATTAGTTCCAGGTCGTCCATCATGTAGGCCCTGCGTTTCGCTACCAGCTTGCCCTCTCTGCAGTTGACGGCCTTGAAGAACCTCTCGAAGCACTTCATGCCGTTCTCTGTCAGAAGCGACGGATCCAACTGTAGCACATTGTTCTCAAAGAAGTCCTTGTTGATGTCTGGGTCCAGGTCTGGCTCGTCCCCCATCAGCTTTGAGTACCTTTTAAAGTAGAAATAAAGAATAGAAGTGTGAGTGAGTGAGTGAGTGAGTGAGAGTGAGAGAGAGAGAGAGAGAGAGAGAGAGAGAGAGAGAGAAGAAAAAAAAAGCCCAGGATTGACAAACGTAGCAAAGGTCAAAAGCGAGGAGGTCTGAGTAAAGCTGTACCATTTGAAGCAGGCCTCGCGGTCGCACAGAAACACAGCGTTCTCAGCCAGACACTTCCAGATCTGCTTCGCCTGAGGAGCACACAGCCACAGCTGGCCGTCTTTTAATAGGAACCTGGAAAGAAGAGACAAAAGCTGTAGTGGGGCAATAATTCCCTGAAGGCTGAAGTCCATGACAGCTTTTTGATGGAAGAAAACGGTCCTTGATTAGACACAATGGTTGCAGAATCAATGTTGTAGCAAACCTTTGGCAACCAACTATGCCTAATTTTAGCAATTTGTATTTAACATTTTTAGATTACGCATGTTAGCTTAATTTTTAAGTGGAAAAAATTAATTTTTAGACGTAGGAAAGGAAAGGACATACCTCAGAAAGTTAAGCCGCTCTTGTACTTCTTGGACATGACTGTAGCGGCTTCCTGGTCTGACTGTTTGAGGGTCAAACTCTGCTTGTTCTTCTGAAAAGGTGCAGACACACACAAATCAGACTGCAGACCATACACTCTGTAACAGGGATGCCCAAACTTTTTGTTACATGGGCAAAATATCCAGTTAAATTTTTTTTATACATCTCAATTAAATATATAAATAAATAGAACATTTGGTCAATTCCGGGCAATAAAAACAGGGTTTAGGTAA
Source organism: Poecilia picta (assembly GCA_033032245.1). NCBI lineage: Eukaryota > Metazoa > Chordata > Actinopteri > Cyprinodontiformes > Poeciliidae > Poecilia > Poecilia picta. The sequence goes on from CM065354.1 coordinate 22,675,070, forward strand.
TTCTTTCTTTAAAAATGCTTCATGTATTTAGCCAAGGTTAGTAAATACATTAAAAGTAGATTTGGGTGCAGCAAAGAAGTCAAATACACGTCAACCAAAATGACTTAAGAAGTCACGGAATAGACGCGGACCTTGCACAAGGAAGCAAAAAGACGGGTTACTTAAAGATGAATACTTTGTATTTTCTATTGCTAAAAGATTGTTAAAGTCTGTAATAATATTTTGCCCCTAATTTAAAAAGGAAAAAAAGTATTCATTTAAATTCTGTCCTATTGGATTGGCTTTTTCCAACTACAAAATCAAAGTCTTTAGCTACCTTTGGACAGCTGCCTCATTGTCTCCATGTAGGCCGAGAGATTCTCAGCCACCAGGGTGACCAGAGCGTGGTTGTGCTGCAGCTGGTTGATCAGGTCGTGACGGTAAAACACATGAGGGCTTCTCTGCGTTTGACTGAAATGGAACAAGGAAGAGGAGGAGTGTTTGATGTATAGAGACAAACAAAAGGGCGAGAAAGGCAGAAAACATGAAGAAAGAGTGGAATTGAGTTTAAAAACTACGTGTAACCTGATTAATAAAAACGCTGCACCTTGATTTCTCATTTGGAACAGTGTGTAATAAAAAGAAAATGCCTTTTGGAAGATGTTTGTGTACATTTTGTGTGTTTAACCAAAAGAGCGGTTGTATCGGTAAAGGAAATTTCTTGCCTCGTTTCCACACATACACACGAGCCTTTAATTCAGGCAGTTGTCACATTGTTTCTAAAATATAATCATAATCTAAACTTGTGAAAGTAAATTTTTCCCCTCTCAAGTTATAATTCAATTGCACAAACTGCTGTGCATGCTGTCGTATTGTGCAGTTTTTCCGGCATTCACATTTCTTGACTTCAGCTTTATAAATAAAAGCGTTGACACAAATAATGCAATTAAAGAAATATTTCAGGAAACTTAAAACATGGATCCAAGGCATGAAATTTCCCCGATACGCTGCATTGAGTGATTTGAAGTGAAAGGAACTGGCCGGAGGAATAGTAGGGCTTCATCTCAAAGGACTTTTTAATAAACGTCAGAAAACTGTGTCGACTATTATGTGTATGAACTACAGCTCGCACTTGATTACGACAAAACTGAGCTTAAAGGTTCACTAAACTGAGAATCTTTACTGCCAGATAATCTAGTGCACACATGCATTGGTTTTATTTGATATATTCCATTTAAACATGTCACCAAACCTGGTCCTTCAAGTAACTGATACTTTGATACTTTTAGAACAGAACTGATAAGAAATTTTGAAGACTTCCCCTTAAAAAACAACATATTACTCGTTTCAGTGTTTATTTTAAACACAAACACCTCCACTGGGAAATTTCAGACTGCATGATTTCGTGAGAAAGCACTCAAAAAAACGTACCTTAACCTGACCAACAACTTAAAAAAAACCTGAGGTTTAAGTAAAAAAAAAAAAAAGTAGATGGAGTTATGCATCTTAAGTTATAACTCATCCAGCTTTGAGTTTTGATTAACCCCAATTTCAACCCATAAATGTATAAATAGTCATTTGAGATGAAACCCGGAAAAGAACCGTTTAAGCCGATTTGTGGCAAAGATTGACATTTGATGTAGTTTACGTTGTAAACTTCTCAAAGAGAAAGTGAGGCTTGACACAAAAAAAAAAAAAAAAAAAAAAAAGAAACAAGAGAGAACCCTAGAATTGGCATAAAAACTTACCTCACTAAGTTCGTTTGTATGTTAATTGGCATTTTCTTTCTGGAAAAACAACAGGCATGTCTGCTACATAGTTTCTACAGTGACTAAAATAAGTGTTTTAGTACTTCAAAAACAATTAGACTGATGCACATTATTAGCCAACGTCCAACTTTATGATTATTTAATTACTTCTGCCCTTTTGGACCACCACTGCTCACAAAAAAAAGCTTCAACTACACAAGTAAAAGACAGGAAGTCGACTAATGTTTAATCTGTGTAACTAGCTTAATCCCTGGCATAGTGGGCTACTACTCAAAATAATGTTAGAAGAATTCAATCTGATGGTAGAAGAAATTTATCAATCAAAAGCTGGAAAGCCTTACATTATTTATAAAAAAATTACTGCAGTCAGAATCTGACATTTTACCAAAAAAAAAGAGAAAAGAATGTAGAGCCACTTTAATCAGAAACAAGTACAAAACTGAGGTGTCTCAGCAATCTTACATAAGTGATAAAAAACAAAAATGTGAACGTTTGTTTTTGCCTGTTGCATTTTGTGAAAACTAAAAGCATCTTTTTCTATATATATATGTATATATATATAAAGAAATCAATTCCAATTTTACCTCAGGTTCTGAGGAGCTTCTCCAAAGAGGCTGCAGATTTCCCTGATTTGCTTCAAGGCAGGGATAACCCACTTGTCATTGGTACGAAGCTCTTCTATGAAGCGATCAATCCACTGAATCTTCTGCGTGTCTCTGTCCTGTGGGTGAAAAGAAACCACACTCCATATTTAGCGACTGTGTGAGCATCTATTTGTTATGTTCACCAAAATAAAATCTTTTTTAAGAAAGGTGAATGTTACCTGTGAGCAGCTGTAGTCCAATATCTTGATGTGAGCACTAAGAGCCTGATCCATGATGTCTACAGGGACGTCGTCGCTGTGCGCCAGGTTCCAGAGCAGGTTGAGGACCTTGTGGGCCATAACGCCGTCCTTATCGTCCTCGGCCAAGCGCCGAATTAGCTCAAGCAATTTTTCACGCTGCTTCTTGCTAGCATTGGTCCAGCTTGCCTGCAAAAACAGGAGAGGAATAAGCGACGGCAGAGCAGTAATCAAGATTTACTTTTATGCTTTACAAGGAAGCAAAGCATTTAAATTTGACAAAAAAAAAAAAAAATCAAAGCTCAACACTTGCATATTCTGCAGTATTATTCTTACCTTGAAGCAGTCGAAAAGATGATCGAGCTGCTCGGGTGAGAAGTCCCACGCCAGCTTGGCCAAGAGATCATGGACGTTCTTCACAATAGCCTCATGTTTACCAGCCTGCACAAAGACATAAGCAATACAGAAATATTGTAAAGATTAGACTTTAATACTGAAGCAGAAATAATCTGCTTGAAACTATCATTCTTTTTAAACATTAATTGCCAACATTAGCTTACAGTTTAATATTTAGGTGCACTGCTAAAATCACCAAATCTGAAAATCTATTTCATTCCCAATCTGACAGCATTTACAGAAAAAGTACAACTAAAACCTACTCCATTACTGTCATTATCTGCATGGTAAATTGCATAATTTAGATTTTAAAAAAAAAGAAAATAAAAAGAAACACCCTGAAGCACAAAGAAATTCGTTGATGGCTACAATTGGAAATGACTAAACAAATTTTTTCCAGTCTGTAAAAGCACCATGCCTGAGCACTGGCAGCTCGTGGTGAAGAACGGTCTCTGGTGAAGACAATGTTACCGACAGAAGAAGATAAAGTCGACCCGTTTCAGAATTACTGGGGAGCTTAAAATGCAGTCAGAGGAAGAACAAATGATGGAAAGCTATAGGATGCTTTCTTGCTGCAGAGATTGCAACACTTTCAGCAATTAACAGCAGCACAGACATGAACAAGACATGGTTGCCATGTTTCATCTTTTTGAGCTTTCCACTCAAAAAGATGCGCAACTTAGCTTTTATAGAACAAGCTGGATGTGGAAATGTCAGAATTAAAGTGAAGGTCGACGTTCCTCAGAATATTAACAAAAAGACTGACGTCTTAAAGTGCTAGCAACACTTATCTTTAGAAGATTCTAAAGTCAGCTTAAAATGTTAACCGTGTAATTTAGTCCCTGTGTTAAAGCAACTCTTCTATTAAACAGACTGTAAAGCTACCGCTGGTTCCATTATAATAATGAATTCCCACTTTCAACAGGAAGGCTGGAGGAAAACATTTTAAATGTTTATTTTGTATTTTCCTCTATTGTAGAATCACCTTATTAAACACGATCTGCATAATAAACAGAAAACAAAAACATGCTTAGAGGTGGTGCACCTGTGCAGCCCAGATGTTGTCCAAGTCCTGCATGGTAAGAGCTTTCTCTTTTATAACGAAGCGAAGGATCTTCTCCAGCTTCTCGACGTACTGCGGCTGATGCAAACTGTCCCTCAGCACAATAGAAAGGATGTGGTTTTGCTGGATCCATTCCTGATGCGGGAAGAGCAGAATTCATTTTACGGACACGAAATTCACAGAATGTAGTGCTTCTGAAAGCCTGCGCTTACCGCCATGCGCTCTGCGGTCAGCCACTCCTCCTCCTCAGGGTTATGCCGGTGAGTGTAGTAGGAGACGCTGGAGATCACCTTGTTAACTTCGTTTAGTGCATTCATTTTGCCGTTAAAAGAAGAAATTTGTAATAACCTGTCGAAAGAAGCAAAATCCAATTCCCGTGAGATCACTCTGCAGATGTACAACGGAAACAGTCGAGCTTTAAAAGAGACTAAAGTACCCACCTAAGAATCATTTTTAACCTAAAAATCTCTAAATTCTTCACCGTCTCCTCCTGTCCCGGTACACGAGAAGCCAGATTCTTCAGAGACTTGATTATCATCGACAGTGCGTCGTTTTTGGCTTCGTTCTTGGCCTCTTTCTTGAGCTCCTCGTCTGTGAGGTTCTCTAGAAACTGGGGAACCATCTCGATGACTGGAAGGAAGTACTTCTTTACTGTGTGCAATGTGAGGAACTCATAACACTGGCCAAAAGGCCTGCAACACAAAACAGGACATCAAGTCACATAAAAAAAATAAAAAAAGTACACTTGGAAATGTTTTTTTTTTTTGATGAAACAACTGTGGCGTTGCCGATTCTCACTTGATAAGTGCAGCGATGATCTGGACGTTCAGTGCTTGGCCGCTCATGAAACGGTCGTGCAAAATTTGAAACCCGTTTAACGTGCCAAATTTGTTTATTAAATCAACCAGCCAGCCCTGCGGACAGAAAACACACCGTTAATCTTAAGGGGTTGCTTTATCCAGAGTCACTATTTTGCGATTTGAGACCTAATTAGGCATTTGTGATGTTAACAAATCCCTCTTAATTATCTCACTTATGTTGCCAGTTAATCCAAACTGAAAAAGAAAGCATCCAGAAAAATTTGTCCATATAGTTTTAATCTGGCAAGATTTTTTTTTTTTAATAATTCAATTAAAAACAACTGTATAGAGACTAGCAGCATTACAGGCAGAGCTCAGCATAGTGATGGGCTCTGTGCCAATAGAGGCAGACAGGCGAGCAGTGCTGCAGTGCTGTTCACAACGACCCTGAGCCCACGCTACATTCATCTACCTTTCACTGGAGAAGCTCTACTCCCTGATGTTTCTAAATTCTTTCACAGTTACAAGAATTAGCCCAAGATTAGGTTCAAGGTATTGCAGGGGGAGTGTTGATTGTATTTACTTAGATAAACATACATTTTTTTTGTTCAGATACTTTTAATGAGGGCTCTTAATCATGCCAGTTTACAACTTCAGTCTGAGATAGCTAAAGTTGACCTAATTACCCAGCAGAAGAGGAAAACGGCTACATTTCTGGATGATTCTTTAATATATATATAAAGTTTTAAATAAATAAAAAAAAAACACAAAGCAATATTTGGTTAAATATGGCTTTTTTTTAATTCAAAAGTTATCGAATGTCACCTTGGGAGATCTCGGGTCAGGCGGACGAGCGTAGAGCTCGTCGTCGGCCAGCTGCGCTCCAGCGGGGACGGTCTCAGAAGGCCGTGTGCCGTTGTAAATGTGGAACTTGCAGTGGGGATTGAGGGCCATGGCCAGCAACTCCAGTAGCGGAAACCAGTCCTGAGACAGCTTGGCCACGCACAGCTCCACCAATCGGTGTGTGTTATTAATGATACACCTCTGAGAGACAGAGACCGGGGAAGAAATTAAACATTAAGATGGATAGTGTTAGAATGAACTGAACATAGCACATCCTTACATTTTGACCTCTTTATTGAAGACATTTTGTTATGAAAATATAGAATGCAACAACCTCAATTCAACATGAGCCAGGATGTTGTCATTAAAATGCCAATACGCTGTTCCTTTTACATCGATTGTGACTAATTAATGTGTCTGAAGAAAGGAGATATTCACGTTTAATATTTTACTAAAATTCAAAAGGGGTTTTACACCATTTTAGTCATCAAGGTACTGCACAAGCAACAAGAAATGTGTTAAAAAATACAGATTAAGAGCCAACATGCATTCAAATAAAAAGTCAACATTGTTTTGACCAAAGTCGAAAGCAAAAAAAACAGAAACCATTTTCCCCTAAGTCCCTGAAGTCTCTTGAGGTTCCAGAAATCAATCTTCCCAAAACAAAAGCCAACCTCGCCTATTTCTAGCAATAACACAATAACATTATTGATCGCGCCTCATGCTTCCGTTTTCCCCCTTTGATCTTCAACAACTGAACATAAACCTTGATTTTGGGGACTTGTTTTCAAACGTAAAAGATCAACGCAGATTTCTGTAAAGATAGAGCCCCGATAAACACTCACATGTATCTCAAACTTCCAGCCGCTGACTGCCTCGTCTGTCAGGATTTTTGTGAAGGAAATGGTTAAACCGTCCCGGAAAAACCTCTGACATGCCTCACATTTTACATCCAGTCCTGTGAGGAGAAAACAAGAAGAGACAAACTCACAACTTTAACATCAAGTGTGAAACATTCAGCTTAAACAGGTGTCAGGGTACAAATGTCTTCAGGACGTTTTGCGCAGATGTTGGCAAATAGATCTGTTTTTAATAGAGACAAATGTGTTAATGCACATAAAAAAAGGGTCATGAACCAAATGTGCTTATTAGGGAACTCGTTCTTATTCTGTTTATACTTTTCTAATCTTCCACAGAAACTTTCCCTGTAAGAGATGGGTAAAAACTACATTATTATTATCTCTGCACAAAAACCTTTCCATACTAAAGAAAAGCCAGTGGCATTTCAGCAGCATAAATAAGTCGTGTCAAGGCTGATCCAGCAGTGAGTTTCTGTAAACTCAACTCCTTTTTATTCCAAAGAACAAGTTTTCCTATGTTTTTTTAATACATTTGCTTTTGATTTAAACCTTCAAGTCATTTCAGCTAACTGAAAATGTTAATAAAACAAAAGCTGTGAATCCTTATTAAAACTGCCTTAAGAGGGGATACATTTGAGTTCACTGAATACTTCAAAGATTAACTTTGAACTAAAGTTTGAACAAATATATCTAAACCCAAACTATTGAGCCTGTTGAATCAGAATGAAGATTTTGTTACTTTGTCCAGCAGTTAAAATATGAGGGGGAAAATTTATTTTTCTATATCGTTAATGATGCAATCATGACGTCACATTATGCCAAATTTTTTGTCAAATTCTTAAATGGTAATGAGAGTGAATTCTACAAATCTACTACTGACTTGTTGCCTCATGAAAACAAAGAGAAGCCACTTTGGTTTAGACTATTTTAGCAGTTACAGTGAGATCCTCTCTTGGAAAAGACTGAGGAATGGGAATGTTGGGAATGTCCGCTCAGGCCACCTGAGATGCTGGATTTAATGCAAAAGGTTAGTGTTCAATTTATCATTTTTCCCCTCTTTGATGGTTGCTTTTGGGTACATATCACATGTTACTCACCTGATAAGTTACCAGGGAGCTGAAGTTAAAAACCTCATTAAAAAGAGGGACAGCATGAAGACTGGAGATATTTGTGCCCTTGTAAGAGTTTGTTTGCCTTCGAGAACATAGTGGACGTCAGGCTTATTTGTTTATATACAATACTTGTAGAACTCCAATATTTCTAAAGTGTAAATTTATATACAAGGAAAAGAAAGTACAAGTTTTCACATAAGGAGTTTGTCTTATGGTGAAATTTTTTTTACCATCTTTACAGCCCAATTTAAAAACAACAGAGCCCTTAAAGAAAATCAAACAAAATATAGGTCAAAGAAGATTCTGAATGGGTTTTTACATGCGAGTCATCAAGTACAACTGATTCTCAATTAGCAATGCTTTTTCACAGGTTTTAAAGTGCGGTGCTAATTCATCATTTTCTACATGAAAAGTATCATGGCTGGCCAACAACTTTGTGTATAAACACAAACTTGTAACAGTACTGCCAACGTAATTTGTCTAACAAACATAGTAATAGAAAAAATATGCATATGAAAACAGTAGTCTCGTATACTGTTTAAATCTTCACATTTTACTAAGAAATAAAATCTGTCCCCTTTCTCATATCATAAGTAAATTTGAAACAAATGTCAACTGGACGCTAATGTCACGATGCATTGACTAAAAAGAACATGCTGCACTTTCCTACCTTTTTTACTCAGGTCTATAGCAGCTTCCAAGAGGACTTCCAACTCTCCTTTTGGCAAAACTGGAACCACCCATCGAGGCCTGAGATATATTAAAGAAAGATAAATCAGCAGAAATACCAAAATAATGCAGAAAACATGCATAACAGCACCATAAATATTGTTCAGCTGCATCCCAATCTCCTTAAATGCCAAGTCATTGAGAAGTGTTTTCCACTGCGCGTGTGAACAACTTAAACTTCTTTTACTAAATTTAATTTGGAATACATCGGCATACTTAAAAATATCTTAAAATATGTTAAATGCAAACTGAATTAAAACCAACAAGGCATAAAATGAAAGATACTTTTAAAACAACTCAACAGCAGTAAAACGTTTTTCATTTGTAACAATGCAGAGCAGGACAGGGGTGGACCGACTCCACTAAATCGGAGCAGGCAGACGAGCAGATACCTGTTAATCATGTCATCAAGCTTCGCCAAGTCAGTGTGAGGAAAAGCAGGTTCTTCCTCTTCCAGCTGAGGGGGGCCTTCGCCCTGGCCCTGCTCATCTGGCGGGCTCACAGGGGAGTTCTCATTAGATGAATTAGGAGATGAAGTCTGGAGATAAATAAATACACGAGAATAAATTTGAAGAAGCTTTAAAATGCAGGTGGATGACACTCAAAAGAATACTGCATGTAGCAAAGACAGCAGCTACAGTATCAAATATTGCAATTACGCCATCAGTTGTAATACGTCCACATTTTCATCTCACCCTCTCTAATTAACATCCTTGGTGCTGAATCGTGTGTCAATTGTGGGCAACTACTGCAGTAAAGCTCAATCCACCCATGCAAGGCCACAGGATTGATTCAATTCAAAAGTGCTGTATAAAGGAATCACTTCCAACCAAAATATCATGGCTCAACTTTCAGGCTGATTTCTTAAATAATTAAACCTGAAAGTCTTAGTCTCAAGATATGAACTAGGTAGCAGTGAGTTTATACTAATTCAGGTTTGATATGGAAAGAAAACACAAGATATTTTCTTTTAACTGTGTAGCTTTTTGGTTAACTGATAAAAGAGGTGAAAATTTGCCTGCAAATCTATTCTGCATTTTTAAGATATGCTTATTTATTTTAGTCATTTTTAACTTTTCCATACACAAGTCATAAAAAGGAAAACAAAATAATGCATGCTGGGAAAAAAACAAAACAAAAATAGATATTTAAATTTCTGTCAATGGCAAGCACCCAAAGTGAGCACTGAAAAAAGTGTAGGTGGAAGCATGAGCTTTTTATGCCTTCACTTTAGCAGCTTTATCAAAATCAAAACAGAATCTTCCCTGCATATTTTTTAAATATACAGGAAAAGGAATTACAGCTCAGTCTGTATACAACGTTGTAAAACAAAACAATCGTAATCAAACCTTTTTGTATTTGTTTAGCAAATGATTTTTACACATCTTTTTCAAAATTTAAAGTTTTAACTCTTGATCCACACCTGAATCCCTCCAACTTAAGTGCAATTATTTTTAATGTGCGTCATGACCTATAACTGAATCTTCCTCTATTAATTTATTTAATTGCAAGCCACTTGTCGTCATATATTACTAACACACATTTAGTCCTTCTGGCTTCATCATACGATTATAAACTATTCAATTGTACACACCTGCATCAAAAATAAAAACTCCATCCAGATCCTGTAGATCTGTGAGCCAGTAAAAGACAGGTCCTATACAGGCTTTGTGGTACGGTTTCTATTGTTCTGGTGGGTAGCTGAACAAACACACACGTACAAAGACACAGGTGTTTTTCCTAAAATAAGCCTTTCTAACAATACTTGTCAATTCATCATACCTTTAGTGTTCGCATAACACACCGATGCTCATTTATCCCCGCTGACGCACAACAAAAAACAAACGCAGGGATTATGCGTTCCGAGGTAGAAACGAATTAATTAGCATGTGGGAGAATCCCAGGGTCGTCAAACTTAAATGATCTGATGAAGCATTTCATAAAGAAGCAAGGGCAAAGGGATTTTCCTTTTCTTTTATATCTAAATGATAATGAGAAGCTGCACATTGAGAGGAAAAGAATGATACGCATTGTTGAGTGGGATCCATATCTGAGAAATATAAAATGTGGGGGAGTTCGGTTAAGGCTCCTTCTGCTTGGCTGACCTACATAGGCAGCTTGCCTCTCACATCTCAACACAGCTCATCTCTAACCACCACAGGCCTGCGTGTGCACGCGCGCACACGCACACACACACACACACACACACACACACACACACACTCCCCCTTTAACCATCACTCTGGAGTCTCTATTCATTCATTGCCTCCCTTTTACTCTCTCACTCTTTTCCATTCTCTTCTCTCCCACCCTTTAGGTCCCAACTGGCATCTTTGTGTTGCTAGGTGGGAGCAAAACTGATTTAAAATGAAAAAATAAATAAAAATAGTTTACTAGACTGAAAATGAGACTAAATGTTGACATGTGCAGTTTGAGGTTTACCGACCTGGTTCTGTGGCAGTGGGGGTTGGCTCTGAGCATCAGGTGCCTGGCCCTGGCCCTGACTGTCGTTGCCCCCACCGGAGAGCCACGCGTGGTGGCCGTCATGCTCGCCACAGGGCAGATCTTGGCAATCTTGGCCTCTTAGGGAGCGCTGGCCAGGAGGGAAATCACAGCCACCTCAGCTGTACAGCGGAGGGAAGAGAGCCCGAACACACGAGAGAGGGTCGCAAGCACCTGGAGGTCTGGGTGTACTGCTGAGACCATTGCATAACCTGGTGAACGGAAGAGGATCAAAGGTCACGCTCCTGGCAGCCCCAAAGTAAAAGGATTTTCTTGTGCTTTTGTCAAAGAAAAAAAGCAAAAGAAACCCAACTCTAGTCGGGTGCAATGCCTTTATCTCTCATCTGAGTTGAAGGATATGACTGAGGCAATCTCTATTTTAATCACAGGTCCTCCGAGTAAAAATATCACTTTTAAAAAAAAAAGTCAACAGCATTTCTTCTCTACGTGAAGTTTGTCAACTTGTGCAGGTACAGGTTGAGAAAGTACAGGAAGTTTAAACTGAGCAGATACTGATCACATTTTACAGTAGATTGTTCACATATTCAAATCCTTCATGATGCAACATTACCTTATCACTGACCTCTGCTGGTGAAAACCTAAGACTGGGTTGAGTGTATGACTAAAGGTCAATGTGACTGAAGACATTTTACATGTCCATAATCTATAATAATAAAAGTAAGTCTCCGTTATAACAGAAGAGCTTAAATGTATTTTTTTCCCTTTAGTTTTCTTGTTATTTCTAGATGAACACAAAGTGCGTCTGTGAACCCTTACAATTTTATAGATTGAACACCCTTATTTTCATATTTGTAGCAGCTACTTTGAATGACAGTTGGATGAAAAACATAAATGATATCCATTCAGATTCCACGTTCTTGTTGGTAGGGAGTGTCAGGAACATTGTTATGTCGTTGAAATATTTTTTGCAAAGTCAAAGCATCTTTCCTGTTGAATTTTTCACAGGTCCTTAGAAACAGAACCAGAAAACTTTGCAAAACAACTGAATTTATGCTATAGATTGAAAAATAACTGGACAAAACCAAACTTATAAGATATCTAGTATAGCCTTAATGTTTTTCTTGCATTTCAGCTTTCTACAAAAACATGCATGTTAGAATAATCAATTATTCTATACCACACAAAAAATAAATTCAAGGCAAGATACTCTGAAACACTTCAAATCACACAGTAAGACATACTGAAACATGTCTGATAAGAAAAACTTCATTTCATGTCATCTTCAATCTGAAATGTGGAAAGAATTCAAAATAATTTCACATAATTGCATATCAAGAAACAAGAGCCAAGGAAGTAAATGAAATTAATACCGAAAGAGTCAAAACTCACTGCAAACCTTTAAGATGTAGCACACAACCACAGGATACAAACACATTCAAACTATATAAACTTTTTAAAAAACAAGTTTATAACCTCACACATTACCATAATCTGGGTTAAACACTGCGAATACTTAAAGGTTCTGAACAGAATTTAATTTCTTTCTGTGAGGGAGGACAGAGTCGGAGATAATCTGTGCTGCTATTGACCAACAGCTGTCATTCACATGTGCTGACTGAAGTGAGTACCGAAATCTTTGAACATTGCTAAAGTGAAACATAGCATGAAAGAACAACAAACCCTACAGGCTTCATACCAAATATTTCCCTGCTGCATAGGATGACTGTGCACACACTCCGAGGATGTTTACAGCAGATCAGTTGTCTAATCAAACACACACACAAGATTCAGCAGGGTTGTGCTTGGCAATGTCTTTCCACTTCATCTATCCAGGCAACTCACTTATAAAGTTTTATAAAAATAAACTAAATTGTGTTAAAAAAATAAGGAAATAATTTACATTTCACGCTTGAACACCTGGTAACAAATTCTGTTTTTTTTAACTTCCTTTTGACTACATTGCTCAACGCTACCATGTTACAGTCTGTATGAGGAGGAAGGACAGTACTAAAATGTTCATTGGTTTTAAGTTAATTAATCTAATATCAACTAAGACCCATATGACAGAGTGCCATTATTTCCATTCATCACACGGCCTCTGCTCAGCTGAACATTCTGCGCAGGAATACCAAGTTTATCAGATCAACTCACGAATGCAAAAACAGAAAAGACAGCGAAATCAGTATGAAGGGGCTGACACGCATTAAATGCCAACAAGTAAACAAACTCAAAACTTATAAAAACAAGCTAGAAAAATATCACTGCTGAACCTCTCACCGTTTACTAACAAGTACTTTTTAAAAAGTATTTAGTGAAACATTATTTTCTAGTGCTTATGTAAAACTAAAATGATTACTACCCAGGTGTAAAATGTCCTTTGCTTCAGCACCTTCAATGCTAGTTGATTGTACTGTAGAGACAGAGGGCATCTCCTCCACTGTGGAGACCCTCAAGGCAAAATCTGGAGAGTTTCTATGTATTTTTAAAAGTTATTAGTATTTAACTACCTGCTCGAATGAGTAAGAGTTGATTTTATGACACAAAGAAAACACAGTTTATGTTTAAGTCCTTATAAAAGTGAAACAAAAACCAGAAATATATTTGATTAAGTGGCTACAGCAAGGATATTTTATGCCCAATCCAATTTAGTGACCTGATTTCTGCCATTTCAAACATATCTCTCCTACTTGTTGTAAATGTTTTTACCAAAATTTTTAAATAATGTAACAACAGATTTCTAAATGTGTCAATAATGTTATAGAACCTATGTCAGAGCGGGTGACTCGAAAAAGCTACTTGCTGATCTACGGTGTTGTGCAAGTTGGTGTATAGATCTCTAGGTAGTTTGGGTTTTTTTACATCACACACAATGGGGTTCAGGAAATACCTAAATGTTATACAGTCCATTATTTAACTACACAAGTGTCTATAAAACTAGATAGTTGTCAACTTAAAGTCTATGTTAAGGAAATTGTAGTCAGATTCAATAAAAAGTTACTGGCAAAAGATTACTACTAAAAAGATTTATTGTGATTTGATTAGGGTTCAAAGTCTTGTATTTTATAAATGTCAACTTGTATATATTGGATGAGAACCAAAATAAATAGAGGAAGAGTGTAATAAAAGGTCTTCAAAAAATAATACAAAAATAGGTTGAATTGCATGGAAGATCGGGACATTTCTATATTTATCTCAACCAGTCAGTAAAATACTCATCCACAAAGAAACATTGACTGATTTAAAAAAAATGGTGAATGTACATGGGAACAAAATATTATATTTACAGGTACGAAACTGAGGTATGTAGGGACCAAATGGCAGCAACTGATATGAAATTGGGGTTAAGAACTGGTGAAGGGCTGAATTGTCCAGATGCTAATAAACGTCAACACAAACAAAGCAGTTTGTCAGCCTTACTTCCAGTTCAGTGCACACAATTGGATCAACGAATAATTTTTTTTTCAAGCTTCAAAAAGTGCTTCTATTCTGCTGTATGAATGCAAAGCCATATGGAAATGCTTACGATGTGCATTTCCAAATAAAAAATGAGGCAAGCATCAAAAATCATGAGACCAGTGGAGACATCTGGACAGATGTGTTGCCCTATTCTATTCACCTACTAATTATAAAATCAAACATTGTTTGACTGCATTGTCCTTTATATATGGTTTTCTTCTTACTTGTTACAGGGGTTGTAACAAGTATTACAGTTCAAAAATAAACCTCTAACCTAAATAAAAATCCTCTTTGAAACAGGATAAAACCTGGTATTTATGCAACGCAAACATACATTCTGAAGAATTTCGGTCATAAGACAAGGTGCAACGCTGGCTCTTAAATATTAGCACTCAAGTTATTTCCACGCATTTTGTTGATTCGGTCGAATAAAATTAGCACGTTTCTCGTCAACTTTCTTCAAAACTAAGAGGTCGAAAAGTTTGACAAGTACGCAGCAACATTACGTAATTAGTGCAACGACCAAGCATTGACACCTGGTAGTTTTGGGTCGTTCACGCCGGTTCCTGCGGTTCGGTTTGGCTGGAAGGCGATCCGCCCAGACAGCGGAGCTTTGAGGCGGTGGAGGCCTTACCGTCCAAAGCCCACTGCGCTGTCACATAGTCAGGCCTCGGCGTCCGTTTGGGCCTTGACGAAACACTCGCCCTGCAAATATGTGCTTCAAACACGGACGATCCGAAACACACAGCGAAGCTGCTCCAAAAATGAAGTTTCTGATTACAAACAATCACTTGTCACACCGTTCTTGCTGACTAACTATGTAACCAGATCGCCATTTGCAATGAGCGACGGCCGTGCTAACAGGAGCCAATCTAGACAGTTAATGTTAGCCAACTGTTAGCTAGCGAGTAAACATATTTGAATAAAAATAACTTGGCAGATTATTGACATGACTATATATGCTGGGATTCAAGCAATAAAGTGTAGCTGACTTATCGCCCGTCTGCAAACATTTCAACATTACGAATAAGTTAGCTAGCTATTCTTTGCAAAGGATGACAGGGGAGGCGTCTATTTCCTGAAATCCAACAGTGTTCTGATACGTATTCCTAAAGTTAGAACAAGGGTAAAACATTCAAAAATATAACATACTGGTGGGTTTGGAGGTAATAAATGTAAATAGTAGCATTTCTTTCAGAAAGCAATCGCGAAGTGCATTATTTAAACAAAAATTATCTGCATGTTCATGCCGCTAACTTGTAAACACGGGACGTTTAAAGGAAATGTTTCTTATCAGAATGTAGACAGTATCGAGGTCCCTTTGCGGGTAGCTAACGTTAGCCTCAACTCTGTGAATTTAGAGACATTTTCTTACGGTCGTAAATTAAATTCAATTTACGTTGACACATTCAGTAATTTGGTAGCCACCAGAGAAACAATGCCAGCAATTGAGAAACACAAGTATCGCTAAATGCAGCAACGTTACCTTGCACACAGCACCAGCTGACGCTAACAGTAGCTGGCTAACAATCAGCAGTCAACATACTGTGCTAAGCAGCTAACAACTCACCAGGAATTTGATACGACTTCCCCTCTATTCACGGGATACGTCCAGTCTTCCAGCGATTGTGTCGTCGTATATTACATAAACGCGGCCTATATCAGTGGCAGTTTCGCAGGGTACCAAACCTGTTACTAGAAAAATCTAATTCCTACGTTTTTTTGTTTTTTTTCCCTCCGCTTCTGGGTGTTTTTCCTGCGTCACCGGCGCGGTAACAACCCCCAGTTCGGTTTCTGGGGCTTGTCACCTCGGTCCCAGCAGTCACTCACAACTTGAATCAGCTCAACATGGCGGAAGCGCAGTCCGACACAAACGCTTCTTAGTAAAACAGGCCAGACTGCTGTGTGAACTCCAACACTCCGGCAATGTCTATGAGCTGGTTTGCATCACAACCCCGACTAGCTCTGCTGAACACAACACCCGCTGAATGGAAGAGCATAAAACCCCACTCGATTCCGATACGAGACTCCAGTTCCAGTAATTAAATCCATTCCTGATTTTGACTGAAATGAGGCAGAAACAAATGAACAGCTGTGGCATTTCACTATAACGCCACCTATCGGACGGGGTGGCCATACAAGAAAGCGACATTTTTTTTAATGTTTCCTTTTAAGAATATAAAATCTTCAAGCAGCAACACCATATATGAAGTGTATAAATGTGGCATGGCACAATAAATGAAATCAAAATACTAAACAATTACATTTGCCACAGTTATAATTAAATAAAACGAAATTTACGCCTCCCTGGTGAGGTGTTCCGGGCACGTCCCACCGGGAGGAGGCCCCGAGGAAGACCCAGGACACGCTGGAGGGACTATGTCTCTCGGCTGGCCTGGGAACGCCTTGGGGTTCCCCCGGAGGAGCTGGAAGAAGTGGCTGGGGAGAGGGAAGTCTGGGCCTCCCTTCTGAAGCTGCTGCCCCCGCGACCCGATCCCGGATAAGCGGAAGAAAATGGATGGATGGATGGATGGAAATTTAATAAGTAAGCATATTGCTAAATTTTTACAGGATGGGGTGGCCATACAAGAAAGCGACATTTTTTTTAATGTTTCCTTTTAAGAATATAAAATCTTCAAGCAGCAACACCATATATGAAGTGTATAAATGTGGCATGGCACAATAAATGAAATCAAAATACTAAACAATTACATTTGCCACAGTTATAATTAAATAAAACATAACGAAATTTAATAAGTAAGCATATTGCTACATTTTTAGAGGATGGGGTGGCCATACAAGAAAGCGACATTTTTTTAATGTTTCCTTTTAAGAATATAAAATCTTCAAGCAGCAACACCCTATATGAAGTGTATAAATGTGGCATGGCACAATAAATGAAATCAAAATACTAAACAATTACATTTACCACGGTTATAATTAAGTAAAACATAACGAAATTTAATAAGTAAGCATATTGCTAAATTTTTACAGGTGTCAATACTTTTGAAATAGATTGTTAAATATTTAGGTTCACTGCTTAAAATCTAAAGCTCAAACCACTGGAATTATGTACATGTATTCTATATTTGCATAGAGATGAACAGTTGCATTTGGCCTAACAGCCTCAGTCACTGTTATTGACACCTGTTATTACTACATCAGTCAAGATTTTGGCTTGGAAAAAATATTTAACATTACCACGGTCATATTTTTCAACAAAATAAAACCAGAATCCATCTAAAGTTTTATTCAAATTCAATTCAAATTCAGAAATAAGTCTATGACCCCATAGGGGAAATATATGTTGCTGCGACTCATTTAGTTGAAGAGTCATAAGTTATAAGTTAGGGCTTTTATATAAATTAATTTGGGACAAGCTCTTGTTTATATTATTTAAGCTTGATGGTGTATTTATATTTTGCATTAGACTTTACACAATAACAGCCACATCTGAATCAACCATCAAAAATAAGGTTTTTAATCTTTTATCTATTCACAAGCATTTTAGATGTACACAAAATGTTTTCCAAGCTCAGGAATACGTTACAGAAATAAATACATTAGTTGTAATTTATTATGTTGATTAAACAGGTACATTTTCCTTTGTACATGTGAAGCTGTTGATTTTTTCAACCAGTACCATGATTTTCATGGGGCTCCTGGGCTTGTACTTCAGGAAGGCTCTGAGTATAACAAAATATCTTCTTGAAGGTTGGTGAAATTATGTTTGCTTTTTGAAGCTATAAGTTATCAAATTATGACATTCATACAGTATGTCACTGAAAAGTTACTTTTTTTTACAACACACAAGATTATAATTTGGATTAATAGATTCTCTAAGAAAATTTAAGTTGCTTCAGAGTTAATTTACTGGAAGACAAACAGCATGTCCTTAATTATAATGATTTCAGTCTGAGGGTTTAACTGCACACTGCTAGTTACACAAAACTTTACTTTTAGCTTTAACCATCTGGATAAAGTGATTTATGTTTAGTAACACTTTTTATTCCTACTTTACGTATTGAAAACATTTATGTTTGATCCGAGAATTTAATAGAAATGTAGTTTTCTCTTTCTCGTGAGAGTTTTCCCAGACTCTAATGAGTTTGATAAAATCCCTCATTAAATTTATTTTTCAAAAACATATAACTAGATACGGATAATTTATTTTGCAACCTAAAATGATAGATTCATTTTAAAACAAGGAATGAAATGTGTCCGTTATTATGTTTTATTGTTTTGCATATTATTTTCACTTGTGTAGTGTGTATTAATAAAGATATTGACACATTATAGTAATGCGCAATAAAACCTGCCCACTACACCCGTTCAATAAAGAGGAGGAGGAAATAAAAACAAAACTCCTGTAAAACCGTCGTCTTGATAAAGATGGTTTGGGATGAAACTTAAATATTTTTTTCCTCACAACTTCAATACTGTAGTTTACGTGAACTAGCAAACAAAACATATTTAAGCAATTAAAGTAGTACACTGTCACTTGTTTCTAGGGCAACAATTTCAGAAGCACAGCTTAAATGACAAACTACCACAAACTGCCAAACAAAGTCACAAACACTCAAACATCTCACCTGTAAGTCGCAATAGTCTGAATTGTAAACATGATGTAAGCATTTTTTTCCCTGTCAAAGCCATCCAGTCTGGTTAGAAAACCCACATAAACGGCAGAATATTATCGAGTCTCGCTCTTTAAAAAAAAAAAATCCTGTCTGGGTTTTCTGTCTCTCCAACTTGTATGCTAATTATCTCCGATATCAAAGATGGCGGGCTAGCAGCATTGAAAATCTTCTCCGTAATGACTTACTAAATTAAGCATTAGCTGACTTTTTGTTGTTTACAGAAGCGACCAAGTCATTGCAGCGCTGCTCTTCTCATAGCAGAAATGGTGTGAGAATACGAGGAAGGTGTCTTTCGAGGAGGAGCGGGGCCACTACTAGCCGAGAGCTTCCCGTTGTCTGGCTGTTTGCGCAGCGGAGCAGCTAACTAGCCTATACCGTCAATTTTTAAAATGGCTCCGGTGCAGATTGGGTCAGATGGGCCGCTCGTCCCGCTCGGAGGTCCCGTTGTCTCGGGTCCACAGCCACCACCTCCCGGGACTCCAGCTACACAGGGCGTCAAACTAAGCCTCCTTATTGAATTTCTTCTCCAGCGGACTTACCATGAAATTACCCTGCTGGCTGAGCTGTAAGTAACAGTTAGCTTAGCAGGCCCACAGGCGGGCTAATAGGCTAACACTTGTAAACTTGAGAGAACTTAAGAGCTGTAAAATAAACTCTTGTTGTTTTATTACACTCAAACAATCACTATGACAATCATACTAATTTGTTATATTAAAGAAAGACTCAATGCTTTCTTAAGGGGCGTACAAGTAAATAACTTGCTACTACCGCTTCATAATCAGTGATCAGAAGTTTACCAGTAAGTACAGTGTTGTTAAATCTACCACCCAAGCTCATCTGTAAAAATTAGTAAAAGCTATTGTTCATATAGTTCGTTCCCTTTAAACAAATAAATATCAGACTTCCTTTGTTGTTGTGCTGTTTACCCAAAATCAGTTGCTAATTTGAGACCCTGTCACTTACAAGCTCCCACACTCACGTTCCCCTGGTGACGTCACATAAGGCAACCCATAGCACGTTGCTTTCATATTTCTTTATTCTCTTTATTGCATGTTTGCAATACATTATATTTTTTGCTTTTTTACTCGTAACAAAGTATACAAAGGTTTTTAACACATTCGAAGCCACAATGTATATAAATATAAATATCCATCAGGTGTTGGAGGAGTCAACAGAGTCAAGCAATCAGCCAAAAAGTTTGAGTGACTCTGTGACAAAGTTTGTGAAAAAAGAAGGGCAAAAACACAATGTTATAACTTTTTAGTGCAGTGATTTAAATGTGGCCTTAATTTAAAATCCATGTTTTTGTCTTGCAGGCTCCCCCGAAAGACTGATATGGAGCGGTATGTTTGCTTTAATATATTTCCTCCTATTTATTAAACACAATAATTAAATGCACAACTTTTTCTAGGGGACATTTCTTTTAATTTCACTGTCGTTTCTTAAATTTCTTTTTCATGAAGGAAAATTGAGATCGTCCAGTTTGCAAGTCGCACCAGGCAGCTGTTTGTGCGTCTCCTGGCCCTGGTTAAGTGGGCAAGCAATGCGGGGAAAGTTGAGAAGTGTGCGGTACGTTGTGTTTAAGGAGAGCCTCCTGCTGCGCACACACGTCTAGCTGAACGAATCTCTCTGACTTGGCTGGTGTTGTGACAGATGATCTCCAGCTTCCTGGATCAGCAGGCCATCTTGTTTGTGGACACAGCCGACAGACTGGCTCTGCTGGCTCGGGACGCCCTGGTGCACGCTCGCTTGCCCAGCTTCGCCATCCCCTTCGCCATCGACGTCTTGACGACGGGGTCGTACCCACGCCTGCCTACCTGCATACGTGTAAGTCTTAAAACCTTGATTTTTCTTTCCCCGTTAAGGCTGGATAAAAAAGATGCAGATTTAGATATTCTGACTTGTCTGTCTAATGTGTCGCTTTATTTATTTTTTTTCTGTCTTTGTTCAGGATAAAATAATACCTCCCGACCCAATCACTAAAACGGAGAAGCAGACCACTTTAAACCAGCTCAATCAGATTCTGCGACATCGCCTTGTCACCACTGACCTGCCTCCACAGCTGGCAAATCTCACTGTTGGTAAGCAGTTTGTGTAAAGGGCTTGAATTTTCACTGCCCACTGTTGATTTTTTTAATTTTTAATTATTATTTATCTTGCTTATTTGTATATTCTTTAGCTAATGGTCGTGTTAAGTTTCGGGTGGAGGGAGAGTTTGAGGCCACTCTGACGGTAATGGGAGATGATCCTGACATTCCCTGGCGGCTCCTGAAATTGGAAATTCTAGTGGAGGACAAAGAAACTGGAGGTGAAGAAGCCAATTCTGATTAGATTTTATGAGTAACATTCATAGTGTGGCCAAATATGTGATTTCCTCTTTTTTATTATTTTTTTTTTCACTGCTTACTAACAGATGGACGAGCACTGGTCCACAGTTTGCAGGTGAACTTCATCCATGAGTTGGTCCAGGCTCGACTTTGTGCCGATGAAAAACCCCTCCAGGACATGTACAACTGTCTGCGTATCCTTTAAACGTTTCTGTTTGCTCATGGAGACAAACATTTTCAGGGTGTTTCCTGGTCTGGATGCATGTGGAGAAAGTTTAAGAGAGCAGGGGAAAAGTATTGGTATTCGCAGAATGTATTTCTTCTTCCATTTTCTAGCAGTTCAGTCCATCTTCAATGCCTAGTCCCTGTAGAAAATCGTCCATGAATTTAGAGGAAGCTTTGTGTCTATGCTTTTAAAACTGATGCAATATATATCGGTTTTAAATGCACTTTGTACATGTCTTTTGTGCAACGGTTCAGGTTTTGTCCAGTTCTGCTCTGACCCTCTGCAGTAGTGTGTGTGTGTGTGTGTGTGTGTGTGTGTGTGTGGTTTTGTTGAAGCCTATAGGGTATTGACTGATCAAGCAGACAAGTGTAGAATTCCAATGAGAATCCCAGCTGCAGTAATGCATCCTGCTTAGCACCCTTTCATTAATTCTTAAATAACAAATCAGCTTTTTGTTAACGGCAAAGAAAGAGCAGCACTGTTCCTGCAAGCATCGGTTATCTGAGGTGTGTTTTATTTTGGTTTTTTTTAAAACCACTTACAGAGATGTGTGCTTCCACACCTGTCAGCATGTTTGTGAAATATGGCTAAATTACATTTTCTGTCAATTGCATAGCTTTGACCTATATATTTAGCCAGACATTTGGGTGCGACGGCAAGGCTTCAGCCAACAAAATCTTGATATTAGTTTCTGTCAAAGTGCATCTTTGATGCAGAAATAGAAACAAGCAGGTATTAGCATTTAACGCAGTCGTCAAACTCTCAAAGATTTAATCAAGCATGCGAGTTGAGAAAGACTGTGCTAATCATGATGCTAATCAGTACGTCTCTGCACTGGCTTTCACCCACCCCCACATCAAAGAGCAGTCTGTGTGAGGCACAAGCAGCCCTTTAACTAATAATCTACATCTTGAAGGATGTGTGCGTGTGTTTTGAATGTCAATGCCGCGGTAAGTCAAATAGTCAACCATCTACCTTGATCTGTAAAATCCCCCCCATACCGTGCTTTTCTTTAACTGCACCGTATCCAGATTCCTTTTGCCTGTCGCTGCAGCTCGAGGTCCTCCATTCTCAGACACTAATGCTGATCAGAGAGCGCTGGGGAGACCTGGTGCAGGAGGAAAAATATGTTCCGGCAAAATACCTCACGCTTTCCGTCTGGAAGTAAGGCTTCTACACTTTCAGACCGGGGGGAGGGGGGGGGATAAGGTTTAATTAAGAAGCATAAAAAAAAATACCAAATTGTTTTTACTTGTTTCATCTTTACAGCCAACAGGTTTTGGGTCGAAAAACAGGCACAGCATCTGTGCATAAAGTCACAATCAAGATCGATGAATCGGATGGATCTAAGCCATTGCAAATATCTCATGAGCCCGCTCTCCCTGCCTGTGACTCAAAGTTAATGGAGCGAGCCATGAAGGTGAAATTAAAAATGAAAACGGTTTCTGTTCCTAATGTAATGCAACATTTAGATAGTTAGGATTTCCTTTGCATTTAGCTTGAGCTAAGTTTCCTTTTTCTCTCTCTTTTCCGACTTGTTTAGATTGATCATCTCTCAGTGGAGAAGCTGCTGATTGACAGTGTTCATGCCCGCGCCCATCAGAAGCTGCAGGAACTCAAGGCCATTTTAAAGACCAGCAATCCCAGCGATAACTGTATGTATTTCATCTTTGTTTCTACTTGACAGAGTCATTAAAGCCCATAGCTTTTCTGTTGTGTTAGTTTTATGCCCGATGTAATAAGGCTCCATGTTCTTGTTTGTTTTTGTTTTTTTTCTCTGACATCACTTGAATATTTACTGAAAAGCGTTGGGGTTTTTGGTTGCATTGTTTTTAAATGTTTTTATCTTTGTGGCAACCCATACAATTTATTTATTTGTGGGGTTTTTTGTACATTTCTGTCATGATACAGACTTCGTTTCCATTCATTATAGGCTTAAAATATCTTAAATTTGAGTTGGTGAAACCTGCAGAAAATCTTAACGAGTGTCTCAGTAAGTTTTCAACATTTAACCAGATTGATCTGGATCACTTTCTCCCCCTTGGTAAATGAAATCACAGCACAGCTTTACCAGAGGTTATTTCTAAATCACATATTTTACTAGTCTCAGTCTTGATTTGTCCCACTGTATGTTTTCCAGTCATATTTAGTGTTAAATTCTTGATTGTTTTACTGTATTTTTTTCCTCCAGCATTCATTGAGACAGCTTTGCCTACGCTGGTCGTTCCGATACTTGAGCCATGTGGTCGCTCAGAGTGCCTGCACATTTTTGTAGATCTTCATTCTGGCATGTTTCAACCTATGCTCTATGGATTAGGTAAGCAGCAGCAGCAGCAAATGTTAACTCCTCTTTTTTAGGTCCTGTATTTTTTGTGTTTGTTTTGATTAGCCTGACTCTTGCACCAGTTCTGTATTGGTGTTGTGTTTTTAAAACAAGCTTTTAGTAACTTACACTTTTTGTATTTTAACTACAATTTGACTAGTTTAATTTAAAATGTAACTCCTGCTATTGATGATGTTTTTTTTCTGTCAACTTTCATCTGATTGTGTTTTAAAGCTTTGGCTGCATGTTTATCTATAATCGTGATTTATTAGCTTTCTTCATTCTGTCAGCCATAAATCCTGGGTTTGTTCTCTCTACAGATCAGTCCATGCTGGATGACATTGAAAAGACGGTCAACGACGATATGAAGCGCATTCTCTCTTGGCTTCAGCAGCTCAGGTAAGTTCATATAAACTAAATCAACCTTTATTTACTAAATGCGATAAATTGCGAACACTGTGCGGGGACTGTGAGGCATTCATTCTTTCCGGTTAGGTTCTGGCTGGGGGAGCAGCGATGCCGACAGTCCGTGAAGCACCTTCCCACCGTTTGCTCCGACATCCTTCACCTCTCCAATTCGGCCACGCACCCAGTCGGCAGCTTGTCCAAGCACAAACTCTTCATCAAGCTCACTCGTCTCCCACAGTACTACATCGTGAGTTTTGTCGGCCAGTTTATTGTTTAAAGACGTGTCCATTCCCATGCATTTATTTATTTATTTATTTCAAATATTTTCTCTTGTTTCCTTGCCAGGTGGTGGAAATGCTTGAAGTGCCTAGCAGTCCCACAGCATTACAGTACAAATACTCTTTCCTATCAGTTTCTCAGTTGGAGGGAGAGGATGGGCCTATGTGCGCACAACTTTTACAGCTTTTTAAACCCAACCTGGAACACCTTGTCCAGGACCCAACAACAGGGAGAGAGGCTCGACCTGGAACAAAAAGAAAGGTAGTTGTTTATTTTATATCGTGAAGAAATGAATGGGTTTAATGTGAGATTCTGAACTTTGTGTAGAAATGTTTTGGGCCCTGTTTATAACAGTTAAATAGAAAGAATGGCGCAACTGCAAACCTGCCACGCTCACACTGCCTTCCTTAAGTTACTGTACATGCTTTAAATACACCTTCAACATAGTTCTGTGTCTTCTGCTCTGTAGATTGCTGGAGATCAAGGAGACTCTGAGCCTAAGAAGCCCAAGAGGTCTGGAGAAATGTGTGCTTTCAACAAGGAGCTGGCTCATCTTGTAGCCATGTGCGACACCAACATGCCTTTTATTGGTCTCAGAGCAGAGGTTAGTCGGCGTTTGGTCTTCAGGTGTACATTTCTGGATTCAAGGCTTGCATAATTCCCAGCTGATCCCCAATGGTTTTTCTTTCTCTTCTGAGTAGCTTTCCAACATGGCCATTCCAAATGAGGGAATGCAAGTGGAAGGGGACGGGAGTAGCCACGCAATCCGACTGCTAAAGTAAAACAATCTCTCTCTTTCTGTCTCAGTCGTTTTGTTCTCTTCAATCTGTAAAATCCCAAACTGTTTACGCCTCTTGTTTTCTAGGATTCCCCCTTGTAGAGATGTCGGAGAGGAAACCAGGAGAGCTTTGGAGCGCTCCCTCTTGGACAGCACCATTCGCTTGCAGGGCAGGAATAACCGGACCTGGGTGGCCGAGCTGGTCCTGGCCAACTGTCCGCTCAGCAGCACCAACAGCAAGGAACAAGGTGCTTTTCATTTTCTTTTACCAAATGCACATCATTAAAATATCTGAAAATAACTATTTTAGCATCTTTTTGTTCAGAATAATGTTTTATGATACGTCTGTAATTTTGTCAGTAATCTTCATAGAAAAAAATGTTCCTCTGTTTGCATTCTGACCCGTGTTCTCACCGAGTTTCCCTGTTCTACCAGCCTCCACTCGCCATGTGTATTTGACCTATGAGAACCCTCTGTCGGAGCCTGTGGGCGGGAGGAAGGTGGTGGAGATGTTCCTGAACGACTGGAAGGCCATCAGCCAGCTCTACCAGTGTGTTCTGAACCTTTCTTGCACTCTGCCAGGTGGGTGCATGTAGACCTGAAAAAAAAAAGGTCTTCACATTTGCCAATGATCCGATTGCAGAAATTAGCGAGGCTCTTATACAGACTGAGAACTTTTAGGATTTTATTTAAGTAATTTCCAGGTGTGGAGAAATATAAAAAATTCCAATCTTTTTTTTTTTCCATAATCTCTTTCTTTTTCTTACTGTTTATTCCATGTCACATGCTGTAAAGCACTTTGAAATGCCTTGCTGCTGAAATGTGCTATACAAATAAAATGTGATTGATTAATTGAATCAACTAATTAGGTAATTGATCAGCCATTAACTGGAGTACACAGACTCAAAAAGGCCATTTGCTGAAAAACCAACATGCTTAGAGCACTAATTAAACCAATATGACATGTGTACATTTTGCATTTAAGATAAAAACACCTCTGTCTTTAAATATGTTTTAACCAAATCTTTTCAAGTGTCAGTTTTGGCTTCACCTGGTTCAAATTCACTAAAGGTATGCTAAGTTATTGCCTTTTAAGCAATAACATGTTTTCTTATTTAAAAAAGGAACTGAACCGAGTAACTTTGTTTTAAATCAAAATATATTTCCAACATTTTATATAATTGGCTTAAGTGGTTAAATGAAAAATCTGTAGAATGTGCTAAAGTTCTCATGGATGCGTCAGTCCATCTTTTTGTCTTTTTTTACATGTATTCTTTTATTAAAGTGGACCTTTGTATAAATATCTGCAGACAATTCAGAGTTAAATCTGGTACTCATGTCTTAATAGTTGTTCAAGAAATTGGACTTTGGAATTTTGTATCTTGAAAAATATGACATTTAAAACACCATGTAGGAATCCTGGCGTCTGGGTCCTACGTTTTCTGCACAGGAAAAATCCACCTATATTCATAAGTATTGTTTCTGCCGTGTAACTCGGTGACGTCTTCACTCCAGAAATGCCGCCCTACCTAAGCCAGTTCTCGGAGGTCCGGCTGTATAACTACCGCAAGCTGGTGCTGTGCTACGGCACCACCAAAGGCAGCTCCGTCACCATCCAGTGGAACTCCAACACGCAGCGCTTCCACCTCGCCCTGGGCACCGTGGGGCCCAACTCGGGCTGCTCCAACTGCCACAACATCATCCTCCACCAGCTGCAGGAGATGTTCAACAAGAACCCAAACGTGATGCAGCTGCTGCAGGTACACGGTCAAAACTCTTAAAACGGTACTCAGAGACAGTGCATTCAAGTGGCTTGCTTTGGTGTGCTGAACTTTCTAATAAATCGATTGATGTGAAAAACAAGTTAGATGATCTTTAAACTGCAGGAGTGTTGCATTTATCAGTGCCTCAGGGATGTTGAGAAGGTTTCTTGTGATTGTTGAGGTCTAAAGTTGCTGATTATGTGGCACTTTTTTCAAAACGTAGCTGTGGAAGTTGCATTTTAAGCTTTATTTTTTGCCATAACATTGTCTTAAAAAAATGTTCACATAACCTTCCCAAAAAAGACAAGATTTTAATGTGCAAAATCATGTCTTGAGGAGTTGTCAGAGTGCAAAAGATTAATTCTGTATTGGTCATTCAAGTTAATATGAGCTATTTACACGGTGTAAGCAAATCCTATTGAACAGAAATAGGACTGCAGGGAAAAAAAGTTACGAGAGCTAAATGGATTTTCCAAAATTCAGCCAAGTTGCAGTGATTGGTCATAGAATATCGCAACTTCCTGGAGGGACTGTTTTAACGAGCTGTGATTAGAAATTAAAAGCACGAAGTTATTTCAGTATGAGTATTATCGAACAAACTGCACAGATCTACAAAATAATTTTTCCTAAATCCTTTTTTGTGACTTTCCAGGTGCTCTATGACACACAAGCTCCTCTCAATGCAATCAACAAGCTACCAACAGTGCCCATGCTGGGCCTCACCCAGCGCACCAACACTGCCTACCAGTGTTTCTCCATCCTGCCCCAGTCCCCCACGCACATCCGCCTAGCGTTCCGCAACATGTACTGCATCGACATCTACTGCCGCAGCCGAGGAGTGGTGGCCATTCGAGACGGAGCCTACAGCCTGTTTGACAACACTAAGATTGTGGAAGGGTTTTACCCCGCTCCAGGGCTCAAGGTAAACGGGAGGAAGAGAGTTAAAGAGAAAAAAACTCACACTTTTTTTTAAACTATGAAAGAGAAGATGCTTGGTTTAAAAAAAATAGATAAAATTTTAGTAAGTTTATTAGATTTTGTCTTTGATTATTAGTTTTTTTAATTACTCACAAAATGCTAAGTGTGAAGGAGAGCTAAAGAACTGCACAGTAACCTGAGCACTGCTGCTGGATAGTGAAACACGGTGTTGGCAGTGTCTTGCTCTGGGAATGCATTTCTTTAGTGTTTCCAGGATGTCTGTGCATTTCTTGGAAAGTCTTAAATAAATGAATGCAGCTAAAATTAAGGCATTAAAATGTCTTAAATTCATTTAAAAATGTGAATATGTTATTACCAGGTCTTAAGGTTTGTCTCAACAGAACTATTTAATCTCATACATTATACATATGTTTATATGAGGTGTGTGTGTGTGTGTATGTATATATATATATATATGGCCGTATTTTTTTTCTCGTGGGACTTCTCTGTGTGGCAAAAATTTGAGTCACATTCAGCTTAATTCTCTTCTGTGACTTGAGACAGTTGAGGCTACCTCTTGCTATCTGCTAATGAACCTTTGCTAGCTTTTTTTGCCTATTTATCGTGTGAGAGATGTGTATGGGCAAGACTGAGTGAAGTTTGTACTTTACTGTGAAGATTAAGGCCTTAAATTCATTTCATAATGAGTCTTAAATTTGAGTTGGTAAAACCTGCAGAGACCTTGGTTTCATTCAATAAGCTCATGTATTACTTTCTTTCCATTTCATAACTTTTTACTACTTTGTGTTGCATAAAATCTGAATAAGCATGTTAGTGCAAAATTAGCAACATTGAAGTGGTGTCACTAGTTTTGCTGGACACTAAAAATGACTTCAAAAACCCGTGATGTGATTCAGTTTTTCCACATCAAACATTTCTCTCTCTCTCCTCCTTCAGACATTCCTTAACATGTTTGTGGACAGCAGCCAAGACGCCCGCAGACGTTCCATCAACGAAGACGACAACCCTCCCTCCCCTGTGGGCGTCGACGTGATGGACAGCCTGATGAACCAGCTGCAGGCTCAGCAGCAGCCCCAGACCATGAGAGGGGGCGCCGGAGGCGTATACCCGCCTCTTACGTCGCCGCCACCGAATTATCTCGCCAACGTTACTCCGTCGCCCTCCATGATGCCCACTCAGTCGCCAGGTAACGGTACATCGTGATTCCCTCTCATACTTGTGAATGTGGACGTCTCGTTCCGTTTGTGTCGTCTCATCTCATTCAGACATCTTGTTCTACATGATGAATTTTTAGTTTGACTCTCATGTCGTCATGGTCACCGACATATTTGTTGCTGGAGCAAATCATCTGAGAGCTTCTGCTTGCCACGTGTTCCCTTTTTAGTTTGATGAAACTACAAGACCATTTGTGTTTCTCATGCAACATGTGCTCACAGAAAAAAAAAGCTTGTGTTCAGCCATGTTCCCTCCCTCCATTGGTCTCCATCTCAGCCCTCCAGCCAGACGCTACGGCCTCTCCGTCCAGCTTTAGCTTGTATGCTCACGAGTGATTGCGGGTGTGTGTGAGGAGCAGAGTCTTATGAGCCATTTGACGCATGTGTGTGTGTGTGTGTATATATGCAGGGAACATCCATGCCTCTGGCTCCCCTAGCGGAGCTTTGAGGGCGCCCTCTCCTTTTGGCCCCACCCCGTCTCCGTCGTCTCTGGGCATAGCCATGGGCCAGACCAGCTTTGCCAGTCCCCACGGTAAGCAGCAGGGAGGGCCGTAAATGCTGGTCCCTGCTGGGCGAGGGGCTTGAACAGGCCGAAGCGAACATGACCCAGAATTTTGTGCGCTGCAAACATTTAAGACTTGTAAAGCCAGAGCACGCAGTGGTGTATTTATGACTGTGATTGTTATGTCTAGTGACTGATTATTGGCTCTCTTCTACCTAGGTCCTCTGGACCCCAGCTCTCCTTACACCATGGTGTCTCCCAGCCACAGGGGCCAGTGGCCAGGCTCGCCCCAGGTTTCAGGGCCTTCTCCTGGGGCCAGAATCCCCGGCATGTCCCCCGGTAATCCTTCGCTGCACTCGCCTATTCCCGACCCCAACTCTCCACGTGCCGGGAGCAGTAAGTACCGCTTTCTCAATACTAATACAACCCCTGGCAAAAAGTATGGAATCACCAGCCTTGGATGAGCAGTCATTCAGACATTTCATGCTGTAAAACAAACTCGGATCAGAAACATGATACAATTATAAGGTCATTCCAAAGTGCCACTTGTTGGCTTTCAGGAACACTCAAAGAAATGAAGAGAAAACATTGTGGAAGACAGTGAATGATACTTTTATTGACCAAGAACAGGGAAATAAATATGGAGTCACTCAATTCTGAGGAAAATAATTTGAAGGTACGGTTCATAGTATGGGGCGCTCATAGTCCGGAAAATACGGTAATTGGTCTTAAAAGATTTTTGAAAACAAATGAATTATCCGCAAATAATGCCATCTTTAAGTGTCTACTGTAGTAGTGACTAGTGGCGTAATCATGTAATTTTATTATCACTAGATGTTAGTAGGTTCAGAGCATTTTACATTAAAACAAGAGAATTAGTGATGCTTGAATGTTACTTCATTCAGGCATAAACACCACAGTGTTGTTGCTCTGTACAGGTGTATTTTTGAAGTGGACATGTTAAGTGCAATTTGAAATAAGAAATGTAAAATATGACAAAAATACATTTTTGTGTTTATTTGATTCCTATTCAAGATAAGAATAATATAGGCAGTTACAGAGTATCTTTGGTTACATTTTTGGTTGGTGGTGTGTCTCGTGATTTTTTTCAATTAAAACAATGTACCTTGGCTCAAAAAAGGTTGAAAAACACCAACTTTAAGTATACTAAATTCTGTGTTCTTCTGCCTTTTCAAAATCCCCTGTTTTTTTCCCCCTATCTTTGCCTTAGGTTCCCAGGTCATGCCTACCAGTATGCCTCCTCCCCGAAAGCTACCTCAGCGCCCCTGGGCTGCATCCATCCCCACCATCCTCTCCCACAACGCCTTACACGTGCTTCTGCTCCCCTCACCCACCCCCTGCATGGTACCCGGCCTGGCAGGAAGTTATCTCTGCTCGCCACTGGAGCGCTTTCTGGGTTCTGTTATCATGAGGCGACACCTACAGAGGATCATCCAGCAGGAGGCGACGGTGAGTGTCTTCGTCAGCAATAGGTTGTTTGCTTCTCGCGTTTAATTTGAGTGTTTTCAGTGCAATCACCTGCCGTGTCGCATCTGCTCCAGTTATCGATTGTGAACTCCAACGAGCCAGGCGTGATCATGTTCAAGACGGACGTCCTCAAGTGCAGAGTGGCTCTCAATCCAAAGAACTATCAGACTCTGCAACTCAAAGTTACTCCAGAAAACGCAGGCCCCTGGTCCCAGGAGGAGCTCCAGGTGCTGGAGAGGTTCTTTGAGACCCGGGTAAGTGAAAACGCCAGTCAACACATAAAATGACACACCTCCACTTTGTTTTATCCTAACAATCCTTCTTGTTTTAACTTTGTCTTGTCAGGTCGCTGGTCCTCCCTTTAAATTCAACACTCTGAGTGCCTTCACGAAACTGCTCGGGGCTCCCACTAATGTTCTTAGAGACTGTGTGCGCATCATGAAACTTGAGCTGGTGCGTAGCTTTCACTTCTGCTTTAAAGACTTTTTTTTGTCTTATTAGTGAATTCGTGATTTATAAAATATGTATCTCAATTTCCAGTTAGCATTTTTATTAGCTGTACACAGATTCCTAAACAGCTTTCAAAACCTTTTTTCTGCCCTTACATTAGATCTTTATTAATTTCTGCTTGAAGTAGAGGCGAAGTCACACTGTGTGAGTTGTGACCAATTTATGTCTAATAATTGGAAAAATGTGGCATTTCAAGTTTCCTACTAGCCATTCTCCAGTCAGGGATGATCTCACTGAAAATCATCCAGCTCCAACAAACACACGTTTTTTTCTGTGCATCTCTAGTTGGGCTTGACTAAACTATTTCTCTCTCTCGCCAGTTCCCTGACCAGGCTGGACAGCTCAAGTGGAACGTCCAGTTCTGTCTCACCATCCCTCCCAGTGCGCCCCCCATCGCTCCTCCTGGGACCATCGCTGTGGTGCTCAAGGCCAAAATGCTTTTTTTCGTAAGTTGCGCCATCTCTCCTACCTCAGTAGTGCATTACAGACCTTTAAATATTTGCAGGAGCCTGACGGTTTGCGCGCGTTTGGTCATTTTCGTCTCACAGCTGCAGCTCACCCAGCGCATCCCGGTGCCCCAGGACCCCGTGAGCATCATTGTTCCCATCGTGTACGACATGGCCACGGGCCTCACTCAGCAGGCCGATATTCCCAGGCAGCACAGCTCCTCCGGAGCCGCAGCGCTTCTGGTCTCTAATATCCTCAAGAGGTTCAACGAGCTGCACCCTTCCAGGCAGGGTAAGACTCCATAACAAGCTCTAAATATCTAAATATCAACTCCGATTCGGACTTTACCTTTCTAACACGCTCTTGTCTTTCAGGTGAATGCACCATATTTGCATCCGTTCAAGAGCTGATGGCCACCCTGTCGCTTCCCCCCAGCACTCGACAGTAACCCGTTCAGACTTTTTGTCCTGAAACCGAACTGGAGTCGCCTGAGATTGAAATCCAGAGCTGAGGTGACCAAAAAAAAAAGAGGAAAAGCGGTTGTCTGAATCCAGCATGCCATCTCCCTTCAGCTGAAAACTTTGACTTGTAATGAAATCAGTGCTGAATGCAAAGGAAAAAAATATATAAATGTGTTATTTTTGTCCTGCAGGCACTTGTAAGCAAAATTATCTATTGAAAATTAAGATTGTTTACAAAAATATGTATATTGATGTACATTTTGCTTGTCAGAAAGAAAATCAGGTGAGATAGTTTTTGTGAGATTTCTTTTTCTTATGCCTGTTATTGTAGTTTTCAGAGGATCGGTTCCTTAGCACACTATTTAATGATCTTCTTCCTTTTTGTTTTGTCAGTATCCGCTTTTCTTTTTTATTTGAATTTTTCATTTTCTATACTCTAAAACTGTGATAAACTTTATAAGCCAGTTGTATTTTACTAAGAACCATTTTGAGTCCTGATTGAAGGATTTGGAGACGTGCTATCTGACTTTGCTATTTAATAAACAAAGCCCTGTGTTCGTTTGCGTTTTAAGGATCTTCCATTATCAATGACTGTTGAAGTGCTCACTCTCCTCAGAGCTGACTTTAGAAAAAAAATATTCCCTCTCAATGCCTCACAAGAGATGAATCTCATTTCAGCTGGGATCTCCTTATTTTGGTGCGTTTCTCGTCAACGTAGATGAGGATGAACCTGCAGTCCAGAATGTTCCTCTTGGGGGAATTAGTCCATAATAAAAACATAAATTGGTCTAAATTTGAAAAACTGTCCAGACACTTCAAAGCAGCTGATATATTTAAGTTTTATAATAAAGTAAAAAAAACAAAAAAAGAGTTATACATTACAAATGAGATTATCTGCTTTTATACAGTAATTTAAGAAAACAGCAGAGTTTTAGGGTTTTTTAAGCCTGTGGTAAATATTTCATTGTTAAGGTAATCTTTAAAATATCACACTGCACTTATTTTCCATTATAAAAATATATATATAGGTTGTGATTTATAGATTTCCTATTTCTTCCTCCTGTGAAGGAAAAAAAAAGATAAATCACATAGTACCAGCACCAGGATATACATGGTTACCCAAATCAACACTGACTGTAAATATATTGAATCTCAATTCATTGTGTGCCTCTCGACTCTTCCTCCAGACTGAGAATGGGATTTTCAATATTTGTCTCACCCCTTTCTACTCTCGCCCTGGGCAACTGCCCTTTGCACCCCATTTCAAAAACCCACTGCTTGTGAATGTCTCTTCTACTCTGAAATTGACTTTGTTGTTCATGCATCTCCTTTGGTGGCACTTCACTTTTTTCTTCCACTAAACCTTCAGTCAACACCCAACTTCTTTAGCTAAAACATTTTTGTGACTTATCCAACGACATCAGCAGCCTCCCCTATGCTTGAACATTTTATAACGTTGGCTAAATGTTGGCCTTTTATTTACTGCAACCACATCACTGTGCAGTTGTTCAATCAAATCCTCTTTTAAATAATATTCTAATTAATTGAGGTAAACAACAAACAGGGATTTGTTATTTACTTGCGATAGCTTTAAGGTTCCCTCCTGACTGTGATGCTCTGATCCTCAACCTTACAGCATGACATCATCTCCCCAGTCTGCGTTCACTGAAACCCACCCTGGACTCACTGGTACCAGGCGTCCGCATTTCGTCATTGTTTGTTTTTTTTTTTTTGCTTCGATCTATTCGAACCCGCATGGAAACACCGGGAATAAAGGATGTGTCGCCACGCCGCGACGTTTAGTCGTTGTCATCTGCGAGAAGAAGACGGCGGCTTTCTGAACGAACAACCGGTGTTCGTTTACCCGCCCGAGCCTTTGGCACTCGAACGCACCACTCGCTGTGGATACCGCCGGGGAAATGCGTTAAGGTAAATAGAAACGTTGGTCGTCTGCTGTCCCGTGCTGCTCGTTCAAGCCGCTTCTTATGGCTTTTACCAGCAGGACGACATAAGGAGCCTCATCACGTCACATCCCGGTTCGACATGGCAGTCAGCACAACGGAGCCGCTCTGTCAGCCCTGCGTCTACCATGGAGATTTTAAAGGTAAGACTCTGCCTCATATCTGGTCTCGGTGTAATATGTGGAAGAATTATAAATAAGTGTGGTAGAACTTTGTCCTTCAGGCTTTTGTCTGCTTCCCCAAAAAACCCTGACCACTCCCCTCCTGTCATCATCCCATAGAGGGTTGATGCATGGTCCCAGGCTTTGGTGACAGCTCTCTGTGAAGCTTTACAAAGGAGTAGATGGTTACAATAAAATAAAATAAAAGTCAAATAAGAAAATGTGCTGATGTGGTTTGGTTTGGTGTGGTCAGTGGAGCTGCAGGTGAGGCGACCTCTGATGCCTGTTGGACTGAGTCCTGAGCAGGTGGGGCTGGAGATGCTGTGTCTCTGTGGGCAACTGGACCTCCTCATCAGGGCGCAGATGCAACAGGTAGGCTGACCTCTGACAGGCAAACAAACAAACACACACTTAAAGTAAAGTGCCAGACTTTTATGAAGTAAAAAATGGACGACGTGATAAAGAATTTGATCAAACTGTGAAACTGATTGGAAGGAAATTTGTAAAAAAATAAAAATAAATAAAAAGTCGCAATAAGCTTGGTATACATGTGTGAACACCATGAAATAGTTTGTCTTGCAGTTTCTCCAAATATAAATGTCACATCAAAGGTATAACAGGTTTTAAAGTATTTACCAGTGTCAATGTTTTTACATTAAATTCTAATCATTATTATTGTTTTGATTTTCCTTAGACATTTTTACAACGTAAAGACTTTTGAGACCGTCAACTGTACATATGTGACACGCGTGTCTCACACCTTCATCTGTAAAATTAGAGCAATCTTATCGTCATAGTTCATATAGAATAAATTGGTTGTATGTGTGGTTTTCTTACATGTGAAGCTTAATTCTGTTTTTCAAATGTCCAGTTCCAGGAGCAGTTAGGTCAAGGCTGCAGCCCAGAAGAATCGGACACCTTTCAGACCCAAGGTATGATGCCAACAAACCATCGGGGGGATCATTCAAGCTTCGCTAAACTCAGTGTATTTCATGTGTTTCTTCTCTGTCCTCTCAGGATCAGAGATTCTTGACCAAATGCTGCAGTGCCTTGAACATCTACCAAAGCCTATGCCACAGCTAGAGGTATCACACCTAACGGTGTTACCCTAATAAAATATTTGATTTTTCTTAGCACGGATTCAATTGTCACGTATTTTGCTCAGGACTACCTGGACATGGTGGGTCTGTCTGCCATGTTTCCTCGTGTCGAGGTCTTCCTTATTCAAGGCAGCCCTGTTGATATGCTGGACCGGCCGCTGATGGATGGTAAGAACATTTAAATCATTCCCAACCAACAAAAACAGAGCACTAAGTTATGTCTTTGCACTCTCTGGTGGCCTCCTTGTCTCATCTTCCTAATATTTTCCATAAGAGTACAGTAATATAAAATGATTTCCAGGATGACTATGGCTTTAGGGAAGCATCCTCGATGTTCACAAGAATGATTTTGGCAAAAATAGTTAAAAAAAAAAAATTACAACCTCCTTTTTTCCAAAAGATGTTTTAAGCAAAAAAGTCACTTTTGGTAAAATAAATAAATAAATACTTGGACCATCATTTTAGGAAGGTGACAATATCCTCTCCATCCAGCCTGACTGAACTTGAGCTTTAATATTACAATCCAGTCCATTTCAGGACAATTAAAACACACATCCACAACGTTCTTTTCCATTTTTTTGTTTGCAAAAGTCATGTATCATTTGCCATCGTCCTCGTAATTAACCGTTGCTTTTTGCTGGCTTGTGACAGAAAATCTCATTGATAAAACACTGAAAGTTGTGATTACAGCGTAAAAAAAAAAGTTCAAAAGTTCAATTTGTGCGCATACAAATGGAACCTTTGTTGCTGTTCTGCTGCCGGCACCAACCTCTGCTTCTGTTCGTGCTACAGAATATTTCTTCCACGTCGCCAAACTGAACCAGCTGCTGGTGCTGAGTCAGCAGCTGGAGGAGGACATCAGGCACCTGGGTAGTCATAAATACATAGCCCACCAGCTCTCAGTTATATATGTAAGTGTGGTGAATCTTGTCTTCTGCTTTCTTTGAATTGGTTCCTCTCCAGTCTTCTAAACTATTCTGCCTGTTTCCTTAATGTGTCTCTTTTTTTCTATTCTTTCCTTCTGAAGCAAGTCATCAGCTCTTTCAGGGGAATCCAGGTCTTTTCAGAAATAAAGAAGGACATTGAGACCAACTTCAAACAGATGAAGCAGTCTCTGGTGGCGGACGAAGGCTGCAGGCATGAGCCTCAGCTGACAGCTCATTACATCAGCTGGTGAGTTCCAGCCTTCGAGAAGACGATGATTAATCCGCGGACAATCCGATTAAGATACTATACCCTGTTCCTTCTTGTAGGATATTGGAAATAACGAAAGGCCTGACGTCGCTGGTTCTGTCACTGCCAGAGGAGCTGACAGAGGACCTTCATCAGGCCTTCACCTTTGTGTCTCAGTTCTTGTCCTAGAAGCAGAGTTAGAAGCTACTAACTGAACTGAACCACAACTGACTTTTAAAAAGGTGCTATGCCATTTGATTCAACTCGACAACGAAGAGCTGGACAGCCTAGCTTACTTGGAGATATTGTAGAGTTTTTTGTTATTTTGTCGTTCTCGTGTTGGGGACTGAATGACGAGCTTGATGAAGCCACCCTTGCACTACTGTAATTACCAACTAAATTTTTTTTAAATACCATGGAAGAATAAAATTCATTAAAATGAATCTACGACTTGGGTCAAATGTTTTGGGTAACCTTCCACAAGCTGCTGCACACAAACTAATTTCGTAATAGTTTGAATTGTGATCCACTCTTTCGGACAAAACTACCCTAATTGTTTTCACACGTCTTTTTGGATATTAGCACATAATTAAAGAGATAAACGAGACACTTAACATATTTGCATGAACATACAACATCATTTCTTTGTTAGTTTTTTTAATCTGCCTTATTTAATGGCCAACGTTGAGTTTTCATTAGCTTTAAGCCATCAAAATTTACTATATTTGTTTATTTTTTATAAATAAACGCTTCAGATATATAATTTGGAGTAATAAATCTATATACTACTTGAATTTTACTTAAAAATGAATCGCTGAAAGAAAGACGCCATTCTATAATCTGTTAGTGAACTTCTGATCGCCACTATACGCACCAAAGACAGGTAAATAGCGCCCCCTGCTGTTTAAATGATGTAAAACCAGGAAATACCATCACAGTCCCGTCTGTCTGTCTGTCTGTCTGTCCCACCTGTCGAGAGTTCTTAATTAAAAAACACACCAGGCAGCGTTTGAATCCTGCTACGAAAATCTCTGTAAAGTATTAGCAGAAACAATAGTGCTATTAGCTTTTATTTATGTAAACCTGACATGACATGAAGGCCGATGACGTATGTTTTAGCCAGCTGTGCCTCAGCTGTGGCAGCAGAAAACATACCCGGAAGGACGCGCGCGCCTGCCACCACAGCCGCAACGGGAGGGACGTAACAGACGATTGTTTCAGAGCAGCCTATCAGGTGACAGCATTTCAGTTTGTAGCCAATCGGCGTGAGTTAGGCTGCCCGACAGCTTGACTGTGAGAGCTCTGTTCGACGACGGAGGAAATGAGAGGAAACCCTTTAAATTATTTGACTGGCATGCCGCAGATTAAAACCGAAACATCTATCGGCATCACAAAGTCACGTACTTGTGCAATGGAGGTAAGTTTGGACAGTGTAACAGTCACCTGTAGGTTATTATCTACTTATTGTCATGTGCTGTAGCTGTTTTATCGGATTAAAGAAGCTACTGGTATGTCTTTAATTTCACGGATGTTTTTTTTAAACGCACACTTAATATAAATTGTACAGTTTAACCACCTTACATTTGCTAAACTCTGATTTTTTTTATTTTAGGACTAATTGAGACTACCAGCTGCTCCTACAGAAAGAGGCAAAGTTGCGAGCTTGTGTTATTGTTTACAAACGCACGTTGTTGTTGTCTGCAAAAGCATCCCTCTGATTACATCATGGTTAGTCCGGTGTGAAGAAATAAGGAGGAGATGATACCAGAACCTTCTGCTGCAGCCGCATCCAGCTCTTCAGAGAAAAAGTAACTATGGTTACCAAAACTGTGGATGGCGCTATTTTGATGTAGTTTTGAATTTCCTTCTAGATTTATGTAATCAAATATGATGATGGGGTTTTTTTTGTTTTGTTTTCCAGTTCAAACTCTCAGGCTGAGGCGACCTCCTCTGGAGCTGTCAGTCCCTCTGAGAATGAGTCAGGGAACGAGAACCGACAGAAGAGTGTGGTGGGTTTCTTCTGTTTTCCTGCAGAAATGCAAATGCAGAGCAAGAATAGAGTGACAGGACTCATTAACTAAAGTGAAGAGTGTGGGGATGCTTTTATTGATGAACACTGGCTTGCAAAATTATTGAGTTCAAATTAACCTTTTCACATTGTGTAATTACAACCACATGTATGAGCGAATTTCTGTGATATTTCAAGTACGTACATTTAAAAAAATGTTTCCAAATAAATAGTGTGATGATAACTTGATCATACAATGGACTATAAACCTTTTGGAAGTCTAGTGTTCCAAATTAGGAAATATCTGTGAATATTTTTTACGTCATAGTTTTTTTTACATTTATTTGTAAAAAAAATTCATAATGACTGCTATGAATTTTACATTTGAAATGTCAGTGTCATTACTGAAAATGTAATTATGCAGAGACGAAGAAGAAGAGCGTGCAGCGTCTCGGAAAATGCCAAGAGCAAACGAGCCAGAGCCAGCGGCGGCAGCAGCAGCGGCAGCAGCAGCAGCGTTCAAAGGGCACGGGGCAAACGCGCCAAAGACAAGCAAGTGGAGGCAGTCACCCTGTTTGAGGTGATCACCATGGGCAAGAGCGCCGTGCAGGTAAGATGGCTTACCCAGCATGCATTACTGGTAGACATCTGCTCCAGTAGAGATTTTCAGTTGGGCAAGATGCTGTTTTAGGATGTGATGTAGGCCTTTATGTTGTTTTTGGTTTGAAAAAAGGCAGGTGTCTCCTTTCCAATGGACGACATATTTTCTTGTTGGAAGGAGTCCCACAGACTTTGAAATGCTTTTAGCCATACCGACAGCAGGGGGAAGTTCTGTTTAATTTTGAAATAATATTTTTTAAAAATACTCCTTTTACTTTTTTTTACTCAGCACATTTCTTTGTTTGATATTAAAATCAGTTTCATGATTTGAAGCACGACAACAAAGCACAATCAAACAATGTCTGTAGGAGGGCAAATATGTCTCCACCTCAGTAAAGGTGAAAATAAAGTGGTTATAACAGATAAAAGGAAAATGGAGGCTCTTCCTATTAAACCAAGAGTTAAGTAAGAATATGTTCTAGCATCAATGAATTCTCTGCCTGGACAGGCAGTGATCGACGATTGGATTGAGGCATACGTGACGGACAGAGACGCCTCTCTGCTCGACCTCATCAGCTTCTTTATCCAGTGCTGTGGCTGCAAAGGCAAGCGATTCGTACACAAATGCACAATTTCAAACTCCTTCCAACAGTCAGAAATACGCCAGACACACAGAACCGGTTTCATGTGTGCGTCCTTCGGTTTTCGCGTCCTCTGCAGGCGCGGTCACAGCAGAGATGTGCCAGAGTAAAGAGGACAAGCACATCAAGAGCAAAATGGTTGAGGAGCTGGATGTGGTAAACACCTTTATATTTTGTCCTGTCCTCTCTCCTGTGCGATTATAAAGAGAGGCTGACTCAAACAGATGTGGATGTCTGTGTGTTTCAGGCTGTTGGTCTGCAGTACAAGCGATTCCTTGCTTTTCCGTGGATTCTGACCGTCACCTGGCCCATGGATGCAGTCAGTACATGCTTTCTTTCTGTAGCAGATTTGTTGTGTCTGTTATCTTGATGACTTCAGATGATTTTAGCTCCTTTTGTGCTATGGATTGTATTTTTTTTAAAACCACAATAAACATGTCTGAGTTGCTGTGGAACCTAGCAGTTTATGTGGAACGCAAACGTATCACAACAATATCGCCACTTTGCAATACTCTTTACTATATAATGATGCTTCTTGTCATTTTGTCATGCTCAAATCTCTGGTGCTCTGAGATGGAATCATCTTCCTGTTTCCTTCTAAACTGTAGGACAGTACAGAGTATCCACTCGTGCAGTCCGGGCCGTACGGTCGCTGGTTTCACTCGGAGTTCTGTGACTTTGTGTCGATGCTGGTGGGTCAGTGTCAGCACAGTGTCCTTTTTGACAGCTACCTGATGAACAGCCTCATATCGCTGCTCACTGAGCTGTCCAACTCATACGTAAGGGCGTTCAGACACACGTGCACGCTCGCAGGTAAGAGACGAGACGCACGCAGATGCAAATATGGAAGTCCAGCAGGGCCAAAAACATGTGATTTAATTTTTTTAAAAAATTATTATTATTAATTTCTTCTGTGTGGTTGTGTCAGATGTTTTGTTAAAAGTTGACTCTAACACGTACTGGATAAGCAACATGCAAACTCTGCAAATAACATGTGAAGAAAGCCTCAAAAACACACACGACATCAGGTGATTTTGGTCCGTCTGGCTTTGCACACACAAATGGACTAATCGTTAAATCATTTAACGTGCACTCTTTGATCTGAACTGGTGGTGTGTGTGTGTGTGTGTGTGTGTGTGTGTGTGTGTGTGTGTGTGTGTGTGTGTGTGTGTGTGTGTGTGTGTGTGTGTGTGTGTGTGTGTGGGGTGTGTGTGTGTGTGTGTGTGTCAAGCGGTGAAGTTGCTGAGCTCTCTGCTGAGCGTGGCTCTGAGCCTGAGCGTCGGGATCGAAAACAGCCAGAAGCTGTACAGCGTGCAGAGGACGAAGACAGTGAGACAGAAGACCCAGCAACTGGAGAGGATGCAGAAGAAGATCTCGGAGGTGAGATTTGTGGATTGAAGATGCTTCGGTGACTGAATGTTTGCTTTGTGTGACTGAATCAAATTTTAACGCCCTCTTGACGCCTCTAAAAGTTGCAGGAGAAGAGGGCGGAGGTAGAGAGCATGATGGACGTCATCTTCAAAGGGGTTTTTGTTAGAAGATATCGGTACACAACACTTCTTATGTTGCTGCTTTCAATTTATTTTATTTTTTTTAAAACGTTTGTAGTGTTTTCATGTCGACGGGTAACACTCCGCATATGCTGCGTACGTTTGAGCAGGGATATGCTTCCAGAAATTCGCTCAATCTGCATGGAGGAGTTGGGCTTGTGGATGAAGCTGTACAGTTCGTCATTCCTCAACGATAGTTACCTCAAATACATGGGCTGGATGATGCACGATAAGGTCAGCAGCTGCCTAATTACCGGCGAGTCAAGCAGCTTTTCAGATCCTGAAAACAAGCTGAAACTCTTTATACGTCACCTTTCAGGTACCGGATGTGCGTCTGAAGTGTGTGTTGGCTCTGCAGGGTCTGTTCGGTGATCCTGTCCTGCTCCCTAAACTAGATCTGTTCATCAGTCGCTTCAAGGTAAACGAGCCCCCGGTTTAAAGCCTTCAGCTGCACACTATGTCTTACGAATAGCTATATCTGGCTCACAATGCAAAAATATTCACACCCCTAGAACTTATTAGTATTTTATTGCGTCACAACTGCAAACTTTAATGTTTTTGTTGGTATTTTTTCTGCATTAGACCAACAGAAAATCATGCATAATTGTGGAATTGCAAGAAAAATATAACTTTGAAAGCTTTGTATGAATTAAAAATGTAAAAAGTGATTTCCCTAAATAACACGGAATGCAGTCAATTATGTTAACTGGTGGGTAGAGTCAATCTATGTGTATAATTTAGTCTCAGTATAAATTCAATATGGAGGTACGAGGCAAATACTTGCCATCACATGAAGTACCAATAAAAACATAACTAGAGCTCGTTGTTATAATGTAGCAAACATAAAAAAAGTTTAAGAGGTCAATACTTTGGAAAGGGGTATATTTAATATTAGTCCTTTATTG
Source organism: Poecilia picta (assembly GCA_033032245.1). Classification (NCBI taxonomy): domain Eukaryota; kingdom Metazoa; phylum Chordata; class Actinopteri; order Cyprinodontiformes; family Poeciliidae; genus Poecilia; species Poecilia picta. The sequence goes on from CM065354.1 coordinate 22,717,785, forward strand.
TCATTGCTCCTTCTCCGTCTCATTGTGTGGCAGAATCGACTGATCTCCATGGTGCTAGATAAGGACAGTGATGTGGCATTACAGACCATGAAAATATTGGTGCTAATCTCCAGGTAAGTTGTATTAATATTGATTCAATTTTTTAAAATTTTTTGCCTTTTGCTTTTTTCCCCCCTCCTCATCATCCTTCTCTCCCCAGAGCCACAGACGATGTGCTGACGTCTGAGGACTACAAGCAGCTCCTTCAGGTCGTTTACTCCTCTCATCGGCCTCTCGCAGCCACCGCAGGGGAGCTGCTCTACTCAAGGTAAAAACGCCTCCGTCGCTTGGCTAAATGTACTAATTGCTTGTTTTGACAAAAACAAGAAGTGCCATTGGTCTGTTTCAGGATCCTCAGTGCTGCAGCTCCTACCTCTGATAATCAGTATGAAAATAGCGAAGAGGACGAGCGAAGACGACAGATGTTTGACCGACTTAAAGCTTTACTGCGGTTTTATCAGGAGTCTGAGGTGACAAATTGTTTTTACATTTTTTAGTAAAAAAGCTTGTTGCATTTCATATTTAATAGATGATTTTATTTTATTTTTTAATCACCTAAACCTTCAGCTCCACATGCATGTCGTTTACCTGGTGGACAGCCTTTGGGACTGCGGTGTGTCTCTGCTGAAAGACTGGACCACACTCACAGCTGCACTGCTGCAGAACAGCTCAGGTAGGAAAGCATCTGTGTGAGTTAAGAGGGTGGGGGGCAAGAAAACGCTACAAATTTGTCAGTAGTTACAGAATTTCATAAGATTTTACGGAATCTTACTAATATATTGTATAGGTGTTACTCACACCGTGAGTGTTTTTGTGTTGTAGGTTTTAGTCCGGCAGAACAAGCGGTGATTGTGGAGATCCTGGTTGCGTCGGTACGCCAGACCACAGAGGGGCCGGCTCTGGTAGGGAGGACCGGGGCCAAGAAGGTAAAAAGAAGGCTGAATGATATCTCATTTTTAATCTGGTCAAGCATTGCGGCTTTAAATTTGAACTTTGTTTGCTGACAGATCATGAGCAATAGAGAAAAGAAAATTCAAGCTGACGACTGTCTAAAGCTCACAGAACATCTGTTTTCTGTGCTTCCCAAGTTACTCTCCAAGGTATTTACACCACATGCAGCAGTCCATGCAATAAGCTCAGTTCACTCTATGTGGTAAAAAAAATTAAAAAATAAATGTGAATTATTTTATTGTGTTTCTGCAGTTTTCATGTAGTGGCGACACTGTTGCTTTCCTGATGCGGATTCCTCAGTACTTCCACCCAGACAGTCAAGAGGCTAAAAACACAGAGGTCTGCATCATAGCCAGATTAATATCATATAATAGAATATTTTAAACTGCACTGTTTTTCTTATATTAAAACAGTTCATGATAAGTGAGTTTTAATTGAAAAAAACAAAAAAGTAACTATTATTTTTGAAATGGGGGAAAAAAATGTGTTTCTAGTTTATCTTTTAAACAACATTTGTTCATCTCGTCAATCCACTGCAGAGTTCTTAATCAATCAATCAATCAATCAATCAATCAATCAAATTTTATTTGTATAGCACATTTCAGCAGCAAGGCATTTCAAAGTGCTTTACATAATTACAATAAAAACAGCATGTGACAGTGAATAAACAGTGAGAAAGAGAGAGATTTAAAAAAAGAAACAGTGAGAAAGAGAAATAAAAAGAAATTAAAAGTAAAAATAAAAAACTTTAACATTTAAAACTTCTTTAGTCAAACCGCCATTTGTCAAGGACTCAAACCTTTAAAACTTCTTTGAATGAGAAAGAGTTTTTGAAAAAGATTAAAAAAGATAAAAACATTATTACAAGTAAAAATAAAAACATAAAAAACATCGATCCACGTGAGGACTCCTTGAACAGAGTTTTAGCAGAGCGACATCATACAAGGATTCTCAAACCTAAGACATTAAAACCCGCAATTTAGCCATAAGCAACTCTAAACAGCATGGTTTTAATTTGAGACATAAAGGCACCCAGTGTTTCAGCTGTTTTAACAGTTTTCTGGAAGTTTGTTCCAAATTTGTGGTGCCTAGAAACTGAATGCTGCTTTTCCTCGTTTGGTTCTGGTTCTGGGGATGCAAAGCAGTCCAGAACCAGAAGATCTCCGGGGTCTAGATGGTTGGTACATCAATAACAAATCTTTAAGGTATTGTGGTGCTAAACCGTTCAGTGATTTATAAACTAACAACAGTATTTTAAAGTCTATTCTCTGAGCTACAGGGAGCCAGTGCAGAGATTTTAAAACTGGTGTTATGTGCTCTATCTTCCTGGTTTTAGTCAGAACTCCAGCAGCAGCATTCTGGATCAGCTGCAGCTGTTTGATTGATTTGTTAGTCAGACCTGTGAAGACGCTGTTGCAGTAATCAATGCAATTAAAGATAAACGCATGGATGAGCTTCTCTAGATCGTGCTGAGACATAAGTCCTCTAATCCTTACGTTTTTTGTGTGTTGACTTTCAGTACTGATGTTTTTTTGTTTTTTTTTTGTAAAATTACATGGAAAAGGTAGACAATAGGAGTTTAGGAAAACATCTAATCAAATATTATTTCTGGATTTGCTTTGTTTTCGTGTCTTTAGTTGATGGCATAACCAAACAAAAATAGTTCATAACAATTTCATATGATGCTATTTGTGCAGTCAGTTTCAAGCCTGATGACAGAGATGGCAGCTGTTTTGGACCTTCACTCAGGCCCTGCGGTTCTGGAAGCAGCCGCTCGAACATACCTCAGTCTGTGTGGTGATGGTGCAGCCTGGACCACAGCTGCAAGAGCCTCACGGGACTCTCTGGTCCAGCGCTGGGTGGACCGACTGACAGAGATGATGGGGGAGTCACTCAGGGTAGGCGTCTCGGTTCCCCTTTGAGCAGCCAAATACATATTTTTGGGAAAATTCTTGTGCCCATACTTTTGTCAATTTTAGATTCTGAAGAGATAAGCAAGCAGTGGCCAACATGTGCGCTCAGGGTTCCTATGCAGTATTTGAAAGTCTGGAACAAGTTGGGCTTTATGATTTTCCAGGGCTTGATAAGTATGGGGGGAGAAAATGAAAACGTGTTATGGGAAAATGTTTGCGGTTCCAGGCTTCAGATAAAAATCTGAATTCCTGAAAAATATTATTTTGTTTTTGTTTTTTGCTTGAACTCGCATTTAAGTTGTCATTTATCGTTAATTCATCACATCACAACTTGAGTCTTTGTCCAGTTTGATTTATCCGTCTGTGTTTTGAATCACAGATAAATACGCACTAATTTAAATTAGTTAATTTGTATATTTATTTTATAAATTTACAGCTGTTTTGGACTCGACACTTTCTTAGATCCAGGATATCAGTTACACATGCATTTGTTTTATGCATTGAAACCCTTCTTTTTATTGATCAAAAACAGATTAAATCTTATACTAAAGTTACATACATTTTAACATGCAAAATAAACACTAAATGCCCCAAAAATAAAATTCCGGTCCAGTTTGGAAAGTCTAGATGTTATGTATTTGTAACTAGAGCTGATCTATTTATATTGAAAAAAAGCCTTGAATAAAAAATACAGAATTTTTTAGTGGATTTTTTTTTCAGGAACCATTTAAACTTCCAAAAATTACTTGGTTTTAGAAAATGGAAGATTTGTGTAACTGACAGACCTTAAAGTTTTTCCAATAACTTAATTAGAGAAGTCTTACGTTTTGCTCATAAGCGTAGAATTGATTTATTTTCTGTGAAATAAACTGTGAATCCTACCCAACTCGGTAGTTTTTCTGTTTATACGCTCTCTTGCAGTGCGGCTGTTTTTCTGCTGAGGAAGACGAGATGAGTCAAATGCTAGCGACACTGAAGAAACTCAGAGCTTTCCACAAGTGAGATTTGGCCGACGAGGACACGCAGCTAACTCAACAGTTTACAGATAACTAGATCGAACCTGGTCCAACGTGTCTCTGTCTGCGTTGTTTTAGCTGCCATGACCTCAGTCGATGGAGCGTGTTTGAGCTGCTGTCTCCTCTCCTGACGGAGGACGGCAGCCTGGGAGGACCACCGCCAGAGGTGCCGTCATTAAATCACCATAGACACTTTTTAATGGTTTTTGTTCTCAGCGCTTTGCTCTGACCAGGTGTTGTTTCCACAGGTGCTGGAGGAAGCACTGCAGTGCATGTCGTTTGCCATGCTGTGGTCCCTCAGTACGAGCAGCCAAACTCTAACCTGCAGGGTGAGCTACATCTGCATCATGATCAATCTGAATCCTGCTTTCACTGTAGCAGTTTACTTGAACTTCTTTGTATGTGAAGACTTGTTATGAGTTTCTCTCTCCGATTCAAAATGTACATCAAGAAAAATACTGTGCTGTTTATTTGGCTGTGATTACTCTATATTCTTTATTTTAATTGTAAAGTTTAAATGCACACATCATGGGCCTGGATTCCATGTTCATTTAAGATTTTTTTTAAATCATGGATTGAACTGTTGTCTGGGTGGAGGATGATACATCATTTCAATGCATTTTAGGTATTAGAATTAGATTTATTGAGGATATTTTTAGGTCACATATAATGAAAACTTCACATATGGATTCAGTTTAATGGGAAAAATCGATGCCCATTGATTTTCACTGGTGATGCAAAACTACATGACTTTTGTTTCCACTGTCTGGAAAAATATTTGTGATCCCTCTGGAAAAAACTTTGGAGATGCAATGTGTTCTTTTTTTTTGTTGTCGTTTTTTTTTTTTAGGAGAAAGCTGTGGCCCAGAGGCTCCAGCTGTGTCTTTTCTGTGAGAGGAGCTATCAGTGTCTCTCCCACTGCAACCACAGCGTGAAGAATCAGGTACAGCGGGAAAGCAGGCCGAAGAACATCTTGCCACCTTCTTTCCTAACCTTCCCTTTCCTCAGGCGTTCCTGGGTGTGTCCGATGTCCTGACGGCTCACTCGTACCAGCTGCAGGTGTGGGATCCCACCTGCTTCGGCCCTCTGCTCTACACTCCCAGTCCCAAACTGCAGAGGGCGCTGCTCACCTTTGTATGCGTGAATGTGTTTGTCGTCCCAGACAGCGACAGCCAGAGCAGAGGTAAGGTCTCAGCATATTTACTGTTTTATTTCACTTTAACCTTCATATAGAGAATTATTTGTCCACATAAAATATTTTTCCTGCCAATTTAAATGATCATCATTTGAGGGTTTTTATCTCAAAAAGTTGTGACAGAAGTTGAAGGTGTAAACTTTAGGATGTTTGTGACATTAGCAACAAACATCATTGTGTGAAAAAGATGTTTTCACATAAAAAACATGCTAGATAAATGTCTGATTTCAAAATATTGTTTTATATTGTTACTTTGCGTTTATTTGATATTTTTTCCTTGTCTGTGCATAGAAATAAAGAAAAAAAACATGATTCTAAGATGTTATAAGCATGAATAAGAATTAAGTTTAACAAAGTGGGACAAAGTTCTTCAAGTAAACATGTTATTTAGAATTTATCATGGTTTATTAGATGATATTCATAATGGCTACCCTAAACCTAATTAATTCATCATTTTGACAATTGTGGCTTTCAGCTAATGAAAATCACAAAACTTCAGTTTCTAAGAAAATCATAAACTTCTGATAAAAGAATCAATACAATTAGTTTGTTTTTTTTTTAGACTGAGGTGTTGGACGTCAACATTTTCATAAAACTTGTCAGCAGAGGGAAGCATGAAAACCAAACTGCTTAATGGACTTTGTTTTGAAAACCTTTCAAGACCGTAATAATCAGTGTTGCTTGAACACCTCTATCACAGTTTTTGTTCTTCCTTCAATTCAACTTTCCATCACTGTGCTAGGATTAGACTCATTAACAATGATCTGTTGAGGCTTACACTCCTTCTGGAGAGTGTCAGCAGCCCTTCCCCATGTTTGTAGACCATAACATAACAAACGTCCTCTTTTCATTAATTGGTGGTATGTGATAGTCTAGTTTTCTGAGTCTGTAAGCTGCAAGCAACAATCGATGACGTTAACAGAAATAAGTCTTTGAAATATATTACTTTGTGTGTAATTAATTTATGTAATTGATTTAATAAATTGAATTGCTGAAATGAATAAACTTCATGATGATATTCTGTCTTATTTAGATGAAGCTGTAGGTTTCCTTCAAAACTTGACGAGGATATTAAGAGGAAAAAAGGAGCAGCGGGTAGAAAAAAAAAGTGACGTTTTTGATGAAACCAAAAACATTTGCAGATTTTGGGCCTTTGCAATTTAGGTAGATCAAACCATCAGAGAAGGCACATGTTCTCCAACATTTAAAAGATGACAAGATTTAACTTTTTATCTGCTTCATAAAAAAAATAACAGAAAAACAGGAAAATACACAAATAGAAAACAGATTCAGCTTTATGCTTTATAAAGTTGTTTGTTGTTGTCGTTGTTTTTGTTCGAGGCCGGTGGAGGAGTAAAAGTGCAAAGAGTTGCACACAAAGTTAAGTGCGGAGAACTTTGCTTTCCCTGCAGCTTTGCACAGTAGATGGCACTGTCACTCTGCGTCGCCTCAGAGTAGAAAAGCCCGCAGCTTCCCGAGCTCTCACCCGCGCCGATTATTAAATGCACGGCCACACGTTTGGCTTAATAAGTCGCAGCAGAGCCGCTTGCCCGACTTTAAACGTCTCCCGATTTCCAACCTGACCCGACAATTGACCCCCCCCACCCAATTACAAAGGAGGCCCCGTTAATACTTTCAGACTGAAACAAGATTGACTAATTTGTATGGAAGCGTGCTCGACTTTGTTATGCAAAGCGATGCAGCGTGTAAACCCGATGATGGCGCGCTCCTCTTTGATTCATTATGAGGAAAACAAGAGTGACGTGGAGAAAAAAAAAATCTAAATAAAAAAAATGGGGTGATTTCCATGAACAGTCCTGCAGGTAAACATCTGAATTTATTCACCGCATCCGAAATGTTTCATTGTCTCTCACAGCAGCTTCTGCCTTCCGCAGACATATTGCATTCAGAATGTGGGAGAAGTCCGGGAAAAAGCCAATAACTGTCCTGGTGGGACTCTCTTAAATGTTCAAGCAAATGTAATCCAGGATTATTGGTTTTTGAACATGTAATAAAAAGCTATTGTTTTATTGGATATTCCTGGTAATGATTTTGTTATATGGACAGTGTTTTCTATTAGCCCGCGAGATCAGAGATCACTCAGAGGGCAGGGGCACTGAGGTAAATCAAAAAAAAAAAAAAAAATCAGGGCAATCTCTTTCCGTGAGAAAATTCCATTAACTCTGGCTCGCCTCCGAGACCATTTTATTAGCCTTGTGAAAGATTGAAGCCACATGGTGTCACACCCATAACCACAGTCTGATGTTATCTTTGATTTCCACCTGCTAAAGCCATCGTCCCAAGACTCAAACTCTCACTCTCACCCGTTTAGGCTTTGTTCTTTTTTCTTCTTCTTTCCATTATATGATACTGTGTGATTAATCCCTTTTCTTTTTGCGTCATTCCCATATTTTTCTCCTCGTCTTTTTTTGTTTCTTTTCTTTTTTCTTTTGTACTTCTTGACCATTTCACATCCAATCACATGTTTGAACCGCACCCCACCCCTCCTCTTCCTCAGTCAGTGAGAGCTCTGAAGTGGAGAGGCTGGAGGAGCTTCACAGAAGAAGGAATCTGCTGGCCGCCTACTGCAAGCTGATCGTACACGGCGTGCTGGAGATGAGCATGGCGGCAGAAATCTACACGCACTACGTGAAGGTGAAGGTCAACTCCGTCGGATGTTGGACATCGCATCTGTTCACGTTCACATATACTCGTAGATTTATTACTATGATTTTTTTTTTGTTGCAAAAATCAATGAAGTTCTTGTGTCTGATAGATTATAGGTTATGATCCTTATTTTTATTTTTTTACATTTGACAACAGCAACAACAACTTGTGTATTCTCTTCTGTTTTACGTTGAGTCTAAGAACAGCCTTAAATTTTATTTCCCAAATTCAGTCACTAAATAAATAAATAAATATTTTAATAGGATTTTTTTAAAAAGATTCATCATAAAAATTTCTGAAAAAACATAGTTTTGATGAATATTCATTTGACTCAACTTTTTCACTTTTAGTTGATATTTGGTATTTCATTATCGTGCAAACTTTTCAAAAGAGCAATTTGCCCAACACAGGAATGAAGTAAAAAAAAACAAAAAAACAAAACAAAAAAAACCCAGATCAGTTTGGATGCTTTTTGTGTTTTTTTCCCCTCTTAATCACCCATTCATAAATTAAAATGACTTACATGAACCCCTATTGTGCATTGTGTTTGAGCGCATTACTTCCAAGTACAATAAAAAAAACAAGAAAAGTTTGGGGTTTAGAGTTGAACTTCCTGGTAATGACATTGAACCAGATTGTACATGTTCCAAGTCTGAAAACCAGCATTTTTTACTAATTATTTTAGTGTTAGTTGTAAAGTACTGCTGTATTTCTCTTTTTTATTTTTCAGTCCAGATACTAAAAAAATGTTTCATAACAGATGGGGAACATATACATGTGCCTCTGTTATAAACTCCGAGTTCCTGAAAAAAGTTTCTTCTAAAAAGTAAAAAAAAAAAAATTAGATTGTTCATTTGAATATAGCATTTTAGGTTTGGCATGATGCAAATTAGTGACATTAGGCATAATTGGTAATTTCATAATTAAACAATATTTGCAGTTCTGGTTTGTGGAACATTTTATTATGCATTATCATGCAGTTCAGCTGCGCTAAGGCTTAAACGAATTAAAGAAATACAAACGGTTAAAAGTGCTGAGTAGTAGTTTATGCGTCAGTGTTGGGATAAAATGTTAGGGTTCCAAGCAACCCTAAATTTTGAGTTTAAGTTGCAGTTTCAAATGCAGCCTAAATACTGTGTGTATTCTCAGCTGGCTGCTGGTGCTCTGCATGAAGTCAAATGATTCATCTTTCAACATTTTGCAAAATTACTCCATTTATTTATTTTTTTGTCCCCAGCATTACAACGACTTCGGCGACATCATCAAGGAAACGATTTCCAGGACCAGACAGACTGATAAAATAGAAAGCACTCGTACTCTGGTGCTCTGCTTGCAGCAGGTACAACATGTTTTGCTCATCCAAAAACAAAAAAAAAAATCAACCTCCTCTTCTGTCAGCACAGCTGTGATGCGTTTTTTTTTTTATTTCTCCCCAGCTGTTTGTGCAGCTTAAGCGGGAACAAGAGAGCGGTGGCAGGGCTCACTCGGGAGTGCAGACGTTCACCTGCATTAAGGAGCTGGCCAGGCGCTTCGCCCTCACATTCGGAGACCTTGTCAAGTTTCGTGAGTGTCTCGTCATGATCCACAGGTCAGCCCGGCGCTCCTCGCGTCTCTCCCGACTGTTTTCGGATTTGTGTCGGTTCCCATTTCCGTTTGCTCAAGTTCTCGTGCGAATGTTGTTTAGGAACGGCGTGGAGTTTGTCTTCCAAGAATTCCGACAGGCTTCAGACTTCGCAACGCCGCCGTACCTCTCCTACCTGACCATCCTTGGCGAGTTCTCCAACAAACTGCTCAAGCCAGACAAGAAGGCAGTGTGAGTGTTGCAAGCTACGGGCAACTTGGAGGGATATGAACTCTGACATTTCTCAAACTCTTTATTTTTATTTTTTTCCCCCTCCCTCTGTATTCTCAGGCTCTCCTACCTGCAAAAACACACTGCGGAGCACATAATTGACCTCAAGGAGGAGTGCTGGCAGCCGCTCATCTACTATCGCGCATCTTTATTGGCCGTGGCAGAAATGGAGGACGCTATGTCGTATGTGAGCTCAGACAGGAAGCCCTGCCTTCACAGTCGCTCTCCTGTCTCCAAACAAAAGCTGGGAGGTATGGACCCCTTCAACATTTATTGCAGAATGAGAGAGCGCGCCTGCGTAGTCTGGAAAAAGTAGGGGGTTTGATTTAAATATCTTCTAGTTCTGGGTGAGTTTGGAGAAACAAAAGAAGAGCTGGGAAAAAAATATTTCCAGACTTTATTTCCCATCTTTGTCCTTCTTTCTCTGCTTTCTTTTACATTTTTGTCTTTCTTTTCTCTTATACCTTTCTTTGTGTCCTTCTTTCCTATCTTTCTATTCATGCATACTTGCCTTTATTCTTTTACTTTGTCCTACTTTTTCTTTCCTGCCTTGCTTTCTTTTAATTTTCATCCCTTCATTGTCTAAGTTGAACAAAATATTTTGTTCTTGCCTTCTTTCTTTGTCCTTAATTGTATCCATCCTTCTTCCCTCACTTCCATCCTATCCTTCACTTAATCCTTCTTTTTAGTGTCCTCTCATTGTTTCTTCCCTTTTCTTCCTTGTTTCATGTCTTCTATTGTACTTCCTTTTTTCATTCCTGTTCTTCCTTCTTCCCTTCTTTTATGCTCTTCTCTCATTTCCCTCCACTTTTTCTTGTGTGTCATAATTTAATGGTGAACTTTAGCGTTTCATATTTTAAAATAACTATAAACAACTGAGTTGGAAAAGTTGGCTGCTGACACGTTTTACCTCTTGATTATGTTTTTAGGATACATGTCCCCAAGTCAAGGTCGCCCAGCTGAACAAGTTACTAAGGTTCACAAACCCAGCAGCAGCCACAGGTGATAAAGCCTACTCTCCTTCTCTCTCTTTTTTAAAACTATTCACAAAAGCTATTTCTTTTCACATTATTTTCACCCAACTCACCTCCTCAGTTCTCAGGTGAACCCGGGTGACACAGATCCGTTCTCCGTCCCTCCGGAGCTCCACGGAAAAAGCTTCAACATGGCTGCCACCGTCCTCGACATCAACAGTGAGTCGGATGACGGCAGCGTGGACATCGAGCTGTGAGGACCAGGAAGTGGGAGCGGACTGTCTGTCCCGTCCGGACGGGACTTCCTTTAGCCGTCTCTTCTAAATCTGCACCTGATAACTGGTGTCCACTTTGTCAGGCTGTGCAGAGATCAAGACTCCAATGCTTTGTTCGATCTAAAAATTCAGTATTTTAAGTTCTGAAGGGGAAAATATGACCAAAACCCCCCAAACCAAATCATGTCATTTATGTTTTAATGGTGTTTGTGTTAAGCTAAATATATTGGGGAATAATTGGGTTTAATACTTTGATATTCTAGTTTGTTTCATTGCAAACGTTACTAACGGAAAACTCAAAATTGAATGCACACTCAAGGATTAAGAAAGGGAGATTTTAGTTTTTCTGACAGAAATTTATTTTTTAAATACATATTTAGTTTGTAGAATTAGGAGAAAGTACTGAATATTATGAACCTACATTTAAACCCTTTCATGAAAAACCTCAATGGTGTATTATCCCAGATGTTGAAAAGCAGGTGTATGGGATGTTGGCAAGATTGCTGGAAAAATCTAGGAAACTGACTGGAAAGGCCTGGAAGTTTAAAATGGAGACGTGTGGGAACCCCGTGGAAATCATCAATTAAGACTGAACTGACTTTCTGAATATTTTCAAGAAAAATGTAAAAATATCAGAATAACCAGAAACACTGAATCACAGAAGCATGAAAATGCAGCAATGTCAACATCTGGATAGTTTGGAATTCCTAACTCAAAAACATAATCACCTAAATGTTTAAGAAATAAAGTTAAAAAACTTTTTTTGTTTTTAGGATTATTTAAAAACCCAAAGATCATGTGATAAAACAGGTCTTGTGTAGTTTTTAAGTATTTAAAGCAGAATAAGACTAAAACTTCCTAATCATTTTACAAAATCACAGAAAATGTTTGTGCTTACAGACTTACAACGGGTTGTAAATTAAGTGAGAAACGGTCTGTGAAATCCTGTGTATGAACCAAGTATCTGCCCCAAAACAGAAAACTCCTCGACTGATGAGTAAAACCGTCCAGAGCGTCTTTTGTACACATCAGAAAAAAGTGACCAACACTGTAGTAGTGAAGTTGGAAGCATCGTTTTCCTCCTCCGGCCTCATAAGTATAATTTCTGATCGTCACTCAACAGCCAGTGGATTTATGTTCCATCACAGCGTGACGCTGCTCAAGCAGTCATAACTGGATGAGTTAGAAAGCGTCTTTTAAACGTTTTGGTCGATCAGGGTTTGATTACACGTACACGATTTTACATCAAGGACTATTTGTATTATGTGACTATTATTTTTTTAAACGTAATAGTTTAAAGAAATATAAAGTTAATATAAGTTATAAGTTAATCACTTTAGCTTTTTATATCTGTGTCAGATTTCATTGGCTCTGTTGGCAATGATTGTCATGGCAGTCTATATCTATTTGTAATGTAAATAATTTGAATAAAACAATACCTGTAGCCTTGATACATTCAACCATTGACCGTATTAAAAGACTTGAATGTATTGCATTATATTGAAAGTTTTTCTTACAATTTTATTTTATTTTTTCTACAAAGCAACTGTCTAAATGGCTCTTAATCCCCAAGTGAGACATTCGGAGCATTGATCAGAAAAATAAGTATCCCTTTAATAACTGTAGCTAAAATATTTCAAATATTAGACCAATAGAAAGATTGAACTCTTATTTTGAATTTATTTTTCCAGTACTACATCATTGCCTGAATTCCCTTCTGCCACTTTAAATATACAAAACTTTTCTCAGTGTTTACCTTCCTTCCAAATTCTTAAGCAAGTGGAAAATGCAAAAAAATAAAAATAAATATTTTATTGCGTTTGGCATCGGAACATTTATGCAGGTGTGAGTGCACAGCAGAAGTACAACGGTGACAGAGCAAAACGGGCAACTGGGAAAAACTAAAAAACAAAAAGAAATCATACATTCCGAGAATGTCCCACATTCTTTTCAGATGAAATTAGTCATACAGTATAAAAACCAGCACTATTCCTTTACTGTTGCAACTAAAGCTTCATTATTAATTAAAAAAACCAAAAACCCAAATGTTCCTTTATTTCCTCTAAAAGCACATTCACACAAAGTACTCTGTACCATAGAAAAATGTCTAAAACTCCACATCATATACAACACGGCAAACTCATAATAAATATGTACAATACTTCATAAATTCATCTCAAATAATTTAGAAACCCAACTCTACATTAAAGTCCTAATGAACGCAGACACGTGCGGTTTGTGTGTGTGTGTGGGGTCATGTGAACGGCGAGCAGAAGGCTTAGACTGTGGCTCGTTAGGAGTTTACAGCAACAGACCCTTTAAGCATTTATAGCCTCGTAGAAAAAAAAAAACCCTTTGATATGATTACTGGAATGTAACATTAGCCAATAAATCTGATCCCTGAACGAAATCAATAAGGTCTCTTAAAAACTATTCAGGGAGATCTGGTGTGGAACTGATGCCGTTTGGCAACTCCGAGGTTTTGGTGCGGCAGGACTTTCCCTGAATGATCCGTGACGGTAAAGGCTTCTTAACATGAGGAGGGAACAATAGTGAAAGAAAGAAGAAAAAAAAAAAAAAAGAGCTACAGCTTTCAACATTATTAAGTCATCTCTGGTGATTTTTTTTTAAGTGTAACACATGAAAATATAAAACTGCCTCTCTGAGTGCTGAAAACCTTGCAGCACCACAGAGTTTTTTTTTAACCATTCGCTCGTTAGACGTGCTGGACTGCGAGATGTCTAAGGCGTCTTCTGGTTTTTGAGTCTTACGTCTGTTGATTTCTTTTTTTTTTTTGCGTGACGCTGTTTTCATAACCAAGTCATGTCGACTGTATGTACAGAAGAGAACGGGTCGGGGGTGTCATTCGAAGTCGTCTTCGTACTCGTATTCGTCCATGTCCAGGTTGCAGTGTGGCGTGGGGATCTCAAAGAAGTGTCTCTTTGTCAGACCCAACTCGCTGGAGATGTGCTGCCCCAACGGGCTCAAGGGATTATCATACCTAAACGGACACAAGGAGACGGGATTACCAATAACACAGTGGTTGGATACCAATAAATCCTCTGGAAATTCTCTACGGGACGCCGAGGTGCTTTTAATTAATGCTGGATTTAAAACAACCATGGTGAAAATGTATTCCGAGATTTATGACCCTGTAAAAAGAGCCCGCCAAGCGACAATCTTCTTGTTTGTCACTTGGCAGGCTCTTCTAACAGGTATGTGTCCCTGCAAAAGTATTAGCACCCTTTGAACTGCATTTCATTGGGATTTCTTTTTTTAAATGTTTTTTGGGATGGACCAATACAAAGCTGATGGATGGTGATGCACGGTTTACCGTCTCCACCAGCGTCGGACATCTAAAAACTGAAATCCTTCTCCATTCTGCTAATGTTCTTTGCAACAAAGCTCCGGATCAGTCAGACTGAAATCGATATTCAGGCCTTGCAACAGATTATTAGTTGGATTTAGATGCAGATCTTTGGTTCCTGCTGAAAAGTGACGCTCTGAGCTGAAAACAAAAGCATGTCGCGCTTTCCAGATTGTCACAATTTCTCTTTCGCTTCACATTTATGTGCTGCTGTCTTTCTAGAACTACACAACTCATGGTGGTAGTATGTTGGTGTTGCTCTCTTACGTCCTTGTTTGTTCTTTTTCAAAAGAACATTTTTTTTATAATCTCTTTGGTTTTGGTTCAGTACAGCTGGAAGGATTTTTTAAAATCATTTTTGGACGATTGGTATCTGCGGTAGCAGGATAATTTATTTATATTTTTTACACAACTTTGAGCAGCCGACTAGCTCCAAAGCTCAAATAATACCCTGAACTATGAACCCAAATCCTAGTTGAAAAGGAGGAGAGAAGGAAGAAGTTCAAACCACCAATCACAACGGTTAAGGATCACATCTCCTACTTCAACATCTAACCACATAACCAGGAAAAGATTTTACAAAAGCAAATGAAGTAGATTATTTATTCATTTCCTTCGGGATGAATAAAGTAGTTTTGAATTGAACTGAATTCGTGTTGGCCCATCTGGTTAAAACAGGACATTTTGTGATTGTAATATGACAAGTTCAAGGGGTGTCAACACTTCTGGATTTCACTCTGCGTGAGCTAAATTTGATAGAAAGAATAATAAAAACACATATGTGAAAATTATTTCTACACATTCAACAGCAATATGAGGTAAACATATCCATGCTAGGAACACAGGCGGGAAACGCGCTTGCTTTCTTGCCAGGAGTTGAAGAATAATCAAACCTGGCAGCAGAAGATTTTTTCTCATCGACGAGAACTCTCCAAGAGAGATCGCCGGTTTTCTACAAGCTCACCACATGGTGCCGATAAAGCTTTAAAAGGGCACCAAGAGGACGGAATGAGTGAAATTAGTCTTCATGGCAAAAAAGCAAGTTAAACAGATTTATCCATGACGTTGAACCGCGTCTTGTAGCAAGCAGATGTAACCGGAAAGGACACGGGGAGCACCACACGACGGCAGGGACAGATGTGGAGGAGCTTTCATGTTTTTCACCTCAGGTAAAAATAGAGATTTAAATGTAAAAGCTGTAAGTTTCGGTAATAAACTCCCAGGTCTACTTTCTGTCTTGAATGTGCAAATATTTGGCGGGGAGAGGATAGACACTAGGAGTAGGTTTAAGGTTGAAACTTTCCCAGAGAGAAGGAACAAAAAAAAAAAGAAAATGAGGGAAACTTTTGTCCCTGCTGAAACCCTGAGTGTCTTACCTGCTCTCTGGGGAGCTGCCTGTCTTTAGAGGTCAGTGGTGTTCCTAAAAGCGCCACACAACATGCCTGTCAACAGCCTGGTTTTATCACTGATTCACTGTCAGAGGGGTGGGGGTTGGGGTGGAGCTCATCTGCTGCTGCACATTATCCTCAGTCAGAGTAAGCTGGCTACATAAAACGTCCACCATGACAGATAATTCAAAACAACCAGACTGTTCAGCTCAAACACCTAGGAGAAGCTCTCGTTCGTGCATTTTTTAGCATCAATAAATGAGCAGCAAATGTTAAATTCAAACTGATGTAACTCTAAAGCACGGCCATTTAAAAACACAATGCTGTGTCTACAATCAGATGAAGCAGAAAATGTCTAGATTAAACTTTCCTGAAAGACTCAGAACAGGTGGACATTGCGCTTCGTCGATATTTTAATAAAATCTGCCCTCCCGATTATTGGAGCTGCAGCTGTTTTCTGCCGTCACACTTACACATCGTTGCACTGATTATTTTCAGCCTCCTCGGCCACCAGTATGTCGTACTCCTCTGCTGCGTACTTCTCCCAGTCTGAGACCTCCTGGCCGTCCGTCTCAGCCTCCTTGGAACAAAAAAAACAAACAAAACAAAACAGCGGTGGTTAGAAAACGGCCCTGACCTCTGATGGGAGGATGACCTGAACCCTTACGCACCCTTATGACAGAGAAAGGGTCCCGCTGCTCGTGGTTCAGGTACTTCTCGATGTTGAAGAAAGTGTCAAAGAAGATGTGGGCCAACTTGCACCTCTTGAGATCCCGCAGGGTTATCTTATCTACCCAAAGCAAAAAAAAAAACAAAAAACAAAAACAAGACACTTAAGTTCCCAAACAGTGGCTTTAAAAAGTATTTACATTTCTTAAAATTTACCAAGCAACTGCTGAATTTACGGTGAGTTTAAATTACATCCAGATGGACTCTATTTACTTAGTAGGTGACCTACTATTTTAAGAGAGGAAGGAGAAAAGGGATGTATACTTGTCCTTCCACTTCACAGTAATACACCAATCTGTGTCGGCCTATCATGTAAAGTCCCAGTGAAGCTTTGATGTTTGGGGTGTAATGTGACAGAAGTGTGAATAATTCCGGAACAAAATGAATATCGTTTGTCCATTTTATGCCTTGATTATTAGTCGGGCATTAGTAAAATGGCCAATCATTTCCTCAACTAAACTTAGCCATTGATGTCTGTTGTTGTACTGAATGGGATTTAAGACGGAGCAAGGAATGTAGCCGATATCTCAGCCGCCTTCCAGAAACTAATCTTGACTTTTAAAACCGTACGACAGCCCATGAACGCGCTCAGTCTGCATGAAAAGTAGCTGAAACTCCTGCGATTACAATTTACGACGTTCAAAGTGGATCGTTTATGAAGGATGCAAACAATTGTTTTACTAGTGTGTCTCATTTGCACGTGCACAACTGGAACATGTTACAAGTCGAATTATCAGTGAGTCACATCAACACAGAGTAAACGCGCTAGCATTAGCCAAGCCAAAAGCATCATTAGCAAGGGGCAAGATGTGACTTTTCATCATGTTTTCATGATGAAAAGCACTTTGATCTACCTTGTTGTTGAAATGTACTGTACAAATAAAATTCACTGATTGATGCATCTGGAAATGTCATGCTATTCAAAGTATTATTACGACAAAATAAATATAACAAAGCTGCTGAGTTTATTGTGAGTACATGGTTTTAATGAAGTGCTGGATTTGGACCTGATATACGCCTATGTTCTAATAACCTGGATCACTAAGAGGGGCGTCCCGAAAGAGGACATTTTCCCTAAAATAAGACAAACGGCGTTGTCCTCAATGCTACACTATTAAACACAAAAATGATTTACAGGTATTTCCCTTTCCTCAAAGGTTACCCTGTTTTGTATTAAGTCGTCTATTACTTGAAATTCAGATATACACTCAAAAATCCTAGTTTTGTCAGTTAGTAAATTTGTGGGAGACAACGAAGGCTTTGAGTCGTTTCTGCTCAGCTGCAGAGAAGCAATAGGTTTTAAAGTTGCACGTCTTGGCAGCGGTATGGATATTCTTTAAATTTATGATATTACCTACGTGAAGAATTTTAACTGCCCCCCCTCCCCCGCTCCCACAATCTGTTTGAATACTTTAGGTCGCTCTGCCTAGTTACTGTTCGGGAAAAACATCTCGGTGAAGAGTTTGTTCCATATCGGGTTACGTGTAATTTTATACAACTCCACTCGTGCAGCACACCATCGGGCTGCACTTGGGTCACATTCCAGCAGTGGCCGTCAATACTAAACACGCATACCCCACCGTGAACTTCTAAATCACACAGTGGAGGAGTTAAGTGTTGGAGGGAATTTGTTGACAGTGTGGATGACACCAGCAGCTGGCCGCAGGCAGCCCAGTTAGTCCTCTCATCTGTAACCGTTCCCTCGGCCGATGATCAATGATCTGGCCTGAAAACGCGCCTGTGCATCTGCCACCGGGGACAGCCAGACTGCGCGCTACGCGGATAAATGCGAAACAGCGCCGACCTTCCACCTCGGGCTTGACGAGGTCGAGCATTTGGCAGAGGCAGTCCTCGAACGGAAGGGGCTCGATGGCCATGGCCTCCAGTTTCTGACACTGCTCGCCGTAGAAGTACTCCAGCTCATACATGCTGAGCACCCCGTCCCCGTCCAGGTCCATGCAGCGGAACCAGTACTCTATGCTGCAAAGGGAAAAAAATAAAATAAAAAATACAATCAGTTTAGAAAACGAGAAAGAAGGATGATACAATCAGTGCGGTCAAAAGTCAAGATACCTGGTGTCGGTTTTCTTGTCTTCCTCAGAAATGAGGAACCAAACAAAATCAGCGTAGCTTAGCCTTCCCTCCTTATACACCCGTCTGTCCCTGATGACAACAGCAGCAGGTAAAGAGGATAAATACTGGTAGCGTACATTAATACAACATATTCTGATACTTGACTCACCTTGTAACTGTTCCTGAGAATATCCTTTCAATCAATTTCTGGGAAATGGCTGCAAAACACAAAAGCAGAGCGGTGGCTTACAACAGAGCTTTCTCTCTCTCTCTCGTTCACCTAACAACTCGACACATGTGGCCCCCGTTCTCATTCTTTCCAGTTCGGTTTTTGTGACAGCACCATAACTCACGGTGGTCATCGCTGTGACCGCATAGTGTTAGAAATTGTTCCAGACATGGCGTCATTGAAGCAGAGTATATACGCTGCTCTCTTATTGATCTTGTGTCTTATTTCCCTTGCCTCACCCTCGAATCATCAGCTAAAAACATGTGGTGTGAAGAGAGGGGGAGATTAATCTATTTTAACTGGCTAGGGGTGAGGAGCTACTACGGCGCTCTAAAACTCTCCTATCGGCCCATTCAGATTCTGGAGAAATAACAAAAATGTCATAAATTGAGCAAATGTAATGGCTTTGTGTTGAATAAAAAGGCAGGGAAGAGTTTTTGATGTGATTAAGCGATGGCGGCTGGTTCACCTTGGTCATTGTGCCGCACCAGGTCTTTCTGGTCAATGTAGAGGTCGTGGTCAGAGTCCAGCTCCCAGAACTTGCAGTAGATCACATAAAAATGCTCGTAGGAGAAGTATTCTGTCAGCTGGTTCACGTCTTCCTCCTGCTCCAGCAGCGCCACATTCTGTGCAAAATAAATGACGGGAAAATGTTTTTCTACCCCTGTGATGATAAACCCAATAGATGATGATCTATGTATGATCTAAAAAATTATATATACAGTATATACAAATCCCCAAATTAAATAAAGTGTCTTCAAAAAGATTCATTGTTTGGAAATTTGTTTATAGTTTCTCTCTCCTTACAAGCACAAAATTCAATGTTCTTTTTATATACAGATTTAATGTAAAAGACAAATACTGAGCAGTTATAAACGGGAAAACAACAAAGCTGCACATCACATTTGAACATTTGATTCTTAGAATTGTTAAATAGGTTATATTATTATTGTTTTAATGTCATTTGTTGACGTATTTGACGAATCTCTCTTAAATAAAGAATTAAAAATAATGAACAAAACATGCCTCAAAGGGCCATAGGTGGCAGAATGTATTAATATAACTACTGTATATACTATTAAAATATTAACTCTCTCTGTATTAAATGAGTACTTAAAACGAGGCAATATTTAATATCTTTACACGCTGATGTAATTTTGACCTACACAAATAAAATGTTTTTTGATTGATAAAATGAAATTTAAGCCTGTTGTCTTTAGGTGGTAAAGCCAGAACTGTCCAGTCTTACTCAGCTTACACTATTTTAAAAAGATAAATAGGAAAAGATTTCAGCTTCTGAAGGGACAAATATAAATACTTTTCAGTTCAACTAAAGTAAAACAAAATGTATCATATTTTGTCTTACTACTTCCCAACCATTTGCTACTTTGCCTTGATTCAACAGAGTATCAACAAAATACTGTTTTGTTGATAGTCAATAGTTGCAAGGTTACCAAATGTGGAAATGTTAAAGGGTGTATGAATAAATTGCATGGGGCACCAGATACAAGAAGAAAAAAAATAATTATGAGATTTACCTGAAGAAAATTACTTTTCCTGAGCTCAGAAAAGGTTATTTTTCCAGTCCATGACCGGTTCACATTGTAAAATATCCTCTGAATTACCTGGAAAAGAATCAGCGGTGTGTTAACTTCCAAAAATGACACAGAAACAGAAAACCCTGTTCGGTACCATCGCCCTGTGAATGGGCTTTCTTCTCCCCCGTACCGTGGTGATATATCGCGAGTGGAAGTCCGGTGCTTCTTTCAGAAAGGCCAGGCCTGCATGTGAGTTCACTACATCCTGAAAGCATAAAGTACAGATGGTTTACTCCACAAAAAGTAACAATCATTTTTAGCCCTGTGAAGTTTTACAACCGCCACTTTAAAAAGATACGTTCTGGTAAATTACACTGTTACTTTCAAAGACAAGCTAAGTAACAGTCCGCATCTGGTTTAAATCTGTGAAAGATATATCCCAAAGCCTGCCTGAACAGGAGTATGAATCCACGCTAATAGAGACATCAGATGTCGGCCTCTTGCACATTTTGTCACAATTCTCATGGGAGCAGAAAGCACATCAGAGATTACCGAGAGAAGCCGGCCAACACAAATGTTCCTGTGAAATCTTAAAGCACTGAGTGAGACAGTTGAGCAAATACTACTGCTTTCATAATGCCATGAAGTCACTAAAGCATCTAATAAACTGCAGCTACAGTCTTATTAAAACAATTCTTCATGCCTTTCCTCTACCCAACCTTCCTGGCACCCACCAAAGGAAGAGAGCGTCGACATAAATGCGACGGTGGCAATGAAATTAAAAGGCCTTACTCCGTGGCAGCCGTCATGCTTCTTTGACTCTTACTGGGAGAAATTAAATCATAGAAAACACATAAATCACTGGCCACAGGAAACAGGC
This sequence comes from Poecilia picta, assembly GCA_033032245.1. Taxonomy (NCBI): domain Eukaryota; kingdom Metazoa; phylum Chordata; class Actinopteri; order Cyprinodontiformes; family Poeciliidae; genus Poecilia; species Poecilia picta. The sequence continues at coordinate 22,738,871 of CM065354.1, forward strand.
CAGGACAGTCAAATCTACTCCACTGCAATCCACCTTTCATTCATCAAAACAGTCAAAGGCGATTCGCCGAGAGAAACTGTACAAATTAAACAGCGCGTGCCACACAGACTCTCTGCCGCTACGCTAACCGGTGTTCGGCTCAGACTGAAAGCTCTCGCGCGCAAGCATGAATGTGAATCAGGTGCAGGGAAGGGCCGGTGTGGCCCACGAACAACCTGCCGGATGGAACGACAACACAAGCAGAGTTACTAAAGCAAAGTGGAAGGAAAACTACACATTTACCACTTTTTTTTTCTTTTTTTACAAACAAAACACATGGCATACATTTTGTATTTGACACTCTTTAATGTGATACCCCTTGATAAAATCAGGGGCAAATACTTAAGGAGTCTGTGTGCGAGTTAAGCTAAGCAAAAACTCAGCTGGTTGTTGAAGTAATATTTTGGAGAACACTAGAGAACAAATTGTATCGTCTTTAGTCAGGTGAACAGAATTGTCTAGAATTTTAATCTGTAGATACGCAAATGTTTTGGAAACCCACCTAAAAAGACTTGGAACTGTAACCACAGCAAAACACGGTTCTACAAAGTGCTGACTCGGAGTTGAATACAAATGTACACAAGAAATAAACAAAAGTTTTCCTTCCACTACACAATTATGCACCACTTTGTGTTGATATAACTGGAAAAAAAAATTGCAATGAAACACATTGGAATACAATCCTCTCAGGTATGTGGTCGTAATGTGACAACATATGAACATGTATTAGGAATACTTCTGCATGGCAATGTTAAAAAAAAAACAAAAAAAAACAACCCACAAATTCTCCCTTCTTTACATAAACAAGGAAGGTCTTAGAAGGGCATGCCGCAAATTAAGCTCAGTTTGCACCACCCAAGCCAGGGCAATTTTGCCATCCCACACTGCCAAGTCCTGCTCTCTCCCTGGGTGTGCTGCAGTCAGTACCTGCAGGAATGGAATAAAGTCATCTTGTTCCAGGTAATTACAGCCAGGCTTGGCCAAGAGGTGCACAAATTTAGAAGCATCATCGTGACAGGTCTGCAGCGTTCTGGAAAAGCAAAAGAGAGAACAGATGGTTGTGAGGTTGCTGCCTCGTTGGCTCGAAAGCCACTTTTCATCATTCAGTCAGGGTTTAACTCCTTAGACTAAGGATTACAAGTGCAGAATAATGCATTCTGAAATTGGAATTCAGCATCGGTGCTGGTTGATTAAGGTGCTCAGGGTGTTATGGCTTCCAAACGAAGAAAGCTCTAGTCATGGGTTTAGGTCAAAGGCCACGTCTGCCCCGAGTTCTCTGGAGACTCGCGTATTAAAACAAGGGCATGCCTATTGCACGCAGCAACATTCAGCACATAGATACTCCCATAGAAACACCACAGTGTCTCAGCTTCATACAGTAAAACACTAAATGGTTAGTTTCTTCCCTTTACTGCCCTCTACTTCCTTTGTGACTTTCTCTGCTCTTTCTAAAGCCAATGACGTCTACTTGGAGGGGGGAATCAGTAAAGATGTGTTTTCAGTGAGCGGCCACTATTGTTCAGAGGCCAATGTGTGAGCTATTTAGCTGGGAGAGAATGACCCAATGGTCTAGCGGGAATAAAAATAGCTATTGTCTTACTTTCTCCACATAGCCACAAACTTGTGTACTGAGACGAAACCCGTCCTGTCGCCTCCAGCTGAGCAGAACAATGGCATTTTCCAGTAGAGGGGACACTCGCAGGCCTAAGAAGAAGAAAAACAAGGCAGTGCATGACAAGGGCAGCTTCTAAAAGACAGCAAATGTAAAAGAAATACAGATGGGAGCCTTAATTCTATACTATGTTGGGTAGGGGAAAAAAAAGGGCAGTATTATATTATTTACAGATTTCCCTAAGTAAACATAGCTGTCGTTGCTCTCAGGTGATCCTCAGGCCACTGACCACATTCCTTAGCAACACGGAAATGATATTTTCCAATCTGAGGTTTTTTTTTTTTTGGTTTTTTTTTTTAAACCAGCAAACATTCAAATCTTCGGAAGCCAAATGGCACCAGTGAAAATAATCCGCCGGTGGGCGGCCGGACAGCGATGCGACTCCTCACGTTCTCACCTTGGCGACCAGCCCCATGTCTTCAATGGTGGCCCTTTCATTTGGGAATTGCGAAAATATTTTCTCAATTTTGGAAATGAGGCCGTCGATGTTGAGGTTGGCTTGGGGCCGGCCCTGTGGGAAGTGAAACTTGGGAATGTTTTCGCTCAGTGCAGTGGTGACCGGCTCCTCCGCCCTCACCTGGGCCTGAGGAAGAAAAAAATTAATAAAAACAAAACAGAGACAAAAACTGTTAGCTACTGACGCAGCGAAATGCTAACACAGCTTGTTCCACATGCAGACATGTCTCTACGCAGCCTGAAGACCTCATCAGGGAAGGTCTGTGAATACTTAGGACTCAATCATTATCCACTTATCTAAAATAAATATTCCTGATGAAGTTAGGACCTAATGGTAATCCTGGTGTGCATGAAGTCGTATGTTTCAGTCCTTCTTAACATATTTTTTCTACTAGTTACATTTTTTGTAGTTTTTTTGAATTCTATAAGCTCAGACCAATGTAGGTAGGATTAACACATCAGTCTCCCAGAGCACTTTCTGACCTTTATTGCATGTCGGAATAATCATTTAATCACATGATAAAATGGATTTGATCATTTCCATTCTATTGATTTATATTTCCTGAAGGGCAATGTTATTTAAAGAGACACGGTAACCCATTGTATTTGTGGTTCCTGCTGTGTGTGATTTTTATTTCCTATTTATTTACCGTTTTTGTTTGTCATGTTTTAGTTTGTATATTTAAAATACCTTCCACACAGTGTGAAGTGTTCTTTAAAAAAAAAAAAAAAAAAAGGAAAGTTTATTTTTTATTGAGAGAGAATTTACATCATTGTGCCATTATCAATATAGTACTTGAAATTGTCTCAGAGCAACAGTGTTTATCGCAACAATTGGTGGCAACTCTTAAAACTGTAAAAGTGCACTTTGTGGACACTTTTACATAACCTTTTCTAAAATGCACTTCATCATCGGTGTGGTGGCTTTGAAGATGTGAAGCCAGGTTTTCCAGCCTGAAATTAGATTACTAGAAGCTATTATATGTTCTCTCAAAAACCACAATGTTGACTCCCCAGGGATCAATAGAGTACAATGCTATGACGCAGGAATGTTTGTGGTTCACGATGAAGAAAAAACAAGCAGAGACATCGTTGCACAGGACTACCTGATTAGAGGCAGTAGTGTGATATGTGTAAAGGACAGACTTAATGGTTTAATTATAGGGGGCATCCAGTGCATGTGTTAATTTTAAATTCTGACAGGAGACACGTTAGGGCTCACAGTTGGAGGGTCAGCTATAGGGCAAAAATATACCACAGTATCTGTTCTCTAAAGGCCTGACTTCTATTTTATCACAGTTTCCCAAAACAAATACAAAACCTTTATAGAAAATAAGCATTTAGGTCATAAAAATTATCAAACTCGTGTCAAGCATAACCAATATGCAAAACGTACAGTTCAAAGTTGGCTTAGTCTAAAAACTCAAACCGCTTTTAATTTATAAAGTAAAGTGCACCAATGCACAATCTACACAAAAGTTGCTTTATAAAGCTTACAGAAAGGAGAAAAAGGCAGCAAACAGCCTTGTATTTTCCAAATACCATTTTATTTTTCCTCAAATTCAGTTTTATTTATTAACCAAATTTGAATTTTAAATTTGGCATTTCTTGTTCCACAAATTAAAACACATTATTTCACCTATTTATGAATAACAGGTTAAAAATATTACATATTTTCAGTTATTTCTAACTTTAAAAAACCTGTGCTTTCTGTAAATTAAATAATGAACTCTAAAGTCTTTAAATGTTCTGCCAACACCTTTTTCTAAGAGGGCTATTTGAGCAAAAACTTGTAACTTTCTTGCATCACAGATCTTAGCATAGGAAGCAGCTTGCTGAAGTGTCTGGCTAACATTAGGTTGAGTCACCACTTCTGATACAGCACTGATAAATTGTCTAGTAATGCGCTTTTTTGCTGTTGTTGATTTAGAGATATGATTAGTGTTGATAAAACTTGGAGAGAGTTTTTCGTCATGGTAAATTTCATTGTGACTATTGTTATAGCAGTGAGCTAACTCGGTGCTCAGCTAAAAGGTGACAAGCCCTTCAATTAGTAGTTAAATCCCAAATTCGTTATCACATCTGCTTCTTGGTGGATATTATTTTGTTTATAAAATTACACATCTCTCATGTTAAAGGGACCCGTTTCTAGACAATCACATTTTAATCCTACAGAATGTAATTCCATTATTTTTCCTCCCCAAACTCAAAACATTTAGTTTGTATTGTTTTTCCATGTCCAGAACCTACAAAAACCCAGCTGGTTGGTTCATACTAATGTATTGCCTTTTGATTAAAAGAAAATAAATACATAAAAAAACTAAACTGGCCCTATCAGAGTATCACATGCAATTCTTTTTTGAATAAAATTAAAATACAAACCTATCATCATAAATTCCATAGCATTAAAGCGGTCCACATTTTAGTAGCGGTGCACCGATTGCAGTTTTCAGGCTCATCATCGACCTTTAACAAGCCTGACCTGGCGACTCTGATGTTTTTGTCTAAAAGGTCATTAAGTTGGAAACAGTGAAGATGACCATTGTTAACCGTGAACACTGCAGAGTAGACAATGGCTGATTTTGAAGCCTTTGGGGAGGAAGATAAGATGGGTTTCATAAGTAACCATCACAAAAATTAAGGAAAATCTGGGCCAGTTGATACATTTTAGACCAATTTACTTAGGATATTATATAATCTAAAGACAGATCTTTAAATTTCTCATTAGTAAAATAGGAAGCAATAAATAGATTTTGATAACTTTTCCCACAGGTGTGAAGACGGAACTGTTGCGATAAAACTTATTCAGTAGGAATCATATTCTTGGTGGATTCTCTAGATTGCTTGTTTTCACACCAACAGAGTCTAATTGATAAAAGGTGAACTTGACTGAACCCAACTCGGCCCCAGGGCTGTGGGAGTCAAATCATGCTTTTACGCTTCACATTGATATCTGCTGTACTGATAAACTCTGTTAAACTTCCCGATAACACAAACGAGATATCACTGTTAAACAATATTGAATAAAAAAGCTGCATAATCTTTGAAAGAAAAAGAAAACCTGTGCACTGCTGTGCACTTAGTTCTTTCAGAACAAGTAAATAGACTCATTTTTTAATTGGGTTCAGTGATGAAAAAAAATAAAGTTTTAGAGTATTGCCACTTCAGATGCACTGATGCAGAAATCAGAATAATATTCTACTGAACTCAAACCTTCTCCCTCTAATAAAGAACGAAAACCTTCAAATCAAACCAAGAAAGCAACTATTGCTAAAGACTGAAATCACAGAATGACAAACACAAACTTAGTCAATTTTCATTCATCAGCAAATAATACCAAATATGAAGGAAGCATCATTTTAGATCAAATGCGCAATGCTTTTGTTAATGTGGGATGATTGTCGTTTTCTGTAATTGCCCTCCTCCTCGAAGTCTCACCATCACCACAAACTCAACTGGAAAACCACTTAAATCTCCAACTGTGAAGACTTTGGAGTTATGAGTTGACACTGTTAAGATCCCTGTTTTGTGCATCACAAAGTGACATTTAGTTCAACCAAATAAGAGTGTAGCATTTTAATAACACAATGGCAGGCAAAACCAGTTACAGTCAGTATTGTTATGTTATTGTGTTAATAAGGCAACTTGAAAACATGATGCTACAATCAGTCATAATCCTACACAAAGGTCTATTTGTTTGCCCTAATAGATGTACAAATGAATCGATTTGTGACTAATAATGAAAAACACACCCGCACTGCATCTTGTTAAAAATATTAAATAATGCCTCAGGGGTTTGTATTGATTCAATATCAATAAAGATTTCAACAACAGCTTATTAAGGCCTTTAAATTCTGGGCCTGGCGCAAAAGATGCTTGTAAACCGCAAGTGATAATCTGCTTATTTAATCATGACAAATGACAAATGCTGCTGATCCTCTGCTTGTCAGTGCTCTGTGTTGGTATCAGTCATGGCTATAAAAGGACATAAACATCTCCTGTTGCCCCGCGCGGTCCCCTCTCTCGCTTCATGCTTGCAGAGCTCTTGAGCACAACTGTTAAGCCACATGACATTTTGCACGTTGCAAATGATGTGGTCTGAAAGAGGACAGGGGAAGCAACTGGACACAATGTACCAAAACTAAAATATAATCAGATTGAAGAAAGTCCCCCGCATCATCTTTGGAGAGAGATAGAAAGAAAAAAAACCCAACAACTTCTTGTTACCTTTCCTTCAGAAAGTTCAACAATCGTTTCGTTTCCGCTCTAAGAACGAGAAATGATGATGACGTTACGACACAAAAGTTCAGCACACTCAACAAAAACACCTGCCTGTCCTTGCTGGAAGGCTCTGAGCCTCTTCTTGAACCGAGAAGGCAGAACAAAGTCGCATCCCCGCGCCAGGAGAGCCAGCTCCTTCCTGAGGTCGGGATCCTGTCGTAAAGTAAGCTCCCTCATCCTCATCTTTGCTCCAGACAGGATGGGGCAGTCGCACGCGCAAACACAACACCTCAATCCAGCGTTCCCCTCTCTCGACCACAGGCGATCTGCACTGAGACTTCACCACAGCGGAGGGTCCTTTCTGGGGGGTATGTCCCTGTGATTGTCCTCTGTCAGCCTCAGAGCCTCTTAATACAAGGGAGCAGCTGCTACTGTGACATTCCCTCCCATTCCAGATCTGGTCGCAAAACCCTCGGCTCTTGCCTGCTGTCCCTGACTCTACCTAACGTGCACGTACACACATGTGGACGGGTCAGGGAGCTCTTGCTTCAAAGCTGTTGGTGGAGATAAGGAGTGACTGGGTGCATGTGTGTGGAACTCACTTGGACCGTGTGAGTGTGTGTGGGATGGGAGGGGTGTGAGCGGTGAATCTGCCCTTTCCAGTTTACATTCCTCGGTGCTCGTGGAAGGGTTATGTAAAGAGACGGGACTTGTTGTTGCCTGCAGTGTTCGGCGATCAATTGGGAAGATGCGCCTTGATAATGAGAACGCCCTGCTCGTGTTTGCCGACGTTTCTCGTAAAAAGCTTCCACACGCTACACTTTGGCAAAACTTTGTCCTTGATAAGAGCCCGAAAATCCAACTGGATGAGAAATCCTGACATTACAGAACCATGAGATTCATAAAAACAGGATCTATCCCGAAGGCTACACATTACAATATAATAATCTGCAATAAACTGATCCTGAAAGACATAATTAAAGGAAAATTTAAAAGTAAACAAAGAAGGATTTAGTACTCCAAGATAAAATAGCTGCAGATCAGGCCAGAATTTCATCACACATATTACAAACTACTTAACATCCAATCTTTGTGATTTTGATTTCGACTTCCCTTTGCAAGCTTCAGCTGCCAGTCATTCCAGGTCTTATTATAGTTGATGGGCAATTGAGAGCAGGAGGGATGGGGGGGGCATGTCAAACTCAAAGAATGATCACCAACTCAGTCTGCGCCTATTAAAAGCATCACCAAACACTGTTTGGGCAACCCAAGAAACTAGATATGGGGAAACAAGAGTGTATCTTTAGTCCTCAAACAAACAGCCACTTCCAGTTTTCGCTGCCCTGGAATGATGGCAAATTCACCTGTCCTGCATTAATATCCCAACATGGCAGCTCAACAGTTGTCTTTCAAAATCTAACTATACAGAGATGTATAGTCTGTTGACTGACAATCAAACAATGACAGAATGCTCACATGGGAAAGCCAGGTCAATAAACCTGTATGTGTTTACGACACTATTATTGTAAACAGAAACTAAAAAGCTCGTTTTTTCTTAGGTTCACAGAATCCAGTTTTTCCACTGGTTTGTACAAACCCTGTTGTTGTGGTTGTATGCCGCACAGCACACTGCACTTCCTTGAAAAGGAATGTATGTAGGCTGTTCACAGTCTTAGACAGAAAACTTTAATTTGAGAAATCAGCTGAGCTCAATGTGTCCTGAGACGGTCTGTAAATTGGCACCGATTTAAATATATCTCTTTATAACCATTTACATAATCTGTACCTAGCTGGGAAATCAGTTTTTCATTTTTTTTTTTGCAATATTGATTTAAAACTGTTGTTTGGTAACACGGTTTCACATATTTGTTAAAAGCTGCTCGTTTAGGTCATTAACTGTCTATTTATGTTTGCTGTGATTAAAGAAATTTACTTTTTATGATGCAACACCAGGATGTGAAGGAATCCATCAGGCTGTTGCAAGCAGAGGGATTTGACTCTGGAGAAAATGCAAAGATCTCTACATCCCAAGGATTGGAAGCATCTTCATGTAATGATGTTTTTAGTTGTCAAATTTGTGCTGAAGTTATAATTTGTTGGCTTGAACTAAATCCCTAGGTGCATTTATTTGTCTTGGTGTCCTCCCCCCTTCCCTCCTTGTTTCTTATAGGCTGATCTTTGTGTGTAAATTTCCCTGTGTGTTCGTTGTTAGAGGTATGTTTTGTTTGTAATCAGATTCATTTTGGGTGGCATTTTCTTTTTCTAGATTTTTGCTTTTTGATGGGTTTGTTTTAACCATTTTTTTTAAAATAGAGAAATTAAACAGAATATTTTTGCCCTTACTGCCGAGTTCCTGACAACATGAAACAAACTAAATTTACGTTTTAAGAGGCAAGAGCTGCTGCTATCCCAACAGCATGTGATGCCCATTAGAATTTGACCTGCTTCTGGGATCACATTAAAGGTTTGCCCTTAAAATCATGAAGCTGAGAAACCTTCGGCAATCAACCCGAACTACAACTCGCCAGCAGCTCAGCAAGCTGCTTTTGTCCGTTGTCTCCACTCTGATGGATCAATTTAACAACATGAAAACAAACACAGGAACCTGGTGACTCCACCATGAGTCTAATCTGTAAACTCTGGCAGTAAATCTGATTTGTACACAAACATATGCCCCGTCATATTCACCTCATTACACAACAGCTAGAATGAAACATTTGGAGTAAGCGACCATTACTCAAACAAACCCCAGTTAAAGCAGCATACACGATGCTCCACTAATGCTAAGAACAGATATCTTTAGATTTAGCATTAGTAACCTAGTTGCACCAGAGGGGCAAGTTGTGCACAAAACCTTTCAAGCTACAGCGCGGTTACATCATGAGTAAGTGTGCTGCTGCCGCTCAATATATGCGACAAGGATTAGGAATGCAATGTGAAAATGTGCCAAACATAGGCCTGATTTACTGATAACATGATGAACTCACTGACTGACAGCATGGGTGCCAGGATCTACTTTATGATGTAAGCAGATCAAGCCATCTTGCATAAGAATAAAAGCAATAGCATCGTCACACTGCTGGAAAAAAAAAAACTACAATCCTGCAGAGTAGAAGTGGATAAAAGGTCCCAAGTTAGAGGACTTTAGGGTATTCAGCTACAGCAGCTACATTGCTCATGAGAAATATTGTTAATGAAGGTGACGATCTAATCTGGATGAAGGGATACAGGGGAGTAACATCCAGCACAGCAGAGATCAACTAACACGTGTGAACATGTGCAACAAGTTTTCGTTTTGTTTTTTTTTTCCAGAAAGGAGTTTTTAATCACAGGAAGGACACTGAACCATTGGTGCCACTTCCGTTTTTTTATTATTATTATTCATTATTTTTTGTTTACAACACATTGTCCACCTTCAATAAACTTATTCCTGTAAATATAGTTTATTGAAGAAAAAAAAACACTCTCCTCTAGAAATCTAGAGGATAGATCATTTTTGCTGTTTGAAGCAGCATCATCTTTATCATCATTATTTTTTTTATTTAAATTGAGCACATTTTTTTCTTGCTCAACAAGACGGTCTACCATCAGAAATGTGAACACATCTTTGGGACAAACAGGTGTTCATCAGCAGATGACTGAACTTATTTCAGGGTGTTTCTTTACCCAGCAATTTGATAGATTTTACCTGCACATGCATGCAGAGTAGACATTAATAAACACAATGGATAAAATGAACTGAAGATGGCATAAGAACACCACAGACAAAATCTTAAATCTCATGCCCCACTGTAAAAGACACCGTAGTAAATGTGGTGTAGTTTCTACAGGTGTATTTCATCGTTTTCAGCTACAGTATTTTCCGTCTGAAATCACAGAACGTAAACGTACCTATTGCTAAAGCTTTTTCCGGTCTGATGTGAAACCAGACTTTGAAACTGTCCACTCCTGACATCCAACCACAACTAAAACAAAAGCACTTTGGGGAATGACACCATGTCCCCCTCCCTGAAAGGCAGGCAACTGATAAGATGTTCTCAGAGGCCCCTGCTTGTAACAGCAGCCATGTTGCTTAACCCCACTAAGCAAGTCAAAAAAGATAAAGAGGATGGGAAACGTGTTCTAATGGTCAAGTCAAAGAAAAACCGCTGCGCATCGTCCACAAAGTATCGGTTCTTTGTCGATGACAAAGTGCTGCTCACAAGACAAATAATTTTATGGGTTGAGCTAGCAGGCAGGAAAGCCAACCATTCACAAAGACCTTGCATTTACTGTACATACTTTAAATAAACAATCTACAGCCACTTATCCCGACAATGGGCAGCATCTAATAGAGGCGGTATAAAAGTAAATTAAGCAGAGGATGAATGTGCTGCCACACCTCATCTCACTGCCAGAGTTCTGGGTAACTAATGCCAACACAAGGGAACCAAGGCTATCTTTATCAGTGTCTGATGTCAAAGTCAGAGCAGCTGTTCCAGCCTGCATCAGTGTGACATAAATCGAATTTTTGAGTAATCCTTTAAAGAATGCATCTGAATGCCGGAATTTATTTTTGTTGTCTCAAAATAGAAATATCACACCCGTACGACATCATTGTCGCTTTTGATACCGAGTGAATCAGAGCGGTCGCAACACGTGACACGTCGCAGCGGAACACAGAAACTGTCCAGCAGCTGCTTTACAATAATCTGTGGCGGTGCGGGTATTGGGGCCAAAGGTTATTGGGCAGAGTATGGATCCACGTAAACCGTTCCCACATGGAAACAGAAAAACGCTCAGCAAGTTTTCCATGCAAACTAGTCAGCGTGTGCAGTTAAACTGAGCGAGAAACTGGACTTACTTCACCAAAGAAACTCTGGGAATAAGACTTTACGTTCTCCTGCCCTGATGTTCCAGGCAGTAAGGAAACAGATGGGCAACCAATAACCACTTGAATGTTCACTTGTGCCCCTCTTTAGCGAGTCGGGCATCATGAGGGTTGTGCATTCTTAAGAAGCACGTACACCCAGCTGTCTGACGGTCTCCGTGTCATTCATAATCCAACACCGGGACGCGAGTTCTTCAACAAACATTCCTTTGACTTAACCTTTCTTTTGGCAGGTAGATTTGTTTCCCCCCCCCCACAATTAAAACTAGTTGTCCCAGAGGCTTAGATGTGATGAAATAAGATCAATAACACAAAAACTAAGGGAGCAACCTGAGTGATTCAGGTAAGGGCTGGGTGAAACACTCCCTGACCGCATACCACATTCATTTACGGGAGGGGCTAGACAATTTGATTAATATCTACAACATGGACCCGCAAACATGAAGACTCTGTTTGGAATATAATCACTGCTGTGGGATTGTCAGCAGCCTCTTGTGGCCAGCAAGAGAAAGTTAAAATCCAAGAGAAAACAGCAACACAGAAGTACAGTAAACACATCCACATATGCAGAGTTTTTCTTAATTAGTTGCTTTCTCTTCCATGAAAACATGAAATTGACCCCCAATAAAAAGTTTTCCACTCAAAGTGAAGATTCACATTTTGGATACAAGTTATTAGTGGACTGGAAAGCCAGTGTTTTCAGGTAGAAGTTTCACTGTACCTTCATTAATTTGATTTAAAGGTACAACAAGAGGAGTGCCGTTATTTCCACCGTTTACATGGAGACACTGCAGCGCTTCTGCGCTTTATTCTGGTCAATTATTGTGAATTGATAAAAACCATTAAAAACACTGATGTTAATCTAAAATGTTGCAAATACTCAAAAAATAAAACTACAGAACTAATCTGTTTAGTTTGACTCATTTTACATTTGAATTACAAAATATACGACACATGAACGATGAATGTCCTGCATCAGAATATCATTTAACTGCAGCTCTCGTTTCACAGATATTTTAAGTAATAAAACTCGTTACTGGTTGAAGATTCTTGCATTTTCAACTCGTAAGGCTGTTTTTTTATATATACATAAAAAACTTGTTAATTGATAAAGTCTTTCACTGTTAAAAATAATAATGGGGCAACATCTGATGGAACCTCAACTTGTGCCTTAAGGTCAATTATTACCCCGTTTTCTAATTCGCATGAAGTCCTACCTCCATCTATTTATTAGCTATAAATTAGGTATGCTGCATTAAAGTATTTAAGCTCTGCAAATCACTTATTTCTATCTTTTTAGTAAGCATTACTTATTAATCTTATAAATAATAAACAGTGATTGAAAATGCTCAAATCTACGATATAATTGAGCTTTGGGCCAAAGCACTCATATGATTAGGAAATAATGACAGTTAAACAAACAAACAAAAAAAACTTTCAGTGACTTTTTCCCCAATAGATAATATTCACTGCCTTCACATAGCCATATTTTCTTGCAGAAGGCTAAAGGTAGATTATGGCAAGAAAAAAGAAATACTTTAAATCACTGGTTAAGAAACTTATACAAAATATCTGAAGGCCAGAACAAATTTGATGGATAGTCAGAGGATGTAGAGGATGTATCCCTCTCTTTTCTTTTTTTGCAAAACAAAACAAAAATAATTCAAAAGAAACAATAACGCGATTCCTCACCAATATATCGATGCCGTTATTTGTGTTGGTTGAAATACCAGTCACTTAACGGGAAGGGGGAAAATATGGAGGACGACCCAGAGCCCAGCGGAGGGGCTACATTTTGGAATCGCACCGAATCAGATGAAGTATGTAAGCCGAGGAGAGAAATACCTGGACCTGCTACTACTGTGGCCAGATCTGGACAGGCAGAACACAATGGATGGATGGATCTTGTGTCTGAGGCGCATCATAATGCAGAGTCCATGTTATAACTGTGCGCTTAAAGAGACAGTTTACCTTCTTGGTGCTGACAGACCTCCGCAGTACTCTCCCATTGGGTCCCGTCACCCGTGCATTGCTGCTGCTGCGACAGGGCAGGGTGCTGTTGGGTGCAGGGCTTGAATTGGTACCCAGGGGCTTTTTCTCGGAAAGGTTCTTCTGTGATGCCACATTGTTGTTCTCGTTGAAGCTCAACGACTTTTTGTCCCGCGCGTTTCCAATGCTCAAGTCGCTATACTCGCCACTTTTAATTAAGTCTAGAAAATCCTTGAGGACCGACTGTGTTGCAGGATCACTCAGCCAGTTGAGAAACAGCTCGTCAACCTTTACTTTGAGAACCGGTTGGAGAACTTGTGGTGACGGCATCTTGCTGACGAATGTTTCTCTGAAGGACGAAACTGTGTAGGGGAGGAAAGTAGCATCAGTGTCAAAGCAAAACATTTTGTTTTGAAGTTTAAATCTCAGTGTTGAATAAGACAGACGAACACATCTACCTTGAGTTTGAAGTAAATATCGAACATTCGCAAACAATATCGAATTTTAGCGCGAACTTTCAATCTATATTAGCCCACAGGGAGAAACTATAACATGAACCTGCATCTCTACTCTCACAAAATGATCATTTAAACTATATTCTTGACCACAACAACACTTCAACCTACCTGTGATTCACATGAAATCGGTCCCGTAATGTGCAAATTATAAACCACAGTTCAGAGAATTGGTTTATTAATGATGCCACTTGGTGTAAATAAACTCCGGCTCAGTTAGCTACATAGCTGTGACATGCTAATGCTACCGAACCGAACATACAAACCTCACTGTGAGCGGACCGTAGAGCGAAACGACCTGGTATCTCATTGCACTACTTTTCCTTCATGAGCGACACTGTATTTACATACAGTTGGACCAAAAATAAAGTTACGATTCTGGCGCTAATCCCTGGAAGTGAAACGGAGAGCAAATGGAGCAAATAACTTTTAAGATCGCGTTCCCCTGGTAACCACACTAGACTGTCGCGAGATTTTTGAAAAGTTCGCTGCTGGTGATGAGAATTCCGGTGCTTTTTTGGGGATCCTAGCTTTTGGCTACAATCACTGACAAGATTTGATTTTCACCCTCCTTTCTGATAATTATTTCTGCCTATTCCTCATCCAATATCTTCTTTTTATTATTTTTAATTAATATGTCAAAATCTTTATAAGAGTAGACTATTAATACTATGCAAAGAAAAAATACTAAACTTGATATTTTGACACAATGATCTTCCATATTTAATTTAAAAAGTAGAACTGAAAGCTTAAAATAAAAAATGACTTAACAGTGTCTGTGCAGTCTGTTACTTGCAAGTATGACTCTTCAAAGAAGAAGAAGAAGAAAATAAAACAAAAACAAAATATCTGAAATGCTGTCCTTATGAAAGTAGTGCAGGTTTTTGGAGCTCACAATTACACAGACTAATACAAGCAGAGTCATTTCAATAATAAAGTACTGAGAAGATCCCTGAACCCCTAAATATAAATTGCTATATGCAATATTTTATCTCTGCATCACAGACTTATGTTTTGGACTAACTTCACAACTATGTAATGTAGATGTAGTTAATGAATTGATTTATGGATGTTGTTCTGCACATAAAAGTTGTTTTATTTATCTTTAATTTATTTAAAGTTTTTATTGTTTTGCGTTGAATTGGACCTCTATCAGTTTTGTTATTCTTGTAATAAAATTTCTATTCTATTCTATTCTATTCTATTCTATTCTATTCTATTCTATTCTATTCTATTCTAAACAATAAAGATCAGCGCTGACCTGTTTGGTCACATAACGAACTAGCAAACTGAACTGGCTCAGTCTCGAGTGACACACCTGATTGCCAATCATTCACACCTGTTAGATGGAAAGCCAGGAAAACACGGATAAACTTCTGGATTTGACCTTCTGGATTCGCTGTTCCACTTTACACATCGTAGGGCAAATACTTGAAGGTACAGTTCAGCCACTGTGTTGTGCGCAGCTCATTTAAAATCTTTAAATCTGGAAATCTGGTGATTGTTTTTAGCCGTGTATTAAATTTGACGTTTTTAATACCTGCTGACCCGAGACAGTGGCAGGCAGTTATATTTAGTTATATTAATTTATGTTTATTTCAGATTTTGACGGTGGAAAACAAAGTAGACAATTTTAGTAACGGTGCATAAAACAAAACTGTACATTATGAGTTATTCTCAAATGTGTATTCTCATTAAATAACAAGCTTTCCGGATGATAATCATTCTCACACATTGCACCGATTAATAAGTCAAAGAATGTTGGCAGTTACATTTTCATTGTTAGGTTTGTGGCTGGGAAAGGTAGTCTGTGTATTCAGTTCCCACTTGTTAGAGCAAAGTTTTATTGCATTTACACACGTGAATCCTTTGAAATATGCCTCTACTGGCATTACCATCTAGAGACTAAAATCAATACCTAAAATGGGTTCTTTGCAAAATAGCTCATGCTTAGTCAGACTGTGTGAAGAGGGCATCTATGAACAGCAATTTTCAGGTCTTGCCACAGTTGGATGTGGTCTGGATCTGTGTGTCATCCAACCACACAAATAGTCTTTTGATCTAAACTACACCCTTGTGGGTCTTTTGTCTTACTGGCAGGCAACCCTTTGTCCAGTCTCAAGTCTTTTGCAGAACTGGCAAACATTTAACAGGATCTCTTCTGTCTGTTTTTTCCCAGCAATGTCTGTATTCTAACAACTCTTCCATAAATACTAGATATACGCAGTCTGCAACTAACAACCAGTAGGTGAACAGCTTCTCCCATCTGAGCCGTTGATCTCTGCAACTCCTCCAGAGGTGCCAAGGGCTTCTTGGCTACCTCTCTGATTAATGTTCTCCTGTAGCTTTTGGTGGACAGCCATGTCTTCAGATGATGAATTTAACAGATTTCTGTGAGATGTTCAAAGCTTAGGGCGTTGTTTAATGATGCAACCCCGCTTTGAAGATCCCTTGCAACCTATTCCTAACCTATCTGTGGTTTTCTTTAGTATTCACAATGTTGTTTTTTTTCACTTATGATCTCTAAAAAATAAAACCTTTGAGGCAAAACCAGCTGGTTTTATACTGAGAATAAAATGCACTCAAGTTGACTTTACTTCAAAATGAGTGGACTTCTTAAGGCAACTGGTTCCAGTGGATTTAATTTACTCCTTAAGATGCAGTAAAGTCTGTCCTTGTAACGTGACGGAAACTGAAAAATGAAACGGGTATGAATATTTTGAGAGGCACTTTGCGCAAGTCTCGTTTCCACAGTTACATTGAAAATTCCTTCCACTTATTATGAACATCTACATCCTGTTTATTAGCTTTTTTAATGTCTTTTATGCAAATTAAAACTCCATACACGAACTGCTCATTACCACAATTATGTTCAGGAGACTAGCTGTGCGCATTTAATGTATCCTCTTACAAATTTAATCCAGACTTTCTTTGCATGGCTAACAATGACACATCTGTACCTAATTCCACTCTCTTTTGTATTTTTGCATTTCTTCCAATGTGGCTTGACAGAGCACCTGGTGCGAGTGGAGCTGGAAATCCTTATTGATTACTGCTCTGTGGAAGTGGTCTCAGGCTGTATGGCTTCCTCGCCGTATCCTCTCCAGGACCGCAAGCGGGCAGCAAAAGTAGAGGTCAGTTTATATAATGGACACAGTATTTAATACCGGCAGAGAGGAAATGAAATTTATATTCTATATTGGGATTTTTCATGCCGGACAGATAAGCAGGTCATTTAGGTATGAAGAAACATTTGGTTTCACATGATAACGGGGCCCTATCTTAATGGCACAAAAACAGTTTCCCTTGGAATTATTTTTACTTGCACAAGCGCTGCAATCAAAAGCAACAACTAAATTACTTTGTTTCTGTAAATACAGTGTTGCTGGGCAATTACCCTTATCACGCAGCCAACGCAACAAATTTTTGTCCAGACTAATTTGTCCCCTTTCGGTCATGAGAAACAACAGATGTAAACACTACTTTTGCTTCTTTTTAAAATATATATCTTTAAGCATTCATGCCTCTGCCTCTATTTTGAACATAATCACTCAGTTACAGCATAAAAGATGCCTTTCAGAAATTGTATTTTGAAGCAAGAATGTTACCTTTGAATAAAAGACGGTAGCGCGGTTGTGAGGCTAACTTCTCTGGGCTTGTCTGTCACGGTTTGTACAGATGTTTCTTTTTTATTTTCTGCAAGAAATACATCAGACGCCCATCTTTCCAAACCTCCATCTATCTTCCTAATAACCCCATTCAAAGTGCCTCTGGCCTTGTTGTTAAGAGAAGATTAGCAGTGGTTCCACAGTTGTGGAAATTATTGACTGCATTCTCCTTTATGTGTCCCCTGATAGCGCAAGCAAATCAAATCTGAAGCATTCAAAGTTGTCTGAGGCGCAACATGTAATGAGAGCCCTCTTTGTTCTGTACAACAACCCCGCCTCACATGCATTTTAGAGCCGGATCAATATTCGAAATGAGAAGAGAAAAAGTGAAGGTCTCGAAACTTTAAACTTTGCAACTTTTCAAAGTGTAATTACAGTGTACAAATAGGATTTTACCCAAAGCGGTGTGCATGTTGTTGTTTTATTTTTTTTTCCCCTTTTTCCTCCATGCCTTGAAGGACATTTCAAAGCTTTTAGCTGAGGCTGAAACCACAGGGGGACAGCTGGTTAGCGTAGGAAAAGCGTTAGTGAAGAGTTCATGTGTGCAGCTCTCCTTTACTGCTGTCAGCTATGCTATACAGGCCCTCTCTGAAGCAGATGATAAGCAATCCGCTCTAATAAGGAGAGCTGAAAATGGTGCACTTTTCAGATTTAGGGGGATAAAAAAAGGGTCTTTGACATTGTATATGTTTAGGGTTTTATTGGATTTCTTCTAAAGCAAATTCCCATATTGAGATTTCTTCTTTTTAATTGGCAAGTTAAAGGGAAAACATTCTTCAGCAATATTTACACGTAATATTTGGCATATTTAATGAGGAAGAGCAGTTGGCATATAAAGGGTTAAGGAAATCTTTTTAAATATTTTTAGCAAGTAAACTCACATTTAAAATGATTTGTCTTCTACATGTATCCCTTATCCTGTTGTTGCATAATTCACAGCCTGCGCCTTATTTAAAAGTATTCACACCCCTTGACATTTTCAGGACATTTCATGTTGGAATTACAAATTTCAGTGGACTTTATTGGGATTTTGTGTAACACAGAAGCAGAAAGCAGCACATAAATATAAAGCGGAGGAAAAATTACTTGTTTTTCTAAACGGGAGCATGCCAAGAAGAAAGCCATGTAGGGGACAAGGCAACCATATGGAAGAAGGTGCTCTGGTCGAATGAGACCAAAATAATTTTTTGCTGTACATGCAAAGCACTTTATGTGGTGTTTAATAACTTGAACCGAGTGTCACCCTGAGCACACTATCCTTACTCCTTACGGTGAAACATGGAGGTGGCAGAATCATGCTGTGGAGTTGCTATTCTTCCTCAGGGACCTGGTTATAGTTGATGGGATAACCAGAAGTTTACATTTCAGTTGCATAACATATAGCCAGAGCTGCATTAGAATGGCTTATATCAAAGTGTATTAAGGTTTTTAATGGCTTAGTCAAAGTCCAGGCCTAAATTCATGGAGAGATTTGAAAGTTGTGGTTCACAGAGCTTGATCTATTCTACCAGGAAGAAAGCTTGAAAACCACACATCTTCATCCTTCAACTTCATAACAAGGCACTACATTGTGTCGGCTTATCACTGAAATATTTGGTTGTAAAAATGACAAAATATAAAAAGTTAAAGGAACATAAATATTACTGAAGGCACTGTAGGTTATGTAGTTCTCCAGTTCAGTCACAGCCTCGGGCCAAGTGAATTTTGAAAGAATTTGTTTTGCCACCTCTGCCTGAACCTGTTCTTCAACCTTTGGTCAAGCAGTAGATATTTTTTTGTTTGCTTTTACATTTTTGAGTGAGTCAGAGATAAGCGCAAACATTTCATCATTAAAAGAAATTAGCTCTACATCTGTTGCAGATTTTCCCGAATTTCCCAAATTAAGTAGGTTTTACAGATTTCCCAGAAGATATGTAGAATAAATTTAATCCCATATTGTTTTTCCATTTACAATCTAAATTCATGTACAGATGTTTCATTTTTACAGCACATACACGGTGCTGCATAAATTAGTTAAAAAACAGAGAGAGATGTATGTCTAGAGCCACATGGATCATGATAAGATGTCCCTAAAGTTTTTACTTATTCCCTTCTAGAGAACTATTTAACTAATGGTAGGTTGAGTACTTCTCTAACATTTTGCAAATGAATTCTTCTGGGAGCGGTGTTTTTGGAGGCAGATTGTTCTCCTTTGGTCTTTAATCCAAAAACATTATTTTGAAATTAGAATTTCTTCATCTAATCAGTCTGTTTCTACAACCATAATATATACTTGTGTTATAATAACAGCTAAGAAAAACCCATATGTCAACAATGCAATTTTCATGACATTAGGACCAGCAGGTGTATAAGCAATGTAGCTTTTTAGGACTATGGAACAAGGACTATAATTGACTGAAAATGAACCACAAAGTGAATACAAAGGTGAAATTGATGCTGACTGTGCCTCAGATGTTTCCTGCAACTTCTGGTCATGAGTTGCTATTTAGTGTTTTATCTGGTCTTAGGGGGAAACAAATCTAATGAAAAGTCTTCAGCAGTTTGAAACTCCCAAGCAAAATAAAACTGAGTATTAATTGTAATAAAATAAAATGGAGTCAGTTTACTCGCATAAGCAAAAACTATTTTACAGGACAGAGTTGAAAACATTGTCAAATAGGATTAACGTTTTCTGAATCTGAAGAAGCAGATTTCAAAAATATTAAAAAAGGCCAATTTGCTTTCTTTTTAAATGAGGTTCTCCTAAATATGCTCTCAGCATATTTATTTATTATAAGTACAACTAGTAGAAAAAATGGCTTATCCAAGACTAAATTGAACTTCTGTCATTGCAAAACAACCTCTCATCATTTTTAGTTAAGTGATCACTGTTACCAGCCTTTAATCCATTGTTAATCCAAAGTTGTTTTCTTTTTTTGTTGTTTAACATAGAAGTCCATGATTATTTATACAGGAGGGATTGGAGGCTGTGTGTCAACAAAGATATTTCTGTGTGAAACGGAAACATAAAGTTTTTCTCGTCAGAATAACTGTCTCAATTATTAGCAAAGTAGTACAAAATCAGTAAGATGATGTTTGCACAAATTGTTATGACAGTTATGACATTATAAATGTTTTAAGATAGTAGACGTCTGCTTTGGTTCTAGCCTTTCTTGGACTATCTGCTATCTTGAGCCTCTGTGAAAACTGATCTGGATTTAGGCTAAATGAGGAGGAGAATTATCTGCTGCAGGTGAGATATTAACGATTTTTAGTTTCCAATTGAACTTCATCTCTAAAATCATACATTTGTTTTATTTTTTCTTAGCTAATGTTAGCTAAACTCAAAATTCCCACTTTGACAAAAAAAATTTCCTTAAATCACATAATATTTTACAGTGTATACTGAGTATGAATTTTACTATCAAAATTCACCTGTTGGTTTGTTTTAATTTTTTTTTGTCTGTATATATTTGTACTAAATTAAGCATAAAACTAAATAATTAATTTGAACCCAAATAAGATATATTTACTATTTAATGTGATATGTCGGGCATTTTATTCCACTCTTTGGTAGGTGTAATGTTGAGGTTTACTACTTTAACACATTTGTGGGTTAAAACTGTAACCCAAAATTTTACAACAAAAAGCTCCAGGGTTACAGTTAAATCTGTCTTAGATCAAACTAGGCGAAGACCAACAGTTTTTAAAGTCTAGATTTATAGGGAACAGAAAAATCAGGGGGTCTCTCTTCATTCTTACAGTAGAAAATTATATTTTCTTATAACATTTTCTCAGTCTTAGCAAGCTGAGCATAAAATAAACATCAGTTTAATAAATTTGCATTTAAAGAACTTTGATAATTTAATTAAAATACTTAATTGTTCTGTCTTCCAGAAAACATATTTATATATTTCATATATAGTATTTTTAGCACATTTTATTTTTGTAAGTACCTGTTCAGAATTTAGAAGTCATTATTTTATCTTGAGTACAATAACAGTTATTGTTACGATAATGATATATTTTCCCCCATGACAAGTCTATTTATACAACTATAATTTATTTCATCAACTTAGTAAGTCTCATAATATTATGACAAAATATTACTGTACAAGTGTCTTTAAAAAAAATAATGTAAACAAGATTTATAACCGAGTTAGCACGAACCAATTGTGCGTGGCTGTGATGCTAAAATGATTATTTACTGTGCCTTACCTGTTTCCTTTAACTCCTGGTGACAAGTTAGCATTCGGGGCAACAATTTTAATGTTTTCAACATCCTAAAGCATTGTCTCTCTTTATCTCGACTTTGTGGGACAACCATCAGCAATTTCAAAAATGGAAAATAAATTTTGTATTAAGACCTTAAGAAGAATCTCATCTGAACATTTTTCTTCTCCAAGAGTGACGTTTATAGCTATTAAGCAGGCCTGTGACTTTCACTGTGATTCAAACTGAGGTACTTATGCTTCAGCTATACTCCTGACCAGTATACTTAATTGTCTGCATCCCACTGTGCACAGTGTCTGCTTTATCTCCAATAATAGCCAGACATTGTTGAAACAGTTGTTAGCATAAGCAGAAATCTTACAAGGATATTGCCAGTCTAGTGATATTTTGGCCCAGAAATGGCTTTGATCTTTGCCTTAAACAGCCTCCGTTTGATAAGACTTTCAAATGAACCGTGGTGTGAACCTCACTTTCCCGCCTCCCAAAATGGCATTGAGCAAAGATGTGCCTGCTCGTAAGCTCTTTCATGGCTACCACTTTTCTTTTTTTGTATTATTATTCTTATTTTTCCAGAAGAAAATCACAGGCACTAAAAAAATCAAACTGTCTTCAGTCAACATTTAGATTCCTAATATGCTGTGCGAAGTGGAGGCGCAAAGGAGGAGACTCCTTTCATTAGACACTTCACTGAGGCTGTGAAGTTTGCTCCCTCCATCTGAGATGACTTTAAAAGAGAAACAATGCCTCTGCCTATTGGGTCTTTGGAGATTTTCTCTCTCATCACATATTAATGAAAGTGGTGGCATGTATGGAGTTGGAGAGCTCAGGCAGGAATAGTTGTGAGGATGCCAAAGAAAGCTCAGTGCATGTTCACAGATATTTAACATATCTCCTCGCTCAAGAAATCTTAACTTTAACACGAATGTGCTTTGCACAATTTGCACCTTGGCCCCTCAAGCACTACACAAGAATGTAGAATGTATAGCAACTGCCTGAAGAGGTCGCAATTAACCTGAGATGCCACCTGTCACCTTTCTCACTCACTTTCTGATAGACGGTGGGTGCACAGAAACGTTTCACTAAAACACAGATATCTCATGCCAGTCACGCATTCAGTAGGAATCAGAGGTGAGTTCATGCCAGTTATAATGATCAGAGTGTTGTACATCTGTTTCCAGCTTCGTCTTTAATGAGACAGGCCCATCACAAGCCTTTTGATATCCTCGGAGGGTCACAGCGCGCAGACACGTTAACGCTGGTAATTTGCAGAAAATCAAGGAATTTTTCCGTTTTGTTTTGTTTTGTTGGGATGGAGGATCACACCAATTACCAGTTGTTTATTGTTTGCTATTGTTGCACTTCGCTGCAGTCGAGTGATATCTAGATGTCGGCCACGACACCGCATCAGCTCCGAGTGGAGGAGCTCTTTTGAAGCCTTTCATTTCGTCTTGCCATATTAGCTGCACAAAGTGGCCCTAGACAACATGCTGCCTTCGCTTTCAAGATAAAAAAGAACCGAGCATTACATCACTTTGTAAATAACTTGACAAATTCAGGAAATTGCAAGTAAATTGGTCACCTAACAAAAAAAAAAAAAAAAGAAACGACAACAAAAAAAAAGCACCCACCCATTTGGAAAAATGTGTTTCATCTATTAATTTGCCTCAAGATAACAATCTTTTACATAATCGCTCGAACATGGGAACAAGAGTTTGTGTTCGATTGTGGGCATATGTTGCTGGCTGCAGACAAAGCTCCCTTTTTCCCCTCTGTTTTTCCGTCTCGGCCTTCCCCCAACCTCGCTCCGATGGAACGGCTGATTCGCAAAGGCAAGAAAACTCATGGAAATCAGCAAGGCCTTCATTATACCAAGGTCATTACATCTGGCTTTTATCCTCCTCTGTACTTATAGGGAGGTAAGGGAATCCTATTCCACATCACCCAAGGCCTCACCTTTGAACACACACTCAGACCCGGGCCAGCGTTTACACACACACACACACACACACACACACACACACACACACACACACACACACACACAACACACACACACACACACACACACACACACACACACACACACACACTGTTCCTGTTCCTCTTTCATTTGGCCTCCTTGGATTTCATCATTCACTTTTACGTCACATTAGTGCGGCGTGTTAGTGGTCGGCTCGTCTGAGAGAGAGAGAGAGAGAGCAGAGCGATCCGACTGAGACTGAATAATGCACGGCAGAAGGCTCGCAGGGTGTTCGCGCCGCTACACCATATTTACAGAACAGCTAAAGAAATTCCATGCATGAAGAAAGACGGATATGCCATTTAACATCTTGGGTGGGTTTTACATCACTACACACACAAAAAACACTGCTGGGTTATTTTTTGAACCCAGATGCAAAGTTTAGGCTGTTGAGACAGGAAGAGATGTAGGGTAGCTTCATCTAAATGTTAAGTCACAAACTCTGCCGCAGCTTAAAGGGATCCTCATCAATCCTCGCCAAGCTGTTTTGAATTGTACAACCATCTGATCAGACTTCATTTACCTTCTTGCAAGGAATACAATTTGAAATGGTGAAAGAGTTAATGGCAGAATTAGAGAACAAGGTTCACTTAACGGTGCAGTAATGTGTATTTTTCACACACAAAATATTACAAAATCAAGTAAGTATGTCACCTTCAACAGTTACAAAGACGCCATATGTATCAAACATGATTTCAAAGTAATTAGCCTTTGTCTCTTTAAGAAGCTCCTGATCTTTCCGACACTCCACCCACATATAACATGCATATGTAAAGTTTTTCCAACCAGACGAAATGCATCATATTTATTATTCATTTTCATACTGCGTTACTTATAAATTGGACAGTTTGCGTGACTAGAAACACTTTATGTTCTATTTTCAGTTTATTTTTCATCCAGACAGGTAATAGGTCCCACATCCAGGTTATGAGATTTTCTTTTCTCCCTGCTTATTTAGTAGCCTTAATGTTAGACTTTTTTTTTTTTACTTTAACCCATTTTTTTTGGTCTTGAAAATCTAACCGAGTACACTGGTTCAATTGGGATCTTAAGTAAACCAGAGAGCCTATTATTTGATCCAGCTGGATTTAAAAAAAGATTGATTTCAGTCCAGCAGTCTTTACAGCATAGACCTACAAGGTACTAAAATGTAGGTGGTCTCTTTTTACTCTTTACAATAGAGTATCCGATTATGTTGTTTTTTAAGTAAAATGTTCTCATTCTTTGCATCAACAGTTGAAAATAAACATTATTAATTGAAGAAAATGTGGTTTTGTGTCTAAAATGTTTTTCAACGCTTACTCTCTGAAAAATATAAAGTATTGTGAACAGATTTTTGTTTCTGTAAGAACCTGCTCGGTGATCTGAAGAAATTATTTTCTTGCGTACAATAACAAACGAAGTTGCTTTAATTAGGCCATTATTGTCAAAGTTACCTAAACCCACATTGCAAAGGGGGGGGCACTCTGCTGTTAACGTTAATATTTTTAATGGACATCACAAGACAGTTCAGTCTAACTCAACAGCACAGTAAAGATGAATTTTAAAAAAGGAAACTTGTGATCACGAGGGAAGGAAAGTGCTCTCAATGTGTGCCAAAGATGGTGTCTTCTGTCTACCTCCGTGTCTGTCTGATTTGAGACTCTCCATTGATCTGATCCCACCTAAGAAGTGGTGAGCATATTAATTCGAAGCTGTGATGGCCGAATGCTTCTTATCAGGGGCTGTGGCTCTCATCCAGGTTTTAGGGTGTTGCAAAACAAAATCTATTTTGAATTTATGTGCTGATTAGAATAAAAAAGCCAAAAAGAAATCCTAACAAGTCCAGCACAGTGCCTGCCAACATATACTGGCCTTCGTGTTTGATGCCGATTTTATTTAATCTTTAGGTGGAGCCTGGCGTTTCTGTCCCAAATCCTTGATCCGGGTTCACCTTACCGGAAAAGTCTTTCTAGCTGCCGTCCAAAGTAAACAAGGTTGTTCTCGCACCCCCTCTTGTTCAGGACTCACAAGCTCTCTGCTTCCCTTTAGGTGATGGGGTTCCTCTGTTATGCTGCCCATTCACAATGATTTAACTGTATTTCAAACTTCAAAATGAACACTGAAGTCTTCATCTGTTCTGGATGAGAGAGAACAGAGAAATCTGCCTCACAAAACACACACATATGGTGCCTTACCCTGGAACTTTTTTGGCAACGACAAAGGAAAATGTATTTCAGTGGGGTTTTATGTGACAGATCTATATGAAGTAGGTCATAATTGTGAAAAGAAAGGATATATCTTTCATTGACCCTCAGTAGTAAAATTCAAATAGAGAAATTAAATAAGATAAGCTAACGTTGGAGCAGCTACAAGGACAACAGCTCTGTTTTGAGAGTGTATTGACAGGAGGACAACTATTATTAATGCATTCTTAAATCTGGAATTTATAAAAGTGCAAGGTTTTTGAATTGTTAAAAGGAAACCATAAGAAACATGGAAGTGTGGAAGAAGCTGCACTGCAAATGGGAATGAAATTCAGGGATTTTTTAAATATACTTTTTTCATAATGCCATGTCTCAACGGTGTTTTTCATTTTTATGTTGATGTCCGGTGAGTGCATTCTATGAAGTGTTCTTACTGCTCGTCTAGTAAGAGCAATTCTTACTAGACAACAATTGTCTAGTAATTCAGATTTATTTATTTAAATAAATAAATATGAAGGTTTAAATCTGCAAAATTGCTGTGTGTGGTAGAAAACTGAAACTCCAAACATGCCAAAACTCACAGCAAAACATGATGGTGGCAACACCTTCCTGTAGAGGTCCTTTTTTCTTTTAGCAGCGACAGGGAAGCTGGTTTGAGTTATTGGAAAGGTGGCTAGCACTTTGTATTGCCTTGTTGCTGAAAATGCACTATATAAATAAAATTACCTTTAATTTATTTATATAAAATTAAAGGTAATGCCTTGGAAGAAAACCCGTTCTTATTGGTTACAACTGGAAGGCTTACAGTGCCCATGAAAAGTATTCACTCCCTTGGATGTTTTACCCTTTTTGTTGTTTTAAAAATTGGTCATGATCAACAATTTTTTTACTAAAGCGAAACAAAAGTACCCCATTAATGCCAAAGTGAAAAAACAGATTTCTTTTCTTTATAAAATGTCAATGAAATAAAAATACGTAACATAAAATAAGTGGCTACATAAATATTCACCCCTTCAAGGCAGTTTTTAGTAGATGCACCTTTGGCTCTAATCACAGCATGGAGTCTGTGTGGAGAGGCCTGAGTCAGGTGTGCACATCTGGACTCTGCATTTTTCCTCCATTCTTCCTTGCAAAACTGCCCTTTTAAAGTCAAACCACAAATTATCTATGGAATTGAGGTCTGGGCTTTGACTGGGCCCCTTGACAACATCCACATTGCTGTCTTCAAATCAGTTTAGTTGTAGTTCTCTTGCAGTTCTCCTCTGGGATTTCTCTATGTTTTACCTTCTACCTTTACAAACATTCCAGAGCCTGCCGCTAGGAAGTGTCCTCACAGCATGATGCTGCCACCATCGTACCACATAGTAGGGATGATGCGTTTGTGATGATGTGCAATGTTTGGGGTGAATACATTCTCTAGACACTGTAGATCAAAGTGTTATCATTTCGTTTAAAAAGTCCAGAGTCAAGACCTGAATTCATCTGAGGACTCTTCTGCTGACACTTTAAAGTTGATGTGGGCAGATACTTTCTATATAACCTCCATAAGAGTTTATTTGTTGTTTTCTTTTTTTGTTAACCTGTTAGAGAAAATTCCTCAATGTACAACTACATTTTGGTTGTAATGTAACAAAATATTTTAAAGCTTAACATTATTACCTTTGCAAGATCCCATAGGATTTCACAGACATTAGACGATACTGTTTCTGCTGTAACCTTTTCCAGCAGCACGAAAACAATGCTCTGCTGTGTTGCTCTCGCCGCTGTATGCTTTATGAGAAGTGAAACAGATGTTTGCTTTTTGGATTGGGTTTGGCAGAAGTGCTCAGGAGACGGCGCTGGAAAAGGACGAGCATTAGGCACCTGATCGGACAGGATCAATGGGAAGCAATTAGACGATAAGTCTGTGACTGTTTGGAGGCCAAGACCTTTTCCGGCAGAGGGGAGGGAGAGTGATCGAGTGAGGGAGATGAACTGTTTAATATCTGAAACCTGAGCATATACCCTCTTCACACGTGTGCCGATGAAGCTGCATCGTGCAGTATTTATTATGCGCTTGTGATTATGTGCTTTGCCTAACACCTATTGTCATAAAGATGCGCAATTATTATGGGAGCAGGATTTTTTCACAGCAGGGAAAGAAAGGGGCTGAGTCGACAACAGGTCGGGCCTCCCTTTGTGTCTTCGTTTGATCGCTCAGCAAAATTCATATTCATGCTCCCAATGTGTACGCAGTGGCACGCATTATTTAGGTTGCATGCATTAACAAAAAGCCTCACAAAGTCACATTTTGTACTTCTGTAATGCAAACACAAGGCAAAAGGTAACGGTAGAGCTAGGTTTTTCACAGCAGAGGTAGAGACAGCCTCAAGGAGCTGGCGGCTTGTTATTTCTGTAGTATCCCTGGGAAAAAGGTTAAGATCTCACAGCGGGCTGATTATTAGGCTAAAATAGGGTGCACTGTGTTCTGTGTGGGCTGAAAAGACCAGTTCTGACCATTAGCGTGCCTCCTGTGCCCCAGGTCGAGACTACAGAAGCAGCTTGAGCATTTTTTCTCTACTTTATGGGTGTAATGATGTCACACAACACCTAACTGCATACTTAATCCAGCCTTTGTGAGGTTATGTTTTGATTTGCCTGTTTATCTGAAAGACGCCTCATTTCAAATGGACGTACGCACAACACGGTGAAGTGCCTTCTGTCCCCTGCTTGGATCCTCTGCTGTTGCTCACATCCGACACTAGATGGCTGTCTGAGCTGCGTGTGCTTCTCAAAGAGAGAGAATCTTTCTGGTGCTGCTGGAGGCCTCAGAAATGCACATCCTTTTTTGTTAATAATGCTTCAAGACACCTGGGTTATGAATACACAGACATGTCACCCAGCTTCATGTTTTGATGTTTGAATTTGCCAGCCCTTCGTTTGTTTCATGAGGTCTCGAACAATGGATTTAAATACGCTGTCATCAGAGAAAGTTAGCCACAGATGCACACACGCAGAGGTGAAAGGCATCTGAGTTTGTTTAAAAATAAACCCTATGCTATGTCATTTTCAATCTATGCCCCACACGTCTAGATGTGTTTTTTTTTTTATTGCTTCAGGTAAACTGACAGGACTGAAAACAAATTTTGATGTGAAAGGCGCCACTGAAAACATTATTTATCATGATCGTTTTAAATTGTGTAATTATTTAAAGTCATCTGCCATTTGTGGCTCGTCTGTATGGGATTTTGCAGAAAGCCTTTTGTAGTTTCATTACGTGTGGTAAGTGCAGCCACACAGAGCACTTGCTTGGATTGACTTTAAAGACCGTCTTTTTTCGTCCTCGTTCGGAGGCCTTCCATCTCTCTGGCCTGGAGCTTCCAAACCGCACAGCCGGCCAGTTCGCGGTGGCCCTTTTATTATGATGTCAGCACTTTGCTTAAAAGAGCATTCAATATCTCCAGGATGACCATCACAGGAACATCAGTGGGATAGCACACAGGCAAGAACCGGATGGCTGTTCCTCATTGCCGGTCGTTTACTTTTGTTTTTCTTTCCGCTCATTGATTTATTGGAAGCTGACAGAGTAATTGAATTTAGTAGCAGTGATTATCACAGCTGAACAGGTTGCCTGTTTTTCCAGCATCTGTTTGCAGTGGTTCACTTTGTAATGGAGTTTATTAGCTGTTAGAAAGATCCTATAACTTAAAATCAGAAGGTCAATCATTATTCTCATCCTACTACAGTTTAAAAAACTGAAAGGCTGATATGAATATGAGTGGTATAATTTAAAATGTCAAAGTTAAGAACTGTCATAAGTTTTGAGAGAGTAAAAGTTTCTGTTTGCATCTAGCTTTAGTTTAGAGACATGGCGGATGCTAACGTTAAACTTACTGTAAAATGCTTATTAGCCCTCAAGTATCACAGATGTGGTTTTTCAAAGAAAAGGTCAGCTTTTATAGAATAGTTTTTAAAAGTTTATTACCATTTCTGTAATATTTCATGCCCTTACTCTACTACGTGTGCTAGAAATAAATAGTTAGAAAACCAGTGGGATTCTGTAGTTGTTGTGTTGCTAACTACAAGCTCGTAACAACGTATGTATATTATTACATCCAAATAGAGAACATACTCTGAAATGTATATTTTATGTCTCTTTGTGTTCAACTGGTTCAAGAAGATACAAATGATCAAATGCACTAATAAATAATGGAATTCCAACTTAATAGGGTGCTGCTGTTTCAAACAACAAAGGACATCTGACTTCTCGGTGCAGTATATTTCCATTAGTTGCTCATCTACATAGGTAAAAACAGGTGAAAAGAAATTGAAGAGGATGAAAACCAGACAAGAACCTTATTTTCCCTCTGCATATTTCTATTGTCATTGTGCAGCTTGTTACTGTAATCATGTATTTTGTTTTATTGCAGAGGGACAAAAACTGGCTTTGCATTGATCCATGTACACATAAGTTTTAATTAAGTTCGTTGTGTATTTTCTGATTTCTCTTTAGACCCCAAATTTAAAAAAAAACAAAAAAAACTGCAAAGACAGAAGCCAAAGAAATCCAGTAAATTCAACTTAATAAGGAAGCAATTGAGTGAAGGAGATCTTAACAAGTCATAGTCTAATTTTCAGAACTTTTAAACAAAGTGAAGAAGACTTTTTCTCTCATGGGAAAATTGCTTTTAAATTAATCCACAATTATTCCTAATGTAATAACTTCAGGAGCTTTGCTTATGTGAGGGAGATTTCACAGTGGACAGATATAACTGTGCTCCAGAGGTCTTGCATGCAGGCCCTTCACAAGAGCTTGAGGCCACAAACATCTGATGCATTCAACTTGTGTTGGTTTGTTTTCTAACACAAACCCAGGATCGTCTGGGATTTGACTAAATTTGCGAGATACAGAAAAGAATCAGTTCTGAGAACACATTTTTGTTGAGGTCTACGATCATCCCTCACCAACCTCAATCTATTTGCAGTATCTCTGGCTCCATAATTCATGCAAAATGAAATGAAAACCTTCTTAACAATATGTAGATTTCCTTATGCAAAACAGCATCACCTATGGTGCACCGACCGCAGCTAATGCCTTTGATCAGCCTCTCTGACATTCTCTAACTACTGAGAAGAAAAGAACTTAAAAATTGTAAAGGCTCTTAATTGAAGTGAACATAAAAGAAGATACATGGTGTTAATTGGTATACGCTAAGAATAATCTAGACCTTGGAGACCACTGTCCCTTACCGCTCCCCCACCCCTCACCACAACTCTGCCAAAGTGTCAGGATTTACATCTTTAATTCAAGATTTCCCCACATTAATTACCTCGCAGGCAGAGAAGTGCGAATCACTTCATTTTAAAGTATAATAAACATCCAAATAGCCCCCTCCCTGCTCGTCCATGAATATAAATTTTGATTAGAGTGCAAAAACACTCTTCTATTTCTTTAAGGGGAGATGAATGTGGGTTGGGAAGATTTTTATTTTGTTAGTTATAGCCTAACTTGCGTCTTTAACCAAAAAGTATTTTACAAATGTGAGAGCAGAGAGAAAGAGAATGATACAAGTAGGCAGGAAAATATATTGTGCTTTTTAAATTTTGAAGCAAATTTTAATATCATGTGCAGGGAAGTGAAGCAATTTGCTAATATGACCTTTGATTATGAGAAGAATACAGCAGCCTCTCTTTTCCTGCTCAACATGATGAATGGGACAAACTGAGTGGCAGGATGGAAGTGGGAGGATCCACAGTGACACACATACACACAGACGAGCGCAGGAACACACACACACACACACACACACACACACACACACACACACACACACACACACACACACACACACACACACACACACACACACACACACAGACACACACACACACACAAATGCTGACAGACAAATGACCCTCTGATGGAAAGTGAAGCACTTTGAAGTCCTTAAATGCAGCACAAACACACCTCACACTGTAGTATTATAGTGCCTGCACTCATCTGCTTTTGTTTGTTTGAGTTCAATTTTCCTATCTTGTGAATAGGTTCATGAGAGGATGTTTTTTTGGGGGGTAAATAATAAACATCTGTTATGATTTATTGAAACTTTTTGAAAAGCATCCCAGAGTGGCTTGAAATTTATTGAGTTTATTAAGCCACAACAAGCAATTTATGTAAACACAGTTCAAACGAGTACAGCTCCTGTACACCTTACAGTCTTTGCTTTTCTTTTTTTTGAAGCGATTTATTTTGGGAATTTGTTTTAATTTATTGGCTCAAAGTGCACGGCGCTCTGTGTAAAAACTGAATTGATACAGAAACCTGCAGGGACACATTAATTAAAATAGCAATCTAATTAGCATTCCGCTGTGACCTAAAAGTTGAATATTATTAGAGCTGTAACCCTCAGATGCGATAGGGGGAAAAAAAAGAAAGGAGAGAGAGAGAAAAAAGCTTACGTGACGGTGAAATTGAAATTCAAAGAGCTGCAGACAATGTACACACAGATCAAAAGAATAAACGGGGAGAAAATAACACACCAAGAAGTTTTACATTTCCTCATGAGGGGAAAAGCAGCAGGCTGGTGCGATCCTGCACCCACATAAAACACCCACAGTCAGTTTTAAGTAGCAGGGTAGTTTAATCTGCAGCGTGGATACAAAGACTGTGACTTAATGCTGAAGCTATTCTAGAGACAAAATGTACTGTTTTTTCTGCCTATTGAAGTTTAAAACAAGGGCTTAAACAATGTTTACATTAAAGAAACTTGTGCTTAAAAAGCAGAGATTTACAGGTTTACATGAGCCAATTAACTCTAATTAAACTTGTTTAAATAGTTATTATTCCGCCATGTTAGTGTTTTAGTAAATTAATCTAGACAATGATTATAATGTATTATGAGCTTTAATTAATATTAAGCTAATATTTTTATACATGTGTTTAAACATAATTGTGAGAAATACATTAGACATTATGTAGGACAAGTACATGTGTACATACTTTTAAAAAATTGCATATAAATGTCACGATTAACTTTATTTCATACATGATGCATTATTTATTTCAGAGCTGCAGCCCAATAATCACATCAAAAGCAATGCTAACCTTTCCCAGTAGTTTTGATGGTTTAAGCTGAAAGACAAGATAATTCATTTAAACTAAATTGACTCAAGGTGATTGCCTCTAATAAGTTTTGATTAACTACACAGTCCAGTCACATTAATGTGACCATCTGTCAAAAGCCAGAATAACCACCTTTCGCAGAGCGAACTGCTACGAGACGTGCAGGAAGAGAGTCACTTAGGTCCCTGAAGGTCTTCTCTGGGATGTTGAGCCATGCCGACTCTAAT
This sequence comes from Poecilia picta, assembly GCA_033032245.1. Taxonomy (NCBI): domain Eukaryota; kingdom Metazoa; phylum Chordata; class Actinopteri; order Cyprinodontiformes; family Poeciliidae; genus Poecilia; species Poecilia picta. The sequence continues at coordinate 22,772,048 of CM065354.1, forward strand.
GCCGTGGCCAGCTGCGCTAGATTACGCGGTTGAGGATCCATGGCGCGAACAACTCGATCGAGATGGTCCCACAGATGCTCGATTGGGTTTAAGTCAGGTGAGTTTGCTGGCCAGGGGAGGACGGTAAACTCATCCTGGTGCTCTTCGAACCACGCACGTACACTGGCAGCTGTATGGCACCTCGCATTGTCCTGCTGGAAGATGCCATCATCCTGAGGAAAAACAATGCGCATGTAGGGGTGGACATGGTCCGCAAGGACAGATGCGTACTTGTATTGATCCATCGTGCCTTCCACAATAATCAGTGAACCCAGAGAATGCCAGGAAAACATTCCCCAGACCATAATGCTCCCGCCTCCAGCTTGGACCGTTCCTGCAATGGTTGCAGGGTGGTTCCTTTCAGAGGTTTCACGCCTTATACGCCAACGTCCATCTGTCCGATGGAGCATAAAACGCGATTCATCTGAAAACGCTACCTGTCGCCACTCAGTGGACGTCCAGCTGCTGTACTGGCGTGCAAATTCTAGCCTTCGTCGTCGATGAACACCAGTCAGCATAGGTGCACGAACCAGGCGTCTGCTTCGGAGGCCCAGACGCAGCAATGTTCGCTGAATAGTGGTTTGGGAGACACTTGTGGTAGCCCCTTGGTTCATTTTAGTGGTCAGTTGCTCAACGGTAGCCCGTCTATCTGCCCGAACGCATCTCCGCAACCGTCGTTCGCCTCTGTCATCTATGGCCCGTGGTGCACCACATTTGCCACGTCGTTGATTTTGGACAGTCCCATTTTGCCATGCACGGTACACTTTTACCACGGCGGCACGCGAACAGTTCACAAACTCAGCCGTTTCGGAAATGCTTCCACCCTTGGCCCGAAAGCCAATGATCATGCCCTTTTGGACGTCGGATAAATCGCTTCGTTTCTGCATTACGCCAACGATTGAAATGTTTTCCGAAGCCCACACACACCCTTTATATACGCTCAACTGCACTGTGCTGCCACCTGCCTTCTGTGATTGGTTATTTAACTCTGAAGTGGAAAGTACGTGGTGGTCACATTAATGTGACTGGACTGTGTATTTTAAAAGATTAATCTATTTGACCATTTGAGAAATGTTATAGAAATATTCATTTAAAGTATGCAGTTACAGGTTTATTTAATAAATTTATTCATATTTATTCATTAAGTCATTTATCAGGTGAGATTAATATTTACCACTTTCACTCTTTAAACTTTTAGGAAAACTGACTCAGAGCTTTTCACTTGCTTAACATCTATTCAGATTCACAAAGCGGCACCAAGCGCTCTTAACGTCGCCTCTGAGAACTAAAATAACATAAATTGAAGCAAGAACTTAATGAAATGATTCCCAGAAATTAGCAACTTGATGTTTAGATAGGCACTGGTGTTTCTTAACCAGAACATGCAGCGTCTCTTCGACGTATTTAACTTTGTCTGTTCCCGCCGTATGTAGGCGAAAGTACATTTATGTAGGTTTCCCTCCTTTGAATAACAAAAAAGATTCAAGGTTTTAGAGTCTTGAATGAATTTTATATTTGATTGCGTCTCATTTAGGACAGCTTTTAAATTTTGGGTATTTTTTTTTCTGGGAAACGGTGATCTAGTTTAAACATATTTCTTTGATTTGACTGGATATTTAACGGAGCTTTTTATCAGATGTATTAGAGTTTATTTAGGTTGGTTGGTTGGTTGGTTTCCTTCCTTGGAACCAGCTTTTAAAAATTATCCATAAATATTCAAAACTTTTTGAGGTTAGTACTGTTCCATGAGATGTTTTGCTGTTTTCACTGTTTTCCATAATATAATGTATTCAGGCATATAAAAATGTATTAAGTGGATCTAAAGGTGAGGAAATCAAAAATATTTTTTGGCAATTGAGTCTTGACGTGTTTTTGAAGTATGCGTATATATATATATATATATATATATATATATATATATATATATATATATATATATATATATATATATATATGTAGATATTAGGTAATGTTCCACATAGTTTATGTACCATTTAGTAGAGTCCTGTTCACAAAGCACATCGAGTCATTTGGTTTGCTTATCAAATTGCAGATGAAAACCAGAGGGAGACACCCACCTGTATCCTAAGAATTTTACAGAACACCCTCCAGAACTGGGAGATGAACTGCAGCCTTCTTTCAGAGATGATGTCAACAGGAAGTCTGTGTAGGCGAGACATCTGTCAGGACATGATCCCTTCCAAGTCTTTGGAGGAGGGGAACCAGGTGAGTCATCTTGGAGAAGCCATCTTGTTTCTCTACGATGGTGGCGGCGGTGGTAGGTAATTCGATCCCCACTTCGTCTGCCTCTGTCAAGACACTTCACCTGCTGGTGGGGGTCAGAGGTGAATCTGTTCATGAATGGGTGAATGTCTGAATGTTGTATGAAGTGATTTGGTTTGTTTTTTGAAATTCTCCAGCTTCTCTTCAAGATCTAAATGACACAACAGGGCAATGCTCCAAACAGAATAAATAAAATAGATAAAAGAAGCAAACCTCATTGAATGTTGACCACACCTGGCCTCAACCCTGTTGAATATGTATCAGTTATACCTACATGCCCAGTCTGCAACAGGAAACCAACCAATTTAAATAAGCATGACCATTTGTGGTGAAGAGAGGTTTCTCTGACATTTTACTTGTTGAAAATAAATATGATTTAATTTCAAATAGTTATTCAGACTAATTCCAGGATGTTGCCAATGACGCTGTCATGAGCTAAGTAGGAATCCAGGCCAGTAAGTGGATAACTGTCTGTGCAAAAAAAAAAAAAAATTACAATCCAGCCTCTTTAAAGTTTTTACTGGTCTACCAAAAAACCGGCAGCATTGAAATATTAACGATTGTATGAAAATTTCATTCTCCTTTTAAACCAGACAATTAATTTGGGCAAAATAAAATGAAATGCATGTCAAACATAGATGCTTTTTAAAATAACTATTCAGTGTAATAGCTGGTTACATATAAGATGTGTGCACAAACACTTGAACAGGTGCTTATTTTTTGAAGAAAAAGCCCTCAAGAGCATTTCTGCAAAAAGTAATTGACAATTTTGTCACTATTCACCATTTACTCAAATGGTTCTACCTGCAAAGCTCTAAAAAAACGAGTCCCTTTCTCATTGGTTGCAATTCAACACCCACCCCCTCTCAGTCATATTAAAGTATAGATGTCTTCAAACCTCTGATCTACAGGAAGCAGATCAGAGGTTTCCATTTCTCTGCCGGTTGACACCACACTTGAGGCTGACATGTTTCATCATCACCAACTGAGTTGCTACCCTAAGTGTCAGGAGAACCCATATCAACTACCATGACTTGCTTCTTAAGCCCTGCACAGGTCACGACAATCAAAACAGTCTTCACAGGGGTCAGCGCACGCCTCTCGGCTCAGCGTTACCTCTGCTTAACCTTGAGGGCTGTATATGCTTCCTCCGCATCCCTTCTGGGAGGCTTTCATACGTAGCCTTGCCTCGCGCTGTCCGAGCTGCCCGTTTTCCTCGTTGAGGGCCTCCAACGCTCCTCCTGCAGCTCTACAAGCGGCCGTGTCCCTGCAGTGGGCCGACATGCCAGCCGGCAAGCGATAATTATTCATTAGTATTCATTAGTGTGAGGTGCTGGCCGGCGCGGGGCTCATGTTGAATCAGTGTTCTGACGAGGCCTCGGCCCGGCGTGGGTCAGTGAGGAGCCAGTAATTAGGCCCACCAGTCAGGAGGCATTTTCCTACGCACAACACGTGAGCTTTGAGAGAGAAAGAGAGAGAGACGGCAAAACCACCGGGAGAGAAGCTGCAGGAGGAGAGAGATAAAGAAAGGATGCTTGAAGAAGAGTCGATTTTCAGAAGAAGGCAAACCTTGGCCTCTTTGCTTTTGCAGCCGAGGTTGCGACCTTTTTCCGTCAGTCACTCCATCAGAGGTAGAAATGTGAAATAACCTTGGCCATGCTTTGTTATTCTTGTCCACCTTCCTTACTTTCCTTTGAAGCTTATTTTTCTTTTCATCACCTTTTTCTCAGTCTTCACCCATCTTACAAAAACAGTTACTTGTGTACTTCTTTATAGTGCCATTCAAAAGCATTGATGCTCATTGAACACTTCACAATTAGTCACAATAAAACGAGAAACTTAAATGTGTTCTGTCAACAAATTCTCCCACATATGCTGTAGAATATAATGGTAACTTCAGAGTTACTGTGGATCTCCTGAATTTGCTCTTTTCAGGAATGAGTCAAAGATTTTCCCATTTCCTAGTTATGATTTAACATTGATGTTCTCTAACAAACCTCTTGTTCACAGAACAACTGGATTTACATTGAGATTAAATCAGACTCCATTTAGTAATTGGGCAATTTGTGTAAGCAATTAGTTGCATTACATTTTATTTGGGATTTTCAGGGTTAAAAGGTTTGAAGACAAATTAATTCTGTGCATTTTTAAATTTTCTTAATTTAAAGTTATTTATTGTTTTCCTCTTCACGTTTACTTGAAGGTTTAAGACCGTACTTAAGACAAAATGCCATTAAAGTCTATTAAAGTTTCTTGTTGTATCGTGACAAAGTCTGAAGTTCAATAAGCACTTTTCACAGGCTCTGAATGTATTACCTTCTGCTGCTGAATTCTGCTTATTAATGGATCTTTGCATGTCACGCGGTCGATAAATGGCAGCACTTATCACTTACAGAAATAATTGCGTAACGCTAACATGACAAAGTGCTCGCCTCCCAGGAATGCTGTTGGTATTATAAATGCAAGCGAGGCCTAACCGAATTAATCTAATCAGAAGATAATTACAGTGGCTGGAGCAAAGCTGGACTGATTCATCAAACTGCTTCTCTCACCCCCCGAGCTATTAAAGCAGGAGATTACAAACCTGAGTTAAAGGCATCCACGGCTTTCAAAGCTGACCGCGCCAAAGCTGTCAGGATGCATCTGACAGAGCTCAGACTCTGACTGACAGCAATTGAGAAAACAACGGGTCAAGTGTGGAGCTGCTGTGAGACGGGAGTTGAGACGGTGCAAGGCCTCCGGATCCAAATCCCTGTAGGGGCGAAAGCTTATCCTATCAACAAATAATGTGATGTCAGTTTAACCTTGAGTAGAACAAACAAACAGTCCCAAAAATGCTGACAGACGCTGCTTTCTGTTTCATTGCGGTTAGGGCAAGAACTGGTCAACAGATTCTCGTTCTACACTATTCGCTTTGTACAGTGGGTCTTGGCTCTGTTGAGAAACAATCGCTTCCTGGAGGTGTTGAAGTTTTACATTTGGCCCAGTGGCTAATGTTTACCCGTGGTGTATGTAATGTGCCAGTTTGACGGCAAGAAACTTGGCCGTCCTCCTCTGTAAAGAGAGAAGTGCCGATCCAAACAAGGAGTTAATTAATGTTAATTCAATATTTGGAAACATGGCTAACATGGACTGAACGGCTTTGTTCACTTCGTTAACTTTTCGGCAAGATAAAATAACTTGTTTTAAGTAAATAATATTGATGAAAAATCACTAGTTCCACGGGCAGATTATTTCACATTTTTCCCATGCTATAAATGAAATAGTCTACCAGTGGAAGAACCAGCACATTTTCATCAATATTACGGATTACTCACTTAAAACAAACTCCTATATCTTGCTGAAAAGTTACTTGCATGTTGGTTTTGTCATAATTCAAGTGTGCTAAGATATTTACTCTAGAAATTATGCCAGAAATACATAAGATAGTATTTCTGTTATAAGATATTATGCATTTACAGTGTAGGGGAAGAGGGCGTAACCTCCTACAGCGCCGCTGTATCCTGACATAATTCCAGATTAGACAAACTACTGCGACGAAAAGCGAACCAGGGGACACCCTCCTTTTGGTAAACACCTCCTTCCTCTTCTTCTTCATCCCCACCACCCCTCCTATTTTCTTCTTTCCCCTCGGGTTCAGGCGTACACTTATTCCCCTCCTTCAGATTTATGGCTCTGGCTTATAGATGCACTTGACAGCTATCAGATTGGCATTGCAGAGGAGGGAGATCCCAAAGTGAGATGGGGTTAGCTGGGTAAATCTATCAGGGCTCTGTCCAGGAGGAGGAAGAGTATGAAGAAGAGTGTGCATATGCATGTGTGTGTGAGTGAGTGAGAGGGGAGAAGAAGCCAGGGGGAGAGCAGAAGAAGAGGAGAGAGAGGGAGAGAGAGGGGCTCGGTGGGGCCCCGCTGAGCACATAAGCTTCCATGCTGAGCAGAGCTCTGGCTAGCTGACAGTTGTGCTCAGCCTTCACTGTAATAATGAATAAAAGGAAACTCCCTGCAGATTACACATCTTCCGTGTTTTGACATTGACCTTAATACATAATTTAACCACAAAGCCTGAAGAGTGTGTAACGAGATAAGAGAGGACCAGAGGATAGGAAAAAAAAAAAAAAAACAGATGCAGGGGCCTAAAACATACAGACCAAAACAACAAAAACACCTCTTCTTTTATGGCTTTAATATAACCCAACCTGCAAGGACTAGTGGAGTCTTTACTAAATAGAAGGAGGAAAATTGAGGAAATATCCTTGTGCCAGAAAATCTGCTAAATGGGTGGCAGCAGAAGAGGAAAATTACGCGTTTGTGTGTTTGAAAAATACCATGACTTTTCCAGCTTATCAAATTCCCAATGGGAGGAGTAGGTGGTGCTGTTAAACCTCAATAGAATAGTAATGTGCCATCCGGCGTGTGTGTGTGTGTGTGCCAATCAGCCCCTGTTTGTATGCCTCCCATACAGTATGTGCAGCTCTGCACCAACTGAGTGTGATATCTGAAAGGGGCATTTGTCACTGTCAGTGTCACTTCATGGTGTGTGTGTGGCTTTTTTTTCCAAGGCGTTTGAGCATCATGATGCCTTGAGTGACTGTTTACAGCAGTATTTGCTGAGCCAGCACTCTCCTCCGAGGGTTATGTCACTCCAGCTGGGGTCACCGTGTCATCCAGACTGCCAAGAAGTGTGATGTTTAGCCAGATTCCCCAGGGAGGAAAGTACCAGACTCAGACAAGTTCTAGGCAAATATCTCAAATGTAAGCTTAAGAAATGCTAAAAATAATCTTTTAACTAAAGTATTTGGATTTTAACTTGCTACAATGTGATTTTATTTGTGTCTTTGCATCACATTACAACCGTAAAGTTCAATGGAACAGTTTTAAAACCATTTTTCTAAATTAAAAGTGGATGCATTTTTAGTCATTTTGCTGTAAAATTCCCTTCAGAAGTCACTAAATCAGTTAGCATAGTCCACCTGTGTGTAATCTGATTAAAGTATAATTGTCGACAAACATAATGAGGTCAGGGATAAAGTTATGGACTAGCTTAAAACGGAGGTTATTAAAAATAATACTTAAAACTTTAGAAATCTTTCCATCATTTAGAATTGGAAAGATTACCGCTGTAGGCTTTCTATGAGCAGTAATTGGAGAAGCTCAATGTAACTCTAGTGGAACAATCCATTAGCACCACTAGCATTAACTAGTCCTAACTAGTTAATGCCACTAGTTAACACTTTGTGGAGTGCTGGACTTAGTCCAGAACTCCTTTATGTAAGAGCTGCAAGAAGAATGTGTAAGAATGCATTTTAAAGTGTGCCGCAATCCATATGGACACTAAAAACGTGTGTAAGAAGATTTAATGATGATTTAACCTTTTGCCCTACTGCCATAAATACACCACTGCTAGTGTGAAACATGGTAGTGAAGGCATGATGCTGTGGGTCGCTTTTGCTTCAGTGCAGACAGGGAATCAGATCAAAGCCTCTCTGCAGCTTGCTGAAAATTAATTAAATCAAATTAAATTAAATGCTACTGAAAATGTAAGGTAAGGTAATTTTATTTATATAGCACATTTTCAGCAACAAGGAAATTTAAAGTGCTTTACATGAGTTAAAAGGAAATGCAAACAAAATAACAAACCATGGCATTATCATAATTTTAAAAATTGGCAGGGAAAAATAGATTAAGACTGTAATTTTTCAAATCAGTCAATCAAAATGACTGACAACGCAATTCTATAAACACTTCAAGACACTTCAAGGCCTGAAGATAAATTCATGCCACACTTTTCAGATTTGTATCTGTAAAGAACATTTTAAAGTGATTGTCCTCTTCCTTCTACTCCACAATCTGCAGTTGTAGCATGTAAAATCCCAGCAATCTTAATAAAGACTAGTTTTTTCATTGTCCTGTACATTGTGATTTTCTTTTCCCAAATGTAAAATATTCTGCTTACGATTCCTGCATTAACAATCATTGCTGCCTAATTAAGGAGATGATTACATTACCGGTGCTCTGAAACACAGATGCAGATATTAAATATGAATTAGAGAGGCAGTATATTCCTTCCTCCTCTCTTCGCTCTCCCTCATCCTCTTTAACTCCTTTCAAACCCTTTCGTCTTCAGCCTCCACAAAGACAGACTGTTCTGTAATTGAAGCGCCATGTCAGAGTCGCCTTCCTGTCCGCATGCAGCCCTCTGATTTGCTCCGCTTCTCATTAGTGTCATAATTACCTCCGGTTGAAAAGCGAGGGGCTCGAACGAGCTCCTTGTCTGAGTGCTAAGGTGAAAGTACCGGCCCGTGGCGCTCTCAGTTGGAGGAGGTTGAGGCTGACCTCCAAGCCAGCAGGGGGCAGTGGAGAAGTTCAGAACCAGGCCTGCGCGCTGTCCGCAGCTGCGCTCATAGGCTCTATTTAACGGCTACATGCTGCTTTCTGTGGTAACAAGCAGCGGTAAAGGGAGACTAATTGGTTAATAAATGAAACATGAAAAACTCCCGGCTGGAGTAAGAGTATCTTCTCTGACTGCCATCTTTTTTTTCTTCTTTTTTTAAATTTTCTGTCTCTTTCGTTATTCCCTTTCCTTTCTAAACGTGCTTTCTTTTCTTTAATTTTGTCTCTATAAGGCTCACAAACCTGATAGTGTGTCTCCAGGCCTTGGCTGAAGCCTTCAAAACTCAAAGAGCTCTGGAGGGGATTTACTTGGCTGCATCACCGTCCTGAACGGGCTCCAAAGCGGTCCAGCTGGGTTGCACATCTAGTAAATTGTTGTAAGTGTATCTGAGCGTGTGGAGTGGTGCCATCATGGCTCAGCTACCAGCGCAGAGCCGCTTGCTATGACTGCGATGGCACTAGCACTTTGGTGCCTTGCCATCAGGCTATCCTCCAAGGACGGTGTCAAGACAGAGCAAGTCTCTGGATCTGGATGCCTGAGAGTGTGCTGGATGATGCAGGGCGGTGCTTTACTTCTGCAGCAGTAATCTAATGAGCCTGTAAACACACTCATTTGACATCATTAATTGGAGGGAGATCAGAGACCCAAAGGGGTGTGTGTGGTTGTTTGCGTGTGCATGTGTGGGGTAGCAGTTGGAGGGTTCTCCCATCAGCGAGGGTTCTCCCATGATCAAAGATTTAGAGTGTGAAATCCCTGATTATGTGACAGAAAGACACATTAGAGGCTGTTTTCTGCCAAGCTGGGAGTGTTTGGTCAGTGCCAGCAGCAGACCTTGATTTCAGCTATCAAAAACCAGACAAAAAGGGCAGCCCTCTCTTTAGTCCTTTTATTTATTTTTTTTAAACAATAAGTACAGACATCGCAGTTGAAGGACGGGGAGTTTCACTTAGACCAGGTTGCTGATTGCTGAAATTCCACCTCAGCGGCAAACACATGGAGTTGACACTTGGTGACAAAAGCTTCAGTTTGCATTTTCAACAAAGTTTTAAGTCCTCCACATTACTGTCGCAGAGTGTTATTCATTAGCTCTAATTGTGCTGCCATACTGTTTCAATCACATTTGTCAGCTGGATCTAAGCTGGAGGAAACAGAGGTGTAGCGCTCCAGTTGCTTGTTCCTTTGCTGTGAGTGTAGCCCAGTCCAGTCCTTAATGATCTGCCTACCACCCGCACAATGGCCCGCACCGCTGTTCGCTTTCATTTACCAGTGTGCCAGTCTCTGAATTCCCCTCATCAGCCCTTTGTTCGTCTCTGTTTCATGTGTTTTTTTCTTTCTTTTTTTTTTTTTTTGGAAAGGGGGGTTGATTTGAACGGTGCATCTCTGTATGGGATACTTTTGAGTGAGTAGTTTAGAGAGACAGGGAGAGCAAGAATTTTCTCCACTGCAATGCATTATGAAGATTTCACTTTCCGCCTTTGATTCTGCACTGACAGTTATCCTTCAGCCCTCCTTTAAAGTCCCACTTTCAATCCCTAATGGCTGTCATGTCGCTGCGCTCTCTGGACTCTTACTCAAAGTGTCATTGGCATAATGGTCGGCAGCCGTTGGCCTCTTTTGATCATCCATGCTGTGTGCGAGAGCAACCGGGGCTGAAGCAGTGAGGTGCATGAGGTGTGCATGCATGTCGCTGCGTATGTGTGTGCACTGCTTGCGCCTTTGCTTGGCTGGCTGCCACTCCCAGGCAGAGCTCCACGACCGGAAATCTAAAATTCACTTTCAAATAGTTTTTCTCCTGTTCTTGGAGCCTAATAGCCAAGCAGTCATGTGTATGCGTGTGTGTGTTTGTGTGTGTGTTTGTGTGTGTGTGTGTGTGTGTGTGTGTGTGTGTGTGTGTGTGTGTGTGTGTATACTCATTAAAGCAATGGGGCAGCTTTCTACTATGTCAGCATCTCAGGCTCTCCCCAGTTTGGCTCTCCCTCAATGGTTGTGAACTCTCCAACAGAGAGACGAAAAGCCACAAGGCAGTCAGAAAGACTGGGAGTGAGTGTAAAATCTGTTCTGTTTGTGTACGATAAAGGAATACACCGGTGAGGAGAGACCTTGGACCAAACTCAGCTTAAGTTGAAATACCTCAGCCTACCTTCACGCGGGTCCAGACGAGTTTATTGGGGGGGACGTCGGCTTATTTTACAGTTGCAGGGTAAATGAGTTTTTTTTTTAATATAAATACATAAATAAACTTTTATGTAACCTTTCAAATAAAATAACCATGTTTATTAGTACAAAATAAACAATAAGGATATAAATGCATATAAATGTGAAAGAATCTGATGCATCAAATCGAGATAGGAATAATATAAAGATGGCCACTCTGAGGTAAAAACAAAAAACCCAGAAAACAAATGACTGTAGTGTGCACGAGAGCTTCACTGTCATTTTTCTAGAGATGGGTTGGTTACTGATATCAATATATGCCAAAGATTTTAAATCTGCAAAAAAATGCAAGTCCTTTTTTACAAGACATGTGAGTGTGCAGGAAGCGCCAGTATTTTCTTTGACTTAATGAAGCATAGGGAAATGGAGTGCTGTTCCTTCACCCACCTGTTGCTGAAAAACGTTTCCAAGACTTTTCTGTCACTTGAAATGAAAACTAATTTGGCATTTTGTAAACATTTCTGGCTTTACTACACTGCATTATGTTCAAATATTACGGACTGAAATCTTCTGTTTGGATGTAAAGCTCTGCTTGAACCTACAATGTCAACTACAATCTCAGCTGATGGAATCATAAATATAATTTCACAGATCTAGCGTTGAATAATCAGAATAAGAAAGGTGGGAAGCATCTTTTGTGCTAAGGTTGTCAATCCAATAAATATTTTTCCTCCTGCTTTTTCTATTTGGCAGGCTGTCTTTCTGTCCATTTTGAACCATTATTTTGATCTTTTGTACTTTTAAAACCCCCAAAATATCAAACGATTACATCACATTAATGGGTTTCTACAGTTTGAACTTTGAAGTACATTTCATGGACTCTGCAGAAGGACGTATATCACTTAAATTACTGACCTACAAAGCATTCCTGTTATCGAATCTCCACTGAACTTTTTCTTTGTTGTTGCCTGAATAAACTTCAGCTTTTCTGCGCTAATCGATTTCCTTTCGACTCATGTGTTTAATGCATGCTTACTCACACACACACACGTACCTATGCAGCCCTTCCCTCCCCCTCTTACCCACAGAGGGATACAGATCAGAGCTCTCGGACAAGATCGCGTGTGATGTAAAGTTCTGGAGAATAAAAGATGTCTCTTCCAATAAGGTATTTCCTCCATGTATTGAAAGACGTGTCAATTTCAGTTACACCTGGCGCTGCAGTCGGAAAACAGAGAGTTCTTCGGTTGCAAGAGACAAAGCCATACCAGTCATTCCCCACCTGAATGACTGATACATTAAACATGCGGAAAACAGCAGGAAGACACAGGGGAAGAAACATTCAAAGACAGAAATAACACATCCAAAAACAAACAACAACGAAATAAAAGAAAAAGAAACGGTGCAAATACAGTAAATCTGCCTGGTGCTGAAAACTAGCATAAAAGCAGATTCTTTCTAGGAACAGAAAGCATTTCACTGAGCCAACCCAAGTGCCACCAATATCATTTTGTGAGTGCATAAAGCCCCAGGTAGTATCTTCTTCCAGCTGCCAAAGAAATCTATTTCTGGATTTCCGTAAATTTTGAGCCTCACACATATAAGCCCTTAGTCTCCCCGCCCCTTATTAAAAGCTCCTTTGCTGAGGCAGGTGATCACACAGGCTTTTCTAACCAGACAAGCATCTCTGCCTTCTAGCTTCCTGGCAGGATTGTCGAAGTACGAGCCGTCGCATAGAGGAGACAAACTAAAAACCCGGAGATCTCAGAATGCTCATGAGATGCTGACACAGCTGCCCAGGGCTTGGCCTTTTGTAGAAAATTAAATTAGGCAAGTCAGAAGACACCTCAGTCAGCAAGACAGACAGATACAAGGGGTCCTATAAGGCAAAAGTGCAGAGAAGAGTAGAGTCTCTGGTCTTCTTTGTTCACTGCTGGACACATTAAGACTCCATTAAGAAGGCCTGGCACACAGGGCGATGGCTGTCTCTGTACAGACTGAGCGAGCAACTTATTAGAAGACTGGAGCTTCTGCTTGCTCTTTTATACTGTCTTTTACTCTTTTTCTCTTCACGTTCGCACACACAGGCTCTCCATGCTGTCGCTGAAAGTCCTTGCATTTAAAATGAAACTTGTAAGATAACTGTTGTTAAAGTTTTTGAATTTGAGCTCTTATTTTCAAGACACTTGTCATTCAAACGTGATGCATTACATGTTAAGTTTGCACAAATTGCCCTTTTCAGAGCAAAGACTTTGATGAAGGTTAACCAACTACAAGGCTTTTCCCTCACGTTTTATTCAGAAACTGAATATATATAGCATCATTTCATCCACTTTCTCAACCTCTAGATACTCTACCCACTGAGTAATTTCACTGAATGAAGAGCAAGATTGTTTTTTTACCAGAAATTCATCAGACGCAGACTACAGTTTTTGTTTGGTTCATTGTAAGAAACTAATTTGGAAAAAATGCTTATTTTGTTATTTCATAATTATGTTTTTCATATGAATTATTTTTGTTTTGGTCTTTTAAAATATAAAAATTTCCACATAACTATATTTTGGTCTGTCTGTTGTTTTTAAAAATGAAATGATTGATGTTTTGATCAGTTATTCGGTACTTGAGAATCCTTTTTTTTTTTTTTACCTAATCCTTTTTTACTCTTCCTTGCGTAACGTATTAGACAACTACTTTTTACTTTTACTTGAAATAAAGTACTCTTACTCAAGTAAAATTTTTGGGTAATCTATGCACCTCTGCTTGTACGTTAATGTCAGAGAAAGCTAGAGTACCCAAAAAAAACATATACATGCATGGAGAAGATGCAAACTTCAGGCTCAAAGACCACAGACCAGGAAACTTAATTTCCTCACTCTGACTCTAGAGATACATCAGACTCCAGTGGAGGGAGTGTTTTAGCTCCCGAGGGTTTTTTTGTGGTAATAAATACAGATATAGTAACCTAGATGCCTCATCTTGTCTCCAGTTGAGACTATTGCCCCGATTGCTTTGACCCACTGGGACACCCGGGGCATCTGACACTGGAACACCGACAGACAGGAGGTGGGGTCTGCCACCTCCTGGTTTCCCAGATTATGTTGTAAAGTTCATCTCAGCAACTTGAGAGTTTAAAAAAATTAATCAGTAAAAAACAAAAAATCATACTCATACAGCTGACACATAAATCAAATTTAATAATTTCAAATAGTCAAGCAGTTTCCAAAACAATTAAGCGTCAGTAAAAATTGTGCATGCGGATCAAATGTAATAATTTAAAGATAAATGTTAGACATTTTATAATTATTTTCACTTTACTTCCCACACTGATGAGAGGAATTACTTCTTACTGCATGCAGATTTGCTCATTCAGTTTCATATTCTTTTTCTCGTGCTTTGCTACAAGTATTTTATCTGAAGGTATGCTTTTTTTTAAATCAGCCTACAGCCTCTGTTGCCAGACTTGCATTTAGTTTACAGACTTAATCTTGAGTGTTTAGTAAGGCCTCTGGGAATCCTTGCTAATAGATCCTCTTGCTTAGGGCCTCTGGCTTAATCCTTGCCATTTACCACTTCCTTTGCTAGTTTTCTAAATACTTGCAATTAGGTGGCTGGCAGGGCATTTTGTATCACTCCATGTTCTGACCACTCCTCTTTTTCCCCTCCCTTGCTAACATTTTGGAACCGGCAGGAAGAAGGGATGGGGTGGACGGGGGGGCGACCTTGGCGATTATAGAAATAGCCATGATGGGACCTTGGTGATTCATCTTCAACATCTCTCCGGATAAACTGCTAACTTCACAGTGAAATGATAATTAACTCCCAGCATCAATTAGCATTCAGCATGTAGAAGGATAACGAGAAGCCAATTACAAGAAAATATACATAATCAATTATTTATTCGCTCTTAATTACAGCGAGTTTTACGCTGTTACAACCGCGGCAGTTCAATTAATGACCTTCAGCTATCTTCATCTGAAATTGCGGCAGAGCAGAGGAATTTTGCCAAACCCCATTGTGAAAAGCATTTGTACTTACACGTGTGCACAAACTCAAAATAAAGGAACAAGGGGGAAAGCGAAGGAGAGCAGCAAGAAAGAGGATGTTGTGAGAGAAGGGAGACGATGTAGGAGAGGAGAGAAGAGACTGGCACTGTCTGTCAGTCAGATGCCCAGAGCTGCCGGTGTGCACGATGTCACCCACACGACCGAGCCGTCTGTCGAGGCCACCTGCCTCATTATGGGAAATGTATGCATCTGGGGCAGGTTTGGCTGGCTGATCCTCAGCATGGGCAGGAAAAATGGCACACTGGCAACTATTAATGTATTATGTTAGCAAGCTGTATATACCAAGAGCCAAGAGATTTCTGAAATAGCCTGGGAGAAATGACGAAGATGACCTCCTTAAGTCCAACGTTGCTCATTGGCAAACCTTTCGTTGCGCACTGGACAGCAACATCAAGAGGAAACTAAAAATGCATACGTGATCAGTTCACGAAACACTTTTTTTCTTAAAAGCAAATAATCTTATTGAAAGTTGACCAGACGCTGTGGGAGCGTCCTCTTTCCTCTCGACGTGGAACAAGCCAATCGCACCGGAAAACTTTCTCGCCTGTCCGTTCCTGCCTCCCGCTGACCCCATCCCCTCCACCCCACACGCTCTGCTCCCGCCTCACGCCCATACCTGGCCTGAATACCATTAGACCTAATGGAGCGCGGTGTGAGGGACAGCCAATCATGATGGCGTCCCGTCAGTGACACCGACATGTATCTTGGTGCTCATTATCATCCTTGAACAGCGCCAATTTACATCTGATGCTCTGACTAATTCTGCTCCAGTGTTGTCAAGAGGCATAGGAAGTGGCCTGGCCGTGATGACAGCGCGCTTGTCAGGAGCCCGTGGATGGAGGATTCCTCGGGGCATGATTTAATGCCCATGTCAAGCCCCGCTGTCAGCCTCTCTCTCTCTCCCTCTCTCCCCCTCTGCTCCTTCTCTCCATCCAGCCATTAAGATTCAGCCAGCGGAGAGATGGAGCAATAGAGCTGGCGATTGGCCTGCTTAGGATTCACACTCTGGGCAAGAAAATAACACACCCTTTTTCACAAGTGATTACCCTTTCTCTGTAAACTGCAATTAAGGCTGAGAAAGGAAGGTGGTAAAGAGGTGATGGGGAAACAAAATGTGCATGACCACAAAGTGTGGGGAGGGAAACCTTGAGTCTTCCTTCCCTTGATGGGTTTTGTAGCTGTTTGTTTGTGTAATTTCCATGGAAAAGTTTTCAGCAGTGCTCTGGGTTGTTTTGGATTTACTGCCCTCTCAGCCTCCCTTTTAGCGGAGCGATTACCATATTGCATGATATCTCTGGGTACTTCTCATTTTACTATGCAACCCTCGACCGGGATCGAGTCGAATTTCTGGCGAGCTTCTTCTGAGTTTGTTTAGAGGGAAATTTCCGGAGTTGTTAACATGTTTTGGAAATTAAAATAAAGCCACTCGTGTTTTTTGCATGTGGATTTGTCTGTGCTGCTGAGAATGAGACAGAGGTTGGCTGATTGTCTGAAACAACACTCAACTTGAGACAAAACCTGACTGGCGTTGGCCTCCACCTAAAGGTCAGAGGTGACCAGGCCACAGATGGCTAATCTGGACAGAGACGGGAACAAGATGCAAGATGTAAGCATTGTCCCTGTGGTTTTTCAGCAATATGTTGCCTTTCCAAACTCTTTTCCCCTCTATTATAAGACAGTGATGAATGATCTGAGATGTTTCTCTCTGCAGAGAGTAAGAACATATGGCTCAGTTTAGTGCATCTCTGTAACTTTTAGAAGACTTTGGAACACAAGATGACATATTAAACAGGTTATTTGTCATTTAAATTGTGTATGCTTTTTATTTGGTGTGCCCTGTTCGTGTTTTGGCGCGGCTGCACATCCTCATTGACCACATGAAGTCAACCTCTCAGCTTCTGGATTAGAAATCTGCCAAAAAAAGCAGGAAAACTCTACTGCATGATAGATGTTATCCAAATGAAGAGTTTCTTTGGTATCATTTATTTCAGTAGCTGGCAGACTGAAGGTATTTGGTGGTTTGAATTGTTCTCATCTGTTGGTCAGGCCAGTTAGCAAAAGGCTCTCATTGTTGTGGTGTCTGGTCTGAACTCCTCATAGCTGCATTTCTCATTGTGAATGAATGAAAAAGTATTGAATTTGGTTGCAAAGTAAAAGTCAAACTGGCTCAATAATAGGAAAAACAAGCTCTTTCTTGCCTGTTAATAAGTGGATATGAAGTATCCTCCAAATGTATGTTCTAGTAAAGACAACAAAAAGGAAAGCCCAGGTTCTTGGCAACAAACAGTTTCATGTAAAACAATGGACTAATATGTGAAGCATGACCACTGCATCATGGTGGATTACCCATGATGCAGTGGGACCTTTTCATGGGAAGAGCATGGCATCAAGAGCTCTTCAAAATGTGAAGAGATGTTGCATAAAAATCTGGTTCCTCTGCCAGAAAATATAAAATGTGTCCTCACCAGGTCTTTCAACAAGATAGTGGGGGTACTTCCCACATAAAGAAATTATTTTTTTTGGTATGAGATTACACAGAGATTTTTTTTTTTCAGTTTTTACTTTTTATCACACTTAAATGTTTCAGATCATGTTTTCCCCTAATGATTTTATTCATTAGGGTAAAAAAAGCTATCCAAACCAACCTGGATCAATGTGAGGAAGAAATTTCTCCCTAAACCTTGATAACTAGTTGTGTCACTAGTGGCAGCAACAACTGTGATTTACCACTGTGTGATTTTGTTCCATTCTCCTTTGCGGAGACTTGTAGGGCATTTGAGTCTTTACAGTGCGGTTAAGGTCTACATCCAAATTTAATGGCAGCCCAGACTTTGGCTAGACCACTGAGTTTTCTGGTATGGAGGGGCCTTAGGCCTTTCTAAACTGCTGACGTTAATGACGGTACAATTAAATTGAAAGGGTTAGCAGATTTTCTTTAAATGAAGAGCATGTCGGCATAAATTACCTGTATGATTTAAAAAAATCCCAATACTTCCTGGGCAGACAAGACTAGAAATCTCACGTCTGTCCATTATGCAACGTACATGTTTTGCTGAAAATCAAATACTTTGTCCCACCATCATATATGATTGTGGATGGCTGATAATTCAAACTTATTTGGCCATTATGTAGAACTATGCTGAAGTCCACTGATCTTAAAGGGTAGGATGAGCCCAGAGTATAGTTCCTCTGCTGCTGAGGAATAATATTTAACTGTGCCTAAAAGAGCTATAAAACCCAACCCAAAAAATGCAACGTGCCTGAGGAGCTACACTGACAACACGGCGCAGACTAACCCGTGCAGTTATTATTTTCAGTTTGTGGTTAACTTTCCATCCCAGGATGGAGACTGATGGATACTCAGAGTTCTCCTGTGCGTCTTGAAGGGAACTATTGATCGCTCCTGCCTTTGGTTTCAGTCTTCATTAGCTGATCTGCCCGTGAAAGCGTAACTGCACGGATCGTAGAAACGACTCCGACTCAGTTTGTTGAAATGTGGGTAAGGCTAACATGCTGCAGCCTCTTTCCGCATGGACACGGTTTTTTGTTTTTGCGTTGGTTAGTGCCAGCAGCCAGCTATGTTAACAAATATTTTTATATGCACAGATATATATCAGCGCTCAACAATTGTAATAATAATAATAACGATGCTCTCTGGATTATGACACTTGAGCTCCCGGCTCATTTGCTAAATTGTGTTTAGTGTTGTTTTTATTGCAATCTTCATCTGTGCTTTCTTTTCCCACTCTCCTTTAAGAAGAGAAGGGATCATTAGCCCAGGACTATTCAGCCATGCACAGAGGAAGAATGCCATCAAAGTTGTCACAGAAAATGTCCTTGTTCTCTAATTTATAAACAAAAAACACAGATTCCTCCTTTCATGTGGCTTCTTGGAGATAATTATGACAAGATGAAAGCAGTTAAATTCCTCCCTCTGTTCTCTGCTCTTCAGATGGTTCCCCCATTGTCAAAAATGGAGATGAGATTTCATGTGGCTGTCATTGCCCGTGTCCCCGTCTCTCTCTCTCTCGCTCCGTCTCCCTCCCTCGCTCTCATGTCTCCTCTTCCTTCGCCGCTCTGTCTCGCGCTGCCTCGCCACCTGTCTTGCCGTCTCACTCTTTTTTGTCAGTTTCTGTTATTGAACTCTGATATTCGAATCTGCGATCCTTTCAGAACTGCCAATCAATCAGTCACCATCTGTCCCAGAGGTTGCTGTTCCCTAATGGAAGAGAATGATTAACTTTTATCAGCTCGCTGATTTATATGGTTTCAAGCTTTATTGCACAATCAAAGGGACAAATAAGTTCTCTCTTTGCGAGCATATGTTTCTCTGCACATTCTCGCACACACATCCCTGTGTTGATGGGACGTGTATAGACCCGTCTCTCTCTCTCTCTCTTTCTCTCTTTTTTTTTCTCTCACGTTGCACACACTCCAGTGCATTGAAAGTGCGTCATGCCCTGCTGTGGTGTCTGCTGCTGTGTGCGCGTGTGCCCTCCTGGGAGGTAATTACCAGAGTAAATACAGTAGAGGCTGCGGCTGCTAATTTATGCCTGATTGTTGACAGCCAGAGTATTGTTTAACATGCACAGAGAGGGCCCTGGGTGCTACTTTTCATGATCCTACTTGTAAGTGTGTAATTGTGAGTTTGAGAAGGAAAAAAAAAAGACGGGGGACAATTTTCTGCTGCGTTTTCTTTGACTAACCTCTAACTTCTGCTGGCATCAACAAGCCGATTCAGCTGAGATGTTTTTGCATGCTTACCTCATTTTCTCCTGTGTCTTTTATATCAGATTGGGTTGTGTTAAATGGAAAACTGGTGTTCCATTAAGGTTTTACTTCATCTAAGGCACACAGGCCAAATCCAAGGCCTGTGGCCCAAATTCGACCTGCAAGGAGTTTCTGTGTGGCTCTAGAAATACAACCTTCAAGATTACAATCATGTGCTTAAATATAGTTTTATCGATCAAACCAGCAGTTTCATCTGTATTCTGCCATATTAGATCAAGGTGAAAAGATTTTTAGTGTTATTTAATTTCAAGAAGTTCTTGTTAAATGCAGAGACATCCATTTATTATAACCATTCCTCTAATGTCTAGTTTTTTATTTAAGTTTTTGTAAGAACTGAATTGTCACTACTTGTAAAATATCTTTAATAGTTTACATGTTATTAATCAAAAACAGCAAACCTGTTCTCATTCACAACTTTTCACACAGTAGTGCTTTGTCAGCAATAAGTGGGCTTATGAAGAACTTTTGTGTGAAGCGAAGCCAAACATGATCCAGCTTTGCCGTCAGACGGAGCAGTAAGAGTGACAGTGGGATTTATGGGAGACTTCCGTGGGACAGGGTTTGTGAAATTCAAATTTTGCCACAGAGGATTCAAATGAGGTCTCCAGTGCAACAATGCAGCAAATTATCCCAAAGCTGGTCTGCCAGCCTTCTAATTAGGACTTTGTTGCTGGCTCATAAAGCATGCGCTGAGCGTTCCCAGAATATTTGCTGCCTGCACATCACAAAATTGCTAGGAACACCTTTTGCTTATGAAGACTTTCTGGAATGCTCAGGATAATTAAGACAGCAGAAATGTTGGTTTTGACTTGTCATTTTATATTGTCTGTTTAAGTTAGCTCTTTAGTACATTTACATGTGTTTCCCCAAAACTGATACATCTCTTAGGAGTTTCAAACTGTTTCTTGACACGTAAGTGCAAATGTTGCATGTTGAGAAAAAACTACATTTACCTCCAGTTCCTAAGAACATACCCTCATGCTAATCCGGTCATTTTGAAATTAAAACATGTGAAGCTTGTTTCATCTTGAGCTAACAAACGTTTGACCTTGTTGATTACAGTTGTAGTCTCACTGTCTCGAGATAGGGTTTTAGATAAGGCTAAAGATAAATAAGGTTTTTGTCGTACCAACTGTTATCTCAACATTGTTTTAACATATTAAAACAATGTTGTTTTCAATCATTAAATACTGTTTATCATTGTGCTTTAAGGTTTGTAACCGGTAGCAGACGTCTCACACATCATTGTGAACTGTATGCAAAAGCTGAATGACCTCCTTTAAGAGTACAGAGAAACAATCACCTGATGATCCTGATTTATAAATCTCTACTCGGTTTGGCTCCAGCATATTTAAAATCTCTTTTACATAGATCTGTTAATTCCCATTCTTTACGCTCCAACAATATTTTTCTTTTGCATGTTCCACGTTGCCGAACTGAAAAAGGAAAGCAAGCTTTCAGTGCGATGGCTCCTTCAGCCTGGAATCAGCTCCAGTCTGAACTCAAGATGTCAGAATTGATTTCCTGGACTTATTTGGAGCGATTCTTAAAAACAGGCAACGAGATTCTTTTAAACAGTGTCACTGTTTTTAATTGTTTTATACTGTTTTATATTTGTGTTTATGTATTAATCAATTTTATTTTGTAACCAGGTTGCCGTTTACTGCAGACATCTGCTCTAAACATCTGCTCTTTACTCTTTCGTGTAAATTTGCCTTGTAATTGTAATCACAACTCGAGAAGTTGATGACAGCTTAGGAAATATTCTCCTAGAAAAGACGATAACTTTAATATTATTGTCTTGAGATAACACAAGCTTAAGGTTTGTTACAGTTAGTTTTATCTAGAGATAACAAAATGTTGTGATAATTAAAACAAACATAACTTCAATCATAGCTCTTGTGATGACAGATTCTTTTTCCTATCAACTCCAGATAAAGATACCCAAAACATTTTAAACATTTGAGCTCGCTTGTTGAAAATGAAAGTTTTAAATTTTCCTTATCTTGAGATGCTTCATTATCATGATATCCCAATAATGATATAAGTTTCCTCTGCATGTAAAGAAACAGTTTCATTATCCCTTCATTGAGAGAAAATGAGAAATCTAGTTTGTTTTGTTGATCATTATGAACAATTTCACGTGATGATTTCAATGCCCAAATTTGTGAGATAACGTTTCAACCTACAAATCATGACAGTGGCACTGCCGATGGTGCCATATGAAATCATCCATCATAAACCAATTGTATTGCTTTTACAGATTATCCCTCAGTGCCCTGATGCTACAGCTGTGAAGGATGAATCTGGGTGCAACACAAGAACTACTCAGTTGTAGCCCATAATCAGCTTGTTATCTAAAAAACATTTTTGTTCCATAAAATATTGAGTTGTTTACCTTGTGATCTTGAGTGAAGCACACAAAAATAAATCATAAGCTGGTGCAGCCTTTCTTGCTTCCATACATTTATTATGCATAATCACTCTGAACATTACTTCACTTTCTTGATTAATTTAGTTTTGAAAGTCTTATTTTATGTTATGGGAAGTGGAGCACTCAGTAAAGTGTTTAAACACTCATACTTTCCCACAGTTATCCAGACTTGCAAAATGCCAAAAGTAAATTCTTTCAAGACATAAGACGATTTCTAATGTTTGCAGCCACTAGAAATCCTGGTTGCACAGTAAACATTGACTGTAATATAAAACTATACCTCCCTAAACCCAACATAGCGATGGGAGCATGATGATAAGAGTTGCTTTTGTTTCGACAGATGGAGCAAAATACATTAAAATTCTGCCAAAAAGAGGAACGAAAGTTTAGACCCTGCAACAGTAGACTGGGAAAACCTTCTTGCAAGAGAATGACCCAAAAATACAACCAGAGCTACAATGTGATGGCTGAGACCAAAGAACATTTATGTATTCTCACAAAATAAATGCAACAGAAATTGTATAACATAACTTGAAAATAGCAACATAGCCTATAGATAATTGTTCTGACCTTCAAATAGCAAAAACGAATGGGGAAAAATGTAATTTCCTTGACATAAAAGACTTCCAACTATACTTGCACTGAAAGGTAGTTTATTGTGAACACAAATGTATACAAGAGATTGATTGCAAACTATTTATTTTCCTACCTCTTCACAACTGAGCACTGCTCTGTGTTTGACTACCACTGAAAATTCAAATGCAACGCGATGCTGTTTGTGGCTGTAATGTGACAAAGTTGTGCGAATAGCTTTGCAAGGCACTGCCATTGGTTTTATTGTTAATAATTGGGACTCAAGTTTTCTCCAAAGTTGCTCAAACAGGATTAAAATCTTCTCCTTTCTGAGTCAATTTCTGGCTCCAAAACGACTTCATCACTTCGCAAAGATTGCTTCATTCGAAGCGCTTCTGTGGTTACACAGAAATCCTCATCAGCTCGCCACAACCACTATCTATTGACTTTTCCTTTGTCCCCGAAGCACACAGTTGTTATCAGATAGACCAGCTGCTGCTGCGCGGCTCATAGACACCTCATGAACCCACGAGCATGAGAGAATAAAGACTTCAGCAGCAGGCACTGCTATGTCTCAGTTTTGTTCAAATTATCTGCAAAAAGTCACTTGAATGGAAGTGCAGACGCTGCCACCCAAATTAGCTTTGAATGAAGTTAACTCTCGCTCCAGAACTTTTAACGATAGCCGAGGTCTATTGGAGATATTGGGTAGTAATTCATTAATAATAAATACTAATGATCTTTGAAGTGTCCGGCTGTTGGACTTTAGAAGTCCCTAGTGGGTAATGAAGCCAGTGGAAACACCTTTGAGGTGCTGGTGGTGGGGGGGAGCTGACTGAAGGAGAGGCTATACGAGTCTTTGTATTAGAGCTGATTGAGCTGGTCTGCGCCCCGGCTTCGTTACAGCCGACCACTTACACGCCCCGAATTCTTCTGAGGAAGACCGCTGATGAATTTGTTTAATTGAACGTAAATAATGAATTCCCAAGGAAGAGATTTGGCCCGGTTGTAATTGCCAAAGATCAGAGTCCACAATACAAAAACTTCAAAACGCCCGAGCCAGGCGGTCGCTCGAGTCGTAACGATGACTTCGAAGAAAAAAAAAGAAAGAAAGAAAGAAAGAAAGAAATGGGGGATGATATGCGACGGGGTGTGATGGTGGGGGGGCAACAGAGGAGGAGTTAGAGATGGAGATGGAGAAAAGAAGTCGAACTAATGAGGAACAAAGACCTAATGAGTTTCGCGAGGAAAATAAAGTGTTTCCAAAGTCGTCTTTAAACTTGGCGAGATGAAACGCGGGAGCGGCAGTTGTTTTTGACAGCTCGGGACAAGATAGGCCACAGCTCACAGAGAGAGGGGTAATTCCCTATTCCTTTATATTAGCCGCGCTCTCCCTCTCCGCACGCTCTGCTGGGAGCCGGCTCATCCCTCTCTCCACTTCCCGACATTGATTCTTGAATTAGACTGTTTTATTGAATAATTAATAGGCCTTTTCCCATGATTGATGATTTGCATGGCTTGAATATTAGCTTTTCAATCAAACCCAGCTTGTTCTAATGTAACCATATTGAAAACATGTCAAACACTGTTTACCCACTTTGTGCGCAATGTTGTCTTAAGTTCTGGCTGCCGAGGCCTCACGATGCTCAGCGGTGGGGAACGGCCTTGTCGGGGAATGTGGCTCAGAGCTCGTTACGAGGCCCTGGAGCTCCAGCACCCTCGTCGAATATGCATATATGCGTACGCGTTCGTATACATGTGGCTTAGCGGGCCCAGCACAGAAAAAAACCCCATGTAAACGTGCAGTGAGCATGCCTGCTCATGCTATCCCGTACAAATAATACGCTAATCATCCCTTATAGAAGTCTGCACTGGAAAGTCACTGGTTTCCCTCAGGAGCCTGTCTTCCAGTTCCAGTAGCTTTACTTTGACTGGCAGCGTTGCCAGACTGGGAATAGATTGTCAGGCATATTGCGCCCAATGTCTCAGCGCTATATCACAGAGAGAGAACACATCCGTGATGGGAGAGACGCATGCATTAAGATTCCCTTTTAATTTGACTGGGATTGAAGTTGAGTGCTAAATTTACGCCATCATCATCATCATCATCTTTCCCCTGCACAGGCTCACCCCTCCTCTACTCCCTCTCCATACCAGCCAAGCTTGTTTTTTGTTTGTTTCTCTCATTTATTTATTTCCTCTCCCTCCCCCCTCGCCTTACTTATTCATTCATTCCAAGAGTCCGATTTTCTGAGAGCGTGTCAGAGCGTCGCTCGGCGCATGAAAGCACTTTGCGTGGCGTTGTGTCTGGTGTGTTTAGACAGTTCCAAACATGTGCACGGTTAAATAATTTACAGCAAAACTGACTAATGACAGGCACTGATCATGTCGAGACGAGGCGGCCTGGGTGACTGCTGATCAGGGACAGAGGCTGTCTCTGCTCCTAACGCTCACTGATGCAGCTTTTTTTTCTTTTCTTTCTCTGTATTGTGGATTTGGTCAGGTTGAGGATGTTTAGGGAAAACAAAATGTGCTTGATTGGTGTTTCTGAAATGGGAAGAATTTTGATATTTATCTATATATTAGTATATCTATATAGTTATTTGTATGTCTGTCCACAAATACAGAGTGGAGGGATCCGTCCCAGGACAATTGCAAGAAATTGATTGTGAGTTTCATTCATCACTTGGGTTTTGTGTGTGACAGTTCATTCATTGTGCATTCTAGAGAGCTACGAGCTCAGCATGCTTAAAATTCCCAAGACGCTTTATTGGAGAAATGCACATGAACCTGAGTGCTCTACATGATTTGTTTTCTGTTGATGTACTTTTTCTCTATGATTCATGATTGTTACAACTACTGGATCTAGTAGTATTTTTATTTTTTTTTCGAATCCAAACTTTTTATCTTGCATAGAGGGCAAAAGAAAAAAGAAAAATGTATCCCCTTTTTTTAAAAGCACCTAATTCTGTCACTTTTTAAGAGTGAATAGTTTCTAGTTTAAAAACCTTCCACAAAGAGTGGTCCACTTATAGTCACTTAAAAAACAGGATGCCTAAAACAATGTTTTTCATATTTACAACCATAAATATTGAATATTTTGACTTTGATATTGCCAGGGAACTCGAGCAATACATGTTATTGTATTGCAGAAAATTAAAAATGGTATGCAGTTCCTCAGGATAGATTTCATTGGTCCAATCCCATACACATTTAAAATTAAACAAATCACAGACAACCACACTTTCATTTAGTTACTGTTGAAGTGAAAGAGAACATCTTAAGACAGGTTCCTTTAGAAAAAGATTTTTTAAAAGCATCTCAAAAGAATTGAAAATCAGTCATTCATCCCACTGCATTGAAAAACTACTTTAGAGGACATTCGAATCTACCAACATGTCCAAACGACTAATCAAGTTCACCCCAAGAGCAGACCAACAGCAAGCTCCTAAAGGAAGCAAAACCCTAACACGTCAACCCTTACAGCCGGCTATTGCTACTGTAAATGTGAAAGTGCATGCTTATACAATTGAAAAAAGCTGCAGAATTTCTTTGTAAGGTGTGCAAGGAGGAATTGTATTAATTCAACATCAGAACAAAGGAAATGTTTGGTTTTAACTGAATTCAGCATCAAAGGAAAGATCCTCATCCCAACTCTGAAGCATGCAGGTGGAAGTGGTTTGGGGATAGCAGGACCCGAACAGCTCACCATCACAGAAGTGGCCATGAATGCTTGAGAAAACACCTGAAAGGCTGTGAATGGTAGACCTCAGTTCACTACAGTTTATGTTTTTTGGCACTAATTCACATATGTTTTTAAACTACCAAGCCCAAAAATGAATATGATAATACATTGTACAGTATTTTCCCCAGTATTTTCTTATTCTGCTGGCCAACATTCAACAGTCTTTATTTCTAAGGTGGCTATAAAATAAGCCATTTTCCAATTATTTAAAAAGGTAAAATGTTTTGAATTTTGAAACATTCTGGAAAAATCTACTAAAGTAACATTTGACTTGGTGGGCTTACTTACTTCTTGTGTCTGTTTTAACCAGAGTAAACGAATATTAAATGTTTGTGGAAAATGGAACAGTTTCAAAAATAGGTTTTCTTTTCCCCTCCAGTACATTTTTATGAATTAAGTGCTAATTTTTTTACTTCAGTCTGGTTGAGGGGAGCAGAATCTTATAGAAGCAGCCAATTAACAACAAAGATACTCTACGAAAACCAACATTAAACAAAAGCACATATAGCACAATAACAACATTCCAAACCTCAGCTGCTCTCGCTATAAAGGCACCTTGAAGAACAGGGCTGCTCCCTGGGGCTTACAGAGTATCTGATCTATTATGCAAAAAATCATTAGGCTAAATTAAAAAGCTGTTTGAGGGTAACCAGATCCTTTAATGAGGTCAGTGAGCAGAAGAGCAACATTAAAACACAACCCCAGAACAGAAACGCAAGACAAGAAGAGATGCAGGCCATTGATTATCAATCATCCAGGTCATTATCTTACACTCTCTCTCTCTCTCTCTTCTCTCTCTCTCTCTCTCTCTCTCTCTCTCTCTCTCTCTCCTCTGTTTCTCTCTCTTTTTTTCTCTCTCACACATGCACACACAGTTGAAGACACATCCTCTCACTTTCTCCCTTCATCTTTATTTACTGGACAGGTAAACATTTTATTTCTCACAGCCTCACCGGTCAGTCTGTGATGGCTGCAGTAATAAGAACAGATTCAGCGTCTCCTGGAGGAAGGCGTGTTGGCATTTAGGTGGGCGTATGTGTGTGAGTGTGAATGTTCAGGTTCATCTGACAGTCTTTGCAGAGAAGACATCAGTTTATTTGGCGTGGTGGAGAGCCTCTGTTTATTTAATTGGCCGCGTTGAATTTCAAGTGGATCTAAAAATACAACCAAAATGATGTTAAGGAGACGAGATAGAGTAAAAGAAGACAATTATGGTAATACAGCTCAGTTTTGATATAGACATATACTATCGTGTGTCTGGCCTGCCTCCAAATGCTAAACATTAGTGGTAACAGTGTGGGAGAGGAGAGGGGTTTGTGAGGTGAAAGTGAAAGGACTAGAACAAAAACTTAATCTCTCTACATTCATTCAAAAACATTGTTTATACAGTCATGCCAATAAATGTTCTGGCACTGACAGATGTTGTCTTTAACATGCATTCTTTTCATGCTGAGGAGGAATTTAAAATGATTTAAAAGAAAGTTTTAAACCTTGTTATTAGCAAATATGTGATTTTTGTGGGGCCAACATTTCCTGTTTTAAGCCTTCTTGTCAATTACTTCTGAAATTTCCTCTGGCATGCTGAATATCAAGTTCTGGACCAAATCATGACTGATGGCCACCAATCATTGGGTTTTTAGTGGTTGGAGTTAATTATAGTTTATTTGATTCTGCTTATCCACCTACTTCTGGGGAAGTGACGATAAGTTCTAGGTGATTTTTAAGATTTAGGCAAATTGTTATAAGTAGTTCCTGATGTTCACACACTTCTTCTCTTGCAATGTTCTTAGACGGGAGTGAAGCAATGTGCTTTACTGTGTCACAACTCACACCAATGATAGTTTCCTTTCAGGCAAATACTTTTTTCAAGCTGTTTGTTTCAAACAGATTGATTAGAGCAGATGTTCTCAAACAAGTACTACCTCTGCAAATGCAGAGGTTTCCAATTGTCCAGGCATAACCAGTGAAGGTACAGCTCATTAACTTTCTGCTTAGTGCTTTGGCCTCATGTTTATTCTCTAATTACATTTAACCTAATAATGGGAATTTAAATGAAAAAAATAAAAACAAGGGTCTGAATATACTTCTTGTACATGTATTCATGTATTTTTGAGTAAATGGGATGACAGTGTCCCACTCAGATGTTTTTTTTAGATACAAAATAATAGAAAAACACATGAAATGATATAAATAGGATGAATTCCCTTTATTTTAGTACATATAATATGTAACAAAGTACACAAACCTTAGATGTCAGCTGTAACCTTGAACTGCATCCAGAAGGATGACAGAAAAAGGTTTAGTTTAGTTTTTCCATTGCATTTAATTCACTGAGTGGAAAAGAGATGCTTCGCTCCTTCCCTCCTTACCTATTTTGCTGCTCTGCTGGTTTTTCTCATTTCTGTTATTTATCAAAAAGTCAGCTCATCTGGAAAGTTGTGTTCAAACTAAAGAAGTGGCACACACTGTAATTAAGGTAAAGATCTTTTTTTAAGACATTTTCACCGTCTTAATCTGTTAAAAAAATCAAATGTCCTTTTTTTGTATCTCACACTAGCTTAATTTTTATCTCCCTACTTGTGACCGAAGTCAAATTTAATTCTATTTCCTAAATATATCCAACTGAAAAATGTTATTTGAGGATCATTGTCCTCATTGCCTCAAAGAGCTGACAGTCGTTTCAAATA
This sequence comes from Poecilia picta, assembly GCA_033032245.1. NCBI lineage: Eukaryota > Metazoa > Chordata > Actinopteri > Cyprinodontiformes > Poeciliidae > Poecilia > Poecilia picta. The sequence goes on from CM065354.1 coordinate 22,801,209, forward strand.
ATGACTGTCAGCAAATATTACAACAAAAATAAATGTTGTGGACAACCTCAGTGATCAAGATTCTGTGGAGGAGTAGGGATCATTGTGGCTTTTTTAAAGTTGTAAATAAGAACAATTTAGTTCACTGTAGATTTTTATAATGAATTTTGTGTACGCATGCCATGAAATCATGATATTTATACTGTATTAAGCTTTGAGAGCATCGTATCATATTGGAGAGGAAGTCAACACATTGATGTTAGGAAGTTGTGAGTGATTTATCTATAAATGTCAAGATAATTTACTGTAGCTTAACTTTACTCCAGATGTTTCTTAAAACATGTTGTGCTGTGACGTCTTGATCTTGACGCTACCTAAAACGAAAGTCTTCACCCTCTGCTTTGTAAGCCATGTCTTTACTCCCGCAATTCCTCATGTGTGCATATATCTGCTTACATTCCTGTATGTTTGGAAGGTTGATTAAAACCCAAAATAGCTACCTGGTGATGTATCCAATCAATCACTGCCGGCTGCTCCAACCTCATGGTCGCTCTTCTCTCCTTTCCTCCCTTCTTCCCTCCCGTCTGACTGACTGCCCGTCTCTATTTTCTCATTCGGTGTCATCTCCACATCACCTGGTCGTGCTCTGGGGACGGTTTTGTGCGTGTCTGTCTGCATCAGTCGACCCCTTGACCTCAGGGGAGCTGTGTGAGAGGTCTCAGTCTGGGCCTGTGTCAAATGGGACGGTTGGCACGACTCAGTCGGATGCAATTACGGAGGCTGTGTACGGTGCTGTCAGTGCAGGAAGCGGGGTTCCCGGGTGGAGGCAGGAGCTTTAAATAATGGAGGAGTTGGCACTCGGCGGCGAGCGGCAGCCTTCGGATACACGTAGCTGCCCTGGCCATGATCGCATCTCACCTGTGAGAAGCATAGTGCCGGGTGCTGGGTTTATAGCAGGCTGTTATTATGTTACTCACAGGTTTCTGTCACTGGCAGCCGTCAGCTGTAGAGGCGGCGAGGCCGAGCGGGCGGCGATGGCTGAAATACTTAAAAAGGACACGCAACGTTCAGTTCATAGGTGGCGATGCTTTGGGAGCAACAGTTGTCAGTTGATCTGAGGACAATTATTAGAACACCTGCTCAATGCTTTTGGTAACATGCGGCCCTCTTTCTGTCTCATGATCGCCTGTAAAGGCTTTACTGACGCAGCCTTCCATCCACAACACACGCTGTGTGCTTTCAAACCCAGACTGCTTTTTCATTCAAATACATATAGATGTGTGTCTGTTTTAGTTAAAACAACAACAAAAAAATACCCTCGCATAGTTTCTACTGTGAAACATGCTTTGAAATCAACTTTTGATTGTGTCTTCAAACTGTGGCTTGATTGGCAGATGCGTGGTGGCAGATAAGAGCAAGGTGTGTTTGTTTGATTAGGGGTTGTGTGTGAGGCGGCGTGCTGCTAGAGTCGCCCGATGGCTTTAAAGGGTGTTATTGTTCTGTGTTCCTCCCGTTTGACTGTAATTGAGCGCTTCTGCGGCCTAATGATTAGAGGGTCACAGAAGTCGAACCCTGCTCCAGCTGTTCCCCTTCAATCCCTGTGCAGTCCCAGTCACAAATGAGAAGAGAAAGACCAGTGGGACCCCTGCCCTGCCCCCTTCCTTCCCCTCACCTCTGGGATAGCGTTAATGAGTCGTGCCTCGCTCTCTTCTTCTGTCTGTTCCCATCTGCCGAAGTTTCCATGGTCCTGCTCCGTTTCAGAGTCGTCACAGATTCCAGAGACATCCTACAGCTCCTGGTGTTGCAGCTCTTCTAATGATTTGCCCACAGGAGGGAGAAAACTCAAACATGCATCTCAGCCAGTGAGGACAACAGCCAGCTCCATGCTTTTGTGTCCTTTAGATCCTCCTCAAAGCAGCTCAGTAGTAGGTACCTTCACACACTGTGATCTGAATAACTAGCTCACGTGCTGGCTGATTTGTTAGACAAATCACTCCAAGAGGAAAGATGCTGGATACAAGTAAAAATGTCCAGGTTCTTAAACTCTAAAAGCTGCTGGGTTGCAAACAGCCCAACTTGGGATTTTTTTTGTTAACTCTTTCCTGGCAAATCTTTAAAACACGGTGCATTCGAAAAGTATTCTGTGTTATTCCATTTTTCCACATTTTGTTACATTACAGCCTTATTCCAAATAGCTTTAAATCAATCTTTTCACTATTGCAATATGGATTTCTTTTATTTTTGTTGGTGTTTTGAAACATTTTATTGAAAGTAGAAAACCAAGAACTCACATTTACATAGGTATTCACTGCCTTTGCCAATGAATCTCAAACTTGAGCTGTTTCCACTGACAATCCTGGAAATGCTTCTACAACTTAAACGGAGTCCATCTGTTGTTAGTTCAGTTTACAGTGCAATGTCAATGTCAAATTTATATATATAGCACTTTAAAACAGGTATAAAACTGCACCAAAGTGCTGTACAAGAACGACAACACAAAAGATAGAACAGAGTATAAAACAATACATCAATTAAATGCCAAAGAGTAAAAATGAGTTTTAAGAAGCGATTTAAAATGATCCAGGCTGCAGTGCAGTGCAGGTCAAAATGCAGACACCAAGCATGAAATCAAAGGAATTGCCTGTAGACCTCAGATACAGGACTGTCTTGAGGCACAAGTCGAGGGACTTGTGCCTCGACTTGAAATGTTTCTGGATCCTTCCTACGGAAGGATCCAGAAACATTTCTGCTGCTGTGAAGCTCCCGGTGAGCTCAGTGTGCTCCATCGTTAGTGAATGGAAGAAGTTTACAACCAGCACAACTCTTCCTAGAGCTGGCTGTCTATCTGGAATCGGTGGAGAAAGGCCTTAGTCAGGGAGGAGACCAAGAACCTGATGGTGACTCTGTCAGAGCTGCAAAGTCCCTTTGATGGAGAGTAGAGAAGCTTCCAGAAGAACAACCATCTCTGCACCACTTAGGCCTGTATGGTGGAGAGGCCAGAGGAAAGCCATTCCTTAATAAAAAACACATGGCAGCCCATCTGGAGGAGTTGAACAAAAGGCACACAAAAGACTCTCAGACCACAAGAAACTAAATTCTGTGATTTGATGACACAAAGATTTAACTGTTTGGTGCGATTGCCAGACACTATGTTTGGAGAAAACTCCACTATCCCTACAGTGAAGCATGGCGGTGACAGCATCATGCTATGAGGATGACACTATGGAGGAAAGCATGCTCCAGAGCATCTTGACCTCAGGTTGGGTTGACAGTTCTACAGGACAACAACCCAAATGTCGTAGCTGAGACCTTAAAAGCTGCAGAGCCGCTCTGTGCATGATCTGGAGGGGCCAAGCCAGAGGCTAGACTTGAACATTTCTGGAGAGATCTGAAATTGCAAACAGACATCTCCATCCGACCTCATGGAGCTCGAGAAGAACTGCATACAAGAGTGAGGCAAACTGATCAAAGGTAGGTGAACTAAGCTTGTGGCTTTATATTCAAAGAAGACTTGAGTCTGAAACATCTGCCTAAGGTGGATCAACAAAATATCAAGCAAAGTCTGTGAATACTTTGCTAAAAAAACATATTTTTTTCCACATTATCATAATGGGGTGTGTGGTGTGTGTAGAATTTTGAGGAAAGATTAATTTAATAATAAGGCTGTAAAGTAACAAACTGTGGAAAAAGCAAAGCCTTGTAAATACTTTCCAGATGCAGTACATGTTATTGGTTATTAATGATGATTGTTTCAATTTGCTCTTTTGGTTTGTATTAAACAATGCTTTTTTAAAAACTGTTATTTGAAACTGTGTCATGGCAAATGGAAAAAAAACAACATATTGTGATACATTTGTGCCATGCTGTCCTGCTCCACTCTGTAGTACATTTGAAGAAAATTCAGAATACATTGTTAAATGTTGTTGTGACAGTGTAGATAGAGCAAATATTGTCACAAGTCCAAAGTATATCACAATATCCTGTCTTAGCAGCACAGAGAAGAGTAGAGGATTTTAGAGGAAGTTTTTTTCTTTATTTCAGGAAGCTGCATGTTTCTGTTTGCTGTCTAAATGTTATTTGCTGGAGTTCAAGTTGAATAGTAATACATATTCACAAGGGGTTTTGTTTAATAAAAATAAATAGGCGTATTTGAAATTAAATTAGCTTGAAAAATGGAAAGTGAAGACATCACCCAGGAAGAAATAAAAGCAAAAAATGATCAGTATGCAAAAATGGCAGATTTTTAAATAATTTTTTTCTTCCCCGGTCTCTTTTGTTTTGTTCAAAGTAGAACCTCTTGTGTTTTTTATTGTGAGATACAACAAGGCTGTTGGAGTAGTCGTTAGAAATTCATAAACAAAATAATGATTGTACCATATTTATCAGATGTTGCTATTTATTGCAAGGAAGCTGAATTTTCTTTCTATTTTTTTTCATCAAACTTTGGCAGCTCCACAGAGAGTAGGCCGAGCTGCTTTCCCCTCTCATCTGCCTGCGTAGTAAATTCACTTTGCCGCAATCGAAGGAGCCGCAAGGTTTTGAACTCAAACCGCAGTTGAAAGACTATACAGTTGCGGTTGCATGTGACTTTGAAAGCTGGAGTCTTTCTGCCGTTTCTGAAGGGAACAGTGACATGACAGGGAGCGGGGCTCTTAGTCTTGCAGTTTTGTTTTTCCTGTTCAATATCAAAGGACACTGCTTACTTTTTTGGCCTCAATCAGCATGCAGCTGCTTTGGTGGTGGATTGCAGGTGTAAAAACGCTGCTTTTTTCTTGCATGCTGTTGTACATTTTTTTTTTTTTTTTTTTACGAAAAGATATGATTTTTGTAGTTGTTGACAACAAACAATAAAAAGGGCACATTTTGACAAACATTTGCCTTTTTTATCTGATGCCAGATGTTTGTTGAGCAAATGCTATGCTGTGGTGTTGGCTGATGCATAACATGCACTAACCACATAATACACCTTGTGTTGTGGCTTGACTTCCTGCATTATAAAACACAAACCCAAGAAAGGGAGTGAGTTTGTCTACTATTCTTCTGGCAACTGCGTATTCTCACAAAAACATTTAGGAAAATCCAACCTCTTTGTATAAATACAGTACATTTATTTAAGAGATAGAAAAATTATAATTAACAAAATTGGTGCCCCAATTATCGATGCACCTATCAAATCCTGCAAAATAATAAATTTTTTAAATGTGCAGTTCATCAATACAAGTTGATCCAAGTGTCTATGATGTTTGGATTTTCAATCTTTGATGTCATCTTTTCTAAAAATAAGATATTTCACAAGGCAATTGTACTCAGGCTCTCTTCAAAAAGGGTAAGACAAGAGAGCATGCAATAGAATTAAATCACGTTAATGTTGATCTTCATGAATCAGAGAACAGTTTTCTTTTAAAGCCCAAAAAAATCTTGTCGCTGCTACATTTATGTCTTCACTCAGTTAAAGTGATGTGATTTATACATACGGTGAACTTCTCCTCAAAGCTAACGCTTTCTGAATATGTATCACAGAGCTTTGAGATTCAAAACTCATGTCAAAAGAGATCTCTGTTCCTTGTACTTGGAAACTGAGGGACAAACACATTTTACAAGGCTACTTCCAGCCACATGCCTTCATATTTTGAGTTTTTTGTTGCCAGTGTGAACAGTAAGGCTTTTCATAAGGGACGTAAAAATGTCCAATACTTACTGTTTGAGTTAAGGGCAGCATCTCGAGATCAGCAAGTCTTTGTAGCAAGCATTTGACACAATCTAAATGGTGACAAGTTGTGTTCAGAGTATAAGAAAGAATAAAAAAACCTTTCCCATCCTAACGTCACAAACGTAAACGTAGGGATTTTGCTAAATGCTAATTGACGTTTATCTGGGAATTTGCACAGAGTTTGTCCAGACATGTCTGGTGTAAAACAAAATTATGAAATCATGAAATGTTCCCAGCTAAGCTTGGTGAAAGACCTGTAATAGTGTGCGTCTGCTTTTCTTCCAATGGAATTCATGAGTCTTTGAATATCAGGAAATTTTAAATAATTCTGGTGTCCTCCACCAGAATACTGAATATGGATAATCAGTGGTTCTTTCAACAAGGCAACAGTCAAAAACGCATAATTAAGTCAACCTTCATCTCTGTACAAAGGTAGAGAGCATAAGAGAGCATCCGATACTTTGGATGATGTAGTTGCACTAAAAAAAAATCATATACTGTATGCTCCCACCATGTGAAATGCTGTGAGAGTATAAGGACTGTCATATGAACCAAAGGGAGCTGTACAAAGTGTTAACATAAGTGGTGTCAAAAATGGTGGTACAAATGATTTGACATACAAAATACTTTTCTTCAAATGTAATTATTTTCCCATTTCATTAATGAGCTGAAATTGAAGGGCTGAGGGTTTTTTTTACACATTGCTTAGTGTGAAATTACAACAGTGCACTAAAACGTTTTATTGACATAGCTTTTTCACCAGCTATGTCAATAAATGTAGAGGGTCATGTACAGCTACGTTTTAAATCCATGATATTTCAACAAATTAATACCATGTCTGGCTGTTCCTTTTACAGCATTGAGCAACTTTACATCAGGAAGCAATCAAGATGAGCTCAAGTGAGCTTTTGTTTCCATGTTAAATGAGTCATTTGTCAAATATTTCACTATAAACCAGGTTTTATTACCAGATCTTTGTCACTTAAAAGTATATAAAACATCTTATCTTAGCAAACACTGATCTGCAAATTGTCTTCCAAAATGCAGCTGGACAAGAAGAGTGAAGTCAGACACCGGAGGTGCTCCAGCTGATGCTCGAACCAGAACGAGTCACAGCAAATGAATGAAACATTAATCAAAACGTTCAGACGTCCACATCAGGTTAGCATATCTGAGACTAGTGTTTAATATCAGCGCTAAATTAGTTTGGCAAAGGGAGGGGATGATCGCTGTCAAAAGTTAATTTTTAACAGAAGGTAAACATTTTTAAAGGAAACACTTAGGTTGTACAAGATGTGAGAAATGATTGGAGAGGGAGAAGTGGAGGGGGGGCTAAAAGCGGGCGGCCAGTGAAGGTCCGTTTGGTCCAGGGCTCCCTACTGCGCTGCACGTTTTTCATTTTCCGCCGAGTTGAAAAGATCAGGTAATTGAAAAGGAGACAATCCAGCAGCCATAGCTCCACATGCACCAATGAAAAGCTTCAGAGCTATTAGAGTCCCACACTTTGGGCCCTGTCTTTTGTATTTCTTTCACACGGGGCTTCAGAAAGAAAAAAAGAGAGTTAAAAAAAACTGCTTTATATTGACACCTGAAAAGTGTTTTCCATCAGGCCCATGCATCATTGTCAGAGCGGGAGATGAAATTGTATTGTTTCTTTTTGGATGGGCAATATCAATAATGGGGACAGCCGGCTGGAGAGGAAAGGATGGATGGATGTGTGTGAGTGTGGGAGAGGTAGTGGGCTCTCTAAATGCAAAGTATATTAAAATGTAATAAAAGTCAGATGTTCGACGTCCTCTCACACACACCTCTTCAAATAATAGAAAACTTGGCTCTTCAAGACTTTTATTACTTTGTGGATTCTCGTCTTCTGGCCACTATTTGATGATTTATGCTTCGGGCTTGTCCTGGCGATCTCCAGAAAATTCTGTTTCGCAGAAACGAGCAATAAAGAACCGAAACGACATGAGTCAATGGGTCGATCCGAATGCATAAAAGACAGAAAATATAAAGAGAAAATCTGACTTGAAAAAAGTATACAGTCCTAACTTTTCCATTACTTCTTCCATTACAACCACAAACAAGAATGCGTTTTATTGAGGTTTTATGTTACCAACCGGTAGGAAGGTGCACAGTGGAAGACTTTCAATGGTTTTTTTTGCAACGATAAATATATCTGCCTCATCTTGAAATGCTCTTCATTTGAAGCGAACTCCAGAAATGAAATGTGGTGGCAACATCATGCTGTGGAGACGATTTTCTTCAGCAGGGAGAGGGAAAGAGGGAGAGCTGATGGGAAGACGAATGGAGCTAATAAAAGGCGCGAACCTGGAAGAAAACTTGTTGGAGGCTGCAAAAGAGGCTGAGGCAGAGGTTCCCCCACCAGCTGGACTACGGCACTAAACACACACACATAGAGCTGCAATTGAATGGTTTTGGGTTTTTTGCAAAGAATTTTTTGGGGAAAAAAAGGTGCAAAGCTGGCAATGAAATGACACAAAAGGCTTATAGGTTCATGTATAAACTTTTGTGTAAGGGGGGGCTGAAAACATGAGCACTCCACACTGCGCCACTCTTTAGTTTATCTAACATAAAATTCAATTTAAACACATTAAAGCTTGTTAATACAACGAAATGTTAAAGGGCTGTAAACCCTCTTAAGAGGATTTCATTTATTTATGAATAATAAAGCTACTCCCTGACAGTATAATCAGATCTTTTAATATACCCTGTGTTTTATGGCTTCGTTTAATGCAGGAGAACGCCATGTAAACACATGAAAATGTATTCGGCTGCACAAGAATGTCTGACGACTTAACATGCATGTCATATTGAAATTCCTCGTGTTTTTTGGTGAATCTCATTTTACCAAACACGCTCCCCACAACCTCCCTCCCTCCCTCTCCCCACCACCTCACCGTCGGGCCTTCCGAGTGGGATTTGTCCAAGATTAATAGTTTTATGATTTATAGGCTGGCAGCGTGTGAGCAGCGCTGCACCTCCAAAACAGCCAGATATACAATTATCCGCTGCTCTTGCCCTATATGAATGCCATTTCCCCGGCATCTCTTCTTAAAAGAGACATGGGCCATTTGTCTCCCTCGCTGCCTCCTCACCCAGGCTGGTAATAAGCCATCTGCTGGATCTGAGCATGAAAGATTAAAATGATATACAGTATGAAAGCTCTCTATTCAGTTGCTAATGTCCAAGATTCAGGGATGCAGAGGCCAAAGCTGTCATCTCTCTCAGGAAGAGGTAATTAGAACTCTTCCTCCGAGGGGCGGCCACTGTCTCCGCTTTAGCCTCACGCAGAACCCGGCCCCCGTGCCGGCTGCCACCGGCCAAACCTCATTTAGCCGGCCAGAACAATGCCCGACCAAATGTCTGCCTAATCCCCACAATCCTTTGTATTCATTGAGGGCTGGTCGCATGGGCCTGAGAAGAGGACCCTGCTGCTTGTGTGTACTTATGGACGTTAAAGTGTGTGTGTGTGTGTTTTAGGGCAGGGGGTCAACTTCAAGCCCACGGTGCTACAGGCGAGGCGTGTGATTATTTCACTCACTGTCATTATGTTTTTGTCAGTCTAAGTGTGTCTGTGGGAATAGGAATGGGTCCGTGTGTGAGTGTGTGTGTGTGTGTGTGCGTTCATGGGCACATTTTTGGGTTCGGGGCGATCGCTTATAAATAATTGGATATTAGAATGAGACACATTTGAGACACGAGTTTGATCTACATCTGAGAAACGGTGCAAGAGGAGCGAAGTAAATTGGCCTCATGCAGGAGGGGACAGAATGACTAAACCGGACGCTTCTGTGGAAATTTTGTAACGTCTGTGTTTTTAAAAATAAAAGATTTTATTTTTTGTGTGGTTGTTGGTGTTTGACGGGCGTCTATCCAACAATATGTTTACCAGACCTTTTAGCTAATGTTGCTATTACTTTGCTAAATGAAATATTTCTCACATTTCATCACATAAATGTGCAAAGTATTTTATTGAAGTTCGATGTGATAGACCAACATGTTGAAATGTCTTGTTTAGTGAAAATAAAATACTTTTCAATTTTTTTTTCAAAAACATTGTAGGAATATTTTGGTTGCAATTACAGGTGAACACTTTTTATGCCCATCCTTGTTTACCGTTTAGCTCAGTATTGTTCATATATCAAGTCTTGCCATAGATTCTATTGAGATATAGACTTTGACTAGGCCGTTTTAACCTTCATACAAACCCGGACTTTACTGTTTTGACTCAACACTGGACTTCCCTTACAACATGCACCTCAGTGTCTGTGCACCATGTATCCACATGCTTATATTGCAGATAATAATTTAGCAGTAGTGCTTGATCTTAAGGTTAAGCGGGAAAAACTTGCGGCAAAGGAACCGAAGACGGGAACTTGAGGCGCCCGCTCTAACCGCTGCACCACATGCTGGAGTTTTAGTTTCACAGATTATCTGTTTCATATTACACAGCCATGACATTGCGACAGTTTTAAAAAAAAAACATTGTAAAGGTTTTAAACTGCAGCTTTAATGATCAACATAGACAGAAAACCAAAGTTTATTTGGATCCATTTGGGTTGTGAGCCGTCTGGGTTTTGTGAGAGAATCCTACAGAGTTGCTCTGCTACCCTGGGCTCCACCTCCACACTTTTAAGAGTTGCATTTCTTTGAGAAACTCCCAGTTCACCTTCTTCCATCTCAATCCTCCAGCCCAGAAAAGAGGTTACCCCCTCAACGCGCCCCCCTCCCCCCCTTCCTCAATCCGGCTTTTAGCCTTCTGCTCATCCTTCTTTCAACAAGAGAGAAAGGGGGAAAAAAAAGAAAACGTTCCCCTCATTCTCTTTCTCGTAATACAAACCTCAATTATGCATAAACTTGTCAATTTGGCCGTTCAAAGAGGAATGACATGGAATCCAGTGGAGTTGGCTGTCTGAAGATATATCTCTGACAGCGACGGCGGGGAGCTTAATGCATGTCTTAGTGGCTGTCCTGTCTCTCACACCCACTCCCCATGTGACCCGTCCTCACATTCATATTATTAAACATATCTGATAGAACTTGAACCCAGTCAGCAACTGAGATGCCATGATGCACACCCCCATTATGTATTTTTACATCTGCCAGCTCCAGTGCACGCTGCTGGGCTTCATTGTTAGTTGAGCTTGAATGACGCCGCCTGCAGGACTTCATCTCAACTTGAACCTCTCAAAGAGCAGCCTTCATAGCTCCTTTCTGCTGTTACTGTGCAATTTGTGCTGAATTGATGTGTAAACGCTCCAAGCTTTGTTACATTTAAGTTTTCCATTCAGACTTTTCTTTTTTGTGTGTTTAAATGGGATTGTGAGAGAAAGACCACCCCAGCCTGAGCTGTCGTGTTCTTTCCACCTTTCCATGTACTTTCTTCTTTCATGTGAGTCCAACTGTACCGTCTACATGGGGCGATGTGAGTAAATGGTTCTGTCATGCCTCCTGAGTGGATTAAAGTGGCCTTCAATTACCTTCATCATTGACCTTATGAAGCTGGTTAACTGCAAAATCCTTATACCCGAAAGCAGTGACTGAACGAACTCTCTAATTCACTCCCAAACACCAAGGTTGACAGATACACATTTGTGTTCACAACATTTTAAAGGGGGTGAAAATGAATTGGGAAGATGTATAAAGAAGAAATAGGTTTAGGCTGAAATAATGCATTCTGGAAGTTTAGCTCTTTTTTTTTTCCACCCCGATTTTGGTTGAGATCAAAGCTCGGTTTCAGGTCTAATTAACCAAACGAATGCAGATCCCAGACCTTCTGGCTGCAAGGAAGGCCTTGGAGGGATCCCTCGCTGGAAATCCAAATCAGATTTAAATAATTAATTTGACACCTTGAGCTCCGCAGAGAAAGAGGGGCTCCGTGTTGGAGTTTAGAACAATGTCACTGCCAAGTGTAATGCTGTTTGTCTCCATGAAAATTAGCTGGAGAGAAAGCGGCCACTCCATTGTGCCGTCTCCTCGGCCGATCACGGGACGGGCGCGCTCCTTTGTCATGCTAACGGAGAGCTTTAAGGGGGCCGTTGGTAAAGACGGCCTACGGCCAGGGCCCCGTTCCTGACTGGGCTCGTCTGAGGCAAGCAGGGCCTGGCTCTGGGGACTTGGAGCTGGGGTCATTTTATGGTTTTTAATCCTCTTAATCCCCGTTAGAAGGGGCTTGGTGGAGACAAATCCGCTCCCAGAGGTCCTTAGGATTCAAATGCTGCGCTTGAGCAACTGTATCATTTGATAACAACAATGACTGAGGATAGGGAGAGAAAGGGCGATGGACAGACGGCTGAAGAAATAAAAAGAAAGATAAAAATCTACATCAGGATTCAGTGATATAGATTTTTAATTTGCCCTGTGGTTATTAGTAGCAACTTCTCCTGTTTGTCTGGCAAAGTTTGTGTCAAGGTGGACAAACTGTTTTGGATTCAGGACTCGCATAAACTATGGGTCTAAATCTCATGCTAATCACCCTTATGTTGCCCTGTGGTCCATTATGAAACACCAAATGGTCTTGATTCTTGCATGAACCGAGCCACGGCTAATCCAGAGGGTCCTACTCAAATTAATACACTCCTGTTAACCTCATCTTGGACAAGCTCACTTCATTATCACTCAATTAAAAGTGCATATATGAACAGGTTAGGGCTGCACAGACTTTGGTATGTCTAAGCTAAATGACCAAACACTCAGGCCAGGAGGGAGTCGGACCACAGCAGGACATACAAGCACAGGAAGTGAATAAAATGGCTTTTATTACACTAACTAATCAGAGAGATAATCTTTTCAAATAAATATTTGACTCTTGTTGAAAGGATATCTGTGGAGTATTTCTGCTTGAGATGCAACACTCAGAGATTTTTCTTGTCCAAAATACAACAGAGCTCTGACTTGTCAATGCCAATTTCCAGCCAATTTAGATTTGTCTTAAAGCGCTACAGTTACAAATAAAATATTTTTTTCGTACTTGCTAGGAAAAGACTAAATGTTTCTGTCTTCACAATAAAATGTTTTCTAGTAAAATAACAAACTGACCTTCTGAAAAGCAGCATCATGTTACAGGTCTGACTCATTGAAAATCTACCAATATTAAAACAGATTATGGGATAAATGCTATATTTATGAATAAAATCCAACTCCAAAAAGTGTTTGACATGTTTTATGTATGCAGAATATATACTGGGAACATTTGACCTCAAAATGCACAGCATTATATCTCAAAATTCTCAATTTTTTTCTACAAGAGCCTTTCAAATCCTAACTTAATATTTGAGATTAAAACAAACTTCTGTTTAATCATTTGTATTAAGTCTTTTTAAATTATTTTTTGCAACTAAAAAAGAGCACAAAGTAGTCTCTGTTTTCAATCAATCAATCAATCAATCAATCAATCAATCAATATTTTATTTGTATAGCACATTTCAGCAGCGAGGCATTTCAAAATGTTTCACATAATTAAAATAAAAACAGCATGTGACAGTGAATAATCAGTGAGAGAGGGAAAGATTTTAAGAAAGCATTAAAAAGGAAACTGAAAGAGAAATAAAAAGAAATTAAAAAGTAAAAATAAAAACATTAAAAATAAGCAACTCTGAACAGATGGGTTTTAAGTTGAGATTTAATGTCACCCAGTGTTTCAGCTGTTTTACAGTTTTCCAGAAGTTTGTTCCAAATTTATGGTGCGTAGAAGCTGAAAGTTGCTTCCCCTCGTTTGGTTCTGGTACTGGGTATGCAGAGCAGACTAGAACCAGAAGATCTGAGGGGTCTAGATGGTTGGTACAGCAATAACAGAGTAACAGTTTTGAATAAATATTAATTGTTTATAAGGATCGTAGTCACAACCGTATGAGCGGGTGGTGTTACACAGCTCCACAGATAAACACAGTTTCTTCATTATTGTCTAAACCAAAGCAAAAATCAAATTCAACTGGCTTTAGAATCTTATATAGTTTCTAGTGCCATTATAATCAGTATATGCCCTTCACTGTGACGTGTGCAACAAATTGACATGCCTCTATGAAAAACATAGTTTTCTTTTTGCACCTTTTCTCTTTCCTCTGATTTCATTCTCCAGCATTTCATTGATACTGAAAACAGCCGAGTCTTCTTCTTGCCATAACAGCTTCCACGCCAAAGACTGTCGTTGTCAACACTATCTTTTTGCTCTTTTGTGTGGTGCGTTCATTATTCAGAGAATAAAAAGACTAAAGACGATCACCATAAGTTAATTTATAGCTTCCTTACAAATAGCTGAAGAAGCGTTTTCTTCTAAAGAGCGTTACTGTATCACATTGAGTGGGTTCAGTGAAGAGACATTTTCACATTTTATCTTTCCATGGTTGTGTGTGAATGCCAGAATAAGACCAAACATAGTGTTTAAGTAGTGAAACAGTACACTGCTTCTAAAAAACACTGAATTGTAGACAGTCCTCCAGCTTCTATGTCATGTCTAATTGAAACAGCATGACAAGGGATGGTTAAGTTGAGTCACGATGGCCCGTGGCTCACCGAGGAACCCAAACATAGCCCAGAATTCTCCTTTTTGTGAAAAATGACTTGAGACAATATGAGTTTGTGGTTAGACATTTTGGACAGCTCAAACCAAATGACTGAAAGATCAACAGGAAAGAAAATGGTTGGAAAAACACAACAACAAAAAGATTTAGCTACTATCCTCTTAATAATTTCACTTCTTTTCTACATATTCCACATAATTGTAATTCATTTCTGCTCCTCTTAATCACTCTGAACCGACGCACACTTATCTGAGACGGATCTCTATTTCTCAGCTCCTCCTTTCTGCTTCTTCTGCTCAGGTTTGCCCACCTGATCTTTCCTTGCAAATAGTACCCAAAGTTGAGTATTGGATTGAACACCTTTAGCACTGAACCCTTGTGTGGGAACAGGCTAGCTGTCTGTATACTGCATATAGCCTGCAGCCAAAGACTGAGCAAAACAACAACCACAAGTCTGGCCTGTCTGAAGAATGCCAGGACTGCTTAGTGGTTGGCAGCCTCCAACACACCAGGGGTACACTGCTGTCATTTGCAGCGAAGGAAAAGTTGAGATCCAGAATTCCTCAGACAAGGCGTATGTTATGTAGAACGAGGAAAGTAAACCGCTCTTTAAGTTTGGATACGTAATACCGCGCTCGGATGATGATACTCTGCTTGTAATTACTTAATGGGTAAAATCCTAAAACGAATCAAAGGAAATGTATACAAGCATGATATATTGCTTTTTTCTAATATACCTACATTATTTATTTATATTTTATTTTTTACATTTGCTTAAAGTTAGTTCATGTAGGAAATGATATTCGCACAACTGCTGCCTCCGGACAAGAAAAGAAAGTGTTTTTAGTAGAATGGAGAGAATGATCTTTTTCAGGATAATCTGCTGTGACGTGTTATTCTGCAGCTTTAATCCCAAAATGAGGCACAAGCACAATGAAATGACAACAAAGAACCTAAAATATGTTTTGTCAACTTTACCATGTTTCAGTTTCAAGTTGAGAAGCATTGTGGTGTGCTAGTTTAGTTTTTAACAGCCCTAATAACTATTATCTATACAAACTTTACATCAATGTTTTTCAATCCATTTTGTACTTTTAAACATTACAGATACCATAGAGATTTCATTGCACAGTGTGTGAATTTTTTTTAGAAGTTTTTTTTACTTTCTTTTTTCTTATTGCACAGTTATGCCCAGGGACTAAGCGGTTTTTAAAAACTGTACTGCCTATGATGATTCAGGGAGCTACACTCACTAAGCCGTCTCATGGTAGATATTGGTTAAATCCGTACTAATTTTCCCCATAAAACAAGCTGAACAATGGTAACTTAAGAAAAGGCTAAATTAAAATAAAAAAAGAAACAGTTTGTTTTCATCATCTGAAACACTGAAATGTGACAAAAAGCAAAAACAGAAGCAACATTTCTTCACAGCACTGCATGCATATCATGTATGCACAATAACTTAACAACAGACACTTCTTCTGTTATTAATTCAGATGCTTTATAATGTCAGTGTCACAGTGTGAATGATAAACTACAGCAGCTAATCAATCTGAGCCCATCATCTATTGCAAACTCTGGAATATTATTGGATTAGTGGAGAATCTGTATTAAACTTCACTTGTTTTTACACAAAGCCAAGATGGTGTCAGTGAACATCCCAAGATCATACAAGTAAATCAAAGCTCCAAATCTGAAGGGTTTTATCTTGGGGGTTTTCTGTAATCATGTCATATGATTAACTCGAGGAATTTTATCAACTTAGCTCAATCATAGAATAGAATAGAATAGAATAAATAGAATAGAATAGAATAGAATAGAATAGAAGTACTTTATTCATCCCAGCCAGGAAATTACTGTGCAGTTGCAGTAATAAACATTTCTTTATTTTCACCGTCCACGACACAAAATTAAACTTTGTCCTTAATTTTCAAAACAATTCTTACAAAGTGATTGGCTTTTCCAAGTCAGAAGCTTAGCGTTCCTGCAACAGATTTACCCTAACCCTCCTAAAGGCCTGAAGTGAGAAGATTCCTTATATTTGAAAAGTCCTTGATCATGTTATCATCTGCAGAAATACAGGTAGGACTAAAAAAAAGTGCAGATTGCATTTTCCTTCTGATCCTTTCACAACTGTTGTTTCATAAACACAAATCTCATTTGTAACTCAATTCCAGCTGCAGACGCATTGTTTTGCAGTGTGGGGCTGTTTTCCTTTTATCTGGACCCGACTCCCGACTTTCCATTCTTTCATCAGAACTTCGCTCACCACCCTCACGCTCCTGCAGCCTTTAAGACAGACAAACAAGGCCACAGAACGCATGTAATGAGCACACAGCATCCTTGTGCGCACACAAGGCGGACTTCACTTGTTTCTTTCCAGGAGTGCAGCTGAGGGGGAAAAGGAAAAAAAAAGATACGCTCGTTGTAGTATGTATATTGATGTGTATTTGCGTGTGCACTGACAGCCTGTGAGCCGCATTCTCTTGCCTTCGCTAAAAAAAAAAAAAAAAAAAAAAACGCTTCGGGCACAAAGCAGCCTTTTTCCCCCCTCTGCTCCTGAGCACAGGCCCTGCTCTCACTGCCTGACAGGAGCTGAAGGTAAGCACCAAAGACATCCTGACACATGCGTGTAAAAGCACTTTTGATGCGTGGAAAATGGACCACTTTGTGGCGTACAAACAACAGCAAAATGTCAACAGAATGCGAGGAGTCCGACGGGAGGCAACAACACAAGCCAGGTTCAAATGATATTACAGCAAACAAAGCATGAACATCAACCACCAAAGGCCCTTTTGGTTGTCTGCCTCGATCTTCGCGTTGTTTTGACTTCATCTGTGCATCACACCATCATGTTTTCTCAGGCAATGGCTCCAGCATGCATTACATTACACGGGTAAGGTATGAAAAACGCACCCAGAAAAGATGGAATGAAAGAAAAGGGGTCAAAAGCCTTTAAAAGTAAATAGTAAAAATGACAGCTAAAAGCATTTATCACATTCTGGGATATTTTCTAACTATAATTAATTTAGGCATGAGACTGTATGGGTTTCACACACCTTGAGCTATCATGATATCATTTTTAATTGAACTTATACAAAAAAAAGCTTTATTATGTAAAAGAAAATTCCTGTTGCTTAAGCTATGTAACATATTTGTTATATTGCAGTTAGTTTATGCATCAAAAATAAAAATAATAACATATTAAATAACCTAACAAAAACATATTTAACCCCCCCCCCCCCACTAAATTCAATACTAGTTTTCAGCAAATTATTGTGTGAAAGATTTCAGCTTTTTGCAATTCTTCTCTTCACAGAGAAACTCAAACATATTAATTTGATACCAGCTGGTTAATTAGTTGATCCATCTACTTATTTTATCCAGTTAGCTGTGTTTCTGACAGCTTGCCAACTACAGCTATAAAATTGTCATATTGTGACAATACGAAGGCTTCCTGTTCTAATCTCAGCTGCGGGTTTCCTGTGTGTTTGTTAGGTTTCCCTGTGCAGGTGTAGATTCTCTTTGTTCTTTTTTCACAATACACCTGTCACTGCATAAAGTCAGTGCTCCACAAACATCACTTG
Source organism: Poecilia picta (assembly GCA_033032245.1). Classification (NCBI taxonomy): domain Eukaryota; kingdom Metazoa; phylum Chordata; class Actinopteri; order Cyprinodontiformes; family Poeciliidae; genus Poecilia; species Poecilia picta. Next base: position 22,819,025 of record CM065354.1, read on the forward strand.
AAAAATAAACATCTTCTCACTTTTAAAGAGGCAACTTCAGCGATTAAGTTACATCACACATGTAAAAAGCAAACTATTACTTTCAAATATTTTTCCAACTAAACTTAACAGTGGTGGTGAGTGGGGGGGTTCAAAAGTAATATCAGCAATCCCAACAATGTCGGTTTTGAGTGTTTACAGACATAAATCAACTGAAGGTTTTATTTATCACAATAAATCACAGTTTTAATGCATGATTATAATTTTTCCACTCAACAAAGATGAATGATACAATCACCTGTTCCTAATCAGAAGTTGTTGACTGGTCAAGGATGTTCCCTGCATTTCTCCTGCAGTGTGTCGAAAGAAGTTCAGGCACCATCAAAACACAGAATGGGACTTTGTGGATCTAAAGAGATTTTGCCTCTGAAGGGAACTTGCTGACATGGTCATTACAATTTATGGAAGAGTCTACAGGAGTATTTGTAACTCTATTATTCCTGCTTAGAAAAGAAAACCTCCTGTCACTTGAGCTTTCTACAACCTGAAAGTATAAAAGGGGGGAAATCAGCCGACCTGGAGGCAAATCCTCTTATTCTGAATTATAAAGGTTTATAGTAAAAACTGCGCTTTCTCTGTAATGATGGTCATTTTGTTTGCTTACTGTTTCAGATTCTCTTTAAAGCATTATGCTGTGCAGTGTAACTCCTCCCCATTTGTTTTGATTTTTTTGTTTTGTTTTTGTTTTATTGGTGCCTTCGAAGCGGGCCAGAGGTCAGGACCCATGATGCTCGCTAAGATAACTGTCTGCTTTAACCCAGGGCTACACCTGTAGGTCACTGCAGGGGGATGCTAATCCCTCCGCCTCCTGATAATACTGATGATCTGCATCTGAGACCCTTTCCCCTGAGATCTTGCATTTGTGTGTGTGTGTGTGTGTGTGTGCGGTTGAAGGGCTGACAGATGAGGCAACAGGGGGCCTAGCAACCCGTGTCTGTGTGTGTGTGCATCAATGTATGTGTGGGTCTGCAGCAATGGGGGGAAGGGAGGAAATGTATTGTCATGTCTTATGTACATACATATAGAAAGCAGAAAGCAAAAATGGAAAGTTACCTGTCCATTTTTCTTGGCTCTACTTTCAGATGGGCCTGGCATGCTCAGATCCAGAAGTGAGGAATTTGTAACCTATTTCCAAGGAGTCAAGAAGTGGGGAAATGGCACGAGCAGGTGGTGCCTCACACTCCCTCCTCCCCACGCTGCAGACAGATGTGTCTGACAGCAAACATCCCCCAATCCACTTGTCCTCTCCTGGGGTTCTTGTTCACTGTGTTGCACTCTTGTCTAAAAAAATAAGACAAGCAAGCAAATAAAGACTTCTCACAAACTGTCTTTAAAATGAATTATAATCATTTAATTCCCCAGATTTTTTGCTATTATTGTTGACAACAAACTGATGGAGGAAAAGTTTAGTGCCCTTTAACGGTGAGTACATTCAGTTTGTAAAGTCTCCATGTTAACACTTGTCTATTTATTGCACGCAAAATGTTTTTTAAAAATGTAGATTTGGTTTTGCTCATATTGATGATAACCGGCGGAGTTTGGTCTTTTCACAGATTATCTGTGTCATGCTGTCAAACAGTGTAAAAAAATATTTTTTGTAAAAGTTACATACTGTAGCTTTAGAATGGAAACCAGAAAGATGTGGAAGAGACTGGTAAACTACCATTTTAAATGGATTAAAGAATAAGAAAAACTGGAAAGACTTAAAAAATGAGCTACTCCACAAAGCTACATGTTGGCTACGAAGCATCTACGTGAAGCAAAGCAATTGGCTTCAAGCCTCAGCAAAATATAATTGTTGGAAATCCAACATGAGGTTGCAGTTTTCCAAAGAGCACTTTGACTGACTTAAATAGAAACTGTGCTACTGACTGATGAAGACAAGATTGTTCTTTTGGAATTTCCTATATTTATTTATTTTTTGATCTGTCTCATTTTCTTGTATTGTCCGGTTTTGTTTTAAGTCTTTTCATACAGACTAATTAATGCTGGTTCTGAACGAGTCACCGTAGGATTTCTCATCAAATTAAAGTCTGTCTGGTAAAATAAGCAACCATTATGAGGCCTAGAAATGAAGATGAGCGCTTTAGGCCAGACACCCTGTTCAATCTGTGCTTGGCACTTTAAATTTAAAGTAATAAAGCAAATGGTTTCTGAGTTGCTCTGACAACAGAGATGGCTAATAAAAATTTCTCATCAGAATGGCTAAAAATACTCTGGAAAGAAGCTGAACTGCTGATGTTTGGAAAATTGCTTCCTCATAGTGCTGGACCAACAGGATTTCTTTTTTCTTTTTTTTTTGCTTTTTACAGTTTTTAAGCAATCTGGACTGAATAATTTTTTTGTCAACATCTAAAATACTTAAAAGCTCTGTTTAACAGAGAAGCTTTAAAAAAACAGTTTATTTCTAAATAATATACGTAATAAATGCCTTTGTTGACATTAGGACCATCTAAGAATGAATCGGGCTGAACAATTGAATCATATAAACTGGACAAACTTGGACTAACAGTTGGAGATTAGTACAACTTTTACTGTATTTTTAAAACCAAAACAATTTGAATGGTTTGTTTCAAAATATGTAAAATAAAATGCAAAGGGTTCGCCTCATCTGGTTTTCTTGAACTCAGTGTTTTTTATCATCTGCTAGATGCATCATCACACTCCCAGTTATGGATATTAACCTAACAAAAGGGAAAAATAATCTCAATACTGGTTAACTAATAATTATAAAACCTGCAGTAGTGTCATTTCTTCCTGTTTTTCTTTAGATGGGAATACCCACTGTCTTTCTAATGCTTCATTTTTTTTCACCCAAACTTTTTGATTCTCTTAGGATCATTTTATCAATTTATGCAGAAATAGCTTCCATAAATCCATCAAATACCAGGCTTTACCTGTGCAGCCTTCAAATGTCAGTGAGCAAACGGTAAACTTAACAATCAAGCAAACATGAAACCCCCAAAACAATAAGCTACCATTACTATCACGACAAATCACAACTCGCATCATGATCATTTTTGTTTCTAATAAAGATAAATGATACAATGGCAGCGTGTCCAGGGTCACGACGGCTGGATTTAGGCTCCGCCCACTGCAACCCTGCAAAAATCAAATGGACGCAACCTTTAAAGAATAAAAATGGAAAATACAAAAAAATCATGATCTTACTTCCAACCCTGTACTTATTCACACCAGAAATATACTTAAGTCAAATGTCGGACTTGAACCTTGTTTTCATGAAAAATGTTTAGGTGACTTAAACTCTTCAGAATGGCATGTACTAACTAAATTTAGGATTTTCATCTCTTATATGAGTTTTATTTTTTGCATGAAGGTTAATTGGTTTTTGTACTTTAAAAAAATGCAATAAATACATCTGTGACAATTGTTAGATATCACAACATGTACCTCAGTGATAAAATGTAACAGTGACATTCCTCCCAGCATATTAACGCTGAAACTGTTTACTGTCACGCTGACAATTCAGCAAACAGAATTAATAGCCACAGCAGAAACTTTACTCCAGAGTCAGATGTTTTCAGGTGTGGTTTTCTAAAATCTTAAAGGAAAAAGAACTCAATAACAGGTTGATGTGGATTTGAAAACGAGGTTGTCTGATTCCGTGTCCATCTGGAAATAAGAAAAAAAAAGTGATTGGGTCTGTCCTCAGGCTACCCAGCCCTGCGCAAACACACACGTATGGAAAAGCTGTTACCGAACAATAATCGTATTTCACCCAAATCACCAAACACGCATCCCACATTTGAAGGTTTCATCCCAGGCGGCCTTTTTTAAATTATTCTGGATCCGATTTTAAGCGCGCAGAGCACAAAAAGTGTTTACTTTCTTCATTGAGGCGCGGGATAAGTTGAGAGCAGAAGCTAAGTGTACTACAGTCTATGGCAGAAGAATAAACATTTTCCTTTATAGCCTGAGGACCCACTTTTCATCTGTCAAGCATCTTTTAATAATTAATCTGTTTAATACACACACAGCATCTGCTGGGTACAACTCCCATCCTCCCATTCAAACTGACGAGCACAGCTGCCACTGTTTGGGTCTACTGTACAGGTCTGGAATACGATAAGATGTTTTTTTTTTGTTTTTTTTTTCCTCGCGATGCACTGACAGAATATTGCTATGCATCCTGACATGCACAGAAACACAGAAATGTGCACGACTCTTATATGCACACACTGGCCGTACAAACTAGCGGGAGCTCTGACTGTGGGCCTACTTACCCTATGTATTTCTCCTTGGTGAGCAAGCCAAATGGGGATTGTGTAAATTAAATACATTTCTTTTTCCGGCACCACAGAGAAATGATGCCAGATTAAGCCCATGAATATATACATGGGGCAGGGCTGACCTGTCTCCAGACGCCTGATTTCCCTGGAGGGGTGCTGACATGGTGAGGGGCTCCAGGGGTGTGTAGGTGTTGCGTGTGTGCGTGTGTGTGTCGAACGGTGCACCTCCGACAGAGGTGAGGAGATCTCCTGAACAGGTCCAAATTGAGCTTAATCTCATTCCTCATTGTGCTGGAACAGGAATGAAATTGCACAATTGCACTTTAATCGACGATCGAAGACCCCCTCTCCCACTCCTTCCTCCCCCCCACCGCTGTTTCTTCCTTCCTTTTATGTCTGTTGCACTGTCGCTCTCTTTGTGTCCTTGGCCTTACATTAGGCACATGGGCCGGTGGGCATGATTGCCTGTTAGCCCATACTTGCTCCTCGTTTTTTTTTTTTTTTTTTTTGTTCCACTGGAAGCATCTAATAATGTCTTTTCAAGCAATCAGGAGGTTAATGCAGTAAGGATAAGGGCAATCATAACCCCATAAGAGCCATCCGGAGCTGCGCTCCACGTTCCTTGACTGTCTAATCCTGGAAGATTGGAGCTTTGGGAATCCCACGTTGCATCCGCGGCACTGGAGCGTATCTCCGTCATGGTCAGGAAGAAATCCATCCATCCCTTGGGGGTTGATTACACACACAATCATTTGTACCACGCAGGTGTGTCTGATTATGTAAGGTAGGGAACCTTCGTAGAGCTGAATATCAGCTTTTGTTTTGGGACATTTCCACAGACAAAGCATTTTTATCCATTTCTTCCAACATTACTGTTTTTTTTCCCCCTTTACTTCTTTGACTGCTCATTGTCCTTAAAATCAAGCAAACCACAGTTTCCAGGAGAATAAGGATTTTATGGTGACACATGTGAGACATTAAAAAAACTCTGTTGGTAACCACCACAAGACATGCTGCACGGCTTACTGCAGCAAAGCCTTAAAGGGAGAGTTCAGGACTTTTAAATGAGGTTTTGTTTTTGTCATAAGCAGACATGTTGTTTGTTTTTTATAGTCGATTTTCCTCGTGTCATCTTCATTTTGAACACAGTATATCCAGACCAATTGATCATACCAATGTGTGAACTGGTAAACCATAGTTACATTTGAGGCTGCACATCATTGCTGCATACCTGTACCTCGTCTCGTTATAGTCAGAATCAAAACTGTGTAGTCTAAAACCTAGAGACTGACAACACATGACTGTTTATCAGGCAAAAAAATTAAAAAATTTAAGTCCAGCCATCTTCTATTCCTACTCGTCCTTGCAGGTCTTGCTGTTGGACTGTGAGAGGAAGCTAGACAACCTGGAAAGAAGCCAAGCATGCGTTGGGAGAACATGCAAACTCTTTACAGAAAGACCCTGTGAAGGGATTTGAACCCGGACCTCCATGCTGCTATGCAACAGTACTACCTACCACATCACCACCCTGACCACTTTGAGTCTGCCGTGCATGATATGATTTAAACATTTGTTTTGTTGGGGAAATTGCGGCAATCCATTTTACAGTCCATTTTTTGGAACGCTAATTACTGAGATTAATAATTGAGATATTAAAGCATATTTTTATACAACACACATTTTAATAAGTGTCGCTAAACACTTGAGGTAAAACGTTCAAGGTTTAGAGGTTGAGCAGAGACAACAAGACACTTTCTGAATATCACTATAGATTAATGCCTGCTGTTTGAAAAAGGTCACCAAAGTTCAGCATGAATGGACCCTTTCATGCATAGTGGCCACTACAGTGGACAGCTATCTAAAAGACATTTTCTTGTGCTTCTTGTGGATTTTTATGTTATAAATGTACACAGACCACCGAAGTGGACACCAATGCATCATAAAATACACCATCAACTACTGGCCATCAGCTGCAAATGCAAGAAATTATTTTTAAATCCAATATGGCCGACCCAGGTCAGTCTACTGTAGACTACTCTTGCAGGTAAAAAAAAACATTGTGACAAAGAACAATACTACTGATGTATTTTTAAAATAACTTTGTATTTGGAGAAAATTACAATTCACCTAAAAAACTAAATAATTTTTTACAACAATTTTTTCCTACCTATTTATTATGCCTTAAGAAAATAAAAATAAAAAATGGGGGAAAAAATCCTGACGCAGGATCATAATTCATGCATGAAAGGGTTAAATTTCAAATTAGCATATACACTCACATATAGACTAAAAAAGGTCTATATTTAGACTTTAGTCTAAAAATTCTGATTTAGGTGTATTCTGATGTCACTTCTAGACCAAATATAGAGATTTTGGGTAAAACGTACACATTACTCAAACTTTTTGCATTTTAATAAAACTATTTACACAGGAAATAGCAGTAAGTGACAACACCTCAGTAATTATCTTCCTATTTGAAAAAAACCCTTGAAAATTTGACACCATTAATCCAGAGATCCTGTAAAAACTTACCGTGAGCAAAAATACCAAAAGTCAATGAAGGTTTTTATGTGTTTTGGACAGAATTTGCTTGAATGGGACCCGTTTTTGAAATCCAAATTGCTTTAGGATTTTAACTAACTAACTATTTATAATTATGATGCCTACAACTCATGTTAACAAAAATTCACTTCCAACATTCCCTAACAATCAACTCGGGCCAATATTTTAACCTTTAGAAGGATAAGAAGCAACCAAACCAGATTATCTAAAGTGACGTTGTTTACATGTTAGCGCCTAAATAGCTTGCTTTGTTTCTGTGTTAGGAATATGGACAATAAATATATTGCAGCTTTCCACTATCAGATGGAATCTGTCAACACAAATAGCACAGTTATAAAAAAAGCTTTCCTGCAATGTTTTTTGAGCATAATGATTTCTACAGGAAAAAAAAAGCATGAGCTCATAATGAAAGAAAATCATGTAAACACGCACGAAGCTGGTATCTGTCCCTGTTAGACATTTAGAGAAAGACGAAGAATACAGACACTTGAGCCATGTACAGTGTGTTGATTTGTTTCTCAAGGTGTTGGAACAAAACAATGCAACAAAGGTTCCCAAGGTGCTGAATCTGAGGTGGATGTACTCATTATGGCCCATAATGAAGGGCCCTGCTTACCGCTGTGTGCATCTACTCAGCAACACTGACGACCTACGCAGACACACACAGACACACATATATGCATGCATACTCATACATACGCAGGCCAGGCTGCTGCCAGGCTGTCAAGTCCAAAAATAATTAGGCATCAAAATGAGTTTTTCTGTTTTTTTTTTTTGTTTTGTTTTTTTTTTCCCCTTGTTCGTTTTATTCATGTGCTGGAACTCAGGAGACTGGCTAATGCAGTTAACATGCTCTCATCATGAATTTTCATTACACCATTACATGGCTGCATTACAAGAGCGGGGAAGCTGATGCTACCATGATGCCATCAACATGCACGCTTAGACAGAAACACACACACAGGAAAATCCATACATCCATGCACAAATACATGCATGCTCTACTTCCCAGTGGTGGGACATTGATAATGTAAACCGATCAGCCGAAAGACTAAAAACCTCTTAGCTAATCATGTGGAAGTCCTGCAACGCTGGCAAACAAACCAGACATTTCCCCTCAGATGGTCTGTAGCACCAGAATAAAGATGTCAGAGACGAGGCATTGAGTTCCTGCGTGATTCCAGTTGGAGCACCTCGAGGTCAGAATTGATTTGGAGATCTTCCTGCAGGTGTTTAAACTTGTGGAGGGACAAAAAGGGCGTAACTGTACGTTAAGCTCACAAGCCGAGACGAAACATGACGTTGGGTTTATGACAACCTCTGAGGAAACCATGAACCAAACATTAAAAAAATTGTAAACTGTGTCTCGAATATCCAAATATTATAGACTAATACAGTCCAGGTTTGAATCTGCCTTCTGTGGTTTTTATGCATGTCTAATAAATAGCTAAATAAAAGGGACATTCCTCCTTTTTGTGTTAGTATTTGATTTATCTAGTTCAGGTTTAATCAATCCAGACATTTTAACATTTAGAATAAATGAATAATTATTCCAAGTCATCTATGCTTATTTTGCTGCTGATTGTTTTCAACCGGTACTAAATAATAGATAGTCAACATAATGGCAATTCAAGAGCTACTTCCCTTCATTTCAAAATAAGAGTCTCAAAAATCGATATGACAGTGTCAAGGTTAAAGTACTCACATCGACGTCCATCCATCCATACATCCGTCCGTCATTTCCACTGTTCTTTCCACAAGAATGTCACGTATTAATATATTTAATATAAATGTGATCAAATGTTTACAGTTTAGCTGTGCACTTATGCTACTTAATACTCACTGGTGTATTGAAATAGCCCATTTCATAATGTGTGTTGTTTTTAAGAGCAGCGTTTGTGTTCGTGTAGCTCTGATGGGTCACACCTCTACAGCATGTTGCATTGGGTCACAGTTAACCAGGCATCAATAGAATCTGAAAGAAGACCCCCGACCTTTTCAGCAGACAGCTGGGGGTTTCAAATTTTGCAAATCAACCTGTCTATGTGCCACTTAGCTACTTTATATGTGACACTGTGCATCACACAGCTGTCTTTCACTCACAATTATTAAACACAATAAAAATTAAAGTATTTGTGTCTAGCTAAGCTAAAAATAAATTTTTATGTTTCAATAAGGTAATGATAATTTTCTACCTTTCTAAGCATCTTCACAAACTCTAAATCATACTGTCATTTATATACTTGGCGTTAAACCATGAATGTCCACACCGTCCTGTAGGGTTGACACCATCACACACTCAACAATCCGTCTATGTTAACACACATTCACGCGCCACTGCTTCAAAGGGATCATCATGTGTCAATAGGCAACAAGAGAGTAAATGCAGGAGTGTGTGTGGGTGTGTGTGTTTCTCAGTGCAAAAAGGGGTTTTCTATTGCTGATTTTCTCATGCTCAATTACCCAAATCCTCCTGGGCTTTAGAGAAAGTAAACACACATCAGCTGGGCTTGGTTTATTCCAGTGTCTGACTGCAGCCTGGAAGTCAGGCATGCATGTTCGATAAATCTCTGGCACACCCACACACACTGGTAGAAATATTCATAATCATGGCAATAGAACCTGTAGAAATCATTATTTTAGCTCTTGATTAAAAAGATTAATAAAAAATCAACTGGATATTAGCCCAGACATAAAAGGTCTTGGATGAGATGTTTATCATAATCAGATTATTATATTCCCAGTGCTGCTAAAAAGTTAAGAAAAGTCTATCGCTGTGACAGACGAGGCTTCCTTTGTTACCATGCCAAGGCCCTGCTTCCCCTGCAGCCCAAATCATTTGCCATCCTTCCTTCCTCTCTCCGTCTTCCTTTTTCCCCTAACAGGTATCAGGGTGTGCATGCAACACGCCGTCCTCTGGTTCTCATGCATGGTGTCTCTGGTGTACTTATTGATTCTTATGAATAGACTATTGATCTGAAGCTTGAGCCCATTAGACCCCTATTAGATCCCATCTAAAGTCAGTAATGGGACCAGAGCAATGTCCTTTGGTGAGACATGACAACTTTAAACAGTAAAATAAAGACAGACAAGAAGCTGAAGGGAAGAGGAGCGGCTGAGCTGTTTTTCTGTTTAGCCACCCATCATGTAAAGATGGCTGTTCTGAGCCAGTAAAGGCGGCACGGTGGGTGGCGTACTCGTCCATTTCTAACACAAAACAAGTTCTAACAAAACAACCCCCAATGAGCTGCAAAGTCATCGCCAGTTTTCCATAATATTGTTTGATTCATCATATATACCTCAAGAAACCTGTGGGCAATATACAATCTATAAGGTTTGAAGAACGTTGCAAGTTAGAGTGGGCAGACATCAAGTCAAGCTGCTGGAGGCTGTCAGACCCCCTACCAAAGACCGGAGGCTGACAAAGTATTAAAATATGAACTCCTTTTATTCGTTTCTCCCCCTCCTAATAACTTGTTTCTTTTTTCCAAGTTGTGCTGAATAAATATTTCATATCCATGAAAAGTTTTGATTTATCAAAGAGTGTCTATCTCTTTAAGCAGAGGTGTGTGAACTTTGAATAGTGATTTTTACCTCTGAATGTTTAGTACTGTTAATATTGCTGAAGTCATTCAACCCAGATTTGTGTTTTGCCAAAGAAAAGTTGCTAGTGATCAGTAAATGGCGAAGATCTAAACCCAAGACTTCTTTGAGGTAAAGCAACAGGGCCAAGTTCTTATCCTGCAAAATAAACTATGCTCTCTCAAAAAATGAAATGTGAGCATGAGGTAGATTCAGTCTTAAGAAAGTGGCAATAGAAAAAAGGATAATAAACACATTTCTAACACTATGATTTATCCAAACATCACATCTCCTCCTCTGCTGCCCGGTTGTCCTCCTCCCTCCCTCTCTACTTTCGAGCTGCATTGCGCGACTGTTCGTCTTCAGAGCATCCCCGTCCGCCATCCACGACTGCAGAATTCAACGTTGGGAAGCTTTCCGTTCTCTGGTGGAAAGGCTGCAATGACAACGTCTGCCATGTTTCACTCTGATCTCTCCATCAGCGTGAATAAGTGTAGCGCCACGCTCCCTCAGACTGTCACTCACTCCCTTTGGGGAGGCACACTCTGCCTTATTATCTGTGCCGGGATGGACGCCTTCAAATGGAAACGGCTGCAGATGGATGTAGATGCACGAGCGCACAAATACAAACACACGTGTTGTGTATGACACGCCTGTCTCTGTCATGTACAAGCGTAGCAGCTCGTGCAGACACAATGTTGTGAAATGTCTTATTTAAATCTGTTCCACATCGCGCATATACGTTCCCGTCACTTCACAGGACTTCAGATTGGTTTCCTGTAAGACTTATATTCATGTTAACCATCAACGTCAGAAGGACTTTTCAAAAGCTGGATACAGACATACTGTAATGTCATGATTTAATACATGTATATTCCCTTTTATCTATTTTACCTGCATTCACCGTCGCTGGAGTATATTTAGGTACTCCATTTAGGCATTATGACTGGTTTGGTACGGACGAGGTATGAGTTAAATACATTTGGAAGCTGGTAACAGAAAGTTCATCTACAACTTAAAACCACAGACTTTATGGAGTTGTAGTTTGCGGAGCGCTTTTAGCACCGACTGTATTTGTTTTCTACATGATCTCAGCATGTAGAGGGAATTTGTGGAGGGATTTTGGTGTTTCCAGCTCATTCAGGCTCATTTCTGCACAAATCCTCTGAGGTTCCTCTTCAGTATTTCCATCTTGCTAAGGTCAAAACTTTGACTGGACCATTGCAACACATTGACTGGTGTTGGTTTGAAGTTTTAATTGTGAATGTTGTCTTGTTTATGAACCAAAATAAGTAAAGTTGTGGCTTTATAGCAGATGGCCTCACACTGTACTCTGCTATAATTTGGGACGTTGATGAATTTATTGCCTCCTCAGTTATCGTAGATCATTGTATTCCACCACCATGGTTGAGAGCTGGTATAACGTGATTTTTGCTGGTATTCTGTGTTTAATTTTCACCAAACATGTCTACCCCGCTCTCACCTGCTCAAAAGACAGCTAAAGAAAGTACAAGCTCTCCATTTAATGCAGCATCTTTGGGTGGATTGACTTGCTTTGTCTTTTAGATTTTCTTTGAGCATTGGATGATTTGACCTTGAGGTGAATTTGCTTGGAATATCCACTCTTGGGGATATTGACAACTATTTCAAATAGCCTTACAACCCTTCGCAGATTGATAGGCAGCAAAAATAACTTCTTTAAAGGATTTTTTTTTTGGCTTCTGGTCCAGCAAATGTCTAATTCGCCTGCTTTTATAGAGCCGATGAAACTTACTGATGATCTGTAAATCAAAAACAGCATCTCCGAGCTCTTTCTCCTCTCCTGTGGTACCACCTATGTTGTACTCAGATTTTTGACGCTCAACGTCTTTACTTTGATTCGTTTAAATAAATGAAGATGCTGCGGACTCTTTTGCGTGTTTTGCAAAGTTGTTGGTGAATCATTTTTTAACCTTTTCCTGCCTTTACATTTTCCATCCATCCATCCATTTTCCTACACCCTTGTCCCTTAATGGGGTCGGGAGGTGCTGGTGCCTATCTCCAGCTAGCGTTCCGGGCGGGAGGCGGGGTACGCCCTGGACAGGTCGCCAGTCTGTCGCAGGGCAACACAGAGACACACAGGACAAACAACCATGCACACACACACTCACACCTAGGGGCAATTTAGACAGACCAATTAACCTGACAGTCATGTTTTTGGACTGTGGGAGGAAACCGGAGTACCCGGAGAAAACCCACCATGCACAGGGAGAACATGCAAACTCCATGCAGAAAGGCCGGGGCCGGGAATCGAACCCAGAACCTTCTTGCTGCAAGGCAACAGCTCTACCAACTGCGCCACTGTGCAGCTTATGCCTTTACATTTTAAACCCTTAAAACTGAAAGGGAGCGTATCAACTGTACTTCAGTAAAAACAAGATCGGCCGTGATCTAAATAGCTCAGTACAACTCTAGTTAAAATGCTTGCAAAATTTTTTGATTTAATACAGTTTTTGTGACAAAACAACAAAAACATTTCGATCTAGCAGAAATACCCTTTTGTCCTCCAAAGAGACGCTGAGGTCGTTTAATTTTAAAGCCTGGTCTTGTGTGTGTGCATGTTTGCGCACGCAGATGCCATCCAGTGTGTGCAACTAGTTTTTATGAGCTGCAAAACTGTGTGCCGGTGCGAGCCGACCTGTAGTGCAGTCACTCATCTTTAACTGACTGCATCTGTTAGATCTCTCTGTCTCCCATGTCACATCAAAACTCTTCATTATCTCCTCCCCTGTCATTTGTATTCTGACTGCTCCTCTCTTTGCTATTAGCCCAACTCGATACGACCTCTCAATCTTACTCTGTTTGTCTCTCTGTCACTCGGCTCAATCTGTCATCAGCCGCTGAGGCAGCGTGACGATTCCTTAATTACTATTGTGTTTTAAAACAATCACTTTAACCGCAGACGTCTCATCAAGGCAGGAGAGACAGGGAGAGAAAGGGCACACTCTGACATAAAAAAAATAATCTTTTTTTTTTATGATTCGTCATTTGAAGAAGACGACAATTTGTAGTTTTAATATTCTTCCCCAGCCCTTCAGATGCCTTCAGGAACAAAGCATCTCCTAAATATAAGTGTAGTTTAGTCAGTCTGATAGAGCAGCAGTAAGACTAATAACACTATTTTGCTTATTGCAATTAAATATATGTGCATAGGAGACCAAAAAGGATCTGAAGATCTATGTTGCAGTTCTTTTAGTTTAAGCGGTAATGTTGATGCCTGGATATTAGACTGTCCATCTTAATAGCAAGTTAAAGGGTGGGAATTAATCACACTGCTCTGCCAGCAGTTATTAATCAAAAAATAGAAGCATTTTGACCCATTCAGCTGTGCTTCACAACTACCCAACTAAACAGTGTCTATCTGTAGCTGCAGGCAATCTCCCTAATAATTTAGGTTTACAGATGGTGAAATGTAAAGTCTGGATAGTGCATTTTTGCAAGCCGGTCCTCGGAGGCCCACGCTGTTGCAGGCTGTGGTAACCATAGCCGAGGCCCTGGCCTCTTAATTACAGCGCAAGTGAAAAAGGAAATAGGACTGACTTAAAACAGGAAGTTCATATTACTCTCTGAGCCTGGCTTTGTCAGCAGTGATCGCTCTCTCGTCGTTAGTGTGTTTTTTCACCGCGCTGAGAGGTTCACGCAGTGCCTGCACCTGTGGTCCGAGGGAGCCAGGTGTCTGGAGAATGGATGGGTTTCTTCATGCTCCATTTCGACTGTAGGCTCTGCTTAAGAGGAAGTCCTTGGACCCTTGGAAAGGAAGTCCATGCTGGTTCAAATTCACATAGTTGGAAAAAAAAAGAGAAAAAAAAATGGACTTCAGGCAATCTACCTGTACGGAACCTTGCAAAAACACTGTGCGCCTTGAATTTTTCCACATCTTGACAAGTTGTAACAATTAACTTACATATTTACTTATATTTATACTGTGAGTATATATCCAGTGTTCTAAAAATGGTCATGCAGTTAGCTTTATGTAAACAGGTTGTGGTCGGAACCAGTGGCACAAAAAGTGGGTGTGCAGCTCATGCAACGTATAGGGGCGCTGCACCAGAGGGGGCGAGCGAGCATATGCTTTCTACGCTCCTTCACCCTGATGTACCTTCCTTCGGGGGAGGGGGGCGATTTATGTTTTCGCATCCATCTGTATAGTATGTAGTCGGAACCTATGTATTTATAATTTCTGGTTATAAATCAGACACATAATGGAGATAAATGACATAGCTGCTTTCTTGGCCCACAAGAGGACATATTTTGACTCCAAAAATGATCATATGGAACCCTGGAACATACTATTGACTATTAAAATGAAGCAAAACAATTGGACACAACTGGCTTTATTTCCAATCTGAAAATAGAAAGAGAATGTCACAAACAGCACACAAACCTCCCACGAAGTGACTCTCCACCTCAGCTGGGAAAGACGATTACGGAAACTCTGGCGGAAGTTGCACAGACCCGTAGTTCAGGTTGGAGAAACCATTTGTTGTCCACTCCTCAAATCCGACCGTCAGAGAAGAGTAGGAAGAGAAGAGTTACTGCTGAAAGCCAAGAGCTTTTCAAGTTTCACATTCAATACGGGGGTTATGAATACTTTATCAAGGCACTTTCTAAGATGTTGTTAGATATCAAAACAGGTGAAGTAACTGTATTCTATTTTTTTTCCCTACCCATCTCTTACTTTTTGGATGATAGTTTTAGGGGTGACACGCTCCACCTCCACCGCTCTCAACTTGCAGGATGGATGCCCTCCTCCCTCTCTCTCCCTCTCTCTCTCTCTCTCTCCCCTGCCTATGAAAAGAAAAGTGCGGTCGAGTGCCGCGAAGGTGATCGCCCTTTTGTTTAGTCTGAGCTCCATCACAAGCCCTGTCAGGCCCAACAGACGAGCAGACAGAGCAGTGACAGGCCCACTAATCTGACAGCTCCTCCACATCACAGAGCCATCACTTCAAAGTGGCGGGAGCGAGGCGCTGGCGGTGAGCGATTGACGCCACTTCTTTGCTCTGCCGTTTTCATTGGCATCTCTATAGCGCCTCTGACATGCTGCACGCCGGGAACCTTCACAGGGAGCGTTCAGGAGGAAACGAGGGGGGAAAACGGGAGTTAAGGGACTCCCCTTTGACTGGTAACCTTCCTGAAGGATGAGTGTGTGATACATCAGGAGTACATGACAGACTGTTTAGAAGGATTTGTGTTTTCCTGCTTGTGCCGTTGAAGGGGGTTTTGAAAGGGTGTGAAGGGGTCAAATAAGCGACATTGCCTTTCTCTGAGTAGTCACATTATTGGAGTCGTTTGCTTTAATGGCGATAAAGCGTCCACACCTGCTTTATCCCATGAAGGCCAGTCCATCACAGGGTGAAACAGAGATGCACACAGTCACAAAAGCTGGAGTACCTGGAAAAAAACCCCAGGCATCCACATGGAGAACATGCAAACTCCAACCAGAAATAGCCCAGGACTTTCTTGCTGCAAGTGTATCATAAAGTAGGCTGCTTGTACAGAGTTAATGCTACAGTGGTATGTAGCAATTATGAAATATGTTACTTATTGATGCTCTAGTAGAAAACAGAGGGATAAAGATGTCAAACTAAAAACTCACAACTATTCTATTAAATTTAGCAAACATCATCAGAACATTTTATTGTTGCCTTGATAATTGATAGTATACATGCAAAAGAATAAATAAATAAAAATACACTGGCAAAAAAAAAGAGAGACCTCTAATCTGAACTTCTTTTAATATATTTTTATTTAGCAATTTGTTCAAAGCAGATTCGCTAACGTCAACACGGACCCCTTATGGTTGAAAAGTTGCTCTAGAGTCACAATTTGATCCACAAAATCTAGTCTACGGTGGTAAACTGAGGGTTGGGGTCTTTGCCCCACGGCAGATTTTGACTCTTGGCAGTAAGGGATTGCAAGTGTTGCTTCACTATCCCTAAACAAATGTTGGAGATATTGTACCACGCCGTTGTGTGCATCCTGTCCATCTGTTTGTACATTCATAACTTCCAAAAAAGAAAAAAAGAAAACACCTGAAGACTTGTACAGCTTTTACCTCCGTTCTTGACTCCAAAGCATGTCGAGACATGAGGTCACAAACGGCGGTTATGTGGGATGTGTGCAGTGCTCCTTATCCAGATGGTTAGCCAGATGCAGGGCTGTCAGTTGTCTGACGGATCACCTACGGTACCTGCATGCAAAACCAAACACATTATAAACAGAATGGCATTCTTCAAGAAAAAAAAATATATGTATAATTTTTTTGTATTATTATTTTAAAATTAGTTCTGCTCTACATTTCAGTAGAAACTATCCAACTGCAAAAATAGCAGTCGGGGAAATCCAAGAGTGTAAACACCTCTTTGCTTATCCGCTTAATGTTGGAGCAATAAAGCGAATGTATATGTGAGTTTTGGGACTTCAATGAGGTAATGGTCTCGCAGAGCTCTGAAGTGCCCCGAGTCCATCCAATAATGTAAAACAACACTAATTTGAGAGAGCTGCTTCATCTCTGCATGTTAATCAATAAACTCATTACCTCTGGTGCTTAGTGAAGGATTCCCCAATGCCTGCTCACTGATGTAGACGGAGAAAGAGATGAGGGGGAGAGGTTGATTATAATTACAGATTTTAGCAGCCTGTGCCTGAGCATAACCTGCTCATTACCGTGAGTAAGCGTGTGTGTTTTCTCTGTGTGTGTGTGTGTGTGTGTGTGTGTGTGTGGACCCTGTAGCCACAGAGCTCCCCAGTTCCTCTTTCTGCAGGAGAGCAAAGAACAGCCGACACAAGTGTCCCATTTAGAATATAAACATACAAAAACCTGTTATTTCAATTGACCTTCGTCACATCAAGCTGTCAATGATCTCAGCTCTGTACTCCTCACCGTTTGCTGCTCCTCTTCCTCCAAGGCGGACTGCATGGTAATGAACTTTTGGTTCGGAAGAGGTGAGAGCGAGGAGCGAAGCGGGGGAAATGATATGCCGGGGTATTTAGCCTCCCAGTGTTTCTGGCGTGGCTCAGACAGCCAGCAGCACTTATGGAAATGGACGCAGCTCAGGGAGGCTTAGAGGCTGTTGCTGCTGAGTTTCCGTCCCTTTAAAAGTCCCAGCAGTGGCGAGTCGGGTGAAGCACACGGATGGATTCGCATTTCCCTTTTAGCAAAACTATCTTCTGTGGTGTTTCTCTCGTCATTAAAGATGTGATTACTTCTCGTTTTGCTCGTCTTCACACAACTTGAATCTTTGTGCTCGAATTCGCACGTATGTGCTCATGCATGCTGCCATTCGTCAGCGGCTGTGGGTCATTATATTAGCTGTTATTGCATTGTATTCGCCAGGCATCCCCGGCCTGCTGCTGCCTTCGTATTACGAGATGAGAGGCGTTTCTGACTGACGGAGCCGTCGGCTGTCACACCGCGCAGCCATTAGCATAACTCCCCGAGCCGTCACTGTTTATCCACACACTCTGGAGGCATGTTGTGTGAAGGGCTGAAGCCAATAATTATGAATTTAATAATAATAATAATAATAATAAAAAACTCTTCCTCTTTCTGTAGTCTATCGGAACTGCTGTCGTTTAAATCATAGCTGATTTAAACTGCGCTGTCCAGCTCTATTTTAGCATGACAGAAGCAACACTGAGTCATTTGCGTTTTTTTTTTTTCCTTGCTTTTTTGGAAGAAGTAGCGTCTCTAAAGGGCTGAGATGAAGGTGATCAGAAACCATAACACCATAAACAGTTTTGGCTGTAAACAAATAAATAAATAAATTTAAAAAAAAATCAGTGTTCCGCAAAGCTTGACTGCTATTTTTTTTTTGTTTGTTTGTTTACCACTGTCAACGCGTGAATAAAAGGTGAGGTAAATGGAGGTAATGGAATGTATAGGTGGATATCAGCGCACTTTGAGGCTTAAACGACGCTCGGTGCTCTCATTCTGAATCCATTAATATTCTGTTTAATGCGGCTAAACGCGGCTAACTGGTTTCAACACTAGGAGACAGTCTCTGGGCCGCCTGCGTCGGTGCTGCCAGCACATCCACAACATCAAATCACTGGATGTTGAGGTCGTAATGGACTGTGACAGACAGTTTACAGTCAGTTTAGATGCTCCTGTTTTTCCACTGCATTAAGCCTGTAAGCAGCAACGTACAGTACGACTCAAATAAACTTCTTCTTCGGCTTGGCCTGGTCCAGGAATGTAGAAAACATGCAATAGGTTCAAAAAAAAATCTCCTGCCATCAAGTTAAACCTCTTCATGTGTGTCTTGGAAACACTGCCTTAGTTGCTTGTTGTGATGGACAGGATCATGGTTTGTTTTTTATCTGACTGTAAACCAGTCAGTATTGAAGAGGAAAAACCGAGGCTCTATGAAATTGTTGAACTCATTTCAACTTTGAATAACTTGTAATGTTGTTTTGTGTATTTAAACAGTTTAAGACCTCTCTAAAGGGACTGTTCAGGCATCACTGGATCAAAAAACCTAAGTAAATCTTAGCTTCCTATGCTGATATTCTTTCGCTACTTTCTTAGCTACCCTTTCACAAGACATATGCACTGTTGGACAAAAAAAATTATTTTCATTCTATAATCTGACATGGATATCACATCTGCTCTAAGATGTTTACTCATTTCCACAAATATAAGAAGATTCTGTGCTTCCGTCATCGATTTAGGGTAAGAAACTGAAACTCCATCGTTGTTTTGTTTCTATAAGCTTAATAGCTGCATGAAGGTATGATGGTAAATTGGATTTTATGTGCAAATCAATCACATAACATAGCATGCCACAATAATTTCAACATGTTTCAGGGCTCTGTGAGCATATTTCAGTCAGAAAGAATCAGAATCAGACAAAATATTTACTTTTACTGATCACGCCGAGGTGATCACACTGACGAGCTCAACCTTTATGTTGGATTTTTGTATGAGCAGCATGCTGAGACTTGAATAATGTTATAAAGCCTTCTGCTCATGCTTATATGCACATTTTGGAGGTGTGTGCACATGGAGATAAATATATGTGCGCACATGGAGACAAATTGCTGCTTGTAAAATACAAACAAGTCCAAGGATTGGATTATAAATAAGTGAAAATGCATGCGAAGTCCAAAGTAAAACTTTTAGTGTGAAGCCCTTCAGTGATTTATAAACTTAACAAAGTCTATATTCTCTTAGATACATGAAGCCATCATAAGGACTTAATAGCTGGAATGACAGATTCTATTTTTGTATTTTTAGCGATTGATCATCATGAAAATGTTTTCTGGGATTTGGAAATTCTACTGCTAAGCTACCTGACGCTCATACTCCCTTTAACGGAGCAAATATATGCCAAGATATTATCAATAAACTACATAGGAAATTTCAGCAAGAAATGTTTTACTGAGAGTGGTTTTCTGCTAAACCTCCTCTGTCCTTCTCATCTGCGTCCGTCCTCAACTGAGAGGTTTCTGGGCAGAGGAAGCTGGCACTGTGGGGACATCTGGACACAAGTGGGGAGCTTCCAAACAGGCAAACTACAGGGACCACCGTGCCAGAGAAACAGGCCCCCAGATCTGACGCCAGTGTTATGGTAATGTGATTTGCTAATTCGGTGGCCCTGTTTGAGGGAAATCTGCCACCAACACCTGTCACAGTTTCCAAAGGCAAGGACACATATCTGCTGTGACACCGGTTTCATTAAATAAACCAAGCAGGTCCCCCGTAACAGCATTTGGTGAAAGGCACCATCAATTCTTATAGATTTAGATCACAGGAATTAGAGATGACACTGAGGAGCTGCATCCCACTGTTTCACAGACGCACTCAAGTAAATGTATAACTCTTCCTCTGCCTTTTTGCTATTTCTTTTTTCCTCTCTCCGAGCCATGCTGTTTGCCAATGTGAACGTGGAGGGGTGTGTGAACTTGGCAAGTGCATTTTCATTCTGTCTCGCAGCCTCTCCCCCAGAAAAGATGGCGACTGATGTATTTTTCAGACACAGCTCCACAATCAAAGAGGCTCTTGTGGCCTTTCTGATGCGTCATGTAAATTTTATAAAGCGCGCGGCGGAGGAGAGTCAGAGAGAGCAACTGCGGCTCTGGAAAGCCTAACGTCTGTTTGCCTTTTCCTCTGACAGGTTGTCTTTGCTCCTGTCTGTCTTCCTTCCCCTCCACTTACTGGCTCTTTTGCGGATCAAGGCTGGTCAAGGAGCATCTCACCACAGGGCCCAATGTCAGACAGAGCGTGTGGACGTGCGTGGATGTCAGAGCTCCACCGGCTCTCAGGAAATGGAACGGGTAGTGGGGGGAGGAAGATACCAAGGCTCAGAACTGGTCACAACCTCACAGCCAAATGTTGGATTTGCATATTGCAAAAAAATGTGACATTGCAGGGGAAATGTGTGTTTTGGCATCTGTGTCGTGTTTCTTGAAGAAACTGTCTTGGACAGGAAGTGAAGGCCCACACGTGTTTTCCTCAACTGCAGTTCTGGCAGCTCTTCATCTTAATGTGTGCTCTTCTAATGATCCGATTGGCTCGATGAGCGTATGCTCTGCCCTGCATCATAAACCTCAATTAGACGTGTTGTCATTTGAACGTCTGCACGTGTTAGTTTAAGTGTGTCGACTCAAAAAATAATATGCAGCTTAGCAGTTTAACCTTTATTTTTGTAAAATACTAAAAAAAATGTTTGTATTTAGACTTCATTGACACTAATAGTAATTATTGATTAGTAGGGACAGGAAATAGGCAGAGAGGGAAGTGGGAGACAAGCAGTGCCGGGAATTGAACCAGAGACAACGGAACTGAGGACAGCAAAGCCAGCAATGGCTACCGACAAAATATTAACAGCCATAAAGCATGACTTGCAAAGGTATTATTACCCCTGAACTTGTTTCTCAGTTTTTGCTTAGAGTTTTTGTTAGAGGTAAACATTACTTTGGTGAATTACAAGTAGACTGGATTCATCACATAGCACTTTTAATTCCCTTGGTAGGGAACCGGTTTGTTAAGTCTCCAAACTTTCACCTTTCAGAAGACAATTCTATCAAAGTTCTCCTTGTTAGACAAGTCTCCATCCAGGTATTTATCACAGGGACACACATTTGAGTGAACTCCTGCAAGAGTTCCCTGTTGGTGACCAATGTTCTGTCATCTGAGTGTCCAGTTTATTTTTTTATGCTTTTTTTTTCCACAGAATACTATAAAGAAGTTTTGCTACTATCAACTTTGAGTCCAAACAGAATTTAAAAAGCAAATGTAACATCGTTTTTCTTCGAAAACCAAGATATGTTTATTTTCCAGCGAAGAGTTGATATTGCCAACAGACTGTAAGGTGTCACAGCTGTGGCATAGTGCTGTCAGCTTCAGAGACACTTTACCTCCCAGTTTAACCAGTTAAGCCGAGAGCCAACAGTTCATATCTGCACCACCTCGTGTTCTCAGCTGCCACATCTCTCCCCGCCTGCCTGGCATGTTTACTGCTAAATATTGATAGACATCTGGAGTGCCACTCATCCCCCCTTCAAAACTTCAGCATGCCAGTGAAGTAGGCCCAGCCCTCTCGACAGCGTGTCAGACTTGCGCACGCAGACACGCGTGTACTTGAAGGCACCTGGAGGGAGGCGTTTGGCATCACTGGGATGCACAGCCTTGGGAACAAAATCAATCTGGTGGAGAAAAAAAAAAGGCCGGTGTCTCAAAGGCAGGCAACTCTGACTGTAATTGCATAAATATGCGTCCCTTTCACAATTAATACAGCAGCTGCATGGTAAAGTTGATGTTACAGGTAATATTTTCTATGTACACACAGAAAACTACAGCGGCATGTTCATTGTTTTTCATGTTTCAACCGCAAATTTGGATGTTTCAGTTTGACTAAATGTGCAAGACTAACACAAAGTAGTGCATGCTTGTGAAATGGAAAGACAAGGATGCACAGCTATCACAAACTTTCATCTATCTATCACATACAAACAACGCCGATTTTTCTACTTGCTTTTTTCCAGTGAAAAATTTTAATGTCCGTCGTCAATGATCCAAAGCAATCAGCTATCATATACAAACAACGCCGATATATGTTGCACTCAAAACACACATGGATGTGTATTCAGCTCTCTTGACTCTGTAACTGTGCTGTGAAGGCCTGTTACAGAGTCAAAGAACAGGTGTGTTAAAGAACAGCAGGGGAGAAAAAAATCTTCAACATGAAGACCGAGGAACTCACCATGGAAGGTCAGTGATGAAGTTGTTGAGAAACATAAGGAAGAGTTAAAACATGCATCCAGCTTCAAGCTTGTAACTGCACTGTCTGAAAAATGTTGAGAGTGTCAACACCAACCAGAGAAGCAGGAGGAGATGCAAAAATTCACAGCTCAGCTGGAAGAATCTTTTCACAGAAAAAACTATTAGCCATGCACTTCACAAATCTTGCTTTTACTAAGGAGTACATAAAGACAACCATAGTTGGGAGAAAGTAAGAAGAAGGCCTTTTGGTCCTGTACATGACCAAAAACAAGATGTGAACAGACCTTGAACACACCGTCCCCTTGCTGGTGGAATCATTACTATTTTGCCTAATTTATATTCCAAGTTGATGGCATACGTTGAAACTTGTGGTTGCAGCTCGTCAATGAGTTCACTGTGTATGAAACAATTTTGTAAGGCAAACATTGTAGGTATGTTTTTTAATTTAACCTTTTATTTTTTTCTTATTTTTTGTTTCTATCAGCAGATGCATTTACAGGTGCGGTGGGTTTACAGTTAGGAGGCTTTGTGCATTTATTTGTACAGACATGCCAGTTAAATCTAGTTTTTTTTGTCAGCAAATCTATGTGTGTGTAGGTGTGTGTGTGTGAGAGAGAGAGTTTGTTTGTAATACCTTGTGGGACCATTTTTCTGACACATATACATTGTGGGACCCACTGCTCCTGTGGGGACCAAAACCTGGTTCCCACAAGGGGAAACGCTGTTTTTGGGTCAGGGTTTAGATTTAGGGCTAAGGTATGAATTGAGTTTTGTTTGGAGTTAGGGTTAGATATGTAATAGTTAAGGATTAGGGTTAGGATAAGGGTAAGGTTCAGGCTATAGAAATGAATGGAAGTCAATGGAAAGTCCCCACAAAGATAGCCACGCAAACGTGTGTGTATGTCCATGTGCATCATCATCAGACACATTGTGGCCATCAGCATTTGTGCACATGGGAGGACTCTGAGCCAATTCAGCCATGTTGGGAGCAGCAGTTTTATTCTGCACGGTCCAAATCAAAGCGAGGACAGAAAGCAGAATGATGATCCCGGCAAGTTGAGCCGACGAGCTCTTTAAATCCACCGCAGACAACAGCGGCTCAGGCGGCGACCCTGCCCCACACCCTCAATCGCCTCAAATGAAGTCGAGAAGGAAGCGCAGAGCAGCTCTCCTGTTCTGCAAGGTGCAGCAGCACTTGTTTGTGCAGAATGTCTGGCAATTAAAAATAATTGGGAAGCAGGTTTGCTCGGGAATCTTCCAAGAATGCCAGTTATGATCTAATGAAGCTTCATTAGCCATGCTGAAAGCTGAGAGCGCTGTATGACAACGGCAATTAGCCAGGATCATAGGCACAAAAAAAAAAAATCATTAAATAAAAAAAAAACCGACCTCGGCCAAGATTAGCTTTTCACTTAATGACCAATTCATTAGCTAATTGATTTCTTATTAGTTACAGGCAGAGACGACTGTTTGGGGTGCTGGTGTTGGTAATTAACACAGCGTTTATGCCATTAGTCAATTGGCCAATTTTCCAGGAAAACAACTTTGGAGAGGAGCATCGCTAGAGGCTCAGGGGCCATTTGCTTTTTCTTCTCCAATTTTGTTGTCTCCTTTACACTGGGATGAGAATCCATTTTCAGCTTTGGACTTATTAATTATTACCTATTTACCACCTAGTCTTGGTTTGCATGTGTTTGTTGCCTGCAACTGTATGAGATGAGACGGGCAGATGAAGGTGAGAAGTGATGAAATAAGAGGAAAAAAAGATCAAGAATTGCTCCACGGACTTTCACTTTCTCGTATTCGATTTGACACTTTTCGGTTGCGCCTCTGCGCTGTGTTAACCTAAATATTAGGTGTGCCAGATTAATTGAGAGATGAATTAGATTAATTGTGGCCTGCAGCTTGAGAAGCCGCTGTGAATTTTTTTCTGAGGGTCTTCTCACTTCTTCAGCCATGAGTTAAAACAGACCAAGATGGACGGATGAGAAGTGACAGGCACTCCCTGACTACTGCAGCTCACCAAGCTTTCAACTAACAGCCGATAATGACAGCAAACAGCAGAAATACACCACATTTCCAAAATTTAAATTAAGACAGATGTGTACTATTTTTTTTAAATGAACTCTGCTTTTACTTCTGCTTCGTACTTTTTAATCAGCTCATTTCTCTTCTAAGTATTTATTGCATTAACCACTGTGATATCCTATGTAGTACTTTGCCAAAATAGTCATGCCTCTTGATTTTTTTTTTCACATTTTGTACACATAACAATAAACCCAAACAACACCAGCCATTTTAAGAAAGCATATATACATGATGTATGAATGTTACATCATGGGCAGGTTATGGTTTACGTGATAACAAGGGAAGACATACTCAACAGATGACATGAGGACGATCACAGAAGCCCTCCACAAGCCGTATGTGAGGTTGTATTCACACGTTTATAGAAAGTTGAGTGGAAGGATAAAAGTGTGCAACAGCAAGAGCAATAACCGTTGGTCCTTGGCCTTGAGAGAACTGCCAAGCAAAAAATCCACTCAAGAATTTAGGGGAGTTTGTCAACGACTAGACTGGAGCTGGAGAAAATACCTCAAGGGCCACCATACGAATCCCACATATGGACTACAAATGTTTGTCTTTCTTCATGTCAATCCGCCCCTGAACTAGAGCCAATGTCAGGAGTGTCTTCTCTTGGCCACAGAGAAAAAGAACTGGACTGTTGCTAAGTGGTCCAACGTCACTTATGTCTTCCTTCTGCTGGAAAGTGCTTTGGATTTTATTTTCCAGCAGGACTTGGCACTGGCTCATTCTACCAGACATACCAAAAGCCGGTGCAGGGACCGTGATGTTAATGTGCTTGATTGGACAACAAGCTAACCTGACCTGTGGACCTGAGTTGTAATTCAGCTTTGGCATCACAAGATGTGACCTACACCGATTGGTCTGTGTATTCTCACACCATTCTTTACTTTTTATTGTTTTTTCTTGTTTGTTTTATTGGCTCTAGTGGCCTTTATTTGAAAGTGGGTAATGAGAGAGAGGGAAGGCATGTGGCAAAGGTCACCGGGTCAGAACTCGAACCCACAACGGCTGCATTGTGGACTAAGATTTCCTTATGTGGGCCATGCTCTCCCCGTGCGTCACCATAGCACCCAACTTTTTACTGTTTTTTCCCCCACAAAACTTGGTAGCACAAAAATTTGACATATTTCAGAAAAAGATTTTTGTCGGACGTAGTAAAAATATTGTAACCACTTCACACGTCACACTGAGTGAAGAAAGTAGTATTCTTTTTTTAAACACACATACAAAATTATTTTCCATATATGTTAAGGATGATTGATTTCAAAATGAAAGTCATACATGTCTTTGTCCTAACTAATCAAAAATGTTCAATATGTGTTCATTTTATTCTTTTTAATTGGCCTAACAAATGTTTTTGGAGAGGCCCAAACTTTGAGCCAGAGCTAGAGTGTAAAGATTTAACATCAAAGAAGATTCAAGTTTTAAAATGGCCCAGTCAAAGTCAACACCTCAACCTGATTTTAAAAATTCACAAGCTGATAATTATAAAATAACTTGTTAGAAAGGGAATTGTGGAGTGGGTTATTGAATTACACTTTTTTTCTTGTCTTTTCTCCCCAAAAAATTAATAAAAATTTGTGTTAGTGACATGAACAATTCAGAAAAATGTCAACACATATAAAAAGAAAGCCTTTGCAAAGCACTGAATGACATTCTGACGGTTTGTTATAAATAAATTTTTAAAAAAAAAATCTTTTTTGTGCTCAATCTTCTTCTTCCTTGTCCACCTGCATCTGAATGCACAAAAGATCGCCCACCTTTCACCGCTGCCGAGACTTCTCCCTTCCCGACCACGGAGCATTGACAAGCGTGCGTCTTGTCTGTCCACCGCCCATCCGAAATGTCAAAAACTGAGGCAGCGCGGCGATAAGTCAAAAATACTACATGCCAGTCTTCGCTGTGCTCCTTGTCTACATGTCATCTAGAACACGTCAAGCAGTGTTTAAAAATCAACAAGAGGGCGGACTGGAGTTTTGTCTGTAGTCGCTGGAGTTCTAGCCTCTGTCTCTTTGGAGGCGAGATGAAAGATTCAACGAGATGAGATGATAGACACGTCTGATGGAAGAGAGGCAGTGATTTGGCCCATCAAAGCCTTCCTTCAGCCAACAAACACAGCCTGCGGCGCATGCAGGATCAGTCCAAACGCTGAGCGCGCTCGTGCCCCTCTCCTGAACGGGAGAACCCGGTGTTCACCAAGCCAGCTGTACTCAGAGATTCAGGGGAACAGAGTGTGTGTGTGTGTGTGGATATTGTAAAAAAGTTCTTACACATACATGTACACACACAGAGGAGTACGAACCACAGACATTTGGCGGGCTCCTGTACATTTACTTTATAACAAAACCAAATACTGACCTCTTTACAGATAAGAGCTTTTTTTGTTCACCATATCTCACCTTTTCTGATTCTAAATCTCTGACATCTGTTCCCTATTTATCTCCAACTTTTCTTCCTCACCCTTTCATCTTATCCCTCATGTCCACTCTTTGCCCCTCGGTCTCTCCACCGTCTGTCAGATCTTCCGCTCTCCTAATTAATTCTAATGAAGCCATTTATCAAGGCCCGCTCGTCCTCTCCATGCCACAGCATAAATCACTTTCCGCTCACGATCCTGCTCCTCTTCCTACTCCGTCTTTGCGCTCGCTGCTGTGCTGCGAGCCGAAAAGTCTGCCTCTGTGGCTCTCCCTCTCTCCAGGCCGGGGCCTTAATTGTGGGATTGAGAAAGTGCAGCATCACTCCATTAAGGGCCGTCTGCCTCGGATGGCCACCCTCGGGCTGACACCAGAGGGACCCCTTATAGCCTGCTGTGGTGAGACATGCACACACACGCACACACACACACACACACACACACACACGCAAGCAGGCGACTTAAAACAGACACTTATTGTAAATGGGCCTCATTGGTCTCTGCAGACGTTGTTAACATGTCTGTAGTAGCATGCTTTTTCTCCCTCTCTCTCTCTCCCCCTGCCAAGAGGAAACTCGATCCATCTCCACATTCGTGAAATTAATTTTTCTTACGAGCTTGTGGCTGACCAGTGCTGCCTGGTCGGAGATTTATTTGCTCCCATGACGGTCATTTCAAATGGACAGAGAGGAAATATTTAACTGAGTTCACACTTGCTGCATCTTTGTTATATCTTACTGCGGCTCGCGAAAGTATTCGCGCCCCTTGGACTCACCTTGTATCGCTTTACAATCAGTGTGTTGCACTGGGTTTTAATCGATAGAATAGCACAAAGTAGGACGTAATTGTTAGGACATGTTGAAATAAAAAATAGTGACAATTCTTTGACCTGCATCCGCTGAGATGTGCTTCTACCAGATTTGCTCAGATAAAGAAAGCGTAGACATTTTGACTCATTCTTAGCAACACACTGGATCAATCACATGTGTTAGTATCAATCTTGAAAAAGAAAAAAAAACATGATCTTTGATCAAAACATTCCTCTGGCTGTATTTTAAGATGAACCTTCATCCGTCTCAAATCTTTTGCATCCTCTAACAGTTTTCCCCCTTCTGTATTTAAATCCGTCCATCTACTATCACAAGTCTCCCGTTCCCTGCTGGAGGAAAAAACAACACTGTATGGTGCCGCCACCACCGTGTTTTAATGGTTAAAACAGGACTCTGTGAGATCTCCAAACCTTGGAACATTGTCTCATTTTCCCTCACCTGAGCTGCTCATTTCTGCCGCTCCTCCAGAGTTAGGAGGTTAGTGCTGCGCTTGCCCTGCCTCTTGTCCATGCCTTGTTAGGATAGTTGTTCTGCAGTTTTTCCATTTTAAGAGCTTGGGGTAATGTTTTCTCTCCTACACAACGTTGTCTGGTGTTTTCCTCTGTCTTTTGTTTGTTCGCTAGCGTTCTCTAACAAAACTCTGATTCCTTCACTTTTCGGATTCTTGCGTGCAAAAACTTTTCAAAACTATGTATCGTCTTCCTTCCACTTCACAATTATGCTCTGCTTTTGTGTTGGTGTGTTTTATCCCAATAAAATACGCTGAAGTTTGTGGTTGTCATAGTGTGACAAAATATGAAAAACTGTAAGAAGAATTAAGACTTTCTCAAAGACACCGAGGTCTTCGTTTTATGTCCCCAGCTGCTCCCCTTTTTTGAAATCTTTCCACTTGTGCACAGACAAGAAAAATTATATGATTTAGGATTTTAAAGCACAATAAGTGAATTCCCTTCTTGGCATCTGAGGTCACTGAGCTGTGTCCCTTCCAAAGAGGGTGATGCAAACCTGATGCAACAGGATTGAACGTGTAAAAAAAAAAAAAAAAACCCAGACATGTCTAAATAATGTATAAATGATACATCTTGTTAGCCTCGACTCACAGGTTCAGTTGCTGTCTTGCGCGCCAAATGATCAATGTCCTCCTATTATCCTCATTCACTCTCTCCAGTTCCATCCGCGGTCCTCTCCGCCTCTCCCCGGGTCTTTCATGTTGCCCTCTGGGAGCCAAACAAAACATGGTTTTCTACTGCAAATAAGGAGCTAAAACACCATATGATCAGTCATGCATTATTTCTGCGCTATCGATTTGCAAAAAGAGTTGCTGCAGTTCCCCCTGGAGTTTGACCACAAGCATAACCGATGCTGTTAAATAAACACATCCGTTTCTTTTTTCTTTTTTTTTATGATGCTTTTGCGCAAAACGATTTCCGTTAATGAGTCGATTTAGCTAGAAAGTATGGGCTTGTTATTGAAAGAGCGGTGAGTGAGGACCATGTTTGATTTCTCAGCATTGTCTGTGGCTTCCTGTGGCTTCCCATGCAAATCTGCAGCACATTTAAGGGTTTGCTGTCAATTTTATGCCTTCTCCTGCTCAAACTAGAGGCCTCAGTGCCCTGTGGGTAGATAGCAGTTAGGGAACACACATGGAAAAAAGATAACAATCCAAAATGGAGAAGCAGCATATTCCCAAAGCAGCCCAGTTAAGTGTGAGCTAATGTTCATCACACTGTGGTATTTTCATGTTGATTTTTTTTATTTTTTTTTTGCCCTGAAAGCCTTATTTAGATGGCGGACAAGGGTTTTGAACACACAACAGCCTGTAGTCTCTGTGGACCATACAGCCCTGCAAAAAAAAAAAAAAAAAAGGACGCAAATGAAGGCAGCAGGCAATATAACAACCATGAGTTCCTCACACCCAAAGACAAGCCAGAGGACTCTAATAAACACACACACACACACACACACACACACACACACACACACACATGCGCACACACACACAATCACCATCATTAACACGACGGTGCGTTCAAATATCCTCCATCCTCGTGGGAGAAGGTTGAGTTTTTTTCTTACCAGGGGAAGAATCCAATTTTCTTCCTCCTCTCAGGTCCACATCTGTACAGCAACGCTGAATCAAATTTAAGTAAACCACTTTATTACTTTTTTTTTTTCTCATTTTGGTATTTGCGTCTCCCTAAAGAAAATAAAACAGTTGATATTTGGAGATAAGCGCAGCTCTAAGAAAAGACTTTCACGTGTGTGGAAATTGAATTAGAATCTCGCTGTGCAGCATTTGCTTTTTTAAAGTTATCTTTTTTCTTAAAGCCCTTTCTTTCTCTTTCTTTCTCTCTTGCTCTTTCTTTCTTTCTCGGGGCCAACTGTAACATTTGGACTATCACATCTGTCTCCTGTTAAAGAATTATTCAACTGTGGTTCAAAGAGATTATTTTAGTTTGTTTTTTTTAAAACTGTTTTTCAATCTCTTTGACTTTCAGATTATTCTTAAGAATATAATTAGGAAGACAATAAATTGAACAGATTTATTTAGTTTTTTTATTATTATTTCAACTGAAGGATTTGCAAAATTACTCCCACTCACACGTGGGACAATTCTCTGCATCGCTCCAAAAATTCAAGATCTACGTTTATGGTAATTTATCTCTTTACAGACGAGGGATTATAATCCTGCAAGGTGAACAGGTCAACGCTGTGACCTACGCCTCAGTGGGGACTTGTGCCTCCGTCCGCTCCCCCAAAACAGGGCGACCCCGACCCTCTGCATGTTCTCTCTTCTCAATGTGAATTCTGACAGACTTTAGGGATCCAAACGGGCTCCCTACAGCTCTAAAGTCTGGCCGTTATAATATTACAACCCCTGCCCACATGTGTAAATCTTATGTATG
Source organism: Poecilia picta (assembly GCA_033032245.1). Classification (NCBI taxonomy): domain Eukaryota; kingdom Metazoa; phylum Chordata; class Actinopteri; order Cyprinodontiformes; family Poeciliidae; genus Poecilia; species Poecilia picta. Next base: position 22,849,960 of record CM065354.1, read on the forward strand.
ATCAGCTGGGGGGATACACTGCATGTAATGTGTGATTCTTTCTTTTTCACCTTCCCCCCTCCTCTCCTCTTCCCTCCTCCAGCACAGACTCATTTCAGACTGCTGACGTCTTGATCAGCTCCAACAAGAACGAAGAAATGAGACTCATTAGGACTCTTTAATTATGAAATATCAAAAAGGAGTAACACTAAAAGGTGCTTGTCACACTTTTTGGAGAGGAAGGACAAAGCAACCTGCAGGTTACGAATGAGATTATTTCAATATGCAAATGAAATAAAGCAGAAATTAACTTAGGGAAGATTAGCATTATTTAGATAAATGCTCACATTTATTTATTTAGAATCTTTTTTTGTCTTTAAATAATAATAATAATAATAATAATAATAATAATAATAATAATAATAATAATAATAATAATAATAATAATAATAATAATTTCCCAATAAAAAGTTGATGAGTAATTTAATCAAACACCACACGCAGGCTCATGACGCAGAAAGGGCGGGGCGTTGGCATAAGAGCGGAATGGACGGTGAAGTGAAATTTGATTGAGGGCCCTTTAAGAGTTGTTTTTTTTTTTTTGGGAGGGGTGGGAGTGGAGAAATGGGGAGGAGGATGAGGAGGGGAGGGGGGCGACTAAACTGTAGCGACAGCGCTGCTGGTACGTAAGGAGCATCCCTCTCGGATTTCTTCTGATATTCCTCCAGGCTGCTCCTTATTGGACAACAAATCCCTCATGACTGTGAGAGACGGTTTGTATACGCGATAAATATTTAGAGAAGCTGAGGAAGCTGTTTACTACAGCTCTTGTATAAGGAGCAAAAAGTATTGTAAAAAGCAAAAAAGAACAACAAAAAAAAAAAAAAAAAAACACAAGACTAGTATTGGTGAAAAATTGAACAGATGCAGACAGTGGCTGCGCGGTGCTGTGCCTTGTCTCCGTTTAATTGGGCGCCGTGTTCATCGTTCTTATTAAACAGGCTGCAGGCCTTCTGGCAACATGCTTTATTTTGTTATTCTGCAAGGTTTGGTTGCAGTAAGGAACCTTAGATATACCTTTGTTGTTGAGTGCACTGCTGAAATGACGAATAAATACACTACAAAAATGAATCTTTGGGAGTATTTGATTAAAAAAATACCCCCCATTAAATTCACTTGAATTTAATTTAGCATATTAATTTGTAATGCAATATTCAATAACAGTGAAATACCAAATACATAAACCGTGTCAGTTTGATGCCACATCATAACTGAATATTTTAATTAGGAGCTTGAATTTTGGTTCGGGTGAATGCTAGCTTTTCTCGCTCATCATGGGTAACACTGAGAATTTTTATGTGGGTTATGAATAAATATTTCAACCTTCAGTAATTGATAAGGACTGTTATAAGAAAGGGAAAAAAATCACTTCTGTGTTGGGGCAAGAATTGAAGTTTTTATCCAGTGCTAGATAGTTTGGCAGGACAGCTAATGCTAACATCAAACTGAGTTTCTTCATCCTCTGGTGATTTTTTTATTTTTCAAATTATTCAAGCAAAGTTTCTTTTAGTTGATACATTCTTAACTTCTGCTCAGAAATATCGATTCAAATCTAACCAAACAATTTATGCACTTTTTTTGCACTGATGGTATTGATTCTTTCACGAGTGCACTACAAAAACTCATTTTCAGCATAACAGTTAAATTGATCAAATTTTAGTCAGATATATTAGTTTGCATGTGCAATGTGAAATAATGACTACAATCTAAAATTAGCTACTTTGTTAAAATAAAATTAAAAATTCCTTTCTAAACATATTTACCAGGATTTAACAGAAGTTCTCGTTTGTCTTGTGTAGTGTGAATGAATGAATGAATGAATGTTTCCCCATAGCAAATATTATGGGACAAAAGAAAACTTTTCTGTGTTGGAGCTAGAATTGTGTTGGTATCCACGCTAAGCTAGTTTAGCGGTAGCGCTAATGCTCTCGTCAAACTTGCTAACTAGCTAAACCCTCTTAAGCCTCAGGTAGATTAAATTGATGAAAATCACATTTTAGCTGTAATTGTTTGGAACATTTTTTATTTGACCTTGTTAGAATATATTTCAACACGTCTCATGCTTTATGACAACGGCTCCTATTTTTGTTTCATTTTCACAACATGACCTTAATAGTTTGATAGAATTGAACAAATGAAGTTGAATATTAGGTTTTAAAACGTTGTTGGAATATGACAAAACAATGTCTTTCAGCTGTTAAATTTGCATTGTTCCTTCTGCAAACAAAGTACGAGATTTTTGCTGATTAGCATCTTCGGAGTTTGAAAATGATGTAAGAACAACTCATAATGCAGTGTCACATGTCAAATCTTGCAAAATTTGAGAAGTGTACAGGGTACAATTAAGACAATGTACCACCTATACACAGAAAAAAATTATTTTTAATATCAACATTTTGTACTGAAAATGTCTGTTTTTATACGTTGTGTACAGTATTATCTTTCCCCCCCCCCCCATTTTCATTCTGGATTTAACTAAATTTGCTCACTAATGTAATAACTAATGTCCAAAATACAGGATTAAAATAAAGGTAACCAATTTTAAAAATGCACTTTGTACCACTGACCTTCCTGAATATCACTATTTGAGGCACACACATATACTGTATATGTCATGTTGCCTCAAATGTACCACAAAGTTGATACATGTATGTACCTCATATTTCTGAAATAACAGTGGAAAATCTTATTAATTTTAGTTTAGTACATGAGTAAAGAAAGCACTATAAAAAATAATTTGTTTAAAGTATTTTACTTTGTGTAAAGGTTCCTCACCTGAACCTGTCTAAATTATTACACCAGATTTACTGGTTAATTCATAACTGTTTGTTTTATCAGTGCACTTTTGAAAACTATTAGAAGAGCAGAAAAATAAAGTGTACCTCTTTTGGAGAAATTAACGGAGACTCTCGGCGCGCAATTGAGTTTGTCTGCACAGCAATATACAATCACTAAAGAACAAAGAAAAACAAAGAGTCGCTTCATTTCTTTTACATCATGTTGCAATTCTTCTTGTTTGTTTTTTTCTTTGGCTTCACTTTTTTAATCCCTATTCGTGGATTATTTCAGTTCAAACGCCTCCAGTGAGCGCCGCTGCTATTGTAAGGGAACGATGTCGCGGCACACGACCGGGGGAGCGCAGATTTGCGTCTTAAAGAGGATTTAGGTCTATTAACGACAAAAGGCGCAGTTCATGGCACAGGGGGGGGAAGAGAGGGAGAGAGAAAGAGAGAGAGAGAGAGAGAGAGAGAGAGAGAGAGAGAGAGAGAGAGAGAGAGAGAGAGAGAGAGAGAGAGAGAGAGAGAGAGAGAGAGAGAGAGAGAGTTCGCCTCGTGCGTCAGCCCCGCACTGAAGTGCAAGCGGGGCTCGCTGATAAATGGAGAGACATCACACCGAGTCATTAGAGAGCTGAGATATGAGGGCTTCACCGCGGCGGGCCGCTCAGGGCCACAGACCCAGGGGAGCGCGGTCCTCTCCCGGCCCTTTGTGCCTCTTTGCGGGCTGGACTGATGAACAACGCAGATAGTGTTAAGGCCACTACGGGGCTCGCGCTCATTCCCCATGAAAATCCTGTAAAATAGATTTTTTTTTCTTTTTTTTTCTTTCACTGCTGGTATTTATTGATTTTTGTTTTAATCTCACATTTGTAACGCGAAGGATTATAGGACAATGCTAAAAGAAAAAAACAGGTTTAAATTTGTAATAATTACAATAATTTGTAATAATTACATTCATATGATTTATTTCCGTGAAATAAAAATCTATTTTGTATATATTTTTTTAGCATTACTATTATTTTTCATTTATTTTATTATTTTAATAAGTGGTAGGGAATGTTTGACATCTGTTGACATCTTTAAAGGAGCCAGTGCATTTTTGTGTGTGTGTGTTGCACAGTGTTTACATTCCCACAAACATTGAGATATTTCATTTTCCATTGATGTATTTTTATTTTCTTTCTTCTTTTTATTTGTTGTCTCCGTTTTCACAAAATCCCGTCAGCCGATTGGAGGATCTTCGGGTGGCTTTTGTAGCAAAAATAATTGATCAGCTCAAGGAAACGAAGCGGCAACTCAACAATCCGCTGCGTTTGTATCTCCCAATCACCTTGATTACATTTTCTCTGAATTAATTAGACGTAGCAGCCATAACGCAGCCTCCTGCAGGAGTCGAGGCACCGTGAGCATTTTAATGACCCCGTAATTCAATTAACCGCCTCCATCAGTCATTGATTTGTGAGAGAAGAAGGAGGGGAAGCAGGAAGGAAGGGGGTAAAAAAAAAAGAAAAAAGGAAAAAGGAAAAAAAAAAAAGAAAAAGCTGCTGAAAGTTGAATTCTGCAAAGTAGAGGCGGCCTGTAATTGCCCAAGACACAGAGATCGGAGGGAAAGAGTGGGTGTGGGTGGTGGTGGTGGGGGGGGGGGGGGGCTGGGCTGAGGTGGCCGTGTATAAATAGTGTAGCTCTCAAATACACAGCCACAACAGCAGGAGTGATCTCACCTCCTCTCCACCCTTTCTATCCCTGTCGCCGCTGTCAGCCTCCGCAGAAAAAGAGCGCAGAGCCGTCAGCAGCAGCAGCAGCAGCAGCAGCGGCAGCAGCAGAGCAGCAGCAGCGGCTGTGCAAAGAACAACAACACCGAGCGATTTACACGGTGGATTTTTTTTTTCACTCTCTAAAAGACGAGACAAAAAAAAAAAAAGAAAAAGCAACAAAAACAAAACAGGACCACTACTGAGCGACAGAGAGGCGAGCGACCATGGAAGAACTTACGGCATTCGTGTCGAAGTCTTTCGATCAGAAGAGCAAGGAGAGCAGCAAAGAGAGCATCACGTACAGGGAAGTTTTGGAGAGCGGCTTGACGCGGGCGCGGGAGCTGGGCAGCCCGGAGACAAACCTGCAGGACATTACGGACACCAACCACTGCCCAGTGCACCTCTACAAGGACCACGTGGAGTTGGAGAAGGAGAAACTGAAGGACTTTAATGTTTCCAGGGCGACTGAGGGTGAGCCTTTAAAAAAAAAAAAAAAAAAAAAAATCTTAGTTTGTTTTTCTTTTACAAACAAAAGGAAAGAAGAAGAAGAAGAAGAAGAAAGGAGGAAAGAAGCCGTGTTGTGTCGGAGAAAAATATCTCGACATCCGCTGTTTTTGCATCGGAAGGATTAACAATCAGAATCAAGGCGTAAAAAAAGCACGAATTTAAATGTGGATTTGAACGAGTTTAGTTGAAGGAAAGTTAAAACCATATTCGGAGATTATTGCACATAGCAGGAGGCGGCCCTTCGTTTGAGCTGCGCTTTAACTATTTCATGCTTCCAGAGATAATGTTTTTATTAAAAGAAGAAGAATTTATGACTCCAGTCGTCTTTGTAAGCTGTTCTATAATGCGGCTGAAGTGGTTTAACGTATAAATTACAATTTCATAATTGAGTCTTTAGTAATAATAATAATAATTAATAATGGAGAAACTGCTTTTTTTGCAATAATATGCGATATGTTTATTTTTTTTCCTACACTGATTTTTTATTTGCACACAATATCAATATTCTCGGTCACATGTTATGACTGCAATTTAAAAACTTCAGTAGTAATTTTATTCCGGTGTTGACTTCACGTCCTAATTTTATTGTTTGCATCCATATGCGCTCTTGAACGCTTTTCATTCATTTTTCTGCAGCTCCGAGCAAAATCACGTATAGTTTGTCACTAGTCGTAAAGTACAATCTCTTCTTCGGCTTTTGGAAATAATGATAAATTTAAAAAAGCGGCTGCACATGTTAAAATGTCTGTAGCAGCTTTACAGGCCTTCTGGAAATCAGCAGCTAAGACAGTGAGTGTGTGGATTGGTTCCAAACATTTGACAGTTTTGACTTTATTTTTTTTTAAAGGATTAACTTCTCTCCTCTGTTACTCTGCACCTCGTTGCCATCAGAGATGAAGGAAGGGGGATTTCACTTAATGAAGCTTTATGTAAATCAATTAGCGTTCAGTCTGAGGACGGAACAGTTCCACGTCAGGGAACTACAACCTGCAAAAAAAAAAAAAAAAAAAAAAGCTGCCGCTGAGCAGATCAGTTATTCAACCAGCTGACATCTGTGCTACTATTAATAGTAGAAGCAGTGACTTCACTGTGAAAGCAGAAAAAATAAACCGAGGCAGCTTTTCAGGGCGTGAAAGTCAGAATTACTACTTTTTTGTTTGTTTCTAATATTAAAGAAATCTGATTTTACAGAGGTGAGTATTTAGTCTTCTCTCTGTGGTCTTAACGTCTCTCTTGTTTAACTTGCTCTCTTACGACACTTATATGCCATGTGACTGATTTACATTACACACACAGCCTAATGGAGGCTGGAAATGCAGCCACGGGCCTCATCCCTCAAGGATCAGGCTGGTTCATAGTTTTTTTGTGTGTGTGTGTGTCAAACTATCAGGCCCATAAGGCCTGATGCCCCCCATTGTTTTGGCTGGATATGGCGCCCAGTATTGGGGAAAGTCTATGTGGGTTTTAACGCAAACGAGTCCGTGTGTGTGTGTGTGTGTGTGTGTGTGTGTGTTGTGTGTGTGTGTGTGTGTGTGTGTGTGTGTGTGTGTGTTTTGTTTTGTGATAAAAACCCACTCATGTTCTTCTCCTTTCTCCGACAGGGATATATGAGTGCAAAGAGAAGAAGGACGACGTGAAGTCGGAGGACGAGGACGCGCAGGGCAAACTGAAGCAGCGGCGGAGTCGCACTAACTTTACCCTGGAGCAGCTCAACGAGCTGGAGCGGCTCTTCGACGAGACTCACTACCCGGACGCGTTCATGAGAGAGGAGCTGAGCCAGAGACTGGGGCTGTCCGAGGCCAGAGTGCAGGTGAGGAGGAACCACAGTTTATTTGATTAGAAAAAAAAAAAATCCTCTTGCAATTAAATAAAAGGGGGACGATTTCCACTGCAGTGGAACTCAACACCATGGCAACCATTGCTACAAGCTCTTGAACAAATGTTTGAAAATGAATGTTTCAATTTATTTTTTCCTTTATAATTTTGTCAAAACACAACTTTTTTTCTTTTTTACAAAAAATGTTTGGGCTACTTGTGTTTTTAAACTTTAAAATGACTCAAATTAATAACAATATCAGCATTATTATTATTATTATTATTATTATTATTATTATTAATAATATATAATAATAATAATAATAATAAAAATAATAATAATAATAATAATAATAATAATAAATTAGAAATAAAAATAAACTCCCAAACAGCACTTTTGAAGGCGCTTGAAAGACGTTATGACTACTTCGTGTTAGCATGTTCTTCTACTTCTTCGTCTCCTTAGTTAGCTTAGAAAATATTAGCTTTTTAGCCTTTGTGTTCGGTTCAAATTTAGCCTAAATAACAAGGGAGTGAAGCTAAGCTAATTTCAGCAAAATGTTGACATCTTGTTCATTTTTTCAAACCCCCATTCACGTTATTGACATGGAAGGTATAGTCGACGTCTTTTTAAAGTAAATTCGACATAATAAGTACTTGTTTTTTTCGTTAACTTTTTTTTAAAGAAGATGAGCCCATTAGATGTAAAATGTAAAAAAATAAAAATAAAAGCAGTGACTATCTGCATGTTTTTAAGACATTCCCATGTTATCTAATAAAGAGCTGTTTATTGCTCACACATCTATTCCAATTAATTGTTAAAAACTAATGTCAGAACAAGTGACAAAAAAAAACAAAAAACTACACCATCTCTGTCAGTTATAATACTTCATGCAACCATAGGATAAATTCCCCCACAAGCAGAAAATTTAACAATTTGGATATATTTCGACGTGCATTTTTTTTTTAAAAAGCTTGTGTTTTCTATGGGCTGCAATAATTAGAAATAATAACTTATCCTTGTAGGTGGTTCATTGGTTGCAGTCTGTCATATCAAAGCCTCGTGATTTGCTATGAATGACCCAGGAAGTGAGAAGCTCCACTGAACTCACAGCCTGCAGAGTGTTGGAGGGAATGGAGAAAAAATAATAATAGAAAAGGAAAAAAAAAAAAAAAAAAACCTCCCCAACAATGATTAAAATGAATGAAGAGCCTGAATGGCCGCTTCGAGGGACGCGCTCTTATGTCAACTCGTATCCCTCCTCATTTTCTTTGCAATATCTGCCACCGGCTTTGATGTAGTGTCCCCATAAAAACAGATTAGAAATAACTCGATTGTGGAAGCAACTCTGCTGCTGTTCAAATCTATCTAATCGGATGAATAAGCCCCATCACAGAGCTTTATGAGCGCGGCGACGGGCGCCACTTCTGGAGCTGAACACTGTCGGACCGCAGCTGACAGCGCGATGCGGGGGAGAAACGGCGGTCCCAGCTAATACACTGTGTTCATTAGAATCATTTACGGCGTGAACGCGGTTTGCAAACTCACAGCAGTCTTAGTGTTCGTTTTTTTTTCTGTTTTTTTTTTCTTCTTCTTTACCCTTCGCCACTTCAAGATCAGGTGGATTGTAATCGCACCCAATTCGCCCTGGAAAAGTCTCAGAAAGCCCCCTTTTCTGTTCCTGCTGTGTTTTTATTTTATTGTTTAGTGGACTCTGACATGTTTTTCTACAGTGTCGTGCTGCAAGGGTCGTTGTATCGGCTGTGAACCTGCGCTCCGAGCAGCTGTCAATGAATCTAATTGAAAGTTATGAGAGCTTGGTGAGGAGCAGGCAGTAATTCGGTTACGACTAATATCTCTGGGTTTTCTGGCGCGCCGCTAAATTAAATGTCATTATTCACTGTCTCTAATAAAAAATCAAAAGGGAAATGAGATTAGGGTATTTGTGAAGCGCATCATTGAGTGGCCCTTAATGAAGAAATAACTGTCTGAACCAGTGTAGTTCACTTTGCTTAACATACTGGCGCGTAATTGGAATTGATCCGGGGCCCGTCTTAATATTAGCCTTGATTTATCTGAAGGAGAGCTGCTGCGTGGATGCAAAAATCACCTGGGATACTGATAAACACGTCTGTACCGCTGAAGAGCTGATCTCACACACACACACACACACACACACACACACACACACACACACACACACACGCACGCACCACGCAAAACACCCACCCTCCCTCCCTCTCTCACACAGCACAGTCTAGATAATAATATAATATAATAATTATTTATTTATTTTCATGTATAGCCCAGAAAATATTCCAAGATGTATTTTTAAGGCGACAGAGTTTTTATGTTCAAGCCATTTTTCTTCCCTCTGTCACTAATGGCCCGTTTATCGACTGTCCCCCCCCCCCCCCCCCCCCCCCCCCCGTGCTGCAGCAACACCCAGCGTGCACGCGGCTGAGTTGCGTTCTTGCGCAGCTGGAAACGGCTGTGCGCCCTGACTGTGGCTCCCTCACCAAGTCTGCCGCCCGCGCCCCCGACCGACCGAACCCCGCTAATTTCGCATCTGTAATGATATCATTGCGGGGGTCGAAGGGGAGGGTGATAATGTTATTCAACGGGCAAATTAAGTTGATGGCGTAACGACACGGCCCGCTGTAGTCGCAGCTTTAAAAGCAGGCTGCGAATTGGGGGAGATGACTGACGATCAACGGGCATCACATGTGTATGTTCAGTTAAAATATTAATGTGACAGTATCAGTGATTTTTAATTTATTTGTTTATCAGTTGTGTGATTGTGGCTTAGAATTCTAATCTTGTTGTCATTGTAATTTTTTTTTTCATTTAATTAGCTGTCCTAGAATTTTTTTTTGTTCTTTATATTAGGATTTATTTTTATTTTCAGAATTCAGATATGTTTTATGATCAATCAATCATATCAATCAATCAATCAATCAATCAATCAATCAAGGTCATTTGTATAACACATTTCAGCGACAAGGCAGTTCAAAGTGCTTTACATCATAACACAAAAATACAAAGTTATAAGACAACACACACATTTTGTCAAGTGCCATTGTTTACATTTTGCCACATTTTGCTAAGATGTACTGTCATCCTTCATTTTCTTCTTACTCACATAGATTGTCTTTTAATGATCTTAATAGCATAAACGTGGCATTTTAAAACTAAATATTGTGGCTTTTCTTCTTCTTAGCAGTTTTAATGCATTATTCACCTTTTCTTTGCTGCAGGTCTGGTTCCAGAACAGAAGAGCGAAATGTCGAAAACAAGAAAACCAAATGCACAAAGGTAAATAAAACCTCCAACACCTCTCAGCTATTTCAGCCATATTCTCCACGTTAATTTTTAATTAAGAATAATATTTTTTTTAAGTTGCTTGTGTTTCAAGATTATTTTCTTTGTATATATTAATGTGCAAAAATTTATGACCTCCTCATCTCACATAACAACAACTGTCTGGCTGTCTGACAGACATCTTTCCCTTCTCCCCAGGTGTGATTCTGGGCAGCGGCAGCCACCTGGACGCCTGCAGAGTGGCTCCCTATGTCAATATGGGCGCCCTGCGAATGCCCTTCCAACAGGTAGGCCACGCTTTCAAGATTCAAAACACGAGTCACGAATTATTCAGGGAGTGTATAAGCTGAGGCTGAATCGATTAATAATAATAATAATAATATAATAATAATAATAATAATAATAATAATAATAATAATAATAATAATAAAAAGAAACACTTCTTGCTTCTTTATAACTTGCGAAGCAGGTCTGAATGTGGAGGGGTTTCCTTTTAAAAAAGATGTCAGGATGTGAATTGTTGTTTGCGTGGCATTTATGCGCGTTAATATTTAAAAGGAAACTAGGCGGTTTAGAGGTTTTCAGAAAGCTACAATTTTAAAACCGCAGACATTTTCCTACATCCTGTTGTTCATAGTGCTTTTAATTATAAAATGCTGGAGCGAGCTGGGTCTTCTCCAACTCTGTGAGGTATGGTATAAACAATGCTTCCCCCTGCAGCACCTGTTGCTGCACACTGCTGGTCAGATGGCTGAAAGAAGCCTCCTATAAAGAGACACATTTGGCTGTTTGGAAACATTTCCCCTTATGAAAAGCACAGTCAGTAGCTGGTGACATTTGTGTTGCTCTGTAAAGATCAAAACAGCAAAATGGTTTAATGGTTTGTGCGGTGAGCCGTTTGAGCCGTCTACATTAGCAGGGAGTTTATTTTAAATTTTCGCCTAACTCTGTGAATAAAAATAGCACAAAATATGTTTCATTATATCTGTAAAAGTCAATAGTAAAACATTTTTCATAGTACAATAAAAAACAGATGTTTTTCAGTTTTAAATAAGATTTTTTTTTCTGTTTTAAAATTTTCCGCTACAACCATGAAACTGTGGCGTTTTTTTTTTTTTTACGCACGATTATATCATATTGCGAGAATCTCACAGCAGTCCATGCCTTAAAGGAAGTGGAGACAAAGTAGACCTTCTGCACTTTATATATAAACATGCATATATGCAGCTGCTTCATGCTGAAAGGAGGGGCAGCACATCAGAACTCAGTGTACCTTTCACCTCCTTCCATCTCATCTCAGAGAGAGAGAGAAAGAGGAGAGGAGAGGAGAGGAGGGGAGAGGTAGTGGACACTCATCTGATCCGGCGCTGCCGCAGTTCTGCATCCGAACTGCTGTGTTGTCTGCTTGACCCTCGTGAAAAGCAGCGGCCTAATTAAGCCAACAGTGCGGCAGGCGTGAGCACATAAAAGGGGATGATGAAAGCGGGGGGAATGGAGTGGGCTCTGATGGATATTGGCGTTGAGCTGCGCTGGCAGGGGCGGAGGCTTGGAGGCCTGCATACTGAGAGAGGCACGCCGCGTGAGGCTGAAGCCGACTGTGGGCATGCACAGACGCAGCGGACGGCTGGAGGTTCGCAGGGGTGAAGGTCTGAGGTAGATCCTCATTACCTTGGCTCTCCGAAAAAAGTTTCTCACTGCGTGCTTTGTGTGTCAAATTACAAATGTGCAAGGGTGTGTTTCACAAAAGGCACATAAAGATGGAAAGTAGAGTTGTTGTTTTTTTTAATATATGGTTTCAGTAGGTGTTGCAGCATTTTATTTGGAAGTCTGTGCATAGAGTTAATGTTTCACTTGTGTTGCATATATGGGAAGTATAATAAAAGCGATGATAAACAGCATTTAAACGTTCATTATTTTAGTTTGTGGTATAGTTGCAGGCTCATATGTAAACACTACTCTAAGAGTGAAACTTAACTTATGTCAGATGCAGTTAGGCCCCAAAATTATGTTTACCCCCCTGCCAGATTTTTATAAACTAATATTTTTATTTACCAAGAAGTTAGTTTTTTATTGGGGATGAGAGGGAAATCTCTCAATACAATGTAAAAGGAGTATTTCCATTTTATCAAAAATAAAAAATTATAAATTCTCCATTGCATTGCAGCAATCAAACTCATTTTGTAATTGCTACCCAGAGTTTTTTCTGTGTCATTTCTATGATTTTTCTTTGGTGATGAGCTCAGAGTCTTTGAATTTGAAAATTCTCCAAACCATAACCCTAATTTTTAGCTATTTACACATATTCCCTATCAGATTCAAGACACTGGCACCTTATTTTTAGTCAGGAGAATCATATTAGCCAAATAAAAAGATTGCTTACAATATAAATCTTCCGGAGGTATGAATAATTTCAGGCTCAACTGCAGCTGCTTAAGCACAACAGCTACATTAATTTCACCACTAAAAACACATAATAATTACATTCAGTCATATTTTCAAACTATGTATACAGTCATGGAAACTCAGGGACTTTAACAATCCTCACTTTTTTCAGACATCATTAGCGTTTATTGTTTTCACAATGAAATTTTTATTTATTTATTTATTTTAACCACTGATTGAAATATCTCTGCTGTGCGCGTAGATTTATTGGGGTGAGTTTTGCTGTCTACAGCTGCTTGTGTTTGGGATGCCTTCAGCAGAATGCATTTGTGGTTCAGACTCGTTTTCCCTTCCATTTGCCTTTAACGGCAGTAATTTTTTGGTATTTGGCGTGCCAAGTTGAAAGGAAGCAAAGTGAAAAATAAATATTTAGTTCGAGTTAAAAAACTTTCGCCTTTGCGTTGGCTAATTCTATTTTGGTTGGAGAATAAAGCGTGAAGTACTTTAGTGACTCTCACCCTCTTTTCTTTTTTTCCTTACTTTCTTCTTTCTTTTTTTCTTTTTCTTCTTTCTTTCCTGTGTTTTTTCCCTGTGGTGCTTGAAACACACGAGAAATGGCAACAGGGCTCAGCTCTCTCCCTCTGAAGTACGCTGATGCTTAATTTTCACCTACTTCTTATAAAATAATTGCCAAGAATGTGAAAACTGATATCCTATGCTCCTTATGGTTTCTGGTTCATTTCTCTCTTTTTTTCTGCTTGACTCAGGGATATGTCTGAATAAATATTTATAACTCCAAATGTGCAAATGTCTTTTTAGTGCAAAAGTTGTTTATTTATGCAATCGAATACATAATCAGGGTAACAGGCCCGTGTGTTGCAGAGTTAAAGAGATCTGTTCTGGGGTTGTGGAAATACTTTGATTCCTGGCGATTAAATTGGATGTGGTGTCTGAGAGCAATGTATGATTCATTAACTTTTAGAATAGCTGACATGAAGAAAGGGCTAAAGTGTCGACTGTGGCCCTCAGCTATTTTCTTAGAAAACATACCGTAAGCAACAGCTTTGAGGGGGAGCTTAATAGCGTCAGACTGTGAAACCTAAATCCTCCGCTCCTTTTTTTACAATCATGCTGACTAAAGTCCCCGTTTCTGCTCCTTCTGCAGGTTCAAGCACAGCTACAGCTGGACGGAGTCACCCACTCCCACCCTCACCTGCACCCTCACCTGGCCGCCCACGCCCCCTACCTGATGTTCCCGCCCCCTCCCTTCGGACTACCAATCGCGTCGCTCGCCGACTCGGCCTCCGCGGCGGCGGCGGTGGCGGCGGCCGCCAAAAGCAACAGCAAGAACTCCAGCATCGCCGACCTGCGACTCAAGGCAAGAAAACACACCGAGGCTCTGGGACTCTGACCCCCACCGGGCTGCCCCTCCGCTCGCCTGATGCCCATAATCGCCTCTCACACAAGACTGGGCCTGTGAAACTGGGGCCGTGACACTCACGAGCTAAAACTAAACTAAAACAAAAACACTGAGTGAGAATGAAAGAGAGGAACACATACAGGGAGAAAGAGAGAAAAAGAGAGAGAGACAGAGAGAAGGGGAGTGTGTGTGGAAGGTGGGAGGGGAGGGAACAGTTGAGGAAGAAAATAAAGCAGGAGGAGGAGGAGGGAAAATTGTCACAAAACCAGCTGCCAAAACAAACCACTTGTAGAGAACGGTAATTAAATACCAGTGAAATCACCTTTTACTTTTCGCCCAACAGGCAGGACTTCTGCGGGGCCAGTGGCTCAGTCCACTCCAGGCACAGATCACATCCCAAGGACCGTACAAACACATGTGGATGTCTGTCTGAGGGCCAGGCCGGGGAGGGGGGCCCCCCGTCAGACCAGAGGACGTTAGAACAAAGCAAACTGGCAGGGTCGAGAGCAGAGACTCACTGCCGCTGGCTGCCGTCTCTTTTGACATGCAGAGGGGCTGAGCTTTTTTTTTTTTTGGGGTTGGGGTAGAGAAGGAGAAAGTGGGGGTCAGGAAGGGGGGGGCAGGGGGGCAGGCCCACACATCACCTCACCAAAGCTTTGGAATGGCTTTCACCTTTCCACCCCCGCTCGGTAGTTTAAAGAAAAAAAAAGGCCATATTTGTCTCCAACCACTGTGTCCACTGCTGCTGCAGAGTGCATGAGCTCTAAACGGAGGACCGGTCCCCCCGTCTCCCACCTGACGCAACTTCTCAACAGCCGTTTTTTAACACTGCCGTTCAGCAACTACCCCCAACGGTCAAAGTCAAAGGTCTCCATCTCAATCCGACGTCGCTCTTCTCGTGGACTTGTGTTGTAACAAATGCAACAGTTTTCTATATATTATTTTTGTTTGTTTTTTATGCTTCGCTTTGGGAGGGGGAAGAGACGTTGTCGTGCGATGCTGGACTTGTGACGGCCGGACTCGGGTTGAATTCCTCCCCACGGTGCGCTCTCTCTCTGTCTTTGTTTCCTTCTTGTTGTATCTTGGGAAAAAGAAGTGAAGATAGCCTTTGCACTTCAGGTCTTGTACAAGGGTGTTTACAAATGGCACTACAAGCAGATACTACTTTACTAATTAAAGAGGGACGGGAGGGGCGGGTTTTGATATCACCACGACAAACAAAGGGTATAACGGGGATTCCTTTTTTGTGTTCTGCTTTTTGTAATTCTGAAAAATATGAAGAAAGCATCAGTAAAACTGAAATGCAATTGTGTGCAGTTTAAGTGCAATACTGTAAATAGCAAAAAAACAAAAAAAAACAACAAAAAACAAAAGTTAAAACAGCTAGCAGTTAATCCTCGATGATAAAGAAACTTTTTTTTGGTTTTTGGTTGTTTTCCTTGCACTGGTGGAAAGCTGATTTTTAATGGCAGTGCGTGTTTTATTTCAATCAAGAAAATTCAATCAGGTGCCATAATCCCACACAATCCACACATATTCAGACGTTTTGTTTCAACAGGCACATCTGTCTGGGAAGACGTGAGCACAGTTTTTTGGATGCTGCAGAAACAAAAGGAAAACAAAAACTAACTTATTTTAAATTATGAACGAATCAAAACAAGCCTTTGTTTTCAGAATAGTTAGCTTAATTTTGCATGTAATTTTTTAAAATCAACCTTTCCCAGATAATTTTGAGTATTTTTTAACTGTTTTAATCAAAATATTACAATTGAATTCAAAGATTTTTTGTTTTGAAAAATAACACTGCAGCTCTAAATATGTAGATCGTTTTCAGATCTATGTATACCTCCAAACATTTTCTACATTTCCAGACCTCCATTTAGAACTGTTTATCTATGTCTCCATTTTAAATTAAACCTATGGATGTTTTATTTTATTTATTATTTTTGTCTGAAAGTTTTATGGAAAGATGAAATAGCTGAACTTACAAGTGTACATTTTTACATGGCTTTGCATTTATTTTTGTATTTTTTGTTTTTGTTTTTTTTAAGTGTTGAATCTGAATTAGGAGGTGTGGCCGTAGTGCATTGTTTGCCTAAAAAAAACAGGAAAAAAAAAAGAAAAAGTGTGAAAAAAACAAAACAAAACAAAAAAAACTGGTAATGTAGCGTGTCTGAGTTTACAAAGATTTCAGGGACGGTTGAGCTAAAACAATTCTCCATGGAATTTGTTGTACCCATTCAAATGACTTTCATTTCATATGCAAGCATGCCTATACATGAATCATCGTACAGCTGTTTTTGTTTCCACCCCTTTTTGATTCACAAAAATATGAATGTACATCTTGTACGAGTAAAATATCAATAAAGCTATAAATATTTGTACATGAGTTTTGAATTTTTTTTTTTTTACTATTCAGAAACATCTGACTTTGTAGATAGAAATGTATTATAACTTGGAGTGCAATCAGACCTTTCCTGGCTGTTACCAATTTCATATCTGCTTACTCTGATTTTTTTTTTTTTTGATAGATGTATTTGTTTTAAATCTAACAGAAAATGAAGGAATTATAAGATTATGTATGAAAGCATATTTTATTTAATAAAACTTTAAAATGCACATTGAAATTGATGCTACTGGTCCGTTTATGGGCTGAATATGGAAGGAGTGTTCAGTTTGTTGGCGTTTCATTTAATCAATTAAGTGAGGGAAATCAATTTTTCAGAATCAAAATGAATCAATAGAAAATTGTCCAATTCCAATATCTACTGAATGACTGGTGCATCTGTAGTTGTGCCTAATAAAACAAGTTCAATATATGAATTAGAAAGACCGCTAACCACACTTTTCAGCAGTAGCCATTCAAAAATGTTGTGCATTTTTTTTCTTGTTGCAGTTTCTTTCTGTGTCTCTTTCTGTGGTCGAACCTTAGCAACTGTTTCAATCTGAGGATCGATATCAATGTCAGGCCTAGAGCTGACGTTCATGTAGGATCCGTTTTAGCAGACACTTGTTGCATTGCACTCTGCAACACATGCCAGCAGAGCAAATTGAGTTGCTGTAAAGTCCAGACGCAACCTGATTTGCTCCGTTTGTCAAGCTGGATGCAGAAGGATAAGGTGTAGAAAGTACGGCCTTAATGTCATCAGTGAAAGACGGCACGGCTGAAGTCGGAGAGGGAAGTCTGTGAGCGCGGACGCTAAATAGATGGAATCTCACATGCATGCTAAAAGAAAAAAGTTTCATTATTATTTTTGTTTTGTTTTTGATGTCAGTAATTTATTTTGAGAAGTTCACGAACTGCAGTAAGTTGAAGTCGACACGCCCCATCCACTTGTTCTACCTTCACATGCTAAATTCTGCCCATCTATTATAGCTGGCCCTCTGTTTTTTAAGTGTGTTAACTTCCTCTGGGAGTCTAATTCCAGATGTGTGTGTGTGTGTAGAAAGTAATTACTCCCTGTGCTATAGTAGGGTATTGTTTGAAGCTTGTACACAGAATTAGCCCAAATGGCGTCCTGTTGAGTGTGGTACCCCCAACAAGGTCGCTGCGCCTTTAATTTATACCTCTGAGCTCATACATCAAGATTGAGTGATATAGCTGCAGACTGATGGCTCTGTATTTACCCGCTGACCCCTCTGGTTGGGGCCTGGTCTGGAAATAACAGCATCCTTTTATGTGTACTAATAATTAGCACAGCACACACGGCTATCCATCAGCCGCCAATGAGCCATGTGGCTGCTTTGTCAACATGTTCGAGCACATAAAGCTGTTTATGTTGGCCATGAGTAACAAGTACACAATAATGTTTTAACAGAGATGGGGCTGGTGAGTATGTGCGAGACAGACAGTGTGAGTGTGAGGGCATTTAGTGGCTTCTTGTTCTTAATTTTATTTTTAAATTAAAACAAACTTCTGCTTCATGTTACCAAATGGATTTTCCTGTAGTACTGGGTCATGTTCAACTATTTATACTTCTCAAAATAGCAGGATTTTTTTCACATTGCAATAGACTGCAGTGTGTTTTACTGGGATTTTATGTGACAGAATAACACAAGGAATCACAAAGAAAATGGTTTTTATCAGGGCTGGACAATATGGCAGAAAAATGTACCACGGCATAAGCATTTCATTTCAGTGAATATCGATAATTATTGATTTAAAAAAAAAAAACTGAGATATTGCCCATCTGGTGGTGTGATCTTTCCTGTTTAATCCACAGTTTTCACTCCATGCTGGGGTTTTTTTTGTTGTTTTTTAAGCAGTTATGAGGCAGGGTGGTGAAACCTTACAGTGATGATGCACAAGTTACTCAGTGGGATGTTCCCAGGTAAAGACTGAGTGAGTTATTTGATGACAGCAACCTTGTTGAGCTGGCTGAGTGGCTACAGCCTTCCCTCTTCCTACATCTCCCAGAATCCTGTGCGATTCTGGATTGGAGAATATTCTATAAGTTGTCACTTTCCTAAAATAACTGCCTAAGTCATGTTTTAGCAAAAGCTATTTTTAATTTTTATTTTTTTAACCCAAATTCTGTTTTGGCAAAAAAAAAAAAGACGCGTCGTTATTTTAGGAAGGTGACATCTGCTGTGATCCCTGAGAACTAAGAAACCATGTATATATGTTTTTTTTTGAGAAAAAAACATCATAATTATTGATATTGACTATTTGTCTACTGTGATACTTTTTAATATTGAGTTATTGTCCAGCTTCTTAACAGTAAAACTGAAATGTTTCAAGTGGTTCTATCCAAGTCAATTTAATCCAATACCCCTAAATAAAATCCAGTGCAACCAATTGCCTTAGAATTGGGGTGTACCACTGGGCATTTGTGCCCAGTGGTAGCAGGATATATTGATAAGAGTTATGTATTGACTGACTGTCGGAATATTAACAGTTTTCTCTGAATTCAATGACAACTTCTTAAAGTTAAATAATAAACATCTTTGTACGTTAATTTTACTTGGCAGTACACAGAAAAAATACTTTGATTTGATTGATGCAGTGGTAAGTGCACAACTGTTAGCTTGAAGGGTCTACTTATAGGGGCCTCTAGAGCCCGGAGGGTCACATAAACCTTATGTCCGGCCAGATTTGGTCCCTGAGCCTTGAGTTTTACATGTGAGCTTTAGAGGGTATCTAGAAAGTAAATCAAATTGACTAATGTGTAATCACATTTTTAGTCTAAATGCTGCTGATCTGTGAAGTCATCTGATGCTTGCTAGAGAATATTCCAGTGCAGCACTGAGAGGTGTGGTGTAGAAGAAAAAGAAGAAGAAGAAGAAGTCATCAGTCAATCTTGGCTGTACAGCAAACACAGCTGGTTTATTAGTTCTCAAGGATCACCGCACATTTCAAAATGGCAGCCCTCCCATCAGTCTCTCTGCCACTACCCTATGTACTGGTTAAGCCCCGCCTTCTCAATTTGAATCGGCCAGTCACCTCAACCTTCAAGAGTGGGGGGAGGGAAAAGGAAACAAAGTTAACTTTCACACAATCTAACACTATTTATCAATAATAAAAGATCAGGCAAACATTTTACGTAAGAAAATGCACAATTTACAAGTCATTTAATGTGTTTAATTACTTTCAAGCTACAACCAATCAAACTCCTGCTCTTATCACTGCCCTTCTTATAACAGAGCTGGGTTTGAGGCGGGCCTTCCTCTTTATCAGTGACACAAGATGGCTGCAACAAATGACAATATTCATGTTTTAGAATGGCCCAGTCAAAGTCCAGCCCTAAATCCGACTGATAATCTGCAGCAAAATCTGAAAACTGCAGCTCAAAGATGCCGCCTATCCAATCTGACTGAGACTCGGCTGTTGGATGAAGAAAAATGGGGAAAAAATGTCATTTAAAATGTATAAAGCTGTTTAGACAAATGAGAGAACGGGTGGACTCAGAGGGGATTAAATGCAAATACGTACCACGCTTTTTCAAATTTTGTAAAATCATTGAAAAACATGATAAATTCTACTGCACGTTTTGTTGGTCTATAACTTAAAATGCCAATAAACAGCATTATAGTTTATGGCTGCCGTGCAACAAAAACAGGGGGGAAAAGTATGACTACTTCAGCACAGCCATGTAAAGTTAGACAACCATTGATGATTTCATGTTTTGGCATGAAAGAACACATTAATTTCCAGTGCCTGTTTTGATCTCCAAATTATGCTGCTGATCTGATTTTCCTTTTTCTTCCCCCCCTTCCCTGCCGCAATTTTCCTTTTTCTTCTCGGTCTGGCTGCTTTGGGAAACGAGCCGTCTGAGCCAGGCTACGCCGCTCTCTCGCCTATCAAGAGGTCAAGTGCTCAGAGGTCACGTGAAAATAGTTTTTATCACATTTCATTCTCATAATCCTCTTTGAAACGTCAGACGCAACTATGATCAGATGGAATGTGGCCCGCCGTAGCCTCGGCGTAAAGCTCCGGGAGGCACTGGTAATTGTGTGAAATGACAGGCCCGTATAACGACGGTGCGCATTTAACTGGGAGATGTGAAGCCGGAGATTTTGTCATGCTATATCACAAAAAAACACGGACGCCACTGCGAGCGCCGCCTCCGCAGCCGAGAGCCTGCGAGTTCTTTGTAAAACAACTTTGCGGTTCTTAAATCCCGGGGTAAGTCCTGCGCTGGCAGCTTCGCTTTTAGCTTGAAGTGAAGCCACCCAGAGAAACCTCAGCTGAAAACAATTGAGCTGAAGTGCTGAAGTCACTCCAGTCGGCCACGGATCAAAGGCCTCCTTTCATCCCGGTTTGTTTGGGCTAGACTCTGGTTTGCTTTGTTGGCTAATGCTCATAAATGTATCTGGAGTCATCAACAGTGCAAAGCTATATTAAAACTAACATTTTAAGTCTGAGTCAACACGGTCTCTCTGCAGCGAAAGTGGAAATCATCAAGAACTTGGAGTTCCAAAATAGAAAAAGGGAAAGAAAAAAAAGAAGAAAAAAACTTAAACAGTGGGACGTTAGTTCACATACCGTTCAGCTGTTTATGTTACACTCATTAGCCGTTTAAATTCAATTCAAACATTCGGCCTTTGTTGTTGTAATCCAAGCAGATTATATTTCTTTCAAAAGTCAGCTTGAAATCAAACCCTAATATGTCAGCAGCAGCTTTTTGTTCAAGTTTAAACTTTGGAAGGCATTTTAGGTTTTCCTCCGCTCTACTAACGGTGCTGCTGATGGTAGCTGATGTATGTCGTAGCCAAGAGTCGCACCTTAATGGAGACGGGTGCCATGGGAACTGCTGGCACTGCAAGGACAAGCGGGTACAAGTGATGGATGGATCATTCTCGCTGGGTCATAAACTGTCCATGCTATTTTATTTGTCTTATCATGCTAAAAGATAGAAGATTAAGTGGCTACTGCCTCATAAGAAGTCAAGGTATTTATGTACATCATCAGATTATTGACAAAGTCAATCAGTTGTCGGTTCCAAATCTGTTCAGTTACATGACTCAAACAATATATTTTGAAAAGGTTTGAAACAATCCCTAATGTCTTTATGTTTTGCAAGGAGCGAGACTTTCTTTTGTCATAATATTGATCAGTGGTTCAGCTAATTGTCTGAAGGAGCCTTTTCTTCACTCCAAGAGAAGATGATTTTCTTTTTTATCCGTTTCAGTTCTTGTACTTGAATAGCTTGAGGAATTTCTTTTGATGTCAAGTCTTTTGCTGTTGAAAAAATGAAAAATGAGTCAATTTGCTTCCATTTTTATAATCAGACATTGACATTTAGTCCCAAATGAAGCTATTTCATGACTACAAAATCCCCATATTTTGCACAAAAACGCATAACCATTAAACTTGAGTTTATTTTCCTAAATATTTCAGATTGGTAAGATTGTTATGAAGCAATATCCCAAGTTTTGGACATTTTACAGAGCATCAACGAGAGAAGCAACCGATATACCCGTGTTAGCTCTGGAGGAGCTGCAGAGATCCACAGCTCGGGTGCCAATGTGACCGTTGTGGAAGTGTCACAAGCAGAAAGTCACTAAAAAGAAAACTATGGGAATTTCTGATTGCCACAAAATACTATACAGTAATAATGCAATGATATCTGGGAAAGAGGTTTGGTGTTTTGCTTTATTTTGGTATTTCATAGGTTTTTGTATTCGGGTTCCTTGTTCTGTCGGCTATTTTTCCCATTTCCTTGCCTTCCCTCTCTGCCACACCCTGTTGCTAATCAATGACCTGCTCCTTGTTTGGTAATAAACTCACAGCTTTAATACCTCTCAGTTGATCAGGTCTTTCTAATATTCCCACCATCCTGGTTCCTTGTGTTCCTCCTGTGCTGTGTTATTTTGGATTCCCACCAGACTTTAGTTTTTAAATGTCCTGGGGTTTTTTTCGTTTTTTTTTTAAATCAAATTGTTTATTTTCATCCTCCTGCCACCTGCATCCTCCGTCCATTTGGGTCCACCACATGGCACAAATTCAACCAATTAGAATAGCATTAAATGGTTAATTTATTTCAGCAGGTGAAACATCATATGGGTTGATGTTTTCAAGCCTTCATTTCTGTTAATTATGATTTTTTTTTTTGCTTAAAGCTAATGAAAACATTACAGTTAAGAAGATGTTACATCAGGCCAGTTAAAAATGTTTTTGTTTACATAAATGTGGACTTATTGAAAAGTTCAATATCTGCTTAAAGGTTTCATTTTCAAAAGGTGCTATTTTATTTATATCCTAATTTTAAATGAAGCAGAAAATTTTCATGATGAAACCTCAAATTAAAGTCTGAAAAAATGATTGGCGCGTGTTGAGTGACCTTTCCCTTAAAATAAATTCTCCTGTGTTAAAGAAAATAAATACACCGTTTTATTTTCCCACTCTTTTTTTTGAAACAGTGTAGATATGGTATAAATAAACATTGAGGCCGGGGTTTGAAATTATAATTCCATTTGAAACATTGTTTTTTGATGTGCTCACCAACAAACGCTTCAGCTGAGATGTTTTCAAAAAAAAAAAATCTTTTTTTTTAAAACGTCAAATCTCGTTGCGGGAGTCGTCTTCAAAGCTATTTGTAATTACACAACTTCAAAATAGCATTTAGACAACAAATTTACCCTGAGAAGATCATCGTAGCATATTAATGTGATCAATAATCAGAACCAGACGGGAGTTTTATTTCCAGCCGGGCTGCTTGAATCACGAGCTGCGATTTCCTGAAGGAAAACCAACTTCTGTCCCGCCGCAGAGCGAGCGCAGTCGATACTGTTCAGCTTGTGGGCACAAACGGTTCAGGTCATGTTCATATTGGCAAAACCTAATCTAAACGTGAAAGAAAATCTGATTATGATGAGAAACTCAAGCATAAGTCAAAAGAAAAGATCGTAAAGCGTCCCAGCGGTCCTTCGGAGGACGTTCGGACATGATGATTGATCAGCTTCAGCTTAGACTGGCAGCAGGTCTTTAATCCACATTCGTCATAGCGGCATTTGAGATCTAACTGGTAGATGTATCGCATAGGATTCACATCAACAATGCAATAAATAATAAATTCGTAATATCGTTTCACATACTCACTTAGGCAAACTGATTTGTGTCAGTCTGGACAGAAGAGCAGCAAAAAGTAAAGGGAATTGTTTTACCTTCTGGTTAAAAAGTTGTGTGACTAAAATTCTTAAAACTGTGTCATCTACCTTGACCTTTACTAAAATTAAAACGTTTCCTCCAAACTAATAAAAAAATGA
Organism: Poecilia picta; assembly: GCA_033032245.1. Taxonomy (NCBI): domain Eukaryota; kingdom Metazoa; phylum Chordata; class Actinopteri; order Cyprinodontiformes; family Poeciliidae; genus Poecilia; species Poecilia picta. Next base: position 22,873,684 of record CM065354.1, read on the forward strand.
AGGGCCACAAGTCAAAAAGGGGTGAGCAGGACATTTTATTCATCTAAATTTATGTTTGCTTGGTCTAGGTGTAGCATGCTATACATGATGGAAACAAGACAACCAAAACGGTTTAATAGACTTCAGCCTCTCGTCTTTGAATAAATGAATAAAGACTAAATGAATGAAATGAAATTATTTTGCATAACAACACAAGATCATTTAAATGTTTTATGAATCTCACTTGACTTTCTTATCTCTGTAGGACATTAGTAGGCAGTCACCCTGGACAGGTCACCAGTCTGTTGCAGTATTTTACTTTAGAATAATTTAAATAACTTGTTTCAAATTGCATGAAGAACATTTCTGATTAGATAATGAATTTTATTAAACACCACAATGAATTCTGCTGAAAAACATTTATTGTGAACAGGATATTATACTCAAACATAACACACTTCCATCTGGCCCACGGTGCAACACGGGATTCAAAAGCATGCTGCTAAGAATTCTGGGAAATAGTTCCAACTCCTGTATCTTTCTTCTTTTAATGTTTTTTAAGTGCTACCCTAAAAACTCTCATTTATTCACATTTTGGAGGTCTGACAAAGTTAATAAAACATTAACACAACTTACTGCTGTAAGTTTATCTTTCACCAACCCGCACATTTAGGTTCCAAATCTAGAACTCGCTAAATTTGCTTGACTTAAAGAGTAGAAGATAGTAGACGCAACTAAATGCGGCTTAAATCAGTGCGCAGCAAGTACATACAATGCGTAACAAATTAATTAGATTGCTGTGCTGCGGATAATCTTACGCAAAACATCATCAAAATGGGAACTGAGAGTCAACATAAATCCACCTTAAACATAAAAGGGAACTGTTGATGTGTGCTAGAGGCGTTAAAAGTTGAAATACGTTCATCCACTCTGCATAAACAACCTGTATATCATACACTTGTTGCTAAGTGGCACTGTGACCTCTCTGATCAGCCAGTACCAGAAATCATCAAGACGAACAAATGACACGAAATGCGTTCAACAAATCCCAACCATTCCCCTGATGGCTTCACTGGGTTTGTCTTCCGGCATGAAGACAGCCTAATGTATAGACACAAAAGTGACCTCTCACATTACAGAGAGTTACGGGTGGAGAGCAGTGCCTTCAGGAGAGGTTCTAGACTTTTGCACAAAGAGGAACTTGTGCCTCGCCCCCAAGGTGAACAACAGGCCAATATTTCACACAATAAAGCCAAGTGGGTCTATACATTGCCCCAGGGAAAGGTAGCTTTCTTGATTGGTAGTCATCTCATGCTTTCCCCAATGTTTCATACTCGCCTGACTTGTAATCAATAGCTACACATGCATCCTCTCAGCCAGGCATGCCTAAGGAGTAGATGTCAGTCAATGGCAACCTTATAAATAGATCGGGCCGCATGTGGACACATGGATGCTTTCCTTGTCAATTGTGAAGTGCAACCGTCCAAACTGTCAGCTTGTGTGTTTTTTCACTTAAAGTTATTACAGTGTGAGTGTTGCAGAACTGTGCAAATAAATATAAAATGAAAATAAGGAGAAAAGAGAAAGTTATTCTGTTTTAAAAAATAGCTTTTTGCAAATATTGTGTTATTTTAGTAAAGTAATTTAACATCGTCTTATAAGCTGTTGTGAGATTACACTTGTTAAGGTTTTACTGTGGCTTGATCTGACGTTTACTAATGATTTATGGATCAACAAAATTTTAATTTGATTGTTTTCTCTCTTTTTCATGTTTCCTTTTGGCTATTTGAGAGAAAAAAAATGTTTTTCTCTCTAATAGCCTTGGTATAAACCCTTACTGGCCTCATTGTTCAGCTTTGATTACAAAGCTCCAGATCGTCATCTATTATACTAAAATTGCCAAAGAGCACAAGATGTTTACTTTTTCCAGCCTAATATTAGATCACTTCAAACTGGTACAGTTTTAAAATTAAGTTAATAATGATGCAATGGTTGTGAATAACCAAATAGGAAAAGTGTGCATGATTTCAGTACAAGTAACTATAACTCATCCTTCCTAGAGCAGGTTCCTCTTACTGTAAATGTAGAAATAAACTAGTTGCTTTTTCTGATCTTTCCCAAAAGTTGAGAGCAGTTTTAATTTTTAACATGTAAAGAAAAAAAACAAGGGATTTAGTTGAAGTTCAACTAGAAGCTCACTATCAAGGATTTACATCAACAGGATACATCTGAAGGTCATTTTCTAAGCTTTGACTGTCACAATGATGTAGTTTCTTTCAGAAATGCTGGTTGGTGACAGGATGTGTATCTTCTAAAAGGTTGCCCTTTAGTCTTGAGAGTTCAAAGCAGATTGTAGGGGTCATCAAGATATTTCTTGATAATTGTAAATTGACTCTTTGTGCTCATTTTGTTCAGCCAAAGTTTTAGACATGGTAGCTCCTCCATCGATAATGTGTTTTTGCTTCATCTGTCTTATTTCTAAACCATAAACTTTGACCTTAACTGAGGCAAGGCATGCCTATGGTGCTTTAGATATCATTGTGGGTTCTTTTCTGACCTCCTGGATGAATTGTTGAGGCTCTCTTTGAGTGATTTTGAACATTCTTGTGTCCAAGTTGTCTTTTCCAGTCTCTTACTGTGGTCATTTCACTCTTTATTTTTCATCTGTTCTTAAATTTATTCAAATGTGTATTTGGAGATGTTTTCACCTACTCTCTGTTGCCAGGCAGGTTTCTTTATGCCATTATCAGGAACTGACAGGCCTGGCAGTAATCAGGCATGGGGCGTAATTGAGCTTAACTTTCCAAACAATATTCTTACAGAAACCAATTTCATATTTTTTCTCCCAGCGCCACCGTACAATGGAGGAAAAACATTTAAGTCAATATCTTTCACCTTTAAAATATTCAAAAGAAAATTAAAATAAGTAAAATTTAGTTGTTTTTTTTCTTGAATAGCTTTCACTTGGAATAAGCACTGAAATCACATGTTAAATAACATTAAAATGAACCTTCTAGATTTCTATTTGGATGAATAAACAGCAGGACATGTTGCAAGCAAACCCCGCTTGTCTGCTCAGAAACACTCACATGTACCACTTCATAACTGACATACTTTTGTTCTTGTATCTTATTCATAATGTATTAATTTATTAAGTATTCATCAAGCCAATACAGCATTTTAAAACCCGTAAATGATTCATAAGTCTGTTATAAAGTGTTAAAAATGAATCGGTCGTAAACAAACGGGACGTTTACATCCGGACTGGCGAGGCAGCGACGATTATCACCCGGCAAAAGGACATCAGCGAATGAAGTCGGGCTGCTGCTGGCTTTGAAGATAGCAGAGGACCTAATTATCTTTATTTACAGGACACTTCTGAGTGCAGCGGCGCCTTACATTCCTGTGACAAATTCGGTTAACAAAATAAACATGAATCATTGTGATTTTCACCTCTCCGGCTCCGTTCTGTTAATACGGCTGCTTTGCCGGCAGTCAAGACGGCGTATGCAAAAATACATCTTTTGAAGTGAGGGGCAGATCACCCCATCGTGAGTTATTATAACTGCGTTGGAGGAATTTATAGAGTGTTATTGACGGCTGCAAAACCCAGAGGAATGTCGCGCACGCATTAACATACTAACAAAAATAAATCTACTGTGTAATCAACCTCAGGAAGCAAGGTTTTTCTTTTCAATTTTTTTTTTTTTTTTTGCAGCTTTCCTTTTTGTCTGAGCAGAAAATAAAGCCAGGAAGATAAAGTATCACTGGCGATGAAGCCAAATTCCTCCTGTTATGTTCTTCTCCCCACAGGCGTGTTAGGCTATATTTATGAGAAAATTAACGGGATGTGATTTGAGTAGAAAAAAAAAGATTCAGTGAGTTCGGTTGTGAATTTAATAGTTCAGCTTTAAAACGGGAAAAGCAGAAAATTGGCTTGTGTTAATAATACCAGTCGCGCTTATTGAACGATGACGAATGCAGCAGGTCGGTGCGGTGAGATTCTTCTCAAAAAACATTAAGGGTTCGCACAGAAAATCAACATCTGTCTGGTGAATCACTGAGGCACATTTGTACAGTGTCTTGGAAAGGTGTTCACGCGTTTACATTTGATCAAACTAAGATTTATTTCATTGTTATGTTGGTGTTTTATGTGATATACAACATAAAGTAGAACTTGGTTGGCAGAAAAACAATTACACAGGCTTGCAAAAAAACTTTCATGTACAAAAACCTCTGTATTTAACCCCTTCAAGTTCATACTGGTTATTTTCTTTTACTGTGATAGATCCAGAAAGCCATGGTAGCATCTTTCTATCAAGTTTATACTTCAAGAGCAAAAGATTTTCCTCATTTGTCTCACAGTAAGATTGGATAGACAAAGCCTGTGAGCTCCTGCCACAGATTTCAAATTGGCTTGAGATATTAATGTACTTTTTTTTTTAGCTTTACACAGCAAAATGTGGCAGACATTTTGAACTGTGCCAAGCTCATTTTCAGCAGATGGGCAGACTAGTTCTCGGTGAGGTTCTCAAAGCCTGGCATGCTGTTTTCTAACCTAACCCAAAATCTTCCTCCCTGGTCTGCCTCAGATGTTCCTTGGTTTTCGTGAAGGAGTTTGTTCACTAGTTTAACAAAACTTCTGAAGCCTTCACAGAGTGGCTGTGACTATGGCTGTGATTAAATTACACTTTATTTAGGGGTATCTGGGTATTGGGGGATGAATACTCTGAGTTCACTCCACAGTTCATACGCTCACCTTGCAATGTCTCTCACTTATCACGGGTGGATTGGAGAAGGAGGTTTCCAGAAAACAAGAGGTACAAGAGTGACTGTGCGCCATTTTGGTCACAGACCATCAGGAATCGTTTAGTGTTTTCCTCCTCCTTTACAATTATGCACTACTTTGTCTTGGTCTGTCACATAAAATCCCATAAACAACACGTCGAAGTTTTACTGTCGGAGCATAAAAAAAATGTGGAAAAAGTTCAGCTGGCGTAAATAGTTTTGCACCGCCTCTGTTTATTCAGTCAGACGTGTGTTTGAAACCACAACACTGCCGCGAATTCTTTTGAATGGACTAGCATAGCGTGGCTCTAAACTTGATGAACCCTTCCTCCTCTCCGCTGTTGTTCTGAGATCCAATTAGGCATACATATACTGCACAGCGCTACATTTAGAGGCCAGAGTGCATCCTTCGCCCCCACCCAAAGGGAAGAGGCGTGGGAGAAACGCATAGTGGTTTACCCGCCAACACACTGCACTGGTCATGGTGCATATCAATACGAGCAGCAACTAATAACACTGGCTGCAGGTATGGCTCTAAACATCAGAGAAAGATGAGTGCAAAGGTTGTTTCATCTTGTATAGATTTTATGTGAAACCAGCAATTGCCTCAAAGAGAGATTAAGGGATAAACCAAAGAGCGAGAATCATACCGAGTGTACGACTGTGTGTGTGTGTGTGTGTGTGTGTGTGTTTGAATCTTCCATCTATGTGTTTTGCGTGTTGTATATTTTGCTCCAGAAGTATAACGGATCTGTTTGCAGCAATCTAGCCTCGTTTTTGAAATTGTTTGTGTGGGTCCAGATCCCTTCGGCCAGATAAGCACAGGGCTGTACTGTGGAGTTCCCTGAGGAGGTCAGACTTTCTGAAGGCCCCCTCCCCTCATTTGTGATTGCTTCATGCGATAGCACCCAGCAGGCCTGAGAACGCAGGCCCAATGTTCTGGATGGATGGTGCCATGAAAGAAGACAATTATCAGGCAGTCAGCGAGGTCTCCTAGGGTTATGGTTTTAGTCAGATTATTTATTTTATTTTTGGAAGCAGAAGCTTTAAACTTTAACAGCCCTGGGGTTACTTGTTTCTTTCTTGATGTTGTTTTGTTCTTGGCTGTGTGTAATTGCGTGAGGGTGTATGGATGGGAATGGGGCTTTTTGATGATCTAACTGCCTATTATTGAATGTTTTCAGGCAGTAATGCTGTGCTTTTAGGTTTTGTTTCAAGGTGTAGTGTGTGTGTGTGTGTGTGTGTGTGTGTGTGCGCGCAATACTAAATCAGCTACACAGAAACCCATTCTCCGTACTTCAGCATGTTGGACGTACCATGCACACTAAAAACGCCTGGGTTAATTATTTAGCCCGAATGTTGGGATCATGCTGTTGGCACAACCAAACCAAAGGTTGGGTGGGAGGTGGGGGGTTCTGACCTAATAGTGTCAGAGAAGGGATTAAAAAGAGCCTCAGCGCACCATTTTGAATTTAACGATGACCCGTTAAGACTTCACTGATCCTCTTCCACAAGACAAAACACCAACTGGTAAGATGGTAAAAATGATGCTGTGTGATAATGTTAATGTCATAGGCTTACAAATTGTTTGGTTCACCCTAGAAAATGAGTTTGTATACCAAAAAATAACATCAGTAGATAAGAGTTAGCAAAAGATAGCCATCTACTAGCTATGCATGAGGTTCATCATTCATACAATTCGATATAGGTAGGCAATGCAGTGTTAAATACAGCCATCAGCAACTTTGCTGGGTATTCTTGTTAAATCTCTTTATAAAACGAATAGCAAATCAACTAATCAAAATGCATTTCGATTTAATGTAAATAGCTTCAATCGGAGCAATGGATAGTAAAGAAGGAGCTGATCTACTGGGATTTTCACACACTATCGTCTCTTGAATATTCAGAAAATAGTCTGGAGGGGGCGGGGGGAATAAATGGAGATCCTGTTAAAATGGTTTGCTAATGTCACAAATCAGTGCAAAAAAAAAAAACAATAAAGTATAGAGAATACCAATCAAAATATATCACATCTTAAAGCAGGTGGCCTTCAGCAACAGGAAACCACACAAGATGTCCCTCATGTCATCTCAAAACAGCTATTTGAGGATACAATTTGCCCAAGCTTATCAAACAAGAACTGATTGGGAAAACGTTTCTTGATCCGATGAGTCTTGAATTTTACTGCAACATTGATATGGTACAATTAGAAAAACTGCAAAAACAACATGAAAACCTGGATCATTCTACTTTGAATCAACTGTTCAGACAGGTGGTGTAACGGCACTGGGCTGTTTTTGTAGCAAACCTTAGAGCCATCAGAACCAATTGGGAATTATTTACATGCTACAATGTACCTGAGTACTGTCCCTCCTTTATTACTGCATCGTACCCATGTTCTGCTGCCAGCAGGATAATGCATGGCATCACCATGACAATCATGTCAAACAGTTTCTTGAACACTTCAATGTCTTCGCTGCATTCCTGTGGGCTCCACAGTCACTACACCTTAATCCTCTGGTTCCCAGCCTTCAAATTCAGTTCCCACCACTCGGCAGTTCAGATCTTTTCCAGTTGCATAATGCCTAAATTAAATGAATTGATCATTACCAGGCTTGTGAAAATACTTGATGGAATGCTGAGGAGGTATTGCAATTACTCGAGTTAGGTGTTCTGGAGGAGACACACAAAGCATGCTGAGCAATGGGCATTGAGCAGCAGGGTTGGGGAATGTTGCCGTACCTTTATGGATGTGTTGGAAGAGGAGAAGGCTGTCAAGGAGCTGCATCTATCAGAAATTGTAATGTCAATATAGACCAAAATCTCTGGTCTATGTTTCAAAATCTGTTTACGACTCAGTTGTTTCCAATGTCTGAAGTAGTTTTGGATGTAATTTCAAGTGTAACTTTGATGATTCAAGTTATATGTCTACCTGCTTTCATTTTGATTACTTCAAAATGGTAAAAACCCCCAACAAAAAATCATTTTAAAAAGGACTCAAAATAGATGAACGTATGTAGAATCACAAAAAATATGACCAAAACAGCTAACGAGGGGAGATATAACACAATCTATTTCAAACGTTTGGAGACCAAAGGTCTTTGTGGTCTTTGCTTTTTTGATAAGTCGCTGGTTTAGTATTTTTCATTGGGTTGGTATTTTCTCTGTCCACAATTCACTCTTTTACTTTATGATTCCTAGACATTGTTCTTGTGTCTTGCTCTTTGCATGTTGATCCAGGTTCTTACGTACTTCATTATGTATTCATAAGCTCCTCAGTTCAGTTTCTCACTCAGCCAGATTCACCTCATCACTTCTACTTCCTGTGCTTCTGTAGCGTCAAACTCTGTGGAAAAAAATAAAAATCTTTTACGGAGGATTTTTCTGCAGGGTAGCTTTGCTTTGTGTGTTTTTTAGACACAGTGAATGAGCTAGCTTCCATTGCATGTTTGTTTACGCCTTGTGGCATGCTTCAGGCCATGAGCTAAACTGCTGGGTGCCATAGTGCAGCACAGAGCTGTATTTTGGTGTGTACTACATTAATTGCAGTGATAATCCTAATGATACAAGTTAAACTTAATATCTATCCCCTAGCTTTAAATCTGTTAAGATGTGTAAATGTTTAGCTGCAGCACCCACTCTAGGCGGGTCTCCCCGTTCGGTTTCCGTGCAAACCTGCATTTGTGCCACATTACGGGCAGATCCCCATGCACACGCTGAATAATGCGGCTTCCTGTGCAATCAGCCTCACTGCTGCCCTCCCAAGCAAGTGGCCCCACATCTCCTGCAATTACATTTTCCCCTCTGTAATCTGGCGCTTCCACCCAAACGAAAGCGGCCTGAGTAATTTGCACAAAAGATTTGCCAAATTAAGAAATATAATGGGCAAGAATCCGGTTCGCTCTTGGCCGGTTATTGAATACAGCAGCGCCGAAAGCAACGCTCGCTTCTGTACCCCGTTTGCTTCCCGTGGTATAATCACATTCACGTCCCAACTCCGTGTAGCCCAAACCTCTCGCACAGAGAAAACAAAGGTAGTCATCATGACAATCTGTAATATTAATCAGATTGGGTTAAGTGTGTCTCTCGGGCTGGCTCCCCCTCCCCCCCTTTCCTTTTCAACAACCTGTGGCTGTGTTTTAATCTAATTGCACTAATTTTATATTCAAAATCAGGACCTTGCCTTCTTACCACCCCCCCACCACCACCACTACGCTTTTACGAATACCACCCTGTACTTCACGTGAATGATCGCAAATTTGTAAATAATTACTATCACATGGAAGGAAAAATAATAGGCGGCCCCAATACAAATTCACTAGCTCGAGGCGGTGTGGTAATCATGGAGGAGAGCGGGACAGGGAGAATAAGCGATGTGGGGTAAGGCGTAATCACATTGTATAACAACCAGCTGACAGTTTGAAAAGGAAAAAAGAGCTCCTGGTGAATAATGAGCAACTTTGTTCATAGTACTTATGACTATATATTCTACATCATTTGTCACTAACAACTGTGTGTTCCCGCTTCAGAACGCTTGTTACAGATAGTTAAAACAGACTTGCCGCAGCCTAATAGATTCATTGTTCGTTTGTAAGGATGGCTCCTTACAAAAAAAAAAGGATAGAAAATCAGGTACATTTGTGTGGCTATATGTGTTACTTAAAAGCAAAAGAAGAAGAAGAAGAAAAACACAACAACACACATGCTTTCTGGGGAAGTTGGTGACAGATTGGATGTGTTATCTGCCTATTAGCACAACAGCCCATTATCAATGTGCCCAGGTTACCGCGCCTGGCTGTAAAGCAATAAAGACAGCCTGATTCCAGCCACCGCCGAGTAGGAGTTCAGTGGCTGCCTGCGTCCTATCACTTTCAAATGAGCACCACAAATCACTTCAGCAGGATGCCTGTAACGGTAATGTGGCCATCAGCATATGAAAATACAGCATGTATGTATGGGGGGAACCATCCAATTTGCTGCCAGCAGATGGAAAGAAGAAACCCAACGATGCACTGAGTGATTGTTAGATAGCCGGCTGCTGTGCATGCGTGTGGTGTCTACGTGCAACGCTGGATGTGCATGGCTTGTTAATACCAGCACAACATGTTACTGCATGCAACCCTGTGTAAATAACATTTTTTTTATATGATATTGTCAGAAAACGGACAGTCTTCTCTGCATTAATAAGCAAATCAGTTTCACAGCTTAACAAGCCAACCAAGGTGGGGGGGGGAAGTTTCCCTGTGTTCATGTGTCTTCGGAAACATGCCTGTGTGTTGATGATGATGATGATGATCATATGTGTGTGTGTGGATGTGTGCGTGCGCATGTGGCGCATATTTTTGTGTAAACCAGTCCGATGGTGACGAGGGTGTTTTGCAAGCACTTTGTTCTTCACACTGATCCTGTCCCAGGCAGACGATAATTACAGTCAGTTCGAGAGAAGGAGATGGACAACACAGAAAGCAGTCTCGTTCTACAGCTTCAGAGGACGAGTCTAAGTGGAGGAGGAGGTGTGGTGGTGGTGGGTGGGTGACAGAAAGAGGAGAGACAAAAGCAAGAGATGATACCATTAGATGAGAATGCTAATTACTCCTCCTTGTATTGAACATCTGTCAAACCTCCCACTTATTACAATAAACCTAATTTTGTGCACCTAACCCAGGCATCACACACATTATACACGTACGTAACACACACACACACAACACACACACAACACACACACACACACACACACCACACACACACACACACACACACACACACACACACACACACGCGCGCACGCAGGCGATTAAATTACATCTCATTTAATGGCAAGGATTTTTACTCCAAACAGCTGCGATAACATGACTTTTTCCAAATGACTAAAAGAAGGAAACAAAAACAAACGTTCTAATGTCACGCAAAGCAACGGCTGATTTCACAAAAAAGAGAGAATCAGACTAAACACAGTCAGAGACAAAGCTATGTTTTTTTCTTCTTTTTTTTACGTTGGATTTATCATCACACACATCCTCACACCCAGAGACAAGCATCAACCTCCAAACACCCTCCCCTCCCGCCTCACCAAAAACTCACCTTGAGGATTTACATACTGTACACTCAGACATGCATACGTGCTCATTAGGAGAGGGGGGCTTGTGCTTGCTATATTTGCTAGATGATGGTGGATGATACCCACCCCTCGTGACAAGAGATCTAAGAGAGATCCCTGCATAAGAGAAAACAGCGTTGAAGGCTCCTAATATCTTTGATAGTGTCGTTATGGTAATGATCCGGTGTGATGCAAAATTCATGAAGTGTACCTTGCATTTGAGGATTGCCAATACTTGTTCTCTTGGCGAGGAGGAAGAGGAGAAGGAGGAGGAGAATACGGAAAACGTGTTACAGGAGTCGTGCATGCATGCAGATGTTGTTATGCTTTTGCCCTAATTGTTTTTCGACAGTTAAGCGCAACTAAATGACTTTCATGTGTTGGCATGTGTGCACACAGAGGGAGAATTGCTTATTACTTTCTTTTTCGGCTGTTTGGCAGGGAGCTTGTTGAGAGAAAACATTGCCTTCCTAATTATCGCAGCCATTAGATGTATTAATTTTCTCAAGCAAACAGGCTAGGAAAACACTGAACAAAAGACACCAACAATAGAATTATTGTTACTTCCCAGTAAAACATTCAAACTTAGCCAACGGAGATGCAAAAACTACCAGAAGGGTTCTTGCGGAGGAAACCTGGACCTGTCACTTCAAAAAGTCCCTGCATCTACCTGTCCATCACTGACAGTTATGCGAATGGACTCTGTCTCTGATGGTGAGTCTGTTGTGTGTGTGTGTGTGTGTGTGTGTGTGTGTGTGTGTGTGTGTGTGTTTGTGTGTGTGTTTGTGTGTCTAAGATCTCTGAGGAGTGTCTTTCAAACAGCTCTCCATTGAGCACTCATCAGTAGGAGGTCCAGGTCCATTGGAGATGGCGTATTCACTCGGAAATCACGCAGCTAACAGGGGCTGTCAGCCAATCAGGACGTTTTTGATTTCTCTTGAAATCCACACTCACTTCAGATTAACCTGGACTCCGACACAGGCATCGCAATGCGGTGTGATTAGATGGCTGCCGATGCTCACATCTGGGGAACAATTAGCCCAGACGCACAGCCGAGCCGCCGTGAACAGAAGCGACAGCGCTGTCATATTTGACAAGTGACTCGAGCAGTTCCAAATTTAGAAACATTGAATCTATACGAGGGTGAAAACGGGTCGAAGACGTGCAAAGTGGGGGGAAAAGAAAAAAGGTCATTTTGCTTTCGGGAACCACTGGCACCTTGCATTAACACATAAAAGAACGGCTCCGGATGAAAATGTAAGGTTTGTTTTGGTTTAGGATTGAAAGAAAAGTTCATATGGCGACAGAACTTAAGAGCCATTAGCACACTGCAAAATGTGCAAAATATTGTTTTTTTTTTTACAGAAGCTGACTTGTAATTCCAACCCTGCTTTTTATCCACTGCGTCCTTTTAGTGAGCCCTCTCAAAACCACAATTATTTCTGTTTGCGCTGATATCACTTACATTTTTGGACAGGCTGAAAGGAAACCTTGTTGCGTGACTTTAAATTTCTCAACAGAACTGGCTCGATTTGGTAAAGGGCAGTGTTTGTACAACCTTTGTCATTCTTTAGATGAACTTAACATTCAGCTGGACTTTGAAGATCATTACTGATGGATTCAGCACTGTTACTACACTTTTAAAAGTTCTGAATTATCATCCACAAACTTAAGATTCAGGTGATGTTTTTGTACTTTTAAACACGTCGCTTTTAATACATAACATTGAAATTTCTTCACTATATTGAATGACTTTCTTTGTCTCGTGGAGTATTTCCAGGCTCTTAGGGCCAAAGTCACTCTAGGATACTAATGAGATGCTAGTAATTAAATAGCAAGAATGTCTGTCACATTTGATTCATGCTAGAGCTAAATGACTCGTTGAATCGTTTGTTTCGTTGCGTACTGTTATTGTTTGGTAGAGGTAGGAAGCAATGAATAGATAAATAAACACTAAGCTGACAGTTTTAAAAAGAACAAGCGGAATGTGTTCAATTTCTTTCAACATGGTTTTATTTAAGGTTAAATGAAGATTTTCTTCTTCCTCATCGAACACAGACCTGCTTATGCCACCGGTAAGCAGGTGGTGCTTATTTTTAATAAAATATTTAGATTTTATTGTAAAATGATCCAAAATCTAAATCTTACAGTTTCTGATGTCACTGTCATTGGCCTATCAATATGCTTTCACAAACAAAACAAGCTAGAACCATAGCTAGGAAACAACAGATCTGACCGAAGGTGAATTCACACACCAGTTTAGCTAGGTGGCTAGCTCTGCTCCTGGCTAACAGGTGCTACCTTTAGCATATCTTTAGTGCTTTAGTACTTTTACATTTGACACCATTGTGCAAGAAAGGCATATGTAGCTTCTTTTGAGATTAGATGACTTGAGGGAAAGAAATAAAGTCGCTGGAATAAGCTTCTGGAAAGTATAGTGAGGTTTTGGAATTTAAAGACATATTCATGATGCCATACGCATAAAAATAACATCATATAATAAATAGACAATGTGGCATTTAGAGCCTTGGTTTTTCAAATGATATGTGTACAACTTACTTTTTTTTCTTTCCTACTTACATAAAGTTTCTATTTAAATCTTAGGTTTGTGTGGATTTCTTTCCTTTGGAAAAAGATATAAAACTTCAGATATTTCACGAGAAATTGACATACATGGAAAAACCTTATGAAAACCTTGTACAATTGAAATGTCCACCGTAAGAAAGGCTTACAATATTCAATTATGCCACATGAACTGATCAGTGCATTATTGCGAGAATGTAAAACCTATTGTGAGGTAACACAAAAGAAAAAAATATTCCTCGATGTCCCCTACAGAGCTCTGTAACAACTGGTGTTACTCAGGAGAAATAGATATTATTTTAATCAGCTAATCAAATTGGGTTGATCTGTAATGTAAAGCTAACACTTCCTGGTTGGTGGGTTTGTTCTGCAAACATGCAGTACTGGAAAACATAAAGGTTATGTTTATTTATTTATTTATTTTAAATCTATGCATTAAATATACAAAAAAAACCCTGTCACTTTGGGAGGCTGATATTAGTGGGTTTCTTATTACAAGTATGACACACAACTATGTTTTGCATGTATAGACACAGTAAGCTGTAAAAGGAAACATATGTCCAGAAGAGTTCTGCAGGTGCTTATTTCCAAACCCGGTGGTAATAAAGTATTTATTTTTGGTTTCTGGGCTCAGGATCCGTGTTGACACCATGTTATTGTTTCTCCTCTCTACAGAACATGTTCTCACCCACCCCGCCCCCCCTCCTCTGTATCAGTTTGACCCTGCAGGGTCCAGCTGTGTTTGCCCCCACACCTGTACGCCATTTTACCCTCAAAGTTCCCACTATGGAAACATGCTGACTGACAGCTGCACTTCAAAGACCTGCTCCCTCTCCGCTGTTATGGTTATCATCTGTTGTCAGGAGCGGTGGAGACAGAGGGAGAACAAGGGAGAGAGTGAGAACCGGTCCCAGGCAGCCGGTTGTGTTGCGGGGCCAATTTAGATGATTGGCCTTGAAATGCAAGCTGAAACGGGCTTCCCTGTGTTCCTTTAAAGTGACCCGTGCCCGGCAGTGTAATGTAAAATTATCCTTGCAGTGTTTGTGTTGTGTCAGATGTGGTGACTGGCAGAAACTGTTAGTAATTGTCTAAGTGCTCCGGTGTGTCAAAGCTGTCCGTCACTCATCCCAGCCCCCCTCTTCTCTTTAGTTCCTCCTCCTCCTCCTTCTTCTTCTTATTCTTATTCAGCTTCTCATAATATTTTCACTGAACTGCAGAGGACAAACTACTTTCAGTGATGGAGTTGTCACATCTGTGCTTTGGCTTGGAAAAATATTTTACCTCCAAGAAGAACACACAACCGAAACTGACATGTGTTCCTGCTTTTCAGGAGAGAGAGAGAGAGAGAGAGAGAGAGAGAGAGAGAGAGAGAGAGAGAAATGAGAGAGGCATACGTGTTCTTTCTTTTGTTCTTTGATACTTTTACAAATTCAAGACAGTGAGCTTCTCTTGTCATAACTCATTGAAGTCGAAGCTAACCTGGATGTGGCGTTGTGAAAACACAATCCCGACTAAATCGAATCTAAAAGAGTGGCCATACGTACGCAGTCTCTTTATCTGCGCACCTGACTGAAGAGCTGAACGGAGCGTCATGAAAAGACTCTGAAATCAATCTGGGACCAGTTTCTTTATGCGAAAATTATTTAAAAGCTTTAAACACGACATGATGTACGACACTGCCTACATACGACGCTCTGTGCCGGAGTGCAGCAGCATAAAATACAAGTATATCGTCTTACATCCAGAGCCTGGAAAGTGCAGAATGTATTACAAGGGCTCTGTTCAATAGAACTGTATGCGGGGAAGCACATTTGTCTTATCTGGCACATGCTGGAACACAGAGACGACATTTTTAAATTATTTTTGTTGCTAAAAATTCATAATCCCAGCATTTTAATAATGATAGCTGAGCTCACAGCAATTGAATATAGTCTTTTGACAGCTTTTGCCTTGCTTAAGAATAAAAATTGGTGAATTCTTGAGATCACAAAAGCTGAAAAAACTTCTGAATGATATGCTAAATGCTTTATCATGGTTGAATCTTAGTCAAAGTATTTTTGCTTCAAAAAATATTGCATTTTTGAAGCAAAAATGCAATATTTTTCGTACATCTTTTCTTAAGAAACTGGATGTTTTGATTTCATGGGAGGCTTGGGATACATCTCATACACATTTATTGTGCTAATAGCAGTGCATATTAGTTCAATCTGAACTATTTTCTTGATCTTACTGGGTGAAGTCAAATAGATATTATTAATTTAGATCTATAAAAACATTATAATGAATAACAATAAAAAGAGAAAGAATGGTTTCTTACGTACTGCTCTAGATGCTACATATTAGCTACAAAATGTTTCCACTAGAAACAACAATGGGAATAGCCTTCCTATGTTAAACTGAAATAGCACAAATAATGTGGTTTATGGAACAAATATTCAAAATAAAAGTGTTTACTGAATGCAAAGTTTCTGCAACAAGTGTAGAAAAGAAAAAAAATGTTTGTGCTTCAGTTGTGAAAAAATGCAAAAGCTACAAAGTAAGTAAGAGTAAATAAGAGTTCCTGAAAAGCATTCTAATTATATATAATTATACAAAGCGAGTTGTGATGCTAATAGGGAAAATGTCAAAGTCTGGCACCAATTAGTCGTTTCTCACAAAGACATTTCAATAAGGTCAAACGTGGGTCTCTTACATAAATATCTAGCATTTCCTCCCACTGCTGTCTTTCTAGATGCATGCAAGATATTTCCGTTGGTAGATTGAACAGTCCTGCTGCACAATCTGTGGCAGAATAAAGAGTACACATGCACTTATTGTTAATATTATAAGGTTAAAACCCAAACTAAAACAACCACCAATAAATAAACAAACCTAACTAACTCAGCCATGGAGTCTCTCCGGCTTTACCCAGTTCCAACCAGAGGGTTGAAATTCTGAAGTAAACAGCGCAGAGGCATTGCTTTTATGAACTGAATGTGTTTCTACGTGTTCACTTGTGTCCACTGAGTTGCCACAACACACCTCACTCTTTGTATGCAACGTTATGTGTTTTGGGTCATACAGTAATGCTCTGGCTTATGAGTTTCAGTGGGAGCAGCCATCAGTCCTTTAGATTTGGGTTCTGGTGAGAGGGACCATATACAGGTCACTAATCTAAAACAAAGAATATAAAGTTGGTTCTTGAAGATGAAACCTTGTTTTGTTCAATGTTACCAATTTTCTGTTCCAGAAAGATGCTAAAAGACGACTAGCTAGCTAATATCAATACAGCACTTTAAGCTTAACAAGTAGCCTGTAGGCTACCAATGTTGTTGTCTATGTTTAGCTCCGTACATTCATTCTGCCCCCAAAAAAGTCGACCCCCGCCCATCAGGGGCAGGGACAGGGAGTCTCTAAGAATCCTCTCTCCCCACTCCCACCCCCTCCCACACGTTGCTCAACCAGACAGCCATTTGTAAGCACTGGGGGGGGGGGGAGGGGGGGGGGGGGGGGGGGGGGGCGCAGGAGAAAAGGTTTGGCAACCCCTGCTGTAGACGACTCTTGCAGGTAAAAAAATATTGTGACTTCAGATAACCCCTAAAGAACAATACTACTGATGTATTTTTAGAAGTAACAACTTTGTATTTGGAGAAAATTACAATTGATCACTTAAAAAAATTTAATAAAAAAAAAAATCCATCCATCCATTTTCTTTACACCCTTGTCCCTTGGTGGGGTCAGGGGGTGCTGGTGTCTGTCTCCGGCTGGCGTTCTGGGCGGGGGGCGGGGTCACCCTGGGCAGGTTGCCGGTCTGTTGCAGGGCAACACAGACACACACAGGACAAACAACCACACACACACACACACACCTAGGGACAATCTGGAGAGGCCAATTAACCTGATGGTCATGTTTTGGACTGTGGGAGGAAACTGGAGTACCCAGAGAAAACCCATGCATGCACACGGAGAACATGCAAACTCTATGCAGAAAGACCGGGAATCGAACCCAGAACCTTCTTGCTGCAAGGCAACAGCTCTACCATCTGCTCCACTGTGCAGCCCAATAATATCATTTACAATTTTTTTCCCACCTTTTTTATGCCTTAAGACAATAAAAATAAAATGGAAATAAAAACGCATACAGGCTGCACAGTGGCGCAGTTGGTAGAGCTGCAGCAAGAAGGTTCTGGGTTCGATTCCCGGCCCCGGCCTTTCTGCATGGAGTTTGCATGTTCTCCCTGTGCATGGTGGGCTTTCTCCGGGTACTCCGGTTTCCTCCCACAGTCCAAAAACATGACTGTCAGGTTAATTGGTCTGTCTAAATTGCCCCTAGGTGTGAGTGCATGGTTGTTTGTCCTGTGTGTGTCTCTGTGTGGCCCTGCGACAGACTGGCGACCTGTCCAGGGCGAACCCCGCCCCTCGCCCGGAACGCCAGCTGGAGATAGACACCAGCACCTCCCGACCCCATTAAGGGATAAGGGTGTAGGAAAATGGATGGATGGGATAAAAACGCATACACAACGGATCATAATTTGTGCATAAAACAGTTAAGTATGATTTTCAGATTTTGTCAGATTTTGTCACAGCTTTCAGGATTTTGGGAGGAAGGCCAATTTTGCAACAACATACACAAACATCAGGGTTTTTTTTGTTATTTTCTTTTAAAGTGAGGATGTGTTTGTGTTTTCTAAATACAACCCATCTTATCATAACCAGTTAGCCAGTCTCTATAGGTCATAGCTGGGGTTCAAATAGATTTTAAGATTTTTTTATTCATTGCACTCAAGGGGCCACTCAGTTCCCACGTTTTAACCAGAGCTGCTCTGAACCAAACCCATATAATCAGTTGACATGGGGTCATTATATAACCTGCAGCGTTACAATGTGTGGTCCACCATTCAAGTAACTTTATATTAATATGAGCCTCTCACAGCTGAAGGTGAGAGCAGCTGATTAAATATTTCCTGTTGCCCGACAGTGCCGAGTCATTCGCGCTAACTGAAAGGTTTGTCGACCCGTTACGTAATTTCGGTTTTACGGCTTCATTTCGCAAAGTTATTGATTGCCCGTGAAATACGAGGAAGATTTTTTTTTCCCCCCAATGAGAACTAATTCACAGATTTACGCTGTACCCGAGTCTACTCGGATAGGACTTGGGATGCAGGGCCGCTGTAAAGTCACGGCGCTCTCACCCCCCCTCCCCCCCTCTTCCTGTACAAACACACCTCCTCTGCCTTCCTCTGGGGAGGAGAAAAATCATTCATTATTTTAATGGGTGTCAAATATGTTTTCCAAATCTACTAAAAGGTTATCGTTGTTACACATGGACAAGTGCTTATATTTGAATCAATGTTAACTTTGTTACTTGGGAAATTTACTGCCTTCCCCGCTGACCACGTTGCACAAACTTAATCGGCATGTTTTCACAAATTGCAGCTGGAGGGTGATTTATACGGCTGGAGCGACTGACTGCTCTTTGATAGAGCCGGAGCAAAACACATATCTGAGAGGTGCAATGAGGGCATAAGTAACACTCTATATTTTCATTTGAATGTCTGACACGTGGAGATTATGTATTGTTGGTGTTAGAACCAGCAGGGGTGTGTAGGGGGTGGGGGGGGGGGGGGGAATTAGGGGTGGATGGCAAATTTGGTAATATAAATGAATGACATATGGGTCTGTGCACAACCTCTGGCGATTTATAGAGCGAGAGCCAATGTAGTCGGACTCAGACCACATCCTCGCTGCTGGTTTTTTCTTTTTTTTTCTGCTCACCTACCACAGCAGAGGTCAGGCCTTTCTTACAACAATCACCACATAATGACATGAAAGGGAGGGGGAGAAAAATTTATAATTTATTTATAGTAAAAAAATCCAAAAAAGAAGAAAAACAGAGAGAGGCAAAGGAAAGGAAAAGAGTGCCGGCGTTTCTCCAGCGCCTCGGCTTCACTATTTGTCTTGGGTGAGTTAGCTTTATCTAATAAAGTGTCTTTGTATTAAGATGGATACTTCAAACGCTCTTTTGTCTCTATAATCACAGAGGAGGGAGGCAGAACTCACACATTCCTCGCTCAATTTATTATTAATAAGTACATCAGTGGGAGAAAGATATCCTGGGGACCGAAACACCCGCAGAGCATAGCATTCATCAAACGTAAACGAATATCACAATACACAGGATACAGAGGCTCCAATAACAGATAATTGATGAGAAAGGTCTTTGGGTGCAGTGGATCACTGCTGGTGCTTATCATTATATAACATCATTTCATAGTTTAGCACAAATGATGAACCGTTTGTTGAAGGGTAGGCATATTTCTGCTGCCTTCTGTGTGCAATTAAGCGGTCCGTTTGTGGCCGAGGGGTCAGCGTGTGATTGGGCTGCGGCTGGCGGCATATCTGCGTCCTCTGAATACCCGCGCTTCCCCGGCGAGGACCCTAATCTATTGCAACCGCGGCAATTACCCTTCTGACAGAATAACAAAACACGAACACAAACTGTATGATCACATCTGAGGCTCTTTTCTTTTTCGTTGTTGTTTGTAACCTCTTCATCTTCTGCAGGAAGGAACTTTGAATTTTGTTTTCTTTTCAAGACGCTAAATAAAATCCCTGTTCTAAACTGATGAAAGATGCAAAGCAGCGTTCAAAATACTCAGATGTGCAGAGATAAATTTGGGGCTGGTAACGTTTGTAAGTGATAATGACGTTCCACTCCACGAGACTTTCAGGGAGGCAGTGTTTCAGATGACAGATGGGGCTGACTGAATGACTGTGAGAATAAGCCACTCCCCGCCCGGCTGCTCAACCTGTGCTCTGGTGTCGGGTTTCCGAGAGCCAGAAGCAGCACAGACACATGTAGCTTTAAGTCCGAGGGAAGGAATTCAATCAATAAAACTCGCCCCTTGACAAGATATACCATGTTACAGGCGAGTCGCAGGGAGAGAAGGTGAACCATCTGTCCCGTTCTTTGCCATACTCTCCGTTTCACACGTCACTGTGCTCTGTTAATGTCCGTAACGGCGGGTGATCCCCTTTGTGGCCAATAACTCAATTGACGTTGTTTTAAATGATCTGCTGCCGTACCCCCTTTAATTAAACAATCGGTGATTAAGTTGCTTTCGCCATACAGGTGATGTAAGGTTTTGCCTTGTTGTTTCAAACAAGCTACCTGCATGGATCTGCAAAACGAGGAAAATGTTTCTACATTTGTTCTACTTTCATACCGTGCACAAACCGGATCTGTGGCTAGGAAAGGTGCGCAGACGTTATTTTGAATGCTAGTTTTTGTGATGTGTTAAAAAAACTAAGCTGTCAGTGTGCACCATTAAACCACCACTCTATAGAAACTTTGCTGAAACAACTTTCTTCAGGTCGCCCTACAGATGTAGGTCTAATCTCTGGGTGAGCCATTCTCAAACACAATCATCTTCTGGCGAAAGCAATCTTCTGTAAGCGTGAATGGTTACTTTGGGCTGTTGTGCTGACAGATGTAGTTAATTTCATCTTCCTCATCTTTTGTGTTAACCCTGACTGGTTTTTGGAACCGCTCATAATTTCCAATCAACATAACTAAAGAAGAAAAGCAGTCCCAAAGCATGATGCATTCACCACTTTGCTTAAAGAATATTGTTTTATCCTGGTGATACACCCTTATTTTTACTCCAACTTTACCATCTGGAATTATGCTAAAAAGTTCAGCTGATAAGTTTCATCAGACCAGATCACATTTTCCCTCAGGGTTTAGGAAGAATTCAGTTGTATTTTTGGACAATCTGCAGAGCTTCTTTGTTTTTATTTGGAACCAAAAGGTGTTCATCTAGCCACCCTACTCCACAGGTCGAACAAAAGAAGGATACAGGAGATTAAAATCGCATTCATCTCGCCCTCATTTACGGTCTCGACAGATTGCGATCGAGGATATAAATGGCCGAAATGATGTTTCCTCCACAGGGTACCTGCAGGCATCTGGTTAGGATACTTCATGGAGGACATGTCGTTAGATGTTTACGCACCATTCTCAACCTATTTTCTTCCTGCCCTTTCATCAATCTTGGGAAGACGTCCAGTTTTGAGCAACAGTTCCTTCACTTCAGGACTACTGTGTTTAATGGCGCATCTAATACCTTTAAAAATCATGAATACCGAATAATGACTACTTTTGCAAAAGCACCGCATTTGAAACAATTTAAGATGTCAAATTATGTAACATTCAAAGGAAATTGTAAAAGCGAGCAGCAAAGCCAAGCTGTAATAATGTTGCGGTGCATGAAAGCTTCTACCGAAACCAAACATCAGCCTGACTTCACTGCAGTGGACATTCATTGTTCTCAGTCCACTTAAACTCTGTGCTTCAGTTCAGACAGACAATTCATCACTCGTGGAATGAATAGGCTCCTATTGTTTCAGTGGACTGCATAATTTTGCCCTCATAACAATATGAATACTTCTCCATCTGTTTAGGATTAGCTTTCAACCTGCACACACGTTAGCTGCAAACCCATAGCCCATGTGAGACATCTATCTACTGCTTAATTAAAAAGAAAAAGGGGGAAAAAAAGTCAGAATAAAATTACACCGCTATGAAAGAGTCTTGCCAACAATAACATTATCGTTTGACACACAGCGTGTCAGTGGGAAAAAAAAAAAAAAAAAAAAAAAAAGCTTCATATCACAGTAAAGCGAATCGACCTTTTGAAGAATGCGCGCGTGTGTGAACCGCCGATTTGAAAGCTTCAAAGATCGCTTTTAGGATACCACAAAAGAATAACCTCTGACACCCAAACAAACAAACATAAGGCACATTTAAATAGCGCGACTTGGAAAAGTCTTAAAGCCGACTTCTTTGGTGCCGCTCGCCGCGCCGTATGTGCGTCTGTCAGGAGGAGCAGGGACATGTCTGTTCTGAGCGGTTTGATTAAAGCGTGATGGCTGGTGTCCAACCTGCTTTCCCGGGGAGAGCTGTGACAGCCAGCAGCAGCAGCGCGTCTACCTGCTGCCGCCTCTGCGTGTTAGGTGATTTACGGCTGACTCCCCTCCGTTTATGTACTGCCTTATTTTCATTTCCACCCCGCTGAGTGCCAGGTTCAGAACTCCTGAAGAAATATTATGCTTTGCTGACAAAATGCAGTGACAGCCATCTCCCAGCCTTAAAAAAAAAAAAAAGAGAGAGAGAGAGAGAGAAGTGCCAGAGTGTTTAACAGTACGAGAGCCTGGGAGACAAGGCGAGGTTGAAGGCATCTGTAAGCAGCGCGGCCCGTTGCAACAAACCATTTGATCTAAACCGGCTCTGAAACGGTGGAATGATGTTTATAGCCGAGTTAGAATCTACTTTCAATTAAAAAAATGACACATGGGGGGGATGTCTGTAAAACAGACGGTAAAAATTTATTGAACAACTTTTACTGGGGTCCCGTCTGAAAAACACGTGGCGCACAAATGAAATGTTTGTTTCGACAGATGAGTTCGCCTGCAGACACGCAGGTAACTTGACGCCAGGGACTTTTTCATTAACCCCGAGTTCAAACCCCCGCCTGGCGTTTCATGCGTTTCGTGAGAAAGCAACAATTTGATGTAAAAAGGGATGAATATAAATACCGCTGTTGTTCCATGCGCCCGCCATGTTTCCTATTCATTCCATCCTGTTTTCTCCTTTACGGAGAAACTACTCTGAGCTGTAATGAGGTGTTGTAGCGTCCCGAGGCGTTATCATTTGCCACATTATTATTTCAAAAGCTCC
Organism: Poecilia picta; assembly: GCA_033032245.1. NCBI lineage: Eukaryota > Metazoa > Chordata > Actinopteri > Cyprinodontiformes > Poeciliidae > Poecilia > Poecilia picta. Next base: position 22,896,852 of record CM065354.1, read on the forward strand.
GACAACAGCACCGTGTCTGATGTAATTCTCATGCATATGGAAGGTGCTCCAGTGACTTGATATGCTGGTTTTGAGGAGGGGAACCCATGCTTAGTGGGAAAAGAGAGAGTAATCACAAAGCTAATGAGGCAAACACGGATTTGAGTAGTTGGGGCCAGGCCTGAGTCGGACACGCTGTTGTCTGTAATTAACCTTTAGCTAAATGATGTTTATTAAAGTGGTTCATATAAATTAGATGTCATTAAAAAAACACACACAGCCTTCTGCCTCCTGCATCTAGGACTGACTATAAATAAAAATTGTCATTGTAACCTAATCAAATTATAAGATACATTTTGGCTTGGCTGTCAGTCGTCTAAGACTATGTCTCTCTATTCCTCTCTTTCCCAGCAGATGAGGCAGAGCAAAGTGAATCCCCTGAGGTCCTCTCATCTCTCTTCAGGAGCTGCCGAGTCTCTTCTCTTTGTGGCACACCCAGAAGGATTAAGCGCAAATGGCATTCACATGATTTCAATAAGCTCAGGGAGACGAGAAGCAGCCATTCGGCGCATTAGCTTTTTCTTTTTTGCTGCTGAGGACATAAAGCAGACAGTGAGCAACTGCAGGGAAAAGAGAAAGAGTGAACACACACAGTTAATAATGTTCGCAGTAATAGACTGGTCTGGCGACAGTGAAATGGAAATCCACTGAAGTCAAAAAAAAAAAAAAGAAAACAAGAAGGGCCCCCCTGTAAGTGGTGATGTCATCTTGAAGGGCTCTGGACGGGGTAAGACGTGACCTTGAGGTGACCATCATAAAATGTGACTTCTCAAGAGCAAGGTCAGAAAAAAGAAAAAAAAAAACTTTTCAAAAAGTTTTTTTGGAGCCTGCATACATGTGTACCAGGTAAGTGCCGGTATTTTGTAAGTACCTTTTTTGGACCAAGTATTCAAAAATATTTTTTTACTTATCATATGAAAACATTTCCTGACATATTGTGCCATTCTATGGCACAGTCAAGTAGCTATGCTACTTTTAGTTTTGTAAAAAAAAAAAAACCCCTTTAAAAAAAAAAAGACTGCAGCACAGCTTTTTAAAAATGGCCTCTGTCTCTTTAAAAACTCCCTAACCTTTTTGACAATCCCCCTTCAGCAACTCCTCACAACAATCCAAGGAGGAGCTTTGGGAAAATAGGCAGCACTTTTTGATGTGGCAAAAAGTGCTGCCACATCATTACATAATATATATATATAATATATATATAAAAAGTAAATTTAAAAAAGGTAAATTTTTCAGTTTTAAAGTAAGTGATTCAAATTATTTGAGGTATGATTGTTCATCTTAAGTCATTTCCATTTTATTACACTACAACCACAAATTGCATTTCATTAGTTTTATTTGATAGACCAACAAAACGTAGTGCAGAAGAAGAAAACTGACATAAATACAGTTTATGTTTATGTTGAGATTTTATCTGTAGATGAAGGTGTTGAGCCACCTTCATCTTCAAAAAGTGATTAAAGTATTTTTGGGAATATTTTTTTCTCTCTACCAGCTTTCCAGATCTATGGACTGAAATATTTGCCCATTTGAAAAAAAAACAACAAACAAAAAAAACATCCAGACTCAGTCAAATTGGATGAATAATGTCTCTGTGTAGGTTTTCAAGATTTATAACTGATTTGAACTTTGACTCAGGTTTGGCCTTTCTGGCACTTGAATATGCCTTTATTGAAAATCTGTTGTCTGTACTTTTATGTTTGTCTAAACATGAATTCTGACTTCCTTCCTAATTCCATCTCTGCTGGGAAGAAAAATAATCACACTTCATGATGCTGCCCTCACCATGTTTCACTGCTGGGATGGTTGAAATGCTATATATGACCTGTAATTCATTTCACCTGTAATTCCCCTACATGGACTAAGGCGAGCTTTGAACATTACTTGAACGACTTTCTACTTGCAACTATTCCAAAATGGTCTTGTTGCGTTTTCTCTCCAAGTCGCTCTTAATTATCTGCATGTGTGTGTTCATGTGTGTTTTGTGTGTGTGTGTGTGTGTGTACGTGTAGGCACCAGCACCCTGACAACCTTTTCTTTCCATGCAGGCAACACAGATCTTCCCCAAAACACAACTATGGAAAAGTCATAAAGGCTCAATTTTATTTATCTTACTGTTCAAAATATATACAGAATCCTTTAATCTGTTAGGACTCCATCTTGTAGAGAAGAGCATATAAAGTGCAAAGGTGTGTTTTAAGAAAAATTGTGTGTGTTACTGGGACCAACCTCAACAGCTGCAGTTTCAAGTTAGTCAGCAAAAGTTCCCACTTCTCTGCCATCCTCTGTTCCTTTGGTTTTTGTTTTCCCCTGATCTCCTTCTCCTGCTCTGCCTCTTTCTCCTGTGCGCTTTTGACTAATTGTTGAGCTCTGTGAAGGTAGAATGACACCTGGTGCTTTTTCCTCGCCCGCTCCTCCGCCTCTTCACACACTCCAATCCTGCAGTGTCAGTGATTTTTCATCGTCCTTGTTGGGGCCGTTTTATGCATCGTTTCCCTGATGCAGTGATTGATGTCAGGGGGGCTGCAATCCGGCGAGAGGGAGGAGGAGAAGGAGGGGGGGGGGGGACTGAGAGGCTGGATGCTGGCCGCCAAGTCCCCTCCGTCTCCGACAAATGTCGGCCGTGTCCCGTGTTGGGGGCCTCCGTTGTTTCGCCGGGGCCACTGCTGAGCCTGCTCACTCCACTCGCTCAGCCAGCCCTCATTTCCATTTCAATCTCAGCCTCATGAATGCAGAAAACTCTGGCCGAAAATTAATAATGCCACGCAGGGGAAGAGCGACCACATGGGAGAGGGAAGGAAAGACAGAAAGAGAGAGAAAGAGATGGAGAGGAAGGAGGTGTGGGGGGAGGAGGGAGGGGAGGGAAAATGGGGAGCTTGGTTCTTTTTCACCCCTTTTGTTCCTCCAAAAGTGCCCCTTATTTTATTTCCCCTTCTCTCTTTCACCAGGATCCTCCAATGAATGGCATTACAGACAAAGCCATATCCGGAGTGACACAAATTTATTTCGGTTGCAGCGCCATAGTGTATTTCCACAGAACCAGGGGCGATTTGTCTGGGGACAATTTGGTTTCCATAAAGGATTTAAATGGTTTCTGTGGAGATAGTGGGGTGAAATTTAATTTGTTTCTCATTTACTACAGCAGGTATGAAAAGGAGAAAAATTGGACGGCTGATGGGCTAAAAATTGGTGCTGTCCCTCTGCTGTATCCCCAAAGGACTAAGGCCCTGCATCATATAGATTGAGTTCAATCCTCCCCACACTAGCCCTCCACCCACCCAAGCCCTTCTAACCACAAGCCAAAACACACACGCACATACACACACACACACACCACACACACACACACACGCACACACACACACACACTCACGCAGCCTGCCACCAGCCTGGAGAGAGCTGTAACCTTAAACCAACTTAAACAGTAACCTTTGGGGAGGCTGCCAATCACTCCTAAAACAACGTTTCCATCGATCGGCCTGTCTGCGTGATTTATGGGCTCATTTTACACTAATTGAGAATTAGAGGGCGGATTAGTGGGCCTCAACACTTCGGCCTGATATGCACTCTGAGCAGTGTAATCTGTCACACCGGGATGTCCAACACTCTCTGCCTCACAAAGGAGGCGAGGAGGGAGCGGAGCAGGGGGACGGATGGGGGCAGGGGGAAGGGCGAGTACGGGGGGGGGGGGGGGCTCCTTTCTAATTGAATTTCCAGATAACACGGAAATTAATTTGACACCACTGAAATTTGACTACAGCTCTGCTGCCAAGATCCCTTGTTCTCTCCCCATTGTGAGATGTATGTTTTCTTCTGTTCACTTTCATATCATCTTCTCTCCCCCCCCCCCACTCCTCTTATTCATTCCCTTACTATTTCTGCTGTGCCTAGCAAACACTATTGATCTGTATCACTTTGAGTAGAGGGCTTTTTGAAGCATGGACTTCCTAAATCATATTTGTGCTCATATTAGAGCAGTTCATCTGCTGCCGTGTTCACCTAGATAAAGAATATTACCTTTCATTTCTCTCATATATTTTTCTCTCCGTTTTTCTTCGGTTTGTGGACGAAGGTCTTCCTTCTTTTTCTCTTTTTCCCAGCGAATGCATGGAGGGCGAATGCCCAGAGTCAACAGTTGGAATTAAATTAGGGTTTTGGCTCGCCGGGTCCATTGTCTGGGTAATTTGTCCCGTAAGTGGCAAAATGAAAGCACTCTCCATGGTTCTCTGAGCACCTGCTGTTGTGTCACTCATCGCTGCAGAAAGCACAAAGCGGGAAAAGGAGGCAGAGAGAGCGAGAGCTGTAAAGATCACACGTGTATTACTCAGGCATAATCAGCTCACATGTCAGTGTACGGGTGGGTTAAGGGGGGTGAGTGGGGGGCATGGATGTGAAATGACAAAATAATCAACAGCTGCAAAAAAAACAAAAAAACAAAACTGGGGCCATTGCAGCTTGAGGGGCCTAAACATGCATGCTAAGCTAATTCACTGCTTTTAGCTAACTTTAGTACACATGCACAGTGCCTGGCAAAACCCAGCCACGAGTGGCCATGTTGCATATTCGGATTTTGTTCATCGGTACATCGAGCTGCATAAAAGTGGAGGGGAAATCTGAACAGTGTGGTGTGTATTTGTATTCTGCCAGCTTGAGTCAGCACTTTGTAGAAGCAGCTTTCATTAAATTTATGGCCATTTGAGGTGCGTCTCTGCTCACTCTGTAGAAAAGGGTCAACATTTTTCGCCCTCTCTTAGAAAGATTGGATGGAGGGGAGTCATGTGAAGAGTAAATTTCAAGTTTTGCCACAAACTTTGTTCTAGACTTTGACTAGACTGTTCAAACACACAGAGAAGCAAAACCACTGCAGTGTGCAGCTCTGGTTGTATGTTTGATGTCTTTGGTCAGGCGGAGGATGAAACCATACACGATTCGAGTCTTTTGGAGCCTCTACCTTCTCTTCTTCCAGAATTTTCCTGTAGTTACATCATCCAGCTCCTCCAGAGTTTCTGTGGCCTCTCAGCTGCGGCCTATTGTTTCATATGGATGGATGTGCCTTGGTTGGTTTGTAGCTGTGACACAATCTGTTTTTAATGTCTTGGATAATGAATTGTAAGACAGCATTGGATATTGTTTTATAGTCTTAACTCCACTTTGAACTTTTCCACAACTCGATCTGTCTGGTGCGTTCCCTGGTGTTTCGCTCTAATGCTCTTCAACAAACCTAAAAATAAAAGCAGCCGTATTTACATGAATTAAATTACACTCTATTTCCAAACTGTCAACCTAAGGGAGTTCTTTTCACTGGATTGTACATAGCTGTGCCAGAGAGGACAGGAATAAATTCATATGTACGCCACACTTTTGAGATTTTATCTGTAAAACAATGTCTCATTTACTTTTTACATCAAACTGCTTATTCTTGGTATTTCCAAACTAAACACAATGAAGCTTATGGTTTTATGGTGGCAAAATGTGGAAACATTTAAGCTCTATGAACACTTTTGCGAAGCTCAGTACGTTTATGATCGATAGCTTGTGTTATTTTCCATCAATATTCGATGCAGCTGCAATAGTAAATGTCACTTTTAAGATTTAATTTTGTTACATTGCACATTTATATTCTTGTTTTACTATTATGATTTCATGCCTGCAGCCAGCTGAGCCAGAGTTGGTTGCTTTCATAATAATGAAGCCATTTTGGATCATAAAACATTTAGTTTATAAAAATAAATATTTTCTCAGAGATGTTACAGAAAATATTGAACAAAAGGACTATTTCCTCCCATACGCAAACACAAATGCTGACTAACAACTAGAGTGAATTAAACCCTTTAACTCCGCTGTAGAGAGAGAGAGAAAGCTTTTTGTGGCTTTTATTATGTGAGAGTTAAGTTTGCATGTGAGCTCTTAAGCAGCCTAAGATGCATTTATCCGCATAATGAACTTTGGATTCTTGCTAACTTAATCCCAGTAATGCCTGCGAGAGTCAATTAGTGGGAACCAGATTCAGTGCAGTATTTATCTGAACGAGCAGACCTGGCAACCACACGCGCACCAGAACACATGCACCTTATTGACCATCTTCATCTTATCTTTCAGCTAATGGGACCATGGGGCCCATCATCAACTGTGCTCTGGAAATACAGTGTTAGTTTTTTTTTCTTCTTTTTTCTCAGAGGAGCCTGTGGGGAGTTTTGAAATTGAGTAGCTGTTGATTTGCACCGCTAACAAGTCTTTTAAGAAGCTGATTTTATTCCGCCCTGATTGTTTCAGTTTATTATCGTGTAAGTGCGTTAACCCGGATTCTCCTCAATCAGAGCACGTTAGGATATTATCAGCCCGGCTCACAGGTGACAGCGTATTACGAGACCTGTAACAGATACCTCTGGGATCTTCATCTCCCCTGTGACAGGGTCTACGATCTGGAGCATGAGCTTGAATAGAGAATAATAGATGACAGGATGTGATAGGACGGGGGGGGGGGGGCGTTAGCAGACGTGGTCATGGTCTACATTGCCCTTCTTCGATCTCCAGGGACGGGAACAGGTGTGTGTGTGTGTGGGAGCGTCTTTGAGCACGCATGAATACGAGTGTGTCCGACATGAACAGGCTTAACTTTTGCAGCAGTGGCCATGCAGGCAGCAAAAGTGCAGGTTACAAAGGTCTCTATCTGCCTGAGACCTCATTTCTTATTCAGACCCACAGGGACGGGCAGCCGAGGTGGGGGAGGAGAGGATTGAGGGGGAGCAGAGGGGGGATAACTGAGAGGCTGATGGAGACTAGGTGACAGGTTGGAAAGGGCCATCAATAGATCCATCAGACGGGTAATTTGGAGCACGCTTAACATACATCAGTGGAGTCGCAGGAGCTGGTATCTGTCTTGTCGTGGAATCACAGTAAATAACAGTTAAAGATGGTGTCAGGCCTGACCTGACTGACCCCCACTCCTCCTACACACACATACACACACACACACACACACACCCTGAGCACACACACACTTCTCCCACAGCACAGAGTAGCAGAGCTGCTCCACACTGATTTGAAGGCATTAACACATTGATTAACACAACATTCACATGCGTTCTTCGACAAACACTGGGACTTCGGTTTACAAAAGCATCCGTCTTGTCATTCGAAATCAAATTAATATTTTATTGCCAGAGCGACATAAAGGAGGAAACGATTGAGCCATAAATAAACTTTTAGGTTTGTAAAATATTTGTTTTATCGTTGTGCCTTACAAAAGCTTCATAACTTTGACCTTTTTCCACATAGTACAACTTAAAAATTACAAACTGCCAACAATTTATTGGGATTGTCCGTGATAGATCAACAAAGGTAGCACATAGGTTTTTTTTTCTAAAGGAAAAAGACTAATAGTTTTCAATATTTTTTAAAAACAAAATGTGAAAAACTGTTGATTTAGGAAGCGAGTAAATCAGTGGTCACATTAAATCTGACTGAGTCTGGGCTTTTATTATATAGTGAATAGGAAAAAAAGATAATAAATGTTAGTTCTTAAATGTGCAGGTAAAAAACCACCCAAGAAGACCTGCAGCTTAGTTGCAGTGAAAGGATTGTACAAAGTATTGCAATACCAAAAATTGACTTTGGAGACGTAATACTGATGCCTCCACACTTTTCAGGTATACTTGTGGCTGTAATGTGGCAAAATGTGAAAGTTCAAAAGAAGGTAAAGACTTCAGTATATACATATTTGAAGCAAACTAGGGAGAGATTCTGAAGATTAACTTTGGGTTAATCTCTATAGGTATTTAGGTATAATTTCTTTAAAATATATACAGCAATTTTAGTCACGCAGCAGAAAAAAAAACAACAACAAACGACTGCACTGATAAACACCTCGGAGCATTTTTCATCGACAGTCAGAAAACAAATGCTGCGGGTGCTTTGAAGGCGGTGTAGCACCACGGGGCAGGCAGATGAGCCTCATTCCCTGCGGATGGCGCGTCTCGCCGAGTGTAAAGGTTAGTGCATGTCTGTAAGAGTGTTCCTACAGCAGAACGTAGGACTATAAAGGTGAATCACCTTAGGCTAACTGTTGTTCCTGCCACTCACATTCACTACTAACCCATCCAAAGCACCGCCATCCACACTTAAAGGTGTCAACCCACATTTTTGAGAAATCAGCTGGATAACAAAGAGGCATTAAAAGGTTGTTTATTCAGTTTCATTCACAGGTATTGCAATATATTTTTAATCATATTTAGCAATTAAGACACAGGAGCAGATTTATTTTAGTAAGCATTAGTCTAAGACAAAGTATAAAAAAAAGACTGAACTTTTATAGAAAAGCAGTTAGAAGAATCAAGTCCGAAAATAATAGTTTGAAACTTAAATAAAATTCATTAATTGATAGTTTCCTTTTTAAAATTATTTGTAAAACTAAGTTATATACCTTATAAGCCGGGTCTGTTGTTGGGAGAGGTATTGAATATTTGACATGACGGTTTCACATCACACTAGACCAGTGGTTCTTAACCTGGGTTCAATCGAACCCCCGGAGTTCGGTGAGTCGGTCTCAGGGGTTCGGCGGAGCCTCTGCCGCGGAGGTTAAAACACACTTGAGTAAGGTCATGATGACGCCCCGCTTTGCCATCACTTGCTGCAGAGGATCACGTTGCATTGCTTAGCCAATCAGAGCTGCGGAGGAGGAGCTCTGATTGAAGGAGCTCCACTCTCAGCAGGGATTTGAACTTGTGTCTTTAATTACTTCAGCAAAGCTCACAGTTTTGACCAAATTTGGTGTACTTCTAAATCTGCTCCTTAGTCGCATCTTTTCGGGGTTACTACTGCCTCTAGTGGCGTGGGGGTGGTAGCACAACCTTTTACTCTCTTAAGAATGTAGAGCTAATTAAAGGACCTTAAAGTGGTTCCAGTTTCTCTCGATGGCCAACCTGTTGAAACTGTGGCAAATTTTAAATACCTTGGGTCGTTCCTGGACAGTCAGCTCAACTTTGCTGAAAACACTGACTATATTTTGAAGAATTAGACTAGAGTTGGTGATCCAACTAGATTCTAGTTGAGCTACTCCTATGTCTTGAATTTGGGGGGGGGGGAATCCTATTTTATTTATCACTACAGAAGGGTTCAGTGAATGCACATATGAAACTGGTGGGTTTGGTACTTCAAAAAAAGGTTAAGAACCACTGCACTAGACTGATTACCAGAGCAAGATTTAAAAATACATTTGTAGAACAGATCAAACTTTTCCATCAGGCCGTTTTTGTACTTTAACGTCCTTTTCTTGAGATGCCAGAAAAAGTACCAAAGGGTCCAGTGTTTTTTTCTTACAGAGTCAAGACACTGGCCTTTTGCTGCACACTGCTTGTTAACAGGATAGAAAAAAAGACACTTTTCGTTTGCTTGCCTCTCTTCAAATTTATATCAACTTCCTATACTTAACTGATAGTGTTTATTATGTTAGTTTCCAAGCTTCAATTGTCCCAGAAAGGCTTTCCATAATAAGGATACTCAGTCTGCCAAGTACTTCCCACAAAGACCTATTTCCATTAATTTATTTGATGTGTATGTAAAAAATAAAAAATAAAGCATCTGGGAAAACAGGAATAAGCAACACTGTGCCACTAAACCGTCTATGCTGCCTTTCCTCTACTAGCATTTTAAATACTGCAAAAAACCAGAACTTATAAGATTGCACACAAAACAATATTTGGTACATGCCATGTCGCTGAACACCCACTCCGAAGAGCTCACACCTGAACTGAAACGAGGCGTCTGTACTTTTGAACTCGCTCCACTCCTCTTAGCCCTGCTTTAATTAAACCCTATTAGCTAGTCAGGGCTCCCTGTACACTAATACTGTTACTCTGATACAATTTGGCCTCTGCTTTTAGCTTTAAGTGCACACAGTCACCTTAATCAAAATTGTCAGCTAAAATGAAACTACGGCTCGAGTAATTAAATTTAATTGGATCGTGTCACTTCTCATGTTGCCGATGTTTTGATCCTTGTTGAGTGTTTTGCTGCCTCCACTCCATACCGGGCTTTATTACACCCTGGCCCCTTTCGACCTTGCCAGAACCGACAACTTGAGACCAACGGTCCACAGCAGACGGCGCTGCTTTTGAGTGCAGAGATACCTCTACGATTCGGCATCATTTGGGCATCATTTTTCTTTTTTTTTTGTCTGCACAATATCCTGAAGTGCTTGTTGTGTTGAGGATCACAGTTGAGGAGGTGAAAACAGATGAATTAAAGCTGCTTTCACGATGCAAGAAAAACAGCTGTTTCATGTTAACAGAGGTTTTTTTTGCTGGTAGGGAGTTCAAAATACAAGAACGCACTGCCTGCTAAACTTCCCTGTGCTTTTTCTCTTTGTGGGAGGTTAAACACGCCTGTTAAGCAAGTTTGCATTAAACAATCTAATATATCTTTGAAGAATAGTTCTTAATGTTTATGATTTTTCTGTTGTTTTTTTATATGTCAAGGCAACTTTTGAAATTCAGACAACTTTTGTTGGGAAATCCCATTTCACTCAGCTTCCACAAATGTCACCTATTTGACGGTGGCGGGGATGAAAATCTCCGCCATCGTCTGTATAAAGTGCGCTTAAATGCAGAAGGAGCTCACAGAGAGCCAAAGGTGGAATAGCTTTCACCGAGCGTTGGCTTCGCAGGCAGGTATTTGTGTTGCCAGAGGAATGAAAACCCTAAACGGAGTGGTCAGGATGGGCCTGGCAGCGCTGGAGTGACCTCTTCACCTCCACACCGGGAGAGAATATGGGGGTGCGGAGGTGGGGGGGAGGAGGGGAATTGAACATGCAGCCATTCCACCTGAGGCAGGAGCAGCAAAATCTTTATTCACTGAGAGCCGCTCGCTGTTAAAGCACATTGCCTTTCAATCCATTAGAGCTCACCGTCTCCTTCCCCTTCATCACGCGGTGCAGGCTCCTAATTTGACAATGACAAAGAGCCACTTGCAGATTTTAAATTTCATAATTTTAATCTGTCAAGTCTGACATTTAATTAGTGGCTCCCTAACCTGTGTCTGCCTCGCTCTCTGAAGGGCACCGTTTGTTCCGAGTTCCGCCGCCGCCGCCACGCAATCTCTCGGCAGACACGAAGAGCGAGTGGATTAATATATATGTACATTACCAGCTGCCGCAAAAGACAATACAAAGAGGGGGAGGCCATTAGGGCCTAATACAGACAGATGAGGTTAATAATATTTGGGAAGTGTTTCTCTATTAAGCAGTGCACTGATTAAGACCCTGAGTGGGATCCCCCTCCTTCATGAGGCGCTGATTGGGAGCCGAGGCCACCTTTTGTTCCCGCTCCCGGGAAAGAGTCGCGCGGAGAAAGAGCGGGCGGGAACAATGTGGGCCGACTACGTGTTCCAGATGACAAAGAGGGCTGGCTTAATGAGAATCTTTACAGATCTGGATGACGGTTTATAGGATTCCAACACCCAAAGACAACTTTGTTTCAGCCCAATGAGCAAACGGACGGAGATGGGACTCTTTCAGCTCTCTGTCCAGGGAAGAGCTCAATGATTGCCATTTTTTCCCCACCAACTGTAAGATAATATTAACACGCTGACCTCATTAATTTATTTCCATCATTGTGCACCGTGAAGTGTGGCCGTTGTTTGAACATTTTCAATTCTTTGACTTGCAAAAAGAAAGTTTTGAAAGTTGCAACACTGTGAAAGTTGCAGCAAATTTAGCCTTTTAATTTCTGTCTTAATAAAATATCTGTTAGTAACAATAACACAATTAATTTTTTTTTCCACTGATATTTCCCCAGATTTTGTTAAATATGACACGTTCGTTACTCTAACGCCACAAGCACAAACTTCAGTATATGATTTTCTGATTTCATGTGATAACAAAAAAAGCAGTATAACTTTGCAAAGTGGAAGGAATATTATTATTGGTTTCAATTGCTTAAAAAAAATCTATCTGAAAAGTGTGGTGAGCTATTTATCCCTACAAGTCTTGGTCTGATTTTGCTGTGAGGCCTTTTGGGGGACGTCCCCAACTTGCAACTAGAGACAGAATATTCACAATTCTTCTTTGCAAAGTACCTCAAAGTCATATAGATTGGAACATCAGTATTTTAGGTATTGCTTGAGATCATAATTGGATTTAGGCTTGGACTTTGACTTGGACATTTTATTAAATTCATATGCTTTTAAACCACGCCATTCCACAATTGTTTTATTTAGGTTCCTGCTTCCTCGTCTGAAGTGTTTGGTAGTTTGTTTATGTTGTCCTGTATTTAACTCTATCCATCTTCCTATAGATTATGATTGGCTTCCCTATCATTATGCTGCCACCACCATGTTTCATTGTAGAGACGATACTGAATATGGTTTTAAGGCCCCGACATACTTCATGCAACGTGCCAAAATTGGCCAGGTGCATGAAAATTGCTTCAGTGCGTTTGCAGCAAGGCATCTGTGTGACGAACTTGACATCAGGCCCTGCTTGAACTATTCTTACAGAGCTCTGTGCAAAGTGTTGTCTGATTGGTCAGAAGTTAGTCGCTGTGCTTCATATGGAAATTAGTTCGAACAGCGATGTTGATATTTCTCTTCAACTACTCCACTTTTGAAGAAGGCTTATTTGATGCAATGAGAAATGATGTATATTTGTAGGACTCTTCACTAAATAACTACTGTAATAATGAGACTAGTGAACGCTTAATAAAATAAGGTGAGAAAACAATGGGGTTAGAAATAAATGCATTTACAGAAATGAATGGAAGTCAATAAAAAGTCATAATAAGGGTAGTAACACAAACGTGTGTGTGTTAGCATGCTTTGGTAGATTTCTCCATAAGAATTTTCAATAGCGAGTGTGAGGCTCAAAAAACCTGCCTCCGAGGACCCGAGGCAGACGTTGGGGGAGATTGAAGCCACAGAGCCTGGGAGCCCTGGGAGGACCACCGCAGGGACAAACATCCCTCTAGAAAGGAGCAAAGGAGACCCCCAGGAACCACCCAAGAGCAACAGTGCAGAAGCCCCAGGCTCTGCTGGCCGCCACATCCAATTCTAACCATGGACACAGAGGCACACCACCCCTCAGCCGAGGCCCGACAGAGTCAGGGCACCCAGGCCTGGCCAAGCAGACACCAGGAATGAGCCAGTATGGACTCCAGCTCCCAGCCTCGGACACCAAGGGCCACCAACACACCACAGAGACACCAACCACCAGCAGGGAGGGCAAGTCTGTCAGGTTAGGTGGACGGCCATGTTGTCATGTGTTTACCATTTCACAATTGTCTTTCTATTTTGGATGAATATTTTCATAACCTTTAAAGTTCTCCACATCTTTGTTCCAAGTTGGCCCGATCTTTTGCCTTTGTTGTGCCGTTTGTTCCTTTTGTTCTTTAATAAACCTCGAAGACATTGATAGAACTAGAATCACAAACAGGTGTACTCTATTTATTACTTAATTTACTTCTGAAGGCATTTAACTGCCCTGGATTAAGTTGAAGAAAACCAGAGTAACAAAGACTGAAAAGAAATGCTAGCCACACTTTTCTGATTTTTATTAGTAAATCAAACACAAGTGATGTATAATTTTCCCAACCCTTCACAATGCCAGTGTGTTCTAGTCTGTCATGTGCATTTTTGTCTGAATTTTGACATGCACGCTCGGTTTGAGGGATTGCTGTGAAATCAACAACACAACACAAGCAATTGTCTAGGAGGAGTGATTGCTGCAAGTCAATAACTTGATGGAACTTTCTAAATTGAGAGAATGTGAAACAGAGGTACCGATACATTTGCAAGGCCGTGCAAACTCTGAATGACACGTTTCTGGCGAGGGGAGGTCCTCCTGCACCTTCCGACATGTAAAAAGTGTTGGTGAGACAGCAGGAGTGCATGAAGGGAGGGAGGCTTTCCGCTCATTCTGGGGGGTGAGATAGCAAGAGAGCGGACGTCTTCCTGAGGCCCACTAGTGGCTGCTGTGTGCCTCTTCAGCTTATTTGACAGAGGGATAAAGCTGGTGACAACAATGCACAAAAGAAAAGATCATTAAGCACGCAGAGAGAGCGGAGCTAGAACCGCTTCTCCTTCTGGACGGAATAGCGCTCACATAGGATGTACACTGTGGGATCTTTGAAATAAGGTTCAGCTGACAGGTCATAAGCACCAAATCCCCTCATAACAAAACTTTTACAGCGTCTCCAGGTGGTTTGATTCCATATTGGTTTGTCTAGGAGGCTGAAGCTAATGCCTTGTCTGACTGCTCAGAAAACGTCTGCAATCTAAAATCAATTTCAAATACAAAGAAACACTGTGCTTTATGCACCTGGCCACAAAAGCCCAGTATTTATATGGGAAATGGGGGTCAGATGGGATTTTGTCATCAAATACTGAGATTGTAACCTATGAGTGATTTAAAAATGCCATGAAGATAAAAACATATATGTTTTTAAGAAATAAAAAAAGTTGTAACAATTTAAACAAAACACTATTATTTGATCATTTTAATGTTTGATGTGGTCCAGTGGATTTGCAGATTTATGCTTCTTTTATATTTACAATATGTGCAAATCAATGTTTTGGGTAAAACTGACATATCTGATCACCTAATTTACACCTAATTTAGGTTTTTTTTTAAAGTAATTAATCATCTTTGGATCCTTTAAAGCTACAAGATGTAGCTTTTATAAAGGATGTGTTTTTAACATATTAGTTAAAACTGTCACTCTTTGGTGCCAATATTATATAAGGCAATCTGTGGAACAAATCAAGCTCCTCTCCTCTCTCCAAGTCCTAACTGTAGAAATACACTGATTGGTCAGAAACATCCAATCAAAACCAAGAGGAGGGTCTTAGTGCTGTAACTCATGCCTGTATGCGCGCTGCTCACACGCTCCCCCTTGCTCTCTGCAGCACCACAGCATCTTCCTGACAGAAGAACCTGCCATGAAAGCTAGTTAGAATAGCCACAGAAGATGGTGGATAAATGTTTTTTTTTCTGTAATTATAAGTTGTTTTAGCAGCACATACACAAAGTGATTGAGAGTGCTAAGACACTCCCTCAGGCTCTGATAGGTTGTTTTTTACCAAGTGCATTTTTGCTATAGTAACTCAAGGAGGAGGTGGATGAGCTTGATTCTTTCACATATTATCTGTCGCATATTATACCGTCACAACATAGTAACAGTATCAAAAACTTATGTAAAAGACAGATTTTTTTTAAATGACACTGTCATAAACACGAAGGAGTCTTCATGAATGTTTATATTCATGAAGTGTCATTCGGTAAATAACACTTTTAATGCAAAGTTGACACTTTTAATTGACTTTTAGTGCAACTTTTATAGGAACTTTGCATTAAGTGTCATTTACCGAATGACACTTCATGACAACAGTCATAAACATTCATGAAGACTCCTTCACGTTCGTAACAGATGCTATGTCATGTTGATGACGGTGTCATGTCAGTCTTAAGCACACCCTTTCAAATAAAGTGTTACCCATTTTTTTAAGTTACATACAGTAGCTTTAAAACACCCAATGGGAGCATTTCCAACTTTTCTTTTTGTTTTTTTAGCAATGTGAACGCAACAAAATTATTCAAACATAAAAAAACAAATACATAGACTCAAGCCTGAACTTGAATATTGCACACGATTACATATTCTTTAAAATACAGCACAAGGCTTGTTACGCAAATTTAAATTCCTAAATTGCCCCCAAATCATGCATTGTTTCATCTTGAGAAATGGACCTTGCTACATCCCTAATCACTACCTTAAAGGCTTATAAAGTGAAGTTTGCATAAACTTGACTGTATTGATATTGTGGTGTTTAAGATGATGGACGTCCACTTTGTTCTTGATCATTTTAAGATTTGTCATTAGCTTTTCAGACCAGCTCCTCTGAATGAATGTCAAATGAAGACGCTCGTATTGGAATCTACTTCAGGAAAGACGTCAACAGAACTTTCCTTTAATAACTCTGAACTATCTCTTTAAGACGGGAGACACAATAAGACAGACGCAGCTGTTGAAGTCTTATGAAATATTTGTGTGTGTGCGTCTGTCGTAGCATCTGGACGTCGGCACACATGTGCAAATCAGCTGCCTGATGTTCTTTTCCTCTTAAGAAGAGGTTGCTTGAAGCTGAATGGAGTCCATCACACTTCACCCAAACCGGCCTCTGTCTTCCGTCCTCTTTCTTATGAGACAATATCTTGCAGACGCACGCCTTTGTTGTGCGTGAGCAGGAAACTTAGGATGCGCGCCTGTTTGTGTTACCGCCACTCTCCCCTGACAGCCCCGGCAGAGAGAATCAGAGAGCCGGATGAGATAATCACATGAATAAAATGCAGCCGGTAGCTCATTACAAACCCTATTATTCATTAATTAACATTATTAAAACGCCTAATAGACCTCAGCACTCCTCCCAAAGCCCCCCAACCCCCCCCCCCCCCCCCTCCCCTGCCTCTTTTCAACTAGGTCCCTGCTCCTCAGTCCCTCCCGTTTCCCCCAACATGAAAAGAATAAGCACATCAAACGAGGCCTGGTTTCAATGTGTCGGGGATTTGCAGGTGTAGGATCACACTGAGCCGGCTGGGGAGCTGCTCGACGGTCGCACAGCCTCGCTCTTCGGCCCCGCCGTGACACACGCCGCTCGCCCCGTGCCATAACAAACTCCTCATTAGGAGTGGGGAGAAGCCCGGGCTGTGTGCCTCCTAATTAGATCCCCATCTGAAACTTTCTAGCCCCCCTCCAATCCCCCCATCCTTCCACCCACTCATCCACCCCGCTTCTGTGTCCCCCTCAACCCTCCACCCCCCTTCATCAGAGGGAGAAAGACTGCTGACATTTATGGAGGCAAGTTTAATCAACTGTTTATGCAAGGGGATATGAAGGAAAGTTTACGTCTGTGATATGTGCATACAAAGGGGGAACACGCGCCTCTTTGGCACTTTAAAGAACCCGAGCGAGAGATCGCGTGACACATGAAGACGCCGCTCCAAATGCGCCTGTGTTCTTATAAGTTTATCCACCACTGAACTGGGGAATATTGTTCATTTTGTTCCGGCGTCGTCTCACTGTTGCAGTTCATGAACTAAGCTGCAAAAATTCATCCTTGATCTGAAGAATTGAGGCCTGGTTAATTTGGTTGCGTTGTGCGGGCCAGAACTCAAATGAAAGAATAAAGTCTATCAAAAGTTTTTTTTTAATTGCATCTAGTGAGAACCAGATGAAGAAAAAAAAACAAACAAAAAAAACAAGCGCATAATATATGTTCATTTAGGGGGAGGTGGAAAAATTCTGTCCCCAAAATGTAATGATTGTGCATATTTAACAAACAATACACCATAGTTAAACATTAATGCCATAATTTAGATAAAATCAGTTTAATGTGTCCAGGGAAAAAGAAACGGGGGGCATTATTCCTCATTTTGTTCTCATTATTTTCAAATAAACAGGACACTATGAACGGGAAAACAGCGGCCGACCAGACAAATGATGAATATGTAAAAACTCTCAGAGATATTAGTGCGTTCTCTGATTACTTTTCTTCGTCTTAAACACTTGATGTTCTATGCGTACCGTGACCCAAAACGGGATTTTATTGGAACACAATATCTGTACCATTAAGGGAGTCTTTTATCATGCCAATAGGGACACTGGCTCCTTCGTATCCTTTAGTGGAGTCTTTGCAACATTAAATTACATTAATATTTCTATTTGTGGCTCCATATTTATATGTAATGCAATACTGCACATGCATATTGTATAACAGTTAAAACACATCTTTTTCTTGGGATATTTGATATTGTAATACATTTTTTTTTTTTTTTTAACTGAACTATTTTCTCAAACACATCCCCAGAAATCTAGATGGATACAAAATCTCCATAAAGGAAAGAAATTTGGTTATTTATCCTAACAAAATGCCTCATCACAGCCCCAGTGATATCATTGGCTGCATTTAAGACTTCTTGTGCGTTGTTCCGCTTCCTTCCCCTCGTACGAGTGATACTTCCTGACATATAAATCGCAAAAAGATGTGGCTGAAGAACCTTCATTCCTTCCCTCTTTCCCTTTTTCCTCTCCTTTCCTGATTAAATCCGCTGCTCCCTGTAGGATTATTAGGATTCTAATTCAATCTGAATTTCAGGAACTTGTTTGCTTGGTTACCTGTCACAGCGCATCAGCTTGTCATATTAGTGGTGATCGTTGGCTCTACCTAATCTGCTTTAAACAATTTCATTGGGTGCTGGTCTATAAATCATCCCGTAATGGGATTGACACGCGCTGGCTTAGCTAGGTAAACAAATCAGCTTTGTTTTATGTTAGGCAGCAATGAACTTGGCTTTATCAACTTCCCATCGATTCACACACACCGCAAGGTCAACTTCTCTGCGGCTGCTCATCAGTGGGAGTAAAGGGGGGGGGGGGGCTGGTATGGGGGGGTCAGCGCTCCACAATTATAATACGTATCAAACAGAAGAGGAGAAGACCCATCAGAGCTCGCCACCACTCCGCTTTTCTCCAAAGCGTTAATTCATTTCTTATCAAAGTAAAGGCATTTCAAAGTAAGGCTTTGCGGCATTGGAGGGGAAGTGCTCTTCATAGGAATTTGAAAGAGAAAATAAAATGAGTTTGTAGTTTATTGACGGGAAGTCCCACAGGCTGCTTAAAAACTCATTAGCTTTCAAAACTAATTCAAACGTGCTGATTAACATCTGAAGGCTGCTTTTTAATTTTTATTTTATTTTATTTTTTCACAAAAACTCTCTGGATGGATGGATGTGTTCGGGGTTGGTATTTTTGGAAATACCGACAAACTGAGGGAAAAGTTCTCGTTCTGGCTTGTTTAGGAACGGCTGTTCCAATCTCATTTGAATTCAACACACTGCGAATCTCGGCTTGAATATTGCATAAACGGATCAACAGCGCATTACAGCAAAAAACATTACCTTAAACTTCAGTTTGGCGCAACATTTCCCCACAATCGCTAATTTTTAGTCTCCTCCTGTAATTATGTCAGCAAAAGCTTTAACAAAACGCTTTGCTACAAGGTGAAACCGCTGAGTCTTTAGCAGCTTCCAGTGGGGCTTTCTTTAGATCAAGATATTAAATGGCTGGAATCTCCGACCGAATTCAGCTCTCACATGTCGGAGTGCAGTCTCTGACTCTGAGCTTGCACTAAGCGAGTCCAACATGAAGCTAAAGAGGTTAATTATGTCTTATGAAGGTGTTCTCACACCAGTAATATTTGGTTCTAGCTGACCAGAGTTTGTTTCCTGTGGTTTTTTTGGACAAAACTCAACTCAGACGTGGACCAAACTAACTAACTCAGGCAAACTAACTTGAATTAGTGGACTTGAGACTTGAGCCAAAGAGACTCGGACAACCAAAGCGACAAAGTGGACCAAGGGTAGGAAGCGACATCACTTATTTATGAGTTAGAGAAGCAAATACGACCTGGCACATGAGGTTGGGAAAAGGAGCAGAAACCTAATGGTAAACTGTGCTGTTTATGTTTTCTGGGCCGGTGTGGGCTAGAAAATGTGCAGCAGATGCTACAAGAGAAAAGCACTTAAGATGTGAGAACAGCTGCAGACATATAGACCTACATCACCGTTTCCTCTTAGTTTAAGCTTCCTCTTAATCAATTACAGTAATGAGCACTATATACTCACATGTCTGACATAATTAAGTCTGATATGTGAACATTTTATTGAAGATAATTTTAAAAACCTGATATTATGGTCTATTATCATTCATTTTGAACCTGATCCCAATATGGACAGCAAACATTTCTGAAACATCACAGAGCCAAATTGTGGGTATAACATGACACATGATCAGCATAAAGCTTCCTGTAGCACACATCTATTTCTTTATTTTATTACTTTACTACTTTTCATTTTATGTACATGGAGTCCATTCACACCATTCACTTTACGAGACAAACAGATCCAAAAATATAGATTAGATAGTTTAGATTAAAACCTCACTATGGTAAAATGCAGCAAAATTCAATTTACTATGCCTTCAGTGAAAGAAAAACACTTGAGGAAATACCACCCATTGCGTCACGTCAACTGTAATTTTTGTCCACTGACGGCTAACTGGGAGCGAATTAAAATACACTACAAACCAAGTTATCAAGGAGTCATATCAAAACTGAGAGAAAACATGCTACTGTTAGCACAGCACAAAAGCAAACTCTGTTTTGATTATTTATTGTTTAGCTAGGCTAGTCCTAAGTGCAGTTGAAAGCATCATCATTTGTTTGAGGCTGTAGGTCTGTGTTCATTCAGATCCACTTTTAGAAATAAAATAATAAAGTTAAAGATGCTTAAGGCAGCACTTTAGACAAATGTATTTTTACAAGATGAAAATTAAACCCCATCAAAAAAAAACTATAGATACAAAACATGTAAAAATCCTCTTTTTTTTCTTTTTTTTAACCACAAATACCTTTTTGACATATTTTGTGAGGATGACACTGAAAATGATTTTTTGACACGATTTCTCTTCATCAGTCCAAAACAGAGACTGCAGATCCGAGACTGAGTAAGAAAATTTCCCAAAGACCAGCAAATGGATTAAATATTAGATATTGTTGTTGCTTCTCGTCCCAAAGCTGGCTGATTTGAAGGCAGAGAAAATGCAGACATAAACAGCAGTGAGTTGACCTGTTCAGCAGCATGTCATGAGATCTTTTCACACCAATACATCTCTCTAATGCAGGCAATTTCCTGCAGCTTTTCACCCAGAGAGGGGATTTGACCTCTGTGGTCAAGACTTAAAGCAAATACTAATGTTAGCCAATAAGGAGGGATTAGGTCAGTCAAAAAGTTATGTGAACTAAGTATCTACAAAGCATGTCAATGGACATTCTTAGAATAAATCATTAGATCTACTTATACTTTACTGGTGATATAACAGAATGGCATTATTAAAGAAGCAGTACTTTCGAATGTAATGATATTCCTCGAATTTCTTCACACTTACATTACGTTACAAGCACAAACTTCAATGGATTACGATTTATTTTATTTCACAACCATCACAAACAGGAAACATGCTGTTCTACATCTCGGCAAACAGAAATCCAAAAAATGCATAATGTATTCAGCTATATTATAGTTGTTTTTTTTTTGCAATTATTGGTAATCACCAAAGTAGCAAGTAAGTTTAATTACTGTGTGTAATTAAACTTCAGCATAATTGCTACTCAGTAAATGCCATTGTGACAAAAATCCAAAAGATTGTCCTTCATTAAACTGTCCACTGCTAAGTGTGAAGATTTAGTATATGGCCTTTTTTTTCCCCTTCAAAACTGGAAAGCTAGTTCACCAACCCGCTAAACTGAGCCGAAGAGTCGGCCCATACTTCTGGATGCGTGATAAAAATCTAACTCCACAAATTAATCTGCATACACAACGTCCACTATGAAACACAGCACGCTAAATCAGCTCTGCTGCTCAAACAATGGCCTCCTTGAAAACTTCAATGTGTGTCAGAAAATAGTATCCGGGGAAAACATGTGAAAGTATTATGCTGTGGGGAGACGTCTTTTCCTTCCCGCTTAGCCGCCACACTGAAATCTGTGGCTGTACAGCGGCCATATTTCAAAAACGTCACATGCTCTCACAAAAAGAGGCATGCACTACACAGACAGCTCGGTTCTGACTTGGCTGCAAGGTGATATCAGGTGCCAGCTATGACCCGGCTCTGTGTGGGCTACGTTTTAAAGCAGGTGACGCTGCGTTCACATAACGTAACAATGCCGCGCATCAGGTAAGGCGGCGGAAGGGGGTTTGGATGAATACGTGTCTGCCGACGTGGCTGACAAGTCATCCGAAGTAAACACAAACATGTCAAAATCTGAGCGCCGACGTGTTTGTTGGAGCCTTTTGTGTTTTTGCAACATGTTATAGGGAGGCGATCACAACTCGAAAGCCCTCCAAATCACGACTGGCACGTTGAGGCTAATCTTTTCAATTACCCACGTCTCTGTTATCTGACTGTGATGGGCTCGCGGGCCTCTGATAACCACCGCAGCATCCGAAAGGCGCCTTGTTGACAATGAGACGTAAACAAGACGGTGGGAGGCGGAGGTGAGGAGGGCGGGTGTGCGGGGGACTCACCCAATCCTCCAGAGGCCTGGAGGGGAAGCCGCACAGCCCAAACTCCTTTCACTCCTGAGCTGTGAGAAAGCAGCTGCCTTTAAGGCTGCGCTCAGGAGAGACTGACAGCAATTACAGCTTTCTCCTGCTTCCCACTTCTCTCTGAGCTCGCAAAGGAGAGAGAGAGAGAGAGACAGAGAGCCACTCGAAGGGAAAACCACGAGAATGAAAACTCCCCTCTCTCCCCTCCCGCGTCTGACAGAGAAAGACATTCATGTACACCTCTTAGTGAGGCAGATTGTTTACTTTGAGTGATGTGCTATTATGACAGTTCAACAAATCAATGCTACACAGGTTTTTAGGCAAACACAGGAGTTTGGGAGTAATCCGGTTGTAAATTATTAATCCTTTTGGGGACGGAAAGTTGCAACGCAGAAGCATGCGGCGCATCTCTTAACACACTCCAACCTGACAGTTGAACTGCGGCGCCAAAACACTTGACAGTGTGCACTACTTTAGATTTGTTAAGAAGATCCCGGGACTGAGTCAGATTCAAAAGAGATCAGAAGGGAATGGTTACCTGCATGGACTGCATGACACTAAAGCTCTGAAAGGCTTTTTTTCTTCTCTGAATATTTATTTACACAGAGTCTCATCTGATGCCTCTCGAGCTTCTTTGCAAATTTCAGGGATGATCGCCGTGGCATTTTTATTGCCCACAGAACATCGGGGCGCCCGTGACTGAAAATAAATAAATAAGAGTGACTAACTGACAGCTCATAACCATTTTAAAGTCAGAAACAAATCCACCGTTATTGCAGAAATGCACTTGCTGCTCTGTTTTACTCCACTTTGCTTCTTGGTCACCCCACCTTCCTCCTCACAACCCCCGCCTCCCGTGTCGGTGGTCAGTTTGGGGATCACGAGGTGAAGAAGAATCAGTTTGGTATACATATTACTCTCTGTCTCCCCCATTCTTGTCTCCTGGTGGATGACAGGGCCTGTCTGAGCTAACCTGGTTGGAAAGTGACTCTAATTGTCATCTCCACAGACAAGGTTCTGCAGCCTTCCTGGAGGCACAGGCGAAATATACTTAGCCACTGCATCATATAGACAGATCCCAACCATCAAGGCGCCCCGCTGACTTGGACTTTTATGCAAAGATAGACTTTTTGAAACGGCAGGTCACGTCACCCTCTCCTTAGCATGCATGCATAATGAAAATAAAGCCTTTTTACGTCCTGCCTGAGACACAAGCATCTGACAGGCAGGGTTTGAGGGTTCAAGGGAACATATATATTCCCCGCCTCATCTCCTGGACCTGTGCTGGATATAAATGATTGTATTAGCTGGGGAAAGAGAGTTTGATTCTCTACAACATTAGTTTGAGACCATTGGCGTCTCGGCGGTAACAAATCTTAACGAAAGTAAATCGAGACGACTTCAGCCTGACCCAAAATATTTGGAGCACCGTTTCGCAATACAACCACATCACTATATAAAATACAATAAAATAAAATGCCTCTTTTGATTAAATCTGAGAGAACAGAAGTTGAGAATGCACAACAAAACGGGACGACAAAGGAAGTTAAACACATTGGTCACTAAGTTGTGTTCACCAGCTTCTGCCCAGTCGCCATGGCAGCTGACCTTTTTTTATTTATTTTTTCCTTCAGAAAAAATCACCTACATTGTTGTTGATTGAATCAGGCAACTTAGTCAACATCATTTTAGCCATTTCATTTTATTTTGCTACAAAATCAGACATTATCTTATGAATTTAAGTTGTTAAATAAGACAAAAATATAAACACATTTAAAGGTTGCTTTAAATGTTAGCTTGGTTATGTTTAAATAAGCAACCATGAACTCTTCTGAAGTCGATTTTGCTTTTAATACTTTAATACTTTCATGCATGAATTATGATCCTCTATGTCAGAATTTTTTTCCAAAGTGTTTTTGATTTCTTAAGAAGGTGGGAGAAAAAAAATAGTTAGAAAAAATTTTAAAATCATTGGGGGTGAGGGGGGTTCTGTGTAATCAGTTGTGATTTTCTATAAATACAAAGTTGTTATTTGGAGAACATGTCAGTAGTGTTAGTCTTTAGGGACTACTTGATGCCAAAATATATATATATTTTTTACCTGCAAGAATCGTCTACAGTAGAAGAAGGGACTGGATATTCCTAAGTTGCTTTTTCATTTGTCTGCCATGTTGAATTTAACAAATATTTTCTTGCACTAGTGTCCACTTCAGTGGTCTGAATGTTTATAACATAACAGTCCACAAGAAACACAAGAGAATGTTTTCACGCTATGCATGAAAGAATTGATAGTTAAAATATCTGATAAAGCAGAGCAAGGAAATCAATGTGTGACTTTCTAAAATGCAGAAACCAACATTTTTATATTCTTCCATATTTTTCAGAACGTTTTGTGCCATCTTTTGTCTTTGCTCTCTGTGCAATTCATAAACATCCTTGTTAGTGACTACACAATTTGGTCCTGAAGAACAGTTCAGCGCCCCATCTGAATAATTTTCTTTCAAACTACAAAATATATATATAATATATATATATATATATTATTTATATATATATATATTTATATATTATATATTATCGTATTACTTATTTTTAACACACACACACCACACCTTTTATTGATGATGATTTTAGACCTTTCTCAGAATTAGCAGACGTCCCTCAAGGGAAATTCAAAGTAAAAAAAACTCCTGCGGACGGATTACTGCTTTTATCACGAAGCACTCGGAGAAAATGCGCCATGATCTCTTTGTTTTCGGCTCTTTTTAACCAGCTTCGCCCCGCCCTCAGCCCCTCAGCCCCGCTCCTCACCCTGTACAACAGATTTCAGCTGTTGCCCCCCAAAGGTGAAATTGCTCCTTCTTTTGTACGCAGCACACTCAGCCTTTGAATGCAGCCTTGTGAATGCCTGTGGGCTTATAAATCTGCTCTGAGAGGGAAAGAGAAAGTTAAGCTGTCCAATTGAATTGATTGAACATTCATGAAACTAAAAGCGCGCCCTCCCTCCCTCCCTCCCTCCTCACATGTTGAAATGACTTCCAGACATCTCCAACTTCCCGAATGGAGCACAGCCGTGAGGATCCCTACCTTACAGTCAGGTGCTGAGCTGTTGCCCTGCAGGCACAATTCAATTGTTAAATCTCTCATGAATTGAGCAGGAGGGTGGGGTGTATGTGTGTGTGTGTGTGTGTGGTGGTGGTGGTGGTGGTGGGGGGGGGGGGTTCACTTTACAGCTCACAACCATTCACATGCATGTTTTGGCTTTATTGGTATAATTGAGCAATTATTTTACAACGCATCTTCCTTTCTTTCTTTTTTCTTAGTAATTATACTACCTTCAGTTTCAAGACCACAGGGGGACAAAAAGGGTCTTTGTAAAAAAAAAAGTTAACATACTTTTTATCCCCACGGCCTCTTATTCAGAGCAATAAGTGCTCATTTTGGTGGTCTTAAAGGAAAGGTACAGGCATGTCATGTAATCAAAATTCTTTATTGCTTTCACCTGACGACACGCTTAAACAAAATGAAATCCGAGGGTATTCTCATTTTATGTCAAGAGTCTGTGCAGCGTCAGACGCAGAGAGACGGCAATATCGAAAGCAATTTTCCTCTGTGTTTATTCGACACAGAAGACAGTTTCTGAAAAAAGATCTCATCAGGATGGATGAGCTCTAATCAATACGAGTAAAACAAGTTGCATGATGCGAATAGGAATTATGATTTCTTCTCTGGTACTTTTTGGGGCACTCTCATGCGAGTGACTCACTCGGTGGGAGGGGGGGGGAGGATTCATGTGCATGTGTGCTGTCAGGTTTGCTCCACTAAGAGCAACGTAGCATGCGATGCACCTGCAGACCACGCCGTCCAACCATTACACCACGCATCCTGTTCCATCCAAAGGCTGCAGTCACAACCACAGACCGGCAGCCGCTCGGACAGCTGGGAGACCTAATCATTATTTGGCAGTAGCAGCCAAATCAGCAAAGCAACCCCCTCTGCCCCCACTCCTCCTATCCTCCAACATCCTGCCTGCTCGTCACATTTGAATCATCTGCAATTAGTTTTGTTTTAATAACACTCACAATTAAAGCCCCCCCTCACCCCTCTCCAGTTTGCATAATTCATGACGCAGCAGCGCCAATGTCAGAAATCAAATGCGGCAAATTAGAAATAACAAGTTTGAGACAGTGTGATTCAATTAAGAGCCGGGGAAACATTGGACCATGCATAATTGAGGGGCCGGCAAGGCACTGCTCATGTCAGGCCTGTCAGACAACTGCTGCAGCTATTGGATTTGGCCTGTCACACACACTCAGATCAATCCAGTAAAAATTACAGGTTACATTGATTTCTTGTTTTTATTTGCGAGGGCCGGCGAGTGCAAGATGCGGTTTAATCTGTCCTTGCGACTTCCATGCATTGCACGTACATGCGTAGTTGTGCACGCGTTGATGTGTGAGAACGCTGCACGTACTGCGACGCACATGGAGCCGCCTAAATCGGGATGCGTTTCAGGAGCCGAAAGGAGAGAGAGAGAGAGCTGGAGACACATGTGGAGCTCAAAGTTTTGCATGTCGGCTCTTCTGGCTGCTGAGCAGGAGTTAAGACAGGCAGGACAGAAGAAAAACCACATTCTCATAAAAATTACAGCAATCATTCCGGTTGTACGATTATCAGAACTAGCACCTTCATTTGAGTCTGTCAGTAACTTAGAGCGATTTCCAGAACAGAGCAGTTGTCTTACAAAGTGTTCCTACCGCCTGAACCTTTGGCATTACGTCATTCTGGAAGCACTTCAATGTATTTCACTGAGATTTTATGCAACGTACCAACACTCGAGTAGTGTGCAAATAAAGGAGGAAGAAAAGTTTTTGCAAGCAAAGCACAAGCTCGGTCAGACTGAATGAGTAACAGCTGTGAACATCGGTTTTCGAGTCCCGCCACAGATTCTCAGTTGTATTCAGGTCCTTACTTTGACTGGGCCATTCAAATGTCAACATGCCATGATCTGAAATCTTAATTTATTTTTTTTTGCTTTTGCTTTGGCTGTATGTTTGGGGCCGTAGTCCTGCTGGATTAATATCGAGGTTTCTTCTAGGGTTTCCCTAATTTAACTTCATCCAATTTCTCAACTCGCTTCTCCACATTATGATGCCAACACCAACACGTCACCATAAGTACAGTATTTTCTGGGTTTAAGATCAGTGCTAGTTTTGCATAAAACAGAACTTTTTGCATCCAAGTCAAAATATACATTTCAATCTCATTTAACTCTTATGGTTTTCTTCGAGCAGTCGGTTTCTTCCTGTCACTTCCATAAGGGTCAGGATTACAGAGAGTATTACAAACATCTGTCCTCCCGACAGGTTTTCACACGAGTCCAGGATCTCTGCAGCTCCTCCAGTGTTACCACGGAGCCCTAAATTGATTGATTAACCAGTTTAGGTGGACGGTCGAATCTTTGCAGACTTTTTGCAGCTATGAAGTACTAATTTTCAGCAGGTGAACAGATTCTCACTCTGTGACTCTCAAAGCCTGGCACAATGTTTTAGCACCTAGACCTTCTCGGAAACTCTTCAAAATCTTACACCTGAACCATGGTGTGCTCTTTTGTCTCCATGAAGCTGTTCGTTTGTGAATGTTCACCGACAAAGATCTGAGTCCTTCACAGAACTATACTTAATTATCAAGGAAACTCCTGGCAGTTGGTTGCACTGAATAAGAAGAGGCTGAAGACACTTTTCAGATTTTATTTGCTAATAATATTTTCCATGTGTAATTTCCTCCTCAGAATCGCACAATACTTTGTGTTGGTCTGTCGTGTAAAATTAAGAAATTACACTAAAATGTCAAAAGAAATTAAATAGTTTCAGACTTGTAATTGCTATAGATCACAAAATGGGAAGAATACACCCTGAACTTGTTCAGGAATTGTTTGTGATCTTATTGGATTTGTGCTGCAACTGTGTGTTAGCACCGCATTCCCAGGACACTTCATGATTAAGACTTTGTATTTACCTTGCATAGTCAAACATGTCAAGCTGCAGATGTTGATTTTGTTCAGCTCATCACTCATCACCTGCACTAACAAACAAACAAGCAATACCTCGAGGGGCTGATAAGACTCAGCGGTGAACAACCAAAAAACAAAAGAAATCCACTCCGTCTTTTGTGCTTTTAATGATATAAAAATAAAGAGACTAATAAGGCAGTTTTATTTGTGTTCGATAACCCCCTCCTTCCTGTTGTGCATCCGAAAGACTTTTGTTGGTTTTACATTCTCCACAAACCGTGTGCGCATGTGTTACGTACAGAGAGCACATGCTTGGCCTTAAATGCACTCTAATATGAAACACTTATAGGTTTTTAATCACATATTTCTTTAAGAAACTGTTGAAAGCAAATAAAAGAATAAAAAAAGTTTTTTTACGAGTTTGAAAACACTCTCAAACTTTTATTAAACAAACAATCCAACCACATCGCATAAAATCCTCCGACTTAATGAGATTTCCTAACTAAGTCCACATTACTATATTAACAATAATGCAGTGCAAAAGAAAAGGGGAATCTGGGAAAGAAATGCTTGTAGATGACACGTTTTCAAAACATTATTAGTTGTTTTTTTTTAATCAAAAAAATGGGAAGGAAACAGAAAACTTCCTGTCGTTATTTTCAGATTCGGGTCTTACAGAATGGCTGCCTGTTTACGAAGGAAACACGTGTTTTCGAGCCGCCAGATGCAGCCACACGTTGCTTTCAGAGTCAGTAATTTCTGACTGAATAATCACTAATGACGGGGGACGAATAACTCCCCTAAGCATCATCTCCATCTCTCCTGTGACTGACTAATTGCAGCCAGACACTCTAACCTCCTCATGGCCATGTCCTGGCTCTGACCTTCGCACTTTTGCTTCTCGAATTTGACCTCTCGCTCCTCCTTTCTTCTGCTTTATCAGGCTTTTCTAAATTGGCCACTTCGCCTCCTCCTCCTCCTCCTCGCTCGACTTCAGCTAACCGAGTTCGGCTACTACGACATATGGGAAACTTTTTCAGACTGATTACTTCAATCTGATTAGGGGGGAAGTTATGTATTGGCCATTTAAGGCTGCCGTTGTGAATGCTGTGACGTGGAGGCTCTCGCTTGAATCCCGCTTTCTCCCGCCGCCTCTTCTCAGTGCGAGCTCATCCACTAAAATCTGCTCAAACTCCTCCAATTTGCCAAGACCACTCTGCGAATAAAAGCCTCGGGAAGACTTGCGTACGGTTTTCTAACTGGACAGTTCGAAAACAACACCCACCGCTCAGAGCTTAGATGGTTGATTTAAAAACAAAGGAAAACAGGGGAGGTTGAGGAGAAGCGGAAAAAGTGGTACAAAAGACGGGGGTGGGTGAATGGGGGGGAAATTTCCCTCAGAATTTCGCATTAAGTTATTGCACTTGGTTTTGGTTCAACAAAAGGGAGAACTGGCCTGAGGAGCTGATCAGAGAGGGTTATTAGAGAGTTTAGCCATCTCCAGACACAGGAGAGAAATGAGGCTTGTGGCTTTTGTGTTATCTAATCTTGTTTGCATTTCCTTTCAGCGTCATGAAAGAAAAACCTAATAGAGTGCTGATTGTGTTTGTTTGGTGAAATTCTCATTTAGGACTGCTGTAGCTAGGTGCTGGCACAAATAATATATATTTTTTGTGTGTGTGTGTGCTTATCTGCACAGTGCTGTGAGTAATTTATGAGATGATATATAAAAACAGAAACAAAAAACTCCGGCAGCCTCACATGTACTGTAAACCTAAAAGTGAAGGTGAATTCGTGCAACATCGCCACAACTTTCTCTGACATCTTGGAAGCTTCGTTTATATCTGTGATTGATTGACTTGTGGAAGGAAAAGCACGGGGCCGGATGACAAAAGAGACGGGAAATGGACATGGAGTGGATCTGACATGAGGAGTGCCAATGCTCCCATTGATCACCACCATTGACATCCCTTCCAGAAATGGAGGTGGGTTTACAGAAGGCAGACAGCTGAAGGTTACGGCTCGCTGTCACAGCACTGTCCAATCACATTACACATCACAGCGTTTGAAAAACCAACTGCCTTCCTCGCATGATGGACACATGACAATCATCTTCCCTCAATTGCATCTTTCAGACTCAAACTCTGGGTGTGCTTGGTATAGTGTTTACAGCTTTATCTGAAAAATGTGTCAAATGGTAGATCTCTTGAGAAGGTCAAGCCATTGCTGTCTCTCTCTCATCTATCTGTCTATCTATCTAGCGAGCTTGCTAGTTAGCAAGTTCGCTAGCTAGCTTACATTTTAGCTAGCAGCTGATACTAAATGTTTTTTTCCTTTATTTGGCTCAGAAACTGTGACCAAGATCTTCATCTAAACACGATAAGATTTTAGAGAAATGTTTGAAAGGAGCAGTTATTGCTTTCTGTCAATATTAACTTAAAAAGGATACACAAGTCAAAACAAAGCACATTCTTACCTCATGAGCTTAGTCCTGACAACACCTGTGGTGACCTTGGCTGGTTGTCGACTCCCTGCTTTAGCTCTTTCATAGCCGCAGTATGAACTATTTTCTGTCCTTTTCTCTCTACTTTGTTTTTTTTCCTTCTTTGAAATCCAAGGTTCCAATTGTTTTGTAATCCTGGGGTAAAAAAAGTGTTTACAAGAGAGACTGTTATTGGTGGGTGAGCAGAAATCTGGTGTCTTCATATGAACTCACCCACGTTTCTTGCATTAAGGATGTTTGAAGCAAAAATGCATGTGGGAAAACTCTTTTTAAAACATATTCCCATAATAGTACTTATTTTAGTTAAGAAAAGAATGTTTGTTGTAAATGCTTAAAAAACAAAACAAAAAAAAAAAAACGATCCATGAAAGTGCACATCCAGTTTTAAGGCCGCAACTCGAGACACTGTCCCAGTGTCAGAGAAGTGTACTTTAAAATTTGATATCAGCCTCTTAAAAATAATGCAAAAAAAGCCAACTGTATTTTATTTATGTTTCATACTTTGCCGTTAATGATGATTAATGATGTCTTTAGTTTTGTGTTTTCCACAACGACTTTTCACATTTTGTGGTACTGGTCCTGCACATGGCTGCTGCTGCTGACTTTTTTGTTGTTTTTTTTTTTCCTTAAGGTCAGGCAAGGAAGGTGTTGGTGCTGGTAGCCAATAGACTCTTTGTGTTTATGATGAGGGGAAATGATGGAAAGGTGATTTAAGTAGACAGCAGGTCTGCTTCTCTTCAGTGCAAGCCTCCAGTCGACGGGCCATTAACAGGGGTGGCAGGGAAAAGCAGCGGCAATCGCTTTGATTCTGATTTACACCGCCGCTGAAAAACCCAAACAAATTAGAGGAGCCAAATAATACACAGCAAGAAATAAATCACATTAATGATTGGGCTTTGAACGACAGTCAGACTTGAAAGGGAGTGGCGGCGAGGGCATCTGGAGGAGAAGATGGAAGATTATGAGTTGATATTCGGAGCCGTCTTCAGAGAGAAAGCTGAGAACAATCAAGCACCAGCAGTAACGAGGAAAGGGGTCTTTGTTCTTTTTTTTTTCTCCTCGGTAAGTAACATGTTGTTATTCAAGTCAACAGCCACTAGAATCTTGTTAGCAGGCCGAGTCGCTTACTGCTCATTAGCTGACAAAATGCTGAGATTCGTAGTCAGGAGATGCAGTTGAGTTTTTTTTTTTTTTTGCCAGTATATGAAGAGCAAGATAATTTGGAAATACATCCAGCATGATATCTGTAATAAAACTCAGACAACAGTTTTACCATAAACTATGTTATACAGTTGAAAAGATTGTTACAGACCTATGATCTGCTTTAATAAAGAAAAAAGCAAAAAAAAATCATCAGTTAGTGTGATTCCCCATAAGATGCCTCAACATAAATACAAAAACGTTTGTCCATAATATAAAAAACAAAAAATAAATAAATAAAATAAGTAAGCTGTTCCATTTTATGTAAAAGTGTGTAACATTGTCATTTTCACATATGCTACACATTAATGCCGACTTGAACAGGTTTACTGATCTTGTGCGTCTCTTTATGACCACAATGCACCTGTCTTATGATGGCTACTTTAAGCAGGATAGATCATCATGTCAAAAAGCTTAAATCATCCTGAGATAATTCCTCTGCACCCCAATGACTCACAATTACCAAATCTCAATCCAAGGACCCACTTTTAACAAATACACTGAACCTGAAACCTTTTTGAAACATATCACAAAGAATTAGGGCAGTCCTGAAAATAAAAGGAGTCTAACCTGCTATTAGCAAGGGGTACCTATGAAAGTGTGCTCATGATGTCGATTGTTCAAGGTAAGTTTCCATCAAAGAGCGTCTGAGCTCCCTGTTAAGAGTTAGAGTGGGGAATTCGGTCATCTGAGAGTTGCTGAAAAAGTGTTTCTTCACCTCAGTGTGGAAAAGAAAAAAAGAAGCTAAAGTTGGGGTGGTAAGGAAGCCTCTCACAGGAAGAGGTTTTTCAGATTTAATACCAGGAGGAGGCCTAGAGGCAGACTTTGCTGGAAAGTTATATCATTCAGCTGGCTTCAGTGCTCCCTTGAAAGTGCTGGAGGAGATGTCTGGGGATCTGGGATGAAAACACTGCATCTGCAGGAAGGCCCTGGACAAACTGGAGAGCAAGGATGGGCGAGTGAATGGTTACATGGACGAATGAATGAATGAATGAATGGACAGATGGATTTTAGGTCATATGCACCTTTAACTTCTTGAAAAACCCCAAACACTGACTTCAACAATACAGTTAGTGTCAGAATAATGTCAACAAAAACTTTAGGCCATATAAGTCATGTCTGCTTACTTTTTGACTCACCACTGAGGCTACGTTCACATTGCAGTCTGAAGTGACCCATATCTGATTGTGTGTTTTTGGGGGGGGGTTGCCCTTATGCGACCTGTAGCTGACCTTTACATGACAACAAAGATCAGATTTTTACAAATGTGACCTGGGCCACTTGGATATGTGTCCCTAAATCCGATACGTATCTGATCTTTTCACATGTGAAAAGATCAGATAAAGTTGTTGGACAACAACTTTAAAAAAGCTCCACGTTTACTTCCGCAAACGCTCAACACGCTTGCTGCCTGTGACGGTATTGTGTCCTCTACTGAGCATGCAGTACACATTCGGGTTGTTTGCAGTTCACATTAGGAGATCACGTGCATCACGTTGCGTAAATTTGGAAATGAGTGCAACCATGTAAAACAAAAATACTTCACAAAGATTCTGAATTTAGCACTAAAGCCTCAAGTGTGAACGTAGCCTGAACAGATAGCAAAAATATGAGAAGGTTTGAAGGTGTCACATGACCCAATGGTAATTTTGTTGCATCAGTGAATATGAATAGAAAAGGTCAGAATAATACTGCAAAAAAACCAAAAACAGCTGACCTGCTTATGAAGTGCTGATGCTGAGATTGCTGTGTGCTGCTAAGTGAGTAAATCCATTGCAGTGTGGTTCCTTTCCAGAGGACAGCACAGATAGATGATCGCATGATGCAATCATCTTTATCCCTGCTGCCTTGTTCAGCAAATGGAAGATAATCCACACTCAGGGCTCTGACTCTGTCAGCTTCATATTACGCACATGCAAAATCATTATGTGTCATACTCTGTGCAAAAACTGCTGGAGAACTGTGGCAATTACCTGAATTCAGCTGATTTAATAAAAGCTAATACACTCCCAAATAGTCTTACATTTTACATAGTCCAGAAGGTAAATGGATTACGTGCTAGCATTTAAACAAACACACGGATTTATGCAGAAATGTACACACGGATGAATCACGATCATATAGCGCTCGGTGTCACCTCAGGTTTTGAGGAAAATGCCTTTGAATTCCTCTTCTTGTTCAATTTTTATAATGAATTCAGTCACAACTAGGGCGCAAATTGTGTTATGGCGTGTCCTTTTAATGTCAACTGTTTTATCTTACATGTAAATTATCCTAAAGGTTTTTTGGGTTTTTTTACATTTATGCTGGGAGTAACAGGAGGTCAATGTTTAGCCTGAACATGATTTTTTGACAATGACTAGAATGAAGTCTTTGTTAAAAAGTAGGGATGTGCCGATCAGGTTTTTTTCTCCCGATACCGATCACCCCTGAGGGCCGATCGCCGATTCCGATCCCCGATACCGATCGCATAATTATTATTTATTTATTTTTTTTATCATAAACACTACTGTTACATTATGTAGAAAAGGGAACCATGAATTCACCTTAATTTAGACAAAAACTTGTTTTTAATAACTTTTCCAAGACGAAAACTAAACAAAACAGGCATTGTGCAAATTGTACTGCTATCAATAATACTATCTTTAACAGACTGATAACATATGAGGCTCTGAAGAGGCTAAATAATGCAAAGAGCCAAAATAAAACCTCTCAACATTGCCAAAAAATTCAAGTATAAAACTCCACTAAAATAAACAATCCAGAGTTACTGAATGAAAACTTCCTGTTAGCATAGCGGCTAGCTGGTTACTGCTAGTTCTGATTGGCTGTTTCTGACTGAGTGGAGTAATTATGCAGAGCAGGGAGGAGATCGATTATTTTTTAGAGATTATTTGTTTTATGTTAGGACAGCGAAAGTTTTAATACGTATGTAAAATGTATTTTTTAGGTTAGATGCTGCAGCTGTAAACAGGTTCGGTATGAGAGTCACTACCAGGTGGAGCAGAAGCGGCTCTGTGTCAAATATTACTAAATATTAAATATTACTACCTGTAGCGGAGCGACAGTTCAACAGCAGAACCAGCGACTTACATCGCAGCTCCAAGACTTAAATCATTTTACAGGTTATTAGTTTATCTTTCTGACCGTCATGCTAATCCAGGTGAGTGTTTGTAGCTGCGCTGCTTTACCTGCTGTCTGATCCTCCATGTCTTTTTACTGCACTGAACCTCGATGTAGCCAAACTCCGTCATTGTTTTTATGTCTATTAGTTTCGTTGTGTTGATGCATTTTGACCTGCTTCAATTTTCCACCGCAACACACAAACGTCCTCATTCACTCAGTGCGTTATAGTTACACATCGCTTAGGATTTGTTGCTGCGCGTTTGCGCAGTGAAGGAAAGACGAGACCAGCTGGATAGACAGGCTGAGAAATGAGATGCAGGTGATCGGTATCGGTTCAAGAGCCAATGATCAGCCGATCCCGATCATCACCGATTTCACGGAAATCGGCCGATTATGATCGGTGACCGATCGATCGGCACACCTCTATTAAAAAGGTAATATAGTGGTGGAGAACTGTTGGATGGTTTGGATTATTTTAAAGGTGAAGTTCTGTAAAATTATAACCGGTTATAATCACTTACACAGAAGAAAGATGTAATATCACTGTGGGTTTTAAAAAAATGTCTTCATCTTCAGAACAATGAAAAGTTAGTAGCTAGTCAATTAGGTGTTCCCGCTTTAGCTCATTTGTTTTAGCAGCTTAAAACAACTTGCGCTGGAAATGTTTAAATCCACTGGATGTATTTCAGATGTTGATCATTTCTCCTCTCAGAAGAGACATTTGTTAAGTTTGCTGCTGTTTTACCAGATGAAAGAAAAACACACACATACTACGCTAAAGTTACAATCTGCATCAAGCTGCTTCACCACCTGAGTCTTCTCAGTCTGTTCGAAGTTCACGACTGAATTAAACTTTTGGATTTTGCTAGAGCTGTGAAATTCACAAATGAACCAAACTGACTGACCAAAACTTTAACATGTACAAGTCGGAGGTTTAAAGTTCTCAGTTGTTCTCCATTTTGATTGCAAGGGTAAAAAGTTGAACTGTTCACTTGTATGAAATGGAAATTTGAATACAATACGTGCGTTTTCAAATGCAACTTGGAATCTAATGAACACCACCTAATGTTTAATTAGTAACATTACAGCAGATGTTTGACAAGCGCCACCTGGTGTTCCACAAGTGTAATACGACCAGGCGTAAGAAATGATAAAAAAAAAAAACATGGAGAACTATTGATCAAGACTCCTTAAAAATAATACAGTAAAGCCTGGTTCATTTGAAGAAAAATATAAAT
Source organism: Poecilia picta (assembly GCA_033032245.1). Lineage (NCBI taxonomy): Eukaryota > Metazoa > Chordata > Actinopteri > Cyprinodontiformes > Poeciliidae > Poecilia > Poecilia picta. The sequence continues at coordinate 22,933,121 of CM065354.1, forward strand.
ACATAAATAAATTATTCAGACCACAAGGAACACTTGAATACAAATTAATAATCGAAAACAATATTTTAAGGAAATCTTTGAAAGGACCAGATCCACATAATCTGGTTTGCTCTGAAGAGCTGTAAATAGAAGATAGACACTGTGTGTAGAAATTATTCCTGCATATTCAGCCTTTGTACCTAATAAATACAAAACAAATTGATATCAACATTTTAATAAGAATGGGATTCAATGCTAGTCACTCCATCTGACTAGCATTGGCAGGATTACTAGTTATAGACAACTGTGTTTACAACTAGAATGGAAACTATTGCTGGTTACATTTTACAGAACATTACCTCAAAAAAAAAACTAAACTATCCCTTTAAATTAGGATGTAACCAGAGCACACCTGCATCCCATGCACACCTCCTGCTGAAAACAAACTAAGCTACATTGTCTAGATTAACCTGGAAAGATTTGGGAATTTGTGTCTGGATTATTTAGAAAACAGGTGATGTAAATCCACATTCTAGCTGGCATGTGTGCATGTCTTCCTGTTCAAACATCCAGTCCACCAGTAGCCTGGCCTTCCCTCTGGGGAGCCGGATGACTGGGTCCTGAGCTGGTACACATGTCCACTCAAAAAAAGACCAGCGTGCGCTGGCAGGTGGTTCCTGCATGAATGTGTGTGTTTTCTGTTTGGAGGGAGTGTATGAAAAAAAAAAAAAGACTGCTCACTTACAGGGCTGGTTCTCTCCTGAAGAGGGATGATGCCTCCCAGGGGTATTATACAAGGAGGCGGGTGTCAAGATGAGGCAGTGAACTGGAGACGTGCCGATCTGTTTACGTCTTTGTTAAGGCAGCACAGCATTAGCCTCCTCTATTCACAGAAACAGAAACATGTTTGTATGATCAATTCAACTGGTAGGCTAAAATATTTTTTTTCTTTTCAAGTAGGTCAACTTCATAAACTGGGTTGCACCTAAGGGAAAATTAGGGAGATCAATTAACCGTCACGTTACAGTCGTGGTTTTGCTAGCTAGCCAGATGCTAACTGACAAGGAGTGAACCCTCCAAGAAAGTTTTAAATCGATGCCTAGGAAGTAATTCAGTGACAAACGTGGTAGTTTTGATAGACATAACAATTACACAGTCCAGTCACATTAATGTGACCACCACGTACTTTCCACTTCAGAGTTAAATAACCAATCACAGAAGGCAGGTGGCAGCACAGTGCAGTTGAGCGTATATAAAGGGTGTGTGTGGGCTTCGGAAAACATTTCAATCGTTGGCGTAATGCAGAAACGAAGCGATTTATCCGACGTCCAAAAGGGCATGATCATTGGCTTTCGGGCCAAGGGTGGAAGCATTTCCGAAACGGCTGAGTTTGTGAACTGTTCGCGTGCCGCCGTGGTAAAAGTGTACCGTGCATGGCAAAATGGGACTGTCCAAAATCAACGACGTGGCAAATGTGGTGCACCACGGGCCATAGATGACAGAGGCGAACGACGGTTGCGGAGATGCGTTCGGGCAGATAGACGGGCTACCGTTGAGCAACTGACCACTAAAATGAACCAAGGGGCTACCACAAGTGTCTCCCAAACCACTATTCAGCGAGCATTGCTGCGTCTGGGCCTCCGAAGCAGACGCCTGGTTCGTGCACCTATGCTGACTGGTGTTCATCGACGACGAAGGCTAGAATTTACACGCCAGTACAGCAGCTGGACGTCCACTGAGTGGCGACAGGTAGCGTTTTCAGATGAATCGCGTTTTATGCTCCATCGGACAGATGGACGTTGGCGTATAAGGCGTGAAACCTCTGAAAGGAACCACCCTGCAACCATTGCAGGAACGGTCCAAGCTGGAGGCGGGAGCATTATGGTCTGGGGAATGTTTTCCTGGCATTCTCTGGGTTCACTGATTATTGTGGAAGGCACGATGGATCAATACAAGTACGCATCTGTCCTTGCGGACCATGTCCACCCCTACATGCGCATTGTTTTTCCTCAGGATGATGGCATCTTCCAGCAGGACAATGCGAGGTGCCATACAGCTGCCAGTGTACGTGCGTGGTTCGAAGAGCACCAGGATGAGTTTACCGTCCTCCCTGGCCAGCAAACTCACCTGACTTAAACCCAATCGAGCATCTGTGGGACCATCTCGATCGAGTTGTTCGCGCCATGGATCCTCAACCGCGTAATCTAGCGCAGCTGGCCACGGCATTAGAGTCGGCATGGCTCAACATCCCAGAGAAGACCTTCAGGGACCTAAGTGACTCTCTTCCTGCACGTCTCGTAGCAGTTCGCTCTGCGAAAGGTGGTTATTCTGACTTTTGACAGATGGTCACATTAATGTGACTGGACTGTGTAAAAAACGATGCAAAAGAAATCAAAACCTTGCTCCAAGTTGTGCTGTGGAAGCAATCGGGTCCAAGTTGGAAGTTAAAACTCAGACCGGGGTCTGAGGTCGCATTTGAGGCAACGGCGTTCCAGTTCACATAGTCAGAAAAGGTGAGATTTCAATATGTTGACTCCAAAGTAGCCATTGTCTGTAATACATTTCACCAACAACTGTGCTTTCTATATGCCAACATCACTTTTAATTTGTCCAGTTTAGAGTTGAAGACGCTACATTCATGTGACATTGACATGTCACATGTAGAATTGAGATGCACTTTCACATGCGTGTCTTATAAAATAAGCATGTTTGTACCTCAGTTTCCAACTGTTTGATGCAAAAAGCAGCCATATTGAAGCTCAAATATTCTCTGTCTTTCTGAGTGGAAAGTTCAATTTCAGACAGTCTTATTTTCATTTTATTTTATTTTGTGGCATAGCCTTGCAGTGATTAGAGCTGTTGCTTGGCCTCTTTGTGTGGTTTAACATTTTTTGTCCTTGGATGTCCAGGATTTTCCAGGTTCTCCATTTCCATCCAGTTAATAAAGGTTCATGGAGGCTGTAAATGACTGTTTTGGTTAGATGGTGTTTGTCTGGAGTGTCTCTGTGTTTCCCGGTGTTGGACTGATAATCTGTCCAGGTCGTATCCATCATTTCACCCCCAGTAAATTCAGAAGACAAACCGATTCAGTTCATATCTCTTAGTGTGTCGTTACATAATTTCAATGTATTCCAGTCATACAAAAAGAACAAAACTCTCTTCTTGATCCTTATTTTATTCAAATTCAATGTAGACAGATAATTAGTGAAAAGTCATCTATTTAAGATAAGCTAAACAACGGCACTGGGTCATTTATTTTGCAGAAACTTCTCCCCCTGAGAAAACATCTAAAATGAAAGGATGACATGAAGAAACCTCCAGCCAGAACCTCGTTTTGTGACAGTTTTCCTGTTTGTGCTTATATTTGGTCAGGGATGATTCACAACAAAACCAAAGACTGCTTTAAGTCCATGCTGAAACGTCTGGTTAAAGTCTGCGCTGTTGAAATGTGGCTAAAAAATCAGTTCTGTGTAATTGGAAGTTGAGCAAAAGCTTTGATGCTGCTTTTTCTTTTCTTTTCCTTCTGAACTACAAAGATGAGGTTTGCCTAATTCAACTCATCGAATTTAAATTAGAAAAAGTCACGTCAAATAACATAGCACACTTATTTAAATTAGAAAACGTTGAGGGAGGATAAACAATAGCGGAAAGCAGCCGGCAGATTTCTCATCTTTTAAATCTGTTATGGCATTTAGCCGCTTGACTGAGTCCTGATTCTCTCACTGTAACCTCGTCGGACTATTTTTCAATCATTTCACCCCATCCCGCTATTTAAACACAATCATCTTTCACTCCGCCGAGCCCTGACGGCGGGATTTGCTTACTTTACTCAGAGGTGACTTCCAAGATACACAAATAACACACAGGCGCATTTACGGTATTTGTACAATCCATGAAGTGAAAATTACAGACTATTTAGATGAAAGGCAATTAGACAATTACAGCTAATGAGGCCAATCCTTTTCTTTCACCCTAGCGAGTCCACAGACTAATTATCAAATTAAAGAATGCTTCTTTTCTCCCTCTGACCCGGCGCTGTCGCAGAGGGGAGGGTGCCTGTGAAAAGGCAAACATTGGTCTGCTCTGTGAGGGCCGAGGCTGGAGAACAGGCAGGCAGCATTTAGAGGCTGATGGGCGTATTAATCACCGCTTAAGTTAAGACAGCTTTACGGTCTGCAGGGCAGGAACGTGTACACACACACACACACACACACACACACACACACACGCAAATGTAGGGTTTGCATTCAAGCACTGCAGCAGCCAAACAGGAAACATGCCTGTATACCCGCAGGAAGTTGCCTGTATGACCAGCAGAATCCTGTCGGAAAAACTTCCACCTCTGCAAGAGTGCAAAGGTCTCAAGGAAAAATCCACCTGACTTCCTCCAAAGACTTTGCGCTCACTTTCTGCCGTGTGTGTGTTTACTCATGACACGTTAATTCCTGCAGCTAAATAAGCACGTCAGTTACAATAGCGGGAGGTGATAAAGCGCAATAAAAGGCCGGTCTGGCAGCTTCCGCGAGTCAGGATTTGCTCGTCACCGTTGCGGGCCAGCAGCGTCTGCGAGGCTTTACTCGGACTAATCAAATGGCGTCTGTTTTCTCTCTCAGTAGTTTAAAAGCCGATGAGTCTCAGAGGGATCTGAGGAAGAAGAAAAAAAAGGTTTCCCAGTGTCCCTCTCAACGTTTCGGCTCGCAGTGTGCTCTGGGTTCCTTGCGGTGCAGAAGGTTTAACTCCATAATTGGGTTCCACAATTTTTCATGGTCTGTTAAAATCATCCCACAATTAACTCCTCAACTTTACTCAGACCGTGTACTACCTTCTTACACGCCTCATCTGGCATTTTGCAGGCTGCAGCTGCACATACTGGCAACCGTGAGGCGCACTTCGAGGCCTGCCCCCCATCTCTTTGGGTTTTTTCTTGCTCACCAAATCCCTTTGAAATTTTCTCACATTTTATTTGATCGCAAATTTTTGAATGTTTTATTGAGAATTTGCATAACAAACCAACACAAAGTATAATTTTTATTGTGAATTTTAAGTAAAATTACCTGAGGTTTTTTTCAAACAAAATTGGAAAAGTATAGATTGCATTTTTCTCATTCTCCTCGTCTTCAAAACTCCTAAAACATTCCAGTGCAAACAGTTGTCTTCAGAACTTGGTTACCTGGTAAATTGTTTCCCCATTTGTAATTTAATCTGATTATAAAGAGAACACTGTTGACCAAAAAGTCCAAGAAGCACAGCAGAAAGCTAAAGGTTAAAATTTTAGAGAAGTTTAATCCTAATGTGGACTGTTCAAATTTCAGTCCAATGAATCACCAATTGACAAACTGATCTCTCTTATGTTTTCCTTCTTTTTCTTGCCACTATGTTGCTTAAAATAGCCCTAAAAATGTCATGTTTTCTTAAAGCTAACAGTAGCTCAGCTAAATGTTCTCTATAAACTAACTGTGAGCTAATCTGCAAAGAAGATGTCACTTTTTTGAGACATACTGTGAAGCTTAAAATCTTTCATACGCAGATTAAGGTTTGAAGTAACATGTTAAGTTGTTATATTATTAGTTACATGTTTCTTCTGTCTGGATGTAATATTAAAGTCTTCAGATAGAGAACCTGTGGATTAGGACGACAGAAAGAAGACCTTCCAACTTCAAAATCTTGGAACTTGTTCCCCCCAAAAATTGGTCAAACTAGCAAAGTAAACATTCAAAAATCTGGTCAGTAATTATCAGAATGGTCTGATGGCTTTCATGTCGTTGATACTTTAGTTGCTGAAAAGAGTATAAATACTTTTGCTACATTTCCAATATTTTCAGAATTGATACTTCTTTCATGAATCTTGTATCCAAGCCGTCCACGTGTGTTGCTTCATTATCCTTCTTCAAACAAACACTTAAAATCCAAATAAAACCGGACCCAGGACCTTTATGCTCTCGGTGCCACAGACCTATCACGTTTCAGCCAACGCAGCTAACAAGCATCAGCTTAACTGCTTTTTCCCCACTCTAATTTCATTCTTCATCAAACTTCTTCTGTCACCCATTTTA